>FR997830.1:16758558-18121060 GCA_905475405.1 Schrankia costaestrigalis
AGTCTGAAACACCTTCCTGGCAATGTTAAAGACTTAAAATCAAATAAGCTGCTTCTATTATCGAGTATTTTTAATGTTATGGCATAAATATTACTGGAGTCAATTATAGCAATTATTTTTAAATATTTCCGTGGTACTATGTCATTCTACATAGATGCGGCTTATTTGATTTTAAGTCTTTACAGTTTTGGCTTGAATCACTGTTGTAAAAGTAAGTAGAATTACTCTCGGTTTCCGAATGACTGATCAAGTAAAAATCAACTAATCAAGTGATGTTTGAAAATGATAGTTTTGACATTTGATTAGTTGATTTTACTTGATCAGTCATTCAGAATGCTGGCTAAGTTAAATCATCATAACAGCCCATTAATGCCCCACTGCAAGGACGTGCCTTGAACCGTGACGGAGGGATACTTGGTCTACTAATACCACGCTGGTCGTTGGCACGGATTGGTATTATCAGCCAACTAATATTAGTAATACAAATATTATAAATCTTAGGCCCGACACTGTTCTAGGCGTTTTGTTTTGCCTTTGCCGATGACGCCGCCCTTTTCTCTTTGATAGTGCTCAATCTGGCCTGAACCTGGTTATGACTGGCTGCAAATGAATCTTCTGACCCTCAATATTACCAAAACGAAGTACATGACCTTTTCTATTAGATCAGACTTGCAGCCCCCACCTTCTTTTTCTTTAACTGCCCACACTTGCAGAGATTATGCAAACAAGGACTATTCTTGTTCTATCCTTGAAAGGACCAAAAATATTAAATACCTTGGCATAATTATTGACCATCATCTTTCCTTTAAACCACACATTCAGACCTTTGTACCCAGATTTCGTAAGCTTATTTATATATATTAAAAACGCTGAGACATTCCGCCGACAAAACGACAATCAGGGTGCGTTTCCACCAAGGTCTGGTGGAAACGCACCCTTAGAATGGTCTACTACGCCTTGTGCCACTCGTTATTTGACTACTGTATAACATCTTGGGGAGGAGCACGGCCCTGTTACGACAAAATGCTGTAAACTTTGAAGTGCCAAGTTTCAGAAAACGCGGTTTTAAGTTTTAATATTCAACTCGTTACCAAATTACATCAAGTGTAGATAGGCGTTTGATTTTTTTTTTTAATTTTTGTTAATAGTGTTTGCTAACTTTCATTAGAACATAATATTATCAAATTTTGATTAGAAACCTCACAATTTAAGAAAAATTGATTTGTTACGATAACATTGTATTGGCCAGTAAGCGACAGTATTGTCATATAACGATGCAACCTGAGCTTACCGCGTTTTGTTGTGATAAGTATAGGAAGAATATAATAAGTTAGGATAAAATTTAAATAAAAACACTGAGCTTACTGGTGTTTCGAATTTAAATATTTCTGAAGTCTCATCTAAATCTTTAGTTATGTTAACATTGACTGTTAAATTATAATAAAAGTGGTGCCTGGACGTGGCCATAAATTTTAATAAATCTTTTAAATCATCTTTATTTTTTTGAGAAATACCTTTTGGTGTGTTCTTCTTAGTAGGCCAACAAACCCCTCAAAATGATAACACACAAAAAGTAGGGGGAGCGAAGAATCTCCGGGGGAGGTCAGGCTACCAAAACAAACGACCTTTGGCCCTGGCAATATACAACGTGCCACACTGCGTACCGATGAGAAGGTCATAGAACTGGAGGAAGAATTGAGCAGGTTACGGTGGGATATCGTCGGCTTATCGGAAGTTCGGAGACAAGGGGAGGATTCGATAATCCTGAAGTCCGGTAACCTGCTATTTCCGGGGGGCGACCAACAGTTCCAGGGTGGTGTTGGGCTTTTCGTCCATAAATCGTAATCGTAAATAACGTGGTGAAGATCGAAAGTGTGTCTTCAAGGGTAGCGTACCTTCTCGGCAGAATTACCAAACGATATTCGTTGAAGGTAATGCTGGTATGTTGAAGGTATGAAAGCTGAGGTAGTATCGTAAACCAGTTTACGATCCCACATCAGCTCATGCCGACAATGAGGTGGAAGAAATGTATAAGGATATTTCCTAAGCCATACATACATACCTTTAAGGGGTCCATATTGGCTCACCTAAAGTTCTTCTTCCGAAAATGTTCTTCCTAACGATTTGTAATAGGAATGATCACTCTTCCTAAAATTTTTAATCCTAAAGTTTTCATTCATACTATTTGTATTGCTACCGGCGATGTTCATAACACTCATGTTTCGAAAGTCGTTATTAATAATATCGTTAGGTAAATATATTTAAACTCCTAATGTTTTTTTATCATAACGTTTTTATCCCTAAACATTTTCACCATAATATTTTCTCTCATACTCAGAATGAAATATTTACCAAGTGAAAGTAATAAAAAAGTTTGTTTTTATACTATTTCTTGTGATTACAAAACAACTTTTTACATTTTTACATTAAACCACTTTTTTTTAAATTATTGTTTATTAAAATTATTAGAATATTTTTGTCTTAAATGAATGAAATCCATAAAACAGAACTCGTTCACGGTTATGCTTATGGCCTGAGAGTTTACCGTAACCGTAACTAAACCAATAAGTAAAGGACCAATTCGGTTCTGGCACTTCCCCGGCCGCTGCCGCGGCACGCTCTCTGCGCTCGCTCGGCTCGTGCATTGGGGTCACAGTTCTACCATAACCTAAAACCAATAATTATAAATAGAACCCATTTCTTTTCAGGATCTTGACTGAATGATTGGAGAGGGACTCTGGTTTTGCTCTGGTCTTTGGTATATTATGTTATACCTACATGTTGTCAACAAAGTTACGCAAAATTAATGCATATAAAATTGATTATTATGAATAAAAAGAAATCTGAACAAAAAAGATATGACTTTAAATTATAGTATAAGCGATGGTTATGTTGAGAAAATATGGGAAAACAAATAATAGTATAATAGATGTTTATTGCTACTGAAATTATGAAGTTGAATGCTTCGGATTATTAACATTAGGGACAAAAAAATTAGGAATTGCGATTGTTAGGATGAAAAATGTTAGGAAGAACATTTTCGGACTTCCAATTATAGGAGTTGAAATTTTAGGTGAACTTTGGCGCACCCACCTTTAAGACCCATTACACCATTGTCATGGGGGACTTTAACGCGAAGCTGGGCTTAGAAGTGGAAATGAGTTGAGAGTAGGTTTTTTGGGTATGGGCAAAGAAATCCACAGGGCCAAATACTTGCGAACTTCATGGAGAGGGAGGGACTTATTATGATGAACCTCTTCTTCAAGAAGCGTAACTACCGTAAGTGGACCCAGCTTAGTCCTGATGGTGTCACAAAAACTGAGATAGACTTCATCATGTCGACAAAATAGTGATCAATTCGGTGAAAACTGGTAGTGATCACTGGATGGTGAGAGGCACAACCACTTCAATAGGCTCAGCGAGAGCGTGGGTTTGGATGAATATCACGAACGGTTTGTGGAAGCTCTCCGTACATTCGTTTCGGTGCATGAAAAACCCAGCACTGGAGAAGATCAAAAAAGATCTTCGACCACACTCTGTCGCTCCTGGAACAAAGGCCTAAGATGGCACTGCTGTCTCCAGACGATGCTGAACAGTATAGGCGGCTCTATCGGCAGATCTCAAAGTCACTAACTAGCGACTTTCGGAATTTTAATATAGTTTGTATTAAAGAAACCATTGAGCGAAACAAGGACTCAAAAGTGTTTGCAAGAGCCAATTATCTAGGCTCAACGTGGCTCACTCGGTGTGGCAGAATAATGTCATCAAAGCCTGAACTTCTAGAAGAGATTTGGAAATTTTTCGGGCAGTTATACACTCCAACACAACCACCTGGAAAAACGCCAAAGGCGTAGGAGAGAGATGTGTGGTGGTACTGATCATGAAAAACGGCGATAGAACGCTCCTTCAGAATTACAGACACATCAGTCTTCAGAGACACGTCTAGAAATGCCGATGTCATTGTGGTCATGGCCGAGACCGTGGAAGACCTAAACACAATGCTAGGGGACCTCAGAGTCTCTCAACAAGTGGGTCTTAAAATAAACATGGACAATACCAAGATCATGTCAAATGTTTGGGTGTTGCAATTGTCTGCGTATAAAACTACCCCTTTATAATCTCTACAGAGTTTTTTTTATGAATAAAACATACTGTTGCCTAGTCAAATGCTTTACGTCCAGATTCGCCTTCGTGCCACAATATAGTCGTCACCACTTTATTTCCTTTACCTATTCTGCCAAAGGTTTCATTAACCAAATTTAATTTTCTGCTAAAGAAGAAATCTTTATTACATAATATAATATATAATTTTGGCATGGTAATACATTTCTGCATATCTACAGTAAATAAGCCAATTTCCAAACGTACCGAAAAACCGAAACCGAAAACCATTTGTAAGTTAAACTGTGTAATTAACTTCAAATCAATTATTTAGTAAGTTATCGTATATTATTTTGACAAAACGCGGCAACCCGAGTTTGCAGCGGTTTGTTGAAATAATAAGAGGTTCGCCGCTCGCTACGATTTCGGTAGAACACTGCAGTCTAGTATGCAGCGTTTTGTCAAGATTTTTAGTTAAAATTTTGGGTTGCAGTAAAATGTTATTAAGAATATTTCAGTTAGAAAAAGTGATATTGAAATTTTGATTGAACTAGTAGCAAGTTAACATGCAGCAGATTATTTTAAATCATGTTACGACAAAACGCTGTAACCCGGGTTGCAGTGTTTTGTCGTAACAGGGCCGAGCAGCCAAAACACACTTGATTGAGGTTGAGATTGCTTAGCGTGCCATCCTCAAGGTCAGTGCAGGACTTCCTTTCCGATATCCGACCTTTGAACTTTACAGAGAATGGGACGTCCTGACGGGTCGACAGACATTCATTCTTCGGGCAGTTATAAAAAAACACAGTGAGCTGAATTTTGACCCTAATCTGCTAAAACAACGTAGAGGCAAAATCTGTCCCAACAAACGGGTAAAAACGAAGTTTTCCCAAAAATTCTCATTCTCTCATTTACATAACAAATTAAATGTCATCTTTAATGTATACCCAAAAACTAAATTAAATTGTAGTAAAATTATTCAAACATATTTAAAAACTTGTGACTACAATCAAACAGAAAAAATAATAACAATACTTTCATAAACTTTCTATTCATGTCCTAGCATCCCACTCGCACCCATCATCACACACACACTCTTACATCCACAATCATCTACACAACATATTCACACCAATAATTCTGCACATAACTTTATTCACGTATTTTCTTTTTACTTAATTTATACCTTAGTTTTGTCTTTTTGTCATAAGTACTACTTTTTGCTCATTGTTTACTACTCTTACAATATTACTGCCAAAATTCTAACTGAGTGTGGGGCTCTGGTGATCTGTAACACAGGTTTTAATACTAAACCTACAACAGACACCAGTCTCTCACATTACTTTATAATACCTTTGTACTGTACTATTTATATGTAAGACCTATTGTGAAGGGAAAAATAAATGATTTATCTATTATTATTATTATAAATAAAAATGCGCAAATAAGACACTTTGTAAACGTTACAAATTGTTAAAAGTTTAATTATGCTGTGAAGCTGAGCTTGACACGCGCGCAACCGCTAACCAATTTATATAATTACTGCTAGAAAATGAGCTTTTATTTAACACAGAGTGGGCTTAAAACTATAATATGGAATATTGTTGTATATAATGTAAGATTAAAATTCTCGTCTTGCTGGTATAAATCTCCGTGTGGTGACGGAGTAAGAATACACCACTCCATCTCATCCCATGGGTGTCGTAAAAACCGACTAAGGGACTATCTGTGAATATTATCTTTACGAAATAAAAAGAAGGAAAACTTTAAATTAAACTCTATACCAATCCGTCTGGCCACCGTGGTATTAGTAGGCCAAGTATCCCTCCGTCACAGGAAGAGGCCCGTCCATGCAGTGGGACATTAATGTTCTGTTATGATGGTATAAATCTATATGGAATAGGGTAGTGTGTCATTACCACTTTGGCCAAAATCTTCCACAGCTGGACATAGACCTCCTTCTAACGTTTTCACCTTCTTCTCTCATGTACCTCTCTCCTGCATTGGTAGCTCGCAAGCTTACCCAGATTTTCAGTCCACTTAGTGAAGGGTCTGCCTACGCTAAAGGCGGGTAAATCTCTTTTTGTATCTATATTTAATCTTAATTATTACACTTCGGACTACAAACTTTGCTTCGATTCAACTATAATTAAATTTTTATAATCCATCTTTTTATTCTAAACACAGCATCAAAACAATGCGAGAGTAGTAGTGAAGATATTTCCAATAAAACGAAGACCAGAATATTTAAGGCATATTAATTTTGCAAAGGATTCCGAACGATTTCTGCTTGGAATATGTAATATACTTTACCCTTTACCGATCGCCCTGAGGATAGTGAAGAAAAAACACAGGTGTAACGTATTATTTTTGGGGTTGGCAATTTGTGAGTTATATTCTATCATATCAGGAATGATGTTAAATAATTTATTGTAGTATCTTCAGGATATGGTCTGTTAAGTTATATTGTATTTTATTTTATAAATTTTTGGATTTTTTGCAGTAACAGATTCTAAGAGACCCAAACAAACAGGTTTGTCTGTTTGTCTGCTATATTTATGAATGATACCCTTTGTAACATTAGGGATAACATTACTACAACTCCTGCATTAGGGATCAAGCCCTGTATTGCGGGAACTTTTACAGAGATGAAATTAACGTAAACAAAGAACCCAGACTTAAGACAATAATTTTTGTATATCATACAAATTATTATCTTGCATGGTATTCGAAACCACGACCTCGGGCAAGGCAGCTGTTACAAGATCATTTTGCCTTTGAAGTAGTTTTTTGCAAGTTTTTGGTTATAAATCGGTCTGTTCTTTTTCGACCAAATGCTTTCCTCATCTCCCAGCAAAAGTCATTGACTTCCCAGTCACGTATCCTAAGAAGTAATTTATGTTAATGCAATTTCTGTATTTGCGTGTTCAAATTATGTTTCTAACTCGATACTGGTTTTGGCAGGCGTTTCTTGATTTATTACTTTGATATATTTTTGTTTCAAACAACCGGGTTTAGTTCAATAAGGGACCAAAGATTTTGTTTGATTTATTAATTTGTCTACATACCCTTTAAACCAAAGGAGAAGTGAAACATTTATTTTGATTGCAAAAGCAACATGGGTAAAGTTCAAATAAAAGAAAAAAAAACATTTCAATAAGAATAAGAATTCTTAAGAAAAAATTACAAAATAAAAAAAATGTAAGATCTTACCAGCACCAAGTATTTCACTACCAACATTTCCTACTAAAACATAATTATTTTACTATCCGCGTGAAAAGCAAATTTATCATCCCTCTTAATAAAATTTCCCAACAGTTTAACAAATCCACTTTAACAAGTAAGACATAATTTATTACTGAACGGACTTAAGTCTTCTCCAAATGTAACAAGCTGTCCCAAAAGACTTAGGATTCTGCCTTCTGCATTCAGTCTGTGCCAGCCGCAGTTTTAAATTTATCGGTCCATTAAACTGAAAATCTGAGTGCATTCAGATTTCTTTTGTAAAATTTTCAAAATTTACTGCAAAAATGTTTTGATGTTGTGGCTGTCATACTTTGTCTATAGACTGGTTTGAGAATATGACAAGAATATTTTTGTGTATAAAATTCCGAAAACATGTCTTTTTAGAAGAGACCACGGTCCAAATTCTATATCTTTATCTTTTAAGAACGGTCTACTTAGTGTCTCTTACTTGATGAATTTAGTATACAAAACTTCACAACTAAGCGCAATTTATCAGTCCTCCTCTTACCCGAAATAATCACCACGTGCTGTGCCAAAGGCTAAAAGGTCGCACAAACATGAGCATTAACTCAGTGTTTCTCAGTAATTAATGTTTTTAATAACCCTACTTAAGTAAGTCAATCTTGCAAAAACAAAAACACTCCGAATTGCAGGAACTGATACAATAATAAAACAAAACGACATACAAATGAAATGACTATTAAGAGTTTTCTTGAAAAATCTTAACCAAATGCTGACAGACGTGCAGCTTCCTAGAATGTTTCGCCATCAAACATACTTATCGATTTATTGTCTTTGGCAAGCAATCTTAATTCTTCAAGCTAGTCTGAAATAGCCCTTTTATTCTTGACCCAAAAGTTTTAACTCCTTTGCATATTGTTTCTTTTATAAATCGGCAGCTTTTAAAAGAAATAAATACGAACAAAAATAGAACAAGTAGACTGTTAAATGACACAGCCAATAGTTAAACTTTATTGAGTGTAGCCTCAGCTATTCGGATTTTTATATGTATAGAAACCAGGTGTCAATGTTGTAAGAACAGGCCGCTGTAAAAAGAAATCACTAGCTATGGTTTAAATATTTTTTTATCGGGATAAATTTTTATTATATCGGGAGACTAATGTTGTTTAGTAAATTGAATATACTACCCGGTCACATTATCTCGAGACCTGACGTCGCTCGTCGCATCGCGTCGGACGTACCGTACTGATACGCCCGTGGCGAGCGCGTAGGTTAAAAGGAGAACGGGACGTGAGGTTCGCATTCCAGCAAGGTCACTAGATAATGTGACCGTGTTAAAACCTGTCATTTGCAATGACGAAAAGCTACATAGTTTTATAAAAAAAGCGTCAAGTGAATAAAAGACGCCCAATAAAGACACGGCTTTACATAATCTCTAAAAGATTGTGGGTATTAGCGTATTATATATAAAGCATATCTAACACTACTCAACCAGAGCACATTATAATTTTGTTCTCACCGTATATGACAAGCATTATTTAGTCAACATTACCAACACCTAGGTTCATTACCTCTTATAGCCTACATGATGGAGACTCCAGGGCATCATAAAAGAACAAACTAATTTCACTGACAATCTGTCTCTTGTGAAATCGTATACTATTAATAATTAGATAATCGTCTTTTACTTTAGTCGTAACTTAAAATTAGGATAATATTATTATAGTTTTGGCTTCAAGTCATGTTACTCATTTTCATAAGTATGGAGAACAAAGTAAGTGTAAGTGGTTACTTAGATTAAATACGCCCCGTGGCGTAGTCAGTGTTGCTTTAAGAGCTCTATATACTATTAATATAATAAACGATGAAGTTTATAAGTACGAACGAATACGTGTACTAAATATTTTAACTTTACAATAATATAAATTACGATAACGGTCTATATAATAAGGCCTGTATGTATCTATGAATATCCTGTGTAAGCTGTTATCTGTTTGTATTCCAATCATAAATAAATAAATTTACTAAAATAAATAAAATAAAAAATATATAAGTACGTGGGTATAGAAGAAACCGACTAAAGGACTATCCGTAAATATTATCTTTACGAAATAAAAAGAAGGATAACTTGAAATTAAACTCTATACCAAACTGTCTGGCCAGCATGATATTAGTAGGTCAATTATCTCTCCGCCATGGGAAAAGGCCAGTCCCTCCAGTGGGGCATTAATGGGCTGTTATGATGATGATAGAAATAGATAGTAGCAATAATTGGAGGGGGCCTACGTCTAGTATTGGCTCATAATATGATGTTGATCATGTAATATTTTTTTAATAACGTAGCTCTTCTAATTTTTGAATGCAAATCAGTAACTTTCGGAATATTAAACTTTACACAACCTAAAACGTTCATTACAAATTTTATTTTCAATTCGATCAAATGACCCGTTTTTTAATCATTTCTATTTAAATCGAACTAATATTAGATTAACTTTTATAAAACAAAAAACTGAACTGAAAGACAAAGTGAAGACCTCAAAATTAAATTTGCCCAGAATAATTACACTTCATTTCGTATCAATCATTTTTCCTTCGGAAAAAGTATGAAGTAATATAATATCTTTCGGCAAAACTTAGATAATAACAAAGTTATTCTATTACTTATAAAAACGATTCTTACTATATTGTTCTTTTTCGCTTAATCGGTAAATAATATTTTATTTAACTTATGTTCATTAACTCACAATAAGCAATTATTATACTTATTAAGCATTGAAACGCGGTCTGCCTTGAAACTTTGAGAGTAATATCCTGTTTAAATGTTCGAAACAAACACCGCAAGTAATTTGTTTCAGCAAGAAATACAGTAAGTAAGTAATATAATCTGAGATAAATTAATGAGACTTTCTTTATAAAGATATGAAACACTTACGGTTAGTTTTTTAGTTTAAATAAGTATTAGTTACTTATTCAATTGCTTATGGCTGTATATCTACTACTACCCTTCATTTTGTTTAGTATGTCCCCTATAATCAAATCTATACCGAAGAGTAATACCAGAATTATTAGTACATTTAGTGATCATAAGAATACAACATGTCACAATCAATCTGGGCCCAATATAAATGAAGTGGAACTAAAGGTAATATGAACAGACACTTCTCGAAATAAGACTTTGACAGGAATCCCTCTACTCATATTGGGTACAATGTGGTTTATTAGTAGTTAAGTTTAATCTATCACTGGAAAAGGAAAAACATGCAGTCACTAAAACTCAGTTCATTAAATCTTCTAGAAGTTCAATTTTTTTTGCTAGTATCCATAATACAAGCTCTATTTAGTTGGGGATTAGATGGCGTTGTGTGAATGTAGTAGAAACATTACTTTTACTACTAAAACCAACCGGGGCGGTAAAAAAACCCCTACAAGCTATTAACTGACATTATACTGACTTATAATTTTAGTTTGAAACTTTGGAAAACATACTTAATACCTCATACTAAATAGTTTCCTCCCCAAAGTTTGAGATATGTATCAAAAACTTTTAATGATCTGAAATCGTTGACGTTGCTTCATTTTCAGATGGAAGGTTTTGTTAAAAACTTGAAGCATACGTTTTTTATTTTCAACTTGGCTTAGTGTAAAAGCGCACACTTGATAGAAATGTATTATTTACCACAAAGAGTGTCTGTCTGCAGATATTGCGCATGTGTGAAACATGGGCTAGGGATGGGACACGAGTATTGCTATCGTGAAGTTCGTAATGCGGTATTTTGTTTGTGATATTTACTTATATGGTTTTTTTATTTATTGCTTATTTAAGTAATCATTTATTTTATAATACCAAGAATCTGTCTAGATCGTTACCACCGGTATGTCAGTATAATCTACCTCAATGTGGTATGAAAATAATATTACCGTCCTAAGGTAGAATGGTTCAGCACTCAGCAGTTAGAAATTACAAGGCTCAAAGACTTAACATCTTATGTATAAAGGTACACAGCGGCTAGGCTATGATCTGCTGCCATTTGATATAGAGAAGTGCGGCCTTAAATAATAAAAAACATTATAACAGCATTTTGCATAAAACAAAGTTCTTTGTTTTAAGTATGCAAAATATTTTTGATTAAATATCCTTCACTTATTAGAATCGATTTTATTATACCTTATTATAACTTCTACAAATGAACATAAAACAAATGATTTTTACAAGATGTCTAAATAATATGTATATAATTCGATATTCGAGCAAAAGCTTTGAAACGAAAAATAGTATCGACATTTAGCAGCTCAACGTCATAAAACGTCCTTCACTATTTCATTGGATCAGGGTAGTTCGCGGCCGTACGCTGGCGGCCGCGCCCGCTTCCACGTCCGCCCTTAAAAGTCCTCCGCATTACTGCAACATTGCTGTCATAACTCCATTTCGAACCTAAAATGCAATTATCAAAAATTTGCTAGTGACTACTTGTCGAGTGTTCGAAAAAAGTGTCCTTGCGATTTTGACACATGTGGCAGAGGGGAATAAGATTCAATACTGCTTGGCATAAGCCTGGATAGCTCAGTGTATCACAGCTCTTTGTACGCCGGAATGACACGGTGAGTTTAGTATTTAATTTTTATATATCCGCAGTACATAATACTTAGAAAAAATTGTACAAAACTTTCTTGTTTTACAGCTAAGACTGTTTGTGTTAATTTTTTGTACTTCTTTTTAGAATGTCGTTGTTTCTTTTACTTTTAAAGTTGAACTTAGTTGTAAAACTTTGTAGGTTGGACCACAGGATGGTTTAAGTATTTAAATTATAATCTTTATGTTTTATTACACGAAAAGGATAATGATTTAGAAGTTACTTAGTTAGAAACCTTCAAAAAACTTAAAGCTTACTACAATATTACTACTAATAGCGTGATTTACAAGTTGATATACTAAGCTAATACAATTATATTTATGTAGGTACTTTTCCGAATACCTTTTTCATCACAAAATTAATATTATGACATCATGCGGTATTTTAACAAGTAATCCTTTTAAACACATCCCTAAACTTTTTTGCGCAAATAGAACTTTCAAAAAACATATTCCAATTTGTTCTTCAATTAAAAAGTACAGCAAAAACGGTGCTCGATAAAATTGAATTGTGAATATGAAATTATAACATACACCCTGAAGTCCCAAGCGAACGCCCTCGTGGAGATTTTGACAACATATTCGTTAGGTACTCGGTACTTGAAACAAAAAGTAATATTGTTTTACTGTTTTAACTTTTATGTATTATGAAAATGTTATGTCGCATTGTTATCGCTGCATTTATATATTTAGCTTTATTTATCATATTGTTTTACTTTGATTAAAAGTTTAATAGTACTCTTCAATAAACAAGTGTAGTATAATTTGTTGAGATAATACAGTATTACTGCAGTGATTCAACAGCACTTTTATTTAATCCATATTATACTTCAAGGACGGGTTTCCATCCAATGAATCAGAGAAACTTAAACTCCATCACGATTGCCAAACAAATTGACACGTATAGGATTTGAAGTCAATCTTAATTTCATATTGATAATAGCTGCGTAACTTTTCTCAAGTCAACTTTTGCTGGCACATTGTATCCCTCACATTATGCTATACACAATAAGAAATCTTTCTTATAGTTTGCTAGTTTTAATATAGAAGCAATACCTATTAGAATATCACTGCGTCAGAAGGACTAAAAGGGTTAATTTTTTTGGTATAAAGAAGTTTATTTTTGGTTTTTATTTCTATAAACGTGAGTATTTTTCCATGTCTTACTATAATCCCTTAAAATATAAACCGCATATAATTTGTTACTCTTTGACATTCCTTGAAGCAATGACGTAAGTTTTGAATGAATTAGTTTAGTGTTGGGTAAACGTCCGCAATACGCTGCAGTAATAAAGTAGTCCCACAAACATGCTAAAAATATTACAGTTAGTATTACAAAGTGATATTTTACTGCATCTAACTTTTCAATGCGAATGTACAAAGTTTATCATGGATGAAGTATATAAATATCATCACTAGTCACATTACAATAACTGTATCATATTATTATCACGTTACTGAAAAGACAACTCCTGTACCAAAATATGTAGAGCTCTGTGTCTTTTATAAGCGTCATTTTTGTTTATCATAAAAATTGTAATCAATGTAGGTATTTTAAAATCTTTACGGGTGAAACGTTTATTAAAACTGCGGTGGTCAAACGTTTAAGTAAGATTAAATAGTAACATTATTGGTGACGCGCATCATCACGTCTATCAACACAAGGGAAAACTTAACCGTTTTTGTAATAGTAAGAATAAGTGGGGATGAATATTTGTGAAGGAGGCTTCACAAATATTCATCATCAAAACTGCTTATTAAAAAACCAAGGCAGAGACGTTCCTTCTTCAGACGATGAAGGGGAAACTTGCATTTACTTGCAGGTCAGAAGGTTTAAAAACTATTATAATGTTTTGGTAGAGATCTGAAAACTTTTTTCTGGTAGGCTCTTATCAGACCGATGCATGAGATAAAATGGAAAGGAAATAAATTCTTAACTCTGTATTCATACCTCGTCACCTCTTAAAGAGTACTTAGTAAAGTAAATTCTTCCATAGTTTTCAACATTTAAGGGATTGAATAGTATTAGCTTAATATACATTAACCCATACATCTACTGCGTAGTTCCCAATAAAAAATTTGGCAGAAACATAGTGATCATGGAATGCGTCTGTAATATAGCCACTGATATAGCTAAGATAATTTTAAATACCATGCCAAGGCTTTATGGGAAAACTCTTTATGCTTCCATGTTTCTGGCATGCACAGTTAAAATAGGACCTTGTATTCAGAACATGTAACATTATGCGTTTTTGTCTGGCAGCGAGCCAACTAACTACCATGAAACCAGGGCATTGTTCGTGTATTAAACGACAATGCCTCACCATCCTAGTGAATTGCCTGCCTTTTTAATTTACGTGTACGAAAAGTACGGCTTAGATGTATGCCTAGATTTTCGTTTAAAAATGTGGAGTTTCACGTAAACAAAAGTGTTTTTTTTTGGTAAAAACTTTGCTTTATATTTTTAGATTTTTTGAACTCAGCAGCATAATACAAATTTGGAAATAGCGAATGAACAAAAGTTTTCATGATAGAACGTACATTATACATTAGAAAGGATGATCGTATTCGACCTCTATAAGGTCATGACGCCATTGTGTCTGATTAACACTTGCTTGCGAATTAATTCATAATTTCAATTATGAAATAGTTTACATTTATGACTGTTTACTAAATTGTGATTATGGTTTGAACTATATTTATAAAAAAACCCGTAAGTGGCATTTTTGGCCACTGCAGGGACGAGCCTCCTTCCGTGACGAAGGGATACTTGGGCTACTAATACCACGCTGGCCAAACGCCAATCCGTTTGGCCAGCGTATAGTGTTTATTTTCAAGTTTTCCTTCTTATTATTTGGTTAAGATGATTGTCCCTTAGTCGGTTTTTACGACCCCCATGTGATGAGATGGGGTGGTGACATATTGTATTCTTACTCCGTCACCACACGGGAAAAAAATGATAGAAATAAGACTTCATAAATATTTTTTTCTTTGCCCTTTACTCTGTGTATTCAAAGTAACAGAATACTGAAATCTTTTTTTAGTACACACCTACGACATAGGCTGTATCGTGCTTGGTAAGCAAATATTTGCCACCCAAATGGTTTCCAAGGGAGCGCAGTCAACTTTTATAGAGGTCTTATGTATGGTACAGTTCATTTATAAATCATAGAGCCTGATCAAGTTCATGAGATTCTTTCACCTCTTTTTTTAAAGTTGTTTTTGCTTATAAGATATTTTTATACGGTAGTTGACAACCTTTTTTCGATGTGGATATTTATTACTTTTTATTTTAGTGGTGGACGAAAGGAGTAAAATATTTGGGCCACAAAAGAAGTAGGGACTTAGAATGGAGAAGAGATGATTTTATATTGGTTTTTGTTTAGTGTCAAAGACTATATTATATGCCTGAAAAGGTTTATAAATCTAGAAAGTATTTTTTAATTGTAAATTTTACTAAAATGTTATTCCCATTCCCAGTGAGATCTACAACTCACCAATTAAAAAGCCCTATTTGTAAATGCAAATAATTGTCTGCTTTTATAAGAAAATACTATTGGTAATAAACTAAGAGACTAATTAGTAGGTATAGGGTTTTGTATTAAGTCTAAAAATAAAACCTACCATAACTTTTAACTCTAGCTTAGCCATTAGTTTATTTTTACAAGTTCTCTTTATACGAGATAGTAAAAGATTTTATAAGATAATAAAAATAAAAAAACTAATATTGTCAGTATGAAATGCGATATTTTATTGCAATACACCGTGAAAGTCAGACATAAAGAACTATGATAAATGTAAGTACTATTTTATATATTTTAAGTAAAAAATAATACCTATTTCAGTAAAATAAGTAAGTAAAGTACAAATTTAAAAGGGAAGGAAGACTACAAACATTACAAATTAAAAATCAAGGCAAGAAAAAATAACTTTACCTTAGTCCTTTGACTAAACCAAAATAAAGAGAAAGAGATATAATAAGGCTGTTGAGAAAAAAAACACAAGGTAGAGAAAATTTTCTATAGGTGCTAGGTATAGGTACTACATGAAAAAAAGTGTTTTGAGGAATTATTTTTAGAACACTAAGTATAAAAAAGTGTTTCATACTTTAGGTATTACTGCTACTAAAAGTATATGGATATTACAATTTCGTATGTAAACGAAAAGCCTTACAAAACGTAACGACTATGAATTTTATACATTGGTTCATTTTTTGGTAGAAAATTATGTCTATGAATTTAAATAAGAATTTAACAACTCATTTTTTCTCTTCGTTTTGAATTTTGAATACTGCTATTGTAAATAATTTAGTTATGGAACGATGTTAAAAAAGAAAATGGTCTACAATACTTTTGAATTGTTACAATATTAAATGAATTAAATACTTGATTGTTAGGGTAGCAAAAAAATTGAAAATAATAAAATCACACCCTGCCATTTTTTTAAATTTTAAAATTCGACTAAATGAGATTAAGAAATTTTATTAGAAACATATATGATTATTACATACAATAAACAGTCTGTGCATAGATCATGTCATGATCTATGCACAGACTTCATATTATGCTTTAAAAAAATTCTATTAGGCATAGGCCACCATAAAACTAAAAACAATTGCACCATCATCACCATCATAACAGTCCATCAATGTCCCACTTCAGGGACAGGCCTCCTCCCGTGACGGAGGGATACTCGGCCTACTAATACCACGCTGGCCAGACGGATCGGTATAGGGTTTAATTTCAAGTTGTCCTTCTTTTTATTTCGATAAGATAATATTCACGAATAGTCCCTTAATCGATTTTTACGACACCCGTGGGATGAAATGGGGTGCTGACATATTGTATTCTTACTCCGTCACCACACGAAGGGAGTCACATAAGAATATTCTTACTAATTAAGTTCTTAGTTAACTAACAAGGCACACATTACTTATGTGGCCTACAAGATCTCAAGTGCTATAAAGTTTCAAGTATTTTGCACTCTTAAAACTTGCATGGAACATTAGGCAGCTGAAGTACTACTTCTATCTCTAAATGGATGCTCGTAGTGCAGTCGTGTGGAAATAATTGCTGTCACATTTTCTGCATTGTGTCTCTCTGGGGCATTGAAAATTGTTTTATAATGTGATCTAATAGTACCAGTGTCTTAGAACGCAATACAATATTCAGAATGTAGGTAGAGTGCAAATGCTTTTTAAATTTTGTGTTTTTTAGTATGTAGCCTAATTCAAGCAATGTAAAGTCATGTCGTCGCATTAAGTATTGTGTCAAGATGTTGAAAAGATTTTTGGAAGACAAGGCAGCTGATAATCCCCAAGTTAAAGATAGCCGCATTTGATATTTCTCTCTTTAAAGGGATAATAAAAAGGAATGTAGGTCTTGTTATAAGATGTAGGCCCTTTTAGGTCGGTTTCTGCAAGCATAATAGGTACGAAATCGTTTTTTTAAAGATAATTTTAGAAATAATTGCTGTCACATTTTCTGTGTCTTTCTGGGCCATTAAAAATTATAATATAATGTGATCTAACTGTACTGTTTTAGAATGCATGGTACAATATTTAGTATGTAGGTGAAATAGAGTTCAAATGCATTTTGTATTAGTTAGAATGTAGCACAATTCTACAAGATTTTTTAGCGATGGTGAGCCTTGCCGTCGCATCGTTCAAGATGTGGACAGTGGAAAGATTTTTGTAACAAAATAAGTCAGAATAAAAGCCCCAAGTTTAAGATCAATGCAATTCATATTGCTGTCGTTATAATTGTAAAGAATGTTCATAAGCTGTAGAGCTTTTATAACAGTTTTAACAAGCAGAATAGGTACTGAAACTCATTTATGATTTTAAAAATATTAGTAAATAGTGGGTGTCGTAAAAACCGACTAAAGGACTATACGTGAATATTATCTTTACGAAATAAAAAGAAGGAAAACTTGAAATTAAACCCTATACCAATCCGCCTGGCCAGCTTGGTATTAGTAGGCCAAGTATCCCTCCGTCACGGTAGGAGGCCCGTCCCTGCAGTGGGACATTAATGGACTGTTATGATGATTTGATCAGTGTGTTAGTAGGACACCAAATTTTCCATTATCACTACTGAAATAGAATATTGCAGACAGTGGAAAATACAATACCAACACTATAACTGTTCTTTTAAATAAACACTAATTCGATAAAGCTTGGTATAATGTAATAGCCGCTGTAAACAGAATACAATAGTTTGTATTGAATACAAGAGTAACAATAGTATCTTGATATGACAAGCCTTAGGCTTTCAACACTATTGTGTCCCTTTTTCCTTGAATGATCTTACAAGCGAGGGAGACAACAGACAGATAAAAAGGCTGTTACTTTGTGATAAAAAAAAGTAATGGTCTTTAAGTATGAAGAGTAGAAAGACTATTTTAAAAAAAAAAATTTAACAGACTCCAAAAAGGATAGGAGGTTTTCAATTCGGTTGTTTCTACTGTGTAAGAGCATAGCTTGTTAATTTCTAAACCAATGAAATGAAATCTTTATTGTTAAAAATGTCATCATGTCAAGTAGAGTTTTTCTCTTGTACTTTAATTAAGATAGCCAAGATAAAAGTACAAACTCTTAAATCATTGTTTTATGACTGGTTTTTAGTTGAATAAACTCTATTTTTACTATATTACACTAGTGATAAAAATAAGTTGTGAGATTTATAAAGATAAGTCAGATTTTTTCCGTAACTTTCCTTAATCGGCTCTCGTTCATCTTCACATCTAAGTCAAAGTTACGAAAGTTAATATTCTAACTTATAAGAAACTATAAGCCCGTGACAAGTTAAATCTTACTTTCCTTTTAGGGACATGATATTATTTTCAACAAAGTAATTTTATATAGGTACCTACTTTCAAAATAATATCTTAAGTTCTAAAACTTCTCGTAAATTAATTTTTTTTTTAATAATAACAAAGGAAGAGAAAACATTAAGATCAAATGAAATATAAATTAAATTATTTTATTTCACTTTTTTAAGAAATAATCGTATAAAGCGATAAAATTGAAGATAATATTAAGTTAGTATTTTATAAATACTCGTAGTTATGTTTTAATTAGTCAGAAGAACTAGAGTAACTATCATTAAGATTCTAAATTTTTATTTTTCATAACATTTTTTCTTACTAAAAACTCAACTTACTGAAGTAGGTATCTATTGACATCTAAATCACTTTTATAACTACATTAATAACACTTGAAGCTCTGAACCTTTCATAAATTTACAACAAAAAGTACTCACGTGCTACACACCACGAGTAAATCAGGAAATAAAACATTACTCGTAGCTCGTTGCATGTAAAATTTAAAAGTAAGCAATCAAAAAAGCAGGTCGAAATCTACGTGACGTGAATTGACGAACAAAAACGATTCCAGCATCATTATTGTTAAAACTTCGACGTTTTTCCACCAGAGGTTGAGATCAGTTTATAAACGTGACTGGAGTTTGGAAGAGTGAGTTACAATGGTAAATTCTAGAGTAAGAGTCCGTTCACACAGACTGGCTCACAGAGGAAAGCGTCACATTGAAATCGGAGTTCTTAGTATTTGCAGTAATGTTTATTTTTGCATGTACACATTAAGCATGCTTGAATGTTTGATATAATATAGTCGAAGGTCAGCATCTCTTATTACTTCACAATAATAAGAGATGCTTACCTTCGACTATATACTGTTTCTCTCGCTCGGGCAGCTCTAACAAAGTCATGCTTATAGGATCGAGTCTGTGTAAAAAGAAAATTGCGCGCCGATGCTCGCCCCGCCATGTGTGTACGGACCCTAATGTAGGCGCGCAATATTTAACGATATACTTTTGAATGCTCGTCTGAATTTGGAACTCCGAGGGTAGATAGAAAGCATATGAACCGCGAAGCGCTTGCAGGTCACGAAACTGTACAAACATTAAGCTTTTAAAATATTTCCGTAGCACAATATCTTTTCTTTGGATTTCGTTTTATGTTATTTCGTCATGACATTTTATACTTCAAAATTTACGTTGTGTTTATGTAAGAAATAATAAAATTATAATTTTTCCATATTATTTAATTTTACTTAAACGTTCCATATTCGAGTAAATCTTCTAGGCTTATTGCATTAATTTAAAATTAAACTTGATTTAGATAACCAGTTTTGTTTAAGCCCTTTTACAATGTCAAACAGTGACCTGACTTGCATAATAATGAGTCTAGAATTTTCCTAAAATATTAAATATTCTAAAAATACCCATTCTATAAGCTAAAGTAATATTATAAAATAATTAACCAAAATTAATCTATAAGTTAATCCATGGTGCTAGCTTACTTTACACTAACTTCAAGCAGACATCATGAATCAACATAGACTTTTTGTCGTGAAAAAATATTACGCTCCCGTTGCATGAGCAACGAATTTAAAAACGACCGCATTATTGTGGAGATAAACGAGGACGTGCTCAAGAAGATCATTACTGTTTGGCACAAATGTCTTGAATAATAATATTTGACCTACAAAACTAGATTTTCGTTTTAACTTGTCTAAATGTACAGACAATTAATGAAGTTGTTTTAAAAGCGCTTAAATAAACGCAGTTTCAAATTCTTCGTGTACTCTTATTACGTTTTTACTTTGCTATTAAACATAAATCCATGACATGTATGACTTGTCGAGATTGAGGACGGTTGATCACTAGGTATTAAACTTATTTAAATTAAAAAAAAAAATAAGGGTACGTAAAAACTCTTTGTGATTTGTTATTTATGTTATTATAAAAAATGTTTTTTTTTGTTGTGATATTTTATAGAACATGCTATGTGATCTACTGGTATAGCTAATATCCATAGGACACTTAACGCTATCAGCTAAACCATAGTTTTTAATAGATTTAAATTATCTTTACCTCAAACTACAAAACTCAAGTTACATTACATTCCCTATGAATCCCAAACAACTTTGTTAATCAAGATCCACAAAACATTCTTAATGATTTAGCAATTCGTTGAACAAGTTAACTAAGATGAATCTTAGATTCTAACTCCGTACCTAATCAGAATTCATTAAACTTTGAGAAAGTTTATTTATATTAGGCTCAGGTTGTACTTATGTCTATTATTTCCCTAAAATTTCTCTAGAGACTTTACCTTGCCTTTCGACAGTATGTGAATTGATGTTAAATACTTTCGCAGTAACGTGCATAGCGATGGAAAACCTTTCAAGTTCTGTGTATCGATGTACCGTACTTCGCATTTACGTGATTCGCGTTTTAATACTTTAGAGCTACCTTCATAGCTCGTTTTGAATTTCAAAATTCTGTTCATTATCATAATAATTACAGTCAACATATTGCACTACATTAACTATAACTTTGTACTTAACCAAAAATGCAGTTTGAGTTACTTGACTTTAAAATCAGCTGTGAAATCACTCATCGATAAAACAGGTTAAAAAGCGATGTCGTAATTCTAAAATTCTTTGGATGGATGCTGTAAGGAAAAATAGCTTGTGTAATTACTAGGGCTATCCATAAATTAACAGCTTATGTAGCCTGTCGTTTGGCCTTGCTTAGGACTCACTATCAGATAGAGGACACTTACTCGGCTAGCCTGATAACGATACAAAATATCTCTTGTCATTGTAGTAATTATTTAATTTTGGAAATATTTTGTTTCAAAGTCTATCCTTCAATTCTCGCCGTAGGTTTCTCAACTTATACCGACTTTATTTAAATACCGTTGTGATGTCACAGTGTCGTACCAGAAGGTACCATGCACCAACTTGCTTCTAATGATTGTTACACTGTTGGAACCATTAATATTGTTGCCTATAAAATTTTGAAATGCAAAAATTATATATTACGAGGATCTTTTTATATAAAATTTTGTGTTTACAAGGTCGTTTGTGTTTAATGACGAATTTCATGACACGAGCTTTAATATGATGTTACAGGATATTATTTTGGTTTATGTTTTAACATAAAATGTTAGAAAATAAACTTTCGTATATACTTTGTGGGAGGTGACATGATGCATTCTTCGTTTTATAAGCAATTCTCGCACTAGGGAACGAGTACTCTGTTGCGGGTTCTTTTACAAGCACAAAATTATCAGTACATACATTAAGGCTTAACAATCATTTCTGGGTTGCACGACAAATAATAATTTGTGTCATAATAAGATTTTAGGGTGATGTATTTCGTTTCATCTGCACGAGTCTCCTTGGAGTTAAAGTGATCATTATGTCTAAAACTAAGCAAAGTTTGTACTATTGTGTAGTTACTATTTTGAACATACTCGAAATAATGCAAACATTCAACACGACCTCTGTGGCGCAGTCATTATATTACATGGCTGCTACGCAGAGGTCTCGGGATCGATTCACGCTCAATGCAAATGTTTGTGTGCATGAACATGATTGTTTGCATTGATCTGAGTGTTTTCTATGCATAACATGTATGTATTTACAAAAAAAAGTATTTAAGTATGTTTATCCGTTGTCTAGTACCTATAGTACAAGCTTTGCTTAGTTTGGGACTAGGTGGCGCCGTGTGAATGTGTAAGGATTATTTATTTATTCAAGATCATGCACAAAAACATTTTCATTTAGCAAGAATCGAATCCAAATACTCTACGGTGTCGTACCCAAATACACTATAATATATAGGAGTCTTCAAATTTGTCTTTATTATTATTTCATGGTCTAATCTCGCCCACTGGCTTTGCACCTCGAAAGGTTTCAATTCGCAGATTAAAGGACAACCGCAGTTGTCTACTCAACCCAAACCTTTATCAAGTTTGTGGTTTTTGGGATGGAGTAAGAGCTTAAATGTAAATATTTATGTTTATTTACAAAGCGCGTATCGGATTAGCCAAGAGCTTGTGGTCAATTGTTCTTATATTATGTAAAATGTATACGTGAAACATGACATTTTCCAGTAATTCTATATTCTGTTTGATATTTAATTTAGATCTTTCTAAAGCAGTTCTCCTTTTTTAACTATATCTTTTTATCTCAAGTATGGCGTTCTTGTGGTGCCTATTAACCAATATTAAAGTTATCAGAGCTATAGTCATTAGCCAACAATCTTTATTTCACCATGCGATAGTAATAATCTCAGTTCTGTCGGCAGCAAAATATAATTTAGTCATTGTTTTTGCTGTTTTAAAGTTCTAAAACTTCTTTGTATAATAGAAGTCATTTATTCATTTATTTTCATAACCATTCTACCAAATTATATTTATGACTCCTCATAATATCGAACTTTATTCCACGAACGTATTTTGATAAATTAATGAACGATAAATGTTATAATGAGACAATTTCTCAAATATTGTGAAATCAAACGCAGAATTTTAATATCTGTTCATCCATCAATCAAATGGAAATGTGATTTCTGATGTTAATTTAATAAAGGCCGGGACATTTGGATTTGGATGGACTGGAAATGAAATAACTGTTTTTAATTTATGTTTTTCATTATAACAGCTCGTTTATAACCTATTTCAGGTATAGATCTTATCCTGTGCCGTATAGATAGGGCCGACAAAGACGTAGATGTTAGTATTGTGAAAATAAGAGAATATCTTATTATCTACCCCGGCCGGGATAAGGCGTGAGTTTATGTATGTATGTATATAAAATAAGAAAAGAAAGACTAAGAAAAAAAGGATAGTATATATTTAGGTTACAGAACAATTAAACACGTTTATAGAAACACTTGTAGAAAGACTTCATGTGGGTTCTCCGTGTGGTAACGGAGTAAGAATACAGTATTTCACCACCCCATCTCAGCCCATAGGTGTCCTAAAAACCGACTAAGGGACTATACGTGAATAATATCTTTGCGAAATAAAAAGAAGGAAAACTTGAAATCAAACCCTATTATTATTATAATCCGTCTGGTCAGCGTGGTATAAGTAGGCCAAGTATCCCGTCGTCACGGGAGGAGCCCCGTTCCTGCAGTGGGACATTAATGAGCTGTTATGATGTAGAATAACAGTTAAATGCACGAAATTGGTAACGCGCCAATCGAGATACCTAGATTCGAACGTAAGCTTTTAAACATCATTTTGCTGCAATCTCAACCTATTTGCAAGTAATCTTTCCTTTTTGAGGTACATAGTTATCTCTACTTTAAACAGATTCTACACATAGCTAAAACCAAAAATAACATTATGTTTATATTAATTGGTCTCAAAAATGTCAATTCAAGAAAACGTTTTAAAACTGTCTAACATACTCTTAAAGGAACTGAAACACAAAGGCGGGTTTAGTCAGTACGAGTCTAACATAATCAGTACAGCAATAGGCTGTGCTGGTTCTCATAAGAGTTTCCGGTCTCCTTTCCTTTTACAGTCCAAGAGGTACGCTTGTGTTAATCATAAAACAAAAAAAGAACTAAGTTCAAGACCTGCCTAAGAAATGTATAGGCTAACTACCTCTGATAAAACCAATAAAATAAAACATCGACACATATATTTTTATAACTCTGTTCATTAGCAAGGTGCTATTCGACAGGAAGTGACGGATATAAGCCGGATATTACGTTATCTCCCACCCGTTACGGTTGTCGGCTTCAAACCCGATTACCAACTCTATCGGTTCATTAAATAAGACTTAACTTTAGAGGTTATTCCAAACATATTCGATACTCGTTATCGATTTCCAAATTAAAGTTTTAATTGCTTTACAAGGTCTAGGTTAATGTACAGTTATTTTTTGAAGGTTTCATGTCTAAAAACTGTAGTTAAGTTTCTTATGAGCCTCTTAACATCCTGCATATAGTTGCAAAACTTCGGAATAATTGCGGAGTACTTCTGGGAAAGATTCATAAAATCGGAATTATCAGACATTCAACCGGAATGATTCGGATTCCCGCCAGCATCTATAATCCCGCAGATTCTTGGAGGGATCTCTACTTCAGTGTTGGTTTACCAGAACAACCAGAAAAAGGATAGAGTTTCAAGTTTTCCATATCTAGGAATCTGTGTATACGAAGACTGCAAGACGCCTTTATGATACTTACAAAAAGTGACGTGGAATATATGGTCACAGAATTCTTAGACCCACTAATTATTTGTTTTAAATATCGATGTTGTTTGTGTTCGTTAAATTGTTGTTGATAAAGTCTAGGAACACAGGACGTAATCCCTAGTTGTTGAGTTGTCATACACAAGAAATAGCTTGTAAGGTTTCATCATAACATCCCATCAATGTCCCACTGTAAGGACGGGTTTCCTTCCGTGACGGACGGATATTTGGCCTACTAATACCACGCTGGCCAAACGAATTGGTACAGGGTTTAATTTCAAGTTTTCCTTCTTTTTATTTCGTTAAGATGATAGTCCCTTAGTCGGTTTTTACGACACCCATGGGATGAGACGGGGCCATCGATACGATATCACAGAGATATGTCACCACATATCTCTGTGATATCGTATCGATGGTGGCTTACTCCGTCACCACATGGAGAGGTAAGGTTTATTGATCGAAAATTATAATAAGACCTTGATGTTCGTCCTTGCAGTAGGTCTTAAAAGAGCTGTCACGATAGTCTACCTACATTAAGTTATATAACACCTGTAATTTATTATAATGGAAGTCATGTTCATGCATAACCGTGTCATTATAATTGACGTCAATACATTTTTCATAATAATATACGGAAAAATGCAATACAGTAATTATTTTTTATTGTAGCCGTAGCGTTATTGCTACCTATATTTCAATAAATTTTATTTTGTTTGTGTTCAACTTATATTTATCCATACAGTGTGATGTCCTTATAACAAAAGATACGCATCAACTAACGGCTTGCTAAGGGTCGTAGCACACATATCAAAACGGAAAGGGATCGACACTACTCCGCCTTTCTTCTCGGTTTTAAACAGTGGCAATGCGATTACGTTGCGATTCCGATGAGTGTGCGTTGCAGTAAGGAGTTTCATACAAATAATACTGAAAGGCTCGAGTTGATACGGTGACTATCCCTTTCCGTTTTGATATGTGTGCTACGATCCTAATGCTACTAACGAGTAGGTCTGTACTTCTAGAAAGAAAAAAAATCTCAAAGAAAACGTTTTTTTTTTAATTGCAGCTCCCGTAATAGGTATCAAACCGTTTTAAAAAAAGATTTTGAAAGCCCCCTACGACTTGTGTCGTAGGGGGCTTTCAAAAACTTTTATTTAACGAAAACATAGAACATGACAATGGTTGACAAATTATTGTCATGCATGGAATTTAAAGACGCACGTGAATGTGTACAGGCTTTCTTAGTTCGGAAGTAGATGGTAGTCATAGTAATAGTAGGTAGTCGACGTAGGTATGATTGTAAGAAAAAAAACCCAATATATATTTTACATTTTCTTGTTCATTTATTCGTTAGCTTCAGTTTGAATTGCTGGCGTATTTATTCACCCGTGACTTCTGACAATGCAATACGCGAAATTAGTTTATTGAAAAATAAAAATCCCAATTTACCTATGTTAGTTCTTATACAGATTACTGAGATTATTACTGATAAAACTGAACTGAACCCTACAGTAAAAATAATTTATTAAATTTTGAAATATGTTTTCTATTGGCGCTATGCCGATGCCTACCTTTGGAGCTTCCGTGTTATTTATTATTTATTAAAACTTATGAATACTTTACAAACCTTTCCATTCAAATTACCTCTTGTCTTGCGATGGCTACTAAAAAGAAATATGAAACGCATAAAGTAGGTCGTTTATTGAAGAAAAATATAATAAAATGAAGGGTCTTTGAGAGAGGTCAAGTTTTTAAATAGTAAAATAAGGTTGTAAAGGGATACGTCGTCGTTTGTAAAGTAAGTTTGTAGTTGCGATCGCATTGTAAAATTTGTTCTCATGTTTTGCGGGTTTTGCTCAATTTAAAATTGACCTAAAAACGGCCTGTTACTTATTTAAGAGGTTTTTACTATTAATTTGCAGTGAATAATATGCCATGAGATTTATGTGTCCTTGGTATACAGTTGTATGTCAAGTGTTCCTTCTTTAAGAAGCCACCTTCAGTTTAAATAAATAATATTTATTTATGCTTGTAATAATAATAAATACATTTATTTTCTTCCTATAAATTATTAATATTATTTCACTGTACTTATGAGTGACATTGGAATCATAATGTTGTGCATTTATACCAACGATATTTTATAAAGAAATTCATCCTTGTTTTGCGGTTTCAAATATTATTGGCGTTGTGCCAGATTTAGTTGGCTTCATCCCTGCGGCGACAGGTTTATGCCTTTACAGACCTCTGATTTTTAAAACGGGATATCTTTATGATAGACTTCGGGGGACCTTGTGTTATGACATAGATACTTCAATACCTTCTGGTATATAACAGTTTTACTACATTTGATTAGTTTTAAAGAGAAAAATTGTAATGAAATTCGTTTTGTAGTTGGATTTAGAATAAAAAAAAATCATATTTCAAAATGATTTATTTCATAAAATTTATTATAAATTGTTGAAATCGTCATTTACTTAAAATTGAAGCTACAATTTGCGTTTGTATTGTCCAATGTAAATGTTAAGTCTTTTTGAATCTTGTTTTACGATATTTGATGCTTTTGATGTGATTCGTCAAAATACGTTATATTTTTTATATATAAACAGCTGCTATTAAATCTAGGTTTACAAGGGGATGTGAAAGTAAATGAGGATGTGTGATGCTAAACTTGTAATAACTGAATATACCTTTTACTGGCCCTGTTACCATAAATTACGCTTTGGTATGATTTGTTTTTGAATTTCAAACCCCAATTATTTTGAGATTATCGTTCCTAGATATACTACTCTATTATAAGGCTCCAGTAATAATTATACAATAAACGAATATACTATGTTTTTCCTTAAACCACATAGTATTTTAGGTATTTTATATTTCACTGAAGAAATAGATTGTGTTTGATTTTATCTCTTAAGCAATATTCTAATATACTACAATATTTATATTTGAATTTATTTTGATAATATTGATTTTCAATTTAAGCCTTCAGAAAAGTTTGGTTAATGATATTCTGATTGAAGACCAGAGGAAACGTAATGACGGTACTTAGTGCGTAATATTCGGTGCTATTTCTATGTGTTTCTTAATCGATCTGACCTTTTAATTACTATATTAAATGACAATTATAACTGACTAATTATAATCTCAAGCGTCGAATGCCTCAAAAGTTTAATAGTTACTACATTAAATCGTGTTAATACCTGTTTATCTTATGTCTTTTTAGCCATTAGTAACAATTTAATATCCGTGCGGTGACGGAAAAACAATACAATATATCACCACCCCATCTCATCCTATGGGTGTCGTATTTTATTTATTTGGTACTTTTACGCACAGCGTATGTCAGTCCCATCGTACCCTAAACAAAACAACAACACTAAGCCTATCTTTAATTGTGCCATGAACTTAAACAGCACATTTGCAGGAACGACTTTCATGCAGCGATGGTTAGCTTAATCAACACCATACTACACAACATGTTGTTAAATAGATGTCTTGAAAAACCGACCAAGAGTAAGTTGACAGAAAACCAGGTTATTTAAAATAAAAATAATAAGTTATTTAAATAATAAATATTTGAAATCTGCTAATGTTAAATAATAAATTATTATAATTTATTTATCGTTATAGCAGCCCATAAAAACCTCATTACGTCTTAAAAGAAAAATAAACTTGGCACAATTCTTTATGTTGTGTTGCATAATGTTAGGCAAATACCATGACCTATTTTATTCTTCAGTATTTAACTTACATTTTACCCTCGCTAAGATGCTATAGTAAAAACTCTATTTTTCTTGTATTTTATTTAAATAGTTAAGTACACAAAAAATTTAATTTTTGGCGGCGAAAAAAACGCGTACCTTTTTTAAACATATTTCATTACTGCTCCACTCCTATTAGTCATAGCTTGATACTATAATATAACCTATGACACTCCCCGATAAATGGACAGAAAGTATTTTTCAAATCCGTTCATTAAATCCAGAGAAAACCCCCTACAACGTCACAAACTCAGAAACACATAAATTTTACCTCTTTATAATATTAGTATAGATTGCTGTTTATAGTTTGTCTGAATTATTAGTTTAATAGTTTCACATAACAATAATAGTATAATGGTTCATGTGAGGACGCACACCTGTTGGTAAGCACTTACTAATAGCTTACAGTTATTGATCTAAATAATATGTAAAGGCAGGAAAACGGCATCTGTCATATTTAATAATAATTAAATAATGGCTTCCTATAGGCAAAATATTAAAAATTCACTGTTTTTTTACATTTAAATAGCAAACATTTCTGTATTTATTACTACTGCCTTACTATGATTTAAATCTCTATTTCCTGTGTTACTAATATGGGGCTTATTGTTCATTTGTTCTGTAACAGCCCATTAATGTCCCACTGCAGGAACGGCCCTCCGCCTGTGACGGAGGGATACTTGGCTTACTCATACCACGCTGGCTAAACGGATTGGTATAGGGTTTAATTTCAAGTTTTCCTACTTTTTATTTCGTTATGATAATATTCACGAATAGTTCCTTAGTCGATTTTTACGACACCCATGGGACGAGATGGGGTGGTGACATATTGTATTCTTACTCCGTCACCACACGGAAATTCATTTGTTTAACTTTTCTTTATCTTTAAGAACAGATTTTTCTGCCGCTTCTCATATTAACTCTTGTAATCATTTCACCTTAAAAACAAAGAAAGTATCACCAAAAACCTAGGCATAATTAATAAAAAATATTATAAACTTTCTACAAATAAAGAACAACAAGTTAGTCATAAAAAAATGATTGATAGTCGATCTAACCTAAACTTTAGTTTAAAACTACTTTCTACTTCAGGCTATTACAATATACAGTAATTTACTATGAAAATTAATATCGAAACTATAAAAGTTCCCATTAAAAAATTTTAACGACTAACGAGACAAACTAATGTACTGTAATGTACATAAGTCCAGTTACCACTAATAATAGGTATTGAATTTCTGATCTACATTGTCGATAACATTACTAAATGAATATAGGTGTAACTAAAAAGGTTTTTCGGGAAAAAATTTACCACTATTTACCTTGATAACCAGCGGCTTATTTGCTTTAACATGATTTGGTTACAGCTATAGTAGTTATTATGACGAATAAGTTGACTTGAGTTTAATGGTACTGATTTTTATTATGATTAACTGATGAATAACTAAGTTACAGTGTAAAATCGGTGGGAGACGGCTAGAAAAAGTAGGCCTAGGACTGCGCAAAGTGGAATTATTTTGAAGAAGGATAACTGAACGTTACATTGGCTGGTATAATGATGATAATACATTATTATATCCATTTGTGTTCATGTATTACATACGAATGATTATTCAGTAAAAATAAATGCTTAAAGACTCCGTATATGAACTCTGCAGGCATAATGTATTCGCAATACCTACAATGTTAACGCTTGTGCTGAAATTACCTACGGCGCGCGTAGCAATACCTATATCGGACATCAGTTTCCACATCTAGGTGAAGCCTGGACCAAACTCTTATTGCTTTTTATTCTTCTTGGAACCAAGTATTTAATTTTTAGTATACGTGGCAATTCTAACGGGTTATAATAGATAATACAATAAAAACAATTGAATAGCGCAATAAAAACTTATGATTATTTCAAATCTATGTATTGAGTTAGAAATTCATATCTTCATATTCCCTGCTATGTGACTAAAATTTTTGTAGATAAAAAAATTATCATTGCCGAATAAAGTCTAGGATGTATAACTATTAATTTTATTATACAATACTAACATTTAGTGGGATTGAGTATTGTAAGGAGGTGCGTAATGTGTATTAAAGTTAATAGAATATAATAGAAATCATTTATTTATTAGTTTTGTAAATCAAATAGGAAAAATATAATTATATAAATTGATCGTGACAAATGGCGTTCTGTCGTCTCTGCCTACCCCGGCCGGGATAAGGCGTAAGTTTTTGTATGTATGGTTGTATAAATAGGTTAGTGAAATTAAATTGACATTCTGCATTCCAAAAAATATTGTCTTAAATGTTCTTTATGTCCATCAATTTTGTCTGTTTAGCGCGCGAGCGACACAACGTTCGATTTCTCGTATATAGGTACGTTAGGTTTTTTTTAAACAAAATAATAGTTATGTATTTAAATTTTTGGGTACGCCTTAGAACTTATTAAAAAACCAGAGCTACTTTTGGCTTGGCAAGCGACCTTGTCTGTCACATCCCAATTGGTTTAGTCGAAATGTATCGATCGATTTAACGATATTTACTATTTTTACTCGTCTAAAGACAGTGCGATGGTATTAGGTAATAATTAATTCATTGATTTTTGTAATTGTAGTGAAGAGTTTTAACCTAACTTTACGTAAATTAAAATTATACGCAATATTTAAAAAAAAAATTAAGTACTTTATGGACATATTTTTGTATTTAAAGTATCTTAATAGTCGAAAAACTCCTTAAAAAAATCTTAAGAAGGCACGCTTTATTGATTTAATTAAAGTTTAAAATTCTAAAACTCTCTCTGGTGTTTAAGTTATTATTAACAATAATGACCCATGAAAAGTGCATTTAAATGAAAACAAAATTCATTTCGACATTGTTTTAACGAAGCAATTAAACCTTTGGGTTAAACTCACTTAAGTCCCCGTAAACAGCGCAAGGAAACGGGTTAATTGTTTTGTTAACCAGCCATTACATAACAAGTTTCACATAATTTGAAATATAATACAACTAAGAACTAAACTTAATAGATTTTATAGTGGTCCTACAAGGTATAGATACATTCTCAAAATAAGCATATTATGGCAAACTTAGTACTCAACGGTTCCGCCTGTTATTGTGTTTTTAGATTGATACCTATTATTTTATCCAGATGAACCTCTGTTGTGTTATACATGGATTTATTTAGTTAGTTAGTATGAGTGTCGCCTCCAGCATCCCACTACTAGGACAAAGGCGTTCAACATGTACCTTTATATAACAAAAGAAAACCTTAATGTGGATTTAGAAGGCGTTTGACACAACCACCTTTAATAATAATATGATGAATATGAAATACTATCAATCAAACAATTACAAAAATTTCTATCTATATATTATCTACATACTGATTCATATTGGTACACAAACACCGAAGAATTAATTCCCAAGATAAAGACTAAGCATAATGGAACAAACTACACAGGAAATATTATGCCACCGAAATTGAATGTCTATTCTCGGTGTTGTTTACTTATTTCTTAGCCTCCATTGCAATCTGATATCAACGTTTATTCTGTTACGAACAAAACCAGATTGGAAACCAAACAATGAAAGGGAAAACTCATGGGGATAAGGCGTTCTTAATATATCTTTTACTATGCTGGTTCGTTTATTTCTTTTTGTTGGAAATACTTTAGTATACTTTTCTTTGGTGCTAAGTGATCTGTGTATATGTTATAAAAATACGAGTAGGTGCCATACTTTGCACAACGCGAGGAAGAACTGTTCTATTTTTTAAAGTAATATAGCTTCCGTTTTATTTATTGTCCCTGACTACTTTAAATATTTAAAGAACATACTAACACAAAAATAAAACACACAAAGAAAACAAAATAAATGGAATTATATTATTTTTATGTTTGATTCAAAATCAAAACCTCATAATACTTATACAATAGTCGAGTAAAAGACTGCTGCAGTTTGCACCATTTAATTTAATAGGCATTAGGAATAAACACTTAATGATTTTTACATAAGTTATCGCTTTGGATATCGCTCTCATAAATATATTTTAAAATACGGTTCAAAGTACCTACGTAGATTAGCCAGAGAAGTATAAAATGTAATAAAAGTTCTTTAATCTGCCGCGTGATTAAGTGTGTATTATCAGTGCTGGTCAAATTTAAAAATTATAATATGAACTGTGTAAAAATAACAATAAAATTAATGTCGCTGATGCAGGTGTTTGTAATGGTATAATAAACATAAATATAAAAAAGAGCTGACATTGTGAAACATTTTACACAGTATAAATTTTGTGTAGTGGAAACAACGGCACGGATGGTTTAAAATAAAGGGCAATTTACATTTTTACAAGCACTTTTCGCACACTACACTTTTTTGATACTTTCGGATTTTTAAAATAGCCCTAGAGCATACCCTGTCAGTTTAACCTGAAGCTCTAGTCTCATAATCATTTTTTTTTTAAATCTTTATTTAAGGAGCTTTGTCACAATTTGACTATGTCGCTATATAATCATATTCTTTTTGAAAATACTCATTTTAAAAATCAAAACACCATTTAATTAAATTAATATCGTAGTCGTCATCCAAATGCTGTAGAAAAAAATGTTTTAAAGAAACCTTTATTGTTTATAAAAAGTTCGTTATCAAACTTTAGTCTTAACAACGTCCTTTTGAAAAATAGGAGTTTTGCTGATGATATCCGTTTCTATTTTACTGTCTATCTACCTAGTTCTGTATTGGCCCTTTTTTCTTTGCTACTATCGATATGCATAATCTAAACATGAAGACAACATATTTTGTAGGCAGTCTTAAGCCTACACAACAAACTGAAGATAAAGGAATATTATTTTTACGAAAAATCTAAGAAAAGGCGAATCTTATTTCGTGTAATATATTTTAGGGAACGGGAAAATAATGACGATACGTGATGTGTAATGGGCTCAGATATTGACTTCGACACATTTTATGTTGCGTACATTATGAAGATCGAAAGTAAGGTGCTCAATTTCAATTAGTAAAATGAAGAAAAATCTTCAGAAAATGATACTGCAGTTTTGATCGCGTTACTTAGGATAAAGTAATAAAAGATTTGTGTGTAGGGACTGGTCGAAAACGACTCTGATCAAAATAAAGAATTCGGATTATGAAAAGATGCAAGAATTTTTTTTTTGACTTGAATCAACGGTGTTGAGGACTATAGTAACACTGAGAGACTTTTTTGGAATAAAAAGTCACATACGTGGTAAATATATAAAAGGTGCTACGGTGCAACTGCAAACTATGTTTTATCCTATCCAAAAGGGTAAAGGTTTGTGAGAAGACGAGCTCTGTGGCGTAGTGGTTATATAACATGACTGCTACGCAGAGGTCCGGGTTCTATTCCCGCTCAATGCAAATATTTGTGTGCATGAACATGATTATTTGCATTGCGCTGAGTGTTTCTATGTATAGTATGTATGTATTTACAAAAAATAAAGTATATAAGTACTAATAACCCGTTGCTCTGTTACCCATAACACAAGCAGGTTAAGTCTAGCTTACTTTGGGAACAGATGGCGCTGTGTAGAGGTGTCCTATAAAACTCACTAACCTTTACCACCTTAATATTATAGTAGGATAGAACATAAAGATAAAACAGAAAACAAAAAAATAATCACAGCCCTTGGCCTCCTTTGACAAAAGCAAAAGTAATGACAAACGCTTCAGTAAATAAGATTCTTTGATATTATTCAGTTCTTAAAATAAAATGTAGAATCCTCAAAAAGCGAATAATGAATAGACAATTTTAATGACTTCCTTGTGTAAGTAGCTTTATATTTTGTTATGCACGAAGTTCTTTAGAATATGGTATGGACAAGCTTGAACCTTATCCGTGTGGTGACGGAGTAAGGATACAGTGTGTCACCACCCTATCTCATCCCATGGGTGTCGTAAAAACCGACTAAGGGACTAACCGGAAATAATATCTTTACGAAGTAAAAAGAAGGAAAACTTGAAATTAAACTCTATACCAATCCGTCTGGCCAGCGTGGTATTAGTAGGCCAAGTATCCATTCGTCATGGGAGAAGGCCCGCCTCTGTAGTGGGACATTAGTGGGCTGTTTTGATGATGATAAAGCTTAAAGCTTGCTATGAGGCAAATGCCTTGTGCATTTCGTGATGTCGTATAAAAAAAATAGTGGTACAAGCCACGATGTATTCATATTCTGACAATACACAGAGAATTTTTTTTCTTTAGATCTCCTTATATCATCTGGTTTTACCAGATGTAGATTAGTTATGTATACTTTTTTTACTTCATATCCTGTCTAGTGTTTGTTTTCATATCCTTGGAAGCGGTGGTAAAGTTTGAAAAACTTTAATAATAATATGTAAACTTAGATTAAGTAGATTTAAACTGACGTCAATTAGTAGTAATTCTGTAACATTACATTGAGAAATAAATAAATAATAAATATAAATAATTCAAAAGAAAAACATAGGTGAAGTATAAAAATCGTAGTCATTACATAAATATATTTTTTTTCCTTCACAAAACAAATAACAAGCTTTTCGGTGGCGTTCACAATAAGCTTCCGTCATGCATGAGATTGCAATTCCAACAACGAATTCGATTCTGGCGCAATAATTGCATTGCTATACAAATAATATGATTGTCCTGAGCGTTGGCTTTGTATGTTTAATGTGTTTGTTTAATAAAATATTTCTGTATATAAACTTTAACTCTTACTGGTTTTTAAAACGGAAAATACTTATAGAAGCTTGCTTATAAAAAAATTGTACTTAAATTATACACAAAAAAATTCAACTTTGAACATTCAGCAATTCATTTAAAAATAAAATTTAAAGAATTTGTATAAGTACTTAACAAATTCAAAACCCTTGTGTAATAATCGTAACAATGTTTATCACAAATTCTCTTCTACATTCTTTTTTTAAAAAGCTATTCAGTGCCTTTTAAATGTAAAGCTATTGTCCTCTTTTTACTTTGATATTTCTAAGCGACATCCGGGACCGGAATCCTCGGGAAGCGCTGAAAAGGTCACTAGCGAGAGCTCACAACCACACACCATTTCGGCTAATACTCCCATTGACAGACTACGCTTGTAGATTTTGTTGCTGTATCTTTTTTACTTTTGCTGTCATCCCTTGAGGGTAACACAGTATCTACAAATAAAATAGTGTTTGTGATTTGTTTAACTGGTTGAACATATTCGTATTGTACTAGAGGTTTTGTATAACTTTCGAAAAAAAGAGTTGACTTTACAATGCAGAAACATTTTGCAAATAAAATAGTGTTTGTGATTTGTTTAACTGGTTGAACATACTGTCTATTTAAACAGACTTGCTCTAAATGGTAAACATATATGGCGTCGTGTCAACCGCAGACTAAAGAGTACTGATAGCTAGAGATGTGTAACTGATGTGAATGAATGAAATCTTCAGTTAAAGTTCTTTTAGTACTGAACGGTTTATGGCAATTTTTTTAGCTACATACATTATACAGTGTAGGTATATAATTACATAATATTCTAATTACGCAATAGGAATGTAAAGTCGTAAATAATACTAAAAGTATTAAACAAATTTTCAAATTTTTTATTTATTAGTTTTACAAATTATTTTAGGTATAAGCATCTGTAAAAGAGAAAGTAAATACATTTATTCTTAGTTTAAGGGTACAGTAAGAATATAGACAATTACAAAAATAAAACAAAAATAAAGAATATAAACAAAAATCATGATAAAGTCTGTGCAGGAATCGGAACATGTATTACAAAATTCTGGGTCGGTGCGTCTGAGACCGTATCTAATATGCCATCTAGTCTTAACATTTTATCTTCATCTTTTATGACCATGTTCAATGAATTTTGACCAGCATGTCAATTCTCGTACCAAAATTCGGTTAAGTTAACTTTTAGTTGTCAAATTGTCACATTCTAAATAAAACTTTAACACGACCGCAAAAGATTACAATTGCAATAGCAAAAACAAGACAATTTGACAACCAAAAATTAACTTAACTGAATTTTTAACGATTATAAGGTACGAGAATTGACATGCTGGACACCGTACGGACAATTTTACTTAATCCTTCTATAAGTAATTCTTTTATTTCAGCCATTTTAAATGTTGTATTATTTTTTCCCACATGCGATTTTAATTGTGCCCATATTAGTTCAATGAGATTTAATTCGCAGTGGATAATTCATTCAGTAGTTTTTGCCTGAAAGAGTAACAACAAACAACAAGTAGCAAAAATTTCGCATTTATAATATTAGTAGGATTTATTTAAACAACCTCCTTTTATTCGTATGCCAATCGTTCATTCACTTTTGTTACACATCCCTACGAATCTATGAAATTTCTAGAATGTACAAATGTCAAATAATGAAATTAATTTTTATCTGTGAAATTTGCCGTTGGAAAAAAATACATTTATTTAAAATATAAAAAAGATAGTGGTGAAATCAAAGTAATTTACGTGTTTTCTATTGCATAAACATATAATGCTACTTTCCAGAAATTTTCATCCATATCAAAGTGTGCAATTGATGTAAAAACTAGTGAATTTGCAAAATGTCGTGTTTGTTTACTAAATAAATCAAGTAAGGATGAATACGGTATACTCGTATTGTACTAGAGGTTTTGTATAACTTTCGAAAAAAAGAGTTGACTTTTTTGCGAATTTAAATACTTTTTTCTTAGCTGACAGCTGATTTCTTAACTGCAGAGCTAAGCTGTTTCCATTGTAGGAACTAGGTTTATTACAAACACTCTTGGAATATGATTTATTTCGAGTTTTCTGTAGTTCCTTTATTGTTGTTATTGATAACAAAATGGGGATCTATACATCGTCGCTCGCACGTTAAATTAAACACTTGCCCCCTTACTCACAAACACCTCTTAAATTTTAGTCAATTGATTAGCTTAAATTCTTACGGTTTTGTTTGGTATAAGATTGTTTTTACTAATAAAAATCTCACTAAACAGTGATTAAATTTAAGAGGCGCTTTTGAGTAAGGGGGTAAATGATTATAATAATTATAATTTACAAAATTAAAAAGTTTACTACGTTTAGAAAGCGTAATTTAGAACGAAGTGCGTCGTTCTAAATTACGCTTTCTAGTGAAATACATACTGAGGACCGCAATTTTAATCAGATAATTAAACATCAAAGAAAAATTTAAACTGTCACTTATTTTTGAAACACTTATCAAGAAGACTTAACTTGAAACGTAGTATCAGTCTTTAATAATAAAATTCGACATGTGTTTAGTTCCTAGGGAACAACATCGAAAATTACTTTTCAATAAAATTCAGTAAAGCTTACTACAATCCATTATACAAAGCTTTTAAGGCGTAAACTTTAAACTTATAACTTTTATATTGCATACATTCCCATTTTAGTAAATCGAATTGTGCTAAAATAAGCCTAGCTTAACATAACTCAAAAATAGTTAAACGAAACCACTGCAGTTCCGAGTACAATGCCATTTTGACACGTCAAACTTCGTGACAAACATTGGCCCAAATACTTAAACTGTTTCCGATTGACCATACATTTGGTACAAATGTATGAACAAACATTGTTGAACTATTATATTTTTCTGTAGGTAATGGGGAGTCCACACGCTCAAACTGGTCTTATAGGCGCCGCGCACTGCGGTATTGAAACCACGCATGCGTTGCTAAAAACAATACGAAACCGACCTTAGCAATGTAAATTTAAAGTGCATTTTGAGCTGTCATGAAAATGGTTTCAACATGGAAATTCCATGGAGTAAGTGATGATTGAAAAACTGTGTGATTTAAAGCCGGTTCAGGTTAACAACAATAGCAAAAAATTGTGCATTGCATGCTTTTACTACAATTGAGTTTTATAATTCATTATTTTTGTATGTTTTATTTTAAGCAATTTTAAAATAATATGTCATTGTGGTTTAAGTTAGTATATCAATTAAACACAAAAAAATGAGTTTATTGCACTCGTGTACTTACTGTTAGTATGTGAAACTCTAACAAACTTATAAAGAAAACATCCTAATTAATGGGAATTACTCACACCTTTACTTAGACTGGCTTTTATAGTGGATTTACTCAATTATGGTTTTCAGCTAATAATTATAATTGTACCTTATAAAAAAAAAAAATTTTTTTCAAATTGTAGTTTTAAGCTTAGTTCTTTTTTGCTATTCGTGTGACTTAAGTGGAAATGATGATACCAAACGTCATAACCTTTGCGTCCCTTTACTTCTTTTTTGTCCCAGACGAAAACTAACTTAAAGGAAAACAATGTACCAACACGTTTTGCCAGCATTGTAAAGTTTTGTATGTCAAACTCAAACTTTATAATTGAAGCCTTTCTGTAACTGGATTAAAAGATTAACCATTGAGCCATTAAAATTCCACCATCCTATAAATTAGAATACTTCATAATTTTGACACTGTTAGGATGAGAAAATGGTTGTCAAAAATAATTTTTGCTTGTTTTGAATTCACTTGAAAAAGAGAAGGAGGTTCTCATTGCAGTTTTATTTATGAATGGTTTTAGTTTCTGAACTCATCCGTCTCTATAGCAATTTAAAAAACTTTTTGCCAATATTCTTGCGCTGTGTCAGCTTTTGCCATCGGTATCAATAGTGATAGGAGTCGGTTCAAATTTATTTTGCTGCCGGGAGTAAAGAATTACTTCTATAAATGAAAAATGAAAATGAAAAATAGTTTAAAGAAAAATATACACACATACCATGATGACAAAAACAAGGCTTAATTTATAGTTACATACAAATTTGCAAAGACAATAGTATGATAAAATAAGGTTACCTATGGTTTCCTCGCTATGCAAGCCTGTATCGAGAAAACCCTATGTGTTAGTTAAGTTAAGAAAAGTAAAAGTTTATTTTCTATAACCAGTCATTTTTGTATGAAAATAGAAAGTACCTACAAGTTATTTTCCAACAATGTTTTATCCCATATACTCCAGGGGCCAATTCTAAGGGCCAGAATCTGGCCCTAAGTAACGTGTTCATGATAGTAGTAGTAGTTCGTAACTTTCTTTTTTAATTAGAAAAATGCTTTTAAAGATATGCATTCCCAAGAGGACAATTATTTAAGGATTGTAAATACTAGATTTTTTTTATGTGCTTTAAATACATGCCTGTAAAATGTCCTGCCACGTGATACTGTATAGCCTACGACACTCCCTGATGAATAGAATATTGAACACAAAAATAATTTTTAAAATCGGTTTATTAGATCCAGATATTACAACGTCACAAGCACACAAACTTTACCTCTTTATAATATTAGTATAGATAACACTGTAAGACTAAGTCATGAGTTCTTCATAATTAAAAGCATTATTTAAATAAACGCCCTATTAATTTTACTGTGAAGCTATTCCCCTGAAACCCATTTCAGCTATTACCATTTGCTAATACCAGTTTAAGACAAGGATTACACAAGTTCAAATTAGTTTGCAGTTACACTGTGATAACAACGCTTTGTGCAAATGGAAACATCAATCGTCTCGCTACAAATTATCCTTTGCTCTGATTATATTGTGCTAAAATGGTTGTATTTTATGGGGTAATTTTTTAATTGTTATAAAGAAATGATTGATAATAATTATTTAGCTTTAATATTCTTTAGGGTCGTTAATTTCATATCTGTAAATGTCCCAGACACTCATGCACTGCACAATCCCTAGAGCAGGAGGTCTCTTAATAAAAAGTATTTTTTTAAATGAAACAGCCACGTTTATCGTTTTTAAAATAATAAAAGAAACTTCATAATAATTATTAATCTTTTTGTAAAGAAAGATTAGTTAAATATTAGCCCTATTGATTTTACTGTGAAACTATTCCCCTGAAACCCATTTCAGCTATTAACATTTGCTAATACTAGCTTAAGACAAGGATTACAAGTTCAAATTAGTTTGCAGTTACACTGTGATAACAATACTTATTCCGCTGGCTGGCTCAACGACCCAAAATGTGTATTGGCCTCCGACACGAGAGATCGCCACTCTGCTTGATCCTTGGTCACCTCTTGCCAGTTGCTGACTTGAAGTTCCCTCAGATCGTTCTTAACGATGTCTTTCCAGCGGTGATAACAATGCTTTGTGCAAATGGAAACATCAATCGTCTAGCTACAAATAATCCTTTGCTCTGATTATATTGTCTTATAATAGCTGTATAGATATTTATGAGGTAGATATTAAATTGTTATAAAGCTATAGTTCTTCAAAAAAAATACACAAACATATTGTTTAACGTTGTACAAAAAATGGACTCTCGCAAAAAATGGACAGGTGAATGCGTATTATAACTCTTTTATTGTGAAACTGAGATAAAAACGTAAAACGTAACCAGAATTAATAGATTTATACCAAAATATTTTTGTTTATTATTCTCTACTACACTTTCATGTTACAAGTATGAGTCAATGGGTAATGTTTTCTTTTTAAGCATAAAATAATTACGAGTATATAATTTATAATATTTATCTGCTACCTAAACTAAATTAAAGAATACATTTTAATTTTAATACACAAGCAAAGCAATGAGCTCGTTAAAACTTACAAGAAACTACCTATCCCGTGCCCACTTCGTTAGGCGGCGAAAAAAACGCGTCACTTTTCTAAACTTATTTCATTACTGCTCCACTCCTATTAGTCATAGCGTGATACTATATAGCCTATGACACTCCCCGATAAAAGGGCTATTCAACACAGAAAGAATTTTGAAATCGGTTTAGTAGATCCAGAGATTACCCCCTACAACGTCACAAACACACAAACTTTACCTCTTTATAATATTAGTATAGATATAATATACCTAGTTAGAGTTACATTTATAGTAGGGTATTATTGGGCATTCTGTACCACTTTCGTCCAGTCGCTCCGCGAAACAAGTTTCGCTCTCGCTCAGGACTCGTGGTCCAAAATGCCCAATAATATAAATTTAATATAACCAGCGACGTGTGGCTTCGAAACTTCAATAAATAACTAACGCCTAATATATTCACGTGAGCAATAACAATGACGACATTATAGCTAAGACATCAACAACTGGCACTTTAAAAATTACCAACAACCAGTATTTTTAATTTTAGTGTGTTTGTGTCATTATAGACAGAATTAATAAAAATATATTGTGAGGAGGATAATAGGATGGTAAAATTTGTTCCAGTACTTAAAAGAAGTTGAGTAGATTTAAGATCGATTAGTATTTATAAAGATTAACAATCTTTAAACTTGATCATTATTAATTAAGCTGTAATATGTATATAACATGAAATTTGTCAAACAACCACAATCTTTGCAATTAAATATAATTTGCAATGATTCTTGTAAGACTGAATCACGTCATGGAAAATTATTACCTAATACCATACGATGCATTATTTGCGGACCATCAAACTGTGGCAAAACAAACTTGTTAATTGGTCTACTTCTACATGAAAATGGATTAAACTTTCAAAACATCTACATATATTCAAAAACTTTACTTCAACCAAAATATGTGTTTTTAGAAAAGGTTTTACAGCAAGTACCATGTATATCATTACAAAAATTTCAAGGAAATGAAGAAGTGTTAAAAGTTGAGGATGCGAAACCAAACTCTATAATTATTTTTGATGACGTGGCGTGTGAGAATCAAAATAATATGCGTGATTACTTTGCTATGGGTAGACACAAATACATCGATTGTTTTTACCTAAATCAAACATACAGTAAAATCCCAAAACAATTAGTAAGAGATAATGCTAACCTGATAGTACTTTTTAAACAAGATGACATTAATTTAAGACATGTTTATGATGAACATGTTAATACCGATATGACTTGGTTTGAATTCCGTGAAATGTGTTCCAGGATATGGAGTGAACCCTTCAACTATGTTGTAATTAATAAAGATTGTTCTAAAAATAATGGATGCTATAGAACTAAATTTGATACCTTTGTAATCTTTGATTAAAATTTCGAATATTTAAGGTTGTCATCTTTGTATTATTATTATTCTGTATACGACTTTCAACCGATAACAAGCATGGAAAAATCATTAAAAAGACAAATTGTTGATGCTGCAGAAGCTGTAAAGAGAAAAGTACGGAACATGCGAGATATTGAGATTAGCAATAAACAAGCATTGGAATCAGTTTTCAAGCCTGTAACAGAATCTCTCAACCTGCTTTCCAACGCTAATAATCAAATCGAAGGTCCATTGAATAAACAAACTATGCAGAATGAAAATCCAAAAAGTAAAGATGACAGTGATGAATCTGACAATGACAGTGAAAGTTCTTTTCAATCATTGGTTGATGATGTTAATATTAAAGAGCACGACACTTCATCCTGGTCGTTATCTTCAGAAGCCCTACGAGACATCCCGTTTGGCGTTCGAGTAGATCAAGGGAAATTTATGTTAGGGTCTGCTAATATAACAGTTGGTGATGAATTTATTGTAGTAGCTGGTTGTAAATATCGTAATACACCTGGTTTGAAACAATTGTTATTAAAAAAGAATGTAGATTTAAGCGTAGTTACAGAGAGTGACATGCAAAATTATAAATCGATGTTGCTTGATACAAATGCACATCGTAGAGATTTCGAACCAAATAAACCAATAAAAAGTAATAAGGGAATGAAATATTTACAAGTTATTAAACCGCTTTTCTCAGTACAAAGTACAATTCCTGGTAAGCAATCTAAAGGTAAAGGAATGTCAATGAAAAAAATGTGGAGACAAAATGTGGATTACATTTATTGGGATGATCCAAATGAATTAGTTGATAGATTAAAGTTGTTAATAGCATCTCGAGATGCTGGCAATACAGGCTTAGATAATGAAATTATGTCTATTATTGAGGAATTACGTGAAAATAAAATTATTATTAAATAAAAGTTGTATGTATATAATGTTCATTTTATTTCTAACCTTACAGTACAACACACTCTAAACATGAATGTAGACAAATTCGGTCATTATATTCATAAACGAATGCGTTTATCTGAGTTATTCGAGATTAATAATAACGCTTTGTATAAATCTGAAAACGGTGACTTTGATTTGAAAGCATCACGACTAAGAGGTATTAGACTGCCTGAAGAAGCTGATGACGTGGTAAATAAGGAATACGTAGATAAAATTAAAACAGAAATTATACAAGAAATTAATAAGTCGCTACACGTTCAAAGTATTTTAAATACAAAGTTTACAAATACTTTGCTTCATTTAGAAGACAAATTTTATACAAAAACCACTGTAGACAAGTTAATTAATCATAATGATAAAGCAACAAATTGTTAATGAAATACACAAAGCAGCACGAAAAAACTTTCTGCGACGACCTGTAATATTGAAAGGAATCGATGATTTATGGCAAGCTGATCTGATAGATATACAGACGTTGAGAAAAAGTAATAAAGGATATAATTATATTTTATTAGTGATTGATTGCTTTTCTAAATACGCTTGGGCTGAACCATTGAAATCTAAAAACATGATAGATGTTACACATGCTTTCGATGAAATATTACGTAGTAGCCATCGCAGACCAATCAACTTACAAACTGATTCTGGAAAAGAGTTTTATAATACAACTTTTAAAAATCTTATGAAGAGGTTTAACATTAACCACTATTCTACTTTTTCTACCAAGAAAGCTTCAATAGTCGAGAGATTAATAAAGACTATCAAAAATAAACTATACAAATGTTTTAGTTTAAATGGAAGCTATAATTGGTTAGGATCGATATTGACAAATATATTGAAGACATATAACAATACATATCATCGTACTATTCAATGCAAACCTTCCGATGTGAAAAAATCAAATGAGTTATTAATAAAAAATAATATTAATAAATCACAAAATCATTTATGTATTCGGTCTAAACCTAAATTTAAAGTCGGTGACAATGTACGAATTAGTAAATACAAACATATATTTGAAAAAGGATATACTCCTAATTGGTCTACTGAGCTGTTTATCATAAAAAAGATCAATAAAACGAAACCAACAACATATTACATAGAAGATCAGCGAAAACAACCAATATTAGGCACGTTTTACGAACAAGAACTCCAAAAATCTCATCATCCTGGTGTGTACTTGATTGAAAAGGTTTTAAAAAGAAAAGGAAATAAATTATTCGTAAAATGGTTGGGATTAAGCAATGATGATAACAGTTGGATTAATAAAACCGCAATAACAGATTGAAATAACAATTATATAACCATATTCCTTACATATATTATATTTACTTTACTTTGAGCAATGCAAGGAGGTGGACTGCTTAACACTATTATTGATAATCTACCGTTTGAACTTCACCTGCCTGGTTATAACTATTGCGGACCAGGCACAAAACTAAAAAAAAGATTACTCAGAGGTGATCGAGGTGTTAATAAGCTAGACGAAGCTTGTATGCAACACGATATTGCATATGATAACCATAAAGACTTACCCAATCGACACAAAGCTGATTTACAACTACTAGATATGGCTAAAAAAAGACTTAAATCGAAAGATGCAAGAAAAGGAGAAAAACTTAGTTCCTGGTTAGTGAGCAAAGTTATGAAAGCTAAATTAAAATCTGGTGCTGGCGTTAAGGCGTTTAATAGTTTTATATCAAAAATTAAATCTGTGGTTAAGAAAATGAAACCCAAAAACAGTAAAACATTAATAAACACCGCATACTCAGTTGCAAAGAAACTTTTTCCATGCACTCCAAATATGCGAATACCACGAGTTATACCGTTACCAAAAACTGGAGGAATTCTACCTTTAATTCCAATTTTTGCTGGTTTATCAGCTTTAGGCTCTTTAGCTGGTGGCGTAGCCGGTATAGCAAAAACGGTGAATGAATATAAAGCAGCTCAAAAGAATTTACAAGAAACAGAACGACATAACAGATCTATGGAGACATTAGCCATAGGCAAGGGTTTATACATAAAACAACATAAAAATGGCAAAGGATTATATATAAAATCTCCAAAAAACTGAAGTGGAAGCTACCTAATCGACCTTTAACTAATTTGGATATTGAAAATCATGCACGAGACATTCCTCACTTTCGAGGAGTGTACATGAAGGATCAGTTACCAAGTTCACCAAAACGGATTGAGTGTGGTATAGTGAACTTGGATAATGCAAAAAACGAAGGAACACATTGGGTAGCTTATGTTAAAGTTAATAATTACTGTGAATATTTTGACAGCTTTGGTGATTTAAAACCCCCCAGGGAATTGATGAAGTATTTTAAAAATTATAATGTTTTTTATAATTATACAAGATATCAAAATTTTAATTCTGTAAATTGTGGACATTTATGTTTAGAATATTTGTGGAAATATTGGAATAAAAACATATAAATTTTATGCGTTTGTTTAATTTAAACCATTTGCAAGATGTCACTCACTTTGTCGATAACTGGGAACTCTTCAGATTTATCTGTGTACTATACTAACACACTACAATTATCTGAACAATATGAATGCGCCTTATTGCATTTCTCAACATTTAACTCTATTCCAAACATTGACAAAAGAAATAATAAGTTATATTATGACACCAATGAAGTTATTGAAGTACCGGAAGGCACCTATGAATTACAAGACATCGGTGATTATTTAAAATCAGAAATAAAGGACGCTGTGTTCAAATTAGAGTGTAATAATAACACTCTAAAAACTAGTATATACTGCACAAAAAATATAAATTTTAATAAAGAAAACACTTTCTGCAGTTTGTTAGGGTTTAAGAAACAGATCTTGGAAGGAAATAAATGGCATGTGTCTGAGTTTCCAGTCAACATTTTACCTACGACCGTGATCAGGATAGAATGTGATATTGTAAGCGGCTCGTACATAAACGGAGAATCCAGTCACATTATACACGAATTTGCACTGAACGTACCACCTGGATACAGAATAATAGAAATTCCTAAGAACGTAATATACTTTCCGATTAACCAAAAAAATATAAACAGCATACGAATTAGGTTATTAGATATAAATAACCGTTTAATAAATTTACGAGGTGAAGAAGTTCAACTGTATTTACACCTAAGAAGAAAAAATGATTGATTACAATAAATATGTGCTTCAAGAAAATAAACATATCAGTTCAGTTCAAGCTATCACCCAAACAAGAGCTATCTCGAAGAAAAAGAAAATAAAATTAACTAAAGAAAATAAGATATTTCTTAAAGCAATCGGTTTACTAAAATGAATATATTAGATGTTTTATCCACACCAACTTACGATAATACTGTTGAGGGAATAGAATTCCATTCTTACAAGCCATATGTAACAAGTTTCAATAGAAATGATGAAATTCGTATACCTATCAACCAACAAGATTTGTACATATTACCATCAGCAAGCACCTTGTATTTGGAAGGAACTGTTATCGTTAGTAAAAAAGATTTGAAAGACGTTGCTAGTAGCATCAATTTTACGAATAATGCGCTACTCTATCTGTTTCAAGACATAAGGTACGAGCTTAATGGAGTAGAAATAGATAAAATTAAAAATGCTGGCATAACAACTACAATGAAGTCGTTAATTTCAATGAATGAGAGTGAATCAAAGATGTCTTATGCCTGGGGCTGGAATATAGATGGTATAAAAAATGTGAATGGTGGTAGATTTTCAGCATCTATACCTCTTTGTAATATCCTCGGGTTCGCAGAAGATTTTAAGAAAGTTGTAATAAACAGTAGACACGAACTGATATTGTTAAGAAGCAACACTAACCTAAATGCTGTAAAACTTAATACAGGTGAAATTATAGAAGATGTTCTTATAAATAAAATCATATGGCGCGTGCCTCATGTTAAGGTATCAGATAGAGAAAAAATAAGTTTGTTAAAAATGTTAGAAAAAGATCGACCGCTCCAGATGATATTCAGAAATTGGGACTTGTACGAATATCCCGCATTACCTAAAACCACAAAACATACTTGGTCTATTAAAACTTCGTCACAAATAGAGAAACCACGCTTTGTTATTATTGGACTACAGACTCAAAGAAAAAATAATTCAGGTGCTGACATGTCTCAGTTCGATCATTGTCATATTCGTGATGTTAGAGTGTACCTAAATTCAACATATTTCCCTTATGAAAATCTAAATGTTAACTTTGCTAATAACAGAGTTGCTTTATTATACGAGCAATACACTAGATTTCAACAGTCATATTACGGACGTCGCGCGGAACCCTTATTAAGTGAAAAACAGTTTAAAGACTTAGCACCGTTATTTGTTGTCGACTGTTCTAGACAAGCTGATAATCTAAAAGGAGGCTCTGTCGTAGATGTACGAGTGGAAATTGAAACTGATTCAGATATACCAGATCAAACATCTGCTTACTGTCTCATACTAAACGACTGCATAATTGAGTATAAGCCGTTGAGTAACACCGTTAAGAAAATATCATGAGCCCAGATACTATCATATTAGATGTCCAAGGATTTAAAGACCTTAACAACGATTTTATAGTAAAGGAGTTAGCTTTAGCCACTTCTGAATACACACAAACTTTTTTAATCAAGCCACCTTACTTGTTTAAATATTTAACAAATGACGAAAAAAAGCAAGTTAAATGGTTGGAAAGAAACAGAGGAATTTATTGGAACGAAGGTTTCATAGACTATAGAGAATTTCATCGTGTAATTGTCCAATACCTGGAAAGTAAGGATATTATTGTAAAAGGTCTGGAGAAAATTAATTGGGTTAAGGACTTGTGTGTGAATTGTAATGTCTTAGAACTTGACGAAAAACAATGTCCTAATTTATCTGTGCTACACAAAACATTCAGTGGTGTAAAAAATAATTTTAATTGTAATTATCATTTAAAGCACTGTGCACTAAAAAATGTAATATGTATAAAAAAATATTTAGAAAATAGTAAAAGTTCAAATTGTAATCTATTATTCTAAGGAAATAAAAATACTTTTTACAAATATATAATGCTTTTATTTTATTACAAATATACGTACATTAATATCTAATACACATTAGAGACATAAAATGAATACAATTTATTACATTAAACATAACCTAATCAACTAACTACAATATTAAAAAAAATCAGTAAAAATCATTATCTATTAAAGATTTTGAGATTTTTTTCACCAATGATTCAGTTTCGTCCAGAACAGAATCATTAGCGTCTTTAACAATATATTGCGCGCTTAGTATAACGTTCTCGCAATCACTATCACTATCATAGGTTTCAGGAGTGTTATTACATAGGTCTAGCACTGAAACTTTTATCAATTTAATGCCAGGTCGTTGTGGTCGACTCATTACGTAAGATTTTGAAGATTTCAGTTTCTTCGATCTCTCCTTACGTCGTTGTTTCAACGTCTTATCTTTCGTTACTTGTTTGCAGCATACGGTTTCCTTGCGAAGCATCTCGTTATAGTCTTCATTAGGATCCTGAGCATACTGACTGAACATAATCGTTGAGTCGGAAATCTGAAACAAATTATAATTAAATCATTAACACGTTGTTAAAATAAGTTACTGTTTTATTGAACCCAAAGGTAACCAAAGTTTATTTTATTTTATTAATTAAAAACTTACCATTGACATGATTCTGTAGCACAAGTACACGAGTTAAATAATATTTCGTAATTGAAAAAAATAAAGTATTTTATACAAATTAATTCAATCTATATATTAAAATGCTAATAATGCATATTGTGTCTGCAAGAAGAAATATTTGCACAGTATGTTTGTCAGTTGAAAAAAGTCTACTACATGACTACATATAAAAAAATATATATTAAGAATATTGTTATATTCTTAATACAGTTTTTTTTTTAATATTAAAAAAAAAACATTTATATCTAAGCGATGACTGGAGCAATCGCTAGTATATCATTATTGTCTGTATTGCATTTTTTATAATGTAGGTTGGTTGTATGTAATGTAGGTATATTGGTCTCGTGTTACATCCTGTTCTATATACTTCTATGTTTTTATATTCAACTATAATCCAACTTTATAATAGAAAAAGAACATAATTTGTACAAGGTTTTATTCGTGACTTTGTTCGCTTGAATTAATAATTGGTTAAGTATATAGTTAATTCGATTTCAAATACCAAAATAGTGGAAATGAGCGACAGAAAAATATTTACATAGTTATATAATATTATGCATGTACTTATATAAACTGATGGTCTTATGTATATATCATCATGAATTGATAACAATATAACATTTCATTTTTATATATTTTTCGCTAATATTCATCTAATAAAAACATTTTATTGTTTTTATTTTTTAAAGACAACAACTCTTGCACTAGGTATTACTCGTATGTCGCGGGGACTTTTTACATATATATTTAAACTATTGGGTACAAATCACAGCCAGACTCAGGACAACAATTTGTGGATCATACAAATAATTGTCCTGCATGGGATTCGAACCCACAGCTTCGAGCACGTTAGTCGCTTACGCTACCACCGAGCCATCAAGGAGGGCATTACGAAACGTTGTTCGTAAAACGCTTGCTAAGCGTATGTATTGTCATACGGTTGAAAGTAGGTCATAGCAAACGCATATTTATATAATAATCATAAAAAACTATTTATGGTTGCGACTCTGTTCGCATGGATTATAATGGTTATATTTATAAATTAAATAAAACAAGTAAATGTAGTCAACATTTTATTTTTACATAAACAAAAGCAGTACTTAACCCTACTAAGTAGGTAGATATTTAGATGGAACTTAAATATATTTTTAATATTTTCATTTATTAATATATTTACATATACAATCGATACTTAAATCTAATACCTTAATACTAAAATAAAGTAGTAATTTACTTATACACTTTCACAGCAAAGAAAGCTTAGTCTAAACCTCATCTTTAGTTTTAAGCATATATGAATGACCCCAAGCTTGTGTTGATATTTTATCCAAAGATATCGCTCGTTTATCATCGTTGTTAGATAATACAATTTTGTTGATAGACTGCGTAAATATTTCGTGTTTTATTGATTTAAACATTGGATTTTTTCTATGGATAACTCCACCATTAAATAAAATATTTTCATAATCTGTAATACTTAAATCTCTTACTACACATGACTTTATTCCCTTTGCTTTTTTAGTGATTTTTTTTTGAGTTTTTAAAGAGTACAATTTAGATCTTAAACCAACAAAATCGGAGATATATTCTCCTCCCATTTCATCTTTGAATAAACCAGGAACTTTTTTATTGATAAGCGGTATCTTAAAATAGTTCATAGCTTCATAGTTGCTGGTGTCAAAATATTGTAAAAACTGATACTTTAAATCATAGTAAAAGTCATTAGTATATATTTCGTACACAAAAGAGTCCGTGTCTGTATAACACAACTGTACTCGCTCTTTGTAATAAGGCTTTACAATATTGTAATGAAAATTATACATGTGTGACTTAGAAAGTTCTAATACAGTGAATCCTATATAAATCGGTTTATCTAAAATAATTTGGTCTGGCCTCATTTGTATTGCAACTAAGTTTTCAGATAGAATTGAAGCACTATGGAAATAAGGATTGGATACAAGCCTTTCAGCGGATATGGACTTTTTGGTACGATTATTTTGATCGCTCCATTGATTAACTAAATGTACGCTTACTCTTTTTTCAGTATTTTCTAATGTTTTACCAAAAACACTGTTATTCAGTAACTTAAAAAAATCTTGTTCGAAGGCACTTTGTGCCTTCTGTCGTAATTGTGTGTTCAATTCTATATATTGCTTTAAGTAAGGACTCTGTCTAAAAGTTATAGCTCTATGTATTTTACGTAGTATTAAACCATGTTCTATACATTTTTTTAAATGTACATAATGTATGACATAGTTATACTTATTATATAAATTAGCAATTAGTTTATTAGATTTACCGCCTGGGGGAATGCATTTCTCTGGACAAAAAGGCAAATCGTTATGGTAATCGTGTAAATGTTCAGGATATAAAAGATCAACTTCTAATATAAATCCCCACTCAGCATTATCTGTAATATTTTCTACGTGTAAATTATACAATTCGCGTTCACTAAGAAACCTAAAACCTGAATATGGTAGATACTGGCACATGCTATAACCGTAAAGATTATTACAGTCAAGGTATACTATGAAACTAGAAGATTTAGATGTATTATAGTCAGACATGTATTTATGGTTAGCCTTAGCATACCGACGGGAACACATGCATAAGCCTCCCCTAATACCATCTTGAATCATTCTAACGATTGCTAAGTCCGACAGAAGTTCTAATTCAACACCTGTTTTAAGTAACATTGCGTCAAAGGACAAACTAGGTGCTGTTATGTAAAATGCAGGATCGAGGTTGTAATGTTGTTTACATGTTTTCCTAAAATTTTGGAAAATATCTGTCAACAAAAGTACATCTGTTTTTAAATACAAATCCGTATATTCTCCTAAGTTATGTATATTAAATTTATCCCAAACAGTTTTAGCATGATTGTAGTCTTCGTCGCTAATATTTTCGTTAGTTAATGAATTATAAAAATGACACTTTGATGGTAAAGATTTATCCTTATAACATTGCCAATTTGTCATATAATCGTAAGGATATACACCTTTTCGTGTTAATAAATTTAATTGTGTTTTATCAGGAAAATGAAATTTAAGGTTAATAAAATCTTTAACTTGCATTGTTTTAGCAAGTTTGTCAAGGCTTGTTCCTAAAAAGTTAAACGAATCTAAAAATCTTAATTGTATATACTCGTTATTATCAATAGGGATAAACTTTGAAAAGGATATGTATTTTTCCTTGGTCTTTGGTATTATTTTTATCTGACCAGGAATTTCACCTAATTTTTTAATAAATAAATGAGAATCATATCCTGACAAGTTATGGAAAAATATCGGAATGAATTTGGGTAACTTGTGTTGTAAATTACAGTGTCTATGTGCTGCACCCCGATATCGCCCAGTAATGTGACAGTGATCTCTTACTTTATCTCCCCACAATAAATGTTCACAAATGTGGCACTTAATAGCACTAGTGAAACTAACAGCATCGTTTTCTGTGAATATCATAGTTTCTTTTTTAGTCAAATATTTATGATATATTTTCTTAACATCTTCAGTAAGAAAATGTACAAATTTTGTTACACAATCCTTGCCTCGATAACTTCTGTAACCTTTAAAATGTTCAGTGAATGATGATACTATATTATATGCAAACGCAGCAGGCACGTGTACTTGTGAGTATGACGTATTACCGGTGTTCAATTCGTCGCCGGAAATCGGTTTGAGTAAAGTTTCGAAATCAGCATATATGACGAATGGAATATTTTGTTTTCTATTATAATTTTTAAATTTTAAAAATGAACCTTTTTCAGGTAAAACTGTAACAACTCCTCCACATAAATGTGATTCAAATTTACTTGAATTCGGAAAAAATAATAAGCATGTTTCACAGAAGTACAATTTACCATGATGTTTAGTTATTTGATTTCTAACCAAACGTGGCAAATCTTTAATTAGACAGTAATGGGAATGTGTATTATTTTCTAAAAACAAAAGGTGTATACTCTTTGATTTTTTACTATTATTAGATTTATACAAAGGTCCAATAATTGTTCTATCATTTTTCAATCCATAAACGAAAATATTCAGAGAGGGGTTATTTTTTTCAAAAACATTGATGTCCGAAAATGTAATTGGAAATAATAAATTATTAATATTTAAAACATCTCGAAAATGAGGATACGACGATACTCTGTCAGGATGTTGTATTGTGGGATACAAGGCAGCTACAATACACCACAAGAAGCAATAACTATCATTATTTCTAATATTTAACACAGCTTTTTTATTTATTATAAATTTTGGTAAAGCTATAAATTTGGATCCGCCGAGAGGCTGATATTTATTTATATTGATTTCTAAATGAGAATTTTTTAAAAATGTCCATCCACTATCTCTTTCCTGAAACTCTTCAATTTTCTTTAATAAATTTAAAAGTATAGTTTTGTAAATTGATTCGAAATCATAATTTAAATGAATAACATAATTTTTTGTGGTGAACGATTTAATTTCTTGGTGTTCGTTTTTATACATAAGAAAAACAGAGAAAAGTTCAAAATTAATTTTAATTGATGTATGTCTTTGTAACGATTGATCGATTAGGTTCTTAATTTGTTTTTGGTTATTATGGAGAAACATCTCAGGCAATATATTTAACTGTTTTTCGGTGGCAAGAATTCTGTAAGTTATAATACGAGATTTAAAGGAAGAATTAATGATTTCAACGTTATCATACAATGGGGTCGTGCTATTGTTTTTATGATTATTACTTCGTAAGTGACCAGACCATCGTCGATTATCTACAAATATTTTACAAACTGTGCAATGAGGCATTATTAGAGAGTAGTTAAAGTTAAGTACCTACTTCAATATTTTTAACAATATTTTTTATACAATATTAAGTTTAGTTTATAAAATATGATGTTAATAATGTATAATTTATAAGATATATGATGATGATATGAAATGACTCTTATCGTAAATACCTACTTTAAAAAATAATTATCTTACTTAAACTATTATTTTGTAAGTATCTTGAATTTCAGCTTAATATTGATACAGGATTGAGCGATTCAGTTCTATTTTGACCATTTAGCTAGCTAATTAGTTTTCACTCTGAAAAAAAAAAAAAAAATATATATATAATAGGTACCTAGGTGACATAATTGAACACCTTTGAACTTTTAGCCTGTGGACAGTATTATGAAATAGTTATATTTAAGTCATAGTCATAATGTATTTCAAAACAAAAAAACTATTTAAGAGGTATAATTACTTAAGAAAAGTTAAAAACGAAAGAAACATACAATATATATTTCTTTTACCTTGTTTCATTGTGTACCTAAGAAGTACAATGATTTCAGCTGGAACACTTCAGTCTCTAACTATCTATGTATCTTTAATTTTAGTTTATGTTGATACAGGAATCAACTGTTCTCTTTCGATCATTTATATAGCAAATTAGTTTTTCATCCTGAAAAAAAAAAAACTGCATTTAATATAAATAGGTATATATTATTATAACAAGAGGTAGATATTATTACTTATTTAAAGTTCAAAAAGAGCAAAACATAGGTACAATAAATCTGTAACATAAAATAAATATTTTCCTGTTAGATTACCTGCCAATGTGCAAGTGGGTACAATGATTTCAGCTCGTACACTTCTATGTCTAATTCAAAATGTGTATTTAGTTGATTTTGATTCATCGATATCACTTCTCGATTATTTTTTCTAATTTAATATTCTGTAAAAAAAGAAATATATAAAAAGAAAGAAGTATATAATATATGTAAGTATACATACTTCTATCAAACAGCTTCCTTATGTATTTAACTTAATAAACATAATAGTTATTACCTTTTTAAGTCGTGGAGTATTTTGTATTCACATATTAAGTACTTAAATTTCTGCTGTATTTAAATACACGTCTGCTGAATGCAAGTAATTCGTTAAAATTAATTAATATAAGTAATCTTAGAATTTTGTATTATAAAAATATTTATTCGATTTATTAGATAGCTAGGTAGGTATTTAATTCAGCAATTTAATATTAACACAAATAATTATTACCAGTTATTGGAAACGCTTGAAATTTGCTAATATGTAACTAAATACGTGCGCTCAACCTACTTTTTATTAGGGTACAGTAGATCTAAATCGGTATAAATAATTATTATGGATTTACGATAATATTCTATTAACAAAAATATCAATGATTATAAATTTACAAATAGCATTATTATTATTGTTTAGCTCCCTTTATTATAGTTAATTTCGTACCATATATAGATATTGTATATGTCAACGTAAGATTGTAAGAACAGCCAGTTTATTAATTAACTAATCAGTTTATACACTGTCGATTATTTGTAAACGCGTACTGAGATGACTTAATCCATTCCATTTATTTCAGTCAGAAACTGACAGTCTTCAACTGTTAGTTACACTAATCTGTGAAACTATAAACTTATAATATAATATGAAATAAAAGCAATAAATTGTACATCTCAGTGCGAGTTTACAATTTATCGACTAACGGTTCTTACAATCTTACGGTAAAATACAAATTACTTGTGTTTATCACATAAAAATAAGTCATAATATTATAAAAATTAACAATTCCAATTAAAATTTAAATAGGTACTTACCGCATAGCATTTATTTTGATTTAAAATAAATACATAATTATACGGAACCATAGAACTTGATATGACGTAGTCAGGCTACTTGCACTATATTTTTATTTTATAGTCAGCAATTTTGTTCGATTTTATTCAAAATTCCTTAGACATCATTTTTGACCAAGTATAATCCGTACAAGAAAAAAAGTCAATTGATACACCAATAACATGTCTGTTTAATATTTTTTTAAATTAACATTGTTTTACATGTTTCTTGATTTATAAGCTAAACATTATTTCACTACCGTACATTAAACGAAACTAAGTCTGCAAGTGTGGAAGTAATCATCAAGAAGTATACAAAGAACCGCTGCGCTTCAAACTGCCTGACGACACCTGCCTGCTGTACCTATCATCATCAGCACCATAACATTTATAATGTAAGTACATAAGTATACTATCTAATCTATGTACCGTATTCAATTGATTTTCTTCTTAATTACTAGCTAAATGTTTCATTATGTATCTTTAGTAATTACATAAGAAGAAAGAAAGCGTTAAGTTCAACTTTGATTTTATGATTTTAACTTTACTCAACTTGTAATCTTGGCTTGAGCATGATGTTATTGTCTGTCTATACATTTACTCAAGTAAAATTACATTTAAGTACCTAACGTTTTAGAATAACTTTGGGTAGGGTGTAAAAATAATGATAGAGTACCCTACTAATAATTATGTTGTGCTATTTCAGGTCCGGATCAGAGAGCGAGTACAGCTATCAGGAGGTCGCAGACGAAGGCAGAGCTAAATCGAAACATTTTGCAGACAGCAATGGAAAAAGGAAACGTAAAACTCCATCGACTAATTCGATTCGTAAAAGGTACGTAATTAAACTTTTATTAAATATGTACAATCAACGTCAAATCTAATTATTAATACCATTTTATTCTGACCTCTTATTGTATGGAAAGACTATACAATGTGTGATCAGGTTATATTGGATGTTAATATATTTTATTTAACGTTCTGTACACAATCGTTTGCAATAATATAAATTATTATATTTATAAATTAGTAATGCAATATATTCTAATTCTTTGATAAAAAGGTTTTAAGTAAGTTGTGAGTGTGAAACAACTATGTGTATAACGTACTGTACTACACTAGATAAACACAGCTGGTGAATTAAAGTTGCTGGGTTCGATCCCCAACAGTGTATTTACTTAGTATTTTTCCTTTCTAGAGATAGTCTGAATTTAGATCGGTAAATAAAAGTATTCACGAAAATATAGACTCTAATATTATTTTTATAAAAGTAGGTTGCTGTGTATGTTAATATTAATTTTCAGGACTCTATCATACTAACAAACAACCACTCGGTTATACTAACAACAAACAGAATTTTATTTACCTAACTGTTTACTAAAAACTACTTATTGTTTCAGTAAGAAAACCGAACCCGTTGACATTTTCGGTATAAGGAAATGCAAAACTCCTTCAGAATTTAAAGAAGATTCTAAGTTAGCATCATATTTAATAAACAAGGTCGCCAACGGTAACGAGCGGCGATACGCTACTACTGAAGGAGAGTACTACATTGACTTCAAAATTTACAAGACGAACGATGTCCATGGGACAGACTCGCTAGAACTGTGGAAAAAAGCCCTTCTCCGCTTGAAAGCTCAAGTGAATAGTGATTCTCCTCAGTGGCGCAAGCTGCAAGAATTTATACGCTCGATCGACACATTATTTACTGAGGAACCGAAAATGTTTAGTGATAAATAAATTATTTATTTAAGATGTACCCAATCGTTGTTTTACTAATTATAAACACAATGAGTGTACCGTGCTTGTTATAAACCTAATATCAAGTACGGTACACTGAATAAATACAGTATAGATAACAAATAGGTCTGGTAAAGGTTACAAGTGTGGTATAGCTAACAGGTAAGTACTTATGGTTAATTTTTTTATATTAGGCAATCTGGACTAATTTAGAACTTGTTTCACCGAGAGACACGTCAACCCACACAACTAGTCACAGGTGAGTTCTAACATCTATAGTTGTTTTTTTTGTTTTGCTACATTTGTCGGTTCGCAAACAATGTTGGTATCGTTATTAACGTTAGATAATAATATCCATGCTATGACGAACACAAGAAATAGGGAAAACATCGCAGGCGTGCGTAGTGTGACTGTTTTACAATCAATGAGCGTTTACCGTTTTGTGAACTAACTAAAATGTTACCGTTAATCGATCGGATATTATTGGGCGTTCTGGACCACGAGTCCTGAGCGAGAGCGAAACTTGTTTCGCGGAGCGACTGGACGAAAGTGGTACAGAATGCCCAATAATACCCTACTATTTATTTATACTAACTAAAAGTTTCATACATTGTGATAAAGCTTACAAGAATAAATAACGATAATTTTGTAGGCTTTAACACGACACGATTCTAGGTATATACGAGTACATTATTATTCTTTCGAGTTCAACGAATTCATTACGGGTAAGTAGCTTGTTAAGTTAAGCATGCTATTACTTTAAAATATACAAAGCTTTGTATGAATATCACAGTTTTAATCTTAAGTAATTGAATTAAAAATTATTACTTTTGTAAAACTCAACTATAAGGAAAACTACCCACGTATTATAATGCTGTGGGTATAGAAAGCCTTTTATAATCTCAGACAAACATTAACTCACGCCTTTTTTCCATGATAAAATAAAAATCTCCTGTCATCAATTAACTTAATTTTTTTTTTACGTCAAATAAGTTACTAAGTGCGCTTTATTTTATTATCATCATCAAATCAACCATGAACGTCCTCCAATAGGGACGTGTGCCCAAATAGAGGTAAACATTGCTTATAGACAACATGGTGAAAATAGTGTTTAGTTTAGGTTTCTTCAAGAAATATTGACTGATAATAATTGATCCCTTACGCTTTCTATCACCATTAAAATAAGAATGGGGTATAGAACTCAGTATTTTTGTCCGTCATAACACGAATAACCTTCTTTATACCTCTAAATAACATTACTCATAAAACATAACTCTATTATAACATAAAAACTCTTCCATTGTATTCAGCAACCCTTATAGAGCGAATACAATAATTTTCTTCGATAAATTTCATCGGCATTATAGCCTGATGGAATTCCCATGTCAACGATATAGCGTATTTTATGACGCGGTCACGGTTCAGTAATATTAATCATTACTAAACAGGTACTCAAAGTGACAGTAATATATTGGTTTTCTGTTAATGTACTTCTTATAACTGATAAGTTGAGGTCTTAATTTTGATAGTAGGTAAATTATACCTAAATGTATAATGCCTATTATTTTCTGTCTAAGATGTACCGCTTCAACCATTATTTTAAACAAGAAATAAGGCAGTCCTTAAAATAATAAATAACACAAACTCAAAAAACTCAAACTCAAATATTACACTAATACTTATTAATTATTATTTCATTAAAGTTTAATAACTTGATAATTAATAAGTATTAGTGTTTAATGATTAAACACTGACATACTTTACACACAAATTAAACTGCATACCCAATTGTGTAAACAATTGAAAGTATACGATGTCACATTGGAATTAACATAAATACATACAAAACACATAAACGATTTACTACCTATTCCCGAATCAGTTGGGTTAAAAATGTGTTTTCTATTAGATTTGACGTACTATGTCTGATCCTACTTAGAAATAATTATTAGGCACACACCGCACGTGTGTGCCACAATATCCTAAACTCCAATGGAAGAGAACATAATATGTCCGTTTATAGTTATTACCATTATAATACCTTTTAAAATTCTAAAGTTCCTCCTGCCTTATCATCTAGATTATGTATAACCATGATAAGGATTTAAATCAAATACTCACATAAAACCATAAAAAGGAAGTAATTCCTCGTACATTGCTACCAAAACAAGCAAAGCAATAATGAAAAAGGTAAAAACATCACCAAATATTTTTGATTGAAAGCTCAAATAACCGAACTATTATTTTGAGTTTTCAATCAGAAACAATATGCGAAACCTATTTAATCACGATAGGTATGGCAAAACCAGCAAGCTCAAAAATGAAACTTATATTTATATGTATAAAATATTATTTTCAATAAATATTATAATATGCATAGTCTTTAGAATAAAGCCTTTATATTATATTTCCTACCAGAGAACACATTTAATGGAACTCATTTTATTCACTCAATCGTTTTTGATCTTATCCTACTGTCAACAGGAACAATTTTACTCAAACGTTTCCAATTTCCCGCAACACTTGAATAAGACCTTAGACCGTGAAACATTTCGTCGCAGTGCGTGTAAAATCTAGGACACAAAAGCCATTGTAGGAAAAGTAATATTCAGTTGGCGAATATCCAATAAAAATATATGAATTGCTCGGTTTAAATCTTTGGGGGAAAACGTAAATAAAATGCGCTTTAAAATGTAAACAGATAAGCTTAAAATGATAATAGTAAAAGTCTTGGCTTGAACTTTTTTAACGAGTGCAAAAGACTTGTAAGAAAAAGATCTCGACGTTCTTTCAAAACAAATGTTACAAGAAAGCACGAGTTTCTAATGTGTCCCATAAAAAGCCAGTAATCTGTAAGACAAAAAAACTTTCCGAATTTTAGACGAAAGATTGTTTTGATGCTATGATAAACCTTTATTATGACATAGGGTCCACGAACCTTAATATGAATTAATGAATATGCATTCATTCACAACCATAGCGCACGTTCGGAATTCATTTCAAGACTATCATTTGCTACCTTTATTAATGGATCGTAGTCCCGCTTGATGCCAATTCGATAGTATAATTATTGCCATGGGATTGTAGTGAAGTATTACATATTAAATCATTGTTCTAACATGAATTATAATTATATTTTGTCTTCCTAGGAAGTTTAACTAATTTTCAAAAAATTATAAAGATAAAATAATATTAAACGATAACGCTTAGAAATGTAACGCTTTCTAGATTACTAAAGCACATACTTCAAATAAAAACAATCGTAAAAGAAGGTAGGTACTCTTATAATATTAATAAAATAATAACGTAAGCTATAATTCCTGTTCAATAATAACCAATAACTTGTATTGTGTGTAAACTTTGGCTTCATGTTTTTGTACGAAATCTTATTTCACCAAAATCGATTTTAACGTAATGTAATAAGGTTGAATTTAATTTGTTCTTATAAATCATGTTTAACATAAGCTATAAACTATAAACGGTTATAGAAATAATAATTATTCAGTGCGTGAGTCACGCATATTGTTTGTGACCACGAAACTAAATCAATGCAGTGTTTTGCAATCCATGTACTTAGCGCTTTTATGCTAATCATATTTGACAAAGGCAAAGGCAAAGGTAAAAAAGGCTCGTGTTTACGGAAGGGTTCATGTGTATTTATTTTTTGGAAATAGGTCATTTTAACGATAAGTTTCTAAAAGAATAAAACCGGTCAAGTGCGAGTCTGACTCGCGCACCGAGGGTTCCGTACAAACCTATTTATTTTCCCGCCAAATTGTGATAACGTCAGGAGTCAGCTGTTTATATAATATTTTTTCCGCCAAAATTCAATGACGGCAGGACTTAGCTGTCAAAATATATTTTCCCGCCAAAATTCTGTGACGTCATGACTCATCTGTCAAAAATTCTATGACGTCACGCCTATCTGTCAAATTTGACAGATAGGTCAATTTTGACAGCTGTCAAATTTAAAAGTGACAGTGGTCTAAAATATTTTCCCGCCAAAATAATATGACCACCCACATATATATATACACATATATCACTTCACATTAAGTCATAGCATTTCGGACTCTGGCAGAATTGTCGACATCGGCATAGTTTGCCATATAAAAGAAAGAAGAAGAACAAGAATATGACCACAACTCATCTGTCAAAAATTCTGTGACGTCACGACTCAGCGTTCAAAAATTCAATGACGTCACGACTCAACTGTCAAAATATATTTTCCCGCCAAAATTCTGTGACGTCACGACTCATCTGTCAAATTCTATGACGTCACGGGTCACGTGACCAAAATTCTATGACGTCACGTGACTCAGCTTTCCCGCCAAAATTCTATGAAATCAAAATATAATATGATTGAAGTAAAAATTTAAGGGTTTCGGAATTTTCCCATTACATGTACAATAATACCTTGCTTCATGCCAAATTTCAAGTTTGTTTGTAGTAGACTGGAAGTACCCTGTAGGTTTTTGCCTTTACCCCTCTAAATTTGCGACAAAAACGGCTATATCTCTTGATTGCGTTGGATTAGCAGTTTGATTTTTTTACGGCACTAAGAGGCAATATATAATGAGCTGAAACCTTTTAGGCATCCTTCTACACAGCACTGCACTACACATTATTTTTAATTTTTATTATTTGTTTTTGTTTGATTTTATTTTTATAATTGTTTATGTTTCATTGTTTGGTGTTGTGTATGTTTGTATGCCTAATAAACGTATTTTCTTTCTTTCTTTCTTTCAATAAGCCTTAGTATTTGGTGAAAATTTCAGCTTGATACCTCCACGCGTTCCTGAGATAAATGGTCTTGACAGACAGACGGACGGACGGACAGACGGACAACAAAGTGATCCTATAAGGGTTCCGTTTTTTTCAAAACTGGTACGGAACCCTAAAAATGACAGGTTTATGTCTTACGTAAGTTAAAGGAAATCAATGTCGAAGACCAAGGTAGGTAGTTCATGTAATACTTTGTATGTTTGTACTAAACCAAGTATATCGTGCTCATCAGTCGTTTGGTACCCATAGTACAAGCTCTGCACAATTGGAGAATAGTTGGCGTTGTGAAAATTAGTTTCATCATCATCATCATGTCAGGCAATGGTGGTGCAAACGCCAATGTCACTGTTCTATCGGTTTCACCTTAACTAGGTCGTAATTCCTGGACGACCTCTGTGGCGCAGTCGGTTTATTACATGGAATGCTACGCAAAGGTCTCGGGTTCGATTCCCGCTCAATGCAAATCTTTGTGCGCATGAACATGATTGTTTGCATTGGTCTGAGTGTTTTCTATGTATATTATGTAAGTATTTACAAAAAAAAAAGTATCTAAGTATTTTTATCCGTTGTCTAGTACCCGTAGTACAAGCTTTGCTTAGTTTGGGACTAGGTGGCGATGTGTGAATGTGTGAGGATTATTTATATTATTATTTATTCTACCTTAAGAGAATGTGGCAAGTAACTATATAAGTAGCATTTTAATATTATATCTTCTACTTAAAGTACTATAACGAGAAGCAATTTTACTATGAAGACGGGGACGACATTTTTATAGTAAATTGAATATTAGTGAAAGAAATGGATGATCCATCTTATATTTTGAACGTAGTTTTTATAACATGATTGAATACCGAACATCCATCAAATGAAGTTTATAAAATGTCAAACATTGAAATAAAAACAGAAATGTCGTAAAATTTCAATAGTTATTATTTATTTTGTCTTTATAACAGCTCTTTAATGTACTTTTCAACCGACTTCAAAAAAGAGGAGGTTCTCAATTCGGTTGTATTTTTTTAAATTTTTTTTTACAAGTACAGGTTACGTTATTACAATAAAAAATATTCATATCGTAAGCAGAAAAACTTAACCTATTGTAACCACGCTCGCCGGACGTATTTCACAAGTTTTTCTTGTATTATTGTTGTTTTCTGTTCTCTTAGCAAGATTTAACGATACCTACTGCTCGAGATATTATTGATATACTACATATTCTTTACTACTTCACCATACAACATACAGAGAATGACTTGGTACACGTTCACCGGCAATGAAAAGAGCCAAATCTCATCAGTAATAACAGTGTTTATTATGGAACTTTTCTTCTTTCGGAGTAATAAATACTGTAATGTGAATTATGTAGCCACAATGATGTCACCGTGTGGTGACGGAGTAAGAATACAATATGTCACCACCCCATCTCATCCCATGGGCGTCGTGAAAACCGACTAAGGGACTATTCGTGTATATTATCTTAACGAAATAAAAAGAAGGAAAACTTGAAAAACCCTATACCAATCCGTCTGGCCAGCGTGGTACCTATAAGTAGGCGAAGTATCCCTCCGTCACGGGAGGAGTCCCGTCCCTGCAGTCGGACATTAATGGGCTGTTATGATGATGATGATGAACGGTGTCACCGACTACCACCGACCTCTTGCAGGTGGTTACCTACGTTATACATTACGACTGTATAACTTACAATGAAAAAACTGTAAAAAGCCTTTAACAGAGCCGGGATTTATTACAGAAACATTGGTTTTTCACTTCATAAACATTGTTATTCTTATAATACAGTAAATTGTCCATATAAAGGTTGGGATCCAACACGTGAAATAAGCTTTGTAAGTCATGCGTAAGTTCAAGAGTAAATATTTAAACAGGTATGTTTCAATCGAGTAACTTTCGTTTCTTTACTTAGGATAAAAAGTTTTCAACTCTTTTGTATTACTATACCGTTTTAAAATATTTATTTTGATAATGTTTAAGATAATTAATTATAGTTTTTTATATAATTATTTCTTATAATCAAGTAATTCATAGCTGAAACTAAGAGAATCTTTTATAGCTTTTTTTCACGAAATAGGTTAATAGCATCTATCCTTCTTTAGGCCGGGTAGGTGTGTTAGAGTCTCGAAAAAATGGAAGTCCGTTTTACCTGTTTAACCACGTTACAACCCACGGTTATTCTTTGTCACCCAAAAAAGGCCAGGATAATAAAAATACTAAGGCGTGTACATTTGTCTTGTGGCTGTTTGTCCGTGTAAGCGATAATTATAAGTAATTTAGTAAATATCTTTAAAACATAATATATATGTAAAAGATTTAAATAAAAGTACCTAATTTAGGAACTACTAAACACAACACAAAATTAGGTATAAATAAATTTTTAAAGCTTTCAAATACCTGATCTTTCTTTAGAGCTGCATGCTATATCATTATCTCTGAGTAATGTTGTATATTAGATATTTACATTATATAGGTTCATAAACTCACGACTTTTCCCCTTGAAGAGTAGGCACAGACCACTGAGCGCCAACAGTACAAAACAACATTACAAACCGGCAGCACTTCGCAATACGCTTATCGTCCTGTAGGTGTACACTTACCTTTTTATATAGTATTATTATTGTTATAAAACTTTTTATATTATTAAAGGTTCTAAAATAAATGTTCCTTATCTATTAATGCTATCTATACCTCTTTGTATTATATACAATAAATCACTTTTTAATGGCATTTTTCCACAACGCTGGAAAATAGCATACATAACTCCTATATTAAAAAACGGTGATAAGTCACGATGCGAAAATTACAGACCAATAAGTATATTGTCTTGCTTTGCTAAACTATTTGAGTCTCTTGTGTATAATTTTCTGTATAATCATGTTAAGCCCATTATTTCTGATAAACAGCACGGTTTTGTCAAGAAAAAATCCACAGTCACCAATCTATTGGAATATAAACATTATCTTTGCCAGGGTTTTGCGGTGGGTGGTCAAATAGACGCCGTTTATACAGATTTTTCCAAAGCATTTGACAAGGTAAACCATGTTTTGCTTTGCAGGAAAATTAACTTCTATGGTATTCGGGGCAATTTGCTTCGCTGGATATCTTCTTACTTGAGTAACCGAAGTCAATTAGTAGCGTTAAATGGTTATCTTTCTTTGCCTATGGCAGTGTCTTCCGGGGTGCCACAAGGGTCTCATTTGGGTCCCTTATTCTTTGTCATATTTATAAATGACCTGATAGAGTCTCTGTCTTGCCAATGCCTTTTGTACGCCGACGACTTAAAAGTGTTTACTCAGATCAAATCACATAATGATAATATACTATTGCAGAAAGACTTACATACTGTTTCAGAGTGGTGTAATAGAAATAAAATGTACCTGAACGTTGAGAAATGCTTCATTATTTCGTTCACAAATAAACGTAAGAGAATTGAATATAATTATACAATCGATGGACAGATTCTTAAGAGATCTACAGTTGTCAAAGACTTAGGCATATTGTTCGATGATAGGCTATCATTTAGACCTCATTACGAGTACATCATCACAAAAGCTAACAAACTGCTTGGTTTTGTGTTGCGGTCAACTAAGGATTTTAAAAAACCATGTAGCGTACTTTATCCTTATTTTGCTCTAGTACGAAGCATTTTGGAATATGGTTCACCAATTTGGTCTCCATATTATAAAGTGCACATTGGTGATATAGAACGGGTTCAAAGGAAGTGCCTCAGAACTTTATATTACCGACAGCAATCGGTTCGCTCATGCCCCAGCTATGACCAGAGATTATTAGAATTTCGAGTCCAGTCACTAGAAACAAGGCGTAAATATTTTGACTTTATTTATTTGTATAAGATAATCCATTCTATTATTGATTCACCTGTATTGCTTTCTAACATTGCTTTAAATATCAAGTATAGTGAACGTAGATCTAACCGTGTTAACTTATTTGCTTTACAAATTTCATCATTCACTTGTGAACAGCCGTTTGAATAGTACGTGTCAGTCGTAATAAGAGATCGTCAACCTTTTGTTCCTTTTCTAAACTACTATACTTACGATTATTTCAATATGCAAACCTGCGAAGTTTGTAATATACAATACAGTGACGGAGTTCAATGCAGTAGCTGCAAGAAGAACTTGGACTTTGGCTGTGGTGGTATTTCCGAAACTGGATGGAGAAGATTAGGCGCCAACAGGCAAGCTTTGTGGAAGTGCTCAACCTGTCAGATTCCATCGCCTGCTCCCGCCGCTGCCTCATCATCGCAGCCAGCTTCTATTGAAACTGTTCTGACCGAAATTCGCAAGATGAATCGACAGCTGCTCACCCTGCCAACACTGGTTCAAGACATGAAGGTGATCAAGGACGATTTACTTGAACTCAAATCCACTTGCGAGTACTCCAGCAACAAATTGGACGAATACGGTACAAGGATATCGGGGATTGAAACGAGAGTATCCGAGCTTGAAAAGCTTCAAGATACCGTAAACTGTCTCCAAACTAACTTGGAAAAAACAAAGCTTGAACTCTCAGCGTGTGAACAACGCTCTCGTCTAAACAACGTGGAGATAAAAGGTGTTCCTACAAAAAAAGAAGAGAACTTATTCACGATTGTTGAAGCGATTGCCCACAAACTAAACTTTAACTGCCCGAGGAGTCAAATCAACTACATCTCAAGAGTGCCTATATTTAATTCCAACGAGAAACTAATTATAGTAAGTTTTGTAAACAGATATATTAAGGAAGATTTTATTGCATCCGCGCGCACCGAGAAGAACTTATCTACAGCTGACATTGGTTTCCAGGGTACATCCCAGCGGGTATATGTAAATGATCACCTAAGCGTTGAATACAAAAAACTGTTATCTAAAGTTAAAGTAGCGGCAAAAGGAAAAAACTATCAGTACGTATGGGTAAAACATGGGAAAATTCATGTATTAAAAAACGTCAACTGTAAATCATTTATAATACGAAGAGAATCCGATTTAAACAAGATCATTTAATATGTTATCTACTTCTATTACTAATTTTCTTATTACCTATATGTGTGCTTTTAATATTTCTTAAAAGGTCAAAGTTTCATTTCAACATCTTTATTATAGATTGTAACAAAATGTTTTTCTCCGCTGTCGCACTTGCTTACCGGACACCTTTCTTTTGTCTAACAAATAGTCATAAAGCCGCAAAATACAACTATACGTCTTGTTCGCTCGCACCTTCTCATACTGTGTTTAATAATAAACATGCCTATTATTGCTTACTCACTCTCATTATATTTATTAGCTACTTACTACCGGACGATACCTGTGTATATTTAAAATTGCTTATAACATTCCTACACAGCTTAAACAAAATGGTAACCTTATTTAATTTAATTTTAACATATCTGAAGTATTATTACCTATCACCAGGTTCTATTGTTATGATATTTTATTATGTCTTAATAAATATCTGGCGCGATGACTTCTGTGTGTATATGGAACTAACTATAATCTACTTAAACGGTTTATTCATAATACAAGTTTTATTCTATTTAAGTTTAACGTATCGGAAGTATTATTACCTACAATTAAGTTATTGTGATACGATAATAAATGTCCAGATAAACACCGTCGAGCGCGATGACTACTTTGTGTATACACTTATATTCTACCTACATTGTTTTTACTTTTTGGCATTTTTTATTTATTTCATTGTAACTAATAATGAATTTTACCACGTTCTGTTTCTATATAATATAATTACGATATTTATTCTGTTACACGCCTTTAAATACAATGGGTAACAATCATGAACTTAACATATTTTATCAAAACGTTCGCGGTTTACGAACGAAAACTGATACTTTTTATCGACAAATGTTAACAAACACGTATGACATAATTATTCTCACAGAGACGTGGTTAGTGGATGGTATTCGGAACTCGGAATTTTTTGATGATAGATATATAGTCTGGCGTCGTGATCGTGACTGCGCAGTGACCAGGCAGTCGCGCGGCGGAGGGGTTCTTATAGCTGCTCGTAGGGAATTATCAGTTTTATGTCAACCTACACTTTATTCCACAGCTGAGGATCTCTGGATAAGTATTCGCATGCTAGATTCAAGGACTCATGGTTATGTAAGGTTATTTATTTGTGTCATCTATTTATGTAATCAAAATTTAGGTTATTCTTTTTCCTCTCAGTTATCCAATTTTCTATCTACGTTGAACAATACATTACTAAATAATGCGTTGGATAGTTTTCTCATTATTGGCGATTTTAACATGAGTGGTATTACGTGGGTCCCATACGACAATAAATTACTTAAACCAAGTAATTTATCTAGTGCGGATGAGATTTTATTAGCCGATGAATTAGCAACCCTCGACCTTGGTCAATATAATGGTGTGGTGAATAGGTATGGAAAAATTCTTGATTTAGTCCTTTCTAACAAGGACGTGAACGTGACCGAATGTTTATGCCCGTTAGTTCCTATAGATGCTTACCATCCGGCTCTGATAATTAACTTGCATATCTTAACTACTCCTTTTCTTGACACTGCACCTAGAATACAATTTATGGATGACGCCGGTGATTACGATTCCATTAATAGGGAAATTAATAGCATTGATTGGGATTATGAGTTCTCGATACGGTCAATTGATGATTCAGTGACTCACTTTAATACTTTGGTATCTGACTTTCAATTAAAATATATTCCTCAAAAAACTTTTCGTAACAATAAATATCCAGTATGGTACAGTGCGGCACTCATAAGATTAATAAAAGAAAAACATAAATATTTCCGCAAATTTAAGACGTATGGTAACAAAGCTGACGAATGTACTTTTAAGCTTCTCCGTGACAGGGTGAAGTTACTAGAATCTCAATGCTATACTCAATATATAACCCTTACAGAAAACTCGATCACAAATAACCCTAAACATTTCTGGACTTTTGTAAAAAAACGGTATAACACTAACTCTATTCCTAGTACTTTAACTTACAATAATTCAACCTTTTATGATGGCAATTCCATATGCAATGCTTTTTCCGACTACTTTCACTCTACTTTTCTTGACCATCCCTGTGCAAATACTTACCCTTCATCCTATACAGAAACGGCGCCGGTATCGTTTGAATTATCTAGTGTAAACATAAACATAAAAATTGTAGCCGACCATCTAGCTCAACTAGATACGTCAAAGGCAGCCGGACCGGACCACATCTCACCCAAACTTTTAACTAAATGTGCCTCAACTATAGCACGGCCAATAGCTATATTATTTAAAAACTCCATAAATACTTGTATTGTCCCCAACCTGTGGAAATCGGCCTTTATAACGCCTATTCACAAAAAGGGGTCAAAAACAGACATAACCAACTACAGGCCGATATCAAAACTATGTATAATAGCTAAAGTCTTTGAAAAATTAGTATACAATCAGATTTACTCGGCATTTAGGAACTCATTTAGCCCTTACCAACATGGGTTTTTAAAGGGAAAATCAACTGTGACGAACCTTGCTCTCTTAAATGAGTATATTACGGCTTCCATGGACGACGGCAAGCAGGTTGATGTCGTTTACACGGATTATAGCAAGGCATTCGACCGGATCGATCATAATATACTGCTACAGAAGCTATTTAGTATGGGAATACATGGGGATCTACACAGGTGGTTCTCCTCTTATATTGAGAATAGGACACAAGCTGTAGTGCTTAACAACTACACATCTCATTGGCATGCAGTACCAAGTGGCGTCCCCCAAGGCTCCTTACTCGGCCCCTTGCTATTTATTATTTATGTAAACGACATCAGCTCCTGCATCACTTCATCTAATCTACTTTGTTTTGCTGACGATATGAAAATTTACGCGGCAATATCTTCTCAGCAAGATGTGATCGCACTACAGAAAGACTTGCTAAGCCTCCAGGAATATTGTCAAATCAACAAATTAGATCTTAATCCTGAAAAGTGCTCAGTTGTTACATATTCCCGTAAACGAACTATAATACCCACCGTATACACCATTGGTAACCAACTACTGCCTAGATCAAATACTATACGTGACCTAGGGGTGTATCACGACAGTAAACTCACTTTCGAAAATCATGTGGATGCTATTGTCTCTAAGGCATCTAAATCATTAGGTTTTATCATGCGTATATCCAGGTGCTTCACTCAAGCTAAAACTATAAAAATACTTTACTGCACATTTGTAAGAAGTCATCTGGAATACGCATCAGAAATTTGGAATCCACGATACCAAAGGTACATTGATCGTATCGAGAGTGTCCAAAAACGATTCATTTCTTTTCTCTGTTATCATCAAAAGATTCCGTATCATTCAGAAGACTATCTCAATCTGTGTAGGAAATTCCACTTATTGCCACTAGTTTGTAGACGTGAGATCACAGATATTTCATTAATTATAAAAATATGCAATAATGAAGTAAATAGTCCTGACTTGTTATCGTCCATTACCTTCAATGCACCACGTAAGCTAATGCGGTTTAACCCACCGCTTAATGTGCCATCTTCTTCAACAAACTACAGGCAAAATTCATTTATAGTGCGTGCGAGCAAATGTGTGAACAAGACGTGTAAACAGTTTGACTTAGACGTTTTTACATCAAGTGTGTCTCAGGTGAGAAAGTGCTTAAGTTGCGATTTCTTTTTATGTGCAAACACTTTATATATTAATTAATAAGCTGATTGTTTTTGACCAAATGTTCACAATGTTTAATTTTTAAAATACTTGATCCTATACGTGAGGACTTGTAATTGGCTTAATGTTGAACTAAATTGTTAATTATACTGTACTAATAGCTGTAAGTCTTCCATAGATAATAAATAAATAAATAAATAAATTTATAAAAACAACATCTCATATTTCAATCCACTTGTTAGAATGGCCCGTCAATACAATGAATTGGCGATAGGTCATTTGGATTTAGACGTTTTTCATCCAAGTTTCAAGACATATATAAAGACTGTAACGGATATCCTCCATCCTAAGCCACAATCATCTCAACTCACAATAGTTGAGCTGCCTGAAGTTTGATTGCATAGGTATAATGTTGTGTAGTAGGTATAAGTAACTGTATCGTGTTTTTGTTTACTTTTCATTTGCTTTTTTTTTTCTATTATTAATGAGTGTACACATAATAATATAAGTATCTAAATTATGTATTCATCACGTGATAAAATATGGTTTTGCTGTATCCACATGTGGTTGAGTTGCAATTTAGAATTAAGTTATTTGTAATATTTATTTAATACTATCAAAAATTGTAACTTGTTTTGTGGATTAAATGAATAAATAAATAAATAAATATTAATGTTATGACATACTTAAAACTCACTTCTAATGTTCACAGAATAAAGTGAACCACGAAATTACGCCATCAATGCGCACGTTAGCACTTATTTTTGTTCAGAATTTAACAATCTTTAGTACCTACGTTATTTTATGAGTTTAATAAAAATATATTTTAATGTTTATTGACATCTTTTCATCTGCGGAAATCATTTTTTTAACTGGAATAAAAAAACTAACTATTATCATCATCATAACAGCCCATTAATGTCCCACTGCAGGGACGGGCCTCCTCCTGTGACGGAGGGATACTTGGCCTTCTAATACCACGCTGGCCAAACGGATTGGTATAGGGTTTAATTTCAAGTTATCCTTCTTTTTATTTCGTTAAGATAATATTCACGAATAGTCCCTTAGTCGGTTTTTACGACACCCATGGGATGAGATGGGGTGGTGAAATAAATATTGTATTCTTACTCCGTCACCACACGGAACTAACTATTATAACACACAACTATTAATTAATCAGATACAAACAAACAAACAAACAACAAACAAAATACTTTATTTATGTACAATCTCCAAAAACACATACAATTTAATTTAGTAACACATAAAAAGGTTCCTTTTTGTGTACACTTCTCCAGAACAGATGCTTAGTAAAATTAATTGCAGTGTATTTAATACACTGCAATTAATTTTACTAAGCATCTGTTCTGGAGAAGTGTACACAAAAAGGAACCTTCTCAGCATATTGTCTGACTTTCGTCAGACACTGATTTTCAGAAGGCCCATTTTTTGTGCACTGATGTTTAAAAATTGAGCAATAAGTTCCTCTATTTTAACAATAAGTTTTTTTTTTTAATTTATTTCCTCCACCTATATAATTAAACTAACAACTAAACTAACAACTATAATATACTAACAATACTAAACAACAATAAAACTAACTTTACCTTAAACTTAAACCTAATATTACACTTAACACTACTTAAAAGCCATGTAGCCCAGCAAGACATTACAATTTTTAACACTGGCCACATTGGCATCCAACTACTGTTAGTCACTCTGATGACTTAAATACAAGAAACATACAAAGGCAGACACAGATACGTAAACATAATGTACAATATCAAAATACAAACGTTTGCACTTAGTGCAACAATGAGTTTACTAATACATGTAATTATCTGTTATTGCACTATCAATAAACATTACAACAAATTGCTTAGAGTAAGAACTAAACAAAGCACACGTATACACAAAACTAACAGTACAAAACATAGCAGGGCAGTAAACAAAAATAAAAAATACACAACGAAAACAGCAATTGAGCCACAAAGTTACCACAAAAAATCCAGACAGTCTACAGGTAAGAGATGTCGGCCCGAAGGTTACCAAAATTTTTTTGCCTATTCAACAGAAATTGCGTCAGTCGTAATCTAAAGACCATGATCGAAGGAGTAGATCTCACGGGGGGTGGAATATTGTTCCAGATTTTGGAAGCAGCATACCTAAAACTTCCCCGAAAGGCAGCAGATCTGTGACTGTGTGTTGAGAGTTGCAGTGAACACTGTCGCCTGCCAACCGGTCTTCTACTAGCAACCCATTCCAGTCTATTAAACAAGTATTTCGGTTCTCCATGTTTAATGATGTTAAACAGTAAGCAAGCCAAATGCAATTTCCGCCTTGATTTCATCCTAAGAATACCGCTTGAATTGAGAAATGGTGTTACATGTGTTCTAGGTGGAATAGTGAAACAGAACCTAGCACATGCATTCTGAATTCGCTGTATAAGCCTCTCTGTCCTACCCAGCAATCGTGGACCATAAACAGCATCCGCATAGTTAAGCTTAGACAAAATCAGCGATTCTGTCAGCTGTATACGAAGTTCCTCAGACAGATAGGGTCTAATCCTACACACTACAGGAGTACAAGACCTTAAGGCGATAAAAACAGTTACGAACAGACTCAGCAACATGAGTCTCAAAACGTAAATGACTGTCCATATGCAGTCCCAGATTGCGCGCACCATCCACCCTGTCTATAGCTTCGCCTCGAATATTTATGTCCAGCACTGCCGGCAATTTCTCAACCATCTTTTTAGAACCAAATAGAATATATTTTGATTTCATAGGATTAATTGACAGACAGTTATTGTCTGACCATACTGCAATTCTATGTAAATCCTCATTTAAAGCCCTAACCGCAGCCATATACTCACTTGGCTTAAAAGATATGTAGATTTGTACGTCGTCTGCATATAGATGATATCTACATTTGTGTATGTTGCCAATGATGTCAGCACAGTACAAACTAAATAATAACGGAGCCAATATCGAGCCTTGCGGTGCACCTCTTGTCAAAGGTAGAGGGGATGAAACAGCACTAGTTCCATCACTTAAATTCAATTTCACACTTTGTGTGCGGCCAATAAAATAATTATGAAACCACAATACCGAACTGTGATCAAAACCATAAAATGTCATCTTAGAAAGCAAGAGTTCCGTACTTATAACATCAAAAGCTCTGGAATAATCAAGCATCACCAACAATGTACACATGCCCTTATCCTGTGCAGCCAATATTTCATCAGTCACATCAAGAAGTGCAGTTGTAGTACTGTGTCTTCTCCTGAAGCCCGACTGAAATACTGGCAATATTTCTCTTTCCTTCAGGTATTGAGAAAGCTGATCACATACCACCCTCTCTAGGATCTTAGATAGGCATGGAAGGATGCTAATGGGACGAAGATCCTTATAATATACAGGGCTTGTAGTCTTGGGCAGCGGTTGAACAATAGCTCTCTTCCAACTTTCAGGAAAGGTAGACGCCTGTATAGAGGAATTAATTATACAATGTATACAGTCTAATGTGCAAGACAACGTCATTAACAACATCCTTAAGGATATGTTGTCACAACCACTTGCATCAGACTTCAGTTTGAGTATAATTTTATATATATCATTCCTGCTTACTGTAGTAATAGAAAAAGATGCCTCGCTAAACCGATGATGTTCAAAGTATGTCATGTATGAAATCCTACAGCGGGCATTACTAGGCAAACAAAGAAAGTGCTGATTCATCTCCCCAGCATCCCTGAAATGAGAAGGTAAGCTTGTATCCTTCTTTGGTAATACTGAATCTTTTAAATTTTTCCACAAAGCTTTTGGGTTCCGTATCTTACTATTGATATTGTGATGAAAATATGCTTTCTTTTCATGGTACAAGGAAGATGTAACTAAAGATTTAAGATCAGTGTAATATTGCCTTGTAGATTCAGATCTATTTTTTCTATACTTAGCAAGTGCACTGTCTCGTAGTCTCATCATTAATTTTATATTTTCAGTTATCCATGGAGGTGATGACTCTCTTATGAGACACTGCTTGAGAGGTGCATGTACATCAAATATTGACATGATCTTTTGAGTTAAAGCTCCCACCATATCATCAACAGTAAGCTCTGAGGAGAACTGCCAGTTCAGCCTTGCCAAGTCATCATTAAAGTCTTGTAAGCATATATTTTTGATTGGCCTATAATGTATAAAATAAGGTTTAACTTTGTCTTTAGCTATTTTAAAGTCACAAATAAGCACTGAATGACCATGGATCCGCATAAAATGCTCCACCTGTACAGAACTCTCTTGGAGATTGGTACATACTAGGTCAATCATAGTCTCACTAGTGTCTGTGAAGTGTGTAGGGGATGTCACCAGTTGCCTCAGCCCAAGGCAATTTAAGGTCTCAATTAATTTTAGTGTTTGCCCATCACAACTATTCAACATGTTTACATTGAAGTCCCCCATCAGAACACAATGTTCGCAGCTACCCAAAGCACTCACTGAGCTAGTAACAGTGAGCTAGATACATTTATTAGTTGCTTGTCAATCATTATCTTAAGAAGTTTCGGAGTATACTCTGGATATTGACGTAAGGAAAACTTTAAGTTATAAAATAATGATAGTAACACTTAAATTTTGCTCCTAACTCGCCGACTAGTGCGAGTTAGGAGTAAAATTTGCGTGCGTGAGGTGTCTTTTTAAAACAAAACAAACAATCTCTTCCACAGACAAAATATTACAACCAGATGAACCATGATTGATATTACAAAGATAACCTGTACCCATAAACCATGTTACAGTTACATTACAAAAGATATGTTTTCATTTTATCGCCATTGTTATTGTTTTGTATGTTTACGTTCTATATTGCGGTTTCTTCGCGTTATAGTATGTTTCATATTAGCCACGTGCGTTGTCTATAAAAACCCCACGCGAAGTTATTACAAAAGATCTCGTTCTTATAGGGCTAGTTAAAAATATTTGGTTATATTATTTTTTCAATTTGGTATTGGAATTTTGTCTTGTTTAACGTCCGCGTGTGGTGGTAATAATACTAAGTTATCGTCTTTTTCGGAGAGTGTAGTAAAAACCAATCAAGTTAGGAAATAAAAATGATAAAAATGTACTAAATTCAAACTTAGTAAAGATTTTTATAACAAAATCTAATAGTCTGTAATCTGTAGTCTTTTATGATTAAGGGAGTTTTAAACTACGATATTGGTTTTGAATTTCAAGCAGCTAAAGATATATCTTGACAGAAGGATCTACGCATAGGTATAAGACTTTGTGTCACTATTAATGTCCAAGACTGGGTTAAAAAGAACTTGCTGATGCCCGCGGCTTCACCCGCTTTCCATAATGTAGCTTAAATGTTATTCTACACCCTAAACTACCTATACTCCAAATTTAATCAAAATCCATTTAGTAGTTTTTGCGTGAAAGAGTAACAGACATTCATCCTATATTATTATTATTCTCACAAACTTTCGCATTTATAATAGGAAGTAGAAAGTAAAATACATTACCATCTCTCCTATACATTAGGTTATCTGGCTATCAGAATAATATGGCGATATAAGCATGGTTTGCTAGATTACCAACTTTTTAAAATTACGACTAAGAACAGCTTATAAAACGTATGCTAAACTATTTTGGCGTGTCAACAGTAACCGCGCCTGTGTGTTGTACTCATAATAAATTAATTAATGCAGTGCAATTATGAATGCACATCATCAAGTTAATTGTAGTAAAGCTACAATTTATTTTGTAACTAATTTTATTTGCGTGTTTAATAGAAAATTTCATATAACATCGTAACTATGTATTAATGTCTCATTAGTTACCTATTAATATTAACTCCAGGTTTGACGGAATACTTAAATTATTGACAGCAAGCTTGCGGGAACAATAGTTTTTATTATAGACTAGCTGCTGTGCCCGCGACTTCGTTCGCGTGGCGGATGTTACTTACTTCGCAATTCGATTTACTGAAAAATCGTTTTTTAAACCTTATAACAAACAGATATACCTACACACGAATTGTAAAATTAACGAACGAACCAAAACCTTTTCAAAAACAGATCTTTACAAAGACAGATCTATGAAGACTGTGTCTAAACTTATACTGAAAGACATGAGCGAACGTCATTCTTTCAAGTAAAATCTTAATACCGCGATACTGAAAATGACGTCACAGGCACAATGCCATCTGTTGTCAAATTTGTAAGTTAAAATAAATGACATCGCTTTTTTCATCATAACAGCCCATTAATGTCCCACTGCAAGGACGCGCCTCCTCCCGTGACGGAGGGATACTTGGCCTACTAATACCACGTTGGCCAGTCGGATTGGTATAGGGTTTAATTTCAAGTTTTCCTTCATTTTTATTTCGTAAAGATAATATTCACCGATAGTCCCTTAGTCGGTTTTACGCCACCCATGGGATGAGATGGGGAGGTGACATATTGTATTCTTGCTCCGTCACCACACGGATAATCGCTAATTAATTATGAATGAATACATTTGCACGCCACGTTATGGTGCGGCAGAATTACCTGCCTCGGTGGCGCGGCGGTCGCGTTACATGGCTGGCGTGCATGAGGTCGCGGGTTCGATTCCCATGGAGGACAATTGTGATACACAAACTATTGTCCTTAGTCTGGATGTTCTTTGTGTCCGTTAAATTGATATTTTTAAAGGCTAGTGTGAAGACTTATAATAATTGATATTACACATACGATTCATGGTTAATTTTATTAACATTTAAAAGGAATAACTTATTAATAGCACTTAATAATAAAATAGTTATATATTATTTAAAAACTCATTTATTTTATGATTACTACTGGTAACGCCATCTCGTGAACAAAAGAAACGAAATTTAAATTCATTCAACATTGAACCAAATCCATTTTTCATTTCACCCCTGATTTGTATTGGACTGTTCTAATAAAGAGAGATCTAGCGAAATCTCGAGTATTACTTATCCGATTCCGATTGTTTTATTATAGTATAGATAGATACCTACTTTAAACTTAATACCTAAATACTACGTATCTATGTATTTTAATATCTAAAGCGCGCTTATTCCGAGAAGAGTCAATAAGAACCACGTCCGTTCGCATTAAGAGTCAATGTGAATGAAATTATATAGATGCACCGGTTGGCCGTTTCGGACGTTAAACAAAAATCAACCGTACTGCCGTACTCATACTGGCGCGGCGACATTTGGAAATTTTCTTTCATCTAAATCTTGTGTGTTTATAAACCGATTTCTATAATTTTTTTTTTATGAATAAGGTATTAAAGTGTACTTTTGAAATATGGGAGTTTGAAAAAGATATGTCTATGCAAATTACAATATATTTATGTATTTATTACACTTTGAAGAAAACCCTAACGATTAAACAGGTTATTGTGACTAATATATAAAAGATAGATATATACTATTCAGGACTTTTTTGTTCATCGTTTGAAGACCATTATTTTTGTAATACATATTTTTGGCGTATGATCAACGTATGCGATGATAAGAGCTCGAACGCGCTTTTTTTCAACCGACTTGCTTCAAATTTTTTGCCACTGCTCAGCTCCTATGTGTCTTAGCGTTATGTTATACAGCCTATAACCTGCCCGGGAGTATGGACTACAATTGTACCAAGTTTGGTTAAAATGCCTTCGGTAGTTTTTGACCCATGCGTGCACATACAGACAGACAGACAGACAGACAGACAGACAGACAGACAAAAAATTTATTGATTGCATTTTTGGCATTAGTATCGATCACCATTCATCCTCCAATATTAATTTTTAACATATATTCAATGTACAGAATTGATCTCTCTACAGTTTTATTATAAGTATAGATACACCCATGAGATAAGCTATACAACTTAGTCCATTACCACTAATAATTAGTATTTGGTGTGTCATCATATTATTAATAAACTAGCTGACCCGTGCCCACTACGTTGGGCGGCGAAGAAAACGCGTTCCTTTTTTAAACATATTTCAATACTGCTCCACTCCTATTAGTCATAGCGTAATACTATACAGGGCGTCCCACGGCTATGCCACATGGAGGAAATTATCTTGAATATTGTGGATGGAACATTTTATTGAAAGAAGACATTATTTTAATTTCAAAAACAATTTAAACTGCATTCATAGATTTTTAAATAATTACACGGTTGAAACGGAAATCGAACCCGCTACACGAGAAAAAAAATTACCCTGCAACTTTATCACACCGATCGAAAGACTTCATTATAAGGATTACTTTTATATAGAAAGAAATATATAGTATAGAATATAGTATAGAAAGAAAGAAAGAAAGAAAAAACAGTTTATTCACGTAAGATATAAAAAATACCGCGTGTGAAGGTCGTTTTATAGTGATCACATAATATGCTCGTCTAACTTAACGGCTAAGTTTACTGAGGGTTCGGAACACGACCATGTCAGAGAAGACACCCACAAGAAACTCTGCTGGGTTCCTATCGCTCTTTTGGTGATCACTTCACAAATATTATTTTATTTAGTAAACAGGACAATTCAGATCCAAGCATTTTTATCGTTTAAGTAATCCTTTACACTATAATATGATTTCGATATTAACTTATGTTTAATAAAAGATTTAAATTTATTAACTGAAAATTCTTTAACTTCCCTAGGGAGCTTATTATAAAAACGAATACCATTACCAGCGAAAGAATTACTTATTTTATGAAGCCTAGTGTGGAGAACAGCAAGTTTATTTTTATTTCTAGTGTTAACATTATGTATATCACTAATTTTTTTATATTTGTTAATATTTTTGTGTACGTACAGTCAAGGAATTTGATTCGCGTACCGTCTTAAGTTTAAATTGCTAATGACAATCGATATTGATAAGGACTATCTTTCTTCGCAACGCTAAAATGACGTCAGTGTCGTAGTATGACATGCTTGTTTACCGAGTTCTCCAAATCGCGTAATCCATAGTCTCACAGTTGTTCTGGATATATTTAATAACCGAGCTATGTCACGAATGCCGTGGCCCTGCTCATGCAATGTAATGATTTGACTTCTCTGTTCTGTATTATTTCTTCGATGCATTTTTAAAATGTAACGTATAACAATTTTTATTGTAAAATTTTAAGTTTTACAATAGCTTGACATTGAACTGTGTCAAAAAGTTGACATCGCCAAAAAAATTTTTTTTTTCTATTTATTAGACGAAACTACAAATAGGTTAGTATTCAGAAAAGACACTTTGATAATGTAAAATTAATCTAACACACATTATCTAAGGTTGAAGTTTGCAGAACTTTCACCCGAACATACGTCATCATTAAAATGTAAAACGATTTTCCCTTATTTAAACGAATATAAACCTTACGATATGTTAATGGTTCAAACAATAAATCATTGAAATGGTACGTGAATCAAATTCCTTGACTGTACATTAAATTATCAAATATATACTGGCAATGCACAGTCATAATCTTAATTATTTTAAATTTATCTCTAAGAGACTCTCTTGGGCCCATATTATATATACAACGTATCGCTCTTTTTTGCAAAACAAATATTGTGTTAATATCAGCCGCACTACCCCACAACAAAATACCATACGACATTATGCTATGGAAATAACTAAAATAAACTAGCCTAGCTGTGTCTATATCTGTTAACTGACGTATTTTTTTTACTGCGTATGCTGCTGAAGAAAACCTACCTGACAATTTTTCAATATGGGGGCCCCATTGTAATTTACTGTCTAAAGTAATGCCTAGGAATACTGTAGTGTTAATTATTTCCAGTTCCTCATCATTGATTTTAACTATTGGTTTTATATCAAGAACGTTTGGCATGGTAAATTTTATGCATTTTGTCTTTGTTTTATTTAGAGACAAATTATTTGAACTGAACCAATATACTATTTCCAAAAGAGAATATAGCCTATGACACTCCCCAATAAATGGACTATTTAACACAGAAAGAATTTTTAAAATTCGGTTCAGTAGATCCAGAGATTACCCCCTACAACGTCACAAACACACAAACTTTACCTCTTTATAATATTAGTATAGATTAAAAACATGTTTTATAAAAATACGTCTTCTGTTGGACTTAGGTTTTTCTCTAAATGTTTCACCGCGCTATGATCTTTTGTCTCCTTTAAAAAAGCTCATCTTTCGGCTTTATAAATCAGTTTGTCGATGTCTAATTATATTACTTACTTGGATGTTACAACAAATTATCCATCTTATGATTTCAAGATGACATTTTTTTCTTTAATGTCCGTTCATCACTACATCGTCTTCTAAACCTTATCTTAAAGCCTAAAACCTATTTAGTATTGATAAAAGCAACATTTATTCGACGAAATAAACGCTAAGCTTTTCTCAACTACCAGTTAATGTTGATTACATAATAGTCTATGATTATAGTTGTAATAAATGATGCTTGAAATTTTTTGGATCGTTGATTACAGAAATTAAAATGGAATTAGGCACAGTTACACATAGTTTCTTAATCGATATACATGAAATAGCTTTTTTAATTCTTTGTAGTTTGAATGTATTTACCGCGATTTCTTTAATACAGCTACAATGAAAAGTATACTCTATTTAAACGGACTTGCTCTAAAACGTAAACATATATGGCGTCGTGTCAACCACAGACTAAAGACTTTAGTCTTTGAGAAATGTATAGGAATCAAGGACAAAATTCTATAATCTAGGTACAATGTCAAATGATAAAATTAATTTTATCTGTGAAATTTGCCGTTGGAAAAAAATATATTTATTTAAAATTTAATAAAGATAGTGGATAAATCAAAGTAATTTACGTGTTTTCTATTGCATAAACGTTTAATGCTACTTTCTAGAAATCTTTATCCATATCAAAGTGTGCGATTGATGTAAAAACTAGTGAATTTGCAATATGTGGTGTTTGTTTACTAAATAAATCAGGTAAGGATGAATACGGTACAAGTACATTATTATTTGAACAACAAAAATAAAACGGGACAACCTCCTAAGCGAAAGATTAGGTAGTGAAAATAAAAAGGCGAGTACCTACCTGACAAATATAATGAGTTGCTTTCGTTGTCAGGGCTTTAAGGCTGGCAGTATTGTATACTGAAGTTAGCTAAAAGAGGTATTATACTACGGAGATATTATACATTTAATTGAGCTCAATTGGCGTATTTCAGGTATAATTAAACGCTTAGTAATTCTAAACTTAGGTAGTATACCTAATTAGAGCTGCTGAAGATTGGGCAACATAATACTGCATGGTTTCATAAAAGTCAGGAGATTAAACAAGCATAGTATAAAATCCCAGAATTACTGAATTCACTTCGTAGTGATTTCAAGAAAAGGAAAAACGTGTTGAGAACCTTAAACTAACAAACAATTTAAGCAGTTTCTAAAATGTAATTGGTACAAATGAATTTGTATCAGCTTTTTATTGTACGATTATAAAATGCCTTAGCTTAATAAATGTCACCCTAGGACTAACTAAACCCAATGAGAATGAGAATGAATGAGGGTGCGTAGTTTTAGGTTTTAAAATATCATCGTACAGGTGTCTCATAAACTACCAGTGCTTACCCATGTGACAACAAGTCGTGAATTTATTAACGTATAAAGAACTCGGTAAAATTTGTATGTCGGATATTTTCATAACACGTCGTATTTTATAACTAACATTCAGATCATAAATCTGTAAAATTTTATGTTCAATTTTTAACTTCACTTGTTTTATGTTTAAACTTCTTGCCAATAATTTAAATATGTTTATGTTTGTTTCTTTATTATTTTCATTAACATGAAAAACCTTGAAACACTGAATTGTAGTTTCTCACTAGTCCTTAACTAAAGCACTGCAGTAACGTAGTTATTTATCACTTTCTTGGTTACCTGACCTGACTACCTTGTGCACGCGAATTCGCCTGGATATTTTAGACAATTTACGCAATATCTTAAATTGTAACCTATATTTTATTCTTATGTGTAAGCTATATTACTGTAAAGTTTCATAAAAATCCGTTCAGTAGTTTTTGCGTGAAAGAGTAACAAACATCCATCCATCATCACAAACTTTCGCATTTAAAATATTAGTAGGAAGGATTTTCTTGTTGAAGAATGATGGTGTATATTGTAGTAAACTATAATATTATAATAAGACACCTTCATAAGTATTAACAACTTCAACGTGAAGATCTCTTCAGAGCTAATAAAAATGGTGCCATCATCATCATCGCAATTCTAACGACACAATACATTTTCTTCCCGTTTCTCATCGTATTATTTCCACTTCTGGAGATTCTGTGTCTTCCTTATTTATCGGCTTCTCACCTCTCACTAAAGCTAGTTTAATTCTTTGTTTGTAATTTAGATTTCATTATGTAATTTTTTTTTTGCATATAATAGGAAATTATCATAAAAACATTACAGACCATGGTTAATTAACCTTCGGGATTCTAGTTGCTCCTAGCAATGGGTCACAATAATGATGCCTACTGCAGTCAACATAAATATAGCGCTCTTTTAGTAACATTTTTTTTGTTAAAACAAGTACAAAATTCTAAAATATATTCGCGTTTTTCAACAAACCCTCAAGCTCATTATGTTGTAAAATATGCATAAAATTTTAAAAGGTCGGTCTCGGATCCATTAATTTTGTTCATTAACCATCGTCGTCGGTCGTTTACGGTACATTGGCCCTTGTGTAAGGAATAAGACATACCTTTTATCTTTTACCTACATTATCTTCGTAAATTATAAATTAAAATCAAGTGGAATTATTAAATAAGTGAAAAGAATAATAATCCTGTAGTGACAGATAAATGAAAGCAGGATGTCATTACCTCAGCTCATCTCGAGGATATTCAATAAGACAGTTTTCTAGATAAGAAATAAAAAAATATTTTATATAATTAAATTAAATACATAATTTTTCTCCTGTAAGATAGGTTTATAACCAGCTATGCTATCCTTGTCACAAATTATTGGTTTTATTCGCTTCTTCAATCCTTATATCGACGTAAGTTTTAAGCTGCGTTATCTTTAGGTAAAACTATCGCTAAAATCTCCTCCTGGGCCAAAGCAAACTCTCATCACCATTAGTATATCAGCCAATAAACGTAGTGGACGTTTATTGGTACTTCCGGTACGAGGTCACCATTCCAAAATTTTTCCCCGACGACTGTTCCACTTAAATTATTTATCAATATGAATGTAAATTTAAAAAAAATATTCTTTTATTTATTAACGGATTAGGTACGACACTTACTTGTAATAAAGTGTTGCAAGCCATGGTTGTCCAAACACGTATTATAACTTTACGACTTAACAAGAGCTTCAAATTGAGGACACGATTTTGCTTCTAGTTGTTTTATCTCTTGTCTGTTTTAAGCTGACTGTGTTTTTAAGCTGGAGACTATAGTTTTGAACATGTTTAATTGTGTAGAAACAATTAGTCGAAAATGAATTATTTACGTGCGGGTTACTTACAAACAGCAATTGCAAGGGCAAATTCAAACTTGCATATAAGTGAGCCAGCACTTAACGGGGTAACGTGTAATGCATTTTAGCATTCTTAGCCCGGACAAACAAGTAAAAAAAATAGGCTTTAGTTGGTAGAGCTTAGGTTGGTTGTCATTATGGTTATTTATGAATAATAATTGATCTCCAATATTATGTAGATGGACATTAGTATCACGATAGTAACAATCTATAAAAAACATTGCGTGTAATACTTAAGTATAAATAATTAAATTATAATTTCACATGCTGTAGTTGTCTATATTAGGGTGACGTAATAGGAATACTTTGTGACACTATTTTAATCATTTAACACAAAAGCCTATTTTTTTAATATCAATGAATATAGTACCATTTTTTATCAGGTTCACTGAGCCTTTTCTCTACTTAGGTATCCTCTTGTCTAAGGGTATTACAACTTCAGTCTGTCTAGGATAAGAACGTTTTTAGCTACGCTCTGCCATTGGGATGCTTACCATTTACTACCAGGTATGCTTCTGAATTGTCAACGTAAAGTGTATCCATCAGCCAATGGACGTCCACTGGTGGACATAGGCCTTCTCCAAATATTGCTTCGCACGATCCTGTGCCTCCTTTAGCCATCGGTGTCCCGCCGTCTTGACTAAGTCGTCGTTCTCCCTATTTCTGCAGAGAAAGTCCTAACATAGCTCTTACCATTGCCCTCTGGGTGACCAAGTCTTCTGAGACGAACGAAATGAAGACTTTAAAATTGAGTTCCAATTATATGCCATTTTAACTAGTCAGCACAATATGAACGGAGTTACAGGCAATACAGAGTTGTTAAAAACTCAGATTGTAGTGTGAGCTGGTCACATACATCATCCGATAACAAGGAATAGATTACGGTTGTACTATAACTATCATAAGATACTAAGATAAGACATTAAGATAGTAATATAGCTATAAGACACGTAGATATTAAGTATATAAATCGTGGTAAGATGTAATTAAAGGAGCATTCAACATGTCATCATAGTATCATTTACTACCCCACTTCTACACCATCTGACGAGTTCCGGTGCCCACTCCACAAGATTAAGAACGAGTTAATGTCATACTAATACATAACAATTTTAACTTGGTTTAAATGGTCTAAAGTCGTTAACAAATTGGTTGCCTTCAACCCTTTGTAAAAACTTAAATCGTAAAATTAAGTTCCCTTTATATTGTTCACAGCTGTTTCCTTTCAATTTCCAAAATAAATAGGTGTTTGTTCATTATTTTATAATTCAATTAAGTGAAAAGAAAATTAACGTTTTGTTTTAAAGGCCTACTGAAGTTTGAATGGAAAGCCAAATTATTTGAGGAGGGAAATGAATAGAATCATTATTAAATCCCCGTAGGGACATGCAATTTAAAATGGAATGATCTCATTTTATACCTTTATATTCAAAATATGAACAGATGAAAAATATGTAAATTAAAACCATTATTCTTAAACACGAAGAAAACTCGGCGCAGCTGTGACGTGGCAGTGACAGAAAATATCCTTTGTTTACAATAAGCAATCTGGTGTAGTTGCATTGACTTCAGTCTGTTTTAGTATTGTGAAAGTAGTAAAGTGTTTACATGCAATTAAAATACAATATTAAAGACTTAATAAGAATTCTGTAAAAAAATACTAACATTCATCAGCATTATAACAGGCGTCGACTGGTAGGCTTGAGACTCCTGTAATTATTAAACATAGACAAACATTCTTAATAGTAATCTTATTTAAGCTGTGTACGACTACCTCTGTGGCGTAGTGATTAACATGACTGCTACGCAGAGGTCTCGGGTTCGATTCCCGCTCAATAAAATGTTTGCGCGCATGAACATGATTGTTTGCATAGGTCTGAGTGTTTCTATGTATATTAAGTATGTTCTTACAAAAAAAACAAAAAGTATTTAAGTATGTTTATCGGTTGTCTAGTACTCAGTATTTATAGAACAAGCTCTGCTTATATAATTAACAATCATGATTAATATACATTTTTATTCACTTGTGTTTCAGCTACAAGTGCTAATTAGCATCTGAAGCCAGGTCTCCACTTCGTTCGTAAACCACTTGCGCTCCACTCCTGGAACTGCTACACATTACGTTCGCGCTTCGTGAAACTCATGAAAGGCGCCTTTAGTTGATACATCTACTATATAAAAATAAGTCGGGTTTTCCTTCCTGACGCTATAACTCCAGAACGCACGAACTGATTTCCACGGTTTTGCATTCGTTGGAAAGGTATCAGGCTCCGTTAGATTTATAGCAAAGAAAATTAAGGAAAATTTTCAACAGAAAATCGGGAGAATAATGCCCGTGCGAAGCCGGGACGAGCCGCTAGTTTAGTTATAATAATGATCCTAAATAAACTCATAGTCACTAATAACAGTAATAACTTCAATATCGGTAGAACTAGCTATGATGTCACTGTCTAGACGAAAAACAGATTTATAAGGAAACAACCTAATGATATAACATTATCAAAATGTTTTTGTAACAGCCTATTGATTTCAGTTATTCCAATAGTCTTATCAATACTTAACAGTATAAAATGCAAGAAAACGAATGCCTGCACTAGATAGGGTAAACTATTGTTAGAAGTTTTCAAAACAGGAACAGAGTAAAGTTTTAGCAACTTGCTGATACTACTGAACTAATAAACCTTAAGATCGTACACAAACGCCGAGCTAAAGTTTCTCTCGTGGTTCTCATGAATTGCAAATAGATGGTTTGATTTTAGATCATTCTCTTAATTCTCGACTTACTGGGAATGTTTTAGCAGCCTTGCAATTCTAATCAACCCTTATATATGCTACTACTGAATCGTACCTACTCCCCTAATACAAAAAACTTGGTTACTGAATTAGTATAGGGTTGGTTTGGAAATTTCATTCTCAGCTAAAATCTTACTTGCAAATTTCCCTGAGTCAACTTTGACGACGCTCACACCACAGGATCGTATGATAATATTTTATATTATGTATATTCTGTTACCACACAGACTACTAATATATAATAATATGATCTGTTCCCTACCTGCATTGGATCGTATCTATTAACACTTCGATCGATGATGACCCATTTTGCAACTCTCTAGATCTCTAAATACAATATCGTGTAGGGTCATATAAGAATATTATACTCAGTGAACCGTGTTTTCCTAACATATTACTATGTATAAGCCTTTCGTGCAATAAGCCCGTATTCTGTTTCTATGTCACATAATTACGTAAGCCAAAACAAAGCTATGTAATTGTAAATATTACACTTGTTACTTAATGATACTGTAAGTAATGTTTTGTGTTTTAGAGAATAAGCTTAGGGCATGACACCCATGGGTTTAGATGGGGTGGTGACTTATTGTATTCTTACTCCGTCACCACACGGACAACCACTTGGTGATGACAGTATGCAGCTATTTTAAAAGTACTATCTATTGCGTTAGTTTGTGGTCTGAATTCGCATCTTATATCAGACTAGCTGATGCCCGCGGTATTACCCGCTTAATTGTTATTTTACACCATAAACTACCTATATTCCAAATTTCATCAAAATCCATTTAGTAGTTATTGCATGAAAGGGTAACAAACATCCATCCATCCTCACAAACTTTTGCATTTATAATATTAGTAGGATAGGATAAGCAAAGGTGTGTCACTTTAGTGCCTAACAAATAAGGTGAATATTATCTTCACTAAATAAAAAGAAGGAAAACTTGAAATTAAACCCTATACCAATCCGTCTGCAAGCGTGGTATTAGTAGGCCAAGTATCTCTCCGTCAAGGAAGGAGGCCCGTCCCTGTAGTGGGACATTAATGGGCTGTTATGATAAAATAAGTTGACAATTACGAATTTAAGCTCTCTAGATATATCAGACCCACAGCTTAAAAAACCGGTCAAGTGCGAGTCTGACTCGCGCACCGAGGGTCCTGTACAAACCTATTTATTTTCCCGCCAAATTGTGATAACGTCAGGATTCAGCAGTCTGCCGTCAATAGCATAGTTACAGTAAGTCGGGTTTTTGTCAAAATTGAGTTAGGTATACAGCCGTGATCACGATAACGAGATCTACAACTGTATCTAACTCATTTATTTGTATCGTTTTTTAATCCAAAGTTAACAATTAGAAATTTGCAGTAAGTCGACCAATTTTTTTACATCACAAAGCATGATTACAGTCTGTATACTTACGGCAAAAGTTTTATTTAGAGTCTCACTGCATAAGAGCAGTATGACATATATACTGCTAATATGTTTGGTCATTAACAGTTTAAAAATAGAATATAGGCCAATCATAAAAACTTTAAGAAGATATACTGTTTTGATCTTAAGCAGCTTCCCAATATTTACTAAGTGTGTATCTAGTCTTACAAACAGTATGCAGCGATACTGCATGTATGCTTAGTAATTGATCCTTAGCGTTGGTTCCTTAATACTTACCACAAGGACAGTATGATACTATATTGAATTTATGTTAAGCAACGTAATCAAATCTAACGTAATGGTTACTTATTATACAGAGAGTATGTAGCCATCCTGTGTTCATGTTTAGACAGCAGGATAGCGATAGCGGACAGATGCACAAATCACGTGGACAGTAAATTAGCTATACTGTACTCATACTAAGCAGAACATACGTATAATATGATCTTACTACTAATTATAAGAAGTGTTTGTCTAGGTCTTGCATGTCTACATAGCTGCGATATAATGCCACGTCATGAATATACTGCAGTAAAGTTGCTTCACTGTGAACGTAATATGTTATTGTAACTAAAAGTCGTACAATTTCTCTTTTATTACAAACAGTGAAGTATAATAAATTATATAATAATCTGTTCCCCGAATACCTACATAATTTAATATTACATACACTACTACGATGGCGCGGGGAGGGTGCGGGGTTTTGAGAAAAAGGTGGTTAAAGTTTTGGATCGAAATTTTTACACAAATCTTTTGTTTGCAATCGGATCACAATGGTCACAAACTCCAAATACAATTTGTGCTTCATGTACTTAATAATTATGTTATACATCGCCAAAGCTATACAGACAGCAGAAAGGGTTACAAATTAGATAAGGAAAACGTAAAAGAACATAAATACACTTCTCATAAAAAAAATCGAAACAGTCTGCAAGTTTGTGTTTTGTATGGATTATGAGAAAAATGTGTACCTATATTTAGGAATATGTGTTATATGCCATTTAATAGGGAATTTAATGAGGTTTTCAAATAATAATGTTACTTAACGTTCTAAATTTAAATTTAATTTTCGTAGGTTTCGTATTTTGTTTAACAAGTCGTTTTTACCCTGTACGTAGTTTGACGGACATTGATAAAATTACGCACGTTAATGAAAAAAAAGCTAGGAAGCGTTTATTTAATAACCCGTAACTCGCTTCCAGAGTTCCTCGCGCCTCTTATTAATGCATCCATGCGATTTTCACCCGCAAAAACCGCCAAGTGGTGGCATTGCTGAATTCTCGACTTAGTCAGCGTGTAACAGCTGAAAGATTGCATCTAAGCCAGTTATATTTTCATAGAATCTACAAACGCTTTCAAGAGACTCGACGACCTCGACGACTCGACGACCTCGGTGGCGCGCCGGTAGAGCCAGCGGCTGCCGCGCATGAGGTTGTGGGTTCGATCCCCACGCAGGACAATAATTTGTGAGATCCACAAATTATTGTCCTGAGTCTGGGTGTTCTATGTGTCCGTTAATTGATGTTTGTAAAAGTCCCCGCGACACAGGGCATGATCCCTAGTGCGGGAGTTGTCTTTTAAAAAAAAAAAAAAAAAGACTTGTTTGTTCACGTGCCCTTAGTGATCTGGCAGAAAACAGGTGATTTCTGACTGGAAAGATCGATTTATAGTTACAACTTCCTTCCAAAATCTACGCATTAATGTCTTTCAACCGCAGCAGCAGCTTCATGATGAACCTATGGTAGCTACATATAAGTGACTCTATAATTAGAAGAAGGTTGAAGGAACGTAAACTGTTACCATACAAGCCAGCAAATATGGAGAATTATCTGCAGATCATCGAAAAGCGTGTCTTAACTTTTCACGCAATTACCTAAAATGGACATACATCTAGTGGAACAAATTTCTCCTTTCTAAAGAGTGTTAAATTATACTGTATGGTAAGGATGGAAGGACTAAGGTCTACAGAAGAGATGGAGAATACTTTGCACCATGCTGGATTGAAAGAAAAGGTCATCCATGGTGGTGGTTCGTGGACTATTTGGGGAGAAATTAGCGGCGACGACAAGACAGAGTTTGTCTTTGTTTTTGGGTCACGTCTGCCTTTATTTAAGTCATAGGGACATTGAACAGTGTCTTGAAGCTCATGTTATACCCTATGCACATTTTATTGACCGCGGTTTTACATTTACGCAAAAGGATGCTAGGGCAAACACAGCGAACGTCGTATGAGATTATGATTCCGTAGTAGATATCTCTATTATTGATTGGCCAGCAAGAAGCCCGAACATGAATCCGGTTTACCATCTATGCAATAAGTAAAAAAGACGAATTAGTGCAAGAGATCATGCCTTAAAAACACTTAGCCAGCTGTAAAATAAGTATAATCCAAGAGGAATAGAACAGAACGCCACTATATTTTATCGTGACTCTCATCCGATCGATGAAGAACCGTACAGAAGCAGTAATGAGACCTTGGGCAGGGACATATGAGTCATTAAATAAACGCTTCCTAGCTTTTTTTTTCATGTATGTGCGTAATTTTATCAATTTCCGTCAAAGTACGTACAGGGTAAAAACGACTTGTTAAACAAAACACAAAATATACGAAAATTTAATTTGAATTTAGAACGTTACATTATTATTTGAAAACCTCATTAAATTCCCTATTAAATGTCATATAACACGTATTCCTAAATATACACATTTTTCTCATCATCCATACAAAACACAAACTTGCAGACCGTTTCGATTTTTTTGATGAGAAGTGTATAATGACACCGTTTAAGTGTGTTTAGATCTTCAAAAGGTGGTAATGCTACCTCGCATGGACAGCTACAAAGAATCAATATTCTGTCCTCGAATTATTGCGTTACGTTATGAAACGTTTGCTCCTTTATGTAAATCTAATAAAGAAAATAATCCTTACGCTGTCTTATGGCATGAAGCGATTTCAGGCCGAAATGTTTATGACATTGTGTCAACATTCAGAGCTTTTTTTATACACCATCGGAATAAAAGTCACTTGGTGATTTGGCCAGATAATTGTTCGTCACAAAACAAGAACTAGACACTGTTTTCGTTTGTCAATTATGTAAACAGTGATTTAAGCTCAAGTTTCAAGTTGTACTTGGAGAGTATAATATGCTACATTCTTTATTTTAAATACAATGTTAAAACCATTAACTAGTTGTTTTATTATCACTGCAACCTAATAATATAAAAATTTTGAATCATTATAAGTTTGTATGGTTACTTAGCTTAAATACAGTAAAACACACACTTACTGTATTTAAGCTAAGTAACCCTACAAACTTATAATGAGGCAAAGGTTTGTACTGTACTTATGCTAAGTGTTCCCTATCAAAGAGCCTTTAGGAAATACTTAGCATAACAACAATAATGTGTTTATTTTTTCTTACAATTATTCAGTTTTAGTTTTTTAATAAGTTATAGATAGGTGCTGAAGTCTTCTATAATTTAAGGTATCAACCATCGTGATCCGATTTCAAACAAAGGATTTATTTAGAAAATTCAACCCAAAACTTTAACCGCGTTTTTCTCAAAACTATATAAAGCGTTCTTACTGCAACTATGCTATTGACGGCAGTCTGCCGTCAATAGCATAGTTACAGTAAGTTGGGTTTTTGTCAAAATTGAGTTAGGTATACAGCCGTGATCACGATAACGAGATCTACAACTGTATCTAACTCATTTATTTGTATCGTTTTTTAATCCAAAGTTAACAATTAGAAATTTGCAGTAAGTCGACCAATTTTTTTACATCACAAAGCATGATTACAGTCTGTATACTTACGGCAAAAGTTTTATTTAGAGTCTCACTGCATAAGAGCAGTATGACATATATACTGCTAATATGTTTGGTCATTAACAGTTTAAAAATAGAATATAGGCCAATCATAAAAACTTTAAGAAGATATACTGTTTTGATCTTAAGCAGCTTCCCAATATTTACTAAGTGTGTATCTAGTCTTACAAACAGTATGCAGCGATACTGCATGTATGCTTAGTAATTGATCCTTAGCCTTGGTTCCTTAATACTTACCACAAGGACAGTATGATACTATATTGAATTTATGTTAAGCAACGTAATCAAATCTAACGTAATGGTTACTTATTATACAGAGAGTATGTAGCCATCCTGTGTTCATGTTTAGACAGCAGGATAGCGATAGCGGACAGATGCACAAATCACGTGGACAGTAAATTAGCTATACTGTACTCATACTAAGCAGAACATACGTATAATATGATCTTACTACTAATTATAAGAAGTGTTTGTCTAGGTCTTGCATGTCTACATAGCTGCGATATAATGCCACGTCATGAATATACTGCAGTAAAGTTGCTTCACTGTGAACGTAATATGTTATTGTAACTAAAAGTCGTACAATTTCTCTTTTATTTCAAACAGTGAAGTATAATAAATTATATAATAATCTGTTCCCCGAATACCTATATAATTTAATATTACATACACTACTACGATGGCGCGGGGAGGGTGCGGGGTTTTGAGAAAAAGGTGGTTAAAGTTTTGGATCGAAATTTTTACACAAATCTTTTGTTTGCAATCGGATCACAATGGTCACAAACTCCAAATACAATTTGTGCTTCATGTACTTAATAATTATGTTATACATCGCCAAAGCTATACAGACAGCAGAAAGGCTTACAAATTAGATAAGGAAAACGTAAAAGAACATAAATACACTTCTCATAAAAAAAATCGAAACAGTCTGCAAGTTTGTGTTTTGTATGGATTATGAGAAAAATGTGTACCTATATTTAGGAATATGTGTTATATGCCATTTAATAGGGAATTTAATGAAGTTTTCAAATAATAATGTTACTTAACGTTCTAAATTTAAATTTAATTTTCGTAGATTTCGTATTTTGTTTAACAAGTCGTTTTTACCCTGTACGTAGTTTGACGGACATTGATAAAATTACGCACGTTAATGAAAAAAAAGCTAGGAAGCGTTTATTTAATAACCCGTAACTCGCTTCCAGAGTTCCTCGCGCCTCTTATTAATGCATCCATGCGATTTTCACCCGCAAAAACCGCCAAGTGGTGGCATTGCTGAATTCTCGACTTAGTCAGCGTGTAACAGCTGAAAGATTGCATCTAAGCCAGTTATATTTTCATAGAATCTACAAACGCTTTCAAGAGACTCGACGACCTCGACGACTCGACGACCTCGGTGGCGCGCCGGTAGAGCCAGCGGCTGCCGCGCATGAGGTTGTGGGTTCGATCCCCACGCAGGACAATAATTTGTGAGATCCACAAATTATTGTCCTGAGTCTGGGTGTTCTATGTGTCCGTTAATTGATGTTTGTAAAAGTCCCCGCGAGACAGGGCATGATCCCTAGTGCGGGAGTTGTCTTTTTTAAAAAAAAAAAAAAAGAGACTTGTTTGTTCACGTGCCCTTAGTGATCTGGCAGAAAACTGGTGATTTCTGACTGAAAAGATCGATTTATAGTTACAACTTCCTTCCAAAATCTACGCATTAATGTCTTTCAACCGCAGCAGCAGCTTCATGATGAACCTATGGTAGCTACATATAAGTGACTCTATAATTAGAAGAAGGTTGAAGGAACGTAAACTGTTACCATACAAGCCAGCAAATATGGAGAATTATCTGCAGATCATCGAAAAGCGTGTCTTAACTTTTCACGCAATTACCTAAAATGGTCATACATCTAGTGGAACAAATTTCTCCTTTCTAAAGAGTGTTAAATTATACTGTATGGTAAGGATGGAAGGACTAAGGTCTACAGAAGAGATGGAGAATACTTTGCACCATGCTGGATTGAAAGAAAAGGTCATCCATGGTGGTGGTTCGTGGACTATTTGGGGAGAAATTAGCGGCGACGACAAGACAGAGTTTGTCTTTGTTTTTGGGTCACGTCTGCCTTTATTTAAGTCATAGGGACATTGAACAGTGTCTTGAAGCTCATGTTATACCCTATGCACATTTTATTGACCGCGGTTTTACATTTACGCACAAGGATGCTAGGGCAAACACAGCGAGCGTCGTATGAGATTATGATTCCGTAGTAGATATCTCTATTATTGATTGGCCAGCAAGAAGCCCGAACATGAATCCGGTTTACCATCTATGCAATAAGTAAAAAAGACGAATTAGTGCAAGAGATCATGCCTTAAAAACACTTAGCCAGCTGTAAAATAAGTATAATCCAAGAGAAATAGAACAGAACGCCACTATATTTTATCGTGACTCTCATCCGATCGATGAAGAACCGTACAGAAGCAGTAATGAGACCTTGGGCAGGGACATATGAGTCATTAAATAAACGCTTCCTAGCTTTTTTTTTCATGTATGTGCGTAATTTTATCAATTTCCGTCAAACTACGTACAGGGTAAAAACGACTTGTTAAACAAAACACAAAATATACGAAAATTTAATTTGAATTTAGAACGTTACATTATTATTTGAAAACCTCATTAAATTCCCTATTAAATGTCATATAACACGTATTCCTAAATATACACATTTTTCTCATAATACATACAAAACACAAACTTGCAGACCGTTTCGATTTTTTTGATGAGAAGTGTATAATGACACCGTTTAAGTGTGTTTAGATCTTCAAAAGGTGGTAATGCTACCTCGCATGGACAGCTACAAAGAATCAATATTCTGTCCTCGAATTATTGCGTTACGTTATGAAACGTTTGCTCCTTTATGTAAATCTAATAAAGAAAATAATCCTTACGCTGTCTTATGGCATGAAGCGATTTCAGGCCGAAATGTTTATGACATTGTGTCAACATTCAGAGCTTTTTTTATACACCATCGGAATAAAAGTCACTTGGTGATTTGGCCAGATAATTGTTCGTCACAAAACAAGAACTAGACACTGTTTTCGTTTGTCAATATTGTAAACAGTGATTTAAGCTCAAGTTTCAAGTTGTACTTGGAGAGTATAATATGCTACATTCTTTATTTTAAATACAATGTTAAAACCATTAACTAGTTGTTTTATTATCACTGCAACCTAATAATATAAAAATTTGAATCATTATAAGTTTGTATGGTTACTTAGCTTAAATACAGTAAAACACACAATTACTGTATTTAAGCTAAGTAACCCTACAAACTTATAATGAGGCAAAGGTTTGTACTGTACTTATGCTAAGTGTTCCCTATCAAAGAGCCTTTAGGAAATACTTAGCATAACAACAATAATGTGTTTATTTTTTCTTACAATTATTCAGTTTTAGTTTTTTAATAAGTTATAGATAGGTGCTGAAGTCTTCTATTATTTAAGGTATCAACCATCGTGATCCGATTTCAAACAAAGGATTTATTTAGAAAATTCAACCCAAAACTTTAACCGCGTTTTTCTCAAAACTATATAAAGCGTACTTACTGCAACTATGCTATTCTGAATTATATGCAGCAGTACGCTAAGCTAATGTGCCTTTATTGCACCACTAAACATATGCCACATATAGCTTTGCAAAATGCCTAAAGAAATACCACTGATTTTAGACAAAAAATACTTCCTAACTACTCCATTTAGCGTCGTAGCAATTTGACCCAAACAACTTGATCACTACAAAAGATAAAATCGTTTCATGTTTTATTTGCCACCGCCCAAAGGGTACTTTGCTTATAGTTGGTTATCGTCGCTGCCCTTGTGATATCAAAAATAGGCTGAATAATAAGGTCGCATAGAGTTTACGTGTGAATGTGTAATACAAGTTGGTTTTATCTTTGATGTTGTAATAGTTTATATCTTTATCATGCTTACCTACCAACCTTCTTACTCATTAACGCCTTCCTAAATTTAACCACTGTTTAGCGAAATGTTTATTAGTAAAACCAACCTTATGCCAAACAAAACCGTAAGAATTTAAGCTAATCAATTGACTCAAATTTAAGAGGCGTTTATGAGTAAGGGGGTAAGTGACGCAATTAAAAGGAGGAAGCCTTTCTTTGCTTCATAAACTTTTAGGTTTAAACAGTTTAAGCTTCATCTACTGTAACCGGCCAGTCAGGTGGAGTTTTTGTACCTTAACAAGTAATAATGTTATGCTTAGCAAGCTGGTTTCTTACTAAATCTAATTTTCTTTCGCCATTTAAAATTTTGTCATAAAAATAATAAGTATTGTTAAACATGACTTTAACTTTTTATGGGTGAGAGAACCAAAGCACACAAGATAAAGATATTTGGATGAGGTCTTTATCCAGCATTGGTCTTCAATTTGCTGATGATGATGATGTAGCTTTTACGTCCCAAATAAAACGCTAAAATAAACATCAGAACTAAATTTCTGTTACAATCCACAAAATCTGGTTGTATTACAACATCAATATATAAACAAAAATATGCAAAGTAAAGGATAAAACGGGTATCCTTAATCAAACTAATATAATAGTTGCTACGAGCAAAATGTAATACAGCTATTGTTTAGGGACGGGTTACTAAAGGATTTGTTGTCTACACGAAAATATATAGAGCCTCTATCTTAGCCCTTGTATTTTACTTTGTAAGGAATTTTAAAACTATGTGGGTATAGTCTTCAGAAATATTTTAAAGTGACTGTAGGGACACTACATTGTAATTTGAGTAACTGCTTGGAAATCACTTTTACAGGCGCGCGACTGTACTAGCGTCGCCCAGCAGTCGTCTCGCCATCATGTGATTAGGTCGTCGTAATTATATATTGTTATTTGTATTATTATAAGTCTGGTACCAGCAGTAAAGTAGGTATATTATATTACCTATTTCATCTTTTATTCATCATGGAACTCCAAAAGTAACATTCTTCTTCCACTAAAGGATCATTAACCCCTACGCTGAACCTTGCGAGAGCAAAGCAGACGACCTCGGTGGCGCGCCGGTAAAGCCAGCGGCTGCCGCGCATGAGGTTGTGGGTTCGATCCCCACGCAGGACAATAATTTGTGAGATCCACAAATTATTGTCCTGAGTCTGGGTGTTATATGTGTCCGTTAATTGATGTTTGTAAAAGTCCCCGCGACACAGGGCATGATCCCTAGTGCGGGAGTTGTCTTTTTAAAAAAGATATAAAAAAAAAAAAAAAAAAAAAAAAAAAAAAAAAAAAAAAAAAAAAAAAAAAAAAAAGCAAGGTTGGGGTCATCTCCGTTGTTGTTTTTAGTTCCCGAAGATGGTTACTATGGAGTGACAGTTTGATGAAGAATCCCGCTTGTGGAGGTGCTTGTTCATAAGAAAGCTAGGTGCTTTCGTATGTGTCAGTACGGTAGCTTGGAGACACATCAGTTCCCTGTTCAATTGACTTTTTCCACTCATCATCATCATAACACTGCCCCCGTTAGTTAAAAGGGCGCATCTAACACTTTTTCCATATTTGAGTTATATACATTGCCGGAATCAGGAAAAAAAGGCGCACCTGCCTCTATTTTTTATATTTTGCTAACGCCTTCCAGTTCGGTGTTAGCATAACAAAATAGGGCGCTTCTGCACATCGTTTTACACCCAATTGAAGATGAAAGGGCGAATTTATCTAAAACTTAATTGAAAAGTCGCATTTACGTAGATAATGATCTTATACGTTGTGATTTTTTCTATAGTTCAGTAGTGTAAAAGACGCATCTTCGTAACAGGAAGCTATTAAGACGCAAATAAGCATTCACGTCTAACTCGTTCTTAATAAATACATTCACTTTAAGAAGAAAGGTCGCTTCTACCACCTTACGCCCTATCTACTTCGTAAAATAGTTTTAGGATTGGCGCATTTGCCATAAGCGTCTTAAGATTTAGTATGATATGAAATAAAAAAGGCGCATCTGTGTAGAAACGCCCTTTTTCCTAGTATTGTGAACCAAGCGGAGATTGGGGCTGGGATCGGGCGGGGTATGTTTAGTACGGTGACTGGGTAGTTGCGCCCGAGTGGCTGTCGGAGTTGAGCTGAGTTTGAGATACCGTCCTCTCCTGGGGCTTTCCTAGGGTTGGTACTGAGCATGGCCTTTTGGACTTGCAGGGGGCTGTAGAGCTGGATGTTGTTCTGCTTGTCCTGGTGCTCTTCAAGGTATTTCTTCAGCCTTTCCTCTATATCCCTGTTGTGGGCCTGGTCTTCGATAGAAAAAGGGGTGAATTGCTTTTCCAGGCTGTCTGCTAGGAGGTCTGCGCGGTCTTGGGCTTTGTAGTGGGGGTGGCCGTTTGTGTCCAGAAGTGGGTGTATGGGTGTGGGCTCTAGTCTAACCGCCCTACAGAGGCGAGACAGTGACGGAAGATCTTCTTCAGCGTCGATCAGTCTATTTTCCCATTTGTCGCCTCTGTGTACCCAGAGGGCCTCCTGGACCCGGGCTGTCAGGGTGTTGTAGACTGTCTTGTCTACCGGGTGTCTGGTGATTGTCCACTTCTTTTTACCGGTCTTTTTCTCCCGTAACAGCCTATGCAGGTGGGTGGGGAGGGGCTCTCTTCGCTCCGACGGTGCGTGACGAGGCCTCCAGGGCGTCTTTTATGGCCGTTGTTAGGCTGTTGGCGGCGTGGTCGACCTCCTCCGGTGTTCTAACCAACTGGGGGCGACTGTAGGTGGACATCAAAGAGTAGAACCTGTCCCAGTTGGTTATATTCCTGGGTTTAGGTGGGGCAGTGACGGCCGCCTGGTTTTTAAGTCGATGATCGGCCGGAGGTCGGACAAGGCTTCCTGCGTTGGCGGCATGTCCAGACCAGGATGTCCAGTACGTTGTCTCCTCTCTGGCTGTGCAGGTCTATTCTTGTAGGCTCCCGCGGCCCGAAGACTTCGTAGTGTTTGTGAGGGCATCCTGGTACAGCTTCTTGCCGGCGGTGTCGCTGGCAGCGCAGTGTCAGGTTTGGTGTTTCGCGTTCAGATTGCCTGCGATTAGCGTGCGTGGGGCTGATTGGAGGAGTTTGCGAATTTTCCCCTCGTCGAAGCGTAGCTTTGAGGGGCGGTAAGTCGCGAAAATACGCGTCTCGTGTAACTGACGCCCAAAGCATAAATGGTGTCCAGCAGGAAGTGGTCCACGAGTTGGTGGACTATGCCTCTCCGCACAAGCGAGCCCACGGAAGGCGCCTCCTGTCGGCGAGACTTCGTCTATCTTCATTGTCTGTAGACAATGTAGCCTGGGATGGTGAGTGGCTTGTTGGGGTTGGGGTGCGTCTCGCTGATCAGCATCGCGTCGACCCGCTGCTCCTTGACGAAGGTGCGAAGCAACTAGATTTTGCCGTTGAGAGTTTGGGCATTCCAGTGGACCACTCTTAGGAGGGGCGAGCTATCCGTTGGTGATCAGTTTGTTAAGCATTCATTGCGTATCTATCGCGCACTCTCTCTCCTTTGGGTGAACAGGGTAAGGAGCTTTGCGAGCTGCTCCCTTTCATGCTCTGCTGGGGTGCTGGCCGTCAGGGTTGCGTGCTCGTTTGCTTTGGTAGTGGATGCGGTGGTTCTTGGCTGTGGTGTTGGGGCTGGGACCTGCTTTTTCATTACTGTACCATGAGGTAGCATTGTTTGTTATGTAAAAGTAGTAAAAGTCAAATAAAAGAATTTTAAATAAATACTTGACTATATGAATTGTGTTTTATTTACGAATAATATATTTGGCTATTGCTTATTATGATAACCACGAACTTATTGTACTATTTTTCTCAGATATACTTTAGATAAAAGGATAATTAAATAATTTTGGACCCTTTATCTTAGCCAAGGCTATTCTACATATTTTAAATACTTAAGAAAAAAAGGCGGATATAACCATATGCGCCCTTTTCTATTCAAATTTATACTATATAGATAAACTAAATACTTAGAGAAAAAGTACAGCCAAAAGCGTTTGAAATTGAAAGGGCGCATATAGCCATTTACGTCTTTTCTATTAAGGATTTTATTTGTTTCTTAATTTTTTGTACTAAGAAGAAAAGGTTTTTTTAGTAATTTTAATTAAATAGTTTATTAAGTTCACGTTATTATTAACTCAAGTTAAAGCCTCTAAAATCGCGCATTTTTTTCAATTTTTAGAATTTTAATACTATAATTTACTCGAAGACAGCAAAGAATTTCCCGTTTAATTCATTCAAACATTTATTTCTCCGTTTTTACTTTTTGTTAGATGCGTCTTTTTAACTAACGGGGGCAGGCCCATTTAGTGTCCCACTGCAGGGACGGGCCTCCTCCCATGACGGAGGGATAATTGGCCTACTAATTCCACGCTGGCCAGAGGGATTGATATAGGGTTTAATTTTAAGTACCTATTCCTTCTTTATATTTCGTTAAGATAATATTCACAAATAGTCCCTTAGTCGGTTTTTACAACACCCATGGCATGAGATGGGGTGATGACATAGTATTCTTACTCCGTCACCACTTCTATTATTACTTATAATAAAACTGTAGAGAGATCAATTCTGTACATTGAATATATGTTCAAAATTAATATTGGAGGATGAATGGTGATCGATACTAATGCCAAAAATGCAATCAATAAATTTTTTGTCTGTCTGTCTGTCTGTCTGTCTGTCTGTCTGTCTGTCTGTCTGTATGTGCACGCATGGGTCAAAAACTACTGAAGGCATTTTAACCAAACTTGGTACGATTGTAGTCCATACTCCCGGGCAGGTTATAGGCTGTATAACATAACGCTAAGACACATAGGAGCTGAGCAGTGACGAAAAATTTGAAGCAAGTCAGTTGACAAAAAGCGCGTTCTAGCTCTTATCATCGCATACGTTGATCATACGCCAAAAATATGTATTACAAAAATAATGGTCTTCAAAAGATGTACAAAAAAGTCCTGAATAGTATATATCTATCTTTTATATATTAGCCACAATAACGTGTTTAATCGTTAGGGTTTTCTTCAAAGTGTATTAAATACATAAATATATTGTAATATGCATAGACATATCTTTTTCAAACTCCCATATTTCAAAAGTACACTTTAATATCTTATTCATAAAAAAAAATTATAGAAATCGGTTGATAAACACACAAGATATAGATGAAAGAAAATTTCCAAATGTCGCCGCGCCGGTATGAGTACGGCTGTACGGTTGATTTTTGTTTAACGTCCTAAACGGCCAACCGGTGCCTATATAATTTCATTCACATTGACTCTTAATGCGAACGGACGTGGTTCTTATTGACTCTTTTTGGAATAAGCGCGCTTTAGATATTAAAATACATAGATACGTAGTTTTTAGGTATTAAGTTTAAAGTAGGTAATCTATCTATCTTCTTCTATACTATAATAAAACTGTAGAGGTCGAAATGTCTGTTCTTTTCGAAAATTCAGATAAAAATTATCTATAAAATCTAGAAAAAAGTCAAAAAGCAACAACACTACACACTTACAATTTTTAGAATTAATGTCTATCTGTCTGTCTGTCTGTTTGTTACCGCACATCTTTAAAACGAATTAAAATATAATCTTAAGACCAATACATTGTATTGTAGCCTTTCTTATTAGGCTTAAACTGAGGTATGTTTCATCAAAATCGGATAAGTATTACTCGAGATATCGCTAGATCTCTTTATTAGAACAGTCCAATACAAATCAGGGGTCATGAAAAATGGATTTTGTTCAATGTTGAATGAATTTAAATTTCGTTTCTTTTGTTCACGAGATGGCGTTACCAGTAGTAATCGTAAAATAAATGAGTTTTTAAATAATCTATAACTATTTTATTATTAAGTGCTATTAATAAGTTATTCCTTTTAAATGTTAATAAAATTAACCATGAATCGTATGTGTAATATCAATTATAAGTCTTATTAAATTAAATCAGTTATAAGTTTACTTGATTGTTATATTTTTGTGTTTTTCGTAATTGAAACAATTTAATTAAATATAAATTGTATTAGTAAGCTATTAATCTAAAGTAAAATTATTCTTTTGGTAAGTATTAATTTAGTTTAAACTGTAGTAGTTACTGGTCAGCGTAAAAGTATGCAACAGACTCCACCTGTTTTTATTAATGTAAATAAATACAAATACAAATAACCTTTATTAGTTAATCACAGATACAAAACATCTGACAAAAATAAATAGTCTTTTCCTGTATTGCTAATATTGGCGTACAAACTTCATTTTTTAAAGTTAAACTATACCTATACTTAATCATAAATATTAAATTGAATTAAAATAACATTCCTTTTCTCACAATCTTATTATAACTGCAATTATAACACACTTATATAACTATTTAATAATTAATAATATATGGGTATAATATAACAGACAACATAATAAGTAACACGTTTTTTCTTTATAAAATCATTTTACACATTATTGCTATTTGTCAACAATAAAAAAATACAAAACTGACAATAAAATATAGAAATACAATCACAAAACATTAAATTATTATTCAAAGTGTTTGTGTTTATTTTATTAAGTAATTCAAAAATACTGCACGCAGTTTATCTATAGATAATAATAATAATATAGTCGAGTCTAAGTTTAGTCAAATATTTTTTGCTAGATGGTAAAAAGGTGTGAGGTACAATAATTTATTTCAGCATTTTTTTTACAAAAGACAAATCCCACACTAGCCTTTAAAAATATCAATTTAACGGACACAAAGAACATCCAGACTAAGGACAATAGTTTGTGTATCACAATTGTCCTCCATGGGAATCGAACCCGCGACCTCATGCACGCCAGCCATGTAATGCGACCGCCGCGCCACCGAGGCAGGTAATTCTGCCGCACCATAACGTGGCGTGCAAATGTAGGTATTCATTCATAATTAATTAGCGATTATCCGTGTGGTGACGGAGTAAGAATACAATATGTCACCTCCCCATCTCATCCCATGGGTGGCGTAAAACCGACTAAGGGACTATCGGTGAATATTATCTTCCAATCTATCCGTATATTATCAACCAATCCGACTGGCCAGCGTGGTATTAGTAGGCCAAGTATTCCTCCGTCACGGGAGGAGGCGCGTCCTTGCAGTTATGATGAAATAAGCGATGTCATTTATTTTAACTTACAAATTTGACAACAGATGGCATTGTGCCTGTGACGTCATTTTCAGTATCGCGGTGTTAAGATTTTCCTTGAAAGAATGACGTTCGCTCATGTCTTTCAGTATAAGTTTAGACGCAGTCTTCATAGATATTTTATTTACTATTTATTTACTTTGAAAAGGTTTTGGTTCGTTCGTTAATTTTACAATTCGTTTGTAATGTAGGTATATCTGTTCGTTATAAGGTTTTAAAAACGATTTTTCAGTATTAAATCGAATTGCGAAGTAAGTAACATCCGCCACGCGAACGAAGTCGCGGGCACAGCAGCTAGTATTATAATATAATTGAAAGTCTCGCAATCAACGCGTCCTTCAGCATGCGGTGCCAGCGTTCAATAACCCCACTTAGCATAACAATAATACTGCTACTGTCCGTTATAATACGGCTATTGATTTAAAGTAATTAGGTACAGTCAACTACAAAAGTTGATTAACACATAAAATATTACTACGTCGTATTTAAATTGGTGTTAAGTATTTATAGGACTGAGACTGATGACCTCTGGTAGCGCAGTCCGTAGGCTGTTACGCGGAGGTCTCGGGTTCGATTCCCGCTCAATGCAAATCTTTGTGTGCATGAACAATGATTGTTTGCATTGGTCTGTGTGTTTTCTATGTATAATATGTATGTATTTACAAAAAAAAGGTATTTAAGTATGTTATCCGTTGTCTGGTACCCATAGTACAAGCTTTGCTTAGTTTGGGACTTGGCGATGTGTGAATGTGTGAGGATTATTTATATTTATTTATAAAAATACAATTTTCTCTTCTCCTCACGAGACTTACCCACTATAGAAAGCATATAGCGTTGAGATATGATATATTTTTGAATGTGTTAATCTGCATTTGTAGTTTAATCATACCAGCTTATAAAGGTCCAAAGCTGGACTTAGGCCTCCTCTAAACATTTCTACCCTATGCGGTCTTATCCTTTAGCCAGTGGCTTCCGACTTGAACTGTACTGATAATAATTTTTGTTTGTTTCAGGTATTTTATTGGCATGTGACGCACATGTTGTGAGCGGCATGCGAGGCGAGCGCTCAGTGCGGGCGGCGGCCTCGCTCGCCGCGCTCGCGACGCTCGTGGCGCTCAGCTCTGCGCAGATTACATCTACTGGTTTGTATCTACTACGCTTATTAGTTACTAGCTGACCTGTGCCCACCTCGTTGGGCGGAGAAATAAACGCGCCTTTTTTTAAACATATTTCATTACTGCTCCACTCATATTAGTCATAGCGTGATACCATATAGCCTATGACACTCCCCGGTAAATGGACTATTCAACACAGAAAGATTTTTTAATTTTATGTTTCATTCAGAAGAGACGTTTACAACTCCAACATATAGCTAGCTTACCACGGTCAAATTAAAGAATGGAAGACGCCTAAAATACACACCGTATACATCGTAACCAGCACTTAATTGGGTGCCTAACAAATGCGTTCATGGAGGGTATAATAAATAATAGTAGGAAGTTAAGGAAGAGTCCTGAAGAAGGAAAACAATATAGTAAAACGCATTTTTTTATCTTATCTAATCTTTCACTCATTTTTTAAATTTAATCATGTCAAAGTATTCTATTAATACGAGATTAAAATTTTCCTTTAAATAAAAAGTATCAACTTTAAAGAATCGCCGTCAAAGTTTCAAGCATTCAAATAAAATATTCATCGTCACTTAGCTAACGGTGGCTCTGAAATAGACTTTCTAAAAGTGTCTGACCAAACTTTTTACTTTTGAATTATTTAATAATATGTACTAATACTGCAACATCCCTGTGGTGACGAACATCCGTGTGGTGAGGGAGTAAGAATACAATATGTCATCACCCCATCTCATCCCATGGGTGTCGTAAAAACTGACTAAGGGACTATCGGTGAATATTATCCTTACGAAATAAAAAGAAGGAAAACTAGAAATTAAACCCTATACCAATCCGTCTGGCCAGCGTGGTATTAGTAGGCCAAGTTTCCCTCCGTCACGGGAGGAGGCCCGTCCCGGCAGTGGGACATTAATGGCCTGTTATGACTAATACTGCAATGGTGCAAATATTACGATATAAGAAGCAATTTCTCAATACTTTCACCTGTCCGCATCCTGGTGGTTTTAAGGGCCTTTACACGGCTCTCTAGCGACGCAAATAGAAAAAAAAACATTATAATATAAATGCTCTTAATGTCAAAAAATATTTCTAGTTTACTACCAGACCTCCTACATGGCGTTTAGTAAGTTAAACACTAAGAGACGTTACTTCTTAAGTTTCAGTATAGGGAGTTGTATGTCTTGCTGGGTGTATACGAGTATACGTTACATAGAACGTATAGTGGACTACAATAATTTATTAACACATTTAATTAGTACCCCTGGATAATATAAAAAAAAATATTCCTTACACTTTCACACCATGCTATTTAGTCCCAAAACTAAACAGAGCTTGTAGGTACTATGGGTACAGCTAGACAATGGATAAACATACTTAAATACTTTTTTTGCAAATACATACTTACATTACACATAGAAGACACCCAGACCAATGCAAACAATCATGTTCATGCACACAAAGATTTGCATTGAGCGGGAATCGAACCCGAGATCTCTGCGTAGCAGTCATATTTAATAACCACTACGCCACAGAGGTCGTCTAGTGATAATGCAGGACTTCCACCTTCAAATTAATGTTCTAGTGTATTTAGATAACTATAAATCTAGTTAGGCCAAGCTTTCTTCCTGTTGAATCCTTTAATGAAACGATTTTATATTTCAATAAGATAAAGTGTTACATCAACCTATGCAAATAATAATGTAAAAATAAAAATTAAACCATTCAGAATGAATAGAGAAAGTCGACGAGCTAAACAAGATTGCCTTTCTACTTTATTCCCTATTGTACAATTCAATGGTACTTATCTACAAAGCAAAAGTGATTACTTTAAGGCTCACTATTCAGAGTGTAAGGGTAGCCGCATATTTAACTAAAAATAGTTGCTGTAATTTTGCAAAACAATTATAATTTCTTGGACAATACCTATACCACGTTCCCAGTGCATTTACCATATGTGGTACACGTGCATTGTTTTACTATTGTGTCTGCTGGCGGCACTGTAAAAGGGTTATACTAGCTTTTGCCCGCGGCTCCGCTCGCGTTAATTTCGAGGCAGTGGGGCTTAGAAAGGGGCAAAAAGTAGTAGCCTATGTTACTCTCTATCCCTTCAACCATCTCCACATATAAAATCAAGTCAATTCGTCGCTTCGTTTTGCCGTGAAAGAAAGACAAACTGATAGACACACTTTCCCATTTATAATATTAGTATGGATTACTCACATATTTACTTAATGCCATTCAGCCTGTACATAAGCAGAACTTGTACTTTTGGTACTAGACAACGGATAAACATACTAAAATACTCTTTTTGTAACAACGACATATTGTTTATAGAAAATAATACAAACATTCATGTTCATGCACACAAAGATTTGTAAAGGGCGATTCAAAACAAGTAGAAGTGATAGGCAAAAGAAGATTAAGTTTTCTTTCACTACATAAGAATACCTATTCCTGTTTAATTTTAAGACTGGAAAGGAGAAGTACATATTGCCTGTTATAAAAGACGAAACTTGCTGCCCCTAAATGCAGCCAATGTTTGTGAGATCTTGGTTTTGATTGAGAAAACAAAGTAAGGTTGTTGTAGTATTTTGTAGATAAAAAATAATATTTACGAACATCTCTACACAGCGCCATCTGTTCCCAAAGTAAGCTAGGCTTAACATGCTTGTGTTATGGGCGAAAGGAACAGAACAACGGATATTAATACTTATATACTTTTCTTTTGTAAATACATACATATTATATATGGAAACACTCAGAGCAATGCTAACAATCATGTACATGCACACAAAGATTAGCATTGAGCGGGAATCGAACCCGAGACCTCTGCGTAGCAGCCACATAATAAAACCAATACGCCACAGAGGTCGTCAATATAAGCTTTATTGTTACAAAATAAATGTCTGTTCTATGTGCGACGATCTTTAGTAATAGCAGAGCAATCAATGTAAGCGATGGACACACGCTTTAACTAATAGGTAGTAGCTGTTTGTTTTTTTAAGTGATTTCATTAACTAGTATCAGGTAACAAGGTAATGTCATATTCACACAGCTCCATCTAGTTTTGCAGAGGTTAAATTTATGAGTCACGACAACCTATTGATGCGGTTTTACGATTGTAACGACGTAAGTTGGTGTGGTGATATATATCTTACTCCATTAAAGCGCCAATTACACTACCCTACATGTAGGGCCCTACATGATGTAGGGCGGTCGGGACTCGCCAATCTCCGATATGTAGTGTCCTAACAGGATACATGTGATTACATTAGACAACATGTAGTGCCCTACAAGATGTAGAACCCTACATGTAGGGTAGTGTAATCGGCGCTTAACAAACACGGTAGGAAATTTTCATACAGTGATTTCGTACTCTTTGGTAGGATAAAATCATCCAACTTTGATGAATGTCTAAGAAACAAACTAGACTCTACTACACTCTGAAGTCAATTCAAAGTGTTGCAAGCTCTTTTGACCCCAATATTAGAATTAAATATTTTAAAAACCAGAGCAAAATATGTAATTATAAAAAAGTAACTTCCATACCTATGATATAATTTTTGTTTAAGCCACTATCGATAATAACTAAATTCCTCTACCCTATTAATATTCATATAACCGATTGACAACTTAGGTGCAATAAGTTTTCTACTGTGGCTACGTTTAATCAATAAGGCAGGTGCAATGAACCGCACTGCAGTCACTGAACGCAACAATTACCCTCGATAATAGCTGTAATAAAACTTACGCTTAATTTCCCTGCAGGCTTTGTAGTGATAGGTAGCGGTTTACCGCAAGGGATAATATTTGGTCCAATATACGATATACAAATATTCAATAAAATTTTAATATGCTGTAGTCGCTCTCCCGTGACGGAGTGGTACTTGGCCTACTAATAACACGCTGGCCAGACGGATTGCTATAGGGTTTAATTTCAAGTTTTCCTCCTTTTTATTTTGTAATGTTATTATTCACGGATAGTCCCTTAGTTGGTTTTTACTATATCCATGGGATGACATGTCTTCTTACTTCGTCACCACACGGATGATGCTGTAATATATCAAAGTAATTAAAAAAATAGCATAGCTTTTAAAAACCTCTTTATGGTTTTAAATACTATAAAAATTAAATAAATAAAGAGTCAATAAAATTATTTTTATGATAATGATTAGTATACTTCGCGCTTTTTGTGTTAATCAAAAAGAAACAATGAGTTTTATGATTTGTCTGTTTTATGTTTTTAGAGTTAAAATAGGTAGGTTACAAAACCACACATACCTAATTACAAAAGTTTATTGTACGGATATGCAGAGTGGAAACTTTTGTAGGAGGCCTATGTCCAGCAATGGACGTCCATAGGGTGATAATATGATGATGATGATTGTACGGATACATTTCCATGCAAATAATTCAAACGTTTTAAAATTGGCCAATGAAAGATCCACTTTATATTAGAACATAGGTATACTATGTCATCCAATTCCTTGTCGTCGACCTCTCGTTATTAATTTTACGGTGGCACGCAGCCGCTGACGAGGTACAATTTATCAGATACATCATTAAAATTTTGTCACGTGCGTCGTAAACATTTAACACAATAATTTAAAATCTTCGCGTCAACTCTCTTAAAACTAGAATGACAAATATAATGAGGAAAATAACTTAGGTATTAGTGGTTTAGCTCTTTATTGATATTGGCTGAATTGTATCATAACATCGTGTTTTTCTTCTCTTGTATTTAATGCTAAATATTGCATTTGGTTAAAAATTGCATGTTGAAAACCTACAAGAAAACAATATACACACCAATTAATTGCACACCATTAATTAATTTCTCTGTAACTGAAGAATAGTGCATAGATTGTCAAAAGACACAGACAGATCAGTGCCTTTGTATTCATGAATATGATTAAATTATCAAGTAAATATCATTTATCTTCGTTCTTAAGACAAAGGAGGTTGGTCGTAATCTACAGTTACTGTTGATAGATGGTAAACGTTTGTTGATTACTTGAATGTTAATTCTAGTAGCAAAAGAGATAATTAATATTTTAGAATGCAAGTCTGTACTTGAATAATATTATCTTTACGTGTGTCAATCTATTAATTTTATAGAATAGACACTTATTTTCAGAAAATTATTTCCACTCGATGTATTTCTTAATTACAATCTCGGGGATTCCATAAATAATGTTAGGCATTTTTTACTAAGACCAATCCTACCCTATCCATGGAAGGGATAGGGTAGGACGTATAAATACGATGGTATTTTTCAAGCTACGTAAAGAACATGTTACAGATATTTTTATTTGTGTAGATTTTCCGAATGATAGATATTCGCAATAAAGTTATTTCAGAAACTACTTTGTTCTAGGTTCAGTAATTCGGAAATCACTACGTTATTCGGCGATTACCTACTGAATAATAATATTCCTTGTTAATTACAACTTTAATTTTCGAAAATATTTCAATATACCTACATAAGACTCAGAGGCACAAGTGGAGAAAGATATTTGACTTTATATAACACTAGCTGACCCATGCCCACAACACACAAACTTTAACTCTTTATAATATTAGTATAGATAATATTCTTTGTTTTCCAGATCCAGCAAGGCGCGGCTTGTACGGCGACCCGTGCTCAACCGCCGCCGACTGCCATTTCCAGGACTCCGTCTGCGACGACGTACATAAGACGTGCCAGTGTCACGCCGATGTTCCCATCAGCAATTACGATGATAAATGTGGTAAACGTAAGTAGCTGTTTTTAATTTTCTTATAAGACAAGTGGAGACATTTATGCCTCTACAAATATTGTAGCTAGCATGGTGCTCGCCATTCTTGGACTCTATTGCATACTTAACATCAGGCACCATAGAGTCATTCTCACAATTTAAAAAAATATATAACTACCGCATTAGGGCTCAAGACCTATGTCGCGGAGACTTTTACAAACAAAATAATTATTAATAGGCAAAAAAATACTTAGCTTCTGGACGATAAATATAAATAAATATTCCTCACACATTCACACAACGCCATCTATTCCCAAACTAAACAGAGCTTGTACTATGGATACTAGACAACGGATAAACATACTTAAACACTTTTTTTTGTAAATACCTACATATTATACAACTAGCTGACCCGTGCCCACTTCGTTGGGCGGCGAAAAAATTCGTCCGTTTTTTAAACATATTTCATTACTGCTCCACTCCTATTTGTCATAGCGTGATACTATAGAGCCTATGACACTCCCCGATAAATGGACTATTCATCACAGAAAGAATTTTTAAATTTGGTTCATTAGATCCAGAGATCTTCAACGTCACAAACACGCAATCACACAAACACACAAACTTTACCTCTTTAAAATATTATAAGTATAGAAGTATACTTAGACAATTAGATAAACTGTTTCACTCCTTTTACAGAATTGTTTCAGAACCTTTTAATCATTATGGAAAACAATTTACTGATTCACTGTACAATAACGTCATCAGTTGGAGAACGGGACCTAACATACCAAGTCCCCGTGCTTCACCCAGGTGGAGAAAACCTAGGTGGAGCACGGGTCCGGACCCTAATAAACCAACACCTTTTTGAAGACAGAACTTTAGAGACTGCTTCAAAAGTCATACTGGCAGACATGTGCGAAGGTTGTTCTTTCAAGGAGAATCTTAACACCGCGATACAAAAATGACGTCACACGTTCAACGTCATCTGTTGTCAAATTTATAAGTTAGAATTAATGACATGGCATATTAATGAATACATTTGGAGTTTGGACGTCACGTTATGGTAGAATGAGATTAAAAAAATCAAAATTACTATTACTGACTAAATTTAAAAGGCGTTTATGAGTAAGGTGGTTAATGTTTTAAAAGAAAATAGAGTCTAAAGACTGCGCAGAAATAAAACGGGAATTTCATAGTAACCTATTACACACTGTTGGCATGCCCATTGATAAATAAATAAATAAACTGCCTCGATGGCGCGGCGGTGGCATTAGCTGGCTGGCGTGCATGAGGTCACGGGTTCGGTTTACATGGAGGACAATACTTTGTGTGATCCACAAATTATTGCTCTGAGTCTGAATGTTCTCTGTGTCAGTTAAATTAATGTTTGTAAAGTCCCCCGCGACACAGGGCTTGATACCTAGTATGGGATTTGTCTTTTGTCTATAAAACCAATTAAGTAACAAATTATTGCTAATTATTAACATTGAAAAAATACATAACTGACAATAAAATATAGAAATACAATCACAAAACATTAAATTATTGTTAAAATATGTGTTTGTGTTTATTTTATTTATTCAAAAATACTGCGCGCAGCTTATCTCAAAATATATTGCAATCTAAGTTCGTAAGATGGCGCTGTTTAATATTTCACTTCGAAAATAATCATAAAACTAAAACTATTCTTGAGCACTTATATATATCTTTTGATAGACTGAACCGATTGCAATTAAACAAAAACTAAATGGAACTTCAAGTTACCCTCAATCGTTGTGTATAAAAGTCATCTACATTGCTTACGTACATTTTACGTTAACTCTTCATGTAGTTCAGTCTAAGTTTGAAAGATGGCGCTGTTTAATATTAATTAATTAAATTCAAATATCTTTTATTAGATTGAACCAATTGCAATAAAACAATGACTAAATGTAACTTCAACTTACGCTTAACCGTTGTGTATAAAAGTCATCTACATTGCTTTCGTACTTTTTACGTGATGCCCGAAATAATTTTCAGGTTACAGATAAACAGACAAACAGACAAACATACAAAAATTCTAAAAATGCCGGAAATGGGTTCTGTTGATTGTCCTTTAACCCACTTGTTACTGAAACCTCTAAATTACTCCGATCTTCGTGAAATGTTCACTATCGTTATTTTATAGTATTTCAGCCCGGGGAAAAATAGTAAAAAAAATCCACATCTTATGGAAAAGCTGGAAAATGCCGTTTGTTATAACAAACGATAGCAAAATCCACTACTACAAAGTCACACAAAATTTTGTAAACTTTGGTTTTGTTTAGTTGCTGTAGCTACCGTTATTTGAAGAAATTTATAAATAAAAAACATAGTTTGATGTTATATTGAATTATATTAACATTAGCATTACCAATTGCTACATAAAGGAAATGATAAAGCAAATACTTCTTACAGAGTATGATAAAATGATTGTTCAAAACAATGTTTAGGGTGTAGGGTAACATTACTTTGTATTCAAAAAGGCTTCCTTTTTTGTGGCTATTTGAGCAGTATTTTATAACATGCCCTATACCTAATTATCGTAACGAGAAGTCGTGGAGGTTGCAGAATGTACGACCATATTTCCTGCTATCAGTTTTCTTGAAAGACCCCAAAAAACTTGTTGTTACTGATCTACGAAACTTCTACGCATTCTGTTTATATAATTGCCACGCATAGTGGGCTACCATGTCCAGATACCTAGTGAGCAAAGAGGAAAAAATGCCATTTTTTTCACGGGTCTAAATCCTGTACAATCCTACGAGTATGTTTTCATCAGAACGATACACGCCGCCCTTGTTCTCATTGTATGTCTTTATAACAGTGGGTTGCTAAAACCAGGATACACTTCTTCTGCTGCTGCGAAACTCTTCTCACTCTGTTTGTTGGTTGCATTTGAAGTAATGGCTAATAACCTATTATCGTGCCATTTACAAACTATCTTCCTGCCTACTTGATCTGAAGTTAAAAAAGCCACGATCAGTTATTTGCAAATCTTTATTCGCGCCGGTAAAGGGCATTTTGACAACCTGTTCTCCCGTATCGTTGTAGCTTTCAAGCCTTTTCCCGAAGTTTATCTAAAAGAGGAACTGATGTAAAAACATGATCGAAATAGAGATGGAAAGGTGCTTGGTTATCTATTTGCGCAAAATATCAACAAATCGTAATATCAAGAGTCTGTCACCAAGTCCCATATTTTTGTATTCTGCTGAAATTTGTCCAATTCCTCGATAATATTGATCAAACTAAAGATTTTTAACACTTGCCTAAAACAATAAAAAACACAATGTTACAGTAGGTCATATTACTATCGTTTGTTATAACGATCACTAAGTTGTGACCACCATAGCTACTTGATAACAAGTGAAAGTTGACAATTTTATTTTGTTTTGTTGTTTTATAAACATATTTGTTACAATTTCAATTAAAAATTACGTAACTATACATAAAAATATAGATATACATACCTTCAAAAATTCATGTTGAAAGTAACCACACTTTGTCCAGTGATAACAAAAAACACGACTGCTTTATTTGAGAATAAATGGTACGTACCGGTAGAAATAATACTTATCTTCAATACAAAAAATACAAAATATTAATATCTACCTTCATTTTTTATTAATATTTTATTTAATGTCATGATCTTTATAACAAACGATAGCAACAAGTGGGTTAACACCCGGGCTATTTTTTTTTAATTTCTTTTCAATGTACAAAAACGACTTCTACAGTTTTATAATATGTATAGATAGATAGAACAAACCTCAGACGAATGCAAACATTAATGTTCATCACACAAAGATTTGCATTGAGCGGGAATCGAACCCGAAACCTCCGCGTAGCAGTCATGTTATATAATCTCTATGCCACAGAGGTCGTCAATTTCTTCTTCTCATCTTCTTGCTACAGAAAGAACACAAGGAAACTATTCGATTTCTTTGGATCTTTTAAGCTGACCTTCTCTCTATCGCCCCACGTATTCCTTTTCTGTATTTGAATAGAAGACACTTCACTAGTAGTCCCTCAAAAACACTGGGAGTAGTAAGTACATACTAATATTTATTTATTAGGATTTATAATTTCACACTGTTTTTTCTTCTCTTCAAAAAATCGCTGCATTATTTACGTGGAATAAGTAAAGTTTTAACTTTACTTACTCTAACTATCATAATAATTATTATTATTCTACCTGGTGCAATTGTTTTTAACATTTTATGTCCTCTTTGCTTCATAGTTCTAAAGTTTCCTTCGTAAAACTATGAGAAATGTTAAGTCGCTGCTAGTTTACTTTGTGGAACTATGAACAATGCAAAACTATGAGCAGTTATTTAAAATCTTCGTAATGTAAATCTACATGATAATATCCTACGTATATTATAAAAGCAATCGTTTGTTAGTATGAATGGATGTTTGTTACTCTTTCACTTTAAAACTACTGAATAGATCTTAATGAAACTTTATAATTATAAGAACAATATCTTTATCAAATTGTCAGTCAGTCAACTAGCCTATTGCTGTCCACTACTGGACATAGACCTCTCCCAATACGCGCCACAGAACTCGGACCTGCGTCTTCCGCATCCAGTCCGACCCAGAGACCTTTATGAGGTCGTCGGTCCACCTAGCTGGGGGGCCTCCTACCATTATCAATTGTAACCTATGTAAATAAATAATTATAAATATTACTCACACATTCACACAACGCCATCTTGTCCCAAACTAAGCAGAGCTTGTACTATGAGTACTAGACAACGAATAAACATACTTAAAAAGTTTTTTTGTAAATACATACATAACATAGAAAACACCCAGACCAATGCAAACAATCATGTTCATGTGTTATTCTAATGTAGAGGCTATAATATAGCTTCTATAGCTTCTTCTCTATTTACATTGATAAAAATATTGTTTTTATAATTTGAACTACCTACTCGAAATACAGATTCACTGCAGCCGAAAACGTGGCCACTAACTAGTATAAATATAGAGCCCATACTACAAACTCTGATTAGTTTGGGCCTAGGTGGCGTTGCGTGAATAAGTAAAGATTAGTAATATGAAATTATTGAAACCCCGAGGGTAAATTAGAAGCCTGAAATTATGCCTCGTCTGTCAGTTATCGGGTTAATTGCTAATTACGTCATGTTATATTCAAACCCTGGAGGGATAACGGCAACAGTGTTATAACTTCTCGTTTATGAAGATCATATCATGCAAAATGACTCAATTTAGCGGCTGAGTACGGAGATAAACTCATTTTTATTAAACATGCAGTAATAGAGCCATGAGGTTTCTGGCATATTGAACTTTTTTTTTGCGGCTATTGAAATTAGTAGTCTTTTATATTTGCAGGATTTTCTTAACATTTGAATAAATTTATTACATTAATACTTCGTGTGGTGACGGAGTAAGAATACAATATGTCACCACCCCATCTCATCCAATGGGTGTCGCAAAAACGTACGTAATAAAAAGAAGGAAAACTTGAAATTAAACCGTATACCAATCCGTCTAGCCAGCGTGGTATTAGTAGGCCAAGTATCCCTCCGTCACGGGAGGAGTCTCTGCAGTGGAACATTAATGGGCTGTTATGATTACAATAATATCGGTCTCAACTAAGTATTTTGGTTTTAACACCATTTTGTTTATGTGGAGATCCCGTACCACTTAGGACTAAATTACGATTTAAATAACTACTCGCGCAGAAGGGCACACCAATGCAGTTTCTTTTCTAATTTAAATGATCATCATAACAGCCCATTAATGTCCCGGAGATGTGACGGAGGGTTACTTGGCCTACTAATACCACGCTGGCCAGGATTGGTATAGGGTTTAATTTCAAGTTTTCCTTCTTTTTATTTTGTAAGGATAGTAGTTACGGTTAATTCCTTAGTCGGTTTTTACGACACCTATGGGATGAGATGGGGTGGTGACATATTGTATTCTTACTCCGTCACCACACGGATAATTTAAATGATGTCTGACACCAAATAACACAGACAAAATCTATTTTATCGTTTTTAAACCCTAGAGTTCAGATACCTAAAAGTAATTTACACTTTAAACAGGTATTAAAAGTACAACTTTTATTTTACCTCGTATCGTTTCAGTGCAAATGACTCAACTTCTTTGTTTGTGACTAATAAAAGTTGATTAAATCAAAAAGTCAATTAAAACTCTAGTAGCGTGACTGCAAAATATATTATGACGCTTTTAATGTATTTGAAATGTCGCGAAGACTACACTGACTCGTAAAGTAATTAATTGTTTAGCTTTTATTTCATTTACAAAATTGTCATTGTATTAAAAGCTTGTACTGTACAGCCGCCATAGCGAGCAATGAACTAGGTACTAGGAGATTTAAATCTAATTTGTGGTATTATAAAAAAAATATTTTCTTGAAATTTCTATTATCTTGAAATGATTATGATTAGGATATCGTAAAGTAAAATATCGTTTGATAAAAATGAGTAAAGCCTCATAGTTACATACTTAACGATTTATCGTAGCGATTTCAGACTGCGCAGATAAATCGCACGTTCCTAGTGCCTCTACACGTCTCCGATATCGATGTTGGCCAGTTCTCCGCAGAAGCTCGCGCAAGATGAAAGTACTGTTCTACTTCGCCATCAAAGTGGCTTACTTTTATACGTACTTCTCAGTACCCACACGGTGAATGAAGTTCCTAGAAAAAAAACTATTGTAGCAAAAGCTGTAAAGGACAATTGTAATCTAGAGGGACTTCTGACATCTTGTGTGGTGACATAAGCCTCAAAGGACTTGTTCGCTTTAAAAATAAAGTAGCAGTTTGTTTAATAGGTAAACTAACATAGTAAGATGTAATATGTACTCTTATAAATTATAAAATATGCCTCGCACTAAAATAAACAAAAATGAAACGTATACCGTATAGATATCAATGCCCAGGGGTGTTCACAACGGCAGCCGCGAGACCGATCAAATTGTCTCCGCAATACTCAATTTTTAAAACAATTTCGCTTCCACTGGATAATTGAACTATCACGTTCCACCGCGTTTCATCGCATATCGTATATCTTACAAAACAGAAAGATGAATTTTATCATTCTTTTTTTTTCATAACAGCCTATTAATGTCCCACTGCAGAAACGGGCCTCCTCCCATGACGAAGGGATACTTGGCCTATTAATACCACGCTGTCCAGACGGATTGGTATAGGGTTTAATTTCAAGTTTTCCTTCTTTTTATTTCGTAAAGATAATATTCACGGATAGTCCTTTAGTCAGTTTTTACGACACCCATGGGATGACATGGGGTAGTGACATATTGTATTCTTACTCTGTCACCACACGGAGAATATTCTTATTTAACTAGAAATCTGATGGCACTGAAATAATATAAGTTTTTATAATACAAAATCAAATTAGAAAAAACTTACAACTAAATGAATAATGACGTGGTTCGTTTTAGTTGTTATCGTATTTGCAAATAATAATTACTTAGAAATTCCGTGCTTCATAATAAATTAACATCAGAAAGGTATTAATGTTATGTACAATGTATAAGTAGTAAGTAAATCATTTTTTGATTAGGTATTCGAGAATTCTCGTGTTGGTACACAAGTTTACTAAACTTACTAAAATAATAACAGCTGTATTTAGAATTATAGTTGTAAATTGGTACATAGATTTATTGTAGGATGAAATACAACCATAGTCTTCTTTTACGACACCAATAAAATATTATGATGCAATGATGGCATAGAGAATTATATCTATCAATGTTTAATGCGAAAAATTCTCATTGGCTTTTTGTACCTACATAAAAGTCGGACTTAGAAAAAAGTAGTGTGACACTTTTCAGTCTTATCCTGAGAGTATCGTCAAATGCAATTAAAGAACTAGTAATTACTTAATAGTTTTAGAAATCTAAATAAACTCAATGGTTAGCGTGAAACCTAAAGAACAATAATTTACTTATAAGAACAGAAATATGCTTCTACTTTTAGTTTTAAACTTACATCGTGACCTGTGGACTTACTTCGCGCAGCTATACGAGTTTGAAGTCTGTACTCTATTTCTATTAATATAAATTAGCTTTTTGAATACTTCGAGTACAAGCAGATGAGTCATTGCAATGTATGTACTTGTCTACAACTAAAGCTTTTAGCAAATTCTAGAAGCTAGTTTCATGAATAAATTTACATTGATACTTCAACTTAGTTTTCAAGTTATATTTGTTTCTCGTCGTAATAACTATGTAAATATGTAGTGAGTATGTACTTAATATACTTATTAAGTTGAACAAATTAAGCTTGGTGAGGTATTTCTTGTAACATATCTTCATTGTTATTGTTATTAATCTTGGAGTTGCCTGTGGCTTTGCTTACCTAAATGTCAAAACAATTATAAATAATAACTTCAAATCATTACTCTGTCTTAAAAGAGTTCATTATCAAACTAAGTATGAACAAAAAGCATTTCCAAAACATATATATTTTATTCTGCTACATTCGCCTATACTCGACCGTGTGACAAATGACTTACTACCTTTACTAATCGGATGTAAATAACTCTCGATCCGTTATATTATTATCCCTAAAAATATAAATAATATTCACTTTACCCCAGTACTATTTCATCTGGGTAAGTAAATAAATAATTCATATAATATTATAATATTCATATAATATTATTACTCACTCATTGCTTCCTTAAACTACATAGAACTTGTATTATGGGTTTCTTTTTATCTTTTTTTATTTAAGGGCTTTTATTATAAAATAATATGTCAGCTCTTATTATGGATACTATGGGTACTAGACTACGAATGATATGATGTTTTGTAGAAAACATACACATAATATTATTTTATACTACATACAAAACATCCAAAATAAATCAAACAGTCATGTTCATGCTTACAAAAGTTTGACTGCGGCGTTTAACTTGCGGGGATCAATACTTATTTCCAGCCTTACCTTTCTATGCACTTATCCAATGATGAAGTAAGGATTAGCCTAGTTTGTTATACTATTTAAGGGTATAAGGATACTTTAAACTTAAGAATAATACAAATGAGATAGTATGGTTAGAAACACAGATGTTTGAAATATAATAAATTAATATGTAATTTAATTTATGTAAAACTACTATGCTACTCCGTACTCTGTATGCTGTGGAAATAGGTGCGAGGGGTACACCAGCTAAATCCCTCTACAATCTGTTAAAAGAACTAGGACTGCCGAGAACTTTAGTAAGCTCTCTACTATCACGAATGTCCAAAACGGCATCGTTAGGTTCCTACCAAATTTGGATAGGTAGAGGACGGAACATAGCAGTCAGTGAAGGTGACTGCTAACGCGTTGTAAGGGGGCCTCCTTAAACCTACATCTGGGTCGTAAGTCCCAGACGCTGTTATGCAAGTGTTCCGTACTCTATCACGCGATGGACCCGGCACCCGCACGGAGAATCCATGGAATGCTAAGATAAGGTCTTATCTTAAATAATATAGGCCTAACAGAATACCAGCGCTGTAGTGTCGTAGTGTCTATGACGCATGACGCTACAGCAATAAGCTGTGATACACAAAACAGGTTTTGTGTACATTTATGTTTTTTATTTAAATTCATTCACATTTACTGTATGTTTTTCTTGTGTGCAACAAAATAAAAAAATTCGTTCTTTCTTAATTTTATTCCGGGGCTAAAAGGTTCTAGAATGACGACCGGGTGCTGTAGGGCGCAAGACGGACGGGAAGACGCTTCATACGGTAGACCGACGAACTAGTTACAATTCGATGGATAGGGAAGCATAGGGGAGCAAGATGAGAGTATTTGTACAAGGCTTCAGCAATGGACGTACATAAACTGATAATAATATGATGTTGATGTAATTTCTTTGTTTTTAAGTTTATAATATCTTTGTTTCACCATGAGAAAACAATGTTATGATAACATTTTATTATTTTCCTTGACATAGTTTTAAAATGAATATAAATAAAAAGAAAATCTTGATAAGTAAGACATTTATGCAAATGGTCTTAAAGTTAACAAAGAGAACTGTATATGAACAAAAGCTTACTTAATGAGCATCGCGATATCAAGAACTAAGCAGAAACTTACAGAACATTTAGCTTCCATCGATTTGGCATTGAATTTTCACGAATAGATTCTGAGTCATTACTAGTCAAGCGAAGTGGGTTACGCTCTTGAAACTCGTTTTAGGTTGCCATGGTTACCAAAGGGGTTCAATTTTACGAGCCGAAATGTTGACGAGGTACATATTAATGTTGCTGGCAGAAGGTCTGAAGTAGCTTGTTTAGTAGACACACAACCCTTTATAGATTTGCTTTTAGTTGATTTTAAGTTGACGTTGCTTTAAAGGATATAATGCAGAATTTAGTTATCTGTATTGTTTTGCCTACATTTGTCTTCAAGTATCTACGTTAGGTCAAGTATTACTTTGTCCGTGCGGTGACGGAGTAAAAATACAATATGTCATCACCCCATCTCATCCCATAGGTGTCGTAAAAACCGACTAAGGGACTAACCGTAAATATTATCTTTACGAAGTAAAAAGAAGGAATACTTGAAATTAAACACTATACTTGAAATTAAACACTGTACTATAGATTATTATAATACGAAGCGGCAATTTTATTAATGACTAGCTGACCCGTGCCCACTTCGTTGGGCGGCGAAAAAATTCGTCCATTTTTTAAACATATTTCATTACTGCTCCACTCCTATTTGTCATAGCGTGATACTATATAGCCTATGACACTCCCCGATAAATGGACTATTCATCACAGAAAGAATTTTTAAATTTGGTTCATTAGATCCAGAGATCTTCAACGTCACAAACACGCAATAACACAAACACACAAACTTTACCTCTTTATAATACTATAAGTATAGAAGTATACTTAGATAATTAGATAAACTGTTTCACTCCTTTTACAGAATTGTTTCAGAACCTTTTAATTATTAGGGAAAACAATTTACTGATTCACTGTACAATAACGTCATCAGTTGGAGAACGGGACCTAACATAGCAAGTCCCCGTGCTTCACCCAGGTGGAGAAAACCTAGGTGGAGCACGGGTCCAGACCCTAATAAACCAACACCTTTTTGAAGACAGAACTTTAGAGACTACTTCAAAAGTCATACTTTCTCCCGGGTCTTCACAGCACCTTACGGTGCGTGGTAGCAGGATTGTATGCTCTACAAGGTCGAGGTAGTTGTTGTGGTGGAGTTGACAGGAAAGACAGCTTGAGATAATATAAAAGTTTATTGTTTATAACACACACTGTTTTCACTACAAGGTTATGTCGTCAACTAAATTAATTACAATGAAATAATAAGTATAAAACTAGGTTATTAAGTAAGTTGCAAAGTCATCATAATAATATAACGCTGTACGTAAACCGTACATGCTCCCGAGGGAAAGTAAAAAATATAAACATGGAAAAATGTCGTTAAATTCATAAAATATAAATTATACAATGTAAAAGTGTAAAATAAAAGTTAAATAAGAATTCTAATATAACGTAACTAATGTAAACAAAATTAATAATTAATTTGAAGTTTCAGCAAATTGAAATCTACGTCTTGGAATAGGTTTGGTCATTTCCCTCATCTCAATCTCTACTCCAGTATTGTCCCGTCCAGGCGATTCTTGATTACTATCTCCTATTCTGATCTTCATTTTCTTGCAATGTCTTGTAACGATCTTATAACAAATAAACAGGGCGCTTCCTCCCAATAGCAAAGAAGTGATAGAGTATAAGCAAACGTCATGACTGGACATCTCTGACGTCACCGGAAGATGTTCTTGCTCCTTTTGAAAAGCCAGTCTTTGTTCTATATTAGCCAATTGCTGCTTGGCCGTTGCTTTGTTAGTGGTAATCTCCGAAATATTTAGTTGAGAATGTTTCCACCCAAGTTCGAAAATGGTATTAATGGTAGAATTAATCGTTGGTACCTCTATATCGGGTCCCATGTAAATGTTATTTCCTAAATGATTGTATGTAAATATAGTTGCGTCTTTTTTTTGTAAAGTACATTTAGGTTTTAGTGCAATAACTCCATTTCCTTCGATAATAGCGGGCGTAACTTGATCGCTACACGTCACGCGCATCAGCTGTTTATCGCACATCATAAACAGCCATACATTAGGTTGATGTAATTTAATCCAAGTTTCTTTGCACGTTATGTCATGAATGACGCAGGATAATGAGGTATGTTGGCCGAAGACCTTGGCCTCACAAGGTGCATTTTTATCATACAGGTTGTATACTGGTTGTCGTGAGATACAGCTGTATTTGTTTTCTCCATAATCTTTACAGTTCCGCATATCCTGTTCCTCCATTGCTATGTAGGAGTTTTTCATAAAGTTTATAGCCAAATAACTGGAATGCTGTTTTACAATCTTCATCTGACCGTCTCGTAGGAATGGTATAGGTATAACTTTATAGATTTTATACTCTTCGTCGCTAAGCAATGGAATGTGTAACTCAAAAAGTAAGTAGTTATTAGTTAGACGAGCTTTAACATATATTAATTCGTATATCTCTTGAAAATCATTCTGTATATCCTTGACCGGCAGTGATAAGCCTTGTGGTAGTTTTCCAGAAATAATATTAAGTTGATCTCTCAGTTGGGATGCTGATAACAAGTGAGTATCCAAGTGGCCTCTGTACACGTTGACCAGGGAGTTCATCAACATTTCTTGGATTCGATTTAATGTAGTAAAAATTAAAGTTGCTGTTATTGCACACGAGTTAATATCATTAATGGTATAAAGTAGTTGCGCTCGGTTTTCTACTATCGTTATCATGTTACTTGTTTGAGTCATATACAGTTGTAAGGTGTCAAGTTGCTTGTTTACAAACTCCGTATTCCCTTTAATTACGTTGTTTTCGGCTTCTATTATAAGTGTTTGATTTTTCATTAATTGCAGTAGATAATTATCGTTTTTTTGCAGATGTTGAATATCCTTTTCGTATTTTAATGCAAATTCTTCATCTAGGACGCCAAATAAAGTCCTCGCTAGGCTTCCAATGCCGTTAATATAGCCACGTTTTATCCTAGAATGTTGCGATAATAACATGGAGTTATAGTTATTCAAATGACGTAATTCATTGTTCAAGTGGTTGACTATACCTTCGCAATGAAAATTTTCATTAACAATTTTCTGGCACAGCAAATCTATTTGTTTCAAATAATATTCTAATTTTTCTGTCGCTTGCCAATATGCAGTTAAATTATAGTAGATTAGAATAGTCCATTCGTCATGTACCAGTTGTAGGTTTCCCGCCTCGTCGAAGTAAATGGGATGGTCGTTTGGTATGCTTGTTATTTTATAGTTATCCACCGTTGGTGCTGACTGTACCGAGTTTATTCCCATCATACATAAAATGACCATAAGTACAAGAGTGAGTAGGCTACTTTTTCTTATTCTAACTCCACTGTTCTTCTGTTTTTCTTTGGGTTCCTCTATCTCTTTCTTTATAGGATTTATTGGCAGCGGTGATAATTTAGTGATCGGTCGTTTCAGCTCTCCTTTTTTAGTTTTAATCTTCACTACACGTACTTTACCATCAGTTCCAGGATAAAGTTCCGTTACTCGTCCGAGAGCCCACCGTCCAGGTGGTAAGTTTGCCTCTTTTATCAATACTAAATTTCCTTCTTCTAAGTTTTGTTTGGATTGTTGCCATTTACTTCTTGTTTGTAATTGTTGTAAGTACTCAAGTGACCAACGCTTCCAAATGTGTAAATTCATTTGTTCTATAAGGCGCCATCTATTCCTTAAATCGTTTTGGTTAAAGTGTTCTTCTTCTTGTGGTAAGGATAAAAGTGGACTACCAATTAAAAAATGACCGGGTGTTAAGTATTCCAAGTCATCGATGTCTTCTGATAAGGAACACAATGGGCGTGAGTTCAAACAAGCTTCCACTTGAGTTAGTAAAGTTGTGAACTGTTCAAAAGTGAGCTTCTGTTCGCCCAGGACACGTTTTAAATGGTACTTCATCGACTTAACGGCGGCCTCCCATAAACCTCCCGCTGTTGGCCATAGAGGCGCGTTAAAGTGCCACTCAACTTGTAGGCTAGTTATTTCGTTAAGGAATTCAGTATTGTAAAATGTTTTGTATTTTTCAAAGTCTTCATAGAGTTGTTTAGCGGCTCCTACAAAGTTTGTGCCGTTATCAGAGAATACTTTCTTCGGAGTACCTCTCCGGGCACACATTCGTTTGAAAGCTGCCAGGAACGTTGGTGTACTAAGATCGGAAACTAGTTCCAAATGTACAGCTTTCGTTACCATGCAAATAAAAATGGCAATGTAAGCCTTGCATGTTTTTACTCCTCTTCCCTTATTTATTTTCACGTCTACGTGTCCCGTGAAATCCACGCCAGTGTTAGTAAATGGTCTCGATGGCGTCACCCTTTCTTTAGGTAAATCTGCCATTATTTGCTCGTTTTTATGAGGTCTAAAGCGATGACATCTTACACATCGATGTAACTCTTTCTTCACAGTTCTACTTCCTCCTATAATCCAAAACCTTTGACGTAAGTAAGCCAAGGTTAGTCTTGCTCCACCATGTAATGTATCATGATGAGCTTCCTGGATCAGAAGTTCAGTTAATCGCCCTGATCCGGGAATAATAATAGGATGTTTCGCCTCTGGGGGTAGAATAGAGTTCTCTAACCTCCCCCTCACTCGGAGTATACCTTTCTCATCCATAAACGGCGTAAGTTTCAGTAAGTTACTTCGACTCGGTATTTGTTTATTTTTCGTTAGGCAGTCTATTTCTTCTCTAAAGTATTCCTTTTGTAAAGTAAAAATTATAAACGTTAAGGCTTCCGATATTTCAACTGATGATAAACACATTATACTATCTTTATTGAAGTCGAGTAAGTGTTTATTAAATAATCGACGAACCCACGCAAGTATTCGTATTACTCGCTTTATATTACTATGTCTGTTTAATAGAGTAGTAATGACCTCACAGCTGTTTGAAATGGCTACGTAGCATTCTGATTGTTTTAGTTCCTTGTTTGTAGTATACGTAATAGTTCTAGTAACATTATTATTGTAGTTATAAGTTTTTAACCACTGAGGTCCTTGCCACCAAAGTTGTAAAGTTAAAAGTTGAGCAGGTGAAAGTCCTCGTGTTGCGCAGTCAGCCGAATTCTCTTCAGATTTGACATAGTTCCATTGATTAATAGGTACTATGTTAATAATTTGTGTTACTCGATTCGCTACGTATCGATCCCACCGGCTTATATCACCTTGTATCCATGCCAAAATAACCTTTGAGTCACTCCAGCAGTGTATTAGTAAAGTTTTATGAGAGAGAATCGACTTTACTTTCTCTATAAGTTTAGCTAACAGCAATGCTCCACACAGTTCCATACGAGGCAGAGACGTCTTCTTGCTAAGTGGCGCAACCTTTGTCTTAGCCGTTATTAGGGATGTGACGTAATTATCATCGTTCGTCTTCACCCGGCTGTAGATAACGCAAGCATATGCCTTTTCACTCGCGTCACAAAACCCATGTATTTCTAGCTCGTTCTCAACACAATTCAGCCATCGAGGTATGGTTAGTTGGTTTATAAAAGATAAATCTTTTCTTATCTTTTCCCACTCATATCTTATATTCTCAGGGAGTTTCTCGTCCCACTCTATTTTACTGATCCACATCTTTTGAAACAGAAGTTTTGCCTTAATAGTTACAGGCGATAAAAATCCAAGTGGATCATATAACTTGCTGATGTCGCTTAATAGGACGCGTTTTGTTAAGTTATTCTGTTTAGGTAAGTTCCAGTTATATGTAAAGGTATCATCGGTTTGATTCCAGCTCATACCTAATGTTTTATTAACTTTGTTTATGTTTGATGTTGTTTGTTTAAAGTTAATAATAGATTTCTCTAGTTTCTGTTCCTCTTGTAAGTCGTTTAGGATGCTAGGTTTATTACTTGTCCACTTCCTTAGGTTGAAACCTCCTCTCTTTAGTAATGCAATGAGGTCCATCACCATTTGCTTAGCAGATTTGTAATCATTATGTCCATAAACTAAATCGTCCATATAACAGTAGTTCTGAAGAACATGTGCAGCTAACGAATACTTTTCCTTCTCGTCTTCTCCCAGTTGAAAGAGAGTGCGCATTGCAAGGTACGGTGCGCACTTCATCCCATAAGTAACCGTGCACAGCTGCCATTCTTGTAGTGGCTCATTCTGAGATGCTCTCCAGATTATAGTTTGTAAATTTTGTTGTTCTTCATTTAGCCATATAAAGCGATATAATTTTTCCACGTCTGCAGTAAAAACATATTTGTAAGTTCTCCAATTAATTAGTAAGCTCAGCATGTCCTTTTGTAAATTAGGACCCGCGTACATGAGGTCGTTAAGACTATTATTTGTCTTAGTTTTATAAGATGCATTGAATACCACCCTTAGCTTAGTGGTGGTAGACTCAGCCTTTAAAACACCATGATGCGGTAAATAAACTTGACCTTTGTTCTTAGTCTCAGTAGTAATAGGTTTCATATGCCCCATAGTTATGTATTCCTCCATAAAACGTCTGTACTCGTTGTAAAGTTCACCGTCATTGTATAGCTTACGTTCAAGTTGTAAAAATTGGGCTTGAGCTTGCTGTTTGGTTGCTCCAAAGTTAATACGTTCGTAAGGTTTCATAGGTATTCGCACTGTGTATGTACCGTCTGCCGATCTAGTAGTAGTCGACTTATAAAATTCTTCACAATGTTGTTCATCATTCGTTATCGTAGTACTATTAGAAATTTCTTCATTTTCCCAGAAACGTGACATATCCTCGAGATCATTGAGCATCACGCAACAGTTAAAGGTTTTTATGTTTCCACATAGGATCCACCCGATCCTGGTTTGCTGAGCGACAGGTAAGTTATCTTCACTCCTTATAACTCCATCTAGTATCAAATTGGAGTAGATATCGGCACCCAAAAGTAAGTCAATTGGGCCCGTTACGTTAAAATGTGGGTCCGCTAGTTTCAAGTTATTCAAGTAATCCCAGTTTTCAATTGAGAATGTTGTCGTAGGTAAATTGTTTACAAGTCTTTTCATGATTAAAGTTTGTATAGTAAAGTTATAATTCGAATGAATAGACTTGCATTCCAGGTTAATCGATCCTTTACTATTTCCCGACAAGGATCCGATACCCGACACGACCACGCTAACTTTCGTCCTTGGCAATCGGAGGCGTTGCGCAGCATCTTCAGTTATTAGGCTGACCTGTGAGCCCTGGTCTAGTAAGGCTCTTAAGGTAACGTATTCGCCATCCACAGTTTTTATTTTTATAAGTACAGTCGTTAACAAAACTTCTTTCGTTTCGTTGTTTAAGTTGTTCAAGGCATGAAGTGTTGCGGAAGTCGATGACGATGAGGTGCTAGTTGAAGGTTGATTTCTGAGTATTTGTTCATAATCCCCATCATGCATAAGCGTATGATGAGCCTTATTACAAACTTTGCACCTTTTTCGTGACATACATTGTTGTTCTCCATGACTGTACAAACAGTTTTTGCATAAACGCAAGTTACGAACAGTGTCATTACGTGTTTTTCCGTCCATATTAAGGAATTTGTTACATTGCATCAACACGTGATCGATTTTGCAGATTGGGCATTTCTTCGCCGTAGTTATGAAGGTTTTGTGCGATATTTGTGGCTTGTTATAGTTTGTTGAACTTGATTGATTTATAACTTTAAAATTATTGTTGCTGCGGGCTGGAAAACCATAAGTAAATGTTCTGAATGACGACACTTTCTTATTAGGAAATGTTGGTTTTTGAATGTTAGGCCCCTGTAGTACTTCTAATGCCATAAACTTGCTCTCTAAAAACATGCTAAATTCCTGTAAATCAGGAAATCCCCTTGGCTCTTTCAGGTCTTTAACATATTCATTGTAGGTAGCGGTATCGAGTTTTTGCATTAAAATAAATACCAAAATCGGATCCCAAGTGGAAATATCGAGTCCAATATTTCCTAGCCCGTTAAGACATTCCTTCATGACGTCATGCAGTTTTCTTACACTTGCGGCAGATGCTTGCTGAATTTGTGGTTGAGTTAGTAACGTATTCATGTAAGATGTGAAAAGTAAACGTTTATTATCGTAGCGGTGAGTAATTATCTCCCAGCACGACGTATAGTTATCAGAACTAATACCTAAATGCTGCACTAATTTTTCAGCTTCGCCCTTTAGTTTAGTTTTAAGGTGCTGCATCTTCTGAGCTTTCGAGAGTGAAGGGTTGTTGTGTACACTCTCAATGAAAAGATCCTTAAATGCAAGCCACTGATTATAATTACCATAAAAGTCAGGAATTACAATTTTAGGCGTCGCCTTTTCGTAGTGAGCGTTATTCCAGATATTATGTTGTAATTTTTTCCTCAATTCATCGTAAATGTTTTCCGCGACGTCATATTTCTGTCTATAAGTTGGGTTTTCTTCTTGTAAAATGCAATCAAGATTCCAGTTAGTTTTTTCAATATGTTCCCATTTAGTTTTTAAAATATTCAGGTTATCTTCTAGTTCCCACTTCTCCATAGATGAATTAATGTTAATTTTTTCTACCGTACGCTCAAATACTTTAAAGTTACAGTATTGTTGTCGTAAGAGGTCTTGCTGTTTTTCAGATGTTTCACTAGATTGACGCGGTGGTACATGAAAATCATCCTGATCGAAACTAAATCGAGACGATGGTAACGTACCTGATTCCCCTTTAGCCGCTGGTAAGTCCTTACCGGTGGTGGTAGTACTAGTAAGTGCCACCTTCCGTTTTAACATATCTTGCAAAGCACTCTCGTACATCGTCTTCGTAGTATCAAATACTTTGTCCGCAAAATATGATATGTTTACTTCGCCCGACTCCTCCAGCAGCTGATGGTAATGAACGAACTTCTCCCATGAGTTGTTCAAGCGAGATAAGCGATCTTCTAGATAAGTTAATGTTTTTCTGCTAGAACCATCCTTCTTATAGTTGATACATAGTTGTTTCAAATCGGTAAAGATTGTTTCTTGTTGGTTAAGTAAATCCTCGACACTCATTGCCATTTTGTTAAGTTAATAAGTTTACAAAGTTGATAAAGTATGTTTTGCACTGTAGTAAAGCTGTATAGCCCCAGGCACTAGTTCAAATCTTGAAGTATTCACAAGACACTCTTCCAGGCAAATCGTACACTTGTTAATTTATGCGCGCCTTCTCAACTTAGCTGGTGAGATCCGCTTGTGGAAGGCCAGTAAGCCGAATCGCTGATTTAACAAGAAGTACTCTTACCCGAAACAGTTTTCACTCGAAGGACCAAAATGTATGCTCTACAAGGTCGAGGTAGTTGTTGTGGTGGAGTTGACAGGAAAGACAGCTTGAGATAATATAAAAGTTTATTGTTTATAACACACACTGTTTTCACTACAAGGTTATGTCGTCAACTAAATTAATTACAATGAAATAATAAGTATAAAACTAGGTTATTAAGTAAGTTGCAAAGTCATCATAATAATATAACGCTGTACGTAAACCGTACAAGGATCGGGGCGATTGTAGCCCCCTGCCTGCGGCTGCTTATCTACGCCCCTAGGAGTAGGGGCGTGTGGTTCTTGTGGGCCTTGCCCTTAGATTGGGCCCTTGCAGGCCTGGGTGAGCGGAGTGTGGAGGGGGCGAGGTTTCTTCACGCACCTGGGCGGTCTGAATGAGCCGGTAGCCCCGAGGGAGGTCCAGCTCCGAACGACCAGCGACCATGGGCGGCTTAGATTACCATCAGCCCCCTCGTGTCTGCTGTTGCTGCTAACTGTAACAATGAGTCCGGCACCGCGGTCGACGGCTCCCGCGCATGGCGCGCGTACTCGCATGGATGAGTACGCGCGCATGCGGGGGGAGGGGGTGGGCCGCCGTGCCGAACTTGTTAGATTGTTGGGTGCTCCGTGCCTCCACGCATTGAAGCGGTTAGGGTTGAGTGCACGGGGCGGAAGTAACATGGTGGGGGAGGATTGTTGATGGGGGAGGATGTTTGAGGGTAGGGGTTGGGCACCGTCTTGGTATTGGCCGGTGGGCCTCTCTTTTTCTTCATAGGAGGTCCCTGGGGAGGCGCCATCTGTGCTGCTGGTCGGGGTTGTCTGGGGGCCTCGCATGCCAGGGGGCGATTGCTCTTAGGTGTACGAGGTTGGATACATCTGCTCGGGCGAACATTTTTGCTGCTAGACGCTGGATGAAGTCGTCGAGGCTCTCCATTTTGAGGTCGCGCTGGATGACGTCGTTGCGGACGTAGCGCGGAGCCCCGACGACCCATCTTAGAGAAATGTTCTGTTGGGCCCTGAGCCGCTTCTTGTTTGAGTCGCTTGTAAGCGCGTACCACGCCGGGGCAGCGTAGGTCAGGATGGGGCGTATGTAGGTCTTGTATACGCCCCTCTTGACACTAGTGGGCAAGCTGGAATTGAGGACCGGGTACAGTATCGCCCTGGCAGATCGCGCTTTGGCCGTCACGCGGTCCACATGCGGCGTCATGGTAAGGTTTCGGTCCAGCGTGACGCCCAAATAGGTGGCTGTACGCGACCAACCGATTTCTTCTGTGTGTAGCTTCAGTTTGGTGTTGATTCCCGGTCCTCTCGTGAACGCCACCGCCTGCGTCTTTTGGACGTTGACGGCCAGTCGCCACTTGCTGAGCCAGTCCGGCAGGGCGTCCAGGGAGTGCTGTATTTTCACCGCGGCGTGCGACGTGCTGAGGCTCGTCGCAACGTAGGCTGCGTCGTCTGCGTACAACGCCAGAGTGACTGCGGGGTCCGTGGGGATATCGTTTGTGTACCAGGCGTAGAGTGCCGGAGAGAGACAGCTTCCTTGCGGGACTCCTGCAAGGATGGGGTACATCGCCGATGTCTCGTTCTCTACGGTCACTCTAAAGGAGCGGCCTGTCAGGAAGGACGCCAGCACCTTCACTGTGCGCAGCGGGAGGGATGATCTTGACAGCTTCCACACGAGCCCGGCGTGCCAGACGCGGTCAAACGCCTTCTCCATGTCGAGAAGTACTGCGACTGCCTTTTCACGTTTATTCCGTGCGGCTGCTATTTGGTGCAGTACTCTCGACAGCTGGAGGGTGGTGGAGTGTTCGGCTCTGAAGCCGAACTGCTCTGTCCTGGGTTGTAGGTGGTCGTTCAGGTGAGGTATAATCAATCTTTCGAAAATCTTCGAGCAGTTCGGTAGGAGCGAGATGGGCCGGTAGCTAGGTAGCTACCGGCCCATCTCGCTCCTACCGAATTTAAACAAAAACACGCTCCTCCCAGGTGGGAGGAGCGTGTTTTTGTTTGCCTTCGGCAGCATAATAATTTTGGCCTCCTTCCAGAGGGCGGGGAAGGTCCCGGTGTTAAGGATGCCGTTGTAGAGGCGGGTCAATGCGGCCACTGTGCGGGGGGGCAGGTTGTGGAAAGCGGTGTTGGGGATGTCGTCGTGACCCGGAGCCTTGCGGGGTTTGGCCTTTTTGATTGCCTCGCGCACGCTTCTTGGCGAGAAAAATAAGGGCGTCTCGGCTGGGTTCGGTGGGGTCTCCTGGGCTAGAGTTGCCCGCACTGCGGTTTCTATCTCAGCGTTGTGGGCGGGGTCACCGATGGGGTTCGGCGAGAACTGTCTCTCCAGATGTTGTGCGAACAGTTCAGCTCTGTCCTCTGCTCTGTACCTGCGGGTGCCGTCAGGGTGCAGTAGAGGGTGGATGGGTGCTGGCGTATTTCTAAGGCGGCGACATACTCGGTGCAGCGCCGCCGTGTCGTCGCCTGCCGGTAGCAAGATGCTCTCCCACCTCGCGGAGGTGTGCTCTTGTAGCCTGTCTTTGACTCTCTCCGTGAGGCGGTTTAATTCGGTCTTGACGCGGGGGCAGCGGGTCCTCTGCCATGTCTTACGTAGGGCTCTTTTCTGACGCAGCATCTCCCTCAGGTCCGCGGGTAAGAGGGGGGCACGGAAGTTGCGCGAGCCACTTTGGTCCGCTCTCTTGGCCTGATTTAGGGCCAGCTTTATGGCCTCCGAAATGGCTTGGGCCAGTCTGTCCACGTCCTCCGGGGCGCGGACGGGGAAGTTGGGGGTCTCGTGCTCCAGCACCGCCGTGAACCTTCTCCAGTCTGTGGAAGAGGGGGGCGCCTTCGGGGTGAGGGCTCTTCGGTCGCAGCCTAGGACGACTAGGACCGGTTGATGGTCCGACTGGAGCTCGTCGTCTATGACCTGCTGGTGTAAGGGATAGGGCAGCCGGTTGTGCACCGCTATGTCCAGCACGTCCGGCATGTGATTGGTGTTTCCCGGGTAGTGGGTTGGCGTCACTGGGCCCGACACAAAATACCCGCGGTCCTCAGCGTCATCGAATAAACTCACACCAGCCGGGTTGGTTCTGGCGGAGTTCCATGCTGGGTGTTTTGCGTTGAAGTCGCCTGCTATGATGGTGGGCGCGGCGACTTCCATCAGGGTTCTGACGTCGGAGGGAAATAGGGCGTTCTGGGGCGGCTTGTAGGCCGCGTAGAGCCGTAAGGGCCCTTGTGCGGTGTGGATTTCGACGCCCAGGGTGTATAGTGTTGTGGTTGGGTGTTCGGGCATGGGTTGGTGGGGCAGGTTTTTCTTTACCAGGACGGCCAAGCCGCGGTAGACTTGGGTGGCCGTCCTTTCGTCCCTTCGGTAAATTACGTAACCCGGGAACTTGGTCTTATTGTTGGGGGCCAGCAGCGTCTCACTGATGAGGGCCACATCGATATCCTCTTGTTGGAGGAGGGTCTTGAGGAGGGACGCCTTGCTGAGGAGGCCCCTGGCGTTCCAATGAATGAACCTTATGGCCGTCCTATCCATCGGAACGGCTGTAATCTCTAGCTAGGGCTATTATGGCCTCCTCGACCATAGCCTCGATGTCTCTAATGGAGGAACGATGTTTGAGGGCCCTCCTGATATCATGGAGCCTCTCCATCACGTCAAGAAAACGTTGCCTCCTGGGGTTGGCTCCAAGCTTGATGCGGGCGCTGTGGGGCTCCTCTCTGGCCCCCTCTGTCGGGCCTCTGGGGCGGGCGGGTCTGTGTGGCCCGGTCGGCGCCGGGGCACGGCCATATGTGTCAGGCTCCCCGGCCTCCGTGTCCGTGGCCTCTGTGTCGTAAGGCTTGTTGTTCCTGGGTCGGCGTTTGCGTCGCGGTCTCTGGGAGCTGGGGGGGGGGGCCGAGTCCGGGTCGGCGGTGTCGATATGTTCTGGCCAGTCTGTCTCGCTGTCATCAGGGGCTGTCTCCGCAGCCGGAGCGGGTCGACCTCTTCTTCTTCTCCTTCTGTTTTTACTTTTTGGGCCTCTGGGTTGGCCTGGCCCAGCTCAAAAAGGCCGGCCCAATGCCACAGGTGCCAACGCACCTGTGGCATTGGGCCGGCCTTTTTGAGCTGCGCCAGGCCTCAATGATCACGCCCGGGACGCCCAGCAGCTCCGTCGTGTCGTAGATCCTGGGTGTGAGGTCGGGGGTCCTTTTAAGGATTGCCAGCAGTATGCAGCCATAAAGTAAAATAAGTCATACTAGCAGACATGTGCGAAGGTTGTTCTTTCAAGGAGAATCTTAACACCGCGATACAAAAATGACGTCACACGTTCAACGTCATCTGTTGTCAAATTTATAAGTTAGAATTAATGACATGGCATATGAATGAATACATTTGGAGTTTGGACGTCACGTTATGGTAGAATGAGATTAAAAAAATCAAAATTACTATTACTGACTAAATTTAAAAGGCGTTTATGAGTAAGGTGGTTAATGTTTTAAAAGAAAATAGAGTCTAAAGACTGCGCAGAAATAAAACGGGAATTTCATAGTAACCTATTACACACTGTTGGCATGCCCATTGATAAATAAATAAATAAACTGCCTCGATGGCGCGGCGGTGGCATTAGCTGGCTGGCGTGCATGAGGTCACGGGTTCGGTTTACATGGAGGACAATACTTTGTGTGATCCACAAATTATTGCTCTGAGTCTGAATGTTCTCTGTGTCAGTTAAATTAATGTTTGTAAAGTCCCTCGCGACACAGGGCTTGATACCTAGTATGGGATTTGTCTTTTGTCTATAAAACCAATTAAGTAACAAATTATTGCTAATTATTAACATTGAAAAAATACATAACTGACAATAAAATATAGAAATACAATCACAAAACATTAAATTATTGTTAAAATATGTGTTTGAGTTTATTTTATTTATTCAAAAATACTGCACGCAGCTTATCTCAAAATATATTGCAATCTAAGTTCGTAAGATGGCGCTGTTTAATATTTCACTTCGAAAATAATCATAAAACTAAAACTATTCTTGAGCACTTATAAATATCTTTTGATAGACTGAACCGATTGCAATTAAACAAAAACTAAATGGAACTTCAAGTTACCCTCAATCGTTGTGTATAAAAGTCATCTACATTGCTTACGTACATTTTACGTTACATTTAAAAATATTGCACGCAGTTTAACTCTTCATGTAGTTCAGTCTAAGTTTGAAAGATGGCGCTGTTTAATATTAATTAATTAAATACAAATATCTTTTATTAGACTGAACCAATTGCAATAAAACAATGACTAAATGTAACTTCAACTTACGCTTAACCGTTGTGTATAAAAGTCATCTACATTGCTTTCGTACTTTTTACGTGATGCCCGAAATAATTTTCAGGTTACAGATAAACAGATAAACAGACAAACATACAAAAATTCTAAAAATGCCGGAAATGGGTTCTGTTGATTGTCCTTTAACACCCTGGCTATTTTTTTTTTTATTTCTTTTCAATGTACAAAAACGACTTTTCTACAGTTTTATTATATGTGTAGATACAGGTCAAATATTTATTTTTTGTGTAAAACTTAGGAGTAATTTAGAGTATACTATTTTAAACTATAAATTAATAAAGAAATTACTGAGTTCTATGGTAACAAAATGTTAAAAAAATTGAAGGTAAAGTCCTTAAACACTCTTTTTGAATTAGTAAAGAATTATAAAATTTTGAGAAAACAAACATTAAAAAAATGACAAGTTAAAAAATCTTCTATTTGTTTTCTCCGTGTGGTGACGGAATAAGAATACAATATGTCACCACCCCTTTTCATCCCATGGGTGTCGTAAAAACCGACTAAGGGACTATCCATCAATATTATCTTTACAAAATTAAAAGAAGGAAAACTTGAAATTTAACCTTAGGTATACCAACCCGCCTGGTCAGCGTGGTATTAGTAGGCCAAGTATCCCTGCGTCACGGGTGGAGGTCCGTCCCTGCATTGGGACAATAATGGGTTGTTATGAAAAAACCTTCTTCCTTTTCATCAAAATTACTTAAAAGCTTTTACAAAAAAAAGTACCGAAATACATAATCTATCTATTAGTTGACAGCCAAACCTCAAGAGACAGCAATAAAGATGTCTATTTTAGTAAAGCCTATTACCTTATGTCCGGGGTGCGGTAGTCTGTTCATTGATTTATCAATTCAAGTACATTATGTAAGCGTCGGCTTTGATAGGTCACTTAATTTAGCCTCTTCAACTGTTGGAAGTTTTTATAAATGTTTCTTTTTTCTATATTGTAGCAGCCTTTCTAAAGGTGTAAATAAAAACTCAATAGTTAATGTTAATTTTAGGACCTAGGAGATGTAGAGTTTGTTGATTGTTTAATCGCATTGATAAAAAATGTAACAATTGTAAATCTTATCAAAAGTACTATTCTATTTTCATTCATCCCGTCAACGTCAGTTGCTATTCACCCCGTTTGATTTTGTATATCATAACAGCCCATTAATGTCTCACTGCAGGGAAGGGATACTTACCTTTCTAATACCAGGCTGACCAGATGGATTGGTATAGGGCTTGAATTCAAGTTTTCCTTCTTTTTACTTTGTAAAGACAATATTTACGGATAATCCCTTATTCGGTTTTTACGACACCCATGGGATGAGATGGGGTGGTGACATAATTATTATATTCTTACTCCGTCACCACATAGTTTATATGCTGTAAGGATTTTAATATTACTTATAAAATACGTACAAATAATTTTCGCAGAGTAGAAGCTTTAATGTATACAAAATCGATTTCGTTCTGTAGAATCTCAGGAATGAAGCATCAGATTAGGTTGTAATCACATTACATTCGGATGCTAAACGACATAGGGTTTTCGTACGCTCATGTTTGAATAAATTTAATGATATTTTTGGTATGTAAAATCGTTTTAGAATAAAATAAAAAAGGAAGAATTTGTTACTTATTTCCGTGCTTTATTAAACGTTACTTTCTGATATTGTTACACAATAAGGTATATGAAAATTTAACAATAATTAAGGTATTTAACAGTATGCTTTACCACCTAATCCCAGGATTAGATAGCAACGATGGCGACTAAGTAAAATTGCATTATAGCACTAGGCAACGGATATATACATACTTATAACTTTTGTTTTAAAATAAACATATTATTCTAGAAAATAACCCGATCAAAGCAAACATTTATGTCAATATACAATGCAAATTTTATGAATGCTAGCGCTTAAAGTATTTTATCTAAATGACAACACAACACAATGAACAACATCTAAATTATTTTGTTGTGTTCTAAATACTACAAATACCTACGATCACTAAAATTACGACAACTATTTAGGGTTAGGAGACCTAAGAATGTTTCTAGAATGCTTTCATTAATGTAGGAAAGATCTTTTAGGTGAATCGTCAAATATGCTGGCTGATAGCAAAATTATTTTATGGGTTCATATGATTGCTATAGCCATAAAAACATATCTTTAAATGTTTTTTTTTTCATTTTGTGTTCAAATAAAATGATTAATACGAAATACACATTTATTGAAAAGAGAACTCTGTAAGAATCGATCTTAGGTCCGACCGGTCGCCAGAAAGATACTTTAGCTTTTAAGCCAGTGTACCATAGTGGTTTAAGATTTTTAAACATTCATGTTTACACACACAAAGTTTGTATAAACCAGGAAACAAACCAGAGACGCCTGCATAGCAGACTATCTATTAGTAAATTCGACACCACAGAAGTTAGCAATAATTAAATTATTGGGAATCGGGTTCCCAGAAATATAATTGTATCGGGGAGAAAAGATCTTTAGAAAAGTGGATTATCAACTCACTTTCTTTTTAATTGAAGTGGAACTTGATGTCAGTATAACAATATAAATTACTTTATAAAACGTTTCAGCTGCCAGCATCAACGAGTCATGCGTGTTTAATGGACAATGCGAGTACGTGGACTTCAAAACAGAATGCAAGAACGAGAGATGTGCTTGCAAATTCGAAATGGTACCTGAGGTGATGGGGGACGGCGGCATTGTATGTGCTGGTGAGTTTTAACAAGTATTTTCATACTTTGTTTTTTCATAATTAATTACATTGATTTTATTGTTGCTTTAAGTTTAATGTATGTTCGCCCGAAGTTTATGGTTTGCTTTAATTGTAATATTTGGATAAAATAAATTTAAAATTTCTTGTACAAAAACAATTATGTGCATAAATTAGAATACAGTACTAGTAGGAACTGTTTCTATTGTACGATAAAGTACCTACCAAATATGTTTTACAGAAGCAAATTTAATAGCAGTCATTTTCAACCAATTAATCTTAGGATGACGCAGAGACAACGTTTTCATGGAAACCTAGCCCTAGTCACGTTATACGCCTAATGCAATGTTGTATTATGTCACGTTAATTCTTCTTTTGTCTCTTTCGTAGATATAATATGCGAATATACTTTAAGTCTGTTTTATAACACCCATATTTAGATAAAATGGTGACAAAATTTATTCTTAATTTCACAAATGTTTAACTTTTAGTCACCATTATACTCATTGGTTGAGTTTGAATTTGTTATAATAAAACGTACATTATTTTCGTAACAGCGGTGAAGGTGGTGGAAGAGTCAACGAAGACGCTGGATCCCGCAATGATTGGCGTCCTCGTTGGCATGGCCGTTATGTTCATCATCATCTGTGTCGTCCTGCAACTCTTCAGCAGGTAAATAATATAACTTTACTTATATCCTTAGCTTCTATTTTTCATAAAATGCAGCAATAATCGGATATTTGGCCCAATCATCAAGTCAGTCTAAATAAATAAATAAATTTTTAATCATTTATATCGGAATACGGCCCTAATGTCTATTTCCTTTAAACTTTTTGGCTACTATAAACTCTAGAAACCATTAACACTGTATAAAATAACCACTTCTCTTATCAACTCTTTACTGCAGAGTTTAGCCTTCTCCACATAGAGTGTAAGTCAATCTATTAAAATCACGTTAAATGTGTATGCTCCATTCCGTCACAGCAAAGCTATTGATCCTGACTTACAAGTTTCGATTAGGAAAATGAATAATCTTAGACATGAGGGTTATTTATTTAGTAAAACTAAATTTAACCTTTTTCTAATGCTAAATAAACAACAATTTTCAGGGCACGCTGGAGGGAGAACCGTACAATCTTCAACACACCTAACCCTCGGCTCATGAACGTATCTCTCTTGAGAGACTCTAAACTTTTGCACTCACAGGTAATTACTATTTATCTTTCTACTTCTTGAACGTTCTTGGGTACTGTAGTGCCAGAGACAAACGCGGGACTAACGTTATTGGCTACTACGGTACCCAGTAAAATTACGCCCAAAATTATAAACATACGGCTCTGCCGTTTGAAATCTGGTGTTAAAATTGTTTTTGGTTGAAATGACAGCTTCTGAACAGTTTTACACATAAAAAAACAGCTGTTTAGAATAATCTGTGGTCGCAATCTCAAACTTTTGATTTCAGTAGGATTTTACAGGCTAGTATATTCGCTTGTAAGTAATAAAACAAGACAAGAGCCTCTACTGCAACTTATTTTTTTGTATGCGAGCTAAAGTTAACAACCATATTGTAATCTCTGATCATAGGTATAAAAAGTGAAGTACCTACATACTAAACATAACATTGACATTCTCTACCTCACTGTTTTATGGTAATACGTAATAAACCTAATATTAACAACGAAGCCTCGTACACATTTAAATTGATTAACAATTTAAATGAAACAGCTAACAAAGGTAAACAGAATTAATTAGTGTTGTTTCATTAACGTTTCATAAAGACCAATTAATCATTCTCCTTCAAATTTTATATTAATTTGAAGTTACTTTGAGCTTTAAGATGGAGTTTTATAATGATTACCTTAATTTGGTATTCTATTTAATTGACTGGATTCAGGTATAAATGTTTCAAAACACGTAATGAACCGTTTGTTATATGATTTGTACGAAAAATAATAATAAACATGTCATTTAAAAGTCGACAGATGTTAATAAAAGGGCTTTATAATAATAAGGTATGAAGTATTAGGATAATTATTATTCCTTGCACATTCACACAACATACATGCATAATTACATAAACCCACGCCTTATACCGTCCTGGGTAGGCAGAGACGAAATTACATAGGTAGGCATTCACACAACGTATACTTAAATAGCTGTGGTACTGCGCTGTAAGAGACAGAAACGATGAATGAGGGAGGTACAGAAACGCATTAAGCAGAAACATTTTGGAGAAGATCCATGTCTATCACCTTTGGCAGACGTGGTGACGATACAGACGTGTTATAGATAAAACACTTAGTCTGAATAAAACAGTCTTGTATATGCATACATGCTGCCAAATGACGAACATTTTTATTTTATTGTACGAGTAAGTAAAATGTTTATGTTTTGGTAGCAGGTTTTAGGTGCTTTTGTAAGCCAACACCTGTTGGGCCAAAATACACCTACCTTTGCAACATTCAGTATTAATAAATTAATTGATTAAAAAATGAACACGAACATGAACACTATTGTGTAAATTTGGATTCTGTGGAATATGCTACGTTACAAAAATAGTAGATATTCTTAATTTTATTCATCATTCCCCTGCCCTTATCCCAATTTTATTTGGGGTCGGCGCAGCATGTCTTCTTCTTCCATACTTTCCTATCAGACGTCATCTCACAAGTAACACTCTTCGCAGCCATATCGTCTTTCACACAATCCATCCATCGTTTCTTTGGTCGTCCTCTTCCCCTATATCCATCCACACACATGTCCAACACCTTCCTCACCACATGACTCTCATTCCTCCGCATAACATGCCCATACCATGACAGCCGGCTGCCGCGTAGTTTTTCTGCTACCGGTGCCACTTTCAAACTTCCTCTTACATACTCATTTCTAACTCTATCCGCTCTCGTAACACCACACATTCCTCTTAACATTCTCATCTCTGCTACATGCAATTGTCTTTCATTCATCCCTTTTGTGGGCCAACTCTCTGATCCATACAAGACGGCAGGTCTAATCATGGTCTTATAGATCTTCCCCTTAAATTTAAGCGGAATGTGGGGGTCACAGATGGTTCCCGTGACCTGCCGCCATTTCATCCATCCTATGTTAATTCGGTGCTTGACCGCCCGATCTACTTCGCCATCGCTTTGGATGCACGAACCGAGATACCGGAAGTCGGAGCAGACTGGAAGGCGCACTCCATCAAGCGCTATGGCTTCAGGACTGGAGAGACCGCCGAAATCGCAGAACATGTATTCTGTCTTGGTTCTGCTGATTTTCAAGCCAACACTCTCCAGTTTCTGTTGCCAACACTCCAATCTGCTCTGGATCTCAGGTCCATCCTCCCCAACCAGAACAATGTCATCGGCAAACAGCATGCACCAGGGTGCCTCTTCCTGTATGTCCGCCGTCAAGGCGTCCATAATCAGTAGGAAGAGGTAAGGACTTAAAGCCGACCCTTGGTGCAAGCCTACCGCAAAACTGAACTGGTCGGAGTTGCCAGCAGACGATCGGACGTATGTACTGGCTTGCCTGTACATAGCACGAATTAACTCTACATACTTCCCAGGTAAACCTTTCTCTTTCACGGCCCACCACAACACTTCTCGAGGCACCCTATCATACGCTTTTTCGAGGTCAATGAACACCATGTGCAAGTTCTTGTGGACACGTCTGTACTTCTCGCACAATTGGCGGAGTGCAAAGATGGCGTCCGTTGTCCCTCGACCTGGCATGAACCCAAACTGGTTTTGGGTAATCTCACTCTCTTCTCTCAATCTTTTCTCTATCACCTTTTCCCATACTTTCATAGTATGTGACATGAGCTTAATTCCTCTATAGTTGTTACAATCCTGGACATCCCCTTTATTTTTGAAGAATATTCTTAATTTTATTCGTAGTCTCAAACTAAACAGCCCTTGTACTGTCGGTATCTAACATCGGATAAATATAATTTAATTATACTATACGAGTACATATAAATATTATTATATTATATAAAAAACGTTTATAAATTCATCCCAACTCATTCCATGGGTGTCAGAAAAACCGACTAAGGGACTATCCGTGAATATTTTCTTTACGAAATAAAAAGAAGGAAAACTTGAAATTGAACCCTATACCAATCCGTCTGGCCAGCGTGGTATTAGTAGGCCAGGTATCTTTCCGTCACGGGAGGAGGCCCGTCCCTGCAGTGGGACATTAATGGGCTGTTATGATTAAGTACATCCAAACTCAGATCTATGTATATTTTGTGGATCGCACAGAGAATTCTCCTAATACGCCATAGAGGTTGTACAATATTTATGTAAAGATTTCACCATAATTTCCAGGATCGTCGTGGATCCCGTGTGAGTGTACGTCCACCATCAAGACAGGCAAGTCAACAGGAACTAAGACCTCACTCGCCAAGTCCAGGTACTTCAGCTTAGCTAGGTACTGCTCAATCTGAATAACTTTTGTAATATTCTAAGTAAGTTAATGATTAAGTGAACAATTTTGTTAATTACGAGTGAATAACGTACGGTAATTAAGAATATTAGATTAATGTTATTTATTGTTTTTAATTAATTATTTACATATTTTATTTATACATTTTGTTATTTTTATTTAATTTATTAATCTGATCAAATATTGAAGTGTTGGTTTTTATGTTTATTTAATTTTAAATTAACACAGTTTTCTATTAATTTATTTTAACAATTAAATATTTTTGGATCTAAATTTAAATGCGCAGAAATTAAAACTTGTAACAAAATTGTTTGCTTAAACTAAATTATATTATTAATTACATACTTTTTTTACATTTTATCTGCAGTAAGTTGCAAAAGCATACGAGGAGGAAGTTTAAGATCATGGACATCGCTTACAATTTGCAGCTAGCTGTATCTATATTTTTGATTCTGCACTGGTGTTATAAATGTTTAGATGTCCAATATTTATATGTGTTTTAATATCTTTGTGGTGTATTTACAATAAATTGCGTTATTTTATTTAATAATAAACACGGGGAAATGGCAGTTTATTACTTTTGTTTGTTGTAAAAAACTATTTTTTTTCAAGTTCTTGAGATATTTCAGACGACTATTGTTTTTCCTTTAAACTATACTTACAATTGATTACAAAACTACAATATTTTTTATACATTATTTATTTTATGTTGTTTTCCGAATTACTGAACCTCTTGAATAAAGCAACCACCGAAACATACGACCGCGAATAATTTGTTCCTAAAATAAATTTGTGACGAATTTTCATTATGGCACTCTTGGTCTGTTGGCACCGCAGCACTCTCGCTTTGCTCGCTCGGCGCGCGCGTCACATAGTCCCCGTTCTAACCTTTCGACAATGTGTAAATAGAGCCGAGCAAAAAAAGCGTAATAGCGGCCGGAGGGCCAGAATGGAAATTTATGACAAATTTATTTCAGAGACATTATTTATTCGCAATTGCATATTTTTGTCTAGAAGTTAAGTGATTCAAAAATCAGAATTCATTTCAACATATTTTACAATTTTTAAATAAAAATTATTTATTATATTTTCGCATTGCCCTTTCCCCTTATCACATACAAAGCTAATCATGATTATTTCATGTATCAACAGCACGCCACCATCAAAGTCATCAGCTACACCGAAAGCCCTCAGGTTACATACGATAACATTTTGCTTGTTATGCCTTATGATTTTAGGGCCTCTTTGTGTCATGCATGTTTGCGCACGGATGCGAGTCAGGCTCACATGTTCCGCCCGGAACCTGTCGTGTCATACATATTTTTACTACGCGCTACAAGAGCTAAGGCTGGTGTTACCGTCACGCTGCTAGACGTGCTGCTAAGCAACGCCGCTACCTTTTAACAAGATTAGTACTGCGTTTCGGCAGCGCGCGGAAAACTGCGTTTGTTTGCTCAGCTGCTTAGGCAAATTTGAACACGTGCGACCGTGAGTCGCTCGGCAATGGGGCTCTCGAAACGTGCTACTGTAAAACCAGCCTTAGGCCCCATTCGCACTCTATTCCGACGCTTTTTTAACGCGCGTTAAAAAAGCGCTCGTGCGAATGGGGCCTTAGAAAATATTTTATGCGTGCGCACGCAGCAAAGTATGGACCGCGCCGCAATCCTTGCGTTAACACATGTGACTCTTAAAATGGTCCTTAGTAGGTAATACTATTCTATGTAGGTATACAGCACTTGCTAAGGTTGGTAAAGTTGTTTTCATGTAAATATGATATTTAAGTAGAATTTATATTGTCTCGTATTTTTTTTTTTGGCTAGATAGATAAATAATAAGCTTTCGTTTAAAATTATTACTCTCTTGTATAGATATTAATATTAATAAAATGGTAATTATGTCGTCGTTTCAAGAATATTGTGTAAACAAATGTAATTTAAATGGTACATTATATTTTATGATGTTTAGTTGGTAAACATACATACCTACTAAAAAGTTTTAGCAAGAATTTCGCAGGCACAGTTAGTACTACAAGCCAGAGCAATGTTAAAATAGTAGACTAAAATCACCATCAAATTTTACAACGGCACATTTATGAGTAGGGATTTTCTTATCTTACGGGGATAGGCATTACCTAAAAAGTCGGGAATTCTATGGGTGAGGGAAGAAACGAATCGCAGGCAGCGAAAAAGTTTACAGGAGGGTTATTCCCAACAGTCTTTTGGCTTATACATGACGATGAAATTAATAAAACAGTAACAATTAAAACTAACGTAGGTAATAATAGGCATAGAAATATTATTGCATAAAATACTAGAATGGAGAAATAGTAGAGAATTTGTGCAACTGCCTAAACAAGTATAGTTATATCTGCTTTTGCAAATTAAAGTATTATGTTTCTTCATAGTGACTTTGAACTTTTTTTAAATTGACTCTAAACATTTATTATAAAATAATACAAGACATTTACGTTAGAAATCATCAAAACATTATGATACAATACAATATGCATGTCGTTTTGTAGGTACTTTAAAGGAAACTCTAACATACCAATAACATATAAAATATAATTAAAATTAAACATCGAATGTGATCTATTAGATTAGTGCGATTGGTTTCAAGCTTTAAACTATACTTGTAAGTACCATAAGCTCACGGCATGTTTTCTTAAAGAAAGTCGTGCTCAAAGCATGCTTGCCTTTGACAATAATAAACAAGGTCATATTTTACAAAATTCATTTGTTTCCAGGGTCCCGACGTGGATCAAGGGCAAGCAGTGGACACTCAGCAACGTCTTTGAGGTCGGCTACGTTAAGGTCCCCTACAGCACCAGGACCAACATCAGTTACCGTTGAAATTCGCGCACCTGATGTTTAAAACAAAACGTGACTATCCCAAAATTCTCTAAAAAGAATAAAACAAAAAATTATTGAAGTTGAAAAAACATGTTTTATCAAATGTTATAAGTGAAGTAATGTTCAAGACAAAAGTGTGTAAGATCATTATGAAAGTACTGTAAAAACCAGTCCATCATTAAAATTATTTGTGATATATAATGCCGATGGTTCAACAAATAATAAAAATAAGCTTGTATTCAATATATTTGTAGCAATAAAAATAATTATTATGCACAATATCTGTCGTAAATTCAGCCACTTAAGAAGTGCCTAAAATTACATACAATTTCAACACACATAAATAAATTTAATAAAATAAGTTACAATTAAATCACAAATTTAGTATGTAATAATAAAGTATATTTATTGATCACATTCACGACCCAGTTATCATCACATAATATACTAGAGGTAGTGCACAGTTCAACGATTTATTAGAGTAAGCGATAGGTTTAATTATTTAAGCTTATTTAGCAAATAAAAAGAAAAGCTTTTTGGCAAACATTAAATTTGTAGTTGAATAGTTTAAAAAGTCGATTATTATTAGATAAGTCAGATTATTTCTTCTTTTTTCATAATCCCATGTAAGTATCTATGCTAGTTCTATTCCCTGCCTTAGACTTAAAAGTAAAGTTTAGCTTACCTATATAAGCATTGTATAACTAAAATTATTTATTTATGGGGACCATCCTCCAAAGCGGAGTGATCATAATTTCGAACGGTGGATATTTTAAATATGGTGGAAGCTTCGGAATCGCTTTCTATTCTATAAGACTTTTGAATTTTAGCTTTAAGAGCGATGATAGCTTTTCTTTTGAACATTTCTATGAGAGAGAGTTGTGAATCGAAGTTAAGATTAATTTTTTAGTCTTCTAGTCTTCAATGTGTAAATCGGGGAAATTTACACAGAGTAAAAATTAAAAAAAAAACTATCTTGTAAGTTACTTCATTGCACCTCTGATGCTTCGACCAAAAAGTTTATGCAATGCGCACAAAATGTGAGTACATTTAGTGGTTCTGCGATAAAATATAATGTACAACGGCAAGATGCATGTTGAGAAAAAAATATAAATTATAAAAAATATAATATCATCTTCATTACTTTGTATGGGTAATACTTCAATTAAGGGGAAGAATTGACGTATGATCGATACATGATCATTCACGGCGGTAATCAATATACTAATGTAAGCTATTGTTCTTTAACATAAACAAAGATATGCTCACATTGTGAAAATGTATTTCTTACACTGTGCTAGATATGTACCTACTGAAAATTTATGCTATAATTTAATTATATAAACTTTTATTATAATATAACTTATACTTCCCGATTTAGTTGTTTTATTTGTGTTTCCAATACGTCTGTTTATCCAGATAATACCTAAAAGACTTAAGTCATAACACACAAGCGTATCGGACAACGTGGGTTGGGGAGAATGGTGGTCAAATAGCCTTACATGGTGGATTAACGACCAAGTAAGGATGGCGGGAAACCGATGAATATTAGAGAAGCACAGGGCCATTTACAGTGAAAGTTCTAGGAAGAGGGCTACAAAAAAAAATAGTATTTGATACAAATGTTGCTTTATACTATTGTTGCTTTTAACCAAGGGTTCTCAATTTTTAAAAGTATTATTGTACCTATATCAATACTCCTGTTGTAAAAATTTTGCAATCAAAATCAAATTCCATTTTGTTATATTTATCTTTTGAAGTTTCCAAAAAATTATATAAGTAAATGCAAAAACGACCCAAAATGCAAAAACGACCCATTTAAAAAATTACAACTTACGACTTGGAAACCTCTTCCTTGTTTTTTTAGTTCAAAACTAGAGAGCGCCACATTGCTACCCTGTTCAATCGCCATCTATTGCATAAAACAGAAATTAGAATATACTGGTCACAGCTAAAAGTCAGTAGAATTTTCGTAAGTAGGTAATATTGACACCAGTGCTAGAGTAAGATTATAGGTGTCGTTGTTACTTAAAAAAATATTTAAAAAATATAGTTTGAGTGCACGACCAATAAAGTTAGTATTACAGGTCTGTATTTTTTTTATGTAGGTATATAAATTAAAGTATCTACGGGAAATAAAATGGTTAAAAAAATTTATGAACTAAGTAAGGTAGTTGAATAATCTTGGGGAGGCCTTTGTCCACCAGTGGACCGGTAATAATGGCGAGAGAAACAATGAAAAAATCCTTACCGACTCGTAGTCACACCAAGCTTGTCACACCAGTGTGACAAACAGTAATCTTTAATAATAAATCTTTAATAATCATTGTCTTTTTAAAAACCAAAAAAAAGGTATTAGCGTCGTAGCACATAATATAACGTAACGTAAACGGATCGTCACCGCACCGTATCAACTCGAGCCGTTCAGTATTCTTTGTATCAAACTCCTTACTGCAACGCACACTAATCGGATACGTAACGTAATCGGATTTTTGACGTTTGACACCGAGGAAAAGGCGAGGCGATGCCGATCCGTTTACGTTACGTTATATGTGCTATGACCCTTATACTGTACTCATAAATGTTTACAGACCTTATTCCATAAAAGAATTATACACTTTTTGTCTTTATTACCTGAAACAAAATGAATATAGTTACAAAAGAAAAAAATATTTAATACAACCCACAATGAAAGCATATACGAGGTAACAAAAGTGTAGGAGCAAATATCTCATAGTATCTGAGCAAACAACCCACGGGCCTTGAGTAAGTATGGAAACATACAGAAAATATTAACGAGCAGGTCGGCTTGAAAATGAATTGAGTCATAATGACGAACAATATTTAGAGAAACAGCTTCTTTAGTATTGCTCCCCTGCCCCATTGTACCTACATCGGTGCCCGCGGCAGCGGACCAGCACTCGCCGGAACTGCTCGAGTAACGCCAGTCTTCTCGCTGTCCTGCATGTTCATGGATAAGAGTAGAAAAGCAGTCGGTACACCATTTTACCATCTTTTTGGCACTAAAACATACCTGGACCAAAGGCGTGGGTGAAGGACCTCCAAACGGTTTCCCACGAAAAAAGTTTCTTTAGTAACTTGTACCTGACTAAATGCTAAGTAATTCACTCTTTAAATATATCAGCAATCTTTGTAATGAGAGTTTTTATATTTTTATTAATTAAGGGGGCTTGTTAGTTTACATTGTAGGTACTTAATTATCTCTTCATAGCAATTACTTTTTTTATAAAAAACTTCTTTATTAAAGAACCTATTCTTACTGCAGGTAGGTATTAAAGTAGTATTTAAATATCAACGGGCCCGTCTACATTCAAATAGTTTGTATATTTGAAAGCGCAGTCGAGAAGCTTATACTTGGAACTGGGACAGTGGAGAAGCTCAGTATATTTCAGTTTATAGTGAATATTCACTAAGTCCGACATTCACGAGTTCTCTTTGAGTTAACATTATTTATTTTAAGTTTTAGATGTAAACTCTACTCCTTCGCTATTTTGAAATGAGGAATAGTTCTATAATGTTATTTTACTTTCAGAACCATCCATAACGAATTAGAGTGTGGTGAAGGACTATTCTTGGTCTCACTATTTTATTCTATCTTATGTTATATAGGTATCTTATACTAATTCGTATTACTAGCGTAGATTGTGGATCAAAATTACTTCCGTCCAGGACCTCCATTATTTGTTATTGTGTGTGTTTGGTTAGACTTCGAACAGAAATATAAGAAAATAGCTGACCCGTGCCCACTTCGTTGGGCGGCGAAAAAAATGCGTCCTTTTTTAAAACATTTCATTACTGCTCCTCTCCTATTAGCCATAGCGTGATACTATATAGCCTATGACACTCAACGATAAATAGACTATTTAACACATGAAGAATTTTTAAAATCTCTTTAGTAGGTCCAGAGAAACCCCCTGAAACTTCACCAACACACAAACTTTACTTCTTTATAATATTAGTATAGAAGTGTAGTTTACTGTTAGGGTGTCTTTTGCTGTTAACAGTACAAAAAAAGCTTCCTTTAAATAGCTAAATAAAGAATCTTGTCTAGCGCGGAAAAAGGACTACAAAATGATTAAAACACAACAAAAACAGTCTATCACTGAAAAGGTCAATAGTACAAAACACATCAGAATAGTAATAGATTTACTCAATGATTCATTCTAATTCAACAACGGAGTCCAGCACATTCATTCATGTAATATTCATTGAGTAATTGCATAAATTATACTGTGTTGATGTTGCAGCTAAATTACACAATCGCGTAAGTTGTATAACTACAAAAAATATTATGGTAAAACATTAGAGTAGCAAGTAGCAAATTTCTTATTTGAATAATATAATAATAATATTATATTTATTAGCATCATGCCACACTAAGAAGTAGTACTTCTAAATGTGAGTATTAGATCCCTTCACTTAGAAGGCGTGCCCGCTCTTTGTTTTTGACACGTTTGTCTTTAGAGAATGAGCATATTAGGGTGAAAAATAGCGGTTAGCATCATGATGTCGTGTCGTTCTCTATCAATAGTCATCCATCATATTCTCCACGATTGATTACAACTCGAAAAATTAAATAACAAAATATTTGATTTTATTAAACTGTTAAAGAAAGTTTTACTTTTTATAAAAAAACAAGTTTAAGCTTTATCTGCAACATGCCCACTTTCAATATGAATGCTAATTTGTTCCAGCACATTGTTTCATTATGACGGAATGAAAGAAAAATATGAATTAGCTACAATTTTTATTATTTTATTCACACTTCTTTTAATTCTGACATTTGTATAAAGAACGGTGAAAATATAATAACATCCTTTAGAATTTCATTTGTTTTTATTAATATGTTTGCATTTTTAATAACTGTTAGTTTTGAAAGTGTATTTTTTTAAAAACAAAGACTAAGACGTCATCTTTGTAAGAAATCCTTACACAGGAGATATCAGTATGTTAAAACAAAAGACGATAATGACTGCTTGCTTAGGTTTTGTGACTGGTCACCCCACAGGATCACCCTATGCGTGAGCCGTTCACGAATTCTAATGCAGCTTGTGTCAGTTTGCGAAAATCAACATGACACGAAGTAGTCTTAAAAAACCAGCCTCACTATTAACAACTTTTAAGTTTTATATCCTTAATATTCAAGCAAATACAGGAAACTAGAATTCCATTTTAAGATTAAAAGCTTATTTCAAACATGGATAAAAGAATTAAGAAGCCCATGTAACTTTTGATCTAATAACATCGAACAAATCTCCGAGATTACTTCTTAAAATTACTTGGCCGTTGACCAATTTATTTCTTCGATGGCCATGCAAAACCAATTTCCAAACTAGCTAATAAAAAGATCGCATTGAGTTTGACGTGGGTACCTAATATTTTACAAAGGCATGTCTCTGATTGGTAACCGGTTAACATAAATTTTGTCCGTGGTATTAGATTGCGGTAGTCCCAAACAAGATTTGTGACTCGATTTCGGGATTATTCGATATATCACCAATGTACAGTTACATAATTCGATTTTCATCTATTTTTTTCGACAATCATAGACCTTGCTAACATAATTGATAGTTTTAGTAAAGGTCGTGGTGAAGGAAAGAAATTGCTTTTCTGATAATATATTTATTTCAATTTTCGACATGTCACATAATCGATCTTGCGTTGCTTCGCATTTCATTAACATTTAACTTTTAGTTCTAGTACAAACTGCACAATAGTATTCGAAGGCTTTGACATTTCTGTAATCGAGTAAACGTCAAATGCAACAAATATCACGGAGCGAGTCTAAAAGTAAACATTTCCACGATCATGCTGACCGTGATCAACCTATATTAGAGTACGTTATTCTCGCGATAAAAAGCATCTTAGGGTGTCATTCATCCAGTGGTCGAGAAAAATCTTTGCTTAATAATACGGTTTATCATATTTTATACAAGAAGTGTTACAACTCCTTCTCGATACATCATAAAGGTCGTCTACGTCACAGATTAACAGTAACTACAAACCACTAAAGTGTGGTTCACAATAAACCTATTACTATACGTTTCAATATATGAACGAACTAGACACCAACTTATAAAATAAATATAAATAAAAATAACAGCAAGATTAAAATTAAATTTATTCAACAAAGATATTTAAAATGTAGACACAATATTTCTTCTCTCAAAAACATTTATTCAACAAAATAAAATCGAACATAAAAACATTTGTTCCATTGCATAAAATCCACACATACGTTTTAGCAACTACCGGTAAATTTAATACTCATAAAGAATACATTTTGTAAAATGAAACCAGCCCGAGACAGCAAAACTGTCTATACGAATAAAAAATGTTCGATGTCGATTTGCAAGCATTCTATCGGAAATTATGTCCATGTATGTGTGGGACTTGGCAGGCGTTGGTGTCGGACGTGGGCTCGTACAGACTTAGATACTATGTTCTTTGAAGGCACAGAGTGACTTTTGCAGTTGGGTAATTGTACTAGCATTCATTCATAGAAAACTTTTTCTGTAAATCTGGGAGAGCCTTTTGATGGGTTTAGGACGGACAGGGTTATGTATTTATCAACTTTTGTTGTTTTTAATATTTTAATTTCAGATTCTATTAATTTATTAATGACGAGTTTTTGCTGACGCATAGATATTACATGACATTTGAACTCCAGAGCAGAATTTAAATCTTGTGGCACCGGAAACATCAAAACTGGTTAAGTTTTTTAAATTAGTGATGGTTTAAATTAGTATGAAATGATTACATTCATTGTGCGCAAGGATAAAACATTACCCTATTTTTTAATCAGTCGGATATATATTCATATAATTATTAAGTATTATAATTATTATTTATTTTGCATATTATTATATTTTATACCAAGCTGTTTACCAACTGTGTTTCACTCTTCTGTGTCATTCAAGATGCTTTAGTAAGTACGTACACTGGTATAAAATGATGGGGGCCAATGGCGCAGCGACATTATTACGAACAATTTACTCTACGCCTACAATAAGTTGGTGTCTAGTTCGTTCATATATTGAAACGTATTTTCTATTTGTATACTAGGGAACAAACATTTATGTAAATAACTTTAGTAAAAATGTGTATTTCTTGGGATATTTGGTAGTAAGTATATCTTTAAATACCACACCATGATCTCAACCACCAAGAAAAGTAATCAAATTTAATTTTTGAACCCCGAGAACGCTTTTTTTTTTGTTCACATCAATTAAAATATTGTTTTTATTAGTTAATTAACTAATGTAACCGTGGAACGACATTAAACATTTGTTATGTTGAATTCTATTATTAATAAATTCACTCTTTATTTCAACGGCTTGTATAATATTTACCTAACAATTTCTTTCAACGTAACAAAAACTATTAAGCAGCCATATTTTGACAGCCACCGACAATAATTCAGCCCTTTAATACCTAACTAAGATTATTTATTCAAAATTTATGTTCACGGAAGGGTTATCTATGATGTTCGCGAGTGAATTTATATGTCCGTGCGACTGTGGTCCGTAGGATTCGATATCCTGTAGGTCAGAGGTAATAGTAGTAACAAAATAGGAAAAGGTAAACTATGATTTTGTTTAGACTTTTATTTGATAACGAACTGAAACCCGCGACTTCATTCACAAAAATACATTATTTAGGTAGGTAGTTCACCATTTATTTTTTGCGGAAACCTATAAAAGAAATAAAAAAACTGAGACCGGAGCTTTACGTGCCCTACGAAGCACGGTAAGATGAAATACTACTGAGTGGTTACCCATCTAAGGAATGACCTGGCCGAAGTTGCTTAACCACCGTTATGGTTTCTAAATCAGTGATTGCAAAAGGCTGTGAATGACTAGTGAAAATGTATTTAATAAAATCAGTATATTTTTACCCCAAAGAAAAGCCTTAGTTGTTTGTTACAACATCAGGTTTTTTATATTTTTTCTGCGGAACTCTAATAATGATTTTGTAGACGAGTTGTCAAAATTACTCTTTGCTCGTTATCAATGTAAATATAAATAAATCTTACTATCAATTTCAAATAGCTTTATTGTTCAATGATAAAATAGAAAAGAAAATTTTGTTAGTAAACATTGCTAAACAAAATAATGGAAACAAAACTTTAAAATATACAAAATTATTAACAAGTTACAAAGTTTAAATACCTGTATTCAGAATATTACCTCGGAAACTATCATAAAAGATCTGAGACTTCGTTAAACTTACGAATTCAAAACACAGAAATACAAAAGTAAAACGCCCCAAGACAAGTTTATCTGTAAAAACTAGAAAGTTCGCTACCTACAAAAGCCGATTTAATTACTGCTCTCAAAGATCAAAGTGAGCCGAGACGGAGGAAGTAACTTTACACCGACGTACAAAAGGCAGACATATCGGTGGAGCTACTTTTGGTTTTTGCTTGTTAAGATTGTGAGTTATGAAGTGACTTTTCAGTGAAGTGAATTTCAGTATGAACGACAGACCTATTAATATTCGATATATTAATTTTTTGTGATATCTTTTCGTTTTTTGTCTATTCAGATCAGTCTGTCAACTGTAGCAACAGATGTTTGATGCTCGCTTCATACAAAATTTTGAGAGTAACTATGCAGTGCTTTATGCGAGATTCATGTAATCCCACGTTCTATACATAATATCGTCAGAGATTAAACTAAACTAACCAGGACATCACCATTATGTGAAGTCCAGTACGACTTCACCGTAAGTGACTTTATGACGTCACAATAAGATAAGGCAAAAAAGCACAAGACCGCGCAGGGTGGGCACGTTTGGAGGACGCCTTTGTCCAGCAGTGGACGTCGATTGGCTAATATGATGATGATGAATAAGATAAGGTGGTTACACGTTCTCTTCATATTCCTTTTTTTTTATTGTACTGTAGTAAAGTATCGGAAGAATTACAGGCCCACGTGATAGTAAGTAGCAAGTGCCGTTTATTGACTTCAGCGATACAGTTAAGTCGCTAGACACCTTGGAATTAATGCTGTCTTTAAACCTCACCTCGTTTAAAGAAGGCCTCCACAGATGACGTACGAGGGTTTTTAATGATTATTTTCTCAATTTTAAAAGTAGGTACTACATCGTTTGTAACAATCAAATTTCTTTCTAAGAATAGAATTATTTGCCTGTAAAGTCTAACATTTCTAGTGATAGATAGAGTAAAACATTACTAACGTCATCATTAAATTGGACATGTAAATTCTGATAAATCCCTGAGGCATAATGTTTCTAGCTAAACACGTCAGGTTAACAGCATATTTGACGAAATGGTTGAACTTTACAACCTTGTTTGCGAGATCATTCGTTAAACTAGATCAAATGACATATAGATTGGTGTCTACAATTTATTTTCATTTATTAACTAGGTTTCCGGTGAAATGAATAACTCCAATTTTTGTATTTCAATTAAGACGTGCAATAGTTAACTAGGTTAACTATTACACGTCTTAATTGGTCTCAGTTTGGAGTTTCAATTCTCAAGTGAAAACGTTATAAGACTTTCGCCTTTTTGGTACCTTAGTAGTGGTTCACAAAGTAGACACAGAGGCGCAAAGCCTTTGTAACATTATATATTAGGTTATTTCAGTCTGTTAAAATTTTATTTAGTGTTGTCTTTTTAACTTCTACCCCTTTTGATAGTCGTCCCGTTCAAGTTTCTTTTGAACTAGCCTTTTCAGTTCTTCGATGACAAAAAAGGTATGAAGCTATGTTGTTTTTTTACATTTCTTACTAAAGTGAATTGTTTTAAGAGATAGCTTATTAAGTATTTCTTGGAACTTAATATAAATATTCGCTCTTTCGTTTGGGCATATTATGTTTCCTAACCTTTGAATGACCAGATGGCATAGACAAGAGAAAAACATATGAGAGAAGGTTGTACCATAGTTTAATAGTTTAGTCAAGAAAAGAATTACTTTAACTCTTTGTGAGGAAGATTATCGCATAGTTTGGCTATGACACTTAAAATCATTTTAAGGTTTTGTTGTAGAAACGGAATTAATAGACAATAATTATTAACAGCAACTCTTCAGACCATGTGTATAAGAGAACCATATGGAAATACGAAGAACACCCCATGCTGCATGCGTGCTTTGGAGAGATTATCTCTGTTTTATCAAACTTCTTCATTCAAATGTTAAATGCTAAAAACAACTATCAGAATCGTAAAAAAACTGTTAGTTAGGATATCAATCCAACGGATACCGATCTCCGAAAAACATTGAAGCAAATCTAGCTTTTGTCTGATACTACTTTTAAGTAACTCTTGAATCGAGACTCAATAGAAAGTCTAAAGAGCCTACTAAGTTTGTTCACACATAAAACATAGTTTCAAAATATAACTGTAGTATTGGTATTGGCATAGTGTTCAGATGTATGTGTTGTCAAGTATTTTAATTAATGTCACCGCATTCAAACTAGTAACTGGTGATTAGTGTTGGACATGAGCAGTTTAAATTGTAGCTGATCAGTATAATTTGTACGAAATATCTCGTTAGGCGTGTAATAAATTAGTAAACAGTTGTAGCTAATTTTAATTAGAAATATTTAGCGGGGATGTCGGTAATGTTTTGTTACAAAAACTGCACGTGCAAGTAATGTTATTTTTTTGTAAAGCTGAAGGTGATTCAACCTGATTTTATAGTTAACATAATAAACGCTAATTAAGGGACAGTTTGAAAATTTTAACTTTGACTTGTGTATGATCATACGTCGCCACACAACCATTATAGTCGAAAACCTTCCTGTTGAGACACTGCGGTAATAATAAAGTGAATGTTGTTGCATTGTAGGCGTTGTGATTGAAGTAAAAATAAATTTCGAGATCAAGCTCGACTCGAGTTAAAACAAAACACAATGACATGAGTCACTAACATAATTCAATTATAAACAGTATCAAAAGCACATGCCTTAATATAAATACCGCTAGCTCTGAAAGCGGCACCCGAGTACTAGGCAAGAGTCCATTAGTGGAGGACCCCTGACACCGTGAAAGGGACTAAAGTACGTAACGGCCTACAAGGGTTGCGACAAAAACTGAAAGATTTAAGATGGCGTATTGTCGCGTTTAAGCTTGCTTTTGTAATTTTGTATTCATACGTAAAATGATAATGGTATTATATTTTTGTGTTTTTTTTGTATCTTGTTCTTTTAATTTTTGTTAAGTAAAAAGATTGTAACACAGTTTTCAGGTCAATTCTCGTTACATACAATTTAATTCAACTTAATTTTAATTTAATTTTATTTATTTATAATTTATTTTATAATTTATGCACACAATAAAAATTAATGTACAAGGGTAAGCTTAATGCCTTAATTAATAATTTTAATTAAATTTTTAATTAATCCAAAAGTGGTATTCTCGTCCTTAAACATTTCGTTAAAAATATCTGTGTGTAATCTGACCTTACGCTTAATACTTTTTCCTTTAACTAAGATGAATCCGGAACCCGCAAGTATAATCTATGAAATGCTATGAATTAGGTTTCATGGAATAGTATAAAATGCAATCACCCTATTTTTTTGTCAAGTATTTTGCAAGTGCTTGCAAAACTAAACTAAACTGCCTCGGTGGAGCGGCGGCGGTCGAGACTGATTCAAATCCCTCGCAGAACTATCTTTTGGAAGATTCAGAAAGTATAGATTCTGTTAAATTAATGTTTATAAGTCCCTTATGCGGTAGTTGTCTTTTAAAATTAAATAAAACTTCATTAAAATATTATCATAACAGCTCATTAATGTCCCACTGCAGGGACGGGCCTCCTCCCATGACGGAAGGATTGTTGGCCTACTAATACCACGCTGGCCAGACGGATTGGTATAGGGTTTAATTTCAAGTTTTCTTTCTTCTTATTTCAATAATATTCATAGATAGTCCCTTAGTCGGTTTTTACGACACCCATAGGATGAGATGGGGTGGTAATATATTGTATTCTTACTCCGTCACCACACGGATAATATTATTATACTTGTATATTAGACGTAAAGAGTTAGATGTTTAAAAAAATTATTACATTATAATTATGCTCGTAGGCACGACCTTGTCCTATTTCTCAACATCTTACGCATCAAGTATATTTATAACCTTTTATTAAACGGAAACCTTTCGACATTTATAACCACTTACATCTGTTAATTGTGTACACACACCAACTAATCAAGCTAGACACTCATGTACCTTAATACCTTGAAATAAGACACAATTTCAAATGAAAATGTTTAACTTGATGTGTTGCTGTGTGTACACGTTTTGTGGACGATTATACTGTAATTGTAAGAGCAAACGTCCGAATTTGTTAAGTCGAGCTACAATTACGTCAATTTGTGTCTCGGTCAGAGGTTAGATTAGACACGGAAAAATTATAGCCAGGGATTCATTTCAAGTAATAATAATGTTTCTTGCGCGAACATTTCTTATGTTACAAAAGGTTTTTATTAGAGTAGAAGAATTTATTTTTGGTAATAATGTTTCAGAGTATTTTATTACTTGTGGTAAAAAAATTTATTACATTTTTGTAAATTAATATAATGATAGTTTTATTTTAGTATGCATTATTAGGTATCATATTTCTCACGTACTTCATCAGCATGATGGACGAATACCCTGCTTCTGAGGGTACGAAAAATGTCGGACAGCAGCCTGGTTACTACCCGAACGAAAGAGAAAAAGAACAACGACCTCTGTGGAGTAGTGGTTATATAACATGACTGCTACGCAGAAATTTCGGGTTCGATTCCCGCTCTATGCCAATCTTTGTGTGAATGAACATGATTGTTTGCATTGGTCTGGGTATTTTCTATGTATAATATGTATGTATTTACAAAACAAAAAAGTATTTAAGTATGTTTATCCTTTGCCTAGTACCCATTGTACAAGCTTTGCTTAGTTTGGGACTAGATGACGTTGTGTGAATGTATGAGGAAAATTTATTTTATATATTTATTTAGTCCTAAATTAAACACAGTTTCTACTAAAGGCACTAAGCAAGGACTATACATACTTTAATACATGTTTAGTAATACATTCTACATAGAAAACATCTAGAGCAATGCTAACATTCCTGTTAATCGACACAAAGATTTGCATTGAGCCGTAATCGATACTGAGACCATAAGCTTGGAATAATCTTGTCTACACCCACCTTTATTTATGTTCAGTCTGATATTTATGCTCGCTGCAACAGGTAATCGTATAATATTAATTCTATTGAATCTTTGTTTACGGTTTAATAAAAATCTATTAGATTGGACCTTACTTCTTTGTCAGTTAATACATTTTGACGCTTTTAAACCTCTGTGTGTACTTACCTACATACGATCGGATTTAAAAAAAGAACCCCTTGCTAGTAATGTTTAAGGTAGTGGAATAGAGAGAGCTGTAGTAAAGACTAAAGATAACATCACCTCATGTCTTCTAGTTAAGATTAAAACGATATCATAATTTAAGTTTCCATGTTTTAACACAAGGTACAACACTATTGTAGTAAAACATTTTGAATTAAATAATTTAAATTTAATCCTTAACACAATACAATAAAATAATACAATAAAATATCCTCACACAATGACACAACACAATAAATAAGTATTTCTCACACATTCACACAGCGATACCTAGTCCCAAACGAAGCAGAGCTTGTACTATGGGTACTAAGGTTATACACATTGACCTCACACGTCGCAGTATTATAACGTATTCAATACCGTTTATACGTTATCTTCAGTAATGGGTGATAATCTCGATAATTGAGTCATTACTATCAAGGGAGCGTTAATATTTAATGAAGATTTTGTATGATAAATAAATTATGTGTGTAATATTAAACGTATTTTCATTGTCGTCTTATCACTTTAAAGTTAAGCAGCAAAAGGTTTACTTAGTCTACCAATACTAATCATAAAAGCCCATTAATGTCCCACTGCAGGGACGAGCCTCCTCCCGTTACGGAGGGATACTTGGCCTACTAGTACCACGCTGGCCAGACGGATTAATATAGGGTTTAATTTCAAGTTTTCCTTCTTTCTATGTAAGGGTAATATTTACAGATAGTCCCATAGTCGCTTTCTACGACACCCATGGGATGAGATGGGGTGATGATATATTGTATTTATACTCCGTCACCACACGGAAAACCAATACGAAGCTGAATGCTAAATACCAGTTATTTTTCAAGTGTTTCTTTTATAATAGCTGAGAAATACGGTATGCTCAGTAATAAACTTTTGCGCTATCGTTGAGTTGAGACAGGGTGGCGATCTGGTGGCGATACTAGATAAACAATACCCCAAATACTGCTTGCTAACACATACACATTGAGTAGCTGTTGGTTATAACTGTAACAAAGAAAAAGCCTGTCATCTAGTGTCTTGGATAGATCTTGGGTTTCACATAATACGGAATCACTGTACACAAAAGGTTATATAAAACCACTACGTCTTTTCAGAAGTTTCTATAAAAATCTTTCTGCATGATAAAACCACCTTAAACGCAACGAACGAGTACCCAATAGTACCTACCTGTACAGAAACTTTCCAAATTGTATTCTCCAATACATTTTAGATTTTGTAAACATAAATTTCTTCACAATTCGGAATGGTCAGGCATTTTTTTATAAAAATAGAGTTCAAAAAGTCGAGATTTCAGGTAGTATTGATACTTTTTTGTGATGACGATAATAAGGCGGATGTTCAACTTAATTAGCAGTAAGTATGTTGTTTCGTTTTAATTAGGACAACGGTATTGTGCATCAACACAAAATGATTAACAATGACTTAGTAGCTTTGTATTAGCGTTCTATTATTAGTGATGTGGTGATACATGTTTCTAGGTATTAAAAATATTTAAGTCAATATAATTAATAAGATGTTTAACTTTTAAAATAGGGAATAGCTTTCTACTCAAGTGTATAGTATCAAACGTGAATTATTTCAGTACACCCGAAACAAGAGGAAGGCACAAGACCGCGTAGGGTGGAAACGTTTGAAAAGGGGCCTATGTCCAACAGTGGAAGTCCATAGGCTGACATTTCACCCAAAACAATTATTATAACGTTTGCCTTTATTAAAAAAAAGTCTTTTTTTTTAGTCGTTTTTTTAATAATTTGAACAAATCTAGTAACAAATTAGATCGTTGTATCATGTGTTTAATTTTTTTAATTTTAATTGACTCTCCTACGAATATGGTACTTCCATGTCTGACACGAAAAAGCTTGAACCCGAATATATTAAAAAATGTGTTATAAAAACATCAATTCAAATAAACAAAATGTTCACAAGCGGCTAAATAAGGTGGCGAAAAGTTTTTAAAGAATTTTATTCAAACAAGAAACATTAAAAGTCGATAAAAAAATTATACAAAAACTAAATATCGGCAACTTAGTCGCATCACTACACACAACACAGTAACTATACATCAACTAGACGCGTAGATCAATACTACGACAATCTACTGTTCTGATCTCTATCTGAATGCCCATTGACATTAATATGCAGTCAGTAGCATTGAATAATTGAAAGCTTATCTACTACTATCTACAAGGCAATGATGGAATGTCACATTAGATTTGGCTTCGATTTACCTAACTGCTTGTTAGTTTGTTATTGGAGGAACAAAAGGAAGATATAATTAAATCAACGGGAAATGCCAGGGACTAATTAAACGCCTAGTAAAAGACCCTCAAGTCTTTAGCACCACATCTTATCATAACAACCCATTATTGTCCCACTGAAGGGACGGACCTCCTACCGTGGCGGAGGGATATTTGGCCTACTAATACCAGGCTGGCCAGACGGATTGGCACATGGTTAAATTTCAAGTTTTTCTTCTTTTTATTTCGTTAAGATGATAGTCCCTTAGTCGGTTCTTACGACACCCATGGGATGAGATGGGGTGGTGACATATTGTATTCTTACTCCGTCACCACACGGAGAACGGAAACGGGAAATGCCAGGAACTAATTAAACGCCTAGTAAAAGACCCTCAAGTCTTTAGCACCACATCTTATACCGTTTGGGAATTTGATGACATTTTATTTAAAAGTTCTTATCTATAAACAGAAACCAAGGAGCTCGTTTCTTGAAGGGAGCTTTAAGAAACGAGCATATACTCCCTTTTTAAAAGTCGGCAACGCATCTGTGATTCCTCTGTTGTTGCGGGTGCACATGGGCGGCGGTGATCACTTACCATCAGTCAAAATGCTGGCTCGTTTGACTCCTATTACATAAAAAAAATACCAGACAAGTCAAATTAATCCGTAATATGATGTAATTATTAACATTTACCTAATTTCAGTATTGTCAATTAAATTTTAATCGTTCCCAGTCCAATGTACCATATATTATGGTACATGTGCAGTGTTTTACTATTGTGTCTGCTGGCGGCATTGTGAAAGGGTTAAATCGTTTTGAAAAGCTTTTATTTTTTAACAATAACCGTTTAGTAAAAATGGCTAAACCAATCTACAACAAAGACTTCTTTAGTAGTCCCATGGTACATCTTTTACTATGACTAAATCAACAACAAGATATTTTTTTAATAGTTTTAGCCCCCCGAAGCACGGCGACAAGTAAATCGGTATTTTACCTAAAAATTCGCTTTCAAATGTCATTTATCCTATCTATCCGTACATACATTATCCATTATTGTAATAACAACAATGTTTAAAACTTTTTAAACTCCCCCTTTTATTTTACCTAAGAATACAAAAGCAACGCATAACATTCTGTACAAAGTTAAATTAAACCAAAACCGCAGTGCACTTGATTCATGGCAAAGACGTCGTCAACTTAACAAATTACTAAACTCCTAATCGCTCTCACGAAAAGGGAAATTTTCCTCTCAATAAAACAAAAAGTACCCACAAAAAGCTAATCATTATTTAATGCTTCAATATAATCAATCATTTTGACGAATAGACGTATATATTTTTGGACTGTCAAACGTTAAATAAAGTAATGATGTTTTGTAGTCCCATCGCTCATATTATTTTGAGCAGTATTTTTGTGTTATCTGATATTGTTTTTACCCTTAATAATGTAGAATGATGTAATTCGTTTATGATACCGATATGATACAATGTTGTAAATTACGTCAAGTGTGAATATTTTTAAAGGGTAATACAGTATTTATTTAGTAAGAAAGCTTAGCAGTTTTTTTAAATTCTATTTGAGAGGTAAGTGTAAACATAAAAAAAAAACAAATCACTACAACAAAATTGACAATACATAAATATCAAAGAGTGTCCCTGAACAACTAGTTTCAAAGTGCATTAAGTACATTACATGTCGATTCAACATTCGGAAAGAAGATTAAAGGATTGGACTAATGTTGTTCTCGCCGAACTAGACAGTTACTTAGCAAAGCAACTACGTATTGATACTTTTTTAAGTCGAGTTAGCTCGTTCAGGCTAAAATAACTTTACTAAAGTTCAGCCAATTAAACTAAGTAGTTTATTTTGTTCTCATGTTGGGGAATTTTATCGGAACAGTGCTTGTGGTTAGGAAAGGGGCGATTAGAGACTAAGTCTATTGTGGTGTTAAGTACTTTTTGATTTTCGGTAGGATTTTGGATTTGTACTAAGTAATTTTCGACTTATATGACCTACGAGATTAGTCAGTAAAGACAATAAGTAATTTTATTAAGTGGGTTACTTAGACGCTTAATCATGTAGCTCATTTTAGTATCCATCTATAAAACCAGGCGTTCTTTAGATAAGAAGGTACTAAGGCCCCCTATACAACATTGACTAAAAGGATTCATTACAGTTTTGATTTCATGCCTGTGGAGGCCTAACTGTACTTTACACAACTTCTACTCTTTTCTATTGGGAAAGGTAATGAAAACACTTGAACAACCTCTGTGGCGCAGTCGGTATATTACATAGCTGCTGCTGCCACGCAGAGGTCTCGGGTTTCATTCCCTCTCAAAGCAAATCTTTGTGTGCATGAACATGATTGTTTGCATTGGTCTGAGTGTTTTCTATGTTTATGTATGTATTTAAAAAAAAGTATTTAATTATGTTTATCCGTTGTCTACCCATAGTACCTATGCTATGCTTAGCTTGGGACTAGGTGGCGATGTGTGAATGTGCGAGGATTATTTTATTGTTTATCTAGAGACATTTAAGCTCACTGGTACTTTAAAAAAAAAGGTTTGGTTTCCGTTACAACAAAAAAACAACATTTCTTTACAATGCCACGTTCAATAGAGCTCCAAGTTTTTGTATATATTTAGGTAAGCACGTACGTTATGTATGCTTCCCACGTCTTCTTAGTCGTTTGTCAGACAACCATCCATCTTCGCGGTTCATTCGTCAATGAAGCATGTTCACTGGTCACGTTTACTTTTGTTTTTTGTTTCTGTACATGGTTTTTATATTAGTCTTTGCTATTTCTGGAATCGTTTTTTACTTATTTGTTTATTGTTTCTTAAGTATCTTGGTAGTCTACTGAAATAAAATGATTACGCTAATAAAGTGGTTACTTTTCTTACCTGTATTATGAGGTTAAGGAGAAAGAATATAGAATGAAATAGTACAATGTTATGTATAGGCAATGTGTAATCAAAACTTACTTATAATTACAAATATTTTTTTTCATTGTCTTTCTTCTTTTCGGACTTACTTATAATTTTAATAGTTTTAGTCGGTATTTCAAGCTTAGAGTCGTAGCACATATAACGTAACGTAAACGGATCGGCATCGCCTCGCCTTTTTCCTCGGTGTCAAACGTCAAAAATCCGATTACGTTACGATTCCGATTAGTGTGCGTTGCAGTAAGGAGTTTCATACAAGTAATACTGAAAGGCTCGAGTTGATACGGTGCCGATCCGTTACGTTACTTTATATTTGGCACAACCCTTATAAGTATTAGAATCGGTAGTAAAACTCAGTTATAAAATTGATTAGTTTTTTTAGATCACCTTTGAGGGTTCGTCGAGAAGAAGAAAAGTATTACCAATGGCAGATATTATTATTAGCAGTGTTTGCAAAATATGCTTAATTCTCATTACTTTACCATCTTCAAGACAATATTTATTTACAAACAACTCTAATAAAGAATTACAACTAAAAAGACAAAATAATATTCCGTATATTTTTAAGTATATTATTATTATGTTTGGATGTGCAAAGTAAGATAACTTTATTCTTGTAATGTCTAGCGTCAAAAGCTCTTATGTTGCCCTTGTAAACACTAGACAAGGTTTGTAGGGTCGAAAAAAGGTACTGTTCTTACAAAAAGAAAAGAGAGTCCTTAAAAATGCTAAGGTACTATGTAAGGGGTTCTTGACACGATTGTAATAAAACACTTCTTGTAACAATGGTTACTTAAAAAAACTTATACAGCTAGTTTGAATGTTACGTTATGATATAAAATTGTAAAATACTCTGTGTTTTTCCTGTTTGAACGATATTATTGTGACCATGTTAATAATTTATTGATTACAAACCAGAATTACAAAAATGTAGTTATACGACACGTATTAATGTTAGATTAATCTGTAGTGTTGAACAAAATAATAAATAATAAATATTACAAAATAACTTATTAAGTATATAAATAATTTCCTAAAAATCATTTGTTATACTTTTAAAATAAAATATATTTTACCTAAGAACATAACAATGTAGTGATAACGCTATTTGATAAAAGGATACTGGCTGTTTTTGTGCATTTTTTGCCCATATTATTATATGTATGGGCATTTTAAAATTTCTTTAACACCATCTTTACGCCCTTTATAAATTCCCAATAGTTGATAACAAAGTTATATTAAGACGTTTGTACAAACCTAGTATGTACTACATTAACAAATAATGTGTTATGATATATACCAAATCCAATTTCCATCTAATTTCGTGTATAATGCATCTGTCACCAGATTACTCTATCATGTATTGTCAGTTGCAATTCCAATTGCAATTTTGACAATGCAAATCATACCCAAGCAATACCATTTGCTATTAGATGCATATTAATTAGAAATTGTTCTATAACTGTCTTTATGTTAGTCTTGAGTGTTATTTATGACTAGCTGCTGTGCCCGCGACTTCGTTCGCGTGGCGGATGTTACTTACTTCGCAATTTGATTTAATACTAAAAAATCGTTTTTTAAACCTTATAACAAACAGATATACCTACAAACGAATTGTAAAATTAACGAACGAACCAAAACCTTTTCAAAAACAGACCTTTACAAAGACAGATCTATGAAGACTGCGTCTAAACTTATGCTGAAAGACATGAGCGAACGTCATTCTTTCAAGGAAAATCTTAACACTGCGATACTGAAAATGACGTCACAGGCACAATGCCATCTGTTGTCAAATTTGTAAGTTAAAATAAATGACAGCCCATTAATGTCCCACTGCAAGGACGCGCCTCCTCCCGTGACGGAGGGATACTTGGCCTACTAATACCACGCTGGCCAGTCGGATTGGTATAGGGTTTAATTTCAAGTTTTCCTTCATTTTTATTTCGTAAAGATAATATTCATCGATTGTCCCTTAGTCGGTTTTACGCCACCCATGGGATGAGATGGGGAGGTGACATATTGTATTATACTCTGTCACCACACGGATAATCGCTAATTAATTATGAATGAATACATTTGCACGCCACGTTATGGTGCGGCAGAATTACCTGCCTCGGTGGCGCGGCGGTCGCATTACATGGCTGGCGTGCATGAGGTAGCGGGTTCGATTCCGATGGAGGGCAATTGTGATACACAAACTATTGTCCTTAGTCTGGATGTTTTTTGTGTCCGTTAAATTGATATTTTTAAAGGCTAGTGTGAGATTTGTCTTTTGTAAAAAAAATGCTGAAATAAAAAATTATTGTACCTAACACCTTTTTACCATCTAGCAAAAAATATTTGACTCAACTTAGACTCGACTATATTATTATTATTATCTATATATAAACTGCGTGCAGTATTTTTGAATTACTTAATAAAATAAACACAAACACTTTGAATAATAATTTAATGTTTTGTGATTGTATTTCTATATTTTATTGTCAGTTTTGTATTTTTTTAATGTTGACAATAGTTATACACATTATTGTGTATCATGATTTTATAAAGAAAAAACGTTTTAATTATTATGTTGTCTGTTATATTATACCCATATATTATTAATTATTAAATAGTTATATAAGTGTGTTATAATTGCAGTTATAATAAGATTGTGAGAAAAGGAATGTTATTTTAATTCAATTTAATATTTATGATTAAGTATAGGTATAGTTTAATTTTAAAAAATGAAGTTTGTATGCCATTATTAGCAATAAAGGGAAATACTATTTATTTTTGTCAGATGTTTTGTACCTGTGATTAACTAATAAAGGTTATAATAATATGTATTTGTAAATATTTACATTAATAAAAACAGGTGGAGTCTGAGAATTACTGGTCAACGTAAAAGTATGCATCATACTTTTACGTTGACCAGTAACTACTACAGTTTAAACTAAATTAATACCAAAAGATTAATTGATACTTTAGATTAATAGCTTACTAATACAATTTATATTTAATTAAATTGCGTTTCAATTACGAAAAACACAAAAATATAACAATCAAGTAAACTTATAATTGATTTAATTTAATAAGACTTATAATTTATATTACACATACGATTCATGGTTAATTTTATTATCATTTAAAAGGAATAACTTATTAATAGCACTTAATAATAAAATAGTTATAGATTATTTAAAAACTCATTTATTTTATGATTACTACTGGTAACGCCATCTCGTGAACAAAAGAAACGAAATTTAAATTCATTCAACATTGAACCAAAACCATTTCTCATGACCCCTGATTTGTATTGGACTGTTGTAATTAAGAGATCTAGCGATATCTCGAGTAATACTTATCCGATTTTGATGAAACATACCTCAGTTTAAGCCTAATAAGAAAGGCTACAATACAATGTATTGTTATTAAGATTATATTTTAATTCGTTTTAAAGATGTGCGGTAACAAACAGACAGACAGACAGATATACATTAATTCTAAAAATTGTAAGTGTGTAGTGTTGTTGCTTTTTGACTTTTTTCTAGATTTTATAGATAATTTTTATCTGAATTTTCGAAAAGAACAGACATTTCGACCTCTACAGTTTTATTATAGTATAGAAGATAAATAGATTACCTGTTTAAAAAAAAAATACCTAAAAACTAATTTAATATCTAAAGTGCGCTTATTCCGAGAAGAGTTAATAAGAACCACGTCCGTTCGCATTAAAAGTCAATGTGAATGAAATTATATACTCGTAGATGCACCGGTTGGCCGTTTCGGACGTTAAACAAAAATCAACCGTACAGCCGTACTCGTACTGGCGCGGCGACATTTGGAAATTTTCTTTCATCTATATCTTGTGTGTTTATAAACCGATTTCTATAATTATTTTTTTTATGAATAAGATATTAAAGTGTACTTTTGAAATATGGGAGTTTGAAAAAGATATGTCTATGCAAATTACAATATATTTATGTATTTAATACACTTTGAAGAAAACCCCCCTGATTAAACACGTTATTGTGGCTAATATATAAAAGATATATATATACTATTAGCGACTTTTTTGTACATCTTTTGAAGACCATTATTTTTGTAATACATATTTTTGGCGTATGATCAACGTATGCGATGATAAGAGCTCGAACGCGCGTTTTTTCAACCGACTTGCTTCAAATTTCTCGTCACTGCTCATTTCCTATGTGTCTTAGCGTTATGTTATATAGCCTATAACCTGCCCAGGAGTATGGACTACAATCGTACCAAGTTTGGTTAAAATGCCTTCAGTAGTTTTTGACCCATGCGTGCACATACAGACAGACAGACAGACAGACAGACAGACAGACAAAAAATTTATTGATTGCATTTTGGCATTGGTGTCGATCACCATTCATCCTCCAATATTAATTTTTAACATTTATTCAATGTACAGAATTGATCTCTCTACAGTTTTATTATATTTATAGTATAGATAGATATAGATATAGATTAGAATAATGATACTATTCCTGATGTTCTTACACAACGCCAACTGCTCTTATACTAAGCAGAGTTTGTACTATGGGTAGACAAATAATATTTTTATATCATCTTTATTATCATACTACAATATGTCACCACTCCATCTCATTCCATGGGTGTCGTAAAAATCGACTAAGGGACTATCCGTGAATATTATCTTTAAGAAATAAAAAGAAGGAAAACTGGAAATTAAACCCTATACCATATTATATACCAAATTACCATCTTAATCATTATATAGGTATATACCAAATTAAATCCGTCTGGCCAGTGTGGCATAAGTAGGCCAAGTATCCCTCTTTAATGGGAGGAGGCCCGTCCTTGCAGTGGGACATTAATGGGCTGTTATAATGTTATGTTTATCATACCCGCCCGCAACTTCACCCGCGTTGTAAAGCTTAAATGTTATTCTACACCCTAAACGACCTATATTCCATATTTCAGTAGTTTTTGCGTGAAAGCGTAACAAACATCCATCCATTCATCCATTCTTACAAACATTCGCATTTATAATATTAGAAGGATTTCTACTATCCAATGGGCGTCCACTGCTGGACATAGGCATTCCAAATATTTACATCTTGCGTGGTCCTGTGCCTCCCTCAGTAATTATATGATTTTTAAAAATACATACATACTTTATATTTACAAGGGGCTGACATTGGCACTGTTGTAATCAAATGGGGTTCATGTAATTTACGTGTATTCTATTGTGTCTTAGAGTTCAGACAATAGAACATAAATAACAACATGTAAAAGAAAAAATACGCATACTTATTGCAATTCACCATCATATTTCCCTTGTCATAAATAACAGCAGTTTGTTTTTCAAGCCACCCCCATACGTGAGATTTTTATCAAGGCATTTACACTTGGCATCTTATTACCATAGAGAGGACAAAGAGACATCTTGACTTGATGGAGTGATGAGAATTGTTGGTCGGTGGCTCATGTTTGATCGTTCGTGTGCTCCAGTTTAAATTGCCTTGGGCTTTGCAGACGAGAAGTTGTTTTTGACTTACGAAAAGAAATATTTTTAAAAATTAGAAAATGAATTGAACTAACTATGGCTTGATTGTATGTGGCATATAATACAATGTGTATGAAAAACTGCAACTGTATTATGTTTTTAAACTAAACTATATTTTAGTATTTTATTTTTTGGTTAGATATTTTTTTTCCTTTAAGAAAAATCTCAATTTTGCAAAAGAGAACGTAAAGTATATACAGTAGGACACCGCAAATTAGCGGATTTATTAATATTTTGTAATTACAAAAAGAGTTAGTACAAATAGCTTTTGATAATAAAATCTTCAAAAAGTCATTATAAAAAAAAATACTACAAAAAGACAATTATTTAACAACCATAAAAATGATGTAAACATCAAATTGCATACGGCTGAGTTGGAAACAATAATTAAAACTATTAATAGTTTTACTTCAAATGCTCAGGGGTGGGACGGCATTAGTCTGGACATGATCAAATTGACGTTACCTGGCACCGCTCAGGTTATTACTGACATCATAAACAGGTCGATAGAAACTGACACATTTCCAGAATTATGGCGAATAGCTGTTGTGCGCCCCATCCCTAAAATAAACCACCCAGTTAATATCAAGGACCTCCGGCCTATTAGTGTCTTGCCTTTCTTATCGAAAGTGTTGGAGCGTGTGGTCTGTACACAACTAGTAGATTTTTTGGAAAACAATAATGTTCTACCAGAATTTCAGTCTGGTTTCAGGAGGGGGCATAGCACCGGTACAGCCTTGAGTGATGTAGTGGGAAATATTCTCGAGGCCCGCGATCAAGGTAAAGCTACAATCTTGGTCTTGCTAGACTACACTTGTGCTTTTGATTCCATTAGTCCCGCGTTACTCATCTCAAAACTAGCTTACTATGGCTTTCACAAGAAGACACTAAAGTGGTTCCAAAGCTATCTCTCGTATAGACAGCAGTGTGTAGAGATATGTAGAGAAGATGGATCAAGAAAGAGGTCATCTTATCACTCCGTGACTAGAGGGGTACCACAAGGTTCGTTATTGGGGCCTATTTTGTATATTCTGTACAGTGCTGATGTAGTAAAAACTAACCAACTGCAAGTATCATATGTACGCTGATGACCTACAGCTGTATACGTCGTTCGAGCCATCTGAAACAGAGACAGCGGTAAAGAGAATTAACGAGGATTTGGATAGAGTAGTGCGATGGTCAGAACTTAACTCCTTAGTACTAAATCCTTTGAAAACGAAATTCATGGTTTTTGGTACCCGAAAGACAGCAGGCGCTGTAATCTCCGCTAATCCCAAATTAATAGTTATGAATGAAGTGATTGAGAGGGTGGATAGGGTCAATAATCTTGGGTTGTTAATGGATGCGGAACTTAAATTCGACGAGTACATAAGAAATATTATGCGAAACTGTTTTTACAGACTTAAACTGCTGTATGAAATTAGACGGTATATATCCGAGCAACTCAGAATACAACTCATAAACAGCCTTGTGTTGTCCAGACTCAACTACTGTGACACTGTATATGGACCTTGTTTGAATGCCGGGATCGCAAAACTTACACAGAGAATTCAAAATGCATGCAGTAGGTTTTGCTTTGATATTCCCAGGCGAAGCCATGTGACACCATTTTTAAATAAACACAACATTTTAAAAATGTCAGCTCGCAGAAAACTTCACTTGGCTACCTTACTGTTTGGAGTCATCAATAGCCAAAAACCTGGTTACCTCTTTGAAAAATTAACTTGGAGGAAACATCACGCTAAGTATGGTATTCGTACGACTGTCCAACCGCTTACGGTTCCCATGCATAGAACAACAGCTTTCAGGGGCAGTTTTAAGTATGCCGCAACATATTGCTGGAACAATCTGTCTCCTCCAGCTCGCTCCCTGAAAACTAAATTAAGTTTCGTAGCATATCTCAAAAAGACATATCTCCTCGAACAGTTGTCTTCGGAATAATGGTTGTGCTTGTGTTTCTTTTAGTTATGGTAGTTGTTTTCAATGTAGTATACACGTATTTGTGTTGTATATATGAGCGTAAATGGATATAAATAATTATAAATATATTTGTATGTATATGTATGTGTGATAAATTGTTGTCTGGGTGTCTGTTTGTATGTAGGTGGTTGTTTGTATGTATATTCTTTTGTAACGTGTGTGTATCCATGCGTGCAAGTGCGTAATCTGGCTCGCATCGTGTGTGTTGTGTGTGGTTGACGATGTGCGTTTGCGGTGTATAGCTGTACAATGGATGTTTGTGTATAGCTGATTACATCAAGTAGATCATAAATCTGTTACTTCATTGGGATGTCGCTGAAAATCAGCGCTATCGTGGTGCAATCAATAGGTTGCACTCCGGAAGCATATTTGCTGAGCGATTTACCCTTTTCTTTTTTGCATGGATGGGGCGCGGACCACTGCTTGTAAATTAAATGATTCCGCATGTTCTTTTTCATTGTTTACATTCTTATATTTAAGTACTAATATTATTGTTATATTGTAATGTGTTAAGTTTAGTTTTGGTTTAAAATAATTAGTTTTTATAGATACGGCTTACCCATGCAAAGAAAAAATAAATTTATTTTCTTTCTTTCTTCTTTCAAAAAGTCGCTAGTCTACATAACCCAACAAAACAGTGTTTGTAGCTTACTCTAAGATAAATAGCGAACAAGATCGATGTTTATTTGGGACACTTGGTGCCCAACTTGTCCATTGTTATAATACAAGCCCTATTGACATACCCTTACGAAGTTAAGCTGGGCAAATATTAAATTGGCTGCTTTGTTTGTGCTGTTTCGCAAGTATGTGTGGGACGTTCGCAAATAATTTTACACCGTGTTCACACCTTGTATAAAGTCCGAGTTTTTTGATCACAAATAGGTAGTTGTTTTAGAGTGGGTAGTTTTTGTTTCGTATTTAAAAGTAAAAATTGAGTAAAGTTTGAGTTAAGGGGTTATTAATAGGTAAAATAGTTTTATTTTTATTTTTGTTTGTTAAATTGCAAACTTAAGTAGTTTCTTACCCTCTCTATATGAAGGCAAACATTCATGTCTGATCGCGATTAGCCTTATGGTTATAGCTAAATATTTAAACTTAATGTGTATTTTAGGATTGCAGTACAAATTGACTTAATGAGACTTCAGGTACTTTATCGCCATCTTTAGTATACAAATAATATATAATACTATTTTATACGGGTCTTACTCGCGTTACAAATTTATTAATTAGCCTAGATACTAGTAAGATAAACACATAGGTTTTTCTCCGACGTTTCCGCGGAGGGACTTTATACCGCGAGTAAAGACTCGTATAAAATAGTACCTATCATGTATTTAAATCGCGATAGTTTAAAATCTATTATTACAAATAATATATTCATTCTTTAAGGTTTATTATTATAGTACAGAAATAAAGAAGCAACACAGAAAAGTGGATACCAAGTCACGAAAACACAAGACATGTCTTACCAAAGCAAGGGAACAATTCAACACTAATTAGCAACACATTGTGGTGCACACCATGTACCCTTTCACAACCTATTTCTATGTCATACTACGTTACATAAGTATGTGTGCATTCAAAGTCGGTATACACTTTGTAAGGCAAAGGGAAACGCATAATTGTCTTAATCCGGGGGTTATGAATGGTGAATTGGTGAATGACAAGGCAGGGTTGCAAGTAATGCTATCCGTAATCCTGTCAAATATATATGTCGCAGGGAAATGAGGAAACCAGGGATTTCACGAAATCACTAGGGATATCACGAAATCTCGGTAAATGCCAAAAATGACTTGCATTGTGGTCACAGTTCTAACCTAACCTAACCTACAGAAGTTGGAATCCTTGTGTTTTTTTATCTTACAAACAAAAATATGACCATTTCTTTTCTAGTAGAAACGGGATTTCGTCATAACCCTAGGGATTTCGTGAAATCCCTGTTTTCCTCATTTCCCTGCGACATATACAAGAGTCACAATATGGATATAAGTAGACCCTACTGTTGGGATCTTAACACATCTACTATACTGGGTTGAATGGCTAAGCTGATGGCTGATTAAAATATTACAACTTGTTATTGTAAGTCCTTTTCATCAGTTTCGATGACAGCGATTCTTGCTATGTTAAATAGTATTACGGACTACGTTTTACTAGTTGTGAGATCTTACATGCCATGCCTAAAAGAGGTGGGATACAAGTGGTAGAATTAAAACGTTAAACTAGTTTTTTTTAATTAACGAGTATCGTTGACGAAACATAGAAGGCAAGTTTCATCCGTATTTCACCAAAAAATATTATAAAATCTCTATTTTATAATATTTTGTTATTATTTTATAGTGTTGTGTTAGGTTATATTGTTGTATATAGAGTTGTAGAGAGAGGTCTTTTGCAGCGATGGAAAATAATTCGGCCTACTTAAGTCATGTGTGTTAGTAAAATAATTTTGTTTCATATTTTTGTCTCAATTACTGATATTGTGACTTAAAAGCGCCTTTTGCGTACATCCACTATGTTTAAACACATTCCCCCTTACTTATAAACACCTCTTAAAGAAGAATGGGCATTTTTGTATGGAAGCCGTCCGCACCCTTGTAACACTTATAGTTATACATCAAATGAAAGTACTTGAAAAGTGAAGCATTTTATTGTATGAAACCAATCTGTCAGTTATGGGAGAACAGAGTTATTGAGGATAAGAGAATAAAAATAATAAACGATAATATTACATACTTTATGTTAATATTTACTATATACGCACGATAAAGTCAAAGGCTATCTTACTAGTAGACGGACCATACATCTAGATCATCCTACATCATCCAGAAAATCATCCACTGCATTTTTCTGACTTTCGGATAGCTAGCCTTGCTAAACAAAACATGTAGAGAACCATTTAAGAAATATTCTTTATGTTTTATATTTATCCGACAGAATTTATGTTCCTCAGGGTCGGCAAAGGCTCGACTCAGACTAATAGGTCGATAACCAGCCGGTTCGGACTTCTTTTGTCGGGTTTCGGTATTCTGATAACCACGGTGTCTTTCCAATGTGTTGGGAAGACACAATTTGATATTGCGACATTAAAGATGCATGTCTGTTAGGGATCAAGAGACGTTCGGGGAATAAATTGATGACTATATTTGTTATTTTTTCTGAGCCGGGTGCCTTTTTAGGGGCGAGAAGTTTAATGTCCGTATGGTGACGGACTAAGAATACATGATGTCACCATCCCTTTTCGTCCCGCGGGTCTCGTAAAAGCCGACTAAGGGAATCCTTACGCAGATGTTATCACTGCTAGAGAAGGAATTCTAGAAATAAACACATTACCAACCCGTCTGACCAGCGTGGTAAAGTAGGCCAAGTAACCCTCCAAAATGAAAATGATAACACACCAATATAAACGGCCCCCAGTCCCCAGTCGCTCCGCTATTCCTGGTCAAGGTAGCGGCCATGGAACGGCAGAGTAGGGGGTGCGAAAAATCTACGGAGGAGGTCAGACTACCAACACAACCTACCTTTGGCCTCGGCACCATACAACGCGCGCACACTGCGGACTAAAGAGAAGGTCGTAGAACTGGGGGAAGAATTGAGTAGGTGGGACATTGTCGGCTTATCTGAAGTTCCAAGACAGGGGGAGGACCCTTTAAGTCTGATTACTGCTCTATTTCCGGGAGGGCGACCTCTTGGTCCCCTCACCCGACACCTCCCAGGGACTGTTGTCCCAGGGAGGTGTCGGATTTTACATCCAAAAATCTCTCGTGAACAACGTGGTGAAGATCGAGAATGCCCTAGAAGCCTCTGCGAAGCAGGGCCCTAGAAGTAGAAATGAGTGGAGAGGGAGGTTCTTTGGATATGGACAAAGAAATCCACGGGGCCAAATGCTTGCGGACTTCATGGAGAAGGAGGGACTTTTTATGATGAACTCCTTCTTCAAGAAGCGTAACTGCCGCAAGTGGACTTGGATTAGTCCTGATGGTGTCACTAAAAATGGGTATTCTTTTGTTTTCTATAATTTCATTTGTAATAATATTGTTTGCCATAATCGTCCTCGGTCATAATATTCATTTGCCATAACAGGATTATGGTTACCACCCCGGCTTAGAACAACCTGACTTGGATAGGTTAAGTTAAGTTTATTTTTTAAACCACGGTAAAGTAGGAGACCCGCGAAGCGGGGCTCCGTCGAGCTTATTTGACGTTATGTCTAATGATATTATGGCAAATATTATTATGGCATATGAAATTATAGCATTTAAAATTAAGTATGACAAACATTAGTAAACCGGACTGGTGTAGGTTAGAGCGTAGACTTCATCAGCCGACTTCTTTCCAGACTAGGATTGATATTTAATGAGCCTCTCACCATCCGGTGATCGCTTCCGGTTTCACTGAATTGATCACTGAGACATCATTAAATATATGGCGTTTTGTCGACATGATGAAGTCAATCTCATTTTAAGGGTTTAAAGGAAAGAAGTCGGCTGATGAAGTCTACGCTCTGACCTACACCAGTCCACATCCCCGAAAACTTATTTATTTAATGTTCTGGAATGGCGACCACCTATCAGAAAGCGCAAGGTAAAGAGACCCCCCACCACGACCTAGTTAGGATGGAAGGAAACCGATGGATGAGGGTGCCACCCTCGCCATGTTTGGAGGAGGCTTATGTTCAGTAGTGGACATCAATTGGCTGATATGACGTACGAGTTTTTATATTTATGAAAGCTGTATGTTTTTTATTTAAAAAGCGAAATTCATGGTTATCTGAACGATGTAGGATGTTTTAGATGTATGGTCCCTCTACTTATAAGATAGCCTTTGTCTCTATCGTGCTTATATAGTAAACATTAGCTTAAAGTTATGTAATATTATCCTTTATTATTTTTGTTCTCTTCTCCTAAATAACTCTGATCTCCCATGACTGACAGATTTGCTGTCATACAATAAAATGCTTAACTTTTCAAGGGCTTTCATTTGATGTATAGGTGAAAGTGTTACAAGGGTGGGGACGTTTCGCCCATTCTTCTTTAATCATTGTTTAGCTAGATTTTTATTACGAAAACCAACCTTATACCAATCAACTTAAGAGTCTATGCTAATTAATCAATTGACTAAAATTTAAGAGGCGTTTATGAGTAAGGGAGTATGTGACAGTGTATTTTTGTCCACAGAAGTTTTTTTAACTTAATTTTCAAAAAATAAAGAGACATAAATATGTCTCTTTACTTTGTTAGAGTAAACTGATGCGGGCGGTCATGTTCTATCAGTTTTTGATAAAATCAAAAAATCTGAATTTTAAGTTAATTCTTTGCTTTATTAAAGGTGCGATATGTTTGTCCAAAGGAGTTTTTTAATTTTATTTCCAACTAAATAATAAGACATATTTTGGTCCACATTAGTTTTGTATTTTAATTTCTAGATTCATATAGAAGACTGAAATAAATGTTATATAGAAAGAAACTCTTTTCTTACATAAGACTAAAATGTTTTATCGAAACTCGTACCGTAATAAGATGCCAATGTTTTAAGCTCTTTAGAAGATAATGTTGGAATTTCCTTTATATTTATTGTAAATGTTTAATTAAAGCTCTCTTTGCTGCCATTTAAGCTTGTCTAGTTATTGGGACGAAGAAAAGGGTTTTTAGAGGTTATGGTAATTTTGAAAAGGGAATTTCAAGATGGTATCTTGTAGTGTAATTCGAAGGAGGTAGATGGTATTTTTAGTACGTGTCTTATTTGTTTTAGAAATTGTATCCTATGCGAATACTATGATTAAACTGGAAACGATTATACACTTCTCATCAGAAAAATCGAAACAGTGTTGAATTTTCTCAAAGTATAACAACATTATTTTATGGGTGTAGAGCAATAAGTTAAAATAAGGTAGTTACACCCTTGAACTTTTATACCATCAACGCTTATCCTCAACCAAATATATTGATGCGTTATACCTGCTTGGTTTTAAAAGACCACGATCTCTATTATTGTATAGGTCACTAAGTAGTAAAATGTCTACATCTACAGGATACAAAAAAAGTATATTAATTTCGAATGAATACATCCAAGAATATTAAAATAGACTAACTTACCCATGCCCACTTCGTTAGGCGGCGAAAAAAAACGCGTCACTTTTTTAAACATATTTTATTACTGCTCCACTCCTATAAGTCAAAGCGTGATATTATACAGCCTATGACACTCCCCGATAAATGGACTATTCAACACAGAAATATTTTTTTAAATCGGTTTGGTAGATCCAGAGATTACACCTACAACGTCACAAACACACAAACTTTATCTCTTTATAATATTAGTATAGAAGTATAGATTAGCCAAACAAAATGTAAATACTTAAATAACATAATTAATATGAAATACACATTAATTATTAGAACTCTGCAATTAAAATTTTAATATGTTAAGGTTATTTTGTTGCTGATATTAACTTCATCCTTTCTCCTAACGTTTTGTCGTGCCTGACAAGGTCCATAATGAACTGTATTTTTATAATTTACGAACAACTCTGTAACACAATGGTATAATAAACGTATAGAGTATTAATAGAGCAAAGAGACAATAAAAAAATATCTGACTGTTTTCCACCGAGTACATAAATAAATAAAGAAAAGAAAAATATTATTGCTACAGAATTTACAACAATAAGCTTTATGTATTATATTATTTCCTCAATTGAGAAAAAAATATTTCTACGAACAAAAATGTTGAAGCACTTTAAATAATTCAACGACAACACAAAGTATTTCGAATATAAATGCTACGGTTTTGTAATTGCTACGTCGTAGATAGTTGCTAAATCGTAGCATCTTGCTACGCTGTCTTCGGTTAATGATTACAGATGAAGTAAATCTATGGGTCAAATCATACTACAGCAGAGTCGAAGCGCATCGAAGCGTCAAGCCAAAACTGAACATATCAAATTCAACCTTAACTCCACAGTGTCACACACACATTACTTCTGAGATTTAAAAAAGTCGCGCGCATTCTTTCGAATTCGCGCGTCTGCGCTTGACAAACGCTGATTGGTGCGCGCGCAATCTCAAAAATAATGTGTGCGTTATACTGTGGAGTTAAGGTTGAATTTGATATGTTCAGTTTTGGATTGACGCTTCGATGCGCTTCGACTCTGCTGTAGTATGAATTGACCCTATATATATAAAACTCAAACAAAGGTGACTGACATAGTGATCTATCAACGCACAGCCCAAGCCACTGGTGGATCTGGCTGAAATTTGGCATGCAGGTAGATGTTATGACGTAGGCATCCGCTAAGAAAGGATTATGATGAATTCTACCCCCAAGGGGATAAAAAAGGGGATGAAAATTGTATGAAACTTTGTCAATTTCGAACCGATAGGCCTGAGACTTTGTATGCATATTAGCTACAATGACGTTGGCACCCCCTTAGGAAGGAATTTGATAATATCTACCCCCAAGGGGAAAAAATGGGTGATGAAAGTTTGTATGAAACTTTGTCAGTTTCAATCCGATCGAGCTGAGACTTTGCATGCATATAGCTATTATGACGTTGACACCCCCTTAGAAAGGACTTTGATAAATTATACCCCCAAGGGGATAAAATAGGGGATGAAAGTTAGCACGAAACTTTGTCAGTTTCAACCCGACCGGGCTGAGACTTTGCATGTATATAGATATTATGACGTTGGTACCCCCTTAGAAAGGACTTTGATAAATTCTACCCCGAAGGGGATAAAATAGGGGATGAAAGTTAGCACAAAACTTTGTCAGTTTCAATACGATCGGGCTGAGACTTTGCATGCATATAGTTACTATGACGTTGGTACCCCCTTAGAAAGGACTTTGATAAATTCTACCCCCAAGGGGTAAAAATAGGTGATGAAAGTTTGTATGAAACTTTGTCAGTTTCAATCCGATCGAGCTGAGACTTTGCATGCATATAGCTATTATGACGTTGACACCCCCTTAGAAAGGACTTTGATAAATTATACCCCCAAGGGGATAAAATAGGGGATGAAAGTTAGCACGAAACTTTGTCAGTTTCAACCCGACCGGGCTGAGACTTTGCATGCATATAGATATTATGACGTTGGTACCCCCTTAAAAAGGACTTTGATAAATTATACCCCCAAGGGGATAAAATAGGGGATGAAAATTAGCACGAAACTTTGTCAGTTTCAACCCGACCGGGCTGAGACTTTGCATGCATATAGATATTATGACGTTGGTACCCCCTTAGAAAGGACTTTGATAAATTCTACCCCCAAGGGGATAAAATAGGGGATGAAAGTAAGCACAAAACTTTGTCAGTTTCAATACGATCGGGCTGAGACTTTGCATGCATATAGTTACTATGACGTTGGTACCCCCTTAGAAAGGACTTTGATAAATTCTACCCCCAAGGGGATAAAATAGCGGATTACAGTTAGTATGAAACTTTGTCAGTTTCAATCCGATCGGGCTAAGACTTTGCATGCATATAGATATTATGACGTTGGCACCCCCTTAGAAGGACTTTGATAAATTCTACCCCCAAGGGGATAAAATAGGGGATGAAAGTTAGCACGAAACTGCATTGTTGTTGTATGCACTGCATGTTTTATGTTGCTTGCTCACGAGTAATTTCTCTCAATAGCTTAATAGTTTTAGCGCCTAATGACAGATTAATTATTAAGAATAAATATGTGTACAAATAAGTTTTGTAGGCCCCTTATTTTTACACACGCTAAACAAAAAATAAGCCTAATTAATCATAATACTTCTGAACGCGAGCAAAGCCGCGGGCAACAGCTAGTATGTTATAATTAAGTCAGGTTATCGTAACAGTATAACGGATCGGCACCGCCTCGCCTTTTGTCCTCGGTGTCAAACGTCAAAAATCCGATTACGTTACGATTCCGATTAGTGTGCGTTGCAATAAGGAATTTCATACAAATAATACTGAACGGCTCGAGTTAAAACAGTGCCGACCCCGTTACGTTTTGGTGTTATTACTAAAACCCAAATCATCATAAATATCAGTCAAGAGAAATCCACTGTTTGCCAAAGTCTTTCACCGAACCTAATACCTTCTACATACTTTAGTTACCGGGTGTTCTGACCAGTGTATCCGCCCACCGTGAAAAAACACGCCATGTGTACGGCCCATACCTAGTTTTAATCAGTAAATCCTAAGCGCTAAGACATCCAAAACAAAACGATAGCAAAGCCTTACACACTCATAATTTCGTTTTTAAACATATCAACTTTAAAAAAACAATAAATAAATGTCTACAATCAATCTAATGTCTGTATTTAACTAGAAACTGTAAAATGCTCCATCATTACTTAATGTATCCATTTCAATCAAATCCGTGGACATGATATCTTATACATAAATCGTACAAAAGAGCACAAGCAATCAACTGCTGTATTTCCGCGTGTGACACACGGGACAAAAGAATGTGCAGCAGGACTTTCTTAATTGATTTAAGTTAGTGAGCCTCCCATTTGGGGCCCAGCGTTAGTGGTACTCGTACCTCGCATGTATATCAGCAAAGTCAAAGCATTCAGTCGTCGGATTACCTTGGGACAGAAGACGCTATGTGCAATAAAAAATCACCAGCTACTTTAACCTTCCATCCAAATACAGATTAGAAATGGGTTATAAATAAATATTCACGGACATCTCCACACAGCGCCATCTGTTTCCAAATTAAGCTAGACTTAACGTGATTGGTAATGGGTAACAGAACAACAAATATTAGTTAGTATATACTTTTTTGTTTTGTAAATACATGCATATTATACATAGAAACACTCAGACCAATGCAAATGCACACAAATATTTGCACTGAGCTGGAATCGAACCCGAGACCTCTGCGTAGCAGTCATGTTATATAACCATTACCACACAGAGGTCGGATTAAGTGACGGCATAGCAATTGTGCCTATCTAAACGAAAAAATGAAGGTATTGAAAAAGTTGTTACAAGTTATGATATGGGTTACAAAATGTGATAAAAAAAATGTTTATTATTGTCTATTAATACTAATTACAGAATAATGAATTACAAGGTGAACTGACGACCTACTTAAGAAGGCGCAAAACCAATAGATGAAGGAGGCAGGGTGGAATTTTTTAGAGGCGACAACGTCCAGCATTGTACGTCTATTGGCTGTTTATTATGACACGCTATAGCGCGAAGAACTGATAGCCATTGGGGCAAAAAAGTTCACCGGCCGCGACCGCGCATCGGAAGGCGCAGGGCGGGGAAACCCTTCACTCAGTGAACCAATGACCTGATTAGGACGGCGGGAAGCCGATGGATGAGAGAGGCACAAGTCCGCGCAGGGTGGAAGCTTTTGGAGGAGGCCTATGTCCAGCAGTTGACGTCCATAGGCTGATATGGGTGGATGGATGACACACTATTTCAATAATTCTACATATTATCTAATCTAAGCTTGTATAAAAACATGCTCGTCGTTTAAATCGTCTGTGTGTCCCAAGGTACAGTCAATCAGCTTTATTAAAAGAACAATTTAATCCTCCTGCGATGGGTATACCTGTAATTATCTAGAGTAGCTTGATTACAACTACGTGGCTTAGCTAATATTAACAGCTCAGTGATCGTTAAAAAATTTTTACATTATATCTATTTTTTATGTATGTATACTGAAATTGTCAATGTGTGTTGGACATGTTTGACTCGCTTAATTAATGTGGACGAGGCACAAACTGTTTGCCAGGATCATGACGAGTGCGTTCTGTCGTCTTTGTCTACCCCGGTCGGCATAAGGCGTGGGTTTATGTATGTATGTGTCGGACATGGTACTCTTTAGAGACCGTTTGTCTTTTTTTATAAAAAAAATTCGTTGCTCAAAATAAAATTGTTCAGTTGTTTGTTTTTTTTTCGTCGGAATCTAACACGCGAACTTTTGCAGTGCAGCTGGTATGTCATCTGAGCATTTCCGAGCTTTCGATGGCACGTAATAAGTCATTACCGGCTGTCGTCTAAGTGACAATGTCGATTTAAATATCTAATTACCCTACGTTGGCAACCAACTAAACGACAAAGACAACAAAAATTTTACCGGTTAATACATACATACATAAATTCACGCCTTATGCCATCCGGGGTAGTCAGATACAACTCTGTTTCTCTAGACTCTAGTTCTATGAAACAGCACATATTTTCTCTGCAACGTACACATCTAACACGAGCTCCGACAGCCATCGGATGTCGACAGAGCCGTGAACCAGCCAATATCTGGCACCTAGAGAACTTCATGAACACGCATATTATAGAGACAGGAACAGTAAGACCTCAAGGCCATTTAATCATCAAAACATAATACATAATAGCTTGGATACATAAAACCTTTTCCATAATATCCTTATTCTATTTTACGCATATTTACTCCAAGCAACACTACTGGAGATAATACTTTCCATGTAAAAACATCTTGCTCTAGTTCTATCAAACAACACATATTTTCTCTGTAACGTACACATCTAACACGAGCTCCGACAGCCATCGGATGTCGACAGAGCCGTGAACCAGCCGATATCCGGCGCCTGGAGAGCTTGATGACCATGCGTATTATAGAGACAGGAACAGTAAGACCTCAAGGCCATTTAATCATCAAAACATTACATAATAGCTTGGATACATCAAAACCTTTTCCATAATCATCATAACAGCTCATTAATGTCCCACTGCAGGGACGGGCCTCCTCCCGTGACGGAGGGTTACTTGGCCTACTAATACCACGCTGGCCAGACGGATTGGTATATTTATATTTTCCATAATATCCCTATTCTATTTTAGGCATATTTACTCCAAAGAACCAAACAACACTAGAGATAATACTTTCCATATAAAAACATCTTGCTCTAGTTCTATCAAACAACACATATTTTCTCTGTAACGTACACATCTAACACGAGCTCCGACAGCCATCGGATGTCGACAGAGCCGTGAACCAGCCAATATCCGGCGCCTGGAGAGCTTGATGACCATGCGTATTATAGAGACAGGAACCGCAAGACCTCAAGGTCATTTAATCATCAAAACATTACATAATAGCTTGGATACATCAAAACCTTTTCCATAATCATCATAACAGCTCATTAATGTCCCACTGCAGGGACGGGCCTCCTCCCGTGACGGAGGGTTACTTGGCCTACTAATACCACGCTGGCCAGACGGATTGGTATATTTATATTTTCCATAATATCCCTATTCTATTTTAGGCATATTTACTCCAAAGAACCAAACAACACTAGAGATAATACTTTCCATATAAAAACATCTTGCTCTAGTTCTATCAAACAACACATATTTTCTCTGTAACGTACACATCTAACACGAGCTCCGACAGCCATCGGATGTCGACAGAGCCGTGAACCAGCCAATATCCGGGCGTGCGCGCGCTTTGACGCCGGAACACGCCTGACAACTTGACGAACAAAGCTATAATATTTGAAAAGGGAATTCACAAATGGTTTGGATTTTTGTTAGTTTACAGGTGAGGGCTAAATTACTGAATGGAAAGTTCAAGTGTTCACGAACTTAAGAACTTACATGTAAACTCGCCTATGGAAATATTGATAAGTTAACGATAATAATTTATTTCTATTACGATATTTCTACTAACACTACGCTGGCCAAATTGATCAGTTGAGGCAGTTCTTTGCTGGTGATCCATTGTCGGTCCACCGTGTGAGGGGTCTCCCCACTCTGCGTTTTCCGTTACGCGGTCGCCACTCTAGAACCTTTCTCCCCTAACGGCTGTCGGTTCTTCGCGCTATGTGCCCTGCCCACCGCCACTTTAACCGGGCAATCCGGAGGACTATGTCGGTCACTTTGGTTCTCCTGCGGATCTCCTCATTTCTGATTCAATCACGCAGGGTAACTCCCAACATGGCTCTCTCCATTGCCCTCTGAGTGACGGTTAGCCTTCTGAGAAGGCCCATAGTAGCGACCACGTCTCTGTTCCATACGTCATCACTTAAATAATTCTAGTTAACATAAAATTTGGTCATATCATATCACAGCCAGCAGAATGGCGACCTTGTACCGGAAAATACAGATAAAGTCAGACCCTCATGCGATGAAACAACTATTTGATAAAGGTGGCCGGAGATAGAGGGACAAAAGAGGCACAGGTTCACGAGCAGTTGAAATATATTATAAAGTTGCCTATTTCCAGCAGAGAACATTTTTTACTGATATGATAAACAGTAAGTCATAACAGCCCATGTCCCACTGCAAGGACGGGCCTCCTCCCATGATGGAGGGATACTTGGCCTACTAATACCACGCTGGTCAGACGGATCGGTATAGGATGTAATTTCAAGATTTTTTTCTTTTTATTTCGTGAAGATAATATTCACGGATAGTCCCTTACTCGATTTTTACGACACCCATGGGATGAAGTGGAGTGGTGACATATTGTATTCTTACTCATGCTGTAGAAGGTGCCCGTGCGAAGCCGGGCGGTCGCGAGTAAATATTATAATAAGTATTTATTTTTAACGTGTTTAAATCCCGAACGGACTTCACAACATTAAATGGATGTCAGTGTTATAGACATCTCGGATTTAAACCAACTATAACTACAGGGTATTTCTCGCAGTTGTTACATGTCGGGAACTATTTACATTTGACGACCTCTTTGGTAAAGTCGGTATATTACATGGCTGCATCGCAGAGGTCTCGGGTTCGATTCCCGCTCAATGCAAATCATTGTGGGCATGAAAATGATTGTTTGCATAAACATGATGCAAACAGCATTGGTCTAAGTGTTTTCTATGTATAATAATGTATGTATTTACAAAAAAAAGTATTTAAGTGTGTATCCGTTGTCTAGTACCCATAGTACAAGCTTTGCTTAGTTTGGGACTAGGTGGCGATGTGTGAATATGTGTGAGGATTATTTATTCATTTATTTAAAAATTCCTAAACAAAATTCATGCTTCACCTAGTAGGTAAATAAGTACAAACGCCCTGAACATAAAAGACGCACGCAGCAAGATCCTTGCGCGTCGACAATGCAAAGTACGCCATGAATTTATGAGCTAATAACTGTTACACTAATGTTACATAAGCTTTTAAACTGTTTCTGTTTTATATTAAACCTTCACATAAATAACTACGTCTTGTGACGGTTTTAATGTTAACACTAGAGAGTTTTTAGAATGGAAAATGTTTTTACGTATTTTATTTAGTTAGTGTACTGTTTAAGTCGGTGTTTTAGTAGTGTTTTAATACGATGTCCATCCACATTGACTTATTTACGTGTTCATTGAGTGAATTCACAAAGACTACATGTTCTATATTGTGTATAGATTTAGTTGTTTAGAGTTAAGAGTTATAGTTTTTATTTGTATAAGTTTAGATTTTATTTGTATAAGTTTTAGTGTAGTTTTAGTAGTAATAAATTATAGATATTTATAAGTTCTGCACCATCGAATTAGGGTGATCTGTAAGGATGGTGCATGTATGTAATAAATAAATAAATAAATAAAAGTCGTGCGACCTGGATTTTTATAGAGAATTAATGTAAAAAAGGTTTTTTTGTAAAAAAGTGTAGAAGTATTTTATTTAGTAGATTAAACATTATCTATACTAACGTTTTATAGAGATCGATAATTTAACTGTACAGAATATTGGAATGGGCAAATACAGTTATAAATTAACTTGGATCTCTAAAACGTTGCGTTCTAGTGAAACGCTTATCAAATTGATTGCATTTCACACAATTTTAAACCGTCAATCTCATAAATATTTAACATCGTTATAACATAAAAAAAATGCGTCTTAGTTCCAAAGTTTGAGTCATTTTTTCTCAGCTAATAATATACTTATGCGATGTTTAAGTTTAAACATTGCACATATCATAACACCTATGTTTACATAGGTTTCAATACAAGGTTTATCCTGCTTTATGAATTCACATTCTGAGTATTAATATTGACCTCTGCTATTGATGGACCGTGTTATGTAAACATTCAGTGAATAGTTATAATATTGTGTAAGCTTTATGTCCTCGAAGGAATTTGTGATAAAACAGTTTTTCAGCAAATATCATAACCTTCAGACGAGCCGTCTACTACTATTTGTGAATATTATCCTTACGAAATGAAAAGAAGGAAATCTTGAAAATTAAACCCTATACCAATCCGTCTGGCCAGCGTGGTATTAGTAGGCCAAGTATCCCTCCGTCCTGGAAGGAGGCCCGTCCCCGCAGTGGGACATTAATGGGCTGTTATGATGATGCAAGCACAATAAACTATATTCTTTACTGCACTAAAGTGTAATTCGTCCGTTCTCCTACAAGCCAAGCACTACACAACTTCGTTCGTAACTTGATCAAAGTATCCTGTAAGTTTAATAATAACCGTGGTGATCAAGTAATCAGTATGATCGCGTGTTGCGTGTTAACGTTGCGTGCCTTATTCTTCAACATCGTCTTACTTGAGTGCTCAATAAGTTGGACTATAAATTTATTATTGCTAGATGTGTCAGTTTTATTTTTAACGTGATTACACGATAAATATTAAAATCGTGCTTTCTTTCTTTTTTTTCTTATTTTTTTAGAAAGACAACTCCTGCACTAGGGATCATGCCCTGTGTCGCGGGGACCTTTTACAAACATCAATTAACCAGGACCAGGACAATAATTTGTGGATCTCACAAATTATTGTCCTGCGTGGGGATCGAACCCACAACCTCTCGCGCGGCAGTCGCTTGCGCTACCGTCGCGCCACCGAGGTCGTCTAAACATGTGATTTGATATACGTAATGTAGTTGGTTTAAAAATTCAAACCAAAGAGAACAAAGGATTCAAATCGCATTTAATTCATTGTGTAACAACATAAGCATGGTTTACATACGTGTACGCTGTGCTACCAGTAAAATCTTATATCTAGTAAAGAAGGCTTGGCTACTTGACAATTCGCTATGTATGTAGGTATCATCATCATCATTAAAACAGCCCATTAATGCCCCACTGCAGGGACGGGAATCCTCCCTGACGGAGGGATCCTTGGCCTACTAATACCACTCTGGCCAGACGGATTGCTATAGGGTTTAATTTCAAGTTTTCCTTCATTTACTCTCGTAAAGATAATATTCACGGATATTCCACGGATTTTACGAGACCCATAGGATGAAATGGGGTGGTGACATATTGTATTCTTACTCCGTCACCACACGGAGATATTATTATGTACGTATAGTTTCACTTTATCCACGAATGACAGGTCTAGTATACCTATCGACATTAAAGTCTATTATGTAGTATCTCAATTAAAATTGTACTTACAACATCTTCACGCTAATTTCTGCTAGTGGCTGGCAAAAGTACAAAGTATTATTTGTAATCAATGTCATTTTAACTTTTCTTTTAGCTGTAGGCGTGTCTTTATTACTACTTCATTTCAAAAATTTCAATTCCTTTCGGACTTTATAAGACGCGACCTAGTAAATAAGACACAAAAACTTTTAAAAAATAATTGTCGCATTCAGTGTTTACAGTTCTTTGGCAAAACCATTAAACGGCTCCTTTATTTAACACATAAAAGAAATTACTGAGATGAAAGAGTTTTGTTTGGCGATACAAACTTTCAAAGGTTTTACAAAATATAAATTAGAATTTAAAATTTGTTTTCAATTAATTACTTTCTTTGTGTTTCAGGTAAGGTAAAATATTGATAAAATTTTAAATGCTCTAATCTTACGTTACGCGGTGTCCTACGTGGACGATGAATGCGACGCGACGCGATGCGATGCTAAATGCGACAAGTGTCCTACATGATCACGTCGCGTCTCGTCGCTGACTCTCATATAGAACAGAAGTAGGGTACGCTTATCTGATCGCGTACGTCGCGTTCGTCGCGTTCCGTCGCGTTGGGTTCGTTGCCCACGTAGGACGCTGCGTTTTTGAGTAAAGCTTTTCTGTTATTATTTTATAGACTTTGTACTTTGCGTCTATATCAGAGACAGGTAATAACAAGTAAGTCTTTGTGTGTCTTTCTTTGCTAGAAATACTCAAAGTTATGTACTAGTCTTTTAATCCTCCTTTATACATTTTATTTTTTGGAGCTGTACTTCAGTGACTTACTTTTTAGCATTGCAATGTGCGCTGCTAAGCTTACAGATACAGTTCTGACTATTACTATAATTTCTACAATACTAAGCTAATAATTAAAAGCAGGACAATATTTTACAACTATAATATAATATGTGTTCGTTCGAGCAATATCTCAAAATATTCCGACTCGCCGCACGTGCATTGAACATAAACACAGATAACAGACAACGGACTCAGCCAATATATTAGAAGACACCGTTGAGAATAGAAATGTATGGATACGTCATGCATTTTGTTCAGAAAAATATGCATTTTATTGTATTTTATAATATACACGTACTCGTAGTTGAAAACTAAGCAATACATATTTTGTATGATGTAAGTTAAAATACTTTATCAGAGAAACATTTATGGATTGTTCTGTTTCTGCGTAGTAAACCTATGTCAGTTAGGTGAACCGACGACCTCAAAAAGGTCTCCGGGTTGGACTGGATGTGGAAGGCGCAGGACCGTGTTCTATGGCGCGTGTTGAGAGAGGCATATGACTAGCAGTGGACTAGGCTAGTTGATTGAAAATTATGTCATACCTTGTGATAAAAGAAATGTGGCATTCTCATTATAGTATTTGTTTGATATCCAAGGCGAACAAGTCCCGCATGGTCAACTTAACGATTGTCCATACCAGATCTAGAAAAACTCCTACAAATATAACACTGTACATGTATAATAAGCTGCTGTACATTTGAATAAAAATTAAATAACAAAAGTTCCCTACTGCATACAGGTTGGATTTAGTGTGAGTGATAGCAACCTAAACTGTTGAACTCTTTTATATAAGACTAGCTTATGCCCGCGGCTTCACCAGCGTAGTATAGGTAGCTTTATTTATTTATTCATTTTAACTTTATGCACAATTAAATTGTTGTACAATGTTATTCTACACCCTAAACTACCCATATTCCAAATTTCATCAAAATCCGTTCAGGAGATTTTGCGTGAAAGAGTAACAAACATCCATCCATCCTCCAAAACTTTCGCATTTATAATATTAATAGGATAAATCGGATAACTATTTTTTAATATTTTTACAACTACACACACACACATAAAAATATAAGGTTTATTATTTTAATAGAAATATACGTCTTATCCACTTCACATCATCGCAGTACAAGAGGACGTCTTCAATACAGAACTATTCAAATCACGAGCACGCACAGCTATTAATATCGGAAGCTGGAACCAGAACTCTGTTTAAACAAGTATAAACTAGACATGAAATATACACTTGGACTGCCAGATGCCACTTTATTCATTTTGCTTCAAATAATTATTCACTTGAGAATGTCGTGTGAATGATTTGATTGCAGTTAGTGCTTTTGAAACAAAGATAAATATGTAATTACATGTTAGTTATGTTAGAAAATAAACAAATAAAAATAAATATTATTATTATTATTATTCTATCACAGATTCACGCTATCTAGCAGAGCTTGTACTATGGATACTAGACAACGAATAAATATACCTACTTAATAATGTTTACCTTAGGACTGCAAGGAAGAAATAAATTGACATTAAAGTGACCAGCACAATTTCAATAAGTATTTCCAAACCAAATTTTAACGTGTCCGTATACCCAGCAGGACCCTACGTCTGATTCAAATAAAAACCTAAATTCCACGTAGGTAAAAATTTGTACCTTCCGACTAGTGTAAAGAAATAATTTGTACCATAACAGTTACACCGAAAATTAGAGTATATTTCCAGCATTACTTCGATACCCCAAGTATCGAAGTAATGTTATGGACTTTATTTATTATTGTTTTATGACTTACTTACAAATAAAGACAAATAAACGCAGACATCACACGCACACACACGTGCATATAACACAATCGCACACAAAGCATACAAGACACATTAGTGTTGGTAGATTACATAGAACTTTGTATTATGTCTACCTAGCTTACAAACACTGATACAAACAACACACCCAACACACACACACACACAATACACACAACACACATTAGTGCTGGTAGTTTAAGTAGTAATTATAAGTCTTACTTACACACAAAGACACAATCCAATTAATCTATATCTATCTATACTAATATTATAAAGAGGTATAGTTTGTGTGTTTGTATGCATTGTGTGTGTGCATGTGTGTTGTGTGTATCAGTGTTTGTAAGCTAGACATAATACAAAGTTCTACGTAATCTACCAGCACTAATGTGTCTTGTATGCTTTGTGTGCGTGTGTGTTATATGCACGTGTGTGTGCGTGTGATGTCTGCGTTTATTTGTCTTTATTTGTAAGTAAGTCATAAAACAATAATAAATAAAGTCCATAACATTACTTCGATACTTGGGGTATCGAAGTAATGTTATGGTTTTACAATACTTTCTTTCGACTTATTTGCTTACTTCTACTCATTATTTGGATTAGGTGATAAGTTTTTTGAAAGGTACAAATTCAATACTACTAGAAAGTATCTTTGTCTGGACTGAAAGACCCAGAATAAAAAAGGGTCCTGCTGGCTGAATAAAATTTTTATGGTTATATTTCTTATAAACTAAATACTTTTTTTAAACATAGCTTATATTTTCTAAAGGTACAAATTTGCCGCTACCCAGTGACATACTCCACAGGTCAAAATACCTTCAAACCACGGAGGGTCCTGCTGGAAATATACTCTAATTTTCTGTGTAACTGTTAAGGTACAAATTATTTCTTTACACTAGTCGGAAGGTACAAATTTTTACCTACGTGGAATTTAGGGTTTCATTCGGATCAGACGTAGGGTCCTGCTGGGTATACGGACACAATTTTAACTTACTCGAGAATCGACCACTTAAGCATAATAAATTCCCAATAAAAAAATCCAACGGTCAACTTCCACAAATTTACGATTCAAATCGCAAATTACCCATACTTTACGTTTACACACAGCTATAACTATATTACGACTTAACGTCAATTTCGCGAATTGACACCACTTTGCGAATTGCCGAGCATTATACTTAATGACTGTAAGTCCATTTTTGAACAAATAAAAACGTTTTACAAGTTTACATTACTGTTTGTGGTAATATAAATGCATTTAAGTGGTTTTTATTGTGATTAAAGTGATTTCAATGATCATTTACTTTTATTGTCCCTTTTCCAATTGTTTTAATGAATATTGATTGTCTTTGTGTAGTATCATGGCATTTGGAAACTTGGACAGAATTTTAAAATATCTAGACCTAGTTTTTTATGGTTACACTTCGTTCTACCGTGTGGTGATGGAGTAAGAATACAATATGTCACCACCCATGGGTGTCGTTAAAACCGACTAAAGGACTATTTGTGAATATTATCTTTACGAAATAAAAGAAAATGGCCAGCGTGGTATAAGTAAGCCAAGTATCCCTCCATCACGGGAGGAGGCCCGTCCCTGCAGTAGGACATGTGAAAGTGCAAGTGGGTCACCTTTTTAATAATATTCTGTGGTCAGTAATACCAAAGCTACTGTTGCTTTACGATTACTGTGTCAAAGTGGAACGGTACAAAAGCGGTAATGAAATTGGGCCTGTACACATAATTTACTTTTGTCCTAATTATTCGAAACTAGTAAATAGAAACGCAAGGCTTATCACAAGGGGAGAGGTTTCAGATCAACAATTTAAAAAAAAGAAACAAACAAAATGACTTAAATTGAAGCTTACAAATAAATGCTAATCTCAACAATATTTCGTCCCATTAGTAGAATATTGTTGTATCATCACAAGTAACAAAAATGATTTTATTGTAAATTCGTTTTCATAATGACGTAAGCTATCTAATGATATATTTTTTTTATAACTTTTGTTCTATATTTTAAAAGTTATGAAGTTCGAATAAAGTTTTTGCCGCGCGGCATACCTAAAATAACGTCTCACGACCACATAACGCGCGCTCCCGGCTCTGTGCGTCGCGTTTCTTCATTACAACGCACATTGTTCAACGGAGTCGGCAAGAGTGAGGTGTTGTAACAATGGAAACCGACAGTGGCAATCAAAATGGTCAGAAATCGGTCAGAAATCAATTAAATTATTGTTATTTTGTTTACATACACAACGTTGTTCATTACTATTGAGAATTAAACGTTTAAATTAGTAATAAGAAAATTATTTACAAAATAGAATATACGTAAAATACATATTTCATGGATTTTTATAAAATTTATACAACATCCATAAATTTAAATTATATTTAATGGAAAATAAACAATTTTAGTATGTTAATTACATTGTTTTAGGTCTATTACACAAAATTATTGACATTACCACAAAGACAGTATTTAAAATCACATAAAACAATTTTCTACCAAGTTGCCGCATCTTTTTAAAATTAAGTGTAATCCACTAAAATACTTTACTGATAAGTTTCTTAACATGTTAATATACAATGAAGCTTGTCTTATTTGTTTCTCTAATTTTGTAGTTTCTTATGCACATATTATATTTTACTACGCATAATTGTATCTTCTTTTCGTCGGTACGTACACATGAAACATTATTCGACCAAATTATATTTTAAAGTGTGCGTCGTAAGCACTTATGCTACTTTCTTCTGTTAATTAGTTTCTTGTAAAACATTATTCGAAATCTAAAAGTGTTATAAAATTATTAAATACAGTATTGATTGTACACAGCTATTCTTAATATCTAATTTTCGGCTAACTCTACATAAAAACCAAGAAATTTTACAATTATATTGGTGTTTCAAACAAAACCTAGGTCTAACTTCATAGTACACACAAGCGTGTGTACTACACATAAACAGTCTAAGCTGGCCGAGCGATGGTTTCATAATATGTACAACCAAATGCGAGATCAGCTTACACTGATTCTGTATAGGTTGAACGGTAGCCGTGTGTACATTTGTAAACGTCGTTCTACTTGTCGTGATGGACCAGCGGATCCATCAACTCTTACTGAACTGCGTCCTGTAACTGTTCCAAATTCAATCTGCATCCAGTTATGAAGCATCATTGTTATCAGTATAGCAGCGATTTTAAGTATAGTATCGAAGATTTGTATACCTACGCCTATGCTATCACCATCTCCGTATCAGACAAAGTGTTATAGTGATTTTTATCTGATATATTCAGATCAGTCAATTAAATCTGACTTGAGTTATGATAAAATTACATTTCCCAGCAGTCGACTAAAAAAGCGCCACTTGCCAGTCAAACATTCAAGACAAAAAACGTATTTTAATAGTATTCGTAAAAAGTACTGGATAAAACTGCAAGGTATTGAAGAATATTTTTCAGAAGAACATCATGATCCATTCAATTCAGTAAAGCAACCGAATGCACCCATAGCTAAATCTTACTCAAGTCAGTTCAACACTGAGAGTAACGTGATGGCATTACGTGCACTTTCTGATCAAAGTCAATCGCTTCATGGTATAGATCGCTCTGTTTCTAATACTGTCATATCACTTTAATCACAAGTGCAAGCTATCAAATATCGTTCTTCAGAAGGTCCTAATTAGTCTAATTCTATGAAGCAACACTAGCTCCCAAATTGCTCAATCTTGCCCAACTCGGTCAAACACTGAAAGTACTGTGATGGCATCTCCCGCTCCCCCAGCTCAAAGTCAATCATTTTATGGTACAAATAGCTCTGTTTCTGAACTTGCGATACCACGCCAATATGTCGCGATAATTGGACTGATCTAGGAAGGAAACGACAACCTTGGACAGGAGCACTCTACTAAAACTGCGAACGTATTTTATACAAAACAAATGGGTCTATCAAGTGCTTTGATATTAGTTACGTACAAAGCTTAGATATATTTAAATAGTTTTAGGAGTTTTGTGACTGAAAAAAGCAATGAGAGTATGTGTTAAAGTACACAACTAAGAGGTCATGTTGTGCGTACGTGGCGTGTTTGGCCAGTTCCTAGATGTGATAGCTGTCTACAATATCCTCAGGAAATCTATTCATACGACGATTGAAAAATTATGGTTTGGACGGGAATTCGTGTGGGTCTTAAAATAGACTTAAGTACGTTTTGATCAGAAACACCATGACGGCTGAAACATAGCTTAACGAGGTTGTTTGAGCTTCTAGTTCCAATAATCTACCTCCGTATACTACATTTTGACCAAATGTTTGGACGATAACACCCATCCCTTTAAAACAAAAGTTTTATCCAGATAGTTGCAGGAGCACGACATATCGGTCTTATCCTGAATCACTCAATTGTAGGAATATGTTCCAAAGAAGTGCTTTGATAAATTTTCCTGCAAAAATTGCGGTTGAAAAGCAACTTTTTTGCATCCTAGTCGGACATGGAACAATATACCGCACCAAGACCTGGATAACTTAATCCAAGCATGAAAAACCGTTATTTACGTTTTTTTGGATGTACTGACTATTACTAAGTTAAAAACAGATTTATAATTATTTGAATTAAACATTATTTACGCTAAAATAATATCTAGATTGTAGCTATATGCCTATAAATAAAATTTTAGTGTATCAAAATATTAACATATTGAATGTTATCTTCAATAATTTTTGAGTTAATTGAGTAAATACCAAATATCCCTAGACAAAGTTGATGTGTGTATTTAGTCTATAAAAGCCGGATGTCAAATTTAACCAGCACATATTCATGTGATCAATAATTATTATAATTACGTGTACCTTCTTTATAGTCGTAATCATAAAAATACTGCTTACTTAACTTTTAGTTATCCGTGTGGTAACGGAGTAGGAATACAATATGTCACCACCCCATCTCATCCCATGGGTGTCCTAAAAATCGAAGGGACTATCCGTGAATATTATATTTACGAAATAAAAGAAGGAAAACTTGAAAATAAACCCTATAGCAATCCGTCTGGTCAGCGTGGTATTAGTAGGCCAAGTAACCCTCCGTCACGGGAGGAGGCCCGTCCCTGCAGTGTGTGTGCAAGTGCATTTAATACTTGTAAAATTCACATCATTACTTACGTTAATACTTGGAGCCGGCCGACAAACTAGTATTATATAAAACATCTTCACGAAAAACATTGACATAATTTTAGGATTTCGTAAAATATTGTTTCACCTGCACATACAACGTGATTAATTTGGTCAAATAACGTTGCATGTGTTCAAGAGTCATCTCCTGAACTATTTTCGTTGGCAGTACAATATTATGTATGCACATGCGACACACTATCTACGCACAGGAATAGTTTTTAAACTAAATAATTACTTATATCAATAATAGCTGTATTTATATCTATGTACATTGTAAAAATATTACATGGTTAAAGTCTTCCGTAAAAAAGTTATAAGCAAAAAATGCTAGCGCAAACCTTCAAATCGCTCTACTGAAAAGTAGACATTTTGTAGATACAACATTGTTCTACTAATGGGACGATTTATAGGACACTTACAAGATAATAACAGAGCAAAACAAGCTTACTTAAATACAGCAAAAATAAACACAAAAAGTAAAAATCGAGAACCCTAAAAACGATTCAGCCATATTCCCATTAGATACATTCCACCCTAAACAAGTCGTTTTGAGGTAAAGCAAACGGAAAGACAACAAATTGTAATTTGTATGATAATGAAGCTGAAACATGGTGTCGTGACGGCAAACGCTTAGCGATACCAGCTGCTATCATCCAATGGCTTTATTTTTTAATAGACTTCAAAGTGTATGAGGAGTAAACATTGTGGAATATTTGGTTTTAGAACGTTCCTCGCAGCAATAATTTTTGTTATTTCGTTCTGGTTTGAACATGCTATGTGCATGCCATCAAAACGTGTTCTGTTTTATGTTTTTGAAAATGTATTCTCTATTTGAATGTTCATATCAATTCGGGAAGTTTAACGACAGTTAATGTATAGGGTTGAGATGGAATAGCAAACCACTGTACTCTTACTTAGTAACTGGTCAGTTGGAATTGTATAAGCTTAGTGCAGGATTTATTGAGTTGCAAATATGACCAGCTTTTATTAAGTTAGTGATGGTAGCGGCTAAAACTTGTTACTTTGTTAACTGGCTAAAACTTAACTAGAGAAATTCGGTATAGTGTGTGGCTTATGGGTTGTAATTATAAACTAACACTACAGTTTTTAGCTGCATTTATTGCTTTTGAGCCGAATGGAAAATCTATTACATTATAAAAGGACATTAAACTGTCTACTAATATTTTATAATACATTTTGATCTATAACTCTTTTAAAATGTCATATTTATTTGTAACTAGCTGCTGTGCCCGCGACTTCGTTCGCGTGGCGGATGTTACTTACTTCGCAATTCGATTTAATACTGAAAAATCGTTTTTAAAACCTTATAACGAACAGATATACCTACATTACAAACGAATTGTAAAATTAACGAACGAACCAAAACCTTTTCAAAGTAAATAAATAGTAAATAAAATATCTATGAAGACTGCGTCTAAACTTATACTGAAAGACATGAGCGAACGTCATTCTTTCAAGGAAAATCTTAACACCGCGATACTGAAAATGACGTCACAGGCACAATGCCATCTGTTGTCAAATTTGTAAGTTAAAATAAATGACATCGCTTATTTCATCATAACTGCAAGGACGCGCCTCCTCCCGTGACGGAGGAATACTTGGCCTACTAATACCACGCTGGCCAGTCGGATTGGTTGATAATATACGGATAGATTGGAAGATAATATTCACCGATAGTCCCTTAGTCGGTTTTACGCCACCCATGGGATGAGATGGGGAGGTGACATATTGTATTCTTACTCCGTCACCACACGGATAATCGCTAATTAATTATGAATGAATACATTTGCACGCCACGTTATGGTGCGGCAGAATTACCTGCCTCGGTGGCGCGGCGGTCGCATTACATGGCTGGCGTGCATGAGGTCGCGGGTTCGATTCCCATGGAGGACAATTGTGATACACAAACTATTGTCCTTAGTCTGGATGTTCTTTGTGTCCGTTAAATTGATATTTTTAAAGGCTAGTGTAGGATTTGTCTTTTGTAAAAAAAATGCTGAAATAAATTATTGTACCTCACACCTTTTTACCATCTAGCAAAAAATATTTGACTAAACTTAGACTCGACTATATTATTATTATTATCTATAGATAAACTGCGTGCAGTATTTTTGAATTACTTAATAAAATAAACACAAACACTTTGAATAATAATTTAATGTTTTGTGATTTTATTTCTATATTTTATTGTCAGTTTTGTATTTTTTTATTGTTGACAAATAGTAATGTGTAAAATGATTTTATAAAGAAAAAACGTGTTACTTATTATGTTGTCTGTTATATTATACCCATATATTATTAATTATTAAATAGTTATATAAGTGTGTTATAATTGCAGTTATAATAAGATTGTGAGAAAAGGAATGTTATTTTAATTCAATTTAATATTTATGATTAAGTATAGGTATAGTTTAACTTTAAAAAATGAAGTTTGTACGCCAATATTAGCAATACAGGAAAAGACTATTTATTTTTGTCAGATGTTTTGTATCTGTGATTAACTAATAAAGGTTATTTGTATTTGTATTTATTTACATTAATAAAAACAGGTGGAGTCTGTTGCATACTTTTACGCTGACCAGTAACTACTACAGTTTAAACTAAATGAATACTTACCAAAAGAATAATTTTACTTTAGATTAATAGCTAACTAATACAATTTATATTTAATTAAATTGTTTTAGTTACGAAAAACACAAAAATATAACAATCAAGTAAACTTATAATTGATTTAATTTAATAAGACTTATAATTGATATTACACATACGATTCATGGTTAATTTTATTAACATTTAAAAGGAATAACTTATTAATAGCACTTAATAATAAAATAGTTATAGATTATTTAAAAACTCATTTATTTTACGATTACTACTGGTAATGCCATCTCGTGAACAAAAGAAACGAAATTTAAATTCATTCAACATTGAACAAAATCCATTTTTCATGACCCCTGATTTGTATTGGACTGTTCTAATAAAGAGATCTAGCGATATCTCGAGTAATACTTATCCGATTTTGATGAAACATACCTCAGTTTAAGCCTAATAAGAAAGGCTACAATACAATGTATTGGTCTTAAGGTTATATTTTAATTCGTTTTAAAGATGTGCGGTAACAAACAGAGAGACAGACAGATAGACATTAATTCAAAAAATTGTAAGTGTGTAGTGTTGTTGCTTTTTGACTTTTTTCTAGATTTTATAGATAATTTTTATCTGAATTTTCGAAAAGAACAGACATTTCGACCTCTACAGTTTTATTATAGTATAGAAGATAGATAGATTACCTACTTTAAACTTAATACCTAAAAACTACGTATCTATGTATTTTAATATCTAAAGCGCGCTTATTCCAAAAAGAGTCAATAAGAACCACGTCCGTTCGAGAAGAGTCAATGTGAATGAAATTATATAGATGCACCGGTTGGCCGTTTCGGACGTTAAACAAAAATCAACCGTACAGCCGTACTCATACCGGCGCGGCGACATTTGGAAATTTTCTTTCATCTATATCTTGTGTGTTTATCAACCGATTTCTATATTTTTTTTTTTATAAATAAGATATTAAAGTGTAATTTTGAAATATGGGAGTTTGAAAAAGATATGTCTATGCAAATTACAATATATTTATGTATTTAATACACTTTGAAGAAAACCCTAACGATTAAACACGTTATTGTGGCTAATATATAAAAGATAGATATATACTATTCAGGACTTTTTTGTACATCTTTTGAAGACCATTATTTTTGTAATACATATTTTTGGCGTATGATCAACGTATGCGATGATAAGAGCTAGAACGCGCTTTTTGTCAACTGACTTGCTTTAAATTTTTCGTCACTGCTCAGCTCCTATGTGTCTTAGCGTTATGTTATACAGCCTATAACCTGCCCGGGAGTATGGACTACAATCGTACCAAGTTTGGTTAATATGCCTTCAGTAGTTTTTGACCCATGCGTGCACATACAGACAGACAGACAGACAGACAGACAGACAGACAAAAAATTTATTGATTGCATTTTTGGCATCAGTATCGATCACCATTCATCCTCCAATATTAATTTTGAACATATATTCAATGTACAGAATTGATCTCTCTACAGTTTTATTATAAGTATAGATATTATATTGTTATTTCTAATTTTTATTTTCTATGTAACATCTTTAATTTTTTTTTTATTGTTCTTAGTCTAATTTAACCCTAGAGTGGGCGCGTCATTTCGCGAAACGTCAGTGGGCGCGAGGGGAGCATTTTGCCGCCCCTTTTCTTTGACCATTTTAAGTAAGAATATAGCAATTTAATTAATATATTTTCTCAGGATTTAAGTAATACACACATAAGTAATTATAAATCAACATATTTATTCAACTCTGTTTTGAGAACTTTGGTTTATAAGAGATTTTTGGAAACTTAATATTTTTATTGACTTTTTTAACTTATCCTATATAATACTCTATAATACTTAAAAAAATTAATAAGAATAACAACATTATATGTCTTCTAAATCTGCAGGATATGCTTTGTCATAACAGTCTTCAAAAAGGAATGTGCAATGTTCATAGCACAGTAACTTTGAGCATCTGTAACACCCTATTTTTCTATATACTGCATTGCCCTCCTTCTTTGAAGATGATGCTTGTTCTGCTTGTACAAAGTGAGCAATTTGGTTCTTTAAAGGAATCTTTAATCTGTCTATAGAAGACCTTGTGACATAACTAACGAAAATACTGTCGGCGTAGGATCAAGTGCTCGATATTGGCTTTGTAAATAATTTGACTGTTTATACCGACAATTTTCATCATTGAAAAAAAAAACAACCTCATTGGCCATCTGCGAGTCATTCCTGCTGCCTGCTGACTGTTCTGTGTCCATATTATGCTCACTATGATGACTATATCGATCACTTTCTGACACACTCCTCAACAAACTGTGATCTCACATCTTCAAAATCACTTACGTGAGTGGGCGCGCGGTGAGCATTTTGCCGCCTGGCAACAACCGGTGGTAAAAACCTTCTCCTCAAGCGGACCCCCGTGGACTGATTTCGTCCAATCTTTTAACACGCGTTGTAAACGAAAGTGGGGGCAGCTACTAAAAAGCGCAAGCCTAACTGACAATTGGTTTTCAAATTAATAACAGTTTTTTAGCGCGGGCGGCAAAATGCTCATAGCGCGCCCACTCTAGGTTAACAATGCAGTTAATGTGGAAACTGCTTTATCTTACTATAAAATATTAATACTTTTCATATACATCCACACAACGCTGCATACTGTTAAACTAAGCAGAGGTTGTATTTTGAGGTACTAGATAACAGATAAACAAACTCTTTTTCAAATGTATCAACAGGAGGCTAAGATTTTGTCACTTAGCATTCATTACAACCCCAACGACTCTAAACTCGACGACGAGAGGGTCACTCACCTTATTAAAAGTACACAATAAAAAGTAAAAAAGCAAATACTCCAGCTATTGAATAATATTGAGTGTACGTAACAAAATTGTACACTATCTTGTTGGACACTTTTTAAAGGTATTTTCTCGACGACTCCAAATGTAATTCTAATTAAGCCTGTTACTTAGTGGTCCCTAGACAGTTTAACTTTTCTTGGGACACCGCTCTCTTGTTCGCCGGCATTTTCCATTAAGATTGAGGGCACGAAACTTACGATAGCGGAGCGATGGTGATAGCGTGGCACGTTTTCCACCGAGCGTAGTGCAGCGGAGAGCATTTCACGTTTACCTAAGAAAATTGACCCTTGTATTACACAGTTATGAAATTTAGTTTTTGCTTGGCAACCGAATGCAGCCGAGCGACGGGTTACTAAACGCGCGTTTTGTATCGCCCATAGAAAAATGAAATTTAAGAACTGCGTACAAGGCTCAATTTTCTTTGGTCAACGTTAAATGCTCTTCGATGCGCTCCGTTCAGTGGATGTATAGCGACGCGCCCGCACCGGAGCGAACGCCTGAAAACAGTCGCCTCGCTATTGCCATCGCAAGTTTCGTGCCCTCACCCTAAGACGTAACTACCGTTATTGTATTTATAATTATTGTTGAGGAAAATTTGTTTTGACTTACATTGAGACGTAAAATAAATTATATTTTAAAAGATATTCAAGAAATTGAGAGTGTTTTTGTCTTTTAAATAATTTTGTTTCTTTTGTTAGAAGCTTTGTCAGTTTTGTTTCGAACTGAATAATTGTAGATGACAGTACTTATTACGAAAAGTACTTATTCACCCGAAGGTATCTGATTATAAAACAATGTACAAGTAAAAAAACTGATTCAGGTATCTTTTATTTGTACCACGAATTCATATTTGGCAGTCCTATATTTACAAATGATAGTATTCAGAACAATGAGCAGTTTTGAAACCAAAAAACTACCTTTAGGCCTACTTTAACTCATCTTGGACGGGCCTCCTCCCGTGACGAAGGGGTACTTGGCCTACTTATACCACGCTGGCCAGACGGATTGGTATAGAGTTTAATTTCAAGGTTTCCTTCTTTCTTATTTCGTAAAGATGATATTGACGGAAAGACCCTTAGTCGATTTTTACGACACTCATGGGATGAGGTGGGGTGGTGACATTGCATTCTTACTCCGTCACCACACGGATACTTAAATTAATAGCTATTACTTTAATTACTAAAGCACAATAGGTAATTATTACTACCACAAAAATATACTATATTAAAGTACTAGCTAATGAAATGGTATACTGTTAGCAATGAACAGTAAAATAATAATTGTTTTCAATTTATTTAACTAAAGTAATTTTCCTGTTAACCCTTATAACTACTAGAAAAATAGTTAAATAGAACGACCACTCAATTATTAAGTAAAGTGTTATTATGAAATCCTAGAACAGTAATCATGAGTTCAATTAAAAGTTTATTTTCTGTAATTTCCTGTTACCGTTTATTTTCTTTTTCAAACCAATTCAAAGTTTGTTTATTCCAGTACAAAACTAAAACCAAATAACTATTTATTTATATACGTTAATGCTAATGATTCTATTGGAAATAGTGTACTATAAATAGAATAGCTTTGTAATAATCATAATTTTACCAATATTAGAAAAAGTAAAATCCACACGTAACAATATTAACCTTTAGCTACCGACGTGGTTTATTTGTAACATAAGTACCGACGTGGGGCCTGTGAGGCCACAAAACAAAACATCGATTTTTATAAAACATGTTTATAATTTGTTTTAAATTATGCTTTATTGAGATCATTTGGGATACCTGAATGAAAGAAAAAATAAAATTAGAATCAACTTTATTAAACTTTTGAAATTAGAGGCCTTTTAATCTTTGACTACGTTTTTTAACTAAAATTCGACACTTATAATAACAGACATAAAAAAAATATTTTCTTCTTAGGAACTTAAAATATTTTTTTTTTCTTTAAGATGAAGGTTATATTTATCAAACAAAGAAATAAAAATATTTGCAAACTTCTAAATAAAAAAAATGACATACAGTAAAGTCATGTATTTACATTCAGGACAAACTTGCTTAGCGCACTGTAAACAGACGTGTTTTTTACATAAGAAACATCTATAAGTTGACTTTCTATTGACTTCCTGTATCATCATCGCTGATTTCTGGAACAAAATATTCTCCTACGTTGTCTATTTCTGATCCGCTGAAGTCCTCCCCTATCAGGTTCTCAATAAAAGTGTCGGTATTTTTATCAGAAAGATTTATAGGGTACCTAGGTATTTTAGAAATGCCTAGTTGTTGTGTGGGTGATTGTCCAGGTCCAGGTACAACCGTTTTTAAAATAAGTAGTTAGATATCTTTAAAAAATCACTCCAAATTAAAAATAGCTAAAGCAAAAAAGTAACGTAACTTAGGGCCTCTCAGGCCCGACGTCGCCGACGTCGGGCCTGAGAGGCCCGAAGTACCGACTTACGTTACTTTTTTGCTTTAGCTATTTTTAATTTGGAGTGATTTTTTAAAGATATCTAACTACTTATTTTAAAAACGGTTGTACCTGGACCTGGACAATCACCCACACAACAACGCGTCGTAATTTCAAATTCCCATAACGTACCAAAATCACGTCCACCGGCACAACCCCCGCACGGAATGGCGTCAGGGCAGCTAGAAGCGCAGCTACTGAGAAGCAGGGATCTCTCCTAAGCGAGGAAGGGGTAAAACTAACAACATGGTTACCTGCCGCGGCCTGACAGGCCCCACGTCGGTACTTAAAGGTTAATGAAAAAAATATAAAAATTAAACTGATCTTTTTTTGTGAACTTTATAATGATGTGTTAAATTGTAAAACTGTTTGTATTGTATAAAGCTGTTATTTATTTAACACAAATACGAATAATAATATGTCCATGTAAGTCAGATTACTTATTGTAGTGTCTATGAATGTTATGTGTCACATACAAACTCTAGTGGTTCAAGTGACACTTTAAACGTATATAACTCTTTTATGTATAATAAATAAATAAAATAAATATCAAACAATCGTATTGTATTAAAGTAAAAGATTTTTTAACAAAATAGTTGTAGTAGTGGCCAATTAAAAGTTGCTGGCATATACATGGTATCTTAATAATAAAGAAAAGTGTTTTAAAATGATCTTTTTTGTCATCCAGAATCAGATTTTAATATTTCTGTTTTCACTCAGTAGTATTTTCTGCTAGTTTCTAGTCTGTTTAGATTTCATTGTCTTATTGTGAGTCTAGAGCAAATTTTATATTATGTGATTTACTAATGAATGAGTAATTAGTAAAATTATTACGTTAAAATTAAAGAGAAAGTCGTCCCCTAAGAGACAAGCAAACGTATCACCAAAAAATAAACAAAAATAATTTCATATACTCGTTCACAATAAAAAACCATACTTGCACATGACTTCTCTATTTATCTAGATCAAAATAACTTTGGTGCAACAATCCTCACAGCTAAAAGTGGCTAGTCTGCATCCTTACAAATAATCTAATAAATTTGCATTAAAATTTACCAGTATGACATATTAAATTGTGAAAGTACGAATACTTTTATAAGCTATTAGCTTTAATACTCGAGGAATATTTTTAGTAGCAACCAAGGTAGGCTTATTTTAACGAACGACCAGATTTACGATCACTATAAAAATACCTACGAGGTGACAAAAGGCGAAAAACCTTACGAAGACCCTAAAATAAGTAGACCAACAAAACCTCGTTTCAATTTCAGTAACAAACCACCTAGCTTAGAAGAAATAATACACCAAATCAAAAAGAAAACAAACAAGTCAGCCCCAGGCCCTGATGGCATACCTTACATTATCTATAAAAAGTGCCCATAAGTACATAAACATCTTCTAAGCATATACAGTAAGATCTGGTCAAGTAAGGAAATACCGGCTGCCTTCGAAAAAGCTAATTTTGTTCTCATTCCAAAGAAAGATGAAGTTACTTGTCCAAAAGACACTAGACCGATAGCACTTGCCAACACAATTTCAAAAATATTCTTTTCCATTTTACAGTTAAAAATGACAGATTACATGGTAACTAACAATTACTTCAGACCAAGCCACCAGAAGGGATTTATTCCCGGAATATCTGGATGTCTGGAACATAATTCTTTATTAGCAGAGAGTCTAAAAGATGCCAGAGCAAATGAAAGGCAAATAACAGTTTGTTGGATAGATTTAGAAAACGCATTTGGCTCAGTACATCACGAGCTTATGTTATTTGCACTGCAATGGTATAACTTTCCGCCAGTAGTTTCAGAAATAATAGCTAAGTACTATAGTAAACTTAAATTTGTAATTGCAACGAAGGCCGGATATACAAAGCCCCTAAACTACAACGTGGGCCTTTTCCAGGGTTGCTGCTTATCTCCTATAGTATTTAACACAGTAATTAATATACTAATAGATAACATAACAATAGATGAAAAAAGGTGGGGCTATCGGTTTAAGTCCAATGGCAAATATACAGAATCCATTCTAGCATTCGCTGACGACCTAGCGATACTTACTCGGAATCCAAAGCAGTGCCAAGAACTACTGCGAAAGGTTGATGAATTCTGTGAGTGGACTGATGGAATGAGAGTAAAACCTAGCAAATGTTATTGTCTGTGTTTAGGTAGGCGGGATACGAGATATACTTCATATGACCCCGGTCTCACTATTGGCGGGGAAAACGTTTCAATAATATCAGAAACCGTGCCTTTTAAATTTCTTGGTAGAAAGATAAACGATAAAGGTCGCTCTCCAGTACTAGACGATGTCGTCAATAGTTTCATAAACGACATTAAAAAGGTAGACCATCAACCGATAAATAACGTAAAAAAAGTCTGGATATACGACAACTATTTAACATCACGTCTCAATTGGCCTTTCCTTGTGTATGATTTAAACCAGAACCTCTTGAAACAACTAGATGCTAAAGTGACGAATACATTGAAATCGTGGCTACGGTTAGTTCAATCTGCAGACTCTTCTGCTCTGTATCGAGACACAAATAACTTTGGGATGAAACTAAAAAAACCATCGGAACTCTACAAACATCTAAGAGTCACTAAAATGCAAGTCTTATCAACATCTAAAGACGAAATTGTAAAATCCATCCCAACTGATAAAAATTCATCTGCGCTCGAGTCACGGTTACAATTCCACAAAAAGTTCATGATAGGCGCACAAACTAGTAGAGTAGGTCTAGGAAACACGGAAAGTCAATCGGACAAAGAAATTATAAAATTTTTCTTAAACCAAGATGAGAATAACAGCTACAGAGTGCACGCAATGAACCTAGAAATGCAAAATGAATGGGTTACTCTAGGGGACTACTGTATACCTTTAGCCTTGAAGTGGCGCACTTTGCTTTACGACTGGTCACCAGCATTACTTAAATTCTACCTCAACGACTTTCAATTGACTCTCCCCGATCAAAGCAATCTTGTAAGATGGGGAAAAGCCACGGACAAAAAATGCACAGAATGTGGCAAAGAAATTGGTACGGCAAGACACTTATTGGTAGGCTGCAAAGTGCTTTTGGATAGGGGTCATTACTCGCAACGTCACGACAAAGTATTAGGGATTATACGCGAGGCAGTGAGTCTGTCGATTGCCAGAGCTAGAAAAGGACTGACTACGAATGAAAGACAAAACATCCAATTTGTTAAGGAAGGCACTACTAAAAAGACCACCTACAAGCCTTTTTCGGTCCTGAGTCCGGCAGACGATTGGACTCTACTGGTTGACACGTATGAAACACACTACGAAATCCCGGAGGATATCTGCGTGTCGCCGTTGAGACCAGACATATTCCTGTACTCAAAATTGAAAAAGCGTGTAGTACTTATTGAGCTCACGGTACCGTGGGAAACTAACATCCCTAAAGACCACGCAATTAAGACAAATAAATACTTTGACTTGACAAATGAGATAACCAGAAATGGCTATAGGGTTACTCTGTATGCCATGGAAATAGGTGCGAGGGGTTCACCAGCTAAATCCCTCAACAATCTATTAAAAGAACTAGGACTGCCGAGAACTTCAGTAAGCTCTCTACTATCACGAATGTCCAAAACGGCATTGTTAGGTTCCTACCAAATTTGGATAGGTAGAGGACGGAACATGGCAGACAGTGAAGGTGACGGCTAACGCGTTGTAAGGGGGCCTCCTTAAACCTACATCTGGGTCGTAAGTCCCAGACGCTGTTACGCCAGTGTTCCGCCCTCTATCACGCGATGGACCCGGCACCCGCACGGAGAATCCATGGAATGCTAAGATTAGGTCTTATCTATGTTGCAAGAAACTGTTAAAACAAACCCCGCAACTAAAAGTTTCTTGTCTGCACCCTTGCAAATAATCCAAGATAAAATATTTTACCATTTTTATCTCCTTCCATGAATTCAATAAAGGCTCACAACAAAAAAAAACAGAAATCACAATAAATTCACACGTGAATTTATACAATCGCATTCTCATGTCACTTCATAATGAATTTATTTTCAAGCTTGAAGAGATAAAAGGCTTTGAACCCCTATATTGAAAGAATATTATGCAGTGTAAATCAAGACGATAAGTTGCCCAAAAAGAATTATTGGATTGATGTAAAAAGAGGCATTTAATTTCACAATTATGTAATTTTTTGCAGTGAAAGTATAATAATTGTAAAGATTATGTCATGATCGAACTTATTTATGTTTAACACTTCTTACTACTAAAAGTTGCTAGTCTGCACCCTCGCAAATAATCCAAGATAAAATATTTTACCTTTTTTGTCTCCTTTCATGAATTCAATAAAGGCTCACAACAAAAATAAAAACAGAAATCACAATAAATTCACACGTGAATTTATACAAACGCATTCTCATGTCACTTCATAATGAATTTATTTTCAAGCAGAGATAAAGGTTTTAAATTCTTATATTGAATCCCTATATTGACTATATTGAAATGACATCATGCATCATAAATCAAGATAAAAAGTGGCCCAGAAAGAATAATTAGATTGATGTAAAAACAGGCATTTAATTTCACAATTACGTAATTTTTAGCAGTGAAAGTATAATAATGTAAAATTATGTCATGAACGAACTTATTTGTGTTTAACACTTCTTACAACTAAAAGTTGCTAGTCTGCACACTTGCAAATAATCCAAGATAAAATATTTTACCTTTTTTATCTCCTTTCATGAATTCAATAAAGGCTCACAACAAAAATAAAACAGAAATCACAATAAATTCACACGTGAATTTATACAATCGCATTCTCATGTCACTTCATAATGAATTTATTTTCAAGCTTGAAGAGATAAAAGGCTTTGAATCCCTATATTGAAAGGTCGAAATTAAGTCAGAAAAAAATTCACTCACGTACTTTTGTAATAAAAATACGTGAAATATGTTTGTATTAAACGGTTTTGATCTTTATCTAGGGTAGTAAGGATGGCGCTATTCAGCTTTAGCCCATGTCACGAAAGGAATTCTTTGTATATTTTTAGTTTGAACGATCATAGTTTTGTTGATTTATGAGGAAAATATTTCTTTTGCTACAAAAATTACTGGCCTGAAATAACTTAAAGGAAGTTGTTAGATGTTTTGAGAAAATCATAGGATATCATTATTTAGGTAAATAATTTATCTCTTATTTTCCTTTTAGAAAATGTATTTATTTACCTAATGGGCATAGGCAATCCTTTAGTTACTATTTGTATATATCCCGTTTTCTGTTCGTGTATTCCGTTTCCCGTCCCGACGCATGTTTCAGACCCTTGTTCTCGACGTTACGTCACTCGTCCCAAAGATGGGCGCAAGATTACTAAGAAAATTAAACTTCATTTCTAACTTGTAACCGGCATATAAGACCTTCTTTCGAAACGTTTAAGTATTCTTATTTTATTCTTTATTTTTATATTCTCTGTATTTTTGTTTAGTAGTGTATAAGATTAAGGTAATCGATAAATTATTTTATACATAAATTTAAAAACATTATTCAAGTTCGTGTATTATTATGCTCTTACAATTTTATTTCTCGTTGCATGTGCCTTCGAGCGGTAAAATGCGCCTCGTTTAACTGAGTACCGTGATAAGTTCCGTACATTTACCTTTTTTTTTATTTTAGCGTCATGCCTGTTTTATTAAGCTGTATGAAGTTTAAAAAGAGAATTAACACATTATGCTTTGCAAACCTTTTCGTTTTATATACGAGTATAATACTGGTCGGTCATTGTCGACAAAGGTTTTATTCTTTGGATAGAAACTTATTGGTACCTATTGAAGTTTTGTTTTCTTTAAAAAAATGAAAGTTAAAACTTTAGTTCTCTTTTTTTGAACTTATGTTCTGCTGAAAAACTATGTACGGCTTGCCACAGACACATTGTAACATAGTAGTATTACTACAGTATAAATATGTGATATTTGTACTTGGCTTGGAGAATGCTAAAATCCGAAAAGAAGAAAGACAATGGAAAAAATTTATACTCGAGGCGGAAATCGAACCCGCGTCTCTGGACTACACGCGTCCAGCGCCATGACCTCTAGGCCGCCCGAGTACTCGAGAGTTTGGAGAATGCTTTCCTAGCAGTTAAAGTTATGTATTTTGGTTTTATAGAAAACACTCAGACCAATGCAAATAATCATGTTCATGCACACAAATATTTGCATTGAGCGTGTACCTCTGCGTAGCAGTCATGTTGTATAACCACTACGCCACAGAGGCCGTCGCAAATTTATTAATCTTGTACACACTTAGTTATTATACTAAAATCAATTCCATCTAACAATAAAGCAATTTAAAATAGAGTCCAGGTTAACGACAAAAGAGGACGCTTTGAGAAACGAATGACTGTAGGACGAGTGGAATATGAATGTGGTACCATATTTATTAGCTCATTGTGTAGTATGGAATAAGTAGAAGTGGCCTTGGGGAGGGCACACAGCGCGAAGAACGGACAGACCTTGGGGTAGAAAATTTCTGAAATGGTAACCGCGTACTGAAAGACGCAGAGTGGGGATCCCTTACATGGATGAGAGAGGCACAGGACCGTGCAATATGGCAGTATGTAGAGGAGGCCTATGTCCAGCAATGGACGTCCATTGGCTGATATGATGTTGATGCCCCAGCTATGTAGGCAACGCTCGTCTAAGAAACAAATACCTGTGGAACGAGTGGAATATGAATGTGGTACAATATTTATTAGCTCATTGTGCGCAACTATATCATGTTATGCGGTATTTATGTTGCAATTTTGTTTTCACAAACTTCGTTTACTTAACATGTTGAAATTTGAAATAAAGTTGAAGTTTTAAACGTGTAGTTACGGAATAAGTTGTCAGTATGTTCATCATCACTTATTCCGTGTTGTTTAACATGCTAAATAACCGAAGGTAGACTTCAATGGATTTAGTTACTTACCACCCTATTCAATGTTTCCGGCAAAGAAGGACTACAAGCCTCGATGATATCAATATAATAGGTCTTTACCTATGAAATTGCCGTTTTATTGCTGCGCAGACTTTAGACTCTATATTCTTTTAAAACATATTGTTTATATAATTTTTGTTATTTATGAAAAATATAGAATATAACCAAAATCTAACAAAAGATAATAAATAAAAATAATTATTATTTGTATTATTAATAAGCCTGTGAACATGGGTCCAATTTAAAACAGCGGATTATCCCATTTGTTTAATTGTAACTTCTTCCCTGATACTCTTTTTTTCTTTGTTTTCAATACAATAGTTAACATAAATGTGCGCCATTACTTATACTAAATATCATTCTATTATGTTTAATAATTATTAAAAAATCTAAGAAAACGTTAGTATGGAAAATCTAACTTCTGATAAAATCTTCATACAAAACGGCAATTTCATAGGTAAAGACCTAATACTCATTATCGGCTTTATTCTCGCATCTCTCTGTGGAAAGCTTGACAGAGCTTAGTGCACGCAGGGCTCTCTTCCCAGGTGCTCGATAACGACATCCAGATCTGCGGATTAAGAGGGAGTATCGTGTCTTTTTCATTTCTCTATCTGTTGCTTTCTTTTATTAGAAAACATATTCTAGAGTTTAGTAGTACTTCATCACACAACCTTATTCTGGTAGTGCGATATTTATTTCATATAATTAAGCAGCAAAAACGGGCGTAAAAATTCGTCGAACCGATTCCCTTTTATTCCCCTTTTCCATTCATTCCAATGCCCAAGATACCATTATCGAAAAAAGGGTCGAAACACACCTCTGGTGATTCCCAAAACGATTACCGGGCAATCAAAACAAATAAAAATGTATTAATCAAGTAATATTAAAAGATCTTAATAAAAACAAGGCATAAGACGTGACGGAGTAAGAATACAATATGTCACCACCTCCTCTCATCCCATGGGTGTCGTAAAAACTGACGGGCTATCCGTGAATATTATATTTACGAAATAAAAAGAAGGAAAACTTACACATAGAGAAACTTAGCTTACAGATAGGTATCACGTTTGTTTACGTGTAATGTACACGCAGGTTAAGTAGAATCTGACGACCTCGATGGCGCGCCGGTAGAGTCAGCGGCTGCCCCGCATGAGGTTGTGGGTTCGATCCCCACGCAGAACAATAATTTGTGAGATCCACAAATTATTGTCCTGAGTCTGGGTGTTCTATGTGTCCGTTAATTGATGTTTGTAAAAGTCCCCGCGACACAGGGCATGATCCCTAGTGCGGGAGTTGTCTTTTAAAAAAAAAAAAAGAATAAAATTAACGTCATTAATTTATAAGGATGTAATACAATGTTGAAAAAATATCTGCGTATTCTCTCTTAGTCGACTTTAACGACAACCATAGGATAAGAGGTATTCGTGTGGTGACGGAGTAAGTATATAATATGTCACCACCTTATCTTATCCCATGAGTGTCGTAGCAATCGGCTAAGGGACTATTCGTGAATATTATCGTTACGCAATAAAAAGAAAGAAAACTTGAAATTACACCCTATACCAATCCGTCTGGTCAGCGTGGTATTAGTAGGGCAAGTATCCCTCCGTCACGGCAGAAGGCCCGTCCCTGCAGTGGGACATTAGTGGGCTGTTATAATGATGATGATAGGATGAGATGAGGTTGTGTTATTCAGTATACTCATCACCCAAAATTAATAAAATGTATCTATTGCAACACAATGTTCCGCGGTAGCTTTTTCTGTCTGCGACATACTCGTAGTAAGATATATTGCGAGTGGCTGGGCGTGTTGGAGGAAACATTGTATGTAGATGTTTAGTAGTTTATTATGTTTTTAATATATAAGTATTTTTGTTCTATAAAGTTTGTTATAAATATAAAAAATAATATAAAATAACTATAAATATAGCCTCTAAAAAGACTTAAAATATAGTCTATAATTTATTGATTTTATTGATAATAGGTAATTTAATAAAAATTTAATCCATGTAAAATTATGTTTTCAGGCTGACTAAATGCCAAATACATCTAATAGTCAACCTTGGGTGGTCCAGAGATAAAAAGAAGACAAAATATTTGAATGTAAATAAATCGGGTCACTATCATCTCGTCTTAAACGCAACTGGTAGCAGTAGCATTTGGTCTAAAACGCAGCTGGTCACTGGGTATAAAACGCAACTTGTCTAAAACGCTACCGGTCTAAAACGCAGCTGGTCTAAATATCAATTAGTCTAAAAATACAAGTCGCCTGAAACGCAACTGGTCTAAAACGGAGTTAGTCTAAAATTCATGTCGTCTAAAACGCAACTGGTCTGAAATGCCAAGGGCACAACACGTAATTGTCTGGTAATAGCAAGTACTTAAAACGGCAGATGTACAATTAAATTAGATAAATAATATCAGAAAAACAAAAAAAAAAGTTGCATATTTATTGTTTTTAAAAAATAAAACAAAAAAAATCTGTCAAAACAGTCGTAAAATCTCAATCTCAGTATTAATCTTAAACTCTTTAGAAAATAATTTAACTAAAAATGTTCCTTCCTTTAAAGTTTAAACAAATCTTTGTACTACTGTTTATATTTTTTATGTTTATTTCTTGCTTCGGTTTTTTTCTCTCGACAATCGAATGGTGTAATCATTCCCATTTCCAAAGCAGTCAATAACTTCGAGTACTCAGCATTTAATTTTTTATCTCCCTTTTTTTATTATTAACATTTAACACATTTTTCTTTACCATTGTATTTTTGCCACTCGTAGTAATTTCTCCAAAAATTGAATAAACGTAGGCTTTGAGAGCACTCGGCTATTTAACCTGCGATGCCATGCTTCAACAGTGTTTGTCGTGCGATGCTTTTCGTGCGCAGAGCTAATCATTGGCAAAGACAGCCATTGTCTGTTCACATAATAATGGATTTTTTGCATATCTTCTGTATCACAGAAGTAGAAGTAGGATCAGCTGGAGGCCCGTCCCTGCAGTGGGACATTAATGGGCTGGTATAATGATGATGAACAGGGACTCAAAAGTCTACACATATTAATTATTTATACCTTTAAGCTTATTTAACTAGATTTATCTAAGTTACTCTAACTTACTTCGAATATGTTATTTTTTTATTAGTACATAGTTTATTTGTGTGTTTATTTGTTTCTTGGCGACAGCGGTTCCCATAGTGAATTTCTTTTTACGTATGATGTTACCACTTTAGAAACATATTTAGAGGTTTAAGGCCAGTTGAGTTTAAGACGAGATGATACTGAGACCAGCTGCGTTTTAGACCACATGCTACTGCTACCAGTTGCGTTTAAGACGAGATGAAAGAGAGACCAGCTGCGTGTTAGACCAAAAGCAACTTCTACCAGTTGCGTTTAAGACGAGATGATAGTAAGACCAGCTGCGTTTTAGACCAAATGCTACTTCTACCAATTGCGTTTAAGACGATATGATAGTGACCCAATAAATCGCAACACTTTGCATAATACATATAGGTACACAATACAGGTTTTTTATTGCCGTTGAGATAAATAAATAGTTTGGTTTCTATGGGTAGGTAAGGTTGTTGGTAGGCAATGGTCTTACAATTAAGGATGCCGAAGACCGTTTGAAGTGGAGTAAAAAAAGCCGGAAAGCAAACCCCAGGCTCCATGGCTCTCGAGCTGTGGACGTAACTGGGAACTCCCAAAGATGAAGAAGAGGGTAAGTAAGGTTGTTAAAGACGATTTATGAATAAACTACTTTTATAAATGGTAAACCAGTTACTAAAGAACAGAGTTCTAGTAATAATTATCCATAGCACACCTCTCAAAACCAAACAGTACATAATTTCAATATACATCAAAATTTTCAAACCACAAAAAAAATGAAAGTATATTAAACACGTACAGACGTACTTACCACACAGCATCCGCGAAAAGGGATAATGTAGCTGAGTCAACGTCGCAATATGTGAGAGGCTCGTATAAGTAATAGCCTCTACAGACATCGGCCTCTTTCTTTAAATTAACGTGACGTCACGACCTTGGAGCCCACACTAAGACAAGGGCGTTATTGGCTGTTTATCATCCAACTAATTAGACGTAACAGGTGTGGAGAACTGGTCAATGTTAACACTGTCACGGTTATTAAAGCCAACATAGTTATTGCTAAGGAAATTACAGGGGTCTACCGATTTAATGAGAGAAATGTATTATCGAAATGTATTTTATGTTACATGTGGGGTTTTGATATTAAACTATGATGTACCTGGATAAATCTAAGATATACATTGATATGTGTGGAAAGCTGGAGCATTAAGTTGAAAATATAATATTAAGTAGAATCACAGGAAATACTTAGTTAGTCAGAAGTGTTAGCCTCTGATCTGTCCAACTCCTGGATAAAGAATCCTTCTCCTTACTTCCACATTATCTCGTCCTCTAAGTATTTTTATCATCATAACATCCCATTAATGTCCCATTGCAGGGATGGGCCTCCTCCAGAGACGAAGGGATACTTGGCCTACTAGTACCACGTTGGCCAAACGGATTGGTACAGGGTCTAATTGCAAGTTTTCCTTCTTTTTATTTCGTAAAGATAATATTCATGGATTCTTTCATGGTCCCTTAGTCGGTTTTTACGACACCCATAGGATGAGATGGGGTGGTGATATTGTATTCTTACTCCGTCACCACACGGAGAATTAATAATACTAAAATTATGTTAATATAAGGCTGTATTAAATTTATTTAAAAATAATTAACAGAAATTTTCCTAACAAAATGTTTGATAATTCTGAGAGAAGTGGAATACTCTTTTGGCTCACCGACTTCGCTATCTATTCGGCTCCGAAACAAAACAAATTAATGCCAGCTTGTATGCAATCGAAGTAACAAATTTGATATCGAGAAAGCCAATTTCATTCATAACTTCGTAAGGCAGAAATTAATTGGCATTCGATTAAATCTCGAGTCTGTTTCTATGCTATGGTATTTGAAGCAGGAATGAGATACAAAATTGGATTTGGGGTGCAATATTCTACATCATCCCATAAATTATTAGATAAAATCAGTACAGTATCATTTTATAAAAAAAGGATCTCCTGGGTTTGAAATTGATAGTGGGTTGCAAAGAAATGAGTATATCTTTATGCAAACTTATTTGTTAAGTTATTTTTGTCGAATACGAGTAAGCATAATTTTATTTTTTAAAACGGCATCTCCTGCACTGGGTTTCGTGCCCTGTGTCAAGGGGACCTTTTACAAACATCAATTAACGGACACAAAGAACACCCAGACCAGGACAATAATTTGTGGATCTCACAAATTATTGTCCTGCGTGGGGATCGAACCCACAACCTCTTGCACGGCAGCCGCTTGCGCTACCGTCGCGCCACCGAGGTCGCCATATTAGTGATGATAATGCAAATTAATATCACTTATGCCTATTTGATTGTTAAAAATACAGCCATGTTAGTTTAGGACAAAAAATGTTATGTGGAACAAATTGTCAAAGATAATCACAAATTTATAACATGAAAACCATATTTTTAAGTCTTAAATTTCATAAATTCGTTCATATTCACACCTTTTTACATTATTAAGGTTATTGCTTGTATAATCGTTCTTTAGTTACTCGAGCTTTCCTCGTAATGAGCCGTTAAAGACCTCTTGACGGGCAAAAATTTTGTGTGCTTTCAGATTTTTTTATTTTATTCTGAAAGGGCCCAAACGATCGTAATAAAAAACGAATTAGCGACCCTTTCCTGAATAAAAGCTTTATATTGCTAGTACATGAGTGTTATTTTTGGTATAACAAAGTAGTTAGGTCAAAAATCTGTTCATAATTGCGATAATACAAAAATCGTTAACTTTCATTTAAAATTGAGACTTATTATTATTAGCAAACGTAAGAAAATGGTTTTGTTGCATTGTTAGTCGGTTAAGCTTTTGTTTTGCTTATCATAAAAATATATTATTATATTCTTTTCTCCTTGCACTTGGCTATTGCCTGTTTTGGTTTACTGGATTAGATTAGTTCATGTTTTCTTTTGAATACGAGCTTATCGGAGTATTGTTGGTTTCAATTGAACCGCTGCCATTCTTTAATGAAACTCAAAAAATGAAACGGAAATGCTGTTTAAAATTTATTTTAGAAACAGAATTTCTTACCCTTTTAAATTTAAAAAATGAAAAGTGAGATAATGAAAGTTTATTTAAATAAATTAAGAAGCCCAGAATTATAAAATTAAGAAGTCTTTTAAATGGGATGGAGCAGGGTTTGGGATCCTTAGACCTCGTGTGGTCACCACCACCTCGTAAGGACCCAAGTGACGTTCTCTATAAAGAAAATTACATCCTTGTCTTACGAGTCTAATCTAATCCAACCAGTACAATCACATCAATCAATGCAATAGAACTTTCTGTCCTAAACAAACAATACCCTACCATTTACACCACGTGTTTCAAACAGCCTGTATAATATAATTCACATTTACACCTTAATTTAAACATTAGAGTGTATTGAATCGACAACATACATCAGTGCGAGCTTTATATAGGGTGATATAAATATGTGTACCAAGTGATATTTATTAGGGTCATATTACATACATACGCGTGACTCGGTCGGTTCAATACAGGGGCGGAATTAGGTGGGTATTGTATTAGGTTACAATAAACTACTTTGTACTCCGACATACTGAATACTAAAACTTTCGGATAGAAATTGACTATTATACATTGTCACTTTAGCATTATCGTCGCAGAATCATTACAACAGCCCATTAATGTCCCACTGCAGGGACGGGCCTCCTCCAGTGACGGAGGTATACTTGGCCTACTAATACCACGCTGGCCAGACGTATTGGTATAGGGTTTAATTTCAAGTTTTCCTTCTTTTTACATGGTAAAGATAATATTTACGGTTAGTCCCTTAGTCGGTTTTTACGACACCCATGGCATGAGACGGGGCGGTGACATATTTTATTCTTACTCCGTCACCACACGGAGGTATTTTCTATCTTTATGAGTAATACTTTAAAAGTAAGCCATTTGTTATTCGTACAATTATTATTGACACACGTACAAATTTTTCTGGTTTACTTTAATACTTACACTACCATATAAATATGCCTCAAATAGATAATATACTCGTAAGTACGAACCTAGCTCCTTTATTTTAAGACCACTTCTGTAACAAATATAGAAACTTGTATCGTAGAGTTATTATATTTATTATCAAAAGCTTTTTAAATTAAATCTACCTTTGTATCCCAGGCTTGGATACAAGAAAGTACATTAAAAACGGTAAAGCTAACATTTTTAAGCACTTGGTTTTTATGAGCAATGCTTACAATATTCTGATGAAAAGCTAACTCCGTCCCTGTCTACCTCTATTTGTATTCCGATCTCGGCACGCAGGGCTGGCCCAAATACACGGGACGTTTATACCCTACCTTAACTTGTGGTCTGTATCTCCTCTGCGTTCAGTCAAGATATTAGACGCGTCCGTAATAGCCGTGATGGCCATTGACAATATTCAAATATTTCAATATGAAATGTTTTTTTTATGTGTATATTTGAACAATATCTCTAAAAAGATACTAAAGAATTTTAGTAACAAATATTGAAATTTTACAAAACTAAGCATAAAGTAGAAATATTTGCATGAGCATGATTATTTGCATTGGTCTGAGGGTTTCTATGTTTAATTTATACGTATTTACAAAAAAAAGTGTATAAGTACTAATATCCGTTGTTCTGTTACCCATAACACAAGCAGGTTAAGTCTAGCTTACTTTGGGAACAGATGGCGCTGTGTAGAGATAGATGTCCGTAAATAAAAATAAAATGAATAAAATGTTACTGTCTAAGAGGTTGTAAAATAAGTAAAGAGAAAACAGACAACACTTAAAACCTTCACTATCTTAACCGTACTGTAGGCGGTCAAACTCTGTATGAAACCTCAAGCATTAAATTATTCCATAATGTGACCTTATTACTAGATTACACGTTCGACTCACACGTACCATTACAGTGACAGGACTCTTTTGATGGAGGTTCTGCTCTACTAATCTATACTTCCATACTAATATTATAAAGAGGTAAAGTTTGTGTGTTTGTTTGTTTGTGTGTTTGTGACGTTGTTGTAGGGGGTAATCTCTAGATCTAATGAACCGGTTTTAACAATTATTTCTGTGTTGAATAGTCCATTTATCGGGGAGTGTCATAGGCTATATTGTATTACACTATGACCAATAGTAGTAGAGCAATAATGAAATATGTTTTAATAAGGGATGCGTTTTTTTCGCCGCCCAACGAAATAGGCACGGGTCAGCTAGTACTATGATAAAGGGTTTATTTCCCTTTCTGCGCTGTTATAATTATCTATCAATAATATAATATAATAAATGTTCTTATACAAGTTTTTACGACATTCTGGCCGTGAGATGTATTGTTAATATTTTGTACGCCGTCACCACAGCACCGACACACCACCCTGACACGAATAATTAATCCGACGCTAAATGTATAACGTAGCGTTTGATTCCTTTTCTGATATTTTAAAAGCTTTATTATTTAATCATACTAATACCAAGTGAGATATAAATGTTTTATGTAAAAACATATTTTCAAATAACTTTCTGTTAAAGAAAATAATGTATTGTATTTTTTTTAACTCCTAATACAGGGACGGACCGCACCCGATGTCAAGGGGAACTTGCCCTACTAATACGTTCAGACAGTAAACAAATGTGGCTTATTTAAGTGACATATTCAAAACCACATATTTTAAAATACAGTAACATATTAATCTGATAAACAAATTCCCTCTCAACTCACAAGGGAATGGAACGGTAACGAAATTCTAAATTTGAACGCACACCCGCCATATTGTTAATAGATACGCTTCTAATTTCAAAATTTCAAATTCGACTAACATCGGCTTTTCCCGGGAGGCCGTTGAATAGTTCGGCTACACAGATGATTAATAACTAGGTATTAATCATTGTATTATTCTGGTCAAGGGATTATATAACGGTCTAGCCGTTTTGTACAGAAATGGTTGTATAAGCGTGTGCCGTGTTAGGAAATTTAATGATTAAATGTTGGGTTTTGGAAATGTGCCATTGCTTTGTCAACATCAAACTTAAAAGGAATTTCGATGGTTTGAATAGTTAATTTATATTATACGAAGGAATTTGTAGCAAGAACAATTGGAAGTCAGTCTTTGATCGTACTTTTTATTCTAATTAAGTATTTTTACGAGTTTTATATTATGTAGCGGGAGTCATTGATGGTCTACATACACTACGCTGAAGTTTATAAGCTTTCGTAATAAAAATATCTAGCCATTTAGGACATAATTGAAATTAACGGACTAATAGAACATCTAAACACAGAAGAATAATTTCACATAGTAGTTACTTTATCATAACAGCCCTTTAATGTTTCACTGCAGGGCGAGCCTGCTCCCGTGACGGCGGGATACTTGGCCTACTAATACCACGCTGGCCAGGCGTATTGGTATAAGGTTTAATTTAAAGTTTTCCTTTCTTTTTATTTCGTAAAGATAATATTCACGGATAGTCCTTTAATCGGTTTTTACGACACCCATGGGATGAGATGGGGTGGTGACATATTGTGAAGAGGTACTTGGTTACTTTTTATTATAATTTAAAAACAGAATATTTTTGAGGAATTAACAGTTCATACTTACACTAAGAAGTGTGGACTACTATCTGTTTATATGTATATCAATAAAATGACAACATTTCTTCAAACATTATAATAACTTATTCATTTCAATTCACTACAGTTATCATTGTAAGAGTGGTTCAATAACCCTTGAGGCGGAAAGCTATAACCATAGTACAAACAGCAACACATCAAGTTAAACATTTTCATTTGAAATTGTGTCTTATTTCAAGGTATTAAGGTACATGAGTGTCTAGCTTGATCAGTTGCTGTGTGTACAAGTTGTAACTGTGCTATAACTGACACAAAACAAGTGAGCCTCAAGTTATCTCATCTTAGTGCGGGCGCAATGAGATAAGTTATAGAGCCGCTGCAGTTTTGATGTCCTCCACCATTGTGATATACAATATTACTTAGTTTGTTTTATATTATTTTTTATACGTTTTCTATGATATCTGATACGATTATTAGGTTAAGTTTTTGTCGTAATATTTATCAGTGTAGGATGCCCCTGCTTGGTCAACCGACGACCTCAAAAAGGTTGGACTTGATGCGATCGGACCGTGTTCTGTGTTGCGTGTTTAATTATAAGTGAATGTGAATGTGTGAGGAATATTTATTTAATATTATTTATTTATTATAACTAATTCAGTTCAATTCACTACAGTTATCATTGTAATAGTAGTTCAATAACCCTTGAGGCAGAAAGCTATAACCATAGTACACACAGCAACACATCAAGTTAAACATTTTCATTTGAAATTGTGTCTTATTTCAAGGTATTAAGGTACATGAGTGTCTAGCTTGATTAGTTGCTGTGTGTACAAGTTGTACTGTGCTATAACAGACACAAAACAAGTGAGCCTCAAGTTATCTCATCTTAGTGCGGGCGCAATGAGAAAAGTTATAGAGCCGCTGCAGTTTTGATGTCCTCCACCATTGTGATATACAATATTACTTAGTTTGTTTTATATTATTTTTATACGTTTTCTATGTTATCTGATACGATTATTAGGTTAAGTATTTGTCGTATTATTCATTAGTGTTGGACGCTCCTGCTTGGTGGACCGATGACCTCAAAAAGGTTGGACTTGATGCGAAAGGACCGTGTATTGTGGTGCGTGTAAGAAGCTATTGTCCAGCATTCGACTGCAATAGGCTAGTTCAATAATTGATGCATTCACTTTGTTGAGTGTACAGGTTGTCACTATTGCATCTTATCCTAATTATTACATGTTTATGCACAGCAAGATTTCCGGATATCAAACGTATGACCTCTGCGTAGCAGTAACCTTGCTAAAACCACTATAAAACAGAAATAAGTATAATATTATTGAACCCAAGGCTAAGTATAATATAATTTATCCAAAATGTTTTCAAAATTATGAGGTCGTTTAATAACACAGCTCTCAGTACAAGAATTTCTACAATTACACCTAAATATTTAGTACTTAATTTAATAGAAACACTAATACGGTTTACCGGAAATTTTAAGACCTCTGCATCATAATAGTTTACCACTATTCTACAGTATTTAATATAACTAAAGGCAAAGTATTATATCCAAAATATACTAACTTAAGCATGTTTTCAAAATTACGAGGTCGTTTAATAACTCAGCTCTGAGGGCCAGATTCAGAGACCGCACTTTGACTTTACTTTAGCAAAGTCTAGTTATTATCTCTGAATTTGAACAACATTAAAGTAATCTTTTCGCATGAAAAGTTTACTTTGTAGTAATAAATAATGAAAGTAAACTTTTTCATGCGAAAAATTACTTTAATGTTGTTCAAATTCAGAGATAATAACTAGACTTTGCTAAAGTAAAGACAAAGTGCGGTCTCTGAATCTGGCCCTCAGTACAAGGTCACAAAGTTTTCTCATTTGTGCCCGACTACGAGTATTCACTGTGACTGTTGCAGAAACTTGTTCAATCACTGTGCTATTCATTAGTGAAATAAAATGATAAATTTTTAGAATTTTTTTTCTAATTATGATCATATCATTGAGATGTCGTATTCATTTCAAGTTTGGAAAATAATTAAGTACTACAAATACACATAAATGTTTAGATTTTTTTTTACAAATTAATTAACTAAGTAATATTATACGCCATCTTAGGAATCAAGGCTAACCCTTTAATTGTTCACAAAATAAATATTGTATTACAAATTAAATTATATTTTTTAAAAGGTTTGTGTACTTGTTGGTAATGAAATAGTTTCAAAACGTTGTCGATTGGTGTCAAGCTCCAGGTTTCTATAACAATTTCATTTTAGAATTTTAGTACGCCAAATAACTTTTTGATCCTTCAAAGACATCCAGTAGACAATTTCTAGGGTAACCGTAAAGGGCTGAAAATGATCTTTACTAATGATAAAGGTACTGTCAGTAGTTGATTGATTGATTTATTGAAATAAACTTTAAAATCAAAATAACCTAACTTCATAATCATACCCAAAACTTCGTTGTTTGAATACCAATAATCTTTCACAGAATCCATAAATACGTCAAACAAACCAATGGTATGCCTGTATGAATATATGAGGTAGTTCTAAGCATAGCAGGAAACCACACGTTTTAACAAATGGCAGCCCGTTATAATCACTAAGGTGGAAGTTTTCTCATTTGCACGCCCCGCGGGCAGCTCAGTCCGTTTGCAAAAACTTAAGCAATTTTGTTTCTGTCGACTTGGGTGAGTGTGTGCAAAAGGCAGTTATATTGCTATAACTATATACCACTTAATATTACAAGCTTTTGTTTAACTTTTACTGGTAGGTAGGTACATAAGTTTGCGTAGATCAAAGTAGGTTAAATTAAAATTAAGTTAGAGTTTTCAAACAATTATGTTTGCTTAAGGTGTTTTTAGAATTGAATTAAAAAGAGAGGCCTAAAGTTTGTAATTCGTTTGTACTTTATTGTGTTTCCCAATGGGGCGAAATGCTAAAAAAATAATGGTTGTTACGCAAAAAAATTTAATATAACTTTTAGTGTTAAAAAAATAGCAAACGTTTCTTTTGTTTAAAAGACTTTTCGTGTCTAATTAAGTTTATTTTATAAAAATAGTTTGTCTATAATGTCTTTTCTTGAATTAAAAACTGTGAAGAGAAGATTTTATTCACACATTAAAATTTATCAAAAATATTGTCGTTCTGTTATTTTTTGTACCAACAGTAGTGACGTATGACATGATGTCATGTCATGTTATACCAAAACTTTTTAATATTGACTAACACGGACTAAGGCTACAGTTTCATAACCATAGCATAGCAGGAAACCACATTTAAGTTTTCCTTCTTTTTATTTCGTATTCACGGATAGTCCCTTAGTTGGTTTTTACGACACCAATGGGATGAAATGGGGTGGTGATATATTGTATTCTTACTCCGTCACCACGCGGACGACCACTGTTGGACGTAGGCCTCTTCCAAATATTTCCACACTGAGCAGTACTGTGCCATCTCATCCATCGTTTTCCGGAAACTAGTAATAGTTAGCGTAATAATAATGTTTTGATTTAAAATAAACCATTAGTAAATACATTTTAGCGTTAATTCGTACCTAGGTTTTCATGCCATATGTCCATTTTCCCTAACATATTTCGCCATAAACTGTCCAGCCACATTACGTTTCTCATTATGCATAGTACATGTTATAAACACATTAGGTAAAGTACACACGGTACAAGTGACGGCACTCGTTAGGATCAGGCTAGACGTGTAATTATAGTAAGTGTACCGTTTGCAAGAAAAGTGTTTGCCTTGAGAAAGAATAAAGGATTGTGACATTAGAAAATGTTGCTCCTTTTTGATGTTATTACGTAAATTGTGTTGTCTCAAGTCTTACGGTACGTTCCAATTTAAGTCGACACTTTGAAATGCATTTCGATTTTGTTGTCTTCCATTCTTTGTTAATAGGCAAAGAAGAACTGAAATTATGGCTTGTTCCACCATCAATAGTTTTTGGCCTACTAATACCACACTGGCCAGACGGATTGGTACAGGGTTTAATTTCAAGCCTTCCTTTTTTTTATTTTATAAAGATAATATTAACGGATAGTCCCTTAGTCGGTTTTTACGACACCCATGGGATGCGATGGAGTGGTGACATATTTTATTCTTACTCCGTCACCACACGGAGTTAATAGAATAGATTTCTATACATACATTATTATATACTCATCCCCTGTTCTCGTTGACGTAGCAAGAGACATTGGCCTTGCTTAGTTTAATCCACTTTCATGTATATTTTGATACACGTACTTCGGTAAGTTTCAAGTATTGCTTTTATATAGATTTTTGAAAAAGTCAAATTTTTTTAGAAGCCCTTCTAGGTGTTGGCTAAAAAAAATTTTAAATTACATAAATTGTTATAGGTCCCTGAGTTTCTCGTTTCATCCTCTATTTATTATAGATCCATGATAAGTCATGAATCAAAGTCATGAATCAACGTGGCTATAGTTCGGCTTTGATAAAGTAAGCTTTATCAAAGCGGAACTATAGCCACGTTTGTTATTTTTTTTTTGTCATTATAAAAGCTATACATTAATATCTTGTAGCAGCGTTAAAGATTAAGAGTATCTTTTCTTTGAATTGTTTTGTATAATTTTATGCTGTTATGGTATGGTATGTTTTAATTTTTTTTACTTTAGGTATTGCAATAAAGTTTAGATTGTAATCAACAAAATAAGTACATAACACAAAAATAAGCTTCCTCTACTATTAAAATAATATCTTCTATTCTTAATTACTCCTTTGCATAATCTTAAACATTCCATTACTCCCTATTCAGTTCAGCCCAGTCAGATATTATATAAAGTGATGTTGCTGACGCTACCGCGGTTGTCTAATTGCTGACATTCGTTGAGTCACAGCTCCTACTGGGGCCGATGACTCGAATATTAATAACGCGATATACTTGACACTGTCATTCACATTTCTGTTTTGTACGTTGTTAGATGGCAAGACGGGTTGTATATATGTACGATATTATTTTTTATTAACAAAATATTTTATAATAAAAAATTAGAGGTAAGATAAAGTTGGCTGTTTCCGTGTGGTGACGGAGTAAGAATACAATATGTTACCACCCTATTGTATTCCATGGGTGTCGTAAAAACCGACTAAGGGACTATCCGTTAACTTTACGAAATAAAAAGAGAAAAACTTGAAATTAAACCATATACCAATCCGTGTGGCCAGCGTGGTATTAGTAGGCTAATATTCCTCCATCACGGGAGGAGGCTCGTCCCTGCAGTAGGACATTAATAGGCTGTTATGATGATGATGATGAAAGTTGGCTGGTAGATTATGCCATAAGTCATCAAGTCCACCTCTGTGCAGTTTTACAAGAAGAATAAATAAATAAATTCACAATCTTGGTCACCAGTGCCATCATTGGGTCAAGTTACAAAAACACAAAGTTATATATTGTAATAGAACTGAAAAATTGTAATTAGATTTGGTCTTATTACTTTTTTGTTTTGAAAAACATGTTGATTTTAAGTTTACTGGAAAGCAAAAGATTAATCATGTTTAAGGCTTGCTAATTAATTGTTTACGCATGCGAAAGTTCATCTTAAGTGTAGCTCAAATAATTGTAAGTCATTTTTTAGATCTGTAACAAATTATGTTTTTTTTGCTTTGATGTTTCATCATCATCATTACAGCCCATTAATGTCCCACTGAAGGGACGGGCCTCCTTCCGTGACGGAGGATACTTGGCCTACTAATACCACAAGGGCCAGACGGATAAGAAAAGGGTTTAATTTTAAGTTTTCCTTCTTTCGTAAAGATAATATTTACGATTAGTCCCTTAGTCGGTTTTTACGACATCCATGGAATGAGTTGGGGCGGTGACATATTGTATTCTTACTCCGTCACCACACGGACTTTGATGTTTATTGTACATTATTTGTCTAGTCAGCAAAAAGTAATAATATTAATGCATTTAGAAAGAGAAAGTTTTTGATAAGAACATCCCAGCTTGAATTAAAAAAGCAGTTTACTTTCTTTTGCCGATCCCAGTAGTAGTTCTTTTATAGACTGTTAATTACAACAACAACTACAACAGTAACCACAATTTACACAATCGTTTTAAACAGATTAGAACATGATTTGATTTCGCATTATAACCAATCCGGTAGACAATAAACACTTCAGACGATAGATTATTGGAGTAATCCGCTGTTGACGACCCCTTGTCATCGAGTTTATAGAATATTCAATACTATGTGTATTGTAATAAAGACTAATTTATGTTCTACAATTTTTTAATTATTATAATAATAAGGTAAATATGTTCTCTGATGGACAAAAGCCTTCTAGAAATGTTTCCTATATACGCGAGCTTATGCTTTCCTTATTCATCAACCTTTCATGGACCTCCCACCCCTTTTAAAAAGTCGTAGGTCTATCGCATGACGACCTCTGTGGCGTAGTGGTTATATAACATGACTGCTACGCAGAGGTCTCGGGTTCGATTCCCGCTCAATGCAAATCTTTGTGTGCATGAACATGATTGTTTGCATTTGTCTGGGTGTTTTCTATGTATAATATGTATGTAGGTACTTACAAAAAAAAAGTATTTAAGTATGGTTATCCGTTAGGCGCAGGACCGCGCAAGGTGGCAATATTTAGAGGAGGCCTATGTCCAGCAGTGGACGTCAATTGGCTGAAATGATGAAGATGATGATGATGGTTATCCGTTGTCTAGTACCCATAGTACAAGCTCTGCTTAGTTTGGGACTACATGGTGTTGTGTGAATGTGTGAGGAATATTTATTTATTATAAACACGCTCTAGCATAAGGGATCTGCCCACTATCCTTCTTCCAGTCTGCAGAATAAATACAATGATACCGCACACATTCACACTACGCCTTCTAGAACCCAACCAAGTAGAACCTGCACTGTGGAAAAACATATTTAAATTATTTTTGTAGTCAATACTTATGTATTTTTTTTTTTTGGCTCTGGTTCGTAGCACAATTATCGTAACGTACGGATCGGCACCGCCTCGCCTTTTTCCTCGCTGTCAAACGTCAAAAATCGTTACGATTCCGATTAGTGTGCGTTGGAGTAAGGAGTTTCATACAAATAATACTGAACGGCTCGAGTTGATACGGTTACGGTCCGTTTACGTTACGTTATACGTGCTACGACTCTATAGTGACTACAACTCACTTGGCGGGGTTAGATCATCAACTGAAAGGCCTTTAATAGATTTTTCATGTAAAATTAAAAAGGACTTGTACCGAAGTGCATGTATAGTTTTTTTTTAAGTACATAAGTAGAACAAATAAGTTAGTTTTACTGTTTTGAAATAAAACAGTTATTCTACTCTAAAAAAGATGTTTAAAATGCCTTAAAAAATAAATATTTAAGCCTTAGAAATAATAGAACGCAACGAGATATTAACACAAGATACACGAACAAAGCAGTCATTTAAAAACACATTAAGACCCCGATTAGCTACTTACTCCGTAGTACGTGAGTACTTCTTTTTCACGGTACAGTCACGAGCAATAATATGTACACATTTTCGCATTTTGTAAACCAGTTATCTAAAGTTCTGCCAATCCAAAATTGAAAATTCGAAGATTAATTCAAAACTGTACGGAACCTCTTCTAAATTACGAATTCATTTTGATATTGTAATGTCTAGATAAACGTGCAGATAGTTTAGAAAATTTGAAAATGTGTACATATTATTGCTCGTGACTGTACAATCTAAAGCTTAAAACAATCGAAGTAATGTTATTGAGAATCTGAAACTCTAAATATTATTACAATTGTAATTATAAAACTACTAGCTGATGCCCGCGGATTTACTCGCGTGGTATAGGTAGCCTAAATGTTATTCTACACCCTAAACTACCCATAATTATATATTCCAAAGGAGACGGTTTTTTTTTGTTCGGCGAATAGGCCCAGTCACAAATTGTGCGAGTTTAGGAATGAAATGCATACAGTTTATTCCTTATAATCTCTAGATAGTCAGTGTGTATATATCAAAACTCCCTAAAGAGGGAGTACTCTGAAATAGGACAATCAAAACATGACTCTAGTGACAACCTAAAATCTCACAACAGCGATTGTCTAATGAATATACACTAATAAGGCAACCAAGACCTCTCGAAATAACGCAGTTTTTTCTGGCTCTTGCTTGTAGATCTAAAATAATAAGGTAGTTAAAGAGAAACAATACACTATATACATGACACAAGAAATATTTATTACTGTTCACAATTATAATTAACACAGTCATCTCTTAAAGCAGTATTTCATCTTAAATAGACGCAGGTGGCTCAAGCTCACCTAAAAGCAGAGCCCAAGATAAAAAACACACTTTACACATCACAATGCACAGCAGCTAACAGTGACTGTGCCTGTGCTCAATAAGCAATTACAACAGTATCCAGCAAGAGCAGCTTTAGTGTGTATTATGCACTCTATCTAAAGATGCCATTTTTATAAAATATAAAAGTACAAATAAATGGGTTATTAGATGGATGTCATGTTCGATTTTAGTCATGTTCTACACTTGGTCATATTTCTGATTTGGTCATGTTCTGGTTTAGTCATGCTCTTCTACAGTCTTAATTACAGTTTGTGTAAGTCATATTATGGTTTAGTCATGTTCCAATTTGGTCATGTTAGCCTTTAGTCATGTTCATGTTTAGTCATAGCTGTATGCACACACTCAATAATTGCTATCTATACATATAAATAAAATTGGAGTGTCTGTTTGTAACACAAAATCCCCGGTTTTTTAATAATTGGATATCAATGTATATGTTACAGTCAAAACTCATGGCCGGTCAAAACCCTTTTTAACTGCATAAAACAGTCAATAGTGATTTTGACCGACGTGCTTAGTCAAAACCCTTATTGACTTTGTTGTTGCTTGTTTTTTGCAGTCAAAAGTGGTTTTGACCATCGATGTTAGTCAAAACTCATTGAAAATTGATCTTAGTGCTAGAATATAATAATACTATATTCTAGTTTTACATTTAAAAAAATTTTTCTAGCATAATTTCTAGCGTCCTTTGGTCACCATACTAACCTAACCTAACCAACTGTTTCGGACTTTTACCTTATAGATCAATTTTCAATGAGTTTTGACTAAGCACGTCGGTCAAAACCACTATTGACTGATTTTTTCGGTCAAAAGTGGTTTTGACCGGTTATGAGTTTTGACTATAACATATACACGATACCAAACCCGAAAATGACAATTAAAAAATTTTTGTCTGTCTGTTTGTTACGGGTAATCTCCGAAGCCGCTGAACCGATTTCAATGGAAATTTCACTATTGGATTGTAAATTTTACGGCGCGTAACTCAGGCTACTTTAGATTTTGATAACTTTTTAGGGTTCCGCAGAAAAAAACTTAAAAAATTGAATGATACTTATATAGTTTTTTTTAATGTGCTTTTACGGGAGGTTATAACGAATATGTAAACGTTAAACTTCAGCTTAATTTTTTTAGGGTTCCGCAGAAAAAAAACAAGAATTTTTTTACATTTTAAGTTTTTTTACAGGGCTTTTACAGACGGATAGTTGATGTTATAACAAATAACGAAGGTTCCATTTTTTTGGGTTCCGCAAAAAAAAACTTTATTGCTTTTTTACCGGCAGCCACTTACAGCCTTTTGCGATTACTGTTAATGATGATTATGTTAAGCACCTTCGGCGAGGTCATTCCATAGATGGGTGATTTTTTGCAGTCGGGTAAAAATAAAATCGTTTTTCTGTTAAGATTACCGCGAATTTGTATTTTTAAGTTAATTTTTTAATTTTAGTTTATACTTTCAGAACCAAATTATACGATTACTGGTTGTTTTTTGATTAATATACTCGTACTTGTGTACAAAGTTGCTTTATAGCACCAGTATCGACCCAAACAGAACTGGGTGAACCTGACTTAATGAAGCAAAACATGACAAAAGCAGAATATGACAAACTTAGAATATGACGAATTTAGAATATGACGAAAGCAGAACATGACGAAAGCAGAATATGACAAAATCAGAAAATGACGAAAGTAGAATATGACAAAATCAGAATATGTCAAAAAAGCAAACTTGACAAATTCATGACTAAGGCAGAACATGACTAAAGTCGAACATGACATCCATCTAATAACCCAAATAAATCATGCATTTATCTAATAAAATCTGAAACAATAACAACGTTACATATACATTTATATACCAAAAGAAGCGATATTCATACGGTAAATACTAGAAATAAACATAAACTGTGTGTCCCTCATTACCGTTTACACAAAGTACATCAATCGTTTATGGCACTAATAACAAAGTACCTGTAGAGATATTAGAATTACCGATTACTTCATTTAAAGAAAAAATTAAAAGTTGTTTATTAGCCAAAGGATATTACACTCTTGAGAATTATGTTAGTGACCGGAATGCCTGGATTTAAAATAGGTCTATGAATTAGGACTCGCAGAAAAATTTACTTTGGTCGATGTGAAGTAAGCGCGTCCCTCTGCCATTTGTATTTCCCCTAATTGTAGTTTTTTTTTGTTGCTCTTATTGTCAGGACTCGTCATGCTCACTATAATGTCATTGCTTGTGGTGGCGTGGAGGCCGGGTCAATCCCTTCCTTACAATATGGCGAGGGGGTTGATGGCTGACCTTTGCGTTATACTCGTGAACGGGTGCTACTTGGGGTGACTGGTCGACCCTGACATTAATAAATTTACATTTTATTACACTTCTGAGTTTTTATTCAAGGGATCATTTGGCTGAGCGACGTCTTTACTACTGGATAGTTATTTATGAATGCGATTTGGTGCTCCCACTTTTATGTACTACCTGCATCACGACGCTACCTTTATCATTGAATAATCCTTGGTTATGGTTATGTATGGTATACAATGGTTGCAGCGCCTAATTACAGTTATCTCCTATGTAAAAATTATGACGTCAAGAAAATGCAGCAGTAGAGTTTGTTGCGCCGCTTCTTCTCTACTAGCGCTTTGGAGGCGGTGGTAAAGTTTTCTAAACTTTGAAATGTTTTTAAATTTAGATTAAGTAGTGTTAGATGACGTCAAAAAGATACAATATTATTTGTACTACTTTGAATAAATGAATGAAACTGTTGTCATGACAGTGTCAAACTGATTGAAACTGTACTACAGAGTATCTGATGGCTATTATTTACGTTTCCTTCTACGGTTATTTTTAAAGTACGTTACTTGATAATTTGTATTAACCATTAAAATAAACCTAAGAACGTTCCAAAACAAGCATTTTTAGGTGTAATCCTTTTTTATTATTATTTCATTATTCCCTCATCGTTTAAGTATAATTTGTGTTCGGTTAACTTTATTAAGATAATAACTATTTTTGTGAGTAATATGATTAATAAACATTACTGTTTAGGGTGGTGCGAAAAAAACCGTCTCCTTTCATCAAAATCCTTTCAGTAGTTTTTGCATGATAGAGTAACAAGCATCCACCCATCCATACATCCTCACAAACATTCGCATTTATATTATTAGTAGGATTATTGCACCGTAGGCGTGGCGTGGGTTTCTTGGACGTCTTTCCTTAGCGCGTCGGGTGTAAACTCATCCAATAAAATTAATAAATAGTCCAGTCAACGAATTACTCAAAGGGGGGTATAGAGTGCGTGAGCTTACAGATATTAACTTTTAGTCCAATCAATAAAGTAGTTATAGAGTGCGTGAGCAGGAACCTAAGTGATTTCTACAGAAACTTATTCAGGGTACTTAGAGAGATAACATACTAAAAGTCCCCACCTCTAGGAGGTGAGGCGGAGGGGAGGAGAGGGTCAAAGGTCACAAATTTGCGTTTTTTGCGTATATCTCTGAAACTACGAGAGCTATCGAAAAATGGTTCAGACAAAGTGTGTAGACCGTAAAATTGTCTACAAAAAATATCTCAGCACTTTTCTCCTAAAAAGCATCGCTTTCGAGATATCGTGACTTTAGAGCGCAGGAAAGTCGTATTTTCGACTATATGCACACACTTGCTTTTTCCCGCGATTTCGCTCGCGTTTATAAATATTATGAAAAATAAGGCTTATTTCAATATATAGTAGCATAATATGCATGCTTGGTCTCAGCCTAATTGGTTTGAAATTGACAAAGTTACATACAAACTTCCATCCCCTATCTTATCCCTTTAGGGGTAGAATTTATCAAAATCCTTTCTTAACGGATGCCTAGGTTATATTATCTACCTGCATGCAAAAATTAAGCCAGATCTGTCCTGTGGTTTAGGCTGTACGTTGATAGATAACTATGTCAGTCAGCTTTGAGTTTTATATAAATAGAAGATTTCCGCACCACCTCTGAGGTAGATAAGGCCAATCTTGCACCAACATTGAATCAAATACAACAGTACATTGAATCAAGCTCAAAAAAAAGCACGGCGGTTTTTTTTAACGTGGTTTGTCCAGTAGGAATACTCCTACCACATAGTGATCTATCAACGCACAGCCCAAACCACTGGACAGATCTAGCTGAATTTTGGCATGCAGGTAGATGATATAACGTAGGCACCCGCTAAGAAAGGATTTTGATAAATTCTACCCCTAAAGGGATAAGATAGGGGATGGAAGTTTGTATGTAACTTTGTCAATTTCAAACCGATTAGGCTGAGACCAAGCATGCATATGCTACTATATATTGAAATAAGCCTTATTTTTTATAATATTTATAAACGCGAGCGAAATCGCGGGAAAAGCTAGTGTGTGCATATAGCCGAAAATACGACTTTCCTGCGCTCTAAAGTCATGATATCTCGTAAGCGATGCTTTTTATAAGAAAAGTGTTGAGATATTTTTTGTAGACAATTTTACGATCTACAAACTTTGTCTGAACCATTTTTCGATAGCTCTCGTAGTTTCAGAAATATACGCAAAAAACGCAAAATTGAGACCTTTGACACCCCCCTCCCCCCTCCGCCTCACCTCCTAGAGGTGGAGACTTTTAGTATGTTATCTCTCTAAGTACCCTGAATAAGTTTCTGTAGAAATCACTTAGGTTCCTGCTCACGCACTCTATAACTACTTTATTGATTGGACTAAAAGTTAATATCTGTAATAAATTAAATGCATTAATTATTATCACACAAATCTTATTTTATCTAAAATAATCATGCTTGTAGTTATCGACACCATAGTAAAATATAGTATATAAAGAGAGAATTGACAATTACTCCAATGCAACAAAACAACTACGAACAGAAACCAACTAACTGCGATGTAATATCTTCAATCAGCTTACTACCAGGCAGCACGATACTCAGACATCATTTAATACAGAGCAAAAAGGCCTTAACACAAAAAGAACAGCTTCACAGTACAGTTAAGGAGCTGTAGTTGCAATCAGAACGAAGAGGGCAGCGCGGTTACAAATCCGATTTAGTTTCTACTTTTGTGGCAAGTTAGCGAGGTAGTCTAGTGTGCAGTAATGGCGGCTAGAATTTTAAATGAAAATGTTCTGTGTTATTATGTGTTAAGTTTTGTAAGGCTTTTTTGGAATTAGCGTGTAATTGTGTAGTGGGTTTAGAAAAAACCTGTATTTATTCTATGTTAGGATTAGTTATGTCTTACTGCAGTTTTGACCATTTTTCGGTGACAAAGTCAAACTTGGCCTACTGAACCCCTACTTAAACGTATTTTTTATTGACATGCCACAACCATTTCACGACCTCACGGGCTTGAGAATGAGCATTGCCTAATATCCAAACTTACGAGTAAAATACATGCCACTGAGAATGCTATACTCGTGGCGAAATTTTGGGCTGACGCGGTCTGATTGTCATCGACACGTAAAGAAGTAAAATACAGTAAGTACTTTTTTTTGTATGGATTTCTTATGAAACTCCTTGCCTCAAACCCCTCGGAGTTTCGTTTCTCATTTAGACCAGGAGCTGCAAGAAACCATGATTTTACCACAGCCCTGACAAATGGTCGAAAAAACTTACTACTTACCAGGCCCTATCACGAGGTACGGTAAATGTACTTATCCAACCTAATGTACTCCATGAGTCGGTTGAACTAAAAATAGAAAAGCGTGTGTCTGTTTTGTAGCCTGTCTGTGTCACTTACCCGAGACCGTAAGACGATAGTGAGTGACATTTAAATGAATGACTAAGCTTTTTTATTATTGCGTTACTTAGGAATTTTGTTTTGTTGCGTGGAAATTGATTGATGTTTTATTCTATAAGTGTTGCTTCATAATCGGTTTGTATGTTTTTCCGATAACAGTACCTACTATCATGATTAAAAACCATGATAAGTAAATTAAAAAGAAGAACAAGATTAGCTTACATCTTTGTGTCACAAAATATCTCGCAACAGTGCCCTTAATACACTGCTAAACTCAAGCCTTCTTCAATTATTTTTAACTATTATTAGTTTTTTTTTTTAAATGTGAACAAAACAAAAGTTATTGGAAAGTCGGTTATAGGTAGGTATTAGAGGTTAGGAAAATTTATATTTTAAGTATTTTTTAGTACCGTTGCATGTCTCTGTATAGTAAAATGAAAGAAAATTGTGTATTTAGAGGTACTTATTATGCATTAATATAATAATATTATTTCCCACATAAATGTTAAATGAACCCCTATAACTAACACCTGCAACATTGCAACCAGTTTAGTAATCCCTAAAACTAATTTCCAACGTGCGTATAAAATTTACTAAAACTTTTTGTCTCCAAATCCATTTAACTTTCAATCAGTGTCAAAGGGGCAAAATTGAACAAAATATCGTAACCGCAACATTCAAAAAGTCATATTCGACAATTTTTGCGAACTCTTTTTGTGACAAAAGGCCGCAGTAACACGTGGCTAGTATAGCACTAGGAACGATTGCAGTGGCATTTTTGGTATTCACACCACCGGAATGGCCGAATGGAACGCACATTCAAATAACGCTCAGGACAGCAACATGGATGAACGAAGTTTTGTTTTATTGGGTGAACTGATTTTGTGGATATGGTGTATTAAAATTGGTTAAACATGTAAATTATACATAATAAAAGTAAAACTGACTGAGAAGCACAAGACCGCGCGGGTCGTAAACGTTTGAAGAAGGCCTATGTCCATCAGTAGACGTCCATAGGCTGATATGGTGAGTGAGAAGCTTTATATATTTATTTATTTATTTATTACAATATGGATGACTTACAGCTAATAAAAACAATATAAAAAATAGTATTTGAGACTGACAGCCAATTACAAGTCATCACTTCTAGAGATTATTAGCACTGCGAGAGAAAGAAATTCCTTTGTTCATTATGATAAAAAGTAAGCCAAGTTGACAGAATTCCAATTATCAACCTCTGTGTCATCGAATTAAATTTATAATCATATTTTTCATTAACTATTTCCAAGTAAAATAAAAGTCGATAGAATACTTACTCATCTACTCATCCATAGCTTCGGTGTTTTATTTTCTATGCTATTTGATGCATTTTATAAGCATTACCTATTGAATCAACTTATTGAACTTGAAATGTGTAGTATTGATTGACTCATTGACGTTTCTACATTCTGTCTAACACCTGAAGCAGCTACTACTAATAGTCAGCTTTATGTACCTACTTAATACTCCAACAAAATTAAACACACCAAAAATATTTCTACTTCACGTTTAATCCAAGCGTACCCGAATGAATGACTGCGGCCTGTGACGCGGTAAAATGCAACCAAAAAAAAAGAAAAATAAATATGTAGGTAGGTAGTCCTCTACAAAAAAATTACTAGCTACTATCGGTAAATTGCGAAGCAAAAGTAGAGGCGGTAAAGACTAAAAAAAAGATAGAGAGAAAAGGTACGACCGAGTGTAGCGAAGCAAAAAGATACTAAATACTTGAATTTCCCAGTAAAATGTAACATTTTTGTACAAAGTAGAAGTGTAATAGACAATTTTGGAACTTATATTTAGGCGTGATATACCGTTGCGGTGGGAGTAATAGTGCCTATATTAAAAAGTTGTTTTTGGTTTATTAAAGAGGTATTATTTGGGCTTTATCTTTTTTTATAGGACTGGTGTAGACATTTGTATCGAGATATCTTTGAGATGGTTTGATTGAGTAAGAATCTCTGGTTTCGTAAAAGGTGATTAAGGGAAAGCTCGCAGATGTTCAATACTCAATATCTTTATTGCACTCCATGTGTTACAAAAATGTGTTACATAAAATATCACAGATACAATATGGACCCTGTTGGGTATGGCACTTTAGAAGAGAGGAGAATGCTAGATTTTAATAATATATAAAATTAGCAAACTTAGTTGTAAATATATAATCTATTTCATGTTATAGATTGCTAGCGGGGTATCAGGTATCTAAGTGTCTTTACTGGAAATTGTCTCTGCAGTCAGTCGTTAAAAGACTGGAATTACAATCATCATAATCATATCAGCCCATAGACGCCCACTGTTGGACATAGGCCTCCTCCAAACGTTTATTGTGGAATTACAAAAATGAGATACTATTGCAGATATCACACTTCCCTGTAATTGATTAAAACTTAGTCAATTAATGCCTTGTTGCCACGTTGGGCAAGCGGCCCTTCTGATGGTAATTGCTAAAAACCGCTCATCGACCTTATGTTCTCTTTAAACCTACTTTGAAAAAAGACAAGTCATTTCAGATTTATCTTCTATTCCTCTTTCCCATTGTTATTACCTGCTTTCTCCTAATTAACTTTTAATACACCTTTAATACTTTTACCATTATGAACGTTCATCCGTACTTGTAAAGTGATATTCACAAAACATTTTAGTATTAAACAGGTATGCAAAACTCCCAGCGCGCCAACATAATAATGTTCATTATCAACAATACAACATGGCAGCACAAAGGCTGTCCATCACTTAATTCATATACGTTACCGCTTGTCCGTCACTAGATTCATATATGTCACGCGTTGACGGCGGCAGAATTAGATCGTCCGTGACGTTGGCGTTAATGATTTAACGTTAACGAGCTTTGTTGACGGGATTGCGATGAGGAATTACTGAACTGGAGTAAAGGGAAATTCTTTTGTTTTTTTTGGATTTGGAAACTTGTTTTTCATTAATATAAATATAGTTTGCTTTTTCTGGTGGTATACCAAGTAGTCGATCTTTTCAGCAGGAAACTTAATAGTTATATAGAAACAGTGTGGCCACTTAGTTCACCTGTTTTCTCTTTTTTTCAGACACCCGCACTAGGAGTCTTAGCTTCTGCATGAAGACTTTAACATGAGCGGCGCTTATCACTCTTCTTTAGGTCAAGCACTTGCTCGTCACCTTAGTGCAATAAAAATAAACTAATCCTACACACTTTATCACAACTGCGTTTCCTGAGACAGAGCGAACCATCCAAAGAAAGAGATAATTTTAGAAAAGGTGTTTCGCCATATCACCGAAAGGACTCCCACAGCTGAACATAGGCCACCAAGAAATGTTTCTACCAAACGAAATCGTGTGTCTCTCCCTCTCCATCGAATTTTAGAGGTAATAGTTGACCTATCACAATATATCAAACAGGGATTATTTTGTTACTACATACGTACCGTTTTAACACCCAAATACACAAAACCACTCCGAGTGAATTATACCAAATTATCGTGTGCTCTCGTAAAAAGTGCGTTACTGGTTTTTACGATCGTATTTGTTTCTACATCCTTGCTTGTACCATTTGTTTCCTCACATCAAGTAATATCAACCATTTGTTTATCATGTCAACTTACTGTCCTTGTGATTACACACCTTTACTAAACGAAGCTGGTGCTCATCAACTACCTTCACCGCCCTTTTTGGGTCTTCTGTCTTATCCATAATCAAGGGCATTTCTTAATACATAAATAGGTAGTATGAATTCCAATTAGCATTGATCCTTTATTGAAACTGTATAGTTTGTAAATGTCATTTAGCTTTTAAAAAATGTGTTGCAAATTATTATTTTCGCCACACTGACTGATGGTCTTTTCGGACTTTGACAAATATTGCAGTAAATAAATACCTAGAATATCATTAGTAATGCAATCGCCTAAACATTTTCTCTTATTGCCATAAAGTTATGAGATGTCAGCAATATTAGTGCAAAGCTAAGCCGCTGGCTACCATGAAATTAAGGCTACAAAACCTGGAATGATCCAGGATAAGCAGCGGCTTACTTTTTTTAGATTTAATGAATTAAATCTTGTTTAAATATTAGCTCTATTTAAAGTTATTTTCATCGAAGATCATAGATTGAATTTTAATATGTATTTTTTTTAAATCTTTATTTAAGGAGCTTTGTCACAATTTAACTATGCCGCTCAATATGCAATTGCTTATAAGAGCTGGTATAATAATTAGTCAACACATGATGCGAATTGCTAAAAATGCTTAGAACTAAATCATCATCATAACAGCCCATTAATGTCCCACTGCAGGGACGGGCCTCCTCCCATGACGAAGGGATACTTGGCCTACAATACCACGCTGGCCAGACGGATTGGTATAGGGTTTAATTTCAAGTTTTCCTTCTTTCTATGTAAAGGTAATGTTCACAGGTAGTCCCTTAGTCGATTTCTACGACACCCGTGGGATGAGATCGGGTGGTGACATATTGTATTCTTACTCCGTCACCACACGGATAACTACACTAGAACTAAATACTACAAAGAAATTTATCGTTATTTTTCTTCTAACTTCCTTCGCAAGTTTCAATCGTAGTTTACCTTGACCCGGTCACGTACGAAAACTATTATTTGACGTAAATAATATAGAACGATAAATATATCGTTACAAAAACATTCCGAAAAACCAATAGTAGGGGTACAATTTTATGTTTGTTGTTTAATAATAAACATTTCGAATGTTTTATTGAAAATTATTTGGAATTTCTACACATCAGGTTGTAAAAAGTATATATTCATGTACTTTCTGAAGGAAGTATCTGATTAGATCGCATTGTTTCTGGTGTACGCAAAATCTTTACACTTTTATCTTCAGATTAAGGAAGGAGAGTTAATCAGAAGTGACGAGAGGTACTCCAGTTATAGCCCTCCATCAAGGATAAGAACTCTAAATAATATCATTAAGCTCATTTTTAGGGCGTTTGTCCACAGTTGCATGACGATCTTAATTTGGCCTAAAGAAGGAAAGAAACGCGACCAGGTGATCTCTATCGCGTAGAATATGTGCTATACACGTTACTACAAAAGAAGCGGAAAACCTTATACTTCATCTGGACGACCTAGTCTCAACAGGCCAAGATCTCCTCGGTTAGTAAAGGAGGCACATCCTTGGGCTGAAATAATAATTGATATTACAGATAACGACTACATAATATGGTCTAACCATTTTATAACCAGCTAAATAGTGATTTGCAAGTTTATAAATCAGCATACGATATTTGGCCAAAGAAAAGCAAACTTCATCTTTTTTACAAGTAAGTTCAAAACTTAAAACATTCCAAATACTTTTCGCGACTGCGCCAAAGAGCGCGGCTAATCCTTTTCATATCGCATTACCCCAACGCGATAGTAAAACAGTATGCTGTGGAAGTGTTTATTAAAAATTTAATTAAAAAAGTAATATTTCGCTGTAATCTTGGCTTCAGTTCTCCGTATAATATTTTTATGTCGTGTAATAAACAAGTAAAAGGTTCATGCCGAAGAAAGTATTTTATACTAATAAATTATGGTTGGACTTCAATTTGCTGATTACTTTATTTATAAAATGTTAGCCTTAATGTCTGCAACTAGCAGGTCCCTCTACAAATAGGGCCCATCTCTGTGTGAATGGAAATTTCAAGGATAGTATACTTTAGATATCCCGTTAGTGTTGATTTTTTTGTCAAGTTTTGCTTTCTTGCATTACTTAACTGTTTTACAAAGTCCCAACTTTTAAAGGCCTCCCAACGGGCCCCTGACTCCGAGATGCAGATCGCAATGACATCGAGCCAATCCCCTTGAAAACTTATCTATGAAAAACATCGTGTGGCTTTAGACGGTTCAGCAACAGGTCTGAATTTTGTTAAGTTCGTTTGGAAATGTGTCACGTGGAAAAAAGAGTCCGTCCAACCTTACGGGCTGCTAAGTTTTTTTCTCGTAAAAGAGCTAAGATTCGAATTTATTAAAAAATACTTTATGGATTTAAATCCATGATGTTTCTTTCGTTCTTATAAAGATAAAACCAACAATAAGGAAAGCATCAATTAAATGCAGCGAGTTGTATTCCCGTATAATAATCAAATGAAATAGTTTTTCACAAAGCATGTTTTTTCCTGTAACGATACTTATTAAGATTCTACTGATCGCCTATTTGTATATTGAAATTGACTAGACTATCCTCTACGGAAATCGTTTTAATGAACCAAAGAAAACTAAAGCGCAATTTAATTAATCCAACTATTTATGTAGTAACAAATATAATTGCTAGTTTAGCTGCTGTTGTTGTCCTGCAACGCATTGAAATATATCTTCGAAGCGTTTCCTAGCTAGCGTATTATCCGACTCAATTAATATGCACTACGCATTCGATCGCAATAAGCTACGGAATTACAAATTTCTAGAATTCTAGATCAATTTAAATTTCTAAATCGTGATCTGTTTGTTAATGGAGTGCTTGTTTAGGCTGAGTTTGTTTTAATACAGTTTTTTTTATTATGGTTCATTCATCTGGAGTGATTTATGAGTTTTTGTTTATTATTGTTTTTAAAGTTGACCCTAAAAGCTATTTTATTTGAAATATTGACATGGTTATAATGGATACTGAGTAAAAATCTGCGGTTTACTACAGACTATTAAAAAGACATAATAATATAGAGATTTTTATATTATAATTATAATTGGAGTGATTTAAATTAATTAAAATTTTGAAAATGTCGTCGTTTTCATAGAATAGTTAAATTGCCATCCTGACTGACATTGAACTATTTTCTCTCTTATGACACTCAAGCAAATTAAGATCAAACAGTTATATGCAATACCTTCCTACTTAAATAAAGTTATCACATTTTTATAGTTTTCATTATTATATATTTATAATAAAATTTGACGGCAACATAATATCTATTATATTGCGCTTCACGGTAGTATGTAATACGCACACTTAATTTAACGTGCCCCTAACTACAAATTTAAATTATTACTTGATGTAATTAATTTATTCATTACCCCACAATATAGACACAATGTTACTTAGACAAAAGGTCCTGTATGCTAGCTTTAAGCCGTTTCATGACAGGTTAATTACCGGTAATTCAACTTGCAGTAAAATGAAGTAGGGGCTAACTATACTCAATAAGAATATTATTGTATTGTTTGAATTGAATGAGATACATATGACTATAATATATTATTATGTTTGTTTTTCCGTGTGGTGACGGATTAAGAATACAATATGTCACCACCCCATCTCATCCCATGGGTGTCGTAAAAACCGATTAAGGGACTATCCGTGAATATTATCTTTACAGAATAAAAAGAAGGAAAACTTCAAATTAAACCCTACATCAATCCGTCTGGCCAGCGTGGTATTAGTACGCCAAGTAATCCTCTATCACGGAAGGAGGCCCGTCCTTGCAGTGGGACAATAATGGGCTGTTATGGTCATATTTGTTTAGACTTGCTAGACAGACTTACTAGAGTTTGTTTATTTTGTACTATCTTTTGCCTGCAGCTTCGCTCGCGTTAAATTCACTTTCCAAAATTGGGGGGTTACTCTCCATCCCTTCAACTTTCTCCTCTTAAAAAATCACGTCAATTGGTCGCTCCGTTTTGCCGTGAAAGGAAGACAAACAGACAGATAAACTTTCCCATTTATAATATTAAGTATGGATTACCACACAGGGTGGTAATATTTGGAGTAGGCCTTTGTCTAGGATTGGACGCCCATTAGCTGATAAATATGATGATGATTTTTATTTGTTTGAGTTTTAATGTGTTAGTCTGTAGGCCACATACTGTCACGTGGCTGTAATAGCTACGTCATTGCTTTTGGTTATAAAGGTTTCTGTCCTTGCGCATTTGTTGGGCTAGATCGATTTCAGTGTAACTTTTACTGGAAGATTACAAATATCAGTTGCCCTAGTTGCTTGAGTAAGTTTTAAAAGGATTAAGCTGGAGTATATCTCACACTCATGGTGGTCTGAGTGTACTACATGAGTTCGTCAAAAGGAAGTGCTTTCTGGTAACTCTACTTATTAAGTTAACTGGTAGAAAATGCCTATGGCATTAAGTCCGCCTTTGTGCATTATATTCTACATTAAGTTTTAATTAACTTTGTTAAGATTTTTAGTATGTAAGTCCTCAATCTGTACTCTGTAACTGTACCTTTTGAAATAAATAAATTAGTACATAAGAACTTCATTGATTATTTGCATTAACCCCCTTACTCATAAACGCCTCTTAAATTTTAGTCAATTGATAAGCTTAAATTCTTACGGTTTTGTTTGGTATAAGGTTGATTTTACTAATAAGTATCTCGCTAAATAGTGATTAATTTTAAGAGACGCTTTTGAGTAAGGGGTTATGATGTGTGTGCTATCAGTATGTTAGATTCCTACGGTACTTGTTTAATAAAAAAACACAGTGATCCATTTATAAAATAAAATATTTATTTTTAACTTCAACGGCTAAAATAAACTATTTTTCATCGAATAAACAATGCAGAAAATTCTGATATTTGAAAACGTTCAACAAATTAATTGATTGAAGTACTTGAAGCAAAATTCTATTGGTGCGCTTACATGAATCGCTCAGGAACTTTTCATGAAGGTAATTTAAAATTCGTTCAGATTTAGAAAACAGTTGTAGAACTTAATATAATCATGTGGTATTATATATGTTACAGCCAAAGTAACAAATATGAATATTGTATATAATAACTAGCCATTATGTATAAGGGCTACTCAATTTAGATAAAGTGATAAATGTTGGAGAATTAATCACATTAACTAGCCATTATATACGGCAAAAATACAATATTAAGGCAAAAGTCAGAAACAGTTGGTTAGGTTATGTTAGTACAGTGACCAAAGGACGCACGAGCCGAGCGAGCGAAGCGAGCGTGCCGCGGCAGCGGCCGGGGAGTGCTAGAATATAGTAATACCTACTATATTCTAGTTTTACATAAAAAAAATGTTTCTTGCATCCTTTAGTCACAATACTAACCAAACCTAACCAACTGTTTCTGACTTTTGCTTTAATATTGTATTTTTGCCAGTACTATAACATATATAATGTCTAGTTAATGTGATTAATTCTGCGACATTTATCACTTTATCTAAATTGAGTAGCCCTTATACATAATGGCTAGTTATTATGTATAATATTCGTATTTATTACTTTGACTGTAACATATATACTATATGGCCAAAAGAAGGTCTAGAAAGGAAAACGGATTGGTCAGACTCATCATCATCATCATGATCATAACATCCCATTTATGACCCACTGCAGGGACAGGCCCGTGACGGAGGGTACTTGACCTATTAATACCAGGTTTAATTTCAAGTTTTCCTTCTTTTTACTTTGTAAAGATAATTTACGGTTTTTTCGTGTGGTGACGGAGTAAGAATAAAATATGTCACCACCCCATCTCATCCCATGGGTGTCGTTAAAACCAACTAAAAGAACTAACCGTGAATTGGTCAGACTGACCAGACACTTTAACCAATTTTTTTAATTCATAGGGTATAGCTACTTCTCGTTAGTCAGTTTTTGTGATTGCTTTAAGCGCCAGCGTTAATTCTCGAAACTTTGGGACAATGGGTCTTCACATCGCTTTGCATAAAGGCGCGGCGGGTAAATTTGATTGGCATAAATAAACTAAAAAGAACAAAGAACTTGATCGTAGTATAATCTACTTTCAAACATAGATAACAAGAATAATAGTTTGAAGAACCTTGCCAAGTAAAAGCTTAAGATTTACTGACGCTCTAAGAAGCCGAAATCGCTACTAAATGCACCACAGCAAACTATATTAAGTACCTACCTGAAAATACAGTATGTTAAATCTTATTAGCTTATCTCATTTTGCTCCTTTGTTTTCAAATCCTGAGTACAGAATTAAATACTTGACGACCTTGGTGGCGCGACGGCAGCGCAATAGACTGCCGTGCACGAGGTTGTGGGTTCGATCCCAGGACAATAATTTCTAAGATCCACAAATTGTTGTCCGGAGTCTAGGTGTCCTTCATAACAGCCCATTAATGTCCCACTGCAGGGACAGGCCTCCTCCCGTGACGGAGGGATAGTAAGCCTACTAATACCACGCTGGCCAGACGGATTGGTAAAGGGTTTAATTTCAAGTTTTCCTTCTTTTTACTTCGTAAAGATAATATTCACGGATAGTCCCTTAGTCGGTTTTTACGACACCCATGGGATGAGATGGGGTGGTGACATATTGTATTCTTACTCCGTCACCACACGGAGTAGGTGTCATTCGTGTCCGTTTATTGATTTTGTAAATAGTCCCCGTGATACAGGGCATGATCCTTAGTGCGGGAGTTTTCTTTAAAGTTACTATGTATAACTTTCAACTATTTAGGTTATTTTTTATTTAAAAAAATCTGTCTTTAGTTTTGCCTTTATAATTAATTTTCGGGATCTTATGCCTAATAAAATGCACTGAGGCAGTCTAGCACTGTACGTATTTTATGTTACTACACTACCACATTGCAGCTACAAACTATAATAGTCATAACAAAAAAATTATAACCGTTGACAGCGTAAAATCATTCCAAGTAAAACCACTAACCAAGCCTAGTATTTAATAAAGCAACCTATTGAGCTGTAAAAGAGTTTACGGCGACTTTGCAAAGCCAATTAGAAGCTAAAATTTATGGGAGCCGTCTTACCATAAATTGTTACATTTTAATTTAAGTCCACTGGCCCAGTCGTACTTTAAACTCCCAACTTTGTAGCTCAATTCTTAGTAGGCAAAATTTATTAAGTGTTGTTGACGTGGGTTAAATATTGGGATAATAAAATAGTATGCTTGGTACAGTAACAAGAATAGACTGTTTTGTGAGTCCAGTATGATTCCCGAGAGCCGTGTGAAATATCAGTTGGTTGTTGCTTGTTCTTTTCGACAACGTGTCTATAAATTTGTGTCTTTTAGGATCTTGTCTTGTGATAAAGATGTATTGTTATTGAGTCTTACTGAATTATGGTTTGAGAGAAAATCTCTTTGCGTGCGTAGTGCTTTTAGTACATGGCTGCTACCAGGAGGTCTTGGGTTCGATTTTCGCTGAAAGCAAAGTAGATAAATGAAATAACTTAACAGGTTGCAAGTTATTTATTGTGTGGTATATTTGTACCAAACAAAAATGTTAAAAATCAACCCGATTCAACTTAATAATAAAAAATATTTTTACGTCTTTTGTCAATTAATTTGTTTAGGATGTAAGTCTGTTTTCTTGTATTTATCGTGTTTATTTTATCATTCTAACTTTTAAAGTAATAAACAGTAATTAATAATGTAATAAAATAAACGTATACTTATTTAAAAGCGTGTGAAGTCACTCATTACCAATTTATATTGATATTTTTCTTGGATTACATATGTACAAAAACCAATAAGTTACTTCACTTTATTTCTTACGTACAATTTATGCTAAAACGTTTGGCTCTGAAAATCTTTTGGAAACAGTTTACGAAAGGGATTTGAATATGAAATTCATATAAAATATGCATAAGAAAAGATAAATAAATTACTTTTTATAAAAGTTTGTTTGGAGTTGTCGATTATTTACTTGTGTAAATTATTTTATTATTGAACTGACTTTGATTTAAAATTAATATTATTTTTTTGTTATAGGATATCTGGTTAGATTCTTTGGTTGTAAAATGTTTGTCTTTGTATATTACAGACTAGCTGACCCGTGCCCACTTCGTTGCGCGGCGAAAAAAACGCGTCCCTTTTTTAAACATAAATATTTGATTACTGCTCTACTCCTATTAGTCATAGCGTGATAATAATATTATATAGCCTATGACACTCCCCGATAAATGGTCAATTCAACACATAAATAGTTTTTAAAATAGGCTCAGTCGATCCAGAGAATACCCCCTACAACGTCACAAGCACACAAACTTTACGAGATTATTCTTTACAATATTAGAATAGAACAAGGATTTATTCTAGTAGGACTTTAATGTCCTAGGGACAAGTCTAATGAATTGACAAAGAGACACTTAGTGTACAACAATGATACTACGAATAGGTTTTGTATAAAGTTTTCCTTCTCATATTTTCTTTAGTCATTTTTTGATTTTTTGATGGTATAAAAAGACAACTCCCTTACTAGGGATCATGCCATGTTTCGCGATGACGGAGTAAGATCATACGAATACGGAATAAGATCATCACCATAATCAACTCGGGCCGTTCAGTATTATTTGTATGAAACTCCTTACTGCAACGCACACTAATCGGAATCGTAACGTAATCGGATTTTTGATGTTTGATACATAGGAAAAAGGGGAGGCGGTGCCGATCTCTTTACATTTTGATATGTGTGCTACGACCTTAATTTTACAGATTATGAGGTGCCCTTTCTGACATTTGATGTTTATAACCAGGTATTAAGAGGGTCAACAAATTTTGTGGATAAGTTTAGTAGCTTTAGGTAGTAAATAGGGTTAAGGAGGATGCGACAAGGTTTAATATTACCATTACAATGCAACTATTTAGGTAATAATTTTACCTAAATAATTGCATTTTTAATAGGTTTAAAATATAACCATACTTATTATGTTTGTATTAAAACTAAGTGAATATTAAGGAAATGGATGGTAGTCAAGAAATTACTTTACTCCCATCACCTTGCTGGTTTGGCCTAATGGTTCTACGTTTCAAAATACAAAACATAGGGCATAATCTTCAAAAACAAGTGATGTATTTAAATATTTTGTATTTTACCTTCCCAGTTCTGCCATATCCACTCAAATCCAACAGTATATACAAAACAAAACTGTCAAGTTTAACATTCTACTATCCCAATGTTCGACATAATACAGCTCTGATGCCACGGAATATTTTATAAACAGAAGAATAAAGCATTAGTTTACAACTAAAAGATTTTTTTGAAAATAATTATAAGCTAGAAACTAATAATTAACACACACACACACACACACGAATTAAATCTAGGTTTTATTTTATAAGAGACAAGGCAGTATGATCGTAATTGAACCTAATGGAATACATGATTAAGGCAGTGCATGGAATTGACTAATGGATGAATTAACTACCTCTAAAAACATCCAGGAATAATTTGTGAAACACAAATAGGTAATAATTGCATGGTATTCGATTCCTCGTCCTCGTGTACACCAGCCGTATCCAAGACTGCGTTATTACAATTACGTCTCTGTCTATGCAATGATTACAAGTATATTCTTATGACAAATGAGCCTTTTGAGTGTATGACTGCCTTTACTTTAATATTGAAAGGGTTAATTTACATCATAGCAAGTTTATTATTCCAAGAAGAGAGAGAACATTATATCCATCTCCACTAACAATATTATAAATAAGTAAATTCTGTTTGTCTTTATATTGAGGAGTTTAAAACTCAAATCTGTTTAATTTCTTTTAGCTGCGTTACTGCTAAAGTGGCTACTGATCCGTATCCATGGTGTGCTTCTCTTACCATTTGGCCGTCCGTCATTACGAAAGGCGATGGTATTAACTCTGATAAGTAATAAAGCTTGCCATAAGGAGTTCTACATAGCAAAAAGTAAACTACATAGTAAAGAGCCTTGCCATTTATCAACAATGATCATAATTGACCATACCTATATTTTTTTTATGATCTCAAATAACCAAAATACCTTTTTATACCAGTACCAATAAGTATTATCCGAGTACAATATAAAACTGAATATCCTTTATCTATCGTTATGTTATTTCATATAGATTAATAAAGCAAAGGATATCAATATGAAAAGACAAATTGTTTTCACGATTGCTTATTAACTGTCGATGAAAGAAAAATACTTGGTTCATTCTCTCTCACTGATACTAAATAAGCTATTTGTTATTTTTCTGATATCAGTTAATTGCTATTGTGGAAATTATATTGTTATTAATAATTAATTTTATTGAGGTTAGATTTTATTGTATGTGTTTGATTTATTTTTCTAATTGACTTGTTTTGTTTATTTTTGTGTTCTTCGGAGGCGCTGTTTATAAATAAATAAATAAATATTCCTCACACATTCACACAACGCCATCTAGTCCCAAACTAAGCAAAGCTTGTACAATGGGTACTAGACAACGGATAAATATACTTAAATACTTTTTTTTTTGTTTGTAACATAAATATTATACATAGAAAACATCCATTCCAATGCAATCATGTTCATACACACAAAGATTTTAATTGAGCGGGAATCGAACTCGAGACCTCTGCGTAGCAGTCATGTTACATAACTACTACGCCTCGTCGAAATAAGGTTACGGGTTTGAGTCTCACTCCAGTCAATTGTTTTTTTGTGTGATACAGAAATTTTAAAGTCTCGATGACTTAACTTTGTATTTTTTTCAATACAAACTGGTACTGATCACATCAAACATAATTAACTCTGATGCTGATTGATTGGAAAAAATACCTGAATAACATAATACACTGTATACATGACATGAACCGTCTATATAAGGGTGGGGGCTACTTTAATAATGTGGGTGTATTCAAATTTTATAGAGGAGATGGTAAGAAACTATGAATATTGTGTTTCACCAGTTTTATTCTCCGTGTGGTGACGGAGTAAGTACAATACATTGTGTCACCACACCATCTCATCCCATGGGTGTCGTAAAAACCGACTAAGGTACTATCCGAGAAAATTGTCTTTACGTAATAAAAAGGAGAAAAACTACTACTATTAAGCCCTATACAAATCCGTTTGGCCAGCGTGGTATTAGTAGGCCAAGTAACCCTCCGTCACTGGAGGAGGCCCGTCCCAGCAGTGGGACTTTAATGGGCTGTTATGATGATTCACCTCAAACTTAACAAAAAAAATAAGGGCTATATTTAATAGGGAAATTTGACTCTACTAATTTGGTAGAGATGCAGACGCGCAGGTGACTGCCGCAGATTGAAACCTAACACAAAACAATTATCTTTGCGATCCATATTATTCCCCAATGTACTTAAATTTGTTGTTCGTAAAAGTCTGCATAGCACTGAGGTTTACCCCTAGTTTCGGTTTCTATTTAAAATGCAAAATCACATATGGCCAAGTATAAACAGGTATTTTTTTTGCTCATTCTTTTTAAGACAATCATATTTATATAATACAGGAATATTTGTCCCAAATATGGATGTTCTTTGTGTCCATTAAACTGATGTTTGAAAATATTGCAAGACAATTTTTTTCATAAAACAAATAATTAAATCATATTTTAAATTATAAATCCGATAAATAATATCTACAGCTTAAGTTCTATAAATATAAAATAAAACGCGACAGCTTATACTGTAGCCCCACAACAACAGATGATCCAGTAACGAAAGCCATTTTGGAAACAGATCCATTTGCTGAAAACCCGTTCCATTACCGTGATTTATTCAATTATTCAGTAACAAATGAATTACTTACTGTATTTTTGTGTAAAAGCTTTGTTATATACCTATATAAAAAAAAAGAAATTTTGTGTCTCCTGGTAGGATTGATAAAAGCAGTCTTTATGTAATGCTTAAGATATAAATAGACTTTTTGTGTAATCTCCAAGCTCTTAGTGGTCCCTGCCTGTACCTCATGGGAAAAGGCGTGAATATAGAAAACACCTGGTGGGACCTTTAATGTTCGTAAGTGATTCTGGTTGCAGTGTATTAACTTTTAATTACAAAAAGAACTAAGTACTTATTAAGTACTTAGTTCTTTTTGTACTTAAAAGTTAATTAATAAATTATATTAACTGTATTGTGACGATGTAAAAACAAATGAAAAATGGAAGAAAACTTGAGATTTTATGAGGATTACTTTATTTATTCATATAGGACACGTTAGTTACACTTATGAAAGTCTGCGTTTTTATAATGATCACAATGTACGTCTAACTTAACGGCTAAGTTTACTGAGGGTTCGGAACACTATCATGTCAGAGAAGACACCCACAAGAAACTCTGCTGGGTTCCTATCGCTCTTTTTGGTGATCACTTAACAAATATTATTTTACTAAGAAAACAGGACAATTCAGATCCAGGTATTTTTATCGTTTAAGTAATCCTTTACACTGTAATATGATTTTGATATTAAATTATGATTGGTTATGTCAATACCCCGCCAAAGAGGCCTATCTAAAGAGTTTCGTTAAAGTAGAAAACGGTACCTAACAATGAGTTGTTATAATTAAAGCTGCCTTATAAATGCTAACTTGCCCTATTGTTATAAGAAAACTATATTTTGTAATCATTTTAATAACAAAAAGTAATTTATTTCTACGTTAAATATAATAATGAAACTAAAACCGGCCAGTTACCACGTTAATAAATTAGCCATTATGTAAGGCGAAAATCTTTTTAATAACAAGCGCTTTTTTATATAACGAGATTAAGTTGAATGAGTAACGATTAAAGCAATTTATAATATTATAACCTCTGTAGTAAAAGTAGATGAAGCGTGAAATTATGTATTAAAGTTTATGCTTATGACTTACTAATATTTAATATTGTTATTGAAACTTTATCCGTGTTGTGACGGTAAGAATACAATATATCACCAACTCATCTTATCCCAGAGGTGTAGTAAAAACCGACGAAGGGACTATCCGTGAATTTTATTTTATTTCGTAAAGATAACAATCTTTACGAAATAAAAAAAGGAAAACTTGAAATTAACCAATCCTTCTGGCCAACGTGGTTTTAGTAGGCCAAGTATACCTCCTTCACAGAAGGAGGCCCGTCCTTGCAGTGGGACATTAATTGGCTGTTATGATGATTGAAACATTTTTTGTGGCTCGGTGGGGAAGACGTTACGTTTGCGGTTATTGTGTACAAGTTTAGAGGTTTGATTCATACGCAATTACGGTGGATTCCAAAATTACTGTCTTTATCATAACAACCCATTAATGTCCCACTGCAGGGACGGGTCTCCTCCAGTGACGGAGTGATACTTGGCCTACTAATACCACGCTGGCCAAACGGATTGGTATAGGATTGAATTTCAAGTTTTCCTCATTTTTATTACGTAAAAATAATATTTATGGATAGTCCCTTAGTCGGTATTTACGACACCCATTGGATGAGATGGGTTCTTTGAAGATGAAATTACTGTCTGCGTTGATGTTATTTTTTCTGTTAATTTTACATAGATCGCTTATCGTTTAACATGTTTTCTTGCAGTTGCAATAAAAAAGTTAAGATAATGTCTGTCTAGAGATAAGAAAGGAAATAGGAAAACTGTTCTATTTGAGGCCAGCAAATTATTTGCCTTATTAGGCAAGTAAATTTGCCCCTTAAATATCCGTTTTATTATGTTTTTTTTTTCTTTATTTAAGGAGCTTAGTCACAATTTGACTATGTCGCTCCGTCATAGTCTTCTTATGTATTATAACTTCATGTGCTTTATTGTAAAACTTATATAAACATTTCGCTAAATCAGATCCAGGATTAGCTAAAGTACTGTTACATGATCCCACATCAAAGCTGTTAGTAAACATTTGATGTAGGATCATTAATTTAAGATTTAACATTTAATAGATTTATACATAACTATAAACTGAAAAGTAATACTAAATAAATATGCTCTAGTTTTAATAAAATGAACAAAGAGTATTAGATTCAACTTAATTTATAAATTTCAGCTTTATAACAACATTCCTGATTACGTTTTTGAAACTAAATACGTGCTCGAACTAGCTTCAACGTTGATTTACTCTAGCAAAACATTTTAAACTACTACAAAATAAACAACGAGATAATTAAGAACTGCCGATATTAAAGCAAAATTATCTTTTAGATATGTGGTGATGCACAAAGTATAAATTGCTAAGTAAAATAACGCTAGCACCGCAATTTCGCTCGCTTTGTAAAAAGTTTAATCACGATTTATTTATTATTTATATTTACTATTAATATCTAGCTGATAAGTAATTAATAAATGCATGTATAGCTAATTTACATGTTGCGATTTTATTGACTAAGATATTAAATATCTTGACAAATTTTGTCAAGTCTGTAATGCAAGTCTGTTATTAGGGAAAAACTGGTAAATAATGTTACAAGTTCTCAAAGTCTACGAGTATATATGGCACTTCTCGTCCTGCACCTTCTTATATTATAGGTAATCATCATCATAACAGCCCATTGATGTCCCACTGCAGGAATGGGCCTCCCCCCATGACGGAAGGATAGTTGGCCTACTAATACCACGCTGGCCAGACGGATTGGTAAAGGGTTTAATTTCAAGTTTTCCTTCTTTTTAATTCGTAAAGATAATATTTATTTACGGTTAGTTCTTAAGTCGGTTTTTACGACACCCATGGGATGAGATTGGTTGGTGACTATTGTATTCTTACTCCGTCACCACATGGACATGCAACTCTAAACTTAAAAAAATGTATCATCACATGAATTTTAAAAAAAATAATGCAACAAAAAGTATGCTTGATAAGGTTGATTGCTTATTTATTGTGATCATAACGAGATTATACTGTACATTTTCTTACCTGACTTTCTATTTTTGTAAAATACTAGCTGATCCGTGCCCACTTCGTTAGGCAGCGATGGTGGTGGTGGTCGTAAAAACCGACTAAGGGACTACCGTGAGTATTCACGGTAGTCCCTTAGTCGGTTTTTACGACACCCATGGGATGAGATGGGGTGGTGACATATTGTATTCTTACTCCCTCAACACACGGATTGCAATAATTAAAATATCAAATGCACTGAAAATAAAATAAATATAAAATAAAAAAAAAAAAAATCTCTAAGTTACGTAACCACAACGCATGTGACATCATTACTCTGATTCACAAACGGCACAGGGCACACGCCAACAAAAACCAACACTTTTTATATCTGCCCGTTTTTAATTGACTATGCGACGCTTGAGTCGCAAAGATAAATGAACTTCAAATGAAACTAAGCCTTTTTGCTTTTGTTACATTCGAATAAATACTTTATCTTCAAACAAATAAGGTGGAGTTTACTTTTGTTGTAAATCACGTGGCTACTATCCTGGCTTTTCTGGTAGTGACGCAAACATGTATTTGGTGGGGCACTCTTATTGTGTGAGCTTGTGATTCGTACGTTAGTCATTTATGACGTCATGAATGATGTTCCACAAATAAGTCGTTTTGCTTTAAATATTATTTAGAAGGCAATAGAAGTTTATTTTGTTAAATAATCTATTTAATGTTAATTTAGGTAAGTATAGAAAAATATGTTATTGTTTAAATGTTGTCGTTGAAAATGTAGTGCACTCACGATTCAACTAATGTTAAGTACTTAGCAAAGTTACATTCGAAGCCCTTTGCATAGCCAACGACAATAAGCACTAGGTACAACGCAGAGATATAGGGGCTACGTCTGTTAGTATCGATAATGTATAACAAAAACGTCTGCATGTTTCTTAATTTACTTAAAAACCTTTATTCAATACTTTATATTTTAATTTTAGTAAACATCAAGTAAGAATATCAATATCAAAAAAAGTTTGAGTCTTTAATTAACTTTTTTTCTTATTCAAAACAAAGTTGAATGAAGTACAAACTATTTTTTGGACATTTTCTTTTAAATATCATGTCATTTATTTCTTGGCATCTTCACATTAAACACACGACAGGAACTAAAAAACTTTAATTAGAATTATAATTAAGTAAATAATTTATGAATTTCTAAAGAAATTTGAATACTAACGAAAAAGTGAAACTTATTAAAAATAAAAGTTATAAGTAATATACGTAAATAACTTTTTAGTTATCAACATCGACTGGTTCTGACATCTTGCTTATAAGTAATAATAATTGAAACTTATATTTAAAATAAGGTACAAATACGTATTATACAAATAAAAATCAATATCCTACAATTTTGTTTGTAAACTATGCTGGTCTTTGATCAGAGGAGAATGGAGTGATTATTATTATACTCTTTGGATCAGAGTGTGTTGCCAGTTGGCCCATATACGTGAGCGTTTATGGTCCTTAACAGAAGGCTTACCGTTACCCAGAGGGTAATTGCTTTGTTGGGAGAAATAACGTGGAGTAGACCGATGACTTGGTTAAGTACAGCAAGACATAAGAAAGGCACAGGACCGCACAAGATTTTTTTTTTTTTTTTTTTTTTTTTTTTTTTTGTCTATCTGCAATCAGCCATTTAGCTTTTATCAGATGCTTGGTACTGTTTAACTAGTCGAGATTTTTAACACCCAGCGGTGCGTCATCTCTAAATTGCCAGCTCTTGCTTCAGTTTGTCCCGGCTTGGACTCTGGTGTGTAATGTTGGTGTATTCAGGTTGTGTACGGGAGACTGATGAAAACAGCTTCTTATTAAATAAATATACTGATTTAATTCTGGTTCTTTACAAGTTTATAATATGACGAGATTATGTAGTAAGTATACAGAGTAATACAGAGGGCGGCAGATTCGTGCGTCGTTTTCTTAGCAAAGCGCGGCCGGCGCAGGAGACCGACCGGCTCACGTTGTCGCGGGGTGGGGGCAAGCACTGCGGGGGGTTAGAGGGCGGAGCCTTAACATCCTCCCCCCGTTGAAGGTCGTTCCTTCAACTCGTCTCCATCTTCTTCTTCAGCCGGTTCCAGTAGCGGACATAATCGATTTACTGTTCGGCGAATGATACCATGGGCTGTCCTCACGTCCGCAACTCGACTGACACCGTCGATACCAGGGTGTAATTTTTCTATACGTCCTATTTTCCACTTTAACGGCGGCAGATTATTTTCTTTGATAATGACCATATCTCCAGTACGTATCTCCATGCCTGGTTGTTGCCATTTAGTACGATGCTGAAGTTCAGTTACATATTCATGTTGCCATCTCCTCCAGAAATGCTGTCTCATCTGTTCTAATTGTTGGTATCTGTGGAGACGATTGCATGGTACATCTGTCAACACTGGTGAGGGAAGAGCTACAAGTGGTTTGCCGACGAGAAAGTGGCCCGGGGTGAGGGGAAGGAAGTCATTTGGATCCGATGACATGGGAAATAAGGGTCGGGAGTTCAATATCGCTTCTATCTGAACAAACAAAGTGGACAACTCTTCATAGGTTAAATGCCTATTACCTAATATTCTTTTAATATGATACTTTGCCGATTTTACTCCCGCCTCCCATAGCCCACCAAAATTAGGGGCGTACGGAGGGATGAACGTGAATTTCATACCCTCTTCTGAACAAATTGTTCTTATTTCATTTTTCCTTTCAAAAAATAATTTATTTAATTCATTACTTGCTCCTAAGAAATTGGTCGCATTATCGCAATATATTAAACTAGGTTTAGATCTGCGAGAAATAAATCTTCTAAGTGACAAAATAAAGGCTTCCGCACTCAAGTCACTAACAACCTCTAAATGCAACGCCTTTGTTGTAAAACATACAAATACACAGAGGTAACATTTAGTTATTTTACAACCCCGTCCTTTCCTATCTGTAATGAAATAAGGCCCAGCCAAGTCAACTCCCGTGGTTTCAAATGGAGTACCTGGCTGGAGACGCTGTTTAGGTAAATTTCCCATTATGGGAACTATAGACCTTATTCTAAATCGTTTACATACTATACAATTATTTGAAACATTTCTAGCCACCTTTCTAGCGTTAATTACCCAGTAATTATTTCTTACGGTCGACAACATCATCTGCGGACCGGCATGCAATAACCGGTTATGGCAATTTTCAAAAATAAGTCTTGACAATCGATGTTTAGAATCAAGCAATGCAGGATGCTTCTGTTCGTACGACAGAGAAGCATTTTGAATTCGACCACCTACTCGAATTAACTTATTTTTTAAATCTAGAAAGGGACTCAAGGATAAAATCCTAGACTTCCTATTCAATATTTTTTTTTTATCAACAAATCATATTCATCTTCAAAGGAATCTTGCTGTGATAAATAAACTAAAATATTCATACTTTCATTTAATTCGTCCGCGTTTATACTTCTATTCACTATTCTTAATTTTCTATCCTTCAATCTACAATTATTAATGAATCTAAGAACATAAGCCACTGTCCTTTGCAATTTACTTAAATTAGAATAACGTTCAAAATTAATTATATTTTGTTTTATAACGACCTTTGTACTTTGTACAACTTTAACTGACAAACTACTATTCAATAAACTATTATCTACTTTAGGCCAATGGGACCTGTTCATAGACAGAAATTCAGGACCATTCCACCACATTCGGTGAGCTTTATCATTCAATCTATCTACTCCGCGCGAAACTAGATCAGCTGGGTTTTGATCGGTTGGTACGTATGACCACTCACTACTTTGAGTTAGTTTCTTTATTTTATTTACTCGATTTGATACAAATACATCTAAGTGACGCGACGACGTGTTGCGTAACCAGCCGAGCACAACCATCGAGTCCGTCCAGTATACGCATCGCACGACAGTACCTCGCCACGCATGAGTCACCTTACTACATAATTCTGCTGACAATAAACTGGCAGTCAATTCAAGTTTAGGTATTGTGACCCCTTTGATTGGCGCGACCCTTGATTTCGCACAAAGTAACCGAACATGAATCTTCCCAAGATGATCTACAGAACGGACATAGGCACATGCACCGTATGCCGACATTGATGCATCGGAAAACATATGAATTTCTAGGTCGGATGCATTTTTTGCAATTACTTGACGCGGAAATTCTAAACACGTTAATGAATTCATATTCTTTACAAATTTATCCCACATAATTCGTAAGTCATGTCCTACAGGTTCGTCCCAACCCGTTTTACATAACCATAACTTCTGCATTATTAATTTGGCTTTTATTACAAAAATACTTAACAAGCCCATGGAATCAAAAATCCTTGCAATACATGACAAGATGTTACGTTTCGTAATCATCTGTTGTTTATCTACTTGTACCGAGAATCTTATGACGTCAGATTCAGGTAACCATGTTAACCCTAAAGTGCTCGTGATTGTTTTAAACTCGGAAACCGGTTGTACTTCATTTACCTTATTTTCAACCCATAACTGGTCAGCATTCGATCTAAATTTCCTTAGTTTAAAACAAGCGGAGTCTAATGTTTGTGTAACCTTTCTACATAAATAATTTAATCCCTTTTGGGTTTCATGACCCGTTATCAAATCGTCCATGAAAAAATCATTCTTAATTACGTTTCGTACCTCCAAGTCGTCACATTCGTCCGCGAGGTGAGAAAGACAACGAGTACTTAGGTACGGTGCGGAAGCGGTTCCGTACGTCACTGTGTTTAATTGTAAATGTTTCATGGGTTCGTTCTCGTTCTCCCTCCACAATATCATTTGGAGGTGACGCTGATCCTCTGATATTAAAATTTGGCGGTACATCTTTTCAATATCCGCGGTTACAACGTAATTATGTTTTCTGAATCTAAGCATAATACTAAACAAGTCTTCCTGAATCACCGGTCCTACCATTTGGATATCATTCAACGACAACCCGTTACTAGTCTTCTCAGAGGCGTTAAAAACTACACGTAATTTTGTGGTTTCACTTTTCTCTCTCAAAACGGGGTGGTGTGGTAAATAATAGCCAAAGGGAGGTACTTCTACTTCTACTAAGTGGTTCAAATCTCTGTACTCATTAATAAATTCAATATACGGTGCCTTCACTTTAGGTTGCTTATTCAATCTCTTCTCTAAATTTACTAAACGTAACTTAGCCTTATTAAAAGAATCTCCTAATTCGGTCGGAGATATATGAAAGGGAATTTTAACGCAAAATCTACCATCCCTTGTTCTACACATATTCTCTACAAAATGTTTTTCACAAAATTCTTCTTCTTTACTAAATGGTACCCTTTGAATTTCTACATCTTCAATTTTCCAAAACCGTTCTATTTGCTCACTAAGGCTTGTAGTTAGGTTACACTTTACTTCACTTGCAATATTACAAATGTCTATGGGACCAGTAACAAGCCAACCTAACTTCGAATACTGCAAGACGGGAAGACCCTTTCCCAATTTTACTTGTTGACCGGTCACCAGATCCCAAAATAAGTCCGCTCCAATTAAAATATCTACTTCAGACGGCTCATAAAATCGAAAATCTGCTAAATTATCGAATAAGTCCCGTGGAATATTCAATTCATTTACCTTTACAATTACATTCGGTAACAAATTCGTAATTTTTGGTACAATCATACATTTAATTTCTGCACAAAAATCATTACGAATCGAAGTAAATTTAAAATTGCAACTTTCGGCTAATTGCATCTTCGTATTACCTATCCCCAGTACAGTCAGGGATTGTTTACTTCGTTCGCAAGATAATCCTAACTTACTACAAAAATCTTCAGTTACTATTGAGATCTGACTGCCAGAATCTAACAGGACGCGCGCAACATAATATTTATTATTCAATTTACTAAACACACGAATGCGCGCGGTGGATAATAGTACGTGTCCGCCAGCTGTTGTTGATAACGAAACCGGTTCGGCCGCCGCCGCCGTCGCTGTACCTCGCTCGCCTACAGCACGCTTAGGCTCAGCGGTTAAAGGGGCGGTCGGCTGACTAGACGGTCGTGCATTCAAATCCGAGTGCGTAACACCGAACGAGACCGACCGCGTAGCATCATGCGAATTACTATTATTGCTACCGGCTGTATTATTTTCCGTGTATTGAGATTTATTTCTATGAAGCAAAACATTATGTTTGTATCTACAAATTTTACAACCGTTGGCTTTACAATTATAAGCCCTATGCCCCGGGCTAAAACAATTAAGGCACAATTTATTTTTCCAAACTACATCATTTTTTTCTTCCAAAGTCATAGAAATAAACCTTGTACATTCAAACAATCTGTGATCCTGTTTACAAATTATACAACTATGTTTACGATTATTTACATTGTAACCTGTTTGCGTAGACGTAACAAAACTAGATGATTTTTCCATCCTATTCTGGCCTGGTTTACTTGGCTTGTCAGTCTCTAACACTTCAGCGCGATCACGCAAAAACTTAAAAAACTCTTCGAGGGTGGGAACTTCTCCCAATAGCCCTTTATGCTCTTTCCATTTTCTACTCGTTTTACTATCAAGTTTACTTACAACTAAATGTATTATAACTGTATCCCAATGTTCTACGGGCTGTTCTAAAGCCTTTAAACCCTTTAAATTCTTAGTGATGGAATCCATCATGCACCGCAAAGACTTATCCGACTCCCTAGTTATATTCTCAATATTAAATAATGAAGTCATGTGATTGCTAATTAAACGACGCTTATTATTATAAGTTTGACACAACAAATCCCAGGCTATACAATAATTATCTGCACAAAACGTTACGGACTCAATTTTTATTGCAGGACTACCTTCCAATGATGATCGCAAATAATGAAATTTATTTATTGGTTCTATGGAATTATTCTTATGAATCAACGATTCAAAAGTATCCCTATACTCTAACCATTGCGCATAATCACCATTGAAAGTAGGTAATTTAATTGTAGGTAACCTTACAGCTCGGGTGAATGAATCAGCACTTTCGAAACTATCGCCCTTTTTTAAACTTTGAATTGCTATACTTTTTCTTCTTTGGCTTATTTCTTCTATTTTATCTAAAATACAACGCCCTTGTGAGATCAGAAAATAAAATTGACCTTCAATTTCCGAACGCACCTTCATTTCTGTGTCCGGGCTTTCCGACTCAATTTCAATTTCGGACTGCAAGTCATCGAAAGTGGAAAAACATTCTTCTAATTTTGATAATCTTAACCTCAATTCAGATATTTGTTGGTCAGTTAAGAGTTCGAAAGCTTTTATTCCGTCTAAATAGTTGCTAAAAATTGTTAATCTACCTTTTATATAACTTCTACGCTTAACGGGATCGGACGATTTAATCTGAGCTACAGACATTGCGATAATCAGACAATATTCTTACTACGTTGTGTTTAATTTCAATTAACGAAAAACTATACCCAGGTTCTATTCATCTACACCAGAATATTCGAGAAATCCACTAAATTATTCACTAGAAGCACAATGAAAATAAAGGAGGTAGAAAGGAAAGAAAAAGGAACGGACTCACCAATCGTTTCTTCTATATCTTCCGTTATACTCTCTCTTCCAGTCCTCTGTACCCTTCCACAAGCTCCAGATGCTTCCAATTTCTCAATATCCTGGTCACGGCACCATAAAATGTCCCGGCTTGGACTCTGGTGTGTAATGTTGGTGTATTCAGGTTGTGTACGGGAGACTGATGAAAACAGCTTCTTATTAAATAAATATACTGATTTAATTCTGGTTCTTTACAAGTTTATAATATGACGAGATTATGTAGTAAGTATACAGAGTAATACAGAGGGCGGCAGATTCGTGCGTCGTTTTCTTAGCAAAGCGCGGCCGGCGCAGGAGACCGACCGGCTCACGTTGTCGCGGGGTGGGGGCAAGCACTGCGGGGGGTTAGAGGGCGGAGCCTTAACAAGTTATATAGACGCGATTCGCTTCCTGTTAAGTCTGTATATTGACTCTGTGGTGTTTAGCAGGGTTGCAGCTAGTATATTTATGTGCTGTTGGAGCCTTTCCTTATAATTCTTGCAAGACTCTTCTATAACCTCCTTTACAGTTGGTATTTCAAGGTATTCATGTATTTCGCTGTTCCTTGTGAACCAAGGTGCACCACTTATTATTTTCAATACTTTATTTTGAAATCGTTGTAGTATTTCAATATTAGAATGGCTTGCCGAGCCCCAAGGCACAATTCCGTACGTCCATATTGGTCTCAAGATGCATTTATAGATGAGGACTTTATTATTTAAGCTCATTGTTGACTGTCTAGATAGAATCCAATGAAACTCTTGTAGTTTTCTGTTTGCTTGATCTCTTTTACTTTTTATATGCTCTCGCCAGGTAAGTCTTCTGTCAATGTGCATACCTAGGTACTTAACGACACTTTTTTGTGGCAAAACGTCATCTCCGAGTTTCACAGGTGGACATTCTCCTCTCCTGAGACTGAAGGTTATGTGGATCGACTTGGTTGCACTAGCTCTGATTCTCCATTTTTTCAGCCACGTTTCCATCTTGTCCAGGTGGTTTTGGAGTTTAGTAGATGCGGCAGTTTGGTCTCTATCACAAGATAAGAGTGCAGTGTCATCAGCATAAGTGGCAGTAATAATTGTGTCAGAGGTGGGCAAATCAGCTGTATACACTGTGTATAAGACAGGACCTAGAACAGACCCTTGAGGCACTCCCGCTTTTATGGGATAAAAAGACGACAGACACTCTCCAGACTTAACCTGAAACAGTCGATTTTCCAAATATGATCCGAGAAGCATATATGCGGGATGCGGTAAGCACATTTTTAGTTTACACAGAAGACCTTTGTGCCATACTTTGTCGAAAGCTTGCTGTATATCAAGGAAAACGGCTGAACAGTATTCCTTTCTTTCCAGAGTTTGCCGGATAGTGTGAGTCACCCTGTGTATTTGTTCGGTTGTTCCGTGATTAGCTCGAAAGCCAAATTGGTGTTCCGGGATTGTTTTTTGTTTTTCCAGTATAGGCAAAAGACGTTGCAACAATATCCTCTCAAAGGTTTTAGATAGCAGTGGTAGTAAACTTATTGGTCTGTATGAAGAAACCTCTGAAGATGGCTTACCCGGTTTGCATATCATATTGATAACTGAGAACTTCCAAATAAGTGGGAAATAGTGAATTCTTAATACTGCATTAAATAAGATGGTAAGTAGTACAATTCCTTTTCTAGGTAGTTGTTTTAAAACCTCTGCTGTGATTAAATCAAAACCTGGGGCTTTTTTCATTTTCAGATTATCAATCGTTTTTTTTACTTCAGTGGGGGTGCACAGTTGTAACGGAAGAGACATTTGCTGATCGCTTTCGATGATTTGATTGGTATATTCTTCTGTATGTCTCACATCCGGTTCATTAGGTTTGAATACATCTTTCAAAAACGCTGCAAGTAACTCAGCCTTATCCGCGGGTTTCCTCGCCCATGATCCATTTGGGTATTTTATCGGGGGCATGTGTTCTCGAGGCCGTTTTAATGACTGAGTCATTTTCCAAAGAGAATGGTCATCTGCTTTATGGGGTGACAAAGTTTTCAGTTTTTCTTGAAGTGTGTCATTTTCATGTTCTTTGAGCATTTGTTTCAGGTCTTTTTGTGCTTTATTAAGAGCTCTTTTATCATTTGCGTCTCTACTAGTGTGCCACTGTCGTCTCAATCTCCGTTTTGCTGTTATCATTGCCCGTATTTCCAGTGTGTAGTCCTGTTTCTTGGTCCTGCATTTTATACTTGGAGTAGACATCCAAGCAGCTTTTTGGATTAGGTTTGTTGCATAAAAAGCCGCCTTGTCTATGTCTTCCTCAGATCTTAGTGACACATGAAGATTTGTATTTTCTTCTATAAAGTACCGGAATACAATCCAGTCAGTCTTATAATTGTACAACGTTTCACGAGGTTCTTTCAAGATGATAGCTGTACTCAGTGTGCATATAACAGGTGTATGATCAGAGCTACCATCCAAGCACGACTCTGTGTTTGTGTACAATCCTGACACACCTTTAGTGATAAAGAAATCTATCAAATCAGGCGTTTTATTGGGATCAGTTGGCCAGTATGTTGGGTCACCTGTTGTCAAAACATTGAGTGAATTTGTGTCTATTGCCTTCTTTAACTCTCTTCCTCTGGTTGTAGTGAGCCTGGATCCCCAAAAGGTGTTCTTAGCATTCCAGTCCCCTCCGACAACGAATCTGCCACCAAGTTGTGCAAGAAATTCATTAAACATTTGTTCGTCAATTCGGTGCCGAGGTGGACAATACACAGCTGCTACATTCAATGGTCCCTGCCAGTCGTCAATGGATAACACTGTACCCTGTAGGTATACTTGATTAAAGTTTGGAAGAGGATGTTGTTGAAAGTGTTCCTTTATTATGATTGCTGATCCAGCGTGTGAAGTTCCGTCTGGGTGGTTGGTGTAATAGATACTATATCCTTTTATTAAAATTATTTTATTGTCTGTCATATGTGACTCCGATATTAGGAGGACATCTATTTTGTTGTCTTTTAAAAATAATTCTATTTCTTGTCTATTGGGACTTAACCCATTTACGTTCCATGCAGCAATGCGCAGAAACTTCATCATTTCTTATATTGGGCAATTACAGTTGTAAGGAGTCCCATTAGGGTACTCATTTGTTGTATAAGAATATCTATTTTTTCTGATTGCTTTATTATTATCTGTTCTAGTGAACTTGTTGACTGAGATTGTGTGTTCTCTTTTTTCTTGTTCCAGTATGAGATATTTTCAGGATTTTTATTTTGTGAATCTGGTTGCGGTCTACCATAAGTAGCTGGTCGTAGTGGAGGGAAGTCTTCCATTTGGTAGGCAATAGGGTTTGTTCGTGGTTGTTTAATATTAGAAGCAGGCTTTTTCTGAGATGATACTATTTTTCTTGCACGGATCTCTTTGTATACTTGGCAACCTTTGTAGTTTGCAGGGTGATCTCCAAGACAAAGTGTACAAGTTGCTGGCGTATTTCTGTCTATTTTAGGACAGTCTATGGTCTTGTGACCCTCTGCACATTTAACACAACGGTAAGGGCGCATACAATTGTTTTTGGTATGCCCGTATTGCTGGCATCTAGCACATTGAGGTATTTCATTGGTTTTGCGTGGGTCTTCTATCTTTACTTTGGTATGATATATAGAATCTATACGTTTTAGTTCTGGGTTGTTTGGGCCAGGTTCTACATTAACGAAAAACATATTTAAAGGTCTCTTATTTCTTCTAGAAAGCGCGCACACAATGTCGCCTCTGACTTTATTTCCGGATTTTTCTATTTCCTCAATAATAGCATCTTTTGGAGTAGTGTGGTGCAAATTTTTGATAACAATTCTACAGCTTTTCTTGTCTTTCTGTGTGAACGTATGTCCGATAAGACCATTTTTTCGAATGAGGTCAATAATGTCTTTGTATGTTTCAGTTGTCTTTGACATTACTCTCAGCTGGTCTTTGTTAACTAATTTGTATGAATAACCATTACTGGACACTGAGCTGTTCAAGAGTTCTGTAAAATTCGATATGTCCATAATGCCGTAAAGGATTATCGGTGGAGGTTTGCTGACTTTCTTGGATAGGGTTTGGCTATCATGTAATATATCAGTTGCTTCAGCAGATTCATCTACTGGAAGTTCACTGTATCTGTTGAAAGTGTGAATAGAGCTCTGTTGATCTTGAGCTAGATTCTTTGATTCTGTAGGTGGGGGGCTGACTGATAGTTTCTTTCTTTTAGGGTTACGTTGTGTGGGCATCCTTTGCCATTTGGGTGGGCAGCTGTTGTCGTCGTCCTCGATGGTGATGGACTCCGATTCTGTTGATGGCAGTTTTTTCTCCTTCAATTTCTCGACTGCAGTAAGATTTCCTAGAGAAGATGATCTAGGTCTTGAGATAAAGAGGCTTGGGTGGAATGCCTGCTGTACAAATTTTTTGGTGCTGCCAGTAGTATTTTCCGTTACAGGGGCCTGGTCGCCTACCCCTGGACCGCACAAGATGAATAAAAATATTTGAAGGAAGCCAGCAGTTAATTGGCTGATAACATCAGCAAATTGTACTCGTCAGTTGTGAACTAAGTGTTAACAATTAAATTATAGAAGGTATGATTATTTCCCATATAAAGTAGTGACTACTTAAAAAAATCTATAAAGGGCAGCTTTAATTATAGATAGTATCAAACCAGTAGTTACCAACTAAAGTATATCCCCCCTCCCCCCATCGCTGTCAATTATAACTATAACGTAAGCCTTCGTATGTTTACACACGCTACGATCGCGTGACCGGTACATCGTTAATTTCCTTTAATAAGATTTTAGTGGGACAACGGCTGGATATATTTATGTTAACGTCTAAAGGGAGCGTTATAGTGTTATGTTGAATCGTGTTTAACACTTTCAAAAGAGCTTTGACCTTAAGCTTCAAAATTCTTAGCTTAGCTTTACTAAAAAATTTGAAACTTATATTCAAAATTTATAAAAATTAAAAACATAGCCTCCCTATATGTACTGTATGCAACATTATGCTCCTCTACTGTATGCAAGATTCTCGAATGAAAGAGTAAAACCTAAGCTTATACTTACTAAGCTGTCTTGACTGATTTTTGTATAAATATTAATTAGCGAAATTTCATCGCGCTTTTGACTGCTAGGGTAGTAATGTGCAGCATTCTTAATTTCATCGCTCACGTGACACAGATTTGGTTGATTTCAAAGAAAACTTGGAAAAGCAAAAAGAAGACAAACATAATATCACAGGTACCAAAAAACCAAGGTGAAAAACCAGCATAGTTTACAGACAAAATATTATTATGTAAGAGAATGATTCTTTATCTGTATAATACGTATTTGTACCTAATTTTATAAGTAAGATGTCAGAAACAGTCGATGTTGATAATTAAATAGTTATTTACGTGTATTACTTATAACTTTTATTTTTAACTAGCTGACCCGTGCCCACTTCGTTGGGCGGCGAAAAAATTCGTCCGTTTTTTAAACATATTTCATTACTGCTCCACTCCTATTTGTCATAGCGTGATACTATATAGCCTATGACACTCCCCGATAAATGGACTATTCATCACAGAAAGAATTTTTAAATTTGGTTCATTAGATCTAGAGATCTTCAACGTCACAAACACGCAATCACACAAACACACAAACTTTACCTCTTTATAATATTATAAGTATAGAAGTATACTTAGATAATTAGATAAACTGTTTCACTCCTTTTACAGAATTGTTTCAGAACCTTTTAATCATTAGGGAAAACAATTTACTGATTCACTGTACAATAACGTCATCAGTTGGAGAACGGGACCTAACATAGCAAGTCCCCGTGCTTCACCCAGGTGGAGAAAACCTAGGTGGAGCACGGGTCCGGACCCTAATAAACCAACACCTTTTTGAAGACAGAACTTTAGAGACTGCTTCAAAAGTCATACTGGCAGACATGTGCGAAGGTTGTTCTTTCAAGGAGAATCTTAACACCGCGATACAAAAATGACGTCACACGTTCAACGTCATCTGTTGTCAAATTTATAAGTTAGAATTAATGACATGGCATATGAATGAACTAGCTTTTCCCCGCGGCTTCGCTCGCGTCAAAAAGTATTATTATAAATTATGTTTAAACAAAACCGGAACCCTTATGAGATCACTTTGTTGTCCGTCTGTCTGCCTGTATGCCAAAACCATTTTTCTAAGGAATGCGTGGAGTAGCTAAGTCGTAATGTCACAGAATTTTGGAAAGATGATTCTTGACGTCATATAATTTTTGATAGTTGAGTCGTGACGTCATAGAAATTCTGACAGATAAGACGTGACGTCATAGAATTTTGGCCGGATTTTTTTTTGACAGCTCTGTACGTCGTGACGTCATAAAGTTTTGGCGGGAATTTTTTTTATAGCTAAGTCGTGACGTCATAGAATTTTTTACAGCTGAGACGTGACGTCTTTGACAGATAATTCCTGACGACATAGAAGTTTTGACAGATAAGACGTGACATCATAGAATTTTAGCGGGTTTTTTTTTGACAACTTTGTCGTTACGTCATAGAATTTTAACAGCTGAGTCGTTACTTCATAGTATTTTTGGCAGCTGAGACGTGACGTCCCAACAGGGGCTGAATTGATAAAAATCCTATATTAGCGGTCGTCTTCATCATAGTAGCTTTAATCTTTAATTTCAGTTCAATCATTCGAAAATGTAAGATCATTTAAACAAACTTTCATCCTATTTTACTCTTTTAGGGGTAGAAATGATCAAAATTCTTTCTAAGGGGATGCCTACGTCATAGTAACTATGTGCATGCAAAGTTTCAATCCGATCGGTTTAAAATTGAGAAAGTTTCACACAAACTTTCGTTCCCTATTTTATCCCTATAGAGGATGAATTTGATAAAGTCCTTTCTAAAAGAATGCCTACGTCATAGTAACTATTTGCATGCAAAGTTTCAACCTGATCGGTTTAAAATTGACAAAGTTTCATACAAACTTTTGTTCCCTATTTTATCCCTATAGGGGGTGAATTTAATAAAATCCTTTCTAAGGGGATGCCTACGTCATAGTAACTATGTGCATGCAAAGTTTCAATCCGATCGGTTTAAAATTGAGAAAGTTTCACACAAACTTTCGTTCCCTATTTTATCCCTATAGAGGATGAATTTAATAAAGTCCTTTCTAAAAGAATGCCTACGTCATAGTAACTATTTGCATGCAAAGTTTCAACCCGATCGGTTTAAAATTGACAAAGTTTCATACAAACTTTTGTTCCCTATTTTATCCCTATAGGGGGTGAATTTAATAAAGTCCTTTCTAAGGGGATGCCTACGTCATAGTAACTATGTGCATGCGAAGTTTCAATCCGATCGGTTTAAAATTGAGAAAGTTTCACACAAACTTTCGTTCCCTATTTTATCCCTATGGGGGGTGAATATAATAAAGTCCTTTCTAAGGGGATGCCTACGTCCTAGTAACTATTTGCATGCAAAGATTCAATCCGATCGGGTTTAAAATTGAGAAAGTTTCACACAAACTTTCGTTCCCTATTTTATCCCTATAGGGGGTGAATTTAATAAAGTCCTTTCTAAGGGGATGCCTACGTCATAATCACTATTTGCATGCAAAGTTTCAACCCGATCGGTTTAAAATTGACAAAGTTTCATACAAAATTTCGTTCCCTATTTTATCCCTATAGGGGGTGAATTTAATAAAGTCCTTTCTAAGGGGATGCCTACGTCATAGTAACTATTTGCATGCAAAGTTTCAATCCGATCGGGTTTAAAATTGAGAAAGTTTCACACAAACTTTCGTTCCCTATTTTATCCCTATAGGGGGTGAATTTAATAAAGTCCTTTCTAAGGGGATGCCTACGTCACAGTAACTCTTTGCATGCAAAGTTTCAACCCGATCGGTTTAAAATTGACAAAGTTTCATACAAACTTTCGTTCCCTATTTTATCCCTATAGGGGGTGAATTTAATAAAGTCCTTTCTAAGGGGATGCCTACGTCACAGTAACTCTTTGCATGCAAAGTTTCAACCCGATCGGTTTAAAATTGACAAAGTTTCATACAATATTTCGTTCCCTATTTTATCCCTATAGGGGGTGAATTTAATAAAGTCCTTTCTAAGGGGATGCCTACGTTATAGTAACTTTTTTCATGCAAAGATTCAATCCGATCGAGTTTAAAATTGACAAAGTTTCATACAAACTTTCGTTCCCTATTTTATCCCTATAGGGGGTGAATTTAATAAAGTCCTTTCTAAGGGGATGCCTACGTCACAGTAACTATTTGCATGCAAAGTTTCAACCCGATCGGTTTAAAATTGACAAAGTTTCATACAAACTTTCATCCCCTATTTTATCCCCTTGGGGGTAGAATTAATCAAAATCCTTTCTTAGCGGGTGCCTACGTCATAATATCTACCTGCATGTCAAATTTCAGCCAGATCCCTCCAGTGGTTTGGGCTGTGCGTTGATAGATCACTATGTCAGTCACCTTTGAGTTTTATATATATAGATACATTTGGAGTTTGGACGTCACGTTATGGTAGAATGAGATTAAAAAAATCAAAATTACTATTACTGACTAAATTTAAAAGGCGTTTATGAGTAAGGTGGTTAATGTTTTAAAAGAAAATAGAGTCTAAAGACTGCGCAGAAATAAAACGGGAATTTCATAGTAACCTATTACACACTGTTGGCATGCCCATTGATAATTAAATAAATAAACTGCCTCGATGGCGCGGCGGTGGCATTAGCTGGCTGGCGTGCATGAGGTCACGGGTTCGGTTTACATGGAGGACAATACTTTGTGTGATCCACAAATTATTGCTCTGAGTCTGAATGTTCTCTGTGTCAGTTAAATTAATGTTTGTAAAGTCCCTCGCGACACAGGGCTTGATACCTATTATGGGATTTGTCTTTTGTCTATAAGACCAATTAAGTAACAAATTATTGCTAATTATTAACATTGAAAAAATACATAACTGACAATAAAATATAGAAATACAATCACAAAACATTAAATTATTGTTAAAATATGTGTTTGTGTTTATTTTATTTATTCAAAAATACTGCACGCAGCTTATCTCAAAATATATTGCAATCTAAGTTCGTAAGATGGCGCTGTTTAATATTTCACTTCGAAAATAATCATAAAACTAAAACTATTCTTGAGCACTTATAAATATCTTTTGATAGACTGAACCGATTGCAATTAAACAAAAACTAAATGGAACTTCAAGTTACCCTCAATCGTTGTGTATAAAAGTCATCTACATTGCTTACGTACATTTTACGTTACATTTAAAAATATTGCACGCAGTTTAACTCTTCATGTAGTTCAGTCTAAGTTTGAAAGATGGCGCTGTTTAATGTTAATTAATTAAATTAAAATATCTTTTATTAGACTGAACCAATTGCAATAAAACAATGACTAAATGTAACTTCAACTTACGCTTAACCGTTGTGTATAAAAGTCATCTACATTGCTTTCGTACTTTTTACGTGATGCCCGAAATAATTTTCAGGTTACAGATAAACAGATAAACAGACAAACATATAAAAATTTTTAAAATGCCGGAAATGGGTTCTGTTGATTGTCCTTTAACACCCTGGCTATTTTTTTTTTATTTCTTTTCAATGTACAAAAACGACTTTTCTACAGTTTTATTATATGTATAGATAAGTTTCAGTTTTTCGTTATTATTCAAATTTCTTTGGAAATTCATAAATTATTTACTTAATTATTATTCTAATTAAAGTTATTTAGTTCCCGTTGTGTGCTTTTAACGTGAAGTTTTCAAGAAATCAATGACATGATATTGAAAAGAAAATGTCCAAAGAATAGTTTGTAATTCAATAAAAAGTTAATTATAGACCAAAACTTTTTTGATATTGATATTCTTATTTGATGTTTACTAAAATTAAAATATTAAGTATTTAATATACCTAAAGATTTTTAAGTAAATTAAGAACCATTCAGACGCTTGTGTAACATTGTAGACCTTAGCATAATAAACAAAAATGACAACTCCATTTCTATATTCATCTAAAATCCACATTATACTACGTCCTAGTTTCTCACTTACATACATATACTATATAAACAAAATATATGGACACAGCAGGTTCTATGGCTTAGGTTTGCTCCACATTTTCATCCCGTGGGTGGCATAAATGGCGACCGAGACTTCCCTGAGGACATCCCACGCATTTTCTGACCTGACTAGAGGTACAGTGTGTCTTATCAAATATAAATCTTACACTCTTGATGTAGGATAATATTATTTACTAGTTTTATTGTTATGTTTATTAGCTTACTGTTGATACTAATGTATAATCTTATTTCTAGTAGATCCGTAACGAAATCAATAAGGGTCGATACTAGACTGTGTCGCTAAACCAAACCGGAGGAGCCCAAATAACAGAGATGTTTAGATAAAACACCACTGAGCGTTCCCTCCTTCATGAAAAGACCTTGCTGACGATGCTTAACTATCATCTTTTGTAAATCAGTAATGACGATAATTGTCTGCACTTCTAAGAAAAAAAAACTGTTAAATTAATTAATTATTAACTTCAATACATAAGCTTCTGATAACGTAATTGAAAGGCTCAATTAAAACAGAAACACCTGTATTGTCCTTATTAACACAATCCGATCTTATTCTTGACTTTAAGTTTGCAAATCTCAATTATTTTGTAAGGAAGAGTTTTGGCTAATTTTGGAGACGAAATTCGGAATGTTGAAATTAATTCGGCCTGGTAATTATTGCCAGCCGGTATCTCCGTCCAGTGCTTTGCTAATGAAAATCGAACGGTCTTTAGGATGAAATTTATTAAACGGTAGAGTAAGCTATTTATATTTTGATATCTTATCTATTAATTTGCATCTTAATGTTGCCTAAGCCTATTTTGATTTAGTCTACCTAATATAAGGACTCAGTAGCAAGTTTTGTAATCGTGTCAGAGACTTTTTACAAACATCAATTTACCAATTTGTTGTAGTTTGTTGAAACATTGTGCATTTGAAAACCGTAGTCTCAAATCTACCCGTATGCCGTTTACCTTTTCAAATTAAAACGATTTTCAAATGATTGAAGAAATGAGTGAGTTTTGAGGTAGCTAGAAACAAACAATCGAATTGGAAACTTTTGTGTCAGTTTATTGTATGTTTTAATGCTCAGGTCAAGTAGTCAAGTTGTTCAGGAGTTACCTTTCAAAACCTAACAGAAAAACAGCTTTTGCTCGGTTTTAAAAGTTACGCTTTGTTTGTCACAGAAAAATAATTTAAAAACAAATTTCATTTAATTTTTTAAATTTTTAAATCTAGTGCACATTTAAAAACATTCTAGAAAGAAAAGAAAATGGAAAATTTGTGTTTCGCTCGGTCAATAATTATGGTCGAACTAAATTATGCAAATTACGTCTGTAAAGGACAGGTACTCGTTGATTTTTATGGATTCAATTTATTTGAGACAATGGTTAATTAACATAATGTATATCGGGTCCTTGAAAAGGATGAGAGGGTAGGATCCGAAGCTTAGAAGGACGGTCAAGTTAGAAATCACGTACCTTAGGCTTAAAGTATACATTGAAGTAAAAATGACTTTAAAGCAGTAATTCAAAATATTTTGAATTTTATTTAAATAGGAAAAAAGTTACTAAGAACAGGATAATTGAACCTGGATTCAGGACAATAGTTTGTAGATAGCATAATATGGTCAGCGTAGGATAAGAACCTTAATCTTGTTTGTGTTGTTGGAAACATGGTTTCGAATAGTCCTTACTTCTAAAAATCTAATAGATATGTATTTCAATCCTTAGTGCAAAATGATGAATTCAAGAAATTGAAGAATCAACCCAACCAACCAAACCAAGTATTCATTACTTTGGTTTAATTTATTTTAGTTTTGAAAAACGTACAGATGTATCAATGCTGCTTCATGTAACCATTGCTTAATATATACAGATATTTATATACTAGAGATAAAACAGTAATTATAGCAATCTTAATACCAAGTCGTAATATTCGAAATCACAAAACATCTATCTAGCAATCACAAGTAGTAACCACAATGCGATCATGCTGAAACTCCAACAAAATTTACTAAATTAAATTTTCAAAAAGTCGGATCTCGTAATCAACTCGGGCCCAGATGTGGGGGTTCGAAGCCAAGGGTGTGTCCCCCGACCCCTGTTCCCAGACATACAACTGAATTATGTAAAACTTTTAATTGTCCTCTCGCCTCACCTTCGTTAAAATTCGACGTGTTTTGTTTGAACACAAAACTTAGCTTTTCCCATTTTTACCTTGTTTTGAGATATTAAAAAGTAATTATGACAGCTAATCCAGAATTATTAATTATTTACTGCTTTCACGATAGTAGTATCAAACATTATAATTAAAAAATATACCTGTAGCTTTTGTATGCGCTTAAGATATTGGTCACCTGTTATTTTATCGAATATTTTGCTTCATTATTTATAGAAAACATGTTAACATCTGAGTACTCTTAAAAGAGATAGAACATAAATATTCTATAAGAATAGAAGACCCGTTAGTGGAAGCGAGATTTATTTATTTATTTATTCAACTTACTTATCACTATCCTTACAGGATACACCATAAAAAAAGATAGATATAGAGAAACGATTGTGGCTTTAAGCTTCAGTTAGTAATGGGATATCTATAGTATTGTAATTAAATTATCCCTGTAGCTTTTGTATGCGCTTAAAATATTAATAACCTGTTATTTCATCAAAACGAAATATTTTGTTTTATTTTGTATATTTTGCTTCATTGTAGATCAAGCGTTATTCTGACTCCTAAAGCAATTTTTCTATATCTATCTCGCTTGCACTTATCAGTCTTCTATTCTTATACCTAATATCTTCTATCTCTTTTTGGAGTACTCTGATAATAAAGTGCATACTATAATATCAAACATCATAAATAAAAATTATCCCTGTAGCATTTTGGATGCGCTTAAAATATTAAATAACCTGTTATTTTCATTGAAGCGGAATATTTTGCTTCATTAGTAACCATCTCTATGAGCTCCATGTTGTTGAACGAGAGTTCTATCACTGCCTTGTTATGGATAACAAACAGAGTAATGAAATTTTGTTCGTTATATTTGTGCATAAGTCTTTTTTATGTCATGTTTTAAACTGAAAGTATAAACTCATTCGGTTGAAATAGGAAACGTAATTGAGAAATACTTAGTACTCGATTTAATGGAAAAGTTATCTATACTAATATTATAAAGAGGTAAAGTTTGTGTGTTTGTGACGTTGTAGGGGGTAATCTCTGGATCTAATAAACCGATTTTTAAAATTCTTTCTGTGTTAAATAGTCCATTTCTCGGGGAGTGTCATAGGCTATATAGTATCACGCAATGAATAATAGGAGTGGAGCAGTAATGAATTATTTAAAAAAAGGGACGCGTTTTATTCGCTGCCTAACGAAGTGGGCACGGATCAGCTAGTATTTTACAAAAATAGAAAGTCAGGTAAGAAAATGTACAGTATAATCTCGTTATGATCACAATAAATAAGCAATCAACCTTATCAAGCATACTTTTTGTTGCATTATTTTTTTTTAATTCATGTGATGATACATTTTTTTAAGTTTAGAGTTGCATGTCCATGTGGTGACGGAGTAAGAATACAATAGTCACCCATCTCATCCCATGGGTGTCGTAAAAACCGACTTAAGAACTAACCGTAAATAAATATTATCTGTACGAAGTAAAAAGAAGGCAAACTTAAAATTAAATCCTATACCAATCCGTCTAGCCAGCGTGGTATCAGTAGGCCAAGTATACCTCCGTCACGGGAGGAAGCCCGTCCCTGCAGTGGAACGTTAATGGGCTGTTGATGATGAGAATTGCATGGGTTGTACAACTATAAAAGTAAGTCATAAAAGACATTCAGACACGAGATAATTACATTGTGGAACTTACACACAACATTTTCTGAATACTGCTAGAAGCTAAATCAAGGGAGCGCAGTAGTGGCAGCGGAGGAGACACAACCTACCAATTTCGCAACTGTTGCAAATACCAGTTGTCATTCTCTTGTTGCAGTTGATATTTGGCGCGTTGAAAAATATCACATAAAGGTTTTACGCTAATTGTCTATTTGGTAGAATCAATTTTGTCAACGAATAAAACGACATTATTTACCTAGGTACCTAGTATCAAAACTCCTGATACTTTTTTCGAATGAACACTTCGTGAATATATTCAAGCATTATGTCACTTTTCAAATATTATAAAGGTAACTTTTTTCCACTTAGAACGCTTGGCATTTTTCCATTAAATTCGACTTTGCATGAAGATACGGTTTGATGGTTTTATGAAGGGCGCGATAAAGGCAACTTATGATTATTTCTTACCTGACGTTACTCACGAAAACAGGTCCCTTTGTTAGCACGCAATAAGGGCTCGCTTATTTGGTTTGTTGCTTAGGTTAATTTCATTTAAATTACGAACACTTTAGTTTTCTTACGACGTAGTTTGGCATAAATGCGTTTAAGTAATTTATAGTAATCAATCTCGTTAATGGAAAATGACGTATTCTTTAGATGAATGCATCGTTGACTATTACCGACAATGGGTATGTAGATTTACATAATAATAATAAGATGATGAGATTATAAACCTAATCATGAACCTAGTTAAGACAGCGCGGGAAACCAATGGGTGTGGGAGGCACTGGACAATAGATGGCAATACTTGGAGTAGGCCTATGTCCAGCAAGGTACATCTATTGGTTGATATGATGATGATGACATCAAAAACAACGCAAAATAACTTTTTGGGTGATACCGATTACCGATTTACCGACAATTAAAGTAGAGCTTTTAGAAAAATGTGGGTAAGAAGGCTGCAGAACCATGAGCTTACAGGACGTCTACAGAATATAATTATCTCACCATTCTTAGTCTATCCGTAAATATGTAGACACTTTCCCATTTATAATATTAGTATGGATTATGTATGTCTGCTTAATACTTATAAGATATAGACCTAACAAGCTCAAGCAACAGTAGTATTTGTAGGTAAAAAATAGAAATATAATTTTCTTTGAGAATTATAATTAGTCTTTGTCCGGCGCAATTATCGTGACCTTAATATTGATAATCTCAGACAGGACGCACGCAATATAGACTGGAATCCAGTTCTTGAAGCCAGAAATATTGATGACAAAGTCACTTATTTCACTGACAAAATAATACGTCTATTTGATATCCACGCTCCTCTAAAATCAGTAAAAGTGAAACATCTACCTGCACCATGGCTAACTGAGGAAATCAAAAACACTATGGCAAAAAAAGCAGCAGCTCAAGCTAAATACAAGCGTCGTCCCACTGTTGCTAACTGGGAGAGATTTGTTGCCATCCGAAATCACTGCAACAAGATGTGTAGGAATGCTCAACGCCAACATATCCACGCATCTGTACATAATAGCAATCCAGCTAAAGTCTGGAAGTTTCTAAAGTCACTTGGGATTGGTAAATCAAAACGTAATACTGTTCACAATAACATTGATATAAATTCACTCAATAAACATTTCAGTACGTCGTCTAAATTTGTAAGGACAACAAAGGCAGATACTTTGAACTATCTTTCATCTTTACCAGTCCCTGACTATACTCCGTTTGTTTTTAATCAAGTCACTGATTGTGGTGTTAAGAAGAGTTTGCAGTCAATCACTTCAAATGCAGTTGGCTACGACGGTATTAGCCGAGCTATGATTCTTCCCATCCTTGATGAAATTTTACCAATAGTTACACACATGTTTAATTACTCTCTGTCTACTTCCATATTTCCTACAATTTGGAAAGCAGCTCAAATAATTCCATTTCCTAAAACAAATAATCCTTCTTCATTTTCTGACTACCGTCCTATATCTATACTTCCCATCTTTGCTAAAGTACTTGAGCGTCTTATATATGACCAACTTAACAGCTTTCTTACACAAAACAGTATCCTCGATCCTCTTCAGTCTGGTTTTCGTCCTGGTCATAGCACTGCTACTGCACTGCTTCAAATTACGGAAGATATTCGAATGGGCATGGAAGACGGCAAGCTTACAGTCTTGACGTTATTGGACTTTACCAATGCATTTAATACAGTCGACTTTGACGTTCTAATTGGCTTGTTACGCTCTCTTAACATATCTCCAACAGTGATTGATTGGTTTCACAGTTACCTGTTTGGTCGCCGGCAACGTGTCAGTACTGAAGACATGCTTTCTTCCTGGTGCTACACTGCAGCCGGTGTACCTCAGGGTGGCGTTCTATCTCCTCTTCTATTTTCCGTGTTTATAAACTCTATTCCTAAACAACTACTTTCTTCCTACCATCTTTACGCAGATGATTTGCAAATCTACTCCCAGGCTGCTTTGGATAACTTGTCTGATGCTATTGACACTGTCAACACGGATTTAATGCGCATCTGTGACTGGAGCAGGGCATTTGGCCTGAATATAAATCCGTCTAAAACGAAGGTCATTATTGTTGGTAGCTCTAGAATGATTTCTCGTATCAACTGGGAACGACTTCCTCCTATCCTATGTGCTGGTGAAGTCATACCATACAGCAACTGCGTCAAGAATTTAGGCATAGTTATTGATAGCTCGCTATCGTGGGATTCGCAGCTGCAAGAAGTGAGCCGCAAAATGTACGCGTCTATAGGAGCTATGAGAAGGTTGCGAAACTTTTTACCCACCTCCACCAAAGTAGCGCTAGTACAATCTCTTCTCTTACCTCTACTCGACTACGCCGATGCTAGCTATCTAGATCTCACCGAAGACCAACTCAATAGGCTTGAGCGATTGCAAAATCTCTGTATTCGGTTCATATTTGGATTACGCAAATATGACCACATTTCTGAATTTCGTTTAAGGCTCAAGTGGTTACCTATCCGCCTTCGCCGGGATGCTCATATTCTTTCACTATTATATAATGTTCTGTTTAATCCTCTGTCTCCTTCTTATCTCAAAACACGTTTTAATTTTCTTTATAGCACGCATTCAAGGTTGCTGAGATCATCGGAGAATCTGAAATTGGAAATGCCGACACACACTACGCGTTTTATGGACAAATCATTTATGGTTAAAGCTGTTAGACTCTGGAACGCGCTTCCTCTGGATATCAGACAGTCTAAGTCTCTGCTGATATTCAAGAGACGTGTGAAAGAGCACTTCCTTTCTATTTAATTCTTCCCTCATCCTTTACTTTAATATTCTTCTATGTTCAATACTATTGCATTTATATTTATTTTTTAGAATTTATTTGTAATGTTTATATTGTAAGTATAAATATTTATTTTGCTTTTATTTTTAATATTTATTATGTATATTTTGTAAATATAACAAATTTGTTCTTTCTAAACTCATTATAGTTCTTCCCGTTACTTTTACACCACACACTGCCCTAAATAAATACTCACATTATTTCCATCCTATGGTTGTCTGGAAGAAATCGCCGGGAGCGATAAGACCGCCTATTGTATCACTACTGTATTGTACCTAATGTTTTTTACTATGTATTTTAACGGTGTATACAATAAAGAGTGAATAAATAAATGAATAAATAAATAATTTTACAGTACAACTGCAATCACAACTTAAAATTTGAGCTAACTAATTATACGTCCCCTAAAAAGCCACTTCCAGGTACATTATCATCAATTATTATTTCCTTAAATGTAATACAGCATACTTTATCAAATGCATAAGTTAGGTCACGCTATGAAAATGGCTTGTATTTTCCATCGGCACGTTGCTTCTACTGTGTATACCCAAACAGACCTGTTCAAGTAGAATTTAATCAAGTTAGACACGCGACCTCTCACGCAAGCCTTCCCTCGTTGTCGGCAATTATCATGTCGATTTTATACTGATTGTGTTTTTGTATGCCTAGACTGGTTGGTTAATTTCACTTTGTATTTATTTTTATCGGAATAATTTACAGTCCGTTATTTAGGGCATTTGGTTGTTTTACGTTTTAATGATTATTTTAGTTTGCTTATAGTTTAGTTGGTAGTTACAGGTTGCTAAGTATTTGGTGTAAAGCTAGATGTAATGAAATGAAACACAATAAAAAGAACATTGCTATAAGTAGGATTGAACCAGCATCATTTCTAGGTAGATCCCCAGATATCTAGCTAAGTAAGTTATCCATGTTCTCAAAATCAAACCTAAGATTTTGGCGTAGCAGCCACCTAAATGACAGATTGATTAAACGAGTTAAATTAAAAACTAGCAATAGCAGTATTCTGTAACGCGATAACAAAATGTAACAAAAGTATGCGAAAAGGATTAATTTAGTATTGGAATCGAATATGTCGAGGTATTGTGTTGACTACTTTTTTCTTTATTGAACGGCTCACATATGTCACATAGCATTGATATACGGGCTATGCAGCCATTAGAACATCATAAAACCGGACATTCACATTGTACTATTGTCGGAACTAAATTCGAATTTATACTGGAGTTACAGCGGTAAGGATTTTTTTTTTCGTTTTGTTTTTACGAGTTTGAATTTTTCATGTTATAATGGTAACACTACGTTCTACTGCAGAAACGGTAATGGTTGAAAGTCATGTTTTGGTTTGTTTCATGTTTGATTGTTTTTGACGAAGATATTACGCCTAGTTAATAAAAAAAAAAATACTTAAGTATTTCTTTTAAATTCGATAATTTTTTCCCCAAAAATATTTTTTAAGAACTCTGATACACAAGATACATTAAATAAAAATTACTTTTCTTTAAATTATTATTTAATTATTTCAAAATTCTTTCACAATACTATTAACCTATAAATTTAGCCTATTTTTTCTTTATAAATACTTTAACCCCCATTAAAATATTATATACTTATATTTCATTTTACTTAAAAAAAAATATTATTTATATTTCAGGTTAAAGAGTTTATTTTCTCAAAAAGAATACATTATTCACTTAAAATGAGAAAAACACGTTATAATATATTATTTAGTTATAACTAAGCATGCGGGCGGTACATAACAAAAAATATTAATTCTTACAATAACATTATGAACAAGTGTGGGTAAGAACAAAATAACTGCTGGTATTACGTATCGAAATACTGATAGCAATTACTTAACAAGTAACATAGAAATATATATTGTTTTTTTTTTTTTTTTTTTTTGTTAGTATCTTGTAAATTTTTTTAAGATGTGGAACTTAAGTGTTTTTTTAAATAATGGAAAAGATTGAATTTGTTTTATATCATTTGGTAATTTGTTATACAACTGTGCTCCTTCATACAAGATACTTCTTTTACCATAGTTAGTTCGTGGGCATGGTAAACAGATGTTATTCATTCGTCGAGTAACGCGTTTCTGTATTTGTCCTTTTTTTGTGAAAGTTAATTTTGAGTGTATTTCTTTATTTAATATTTTACGTACTAGTATACATGTATTATATATATAAATCTGATGTAATGTCATTAGATTTGTTTCCTTATATACCTGCTGTGTTGGTGTCAAAAAGTTAAAATGGAAAAGTAATTTTATGATTTTGTTCTGTGCTGTCTGTAATGTTTTTAAATTAGTTTTACTAGCAGATCCCCACACTTCTATTAGATATTCAAGATGGGGTTTTACCATAGAATTATATAGAAGAAATCTTGCATTTTTTGGAAAACAACGAACAATACCTCGAAACCTACCTATGAGACTTGACATTTTGGAGTGTAATTTGTCAAGATGAGGCTCCCACGTAAGTTGGCTATCTAAGTGGAGCCCTAGATATCTATCTGAGTAAACCCTATTTAAGGTCGTATTATTTATTTTTAATTGTTGGTGATTATCTATTTTTTTATTTTTTGCACTGAAAATTATATAATTTGTTTTGGTTATATTTATAGTTAATAAGTTATCCTGGCACCATTGATAAATACGATCTAGATCTTCTTGCGCTTGGCTAATAATGTTGTCCATATCAGATCCAAAATAAAATAAAGTAGTATCATCAGCATATAATGTAATGTCCCCGTTTAGTCCTAGATTATCGATATCATTTACATAGACCAAGAACAAAAGAGGCCCAAGAATGGACCCCTGTGGTACGCCGTAAGTTAGAATTTCAGGGCTACTTTGAATGTCACCGATTTTAACTATTTGCTGTCTATTAGTAATATAAGATCGGAAAATGTCTAGTGCCGTATTTTTTTATTCCTATTCCGTTCAGCTTCTGGAGAAGCAGGCTGTGGCTAATAGTATCAAAAGCCTTCTTCAAGTCAATGAATACGCCTACACCAATACATTTTTTGTCTATATTGGTTTTGATATTTGTGACCAAGTCAACAGTTGCTGTTAATGTGTTGGACTTTGGTCGGAAACCGTACTTTTTGTCTGAAAGTAAGTTGATTTCATTTAAGTAGTTATTTAACCGATTGTATATGATTTTTTCGTAAACCTTAGAAATTGTAGGCAAGACAGATATAGGACGATAATTTTCGGTGTCAGTTTTTGTGCCTGATTTAAATATAGGGCAGACTTTAGCCACCTTAAGAGACTCAGGGAAATACCCATTTTTCAGAGCGTCGTTAATAGTAGCAGTTAATTGTGGTAATATTAAGTTCTTTACGCATTTTAGAGTTTTACAGCTAATACCGTCTAGACCAGTGCTAGTGTTAGAGTTAAGTTTATCAATTATTTTGCTTACTTCGGTCTCTGTAGTTAAAGGTAAGTATGTTAATTCTTTATTTGTAGGATTTATGGTGTTATGAAGACGTTGAGTGTGTATATTGTTGGCGTGTTGCAGTGTGTTTACTTTGATTTTGTTTGCTAGTTTTTCCCCTTAAATTAATTATTTATATAATAATATGTTTGGTTGCTTTTGACGAAGATATTATGCCTAGTTATTAAAAAGCTATAATAAGCTGATAACCAAAAACAATACTTAAGTATTTTTTATTTATTTATAATGTGACAGATTTTTTCTTCATTCCTATCAGAGGTCTGCTGCTGAACACTGGCCTATTCTAAATATTTTTACTTTACGCGGTCGTATGCCTTCCTCATTCATCGATTCCCCACCGCGCTGTGATCAGGTCGTCAATCTATGCGTCTATGGGTCTACAAAAATAACTTTTTTGTTTTTTTTCTGAGTGTTTCCTATGTATTATATTTAGTATTTACAAAAAAAAAGTATTTACTTAAGTATGTTTTTCCATTATCTAGTACAAGCTTTGCTTAATTTGGGACGGACGGTGATGTGTGAATGTGTGAGGATTATTTATTTATTTATACTTTTCAAGCTTATTTTAGTATTTGTCGCTTAATGTAATAAACCATATCTATTACAATTGCTATCTAAACTAGTCTGAATACAAAACGGTAACGTAGCATAATAAAGCATGATGTAATCCATTGAGTCTCCGAGATTACCGCAACAAGATCTCTTGGCTAATTTGATCATGTCTTAGTTAAGGATATATGCATTCTGAATTGGTTCAGTGGCTTCTAACTGAACTTCGTTATGTCCTTAGTTTGAGATATTTGGGTGACAGGGATAGTATGAGTTGTATTATTTATTTAAGTTTCAAAATTTGAGCTCTTCTTGATAGTGGGTACGCGTGGGACTTGGCCGCCTCCTCTTTCCGGCCATTGATGCTGGAGGGGAGAGGCGTAGGAGCCCCACGGGTGGGATACCTCCGCGCTGGTGCGTCCCGGGCAACGGGGGCGACCACGCGGTCTTCAGGGGAGGAGCACGTGGTCGTCCGCGGCAGAAATCCTGCCAAGGGGGAGGCCTTATAGGCCTTTCTGGGTCGCTCCACCTGTGCTCTGGCCTATCAGAGCACACAGTGTGGAGCAACCAGACTAGGGCGACGGGCTCGTCACCGTTGAGCTTATCAGCGGTGTCGAGCACGGTCTCACAAAGACCACCGTTCGGCCGACCCGTAAGCCCGTCCATAGACGGGTCCGGGGGCTCCCTGGAGCCTCGAGGAAGGACGCCTCTATAAAAAAAAAAAAACCACCGGGCGGGCGGGTTCGTCGTTGCAGGCTTGTCCAGTGACGGCGGACATGGTCTGGCACAGACCACCGTCCGGCCAAACCGTAGCCCTGAACGGACAGGAGCGGTGGCCACTCGTGGCTGCGAGGACGGAAAACCTCTATAAAAACCTAAACCCAAGTTTTTGGCGCCCGGCAACGGGGATACTGGTCAGCTTCGGCAGGCCGCGAGGGCGCCCGCAGGGAGGTGTAGGAGGAACCATCCCTCCTGCGCGTCCCTGTGTATTAGGTTAGGTACTAGGTTAAGGTTAGGTTTAAGTTTAAAACAATGGCAGATTATCGTAAGGATACATCTACCCAGGAGGGTTCCGGGCGCGTATCGCGTCCCGGGGAGTCCCTTGTTGAGACCGGTTCTCGACTGGCTGATGACCAGTCGGGTACCGGCCTCTTCGGTCCCGGGCCGAGTGAAAACACTCGGCTCGTATCTGGGCGGGACCACCATTGTTCAACGAGCCCGGGGGTGTGCTCTAAAACCACCCCCAACCCCGACGCGGAGGTCGCGTCGACCGACGGAGCCTCGGTTCCTTTGCCGGGGCCCCAGATGTACACCCAGGATGGGGTGTCCGTTGGGGACTCCGACACGGGGAGCGAGGCTCAAACAGCTGCTTCTGGGCGCGGTAGGAAGAGGGGGCGCCCAGAGGAGAAGGAGACGTTTTTGTTCCGTACCGGAAGCCGGAGTCTTTCCGGCTCCGGTATGGAACTAACATCTGGGGAGGAGGCGGGTAGGCCTGCGGCACCCAAGGTGCCCGCAGTGAGGACTGGGCGTGGGAGGGGTGCCCCGCTCAGGGGACAGAGTCGGCCGAAGGCACCGTACGTGCCACCGGCCGACGGAGCAGTACTTCCTCCGGGTCTGGAGACACTTCTGGCCAAACTAGCCGATGCGGCTAGGGGCCAGAAGGGGCTCTCACAGACCCGGAAGAAAATATTTGCGGAGGTCACGGAGGCCGTCCGCAGGGAGTGGCGGGCTCCTCCGTCCCCGCCAGCCTCGACTGGTGAGGCAGGGGTAGTGGCGGAGCTCAGGCGGCAGCTGGCGAAGAAGGACGCCGAACACGCTGCCGCCATAAAGCGCCTGGAGGAGCAAATGGCTGCCCTCCAGGACGAGCTGAGGCAGGCGCGGAGCGGCGGCGTGGCAGTGCCGCAGCGCCCTGCGGCGTCAACATCATCCGCTCAAGATTTTGAGCGGATGATGCGAGAGATGGAGACGCGCATTATGAAGCGCATCTCCACTCTCGAAGACATAAGGCGCCGCCCGCCGCTGACGTCGGCCGCGGGGGCGTCCTGCGATGAGGTGGCCCGCCCCAAAGCTGGAGAGCGAGCGCCTCCACCTGCGGCTCCTCCGCCGCCTGCAAAAAAGAACGTGGCTGCTTCGGCCCAAAAGCCGAAGCAGTCCGACAATAAGAAGGGCAAGGGGAAGGGGAAGAAGGCCCCCTCTGCCCCCCCTACGGTCGTAGATGGGACCCCGGATCCCTCCCTCCCTGAAGCAGAATGGAGGGTCGTGGGGTCCCGAAAGAAAAAGAAGAAGAAAGTCGCCGCCGCGACAAAGGCGCCGAGGCTCCGCGCCCCACGGTCCACCGCTGTCGTCCTGACGCTGACGACAGCAGGCGTGGAGAAGGGCGTGGAGTACGCCGAGGTTCTACGGAGGGTGAAGGCCTCCGTAGACCTTAAGGCCCTCGACATTCAGGGCGGGCTCCGGTACAAAACGACACGTACCGGAGCAAGAATGCTCGAGGTCTCCGGCGCCACCAGTGGCCCCAAGGCAGATGCCCTAGCGGCTAAGCTGCGGGAGTCACTGGACGCAGAGGCCGTCCGCGTCACCAGACCCAACAAATGTGTTGGCGTGCGCGTGTCTGGTTTGGATGACGCGGCCACAACGGAGGAGGTGATCTCCGCCGTTGTGGAGGCGGGCGGCTGCCCACGCGACCAGGTGAGGGCCGGAGAATTATTCTTTGGTCCCACAGGTCGCGGGACGGTGGTCGTCCACTGCCCGGTCGCGGCGGCCAAAAAGGTAGCGGATGGACGGAGCCTCCTGATAGGAGGCTTCCTCAAGGCGCAGGTGCTCCTTCTGCAGCCCCGCGAAGCCAGGTGCTTTAGGTGCCTGGGAGCGGGGCATGTAGGAGTGCAGTGCACGGCGGGAGTTACCGTGGGGGACCGGTGCTTCCGCTGCAGTCAGCCCGGTCACAAGGCCGGATCATGCACGGCCCCGCCACACTGCTTCAAATGTGTGGCGGAGGGCAAGGATGCGGCACACCGGGCGGACAGCAAGTCCTGCGCCGCCTCAAGGCCGAGGCCCCGTCCCCGTCCATCCGCAGGTAGAGAGGCCCCAGAGCGGCCCAGTTCGCGGCGGGAGGCGGAGATGGACACTCATTAATGGGTGCCCATGTCCGCTTCCTGCAGGCGAACATAAACCACTGTGCCGGTGCTCAGGATCTTCTGTACCAGAGCGTCGCACAGTGGTCTATCAATGTGGCCGCAGTCGCCGAGCCGTACTGGGTACCACCGGGCGCCCCGGTGGACTTGGACGGCTTGACGTTCCTTATCGGGGGAACCGCCGCTGGCTCCTCCCCCCTTGCTGTTTTAGCAAGGGGACGAGGATGCGTCGCGGCGGATTATGAGGGGATAGCGGTGGTGGCCGCTTACATCTCGCCGAACCGAGACCAGTACCAGTTTGAGCAATGGCTCGCTGGACTGGACGTCGTTCTCGCTGCGTGTCGCCCCCGTCCGATACTGGTCATGGGAGACTTCAATGCCTGGTCACAGGCTTGGGGCTCCCGAGAGACCACGGTCAGGGGGAGGTTGTTGGAGGACTGGGTCGCTACGCGCGGCCTGGCGATCCTCAACCGGGGGACTGTTGCCACCTGGGAGCGAGGGCAGCTCGGTTCGGTCGTGGACGTAACGTTCGCGACCCCTGCGCTTGCCCTTCGCGTCCAGGACTGGCGTGTTGTGGAGGAGGGGGAGACGCTGTCCGATCACAGATACATTCGGTTCAGCGTCGACCCCGATGCCTCTGCACCGCTGAGGATTGACAGCCCTCCGGATTCTCGTTGGGCACTCAAAAAAATGAGCAGGGAAGTCCTTCTGGAAGCCGCTACCGTGCAGGCCTGGGTACCCGCACCGGACAGGCCTGTCTGCGTCGATGACGAGGCAGAGTGGTTCCAGAGGGCCATGTCGCTAGTCTGCGACGCGGCGATGCCAAGGGTGAGGCGCACCCCGGCAAGGAACCAGGCGTACTGGTGGAACGCAGAAACGGCGCAACTCCGCGAGGAGTGCGTCCGTGCACGCCGCCAGTGCAAAAGGTTCCGCCGAAGGCGTCGCCGCCCAGACAACGCGGCAACCCTGGAGACGGAGCTCCATGAGAGGTACAGGGCAGCCAAAAGAGCCCTCCAGGCGGCTGTAAAACGGGCCAAGCAATCAGCTCGTGAAGAGCTGATTGGGACTCTGGACCAGGATCCGTGGGGACGCCCATACCTTTTGGTACGGGGCAAACTACGCCCCAGGGCCCCCCCGCTGACGCAGAGTCTGCAACCCGACCGTCTGGAGGGAGTGCTGGACGCCTTGTTCCCATCGGGAGGGGAGGAGCATGTCCCCCCGACGATGGCTTCGTCTCGAGTGCTCAACGCGAGTCGTAGCGAGAATGACGTGCCCGAAGTCACAGAGGGTGAGCTAGGGGCGGTGGTTCGACGGCTCAAGGCCAAAAAGAACACCGCGCCCGGACCCGACGGCATTCCAGGCCGTGCATGGGTCGTGGCCCTTGCGGAGCTTGGACCCCGACTTAGAAGGCTATTTAGCGCATGCCTCGAAAGAGGTCAGTTTCCGAAGGTGTGGAAGACGGGGAAACTGGTCCTCATCCGAAAGGCGGGGCGGCCGGTGGATTCACCATCCGGATACCGACCGATCGTGTTGCTTGACGAGGTCTGCAAGCTCTTTGAGCGTATCATTGCAGATCGCCTCGTCGAGCATCTCACGGTGGTAGGGCCAGATCTGGCGGATAACCAATTTGGTTTCCGCCGGGGGCGATCCACTGTGGGTGCGATCATGCGCGTGGGTAGCCTGGCAGAGGAAGCGACCTCCCGGGGTGAGGTGGTGTTGGCGGTGTCTCTTGACATCGCCAATGCATTTAACACCTTGCCTTGGAGTTGCATTAGGGAGGCACTCGATTATCATCGGATGCCCCCCTACCTCTGCCACATTGTCGGGGCCTATCTCTCTGAGAGGGCCATAGCTTACCCTAGTTGGCTAGGGCCAGGTCGGCGAGATGTGTCGTGCGGTGTTCCACAGGGATCGGTGCTTGGCCCGCTCCTGTGGAACATCGGATACGACTGGGTGCTGCGTGGTTCGTTCCCCAGAGGTGTCGCGGTGTTTTGTTACGCCGACGACACCCTCGTGACAGCACGAGGGAGAACGTTCCAAGACGCAGCCCAAGCGGCCACGGTAGGGGTTGCCCAGGTCGTTGCCCGAATCCGGCGGCTGGGGCTGGAGGTGGCGCTCAACAAATCTGAGGCCCTGTGTTTTCACGGACCCAGACGGGCGCCCCCTCCAGGCTCCAGTGTCACGGTGGATGGTGTTAGCATCGGCATCGAGCCCTCGATGAGGTATCTTGGGATCACCCTCGATAGCCGATGGGGCTTCGGACCACATGTCCGAAGCATCGTCCCCAAAATTAAGGGCGCCGCGGCTGCACTGTCGCGGCTTATGCCCAACATGAGGGGACCTAACACCCCGTGTAGGAGACTCTACGTGGGGATCGTACGATCGATGGCGCTATACGGCGCGCCTGTATGGGCGGAGCGCCTGACGGCCAGCACAGCGACTATTCTTCAGAGTCCGCTGAGGATGCTGGCCGTCAGAATCATCAGGGGATATCGTACGATCTCCTTTGAGGCGGCGAGTCTCCTAGCCGGAACTCCTCCATGGGATCTGGAGGCGAGAGCTCTCGCGTCACTGTATCGGTGGCACAGGGAGGCTCTGGAGCAGGGACATATACCTGCCCCTCGCGAAGTCGAGGCGCAGCGGTCCTTGCTCCATGACGATCTCATGGAGGAATGGAGACAGCGACTTGGGCAACCGAGGTACGGGCACGCCCTTATCAGGGCGGTAAGTCCGGTCATGGAGGATTGGCTCGAGAGGCGGCATGGCAGCCTCTCTTACCGGATGTCGCAGATGCTTACCGGGCATGGATGCTTCGGTAAGTATCTGCACCGTATTCGCCGGGAGCCAACGCCCGAATGCCACAGTTGCCGGAACTGCAGCGAGGACTCCTCGCTCCACACACTGGTGGAGTGCCCGGCGTGGGCACGGCAACGGCAGGACCTCGTTGTGGGTCTAGGAGTGGCATTTCTCTCGCTGGAGACAATGGTTCAGGCCATGGTCTCCAGCGAGAGCGCGTGGCAGGCCGTCGCCACCTTTTGCGAGCATGTAATGCTAGCGAAGGAGGCGGCGGAGGGCTTGCGGGAGAGAGATCCCTCATTCCCGCATGTCGCCGCGCGTCCTGGGCGTCGGAGGAGGCATTATGCCAACGATCTCCGACCTCCATGACGGGGGGCCTGGGGGTAACGGGACGGATGGGCTGCCCGTTGCCCCGTGCAGAAGCAGGCCAAGACGTTGGCGTGTGTAGGTGCTCCCCCCACACACGCCCCCCCCCCCCCCCCCCCCGGTAGAGAGGACTGGGGATCCTCTCCCACATAGGGACGGGGCCGTAATAGGGCGGCCGAGGTCTGCAGGGGACCCTGGGGTCGATGCTTAACGGTGCATACCCGGGGCCCCTGCGAAGAGACCCAGAGGGAAAATAAAAAAAAAAAAAAAAAAAAAGCTCTTCTTGATAGTGACGTGATAGTTATAGCATATAAAGTTAGGATAATAAAAAGAAAGACTTACGGCACGAACACGGCTAAATTGAAAGAGCCCTAAGCTAGTAACTGTATTATAATGAAGTAGGGAACAGAAAAATAGATATCTGTACGAAATAAGGCATTTGAAAAGTATTTGTTATTAATAGCATATAAACCACATGTGGTACTTAATTTAATCGTATAATATATCGCAGCCTCTCTTACGATAAATTAACCGTACACACTTATGAAGTTAAATGATAAAGCTTGGAATAACAATACATTATACAAGGTGTTACTTTATATTGCATTTATTTATTTACTTGTAATACTTTAACCACTTAACTGTCCCATGAGTCATATATGAACATTTGCATTGTTTTACTATTGTGTCTAGTGGCGGGAACAATTTCACTGTCCCGCTGTATACTACAGTCTTGATTGTACATTATTAGTATTATTTACACGGGTATTAACACGATAATTACTATGGTAAATATTAAATCATTTACCTTTGTGGCTCTTGAAGTTTTGGCCAGGTTCAGTCAGGTTCAGCCATCTCGTGATCTACTATTTTTACAAAAAACTTAAAGGAATTGTATGAGGTCAGACGTAAGTTATAACTAATATTAAATAGTAAAATTTAAACCAAGTATTCCCAAACAATATTGAATGGTTTAGCAATGCACAAATCCTTTTTGTCATAAAATATCATGAAATGTTACATTGCGAATACCTTGTATTACGCCACGGGTTAATACCAAAATAAAATTCATAATTTTGTATACACCCCGTACAAGCATCTTTTAATTTGATCAATACCGAATTACGCAAAACCGTATCTATTCCAGAAATTTTCATACGATAATATTCATGTACATCGTTAATTACGTACCCACTTACATTGTTTATAACTCTTTCATTATTTTCTACGTAAAGTACAGTTGGTTAGTTATGATTCAAGTACCTACGCGTATATCCATTAAACAAATTGAAAATTTAACTTCTCAAATGATTTCATAATAATATGAGAGTAATATGAGGCTTCCCGCAAAGGTTTTCAACTTTATACAAACTTTTCAGACTACAAAGAGTCCGGGCCTCTAACAAAAGGCTCTTTCTATCGTATTTGATATTATTTATTAATGCTATGGAAGTTGACATTTAAGAATTTTACGCCCTCAGTAGCTCCTTCAGTTCCAAGTAAATTTGGAATTGACAGATTTGGTCCGGCATTAGTGAAATATTAAATTCACTGGTATCTCACAAATTTATGTTTCTGTATTGAGAGCTACTAAGAATCTTTGAATAAATTTTAATGTTTTGTTTGTAATCACGAAACAATACTTTACAATAAGAGAAATTACCTGGAATTTTTAATACAAAAACAGACGGCTTTTAAGATTATAATCTAAAGCATTACGTAGTTCGCTCACCGGTAATTAGCGCCTAACTACCTTCTCGATACCAGCTACAATCTTAATCGGTATTACAAAAAAAACAAGGAAAAAAACCAGAAATGTATAAATTTTGCTTTTTCTTTGTTTTTCTATTTTTGCGTTTCTTTACACTGAATCTAAAATGTCCTGCTGAGAATATGAGGTAAAACACGCACCCATGCACATAATAAACTTCATAAATTATGTGAAAAGGTGTAGGTTTTATAAATATGGGGCTAGAAATTAAAAACAAAATTATTGTAGTCGTTTTAATAAACGTTTTAAAATAATGTTTTTGTGAATTCTACTGACAACCATATTACAATCAAAATCAAATTGAATCTATCTCTAATTGTATCATTGTTTAATGAATTAAACTAACTCATTAAATTAATAGACACAGCAACATTAATTTCGACTATGACATATTTATTTACGACAAATTATTGGCATTATTTTGCTTTCAACATGATTGTAACATTTAGTAAGTCACTTGCCATTTTACTATTTGTTGAAATTCACTATGAGAGAAACACTACATGCGTGACTCCAAAGCTAAAAATAAAAGAAAATTTTAATAATCAGTTACCTAATCATCATTAGTCCAGCGTGGTATCCGAAGCCTAGGATTCTCTTAACTCTGGTAAGAAATTGATGAAGTGGAAAAGTTGAAAGGTGTTTTGTATCCAGTAGGGATCGCCTTTTCTTGGCTATGATGATGCTTATTTTACTTTATTTTCAGTTGACCTATTTCTTTTGGTCTCAAGTTTTGCTTGAAATAAACTTTTCTGTAGCTCCTCCAATTAAACTCGTTGCAAATTTTACGACAGTCAAGTTTTCACAGAATTTTATGCTACGGTGTTCAACATAAGTTTTACTGTTGATTCTGGTTCAGAAAACTCAAGTTAAAGTATGGTAAAGATTAATTTTGAATTATTTAAATGTTTAACATATTATTATCTTTCGTAAATCAAAGTACAATATGCGTCTACATAAAATGAATTGAGCCAATTTGAGCCTTTTCCATGCGTAGGATATTTACATTGAATACTTAAAAATGTCTCCGTGTAGTGACGGAGTAAGAATGTGTGTCACCACTCCATCTCACCCCATGGGTGTCGTAAAAACCGACTAAGGGACTACCCGTGAAAATTATCTTTACGTAATAAAAAGAAGAAAAATTTGAAAATAAACCCTATACCAATCCGTATGGGTAGCGTGGTAGTAGTAGGCCAAGTATCCCTTCGTCACTGGAGGAGGCCCGTCCCTGCAGTGGGACATTAATGGGCTGTTATGATGATACCTAAAAATACACAGACCAATTCAAAAAGTACATCCACACAAAATGTATGACATGAGCGGAAATTAAAGCAGCGGCCTTTGATTTGGTAAATGTATGCACTAACCACTACATATTCATATTGGCTTGGGTTTATGTCCTTAGTGTCGTAAGAGAAAATATATGGAAAACTAGCACCACTTTAGCAAAATACTTTTGTAATGGTCTGAAAAAATCTGTCCAATTCTGACTATAATGCGCCCTTCCCCTTCCCACCATAAACAGGAAATCCTAAGAGCTATGTCGGTAATTTAACCATAAACAGGCCATCCTATGTTGGTAATTTAGTTTTCCAATCAAACATAAAAAAGCCATTTCCTTTCCCTTTTGCGTGATTTTCAGACTTCTGATAAAGCCTATAATCGTAAAGTAGCGAAAAAATTCGTCCGTTTTTTAAACATATTTCATTACTGCTCCACTCCTATTTGTCATAGCGTGATACTATATAGCCTATGACACTCCCCGATAAATGGACTATTCATCACAGAAAGAATTTTTAAATTTGGTTCATTAGATCTAGAGATCTTCAACGTCACAAACACGCAATCACACAAACACACAAACTTTACCTCTTTATAATATTATAAGTATAGAAGTATACTTAGATAATTAGATAAACTGTTTCACTCCTTTTACAGAATTGTTTCAGAACCTTTTAATCATTAGGGAAAACAATTTACTGATTCACTGTACAATAACGTCATCAGTTGGAGAACGGGACCTAACATAGCAAGTCCCCGTGCTTCACCCAGGTGGAGAAAACCTAGGTGGAGCACGGGTCCGGACCCTAATAAACCAACACCTTTTTGAAGACAGAACTTTAGAGACTGCTTCAAAAGTCATACTGGCAGACATGTGCGAAGGTTGTTCTTTCAAGGAGAATCTTAACACCGCGATACAAAAATGACGTCACACGTTCAACGTCATCTGTTGTCAAATTTATAAGTTAGAATTAATGACATGGCATATGAATGAATACATTTGGAGTTTGGACGTCACGTTATGGTAGAATGAGATTAAAAAAATCAAAATTACTATTACTGACTAAATTTAAAAGGCGTTTATGAGTAAGGTGGTTAATGTTTTAAAAGAAAATAGAGTCTAAAGACTGCGCAGAAATAAAACGGGAATTTCATAGTAACCTATTACACACTGTTGGCATGCCCATTGATAATTAAATAAATAAACTGCCTCGATGGCGCGGCGGTGGCATTAGCTGGCTGGCGTGCATGAGGTCACGGGTTCGGTTTACATGGAGGACAATACTTTGTGTGATCCACAAATTATTGCTCTGAGTCTGAATGTTCTCTGTGTCAGTTAAATTAATGTTTGTAAAGTCCCTCGCGACACAGGGCTTGATACCTATTATGGGATTTGTCTTTTGTCTATAAGACCAATTAAGTAACAAATTATTGCTAATTATTAACATTGAAAAAATACATAACTGACAATAAAATATAGAAATACAATCACAAAACATTAAATTATTGTTAAAATATGTGTTTGTGTTTATTTTATTTATTCAAAAATACTGCACGCAGCTTATCTCAAAATATATTGCAATCTAAGTTCGTAAGATGGCGCTGTTTAATATTTCACTTCGAAAATAATCATAAAACTAAAACTATTCTTGAGCACTTATAAATATCTTTTGATAGACTGAACCGATTGCAATTAAACAAAAACTAAATGGAACTTCAAGTTACCCTCAATCGTTGTGTATAAAAGTCATCTACATTGCTTACGTACATTTTACGTTACATTTAAAAATATTGCACGCAGTTTAACTCTTCATGTAGTTCAGTCTAAGTTTGAAAGATGGCGCTGTTTAATGTTAATTAATTAAATTAAAATATCTTTTATTAGACTGAACCAATTGCAATAAAACAATGACTAAATGTAACTTCAACTTACGCTTAACCGTTGTGTATAAAAGTCATCTACATTGCTTTCGTACTTTTTACGTGATGCCCGAAATAATTTTCAGGTTACAGATAAACAGATAAACAGACAAACATATAAAAATTTTTAAAATGCCGGAAATGGGTTCTGTTGATTGTCCTTTAACACCCTGGCTATTTTTTTTTTATTTCTTTTCAATGTACAAAAACGACTTTTCTACAGTTTTATTATATGTATAGATAAGTTTCAGTTTTTCGTTATTATTCAAATTTCTTTGGAAATTCATAAATTATTTACTTAATTATTATTCTAATTAAAGTTATTTAGTTCCCGTTGTGTGCTTTTAACGTGAAGTTTTCAAGAAATCAATGACATGATATTGAAAAGAAAATGTCCAAAGAATAGTTTGTAATTCAATAAAAAGTTAATTATAGACCAAAACTTTTTTGATATTGATATTCTTATTTGATGTTTACTAAAATTAAAATATTAAGTATTTAATATACCTAAAGATTTTTAAGTAAATTAAGAACCATGCAGACGCTTGTGTAACATTGTAGACCTTAGCATAATAAACAAAAATGACAACTCCATTTCTATATTCATCTAAAATCCACATTATACTACGTCCTAGTTTCTCACTTACATACATATACTATATAAACAAAATATATGGACACAGCAGGTTCTATGGCTTAGGTTTGCTCCACATTTTCATCCCGTGGGTGGCATAAATGGCGACCGAGACTTCCCTGAGGACATCCCACGCATTTTCTGACCTGACTAGAGGTACAGTGTGTCTTATCAAATATAAATCTTACACTCTTGATGTAGGATAATATTATTTACTAGTTTTATTGTTATGTTTATTAGCTTACTGTTGATACTAATGTATAATCTTATTTCTAGTAGATCCGTAACGAAATCAATAAGGGTCGATACTAGACTGTGTCGCTAAACCAAACCGGAGGAGCCCAAATAACAGAGATGTTTAGATAAAACACCACTGAGCGTTCCCTCCTTCATGAAAAGACCTTGCTGACGATGCTTAACTATCATCTTTTGTAAATCAGTAATGACGATAATTGTCTGCACTTCTAAGAAAAAAAAACTGTTAAATTAATTAATTATTAACTTCAATACATAAGCTTCTGATAACGTAATTGAAAGGCTCAATTAAAACAGAAACACCTGTATTGTCCTTATTAACACAATCCGATCTTATTCTTGACTTTAAGTTTGCAAATCTCAATTATTTTGTAAGGAAGAGTTTTGGCTAATTTTGGAGACGAAATTCGGAATGTTGAAATTAATTCGGCCTGGTAATTATTGCCAGCCGGTATCTCCGTCCAGTGCTTTGCTAATGAAAATCGAACGGTCTTTAGGATGAAATTTATTAAACGGTAGAGTAAGCTATTTATATTTTGATATCTTATCTATTAATTTGCATCTTAATGTTGCCTAAGCCTATTTTGATTTAGTCTACCTAATATAAGGACTCAGTAGCAAGTTTTGTAATCGTGTCAGAGACTTTTTACAAACATCAATTTACCAATTTGTTGTAGTTTGTTGAAACATTGTGCATTTGAAAACCGTAGTCTCAAATCTACCCGTATGCCGTTTACCTTTTCAAATTAAAACGATTTTCAAATGATTGAAGAAATGAGTGAGTTTTGAGGTAGCTAGAAACAAACAATCGAATTGGAAACTTTTGTGTCAGTTTATTGTATGTTTTAATGCTCAGGTCAAGTAGTCAAGTTGTTCAGGAGTTACCTTTCAAAACCTAACAGAAAAACAGCTTTTGCTCGGTTTTAAAAGTTACGCTTTGTTTGTCACAGAAAAATAATTTAAAAACAAATTTCATTTAATTTTTTAAATTTTTAAATCTAGTGCACATTTAAAAACATTCTAGAAAGAAAAGAAAATGGAAAATTTGTGTTTCGCTCGGTCAATAATTATGGTCGAACTAAATTATGCAAATTACGTCTGTAAAGGACAGGTACTCGTTGATTTTTATGGATTCAATTTATTTGAGACAATGGTTAATTAACATAATGTATATCGGGTCCTTGAAAAGGATGAGAGGGTAGGATCCGAAGCTTAGAAGGACGGTCAAGTTAGAAATCACGTACCTTAGGCTTAAAGTATACATTGAAGTAAAAATGACTTTAAAGCAGTAATTCAAAATATTTTGAATTTTATTTAAATAGGAAAAAAGTTACTAAGAACAGGATAATTGAACCTGGATTCAGGACAATAGTTTGTAGATAGCATAATATGGTCAGCGTAGGATAAGAACCTTAATCTTGTTTGTGTTGTTGGAAACATGGTTTCGAATAGTCCTTACTTCTAAAAATCTAATAGATATGTATTTCAATCCTTAGTGCAAAATGATGAATTCAAGAAATTGAAGAATCAACCCAACCAACCAAACCAAGTATTCATTACTTTGGTTTAATTTATTTTAGTTTTGAAAAACGTACAGATGTATCAATGCTGCTTCATGTAACCATTGCTTAATATATACAGATATTTATATACTAGAGATAAAACAGTAATTATAGCAATCTTAATACCAAGTCGTAATATTCGAAATCACAAAACATCTATCTAGCAATCACAATTTTTTTTTTTTTTTTTTTTTTTTTTTTTATATTTATTGTCATTTTAAAAAGAATAAAATACAATACTAATATTACAATCTAGTCTTAAGACTAATAAGTAATTTTAATTTAACTTAAACGTTTACAATATGTTACAACTAAGTGATTATCCATTGACGTCATCTTAGAGTTTATTATTAAGGGGAAGCACTTTGTTCTTGTGTCCGATAGTTTAGTACTTATACTAAACACTTATTTCACTAACACTAAAATCACTACACTAACTCGAACGGTTTAGTCCTTTTAAGCCTTCTCACCAGTCCCGTGTTATCGAGGAGCTGGATAGCCTCGACATTCACGTGGTGATGAAGCCTCCACTCGTGGGCTGTAGCAAACTTTGAAATGACTTTATCGACGGTATCCACCTTGAGATCCCTATGAATATCGCAGTTTCTGACATACCAAGGCGCATTTACTATGCTCCTCAGCACCTTGTTTTGAAATCTTTGGATTATTTGAACGTTACTTTTTTTGGCGCATCCCCATAGTTGTATACCATAGGTCCAAATTGGTTTCAAGATTTGGTTGTATATAAGAAGCTTGTTTTGGATAGACAGGGTTGAATTCCTGCCTATAAGGTGATACATTTCTCTATATCTTAAGTCCAAATAATCTTTCTTCTTCTTTATGTGAGCTTTCCAGCGTAGCTTTGCATCTAAGGTCATTCCTAGATACTTAGCCGTATTAGCATATGGTACTTGATTGTTGTTTATATATACCTGGTGCGCGGTTTTCGAATCTTTGTTTGTGAAATCAACGTGAACAGATTTAGATTCATTTAGTTTTATTCTCCATTTTTTTGTCCATTTTAGAACATTATTAACAGAGACTTGCATTTTTTTTGCAGCTTGTTGATGGGTTTCAGCAACAGCCAGAATTGCAGTATCATCGGCAAAAGTAGCCATAGTATTATTATTGAGTTCTGGAATATCACTAGTAAATAGTAAGTACAGCACAGGACCTAAGACGCTTCCTTGTGGAACACCTGCTTTTATTTCTTTAATTTCAGAGTAAGCATCTTGCTGCCTTATTCGAAAGGTTCTGTTAGAAAGATAAGACGTAAGTAAATCAGAGTATTGTTTTGGCAAACAATTTTCTAGCTTCAGTATAAGGCCGTCATGCCAAACTTTATCGAATGCTTGTGCAACGTCAAGAAATACAGCAGTACATACTTTCTTTTCTTCAAGAGCTTTTTCTATGACTGTTACTATTCGGTGCACTTGATCAATAGTTGAGTGTTTTTCTCTAAACCCAAATTGGTGGTCTGGAATTATTTTTTTCTTTTCTATTATAGGAATCAGACGCTTTAACAGAAGTTTTTCAAAGAGCTTAGATATAACTGGAAGCAGTGATATAGGTCTATAAGAGTTAACTTCATGAGGAGGTTTCCCTGGTTTTGCTATCATAATTACTTCTGCAACTTTCCACAAATCCGGGACATGCTTAAGTCTAAATGTAGCATTTATTATAGTTGTAAGCTTAACTATTGCTTTCCGTGGAAGATTTTTAAGCACTTCACCAGTGATAAGTTCATATCCAGGTGACTTTTTTGCATTAATATTTGTTTGTATTTCCTTTGTGACTTCTTTTGGAGTAACAAGTTTTATATCTTCGTCATCTTGGATTACTATATAGCTGGGTGACAAATCATCTTCTTGAGCTTCTAATGGCTGAAATGTATTTGCTAGGTATTCTGCAAATATTTTTGCTTTTTGATCATTATTACTTGCCCATTTGCCATTTTTATCTTTAATCGGAGGAATTTGATCAATTCTTTTATTTACTTTCTTAACTGCTTTCCATAAAGAGAAATTTGTACTTTTATCTGCAGTTAGCGATTGTAAATGGTTATTTGTTTGGGTGTCGGTGTAATGTTTAATTTTTCGAGTTAGTAACTTAGTTAAGTTGTTGAGTAACCTTTTGTCTAGTGGGGATCTTGTTTGATGCCAGATTTTTCTCTGCTTTCTCTTTGTGCGCAATAAGTCAATAATGTCTGAAGGATATGATGGTCCCTTATGTTTTTTCGTGATTGCGGGAGTATTTGTCCAAGCAGCATGTTGAATATCATTGACAAATTTAGCGACTTCCAGGTTTAGTTGTTGGGAAGTTTTTATTGGCACTTTAAGGTTGATTCTATTTTCTAGATCTAGTTTAAAACTGCTCCAGTCTGTAAACTTGTTGGTTAGACTGGGAGAGTTCTCTGTTTTTAGTATAGTATTAGATAACGTTAATATTATTGGAGAATGATCGGAGTTCATGTTATGACATTCTTTTATTTCTAAGTAATTTCTTGAAATGTTTTTATAAATAAAGAAATCTATGAGATCTGGAGTTTTGCTAGGATCAGTAGGCCAATAGGTAGGTGTGCCTGTAGAAATCACGTCACATTTTGTGTCAGTTAGTGCATTCAATAGTTCTCTTCCTTTAGTAGTTGTTAGTCTCGATCCCCAGAAGGTATTCTTTGCATTGAAGTCTCCGCCAAGTAAGAACCTAGTTCCTAATTGGTTTATGAGTCTCAAATAGTCCTCTTTCTTCGACTGATATCTTGGTGGGCAATATATTGCAGCTATTGTTACTGGGTAGCGTTTTGTGGTAACGCATACGCCAACTGCTTGGAATGCCTGGCTTTCTACTTTCATGAATTCATAATGGCGGATGGATTCCTTGATTATAATTGCACTACCTCCTCTTGCGCAGTTATTCGGATGCGTTGCGTTGTATACCTTATAGCCTTTAAAAGTGACAAAGGAATGTGTTGTGAAGTGTGACTCTGATATAAGGCAAATATCAATGTTTTCTGTGTCCAGGATTACTTGAAGTTCTTTTTGGTGTTGAAGTAATCCATTACAATTCCATTGAATAATTTTGAGAGACTTAATCATTATTACCGGTTTTGTGGAGCTGCAACAATCGCGCAGCTTTCGAGTTTTTTTATTCTTTCATCAAGTGATGACATAAATTTTATAATTTGGTCCAACTTATCGCAGACTTTGTCGTCAGCAGGTGAATTTTCACTTTTATTTTTGTTTTTATTTTGTGATACTACTTGAGCAAAGGACAATTTGTTTTGGTTGTTTGCATTAATTGTGCGCGTAGAATGTTTAGCAAAGTTCTCAGAGGTTTCAGGTTTTTTAACAAGAGGTGTTTCTTTTTTGTTTCTAAGGTTTTGTATTTCCTTAGCTACAATACATCCCCTGTAGTTCGCTGGGTGTGGCTCACCACAGTGCACACATTTAGGTTTTTCGTTCGCTGTTTTTTTGCACTCAGCAGTCAAGTGCTTACCAGTGCATTTGACGCATCTTGGTTCTTTGGAACAGTAACTTTGAGTATGTCCATAGGCTTGACATCTTTTGCACTGTGGTATCAGTTTCGAGGTTCTTAATGGGTGAATTTCGATATTACATCCCATAATGTATTTTATTTGATGAATTTTGTCTATATCTTCTTGGTTGTTGAAGGTGAGCATGAACATATTGAGTGGCGTTTTATCTTTCCACCTAAGTTTGTTTACTGCTCCTTCGATTTTGAAACCTTGGCTTTGCAGGTCTTCAATAATTCTTTGTGGCTCGCACGTAAAATGCAGTTTTTTAACAATGACCCTAATAGGTCTCATCTGTTTATTCTCGTAAGAATGCCAAAGTAATCTGTTGTCAGATAGATAGTTAATAATACATTTGTATGATTCTTCATCGATACAGTTTATTTTGATGCTATTGTTACTTAGCATTTTTAGAGTAAACAACTCAGACGAGAGTTTAATGGTCAAGAAGTCATAAAATTTTTGATAATTTTCTACTTCATCTACTATAACAGGAGGAGGTGAAGGAATTTTTTTCACTTTTGGAGGTTGAAATTCTTCTTTGGGTATAGAATTAGATTTATTAAGCGGTGATGGAGAAGTGTTCAGTTTCCTTTTTTTTCTACTTTTCGCTCTAATCCAACCCGTTTCTTTAGCTAGGTCCTCTTCATCAGTACAGTATTCAATGATAGTACCTTTGTGGGTGACCTTTGGTTGATCTTCTTTTTTCTGGGATATTTGCTCTTGAAGACTCTGGATCTGATGTTGCATTTCTAGAACCAGCTTCTCCAGTTTTTCACGATCACATTTTTCTTTATTGTAAGCATCGAATAGCATGCGCTCCGAATCGGTTTTAATCTTTATAGTACATTTATCAGCCATTTTGTACGATAAATTATAAATAAGTATAGCTTCGCCTTAATATCAATTGTTAACGTTGATTATTCATCATTATTACGTTATTAAGTAGGTCATCGCGAAACACACCTCGCGGCACGTACGACGATTTTGTTGCGTATGCACTTTGCTCAGCGATAGAGCGAGCGACCGACTCAACAGCTTTAATACGAGTGGAATCACAAGTAGTAACCACAATGCGATCATGCTGAAACTCCAACAAAATTTACTAAATTAAATTTTCAAAAAGTCGGATCTCGTAATCAACTCGGGCCCAGATGTGGGGGTTCGAAGCCAAGGGTGTGTCCCCCGACCCCTGTTCCCAGACATACAACTGAATTATGTAAAACTTTTAATTGTCCTCTCGCCTCACCTTCGTTAAAATTCGACGTGTTTTGTTTGAACACAAAACTTAGCTTTTCCCATTTTTACCTTGTTTTGAGATATTAAAAAGTAATTATGACAGCTAATCCAGAATTATTAATTATTTACTGCTTTCACGATAGTAGTATCAAACATTATAATTAAAAAATATACCTGTAGCTTTTGTATGCGCTTAAGATATTGGTCACCTGTTATTTTATCGAATATTTTGCTTCATTATTTATAGAAAACATGTTAACATCTGAGTACTCTTAAAAGAGATAGAACATAAATATTCTATAAGAATAGAAGACCCGTTAGTGGAAGCGAGATTTATTTATTTATTTATTCAACTTACTTATCACTATCCTTACAGGATACACCATAAAAAAAGATAGATATAGAGAAACGATTGTGGCTTTAAGCTTCAGTTAGTAATGGGATATCTATAGTATTGTAATTAAATTATCCCTGTAGCTTTTGTATGCGCTTAAAATATTAATAACCTGTTATTTCATCAAAACGAAATATTTTGTTTTATTTTGTATATTTTGCTTCATTGTAGATCAAGCGTTATTCTGACTCCTAAAGCAATTTTTCTATATCTATCTCGCTTGCACTTATCAGTCTTCTATTCTTATACCTAATATCTTCTATCTCTTTTTGGAGTACTCTGATAATAAAGTGCATACTATAATATCAAACATCATAAATAAAAATTATCCCTGTAGCATTTTGGATGCGCTTAAAATATTAAATAACCTGTTATTTTCATTGAAGCGGAATATTTTGCTTCATTAGTAACCATCTCTATGAGCTCCATGTTGTTGAACGAGAGTTCTATCACTGCCTTGTTATGGATAACAAACAGAGTAATGAAATTTTGTTCGTTATATTTGTGCATAAGTCTTTTTTATGTCATGTTTTAAACTGAAAGTATAAACTCATTCGGTTGAAATAGGAAACGTAATTGAGAAATACTTAGTACTCGATTTAATGGAAAAGTTATCTATACTAATATTATAAAGAGGTAAAGTTTGTGTGTTTGTGACGTTGTAGGGGGTAATCTCTGGATCTAATAAACCGATTTTTAAAATTCTTTCTGTGTTAAATAGTCCATTTCTCGGGGAGTGTCATAGGCTATATAGTATCACGCAATGAATAATAGGAGTGGAGCAGTAATGAATTATTTAAAAAAAGGGACGCGTTTTATTCGCTGCCTAACGAAGTGGGCACGGATCAGCTAGTATTTTACAAAAATAGAAAGTCAGGTAAGAAAATGTACAGTATAATCTCGTTATGATCACAATAAATAAGCAATCAACCTTATCAAGCATACTTTTTGTTGCATTATTTTTTTTTAATTCATGTGATGATACATTTTTTTAAGTTTAGAGTTGCATGTCCATGTGGTGACGGAGTAAGAATACAATAGTCACCCATCTCATCCCATGGGTGTCGTAAAAACCGACTTAAGAACTAACCGTAAATAAATATTATCTGTACGAAGTAAAAAGAAGGCAAACTTAAAATTAAATCCTATACCAATCCGTCTAGCCAGCGTGGTATCAGTAGGCCAAGTATACCTCCGTCACGGGAGGAAGCCCGTCCCTGCAGTGGAACGTTAATGGGCTGTTGATGATGAGAATTGCATGGGTTGTACAACTATAAAAGTAAGTCATAAAAGACATTCAGACACGAGATAATTACATTGTGGAACTTACACACAACATTTTCTGAATACTGCTAGAAGCTAAATCAAGGGAGCGCAGTAGTGGCAGCGGAGGAGACACAACCTACCAATTTCGCAACTGTTGCAAATACCAGTTGTCATTCTCTTGTTGCAGTTGATATTTGGCGCGTTGAAAAATATCACATAAAGGTTTTACGCTAATTGTCTATTTGGTAGAATCAATTTTGTCAACGAATAAAACGACATTATTTACCTAGGTACCTAGTATCAAAACTCCTGATACTTTTTTCGAATGAACACTTCGTGAATATATTCAAGCATTATGTCACTTTTCAAATATTATAAAGGTAACTTTTTTCCACTTAGAACGCTTGGCATTTTTCCATTAAATTCGACTTTGCATGAAGATACGGTTTGATGGTTTTATGAAGGGCGCGATAAAGGCAACTTATGATTATTTCTTACCTGACGTTACTCACGAAAACAGGTCCCTTTGTTAGCACGCAATAAGGGCTCGCTTATTTGGTTTGTTGCTTAGGTTAATTTCATTTAAATTACGAACACTTTAGTTTTCTTACGACGTAGTTTGGCATAAATGCGTTTAAGTAATTTATAGTAATCAATCTCGTTAATGGAAAATGACGTATTCTTTAGATGAATGCATCGTTGACTATTACCGACAATGGGTATGTAGATTTACATAATAATAATAAGATGATGAGATTATAAACCTAATCATGAACCTAGTTAAGACAGCGCGGGAAACCAATGGGTGTGGGAGGCACTGGACAATAGATGGCAATACTTGGAGTAGGCCTATGTCCAGCAAGGTACATCTATTGGTTGATATGATGATGATGACATCAAAAACAACGCAAAATAACTTTTTGGGTGATACCGATTACCGATTTACCGACAATTAAAGTAGAGCTTTTAGAAAAATGTGGGTAAGAAGGCTGCAGAACCATGAGCTTACAGGACGTCTACAGAATATAATTATCTCACCATTCTTAGTCTATCCGTAAATATGTAGACACTTTCCCATTTATAATATTAGTATGGATTATGTATGTCTGCTTAATACTTATAAGATATAGACCTAACAAGCTCAAGCAACAGTAGTATTTGTAGGTAAAAAATAGAAATATAATTTTCTTTGAGAATTATAATTAGTCTTTGTCCGGCGCAATTATCGTGACCTTAATATTGATAATCTCAGACAGGACGCACGCAATATAGACTGGAATCCAGTTCTTGAAGCCAGAAATATTGATGACAAAGTCACTTATTTCACTGACAAAATAATACGTCTATTTGATATCCACGCTCCTCTAAAATCAGTAAAAGTGAAACATCTACCTGCACCATGGCTAACTGAGGAAATCAAAAACACTATGGCAAAAAAAGCAGCAGCTCAAGCTAAATACAAGCGTCGTCCCACTGTTGCTAACTGGGAGAGATTTGTTGCCATCCGAAATCACTGCAACAAGATGTGTAGGAATGCTCAACGCCAACATATCCACGCATCTGTACATAATAGCAATCCAGCTAAAGTCTGGAAGTTTCTAAAGTCACTTGGGATTGGTAAATCAAAACGTAATACTGTTCACAATAACATTGATATAAATTCACTCAATAAACATTTCAGTACGTCGTCTAAATTTGTAAGGACAACAAAGGCAGATACTTTGAACTATCTTTCATCTTTACCAGTCCCTGACTATACTCCGTTTGTTTTTAATCAAGTCACTGATTGTGGTGTTAAGAAGAGTTTGCAGTCAATCACTTCAAATGCAGTTGGCTACGACGGTATTAGCCGAGCTATGATTCTTCCCATCCTTGATGAAATTTTACCAATAGTTACACACATGTTTAATTACTCTCTGTCTACTTCCATATTTCCTACAATTTGGAAAGCAGCTCAAATAATTCCATTTCCTAAAACAAATAATCCTTCTTCATTTTCTGACTACCGTCCTATATCTATACTTCCCATCTTTGCTAAAGTACTTGAGCGTCTTATATATGACCAACTTAACAGCTTTCTTACACAAAACAGTATCCTCGATCCTCTTCAGTCTGGTTTTCGTCCTGGTCATAGCACTGCTACTGCACTGCTTCAAATTACGGAAGATATTCGAATGGGCATGGAAGACGGCAAGCTTACAGTCTTGACGTTATTGGACTTTACCAATGCATTTAATACAGTCGACTTTGACGTTCTAATTGGCTTGTTACGCTCTCTTAACATATCTCCAACAGTGATTGATTGGTTTCACAGTTACCTGTTTGGTCGCCGGCAACGTGTCAGTACTGAAGACATGCTTTCTTCCTGGTGCTACACTGCAGCCGGTGTACCTCAGGGTGGCGTTCTATCTCCTCTTCTATTTTCCGTGTTTATAAACTCTATTCCTAAACAACTACTTTCTTCCTACCATCTTTACGCAGATGATTTGCAAATCTACTCCCAGGCTGCTTTGGATAACTTGTCTGATGCTATTGACACTGTCAACACGGATTTAATGCGCATCTGTGACTGGAGCAGGGCATTTGGCCTGAATATAAATCCGTCTAAAACGAAGGTCATTATTGTTGGTAGCTCTAGAATGATTTCTCGTATCAACTGGGAACGACTTCCTCCTATCCTATGTGCTGGTGAAGTCATACCATACAGCAACTGCGTCAAGAATTTAGGCATAGTTATTGATAGCTCGCTATCGTGGGATTCGCAGCTGCAAGAAGTGAGCCGCAAAATGTACGCGTCTATAGGAGCTATGAGAAGGTTGCGAAACTTTTTACCCACCTCCACCAAAGTAGCGCTAGTACAATCTCTTCTCTTACCTCTACTCGACTACGCCGATGCTAGCTATCTAGATCTCACCGAAGACCAACTCAATAGGCTTGAGCGATTGCAAAATCTCTGTATTCGGTTCATATTTGGATTACGCAAATATGACCACATTTCTGAATTTCGTTTAAGGCTCAAGTGGTTACCTATCCGCCTTCGCCGGGATGCTCATATTCTTTCACTATTATATAATGTTCTGTTTAATCCTCTGTCTCCTTCTTATCTCAAAACACGTTTTAATTTTCTTTATAGCACGCATTCAAGGTTGCTGAGATCATCGGAGAATCTGAAATTGGAAATGCCGACACACACTACGCGTTTTATGGACAAATCATTTATGGTTAAAGCTGTTAGACTCTGGAACGCGCTTCCTCTGGATATCAGACAGTCTAAGTCTCTGCTGATATTCAAGAGACGTGTGAAAGAGCACTTCCTTTCTATTTAATTCTTCCCTCATCCTTTACTTTAATATTCTTCTATGTTCAATACTATTGCATTTATATTTATTTTTTAGAATTTATTTGTAATGTTTATATTGTAAGTATAAATATTTATTTTGCTTTTATTTTTAATATTTATTATGTATATTTTGTAAATATAACAAATTTGTTCTTTCTAAACTCATTATAGTTCTTCCCGTTACTTTTACACCACACACTGCCCTAAATAAATACTCACATTATTTCCATCCTATGGTTGTCTGGAAGAAATCGCCGGGAGCGATAAGACCGCCTATTGTATCACTACTGTATTGTACCTAATGTTTTTTACTATGTATTTTAACGGTGTATACAATAAAGAGTGAATAAATAAATGAATAAATAAATAATTTTACAGTACAACTGCAATCACAACTTAAAATTTGAGCTAACTAATTATACGTCCCCTAAAAAGCCACTTCCAGGTACATTATCATCAATTATTATTTCCTTAAATGTAATACAGCATACTTTATCAAATGCATAAGTTAGGTCACGCTATGAAAATGGCTTGTATTTTCCATCGGCACGTTGCTTCTACTGTGTATACCCAAACAGACCTGTTCAAGTAGAATTTAATCAAGTTAGACACGCGACCTCTCACGCAAGCCTTCCCTCGTTGTCGGCAATTATCATGTCGATTTTATACTGATTGTGTTTTTGTATGCCTAGACTGGTTGGTTAATTTCACTTTGTATTTATTTTTATCGGAATAATTTACAGTCCGTTATTTAGGGCATTTGGTTGTTTTACGTTTTAATGATTATTTTAGTTTGCTTATAGTTTAGTTGGTAGTTACAGGTTGCTAAGTATTTGGTGTAAAGCTAGATGTAATGAAATGAAACACAATAAAAAGAACATTGCTATAAGTAGGATTGAACCAGCATCATTTCTAGGTAGATCCCCAGATATCTAGCTAAGTAAGTTATCCATGTTCTCAAAATCAAACCTAAGATTTTGGCGTAGCAGCCACCTAAATGACAGATTGATTAAACGAGTTAAATTAAAAACTAGCAATAGCAGTATTCTGTAACGCGATAACAAAATGTAACAAAAGTATGCGAAAAGGATTAATTTAGTATTGGAATCGAATATGTCGAGGTATTGTGTTGACTACTTTTTTCTTTATTGAACGGCTCACATATGTCACATAGCATTGATATACGGGCTATGCAGCCATTAGAACATCATAAAACCGGACATTCACATTGTACTATTGTCGGAACTAAATTCGAATTTATACTGGAGTTACAGCGGTAAGGATTTTTTTTTTCGTTTTGTTTTTACGAGTTTGAATTTTTCATGTTATAATGGTAACACTACGTTCTACTGCAGAAACGGTAATGGTTGAAAGTCATGTTTTGGTTTGTTTCATGTTTGATTGTTTTTGACGAAGATATTACGCCTAGTTAATAAAAAAAAAAATACTTAAGTATTTCTTTTAAATTCGATAATTTTTTCCCCAAAAATATTTTTTAAGAACTCTGATACACAAGATACATTAAATAAAAATTACTTTTCTTTAAATTATTATTTAATTATTTCAAAATTCTTTCACAATACTATTAACCTATAAATTTAGCCTATTTTTTCTTTATAAATACTTTAACCCCCATTAAAATATTATATACTTATATTTCATTTTACTTAAAAAAAAATATTATTTATATTTCAGGTTAAAGAGTTTATTTTCTCAAAAAGAATACATTATTCACTTAAAATGAGAAAAACACGTTATAATATATTATTTAGTTATAACTAAGCATGCGGGCGGTACATAACAAAAAATATTAATTCTTACAATAACATTATGAACAAGTGTGGGTAAGAACAAAATAACTGCTGGTATTACGTATCGAAATACTGATAGCAATTACTTAACAAGTAACATAGAAATATATATTGTTTTTTTTTTTTTTTTTTGTTAGTATCTTGTAAATTTTTTTAAGATGTGGAACTTAAGTGTTTTTTTAAATAATGGAAAAGATTGAATTTGTTTTATATCATTTGGTAATTTGTTATACAACTGTGCTCCTTCATACAAGATACTTCTTTTACCATAGTTAGTTCGTGGGCATGGTAAACAGATGTTATTCATTCGTCGAGTAACGCGTTTCTGTATTTGTCCTTTTTTTGTGAAAGTTAATTTTGAGTGTATTTCTTTATTTAATATTTTACGTACTAGTATACATGTATTATATATATAAATCTGATGTAATGTCATTAGATTTGTTTCCTTATATACCTGCTGTGTTGGTGTCAAAAAGTTAAAATGGAAAAGTAATTTTATGATTTTGTTCTGTGCTGTCTGTAATGTTTTTAAATTAGTTTTACTAGCAGATCCCCACACTTCTATTAGATATTCAAGATGGGGTTTTACCATAGAATTATATAGAAGAAATCTTGCATTTTTTGGAAAACAACGAACAATACCTCGAAACCTACCTATGAGACTTGACATTTTGGAGTGTAATTTGTCAAGATGAGGCTCCCACGTAAGTTGGCTATCTAAGTGGAGCCCTAGATATCTATCTGAGTAAACCCTATTTAAGGTCGTATTATTTATTTTTAATTGTTGGTGATTATCTATTTTTTTATTTTTTGCACTGAAAATTATATAATTTGTTTTGGTTATATTTATAGTTAATAAGTTATCCTGGCACCATTGATAAATACGATCTAGATCTTCTTGCGCTTGGCTAATAATGTTGTCCATATCAGATCCAAAATAAAATAAAGTAGTATCATCAGCATATAATGTAATGTCCCCGTTTAGTCCTAGATTATCGATATCATTTACATAGACCAAGAACAAAAGAGGCCCAAGAATGGACCCCTGTGGTACGCCGTAAGTTAGAATTTCAGGGCTACTTTGAATGTCACCGATTTTAACTATTTGCTGTCTATTAGTAATATAAGATCGGAAAATGTCTAGTGCCGTATTTTTTTATTCCTATTCCGTTCAGCTTCTGGAGAAGCAGGCTGTGGCTAATAGTATCAAAAGCCTTCTTCAAGTCAATGAATACGCCTACACCAATACATTTTTTGTCTATATTGGTTTTGATATTTGTGACCAAGTCAACAGTTGCTGTTAATGTGTTGGACTTTGGTCGGAAACCGTACTTTTTGTCTGAAAGTAAGTTGATTTCATTTAAGTAGTTATTTAACCGATTGTATATGATTTTTTCGTAAACCTTAGAAATTGTAGGCAAGACAGATATAGGACGATAATTTTCGGTGTCAGTTTTTGTGCCTGATTTAAATATAGGGCAGACTTTAGCCACCTTAAGAGACTCAGGGAAATACCCATTTTTCAGAGCGTCGTTAATAGTAGCAGTTAATTGTGGTAATATTAAGTTCTTTACGCATTTTAGAGTTTTACAGCTAATACCGTCTAGACCAGTGCTAGTGTTAGAGTTAAGTTTATCAATTATTTTGCTTACTTCGGTCTCTGTAGTTAAAGGTAAGTATGTTAATTCTTTATTTGTAGGATTTATGGTGTTATGAAGACGTTGAGTGTGTATATTGTTGGCGTGTTGCAGTGTGTTTACTTTGATTTTGTTTGCTAGTTTTTCCCCTTAAATTAATTATTTATATAATAATATGTTTGGTTGCTTTTGACGAAGATATTATGCCTAGTTATTAAAAAGCTATAATAAGCTGATAACCAAAAACAATACTTAAGTATTTTTTATTTATTTATAATGTGACAGATTTTTTCTTCATTCCTATCAGAGGTCTGCTGCTGAACACTGGCCTATTCTAAATATTTTTACTTTACGCGGTCGTATGCCTTCCTCATTCATCGATTCCCCACCGCGCTGTGATCAGGTCGTCAATCTATGCGTCTATGGGTCTACAAAAATAACTTTTTTGTTTTTTTTCTGAGTGTTTCCTATGTATTATATTTAGTATTTACAAAAAAAAGTATTTACTTAAGTATGTTTTTCCATTATCTAGTACAAGCTTTGCTTAATTTGGGACGGACGGTGATGTGTGAATGTGTGAGGATTATTTATTTATTTATACTTTTCAAGCTTATTTTAGTATTTGTCGCTTAATGTAATAAACCATATCTATTACAATTGCTATCTAAACTAGTCTGAATACAAAACGGTAACGTAGCATAATAAAGCATGATGTAATCCATTGAGTCTCCGAGATTACCGCAACAAGATCTCTTGGCTAATTTGATCATGTCTTAGTTAAGGATATATGCATTCTGAATTGGTTCAGTGGCTTCTAACTGAACTTCGTTATGTCCTTAGTTTGAGATATTTGGGTGACAGGGATAGTATGAGTTGTATTATTTATTTAAGTTTCAAAATTTGAGCTCTTCTTGATAGTGACGTGATAGTTATAGCATATAAAGTTAGGATAATAAAAAGAAAGACTTACGGCACGAACACGGCTAAATTGAAAGAGCCCTAAGCTAGTAACTGTATTATAATGAAGTAGGGAACAGAAAAATAGATATCTGTACGAAATAAGGCATTTGAAAAGTATTTGTTATTAATAGCATATAAACCACATGTGGTACTTAATTTAATCGTATAATATATCGCAGCCTCTCTTACGATAAATTAACCGTACACACTTATGAAGTTAAATGATAAAGCTTGGAATAACAATACATTATACAAGGTGTTACTTTATATTGCATTTATTTATTTACTTGTAATACTTTAACCACTTAACTGTCCCATGAGTCATATATGAACATTTGCATTGTTTTACTATTGTGTCTAGTGGCGGGAACAATTTCACTGTCCCGCTGTATACTACAGTCTTGATTGTACATTATTAGTATTATTTACACGGGTATTAACACGATAATTACTATGGTAAATATTAAATCATTTACCTTTGTGGCTCTTGAAGTTTTGGCCAGGTTCAGTCAGGTTCAGCCATCTCGTGATCTACTATTTTTACAAAAAACTTAAAGGAATTGTATGAGGTCAGACGTAAGTTATAACTAATATTAAATAGTAAAATTTAAACCAAGTATTCCCAAACAATATTGAATGGTTTAGCAATGCACAAATCCTTTTTGTCATAAAATATCATGAAATGTTACATTGCGAATACCTTGTATTACGCCACGGGTTAATACCAAAATAAAATTCATAATTTTGTATACACCCCGTACAAGCATCTTTTAATTTGATCAATACCGAATTACGCAAAACCGTATCTATTCCAGAAATTTTCATACGATAATATTCATGTACATCGTTAATTACGTACCCACTTACATTGTTTATAACTCTTTCATTATTTTCTACGTAAAGTACAGTTGGTTAGTTATGATTCAAGTACCTACGCGTATATCCATTAAACAAATTGAAAATTTAACTTCTCAAATGATTTCATAATAATATGAGAGTAATATGAGGCTTCCCGCAAAGGTTTTCAACTTTATACAAACTTTTCAGACTACAAAGAGTCCGGGCCTCTAACAAAAGGCTCTTTCTATCGTATTTGATATTATTTATTAATGCTATGGAAGTTGACATTTAAGAATTTTACGCCCTCAGTAGCTCCTTCAGTTCCAAGTAAATTTGGAATTGACAGATTTGGTCCGGCATTAGTGAAATATTAAATTCACTGGTATCTCACAAATTTATGTTTCTGTATTGAGAGCTACTAAGAATCTTTGAATAAATTTTAATGTTTTGTTTGTAATCACGAAACAATACTTTACAATAAGAGAAATTACCTGGAATTTTTAATACAAAAACAGACGGCTTTTAAGATTATAATCTAAAGCATTACGTAGTTCGCTCACCGGTAATTAGCGCCTAACTACCTTCTCGATACCAGCTACAATCTTAATCGGTATTACAAAAAAAACAAGGAAAAAAACCAGAAATGTATAAATTTTGCTTTTTCTTTGTTTTTCTATTTTTGCGTTTCTTTACACTGAATCTAAAATGTCCTGCTGAGAATATGAGGTAAAACACGCACCCATGCACATAATAAACTTCATAAATTATGTGAAAAGGTGTAGGTTTTATAAATATGGGGCTAGAAATTAAAAACAAAATTATTGTAGTCGTTTTAATAAACGTTTTAAAATAATGTTTTTGTGAATTCTACTGACAACCATATTACAATCAAAATCAAATTGAATCTATCTCTAATTGTATCATTGTTTAATGAATTAAACTAACTCATTAAATTAATAGACACAGCAACATTAATTTCGACTATGACATATTTATTTACGACAAATTATTGGCATTATTTTGCTTTCAACATGATTGTAACATTTAGTAAGTCACTTGCCATTTTACTATTTGTTGAAATTCACTATGAGAGAAACACTACATGCGTGACTCCAAAGCTAAAAATAAAAGAAAATTTTAATAATCAGTTACCTAATCATCATTAGTCCAGCGTGGTATCCGAAGCCTAGGATTCTCTTAACTCTGGTAAGAAATTGATGAAGTGGAAAAGTTGAAAGGTGTTTTGTATCCAGTAGGGATCGCCTTTTCTTGGCTATGATGATGCTTATTTTACTTTATTTTCAGTTGACCTATTTCTTTTAGTCTCAAGTTTTGCTTGAAATAAACTTTTCTGTAGCTCCTCCAATTAAACTCGTTGCAAATTTTACGACAGTCAAGTTTTCACAGAATTTTATGCTACGGTGTTCAACATAAGTTTTACTGTTGATTCTGGTTCAGAAAACTCAAGTTAAAGTATGGTAAAGATTAATTTTGAATTATTTAAATGTTTAACATATCTTTCGTAAATCAAAGTACAATATGCGTCTACATAAAATGAATTGAGCCAATTTGAGCCTTTTCCATGCGTAGGATATTTACATTGAATACTTAAAAATGTCTCCGTGTAGTGACGGAGTAAGAATGTGTGTCACCACTCCATCTCACCCCATGGGTGTCGTAAAAACCGACTAAGGGACTACCCGTGAAAATTATCTTTACGTAATAAAAAGAAGAAAAATTTGAAAATAAACCCTATACCAATCCGTATGGGTAGCGTGGTAGTAGTAGGCCAAGTATCCCTTCGTCACTGGAGGAGGCCCGTCCCTGCAGTGGGACATTAATGGGCTGTTATGATGATACCTAAAAATACACAGACCAATTCAAAAAGTACATCCACACAAAATGTATGACATGAGCGGAAATTAAAGCAGCGGCCTTTGATTTGGTAAATGTATGCACTAACCACTACATATTCATATTGGCTTGGGTTTATGTCCTTAGTGTCGTAAGAGAAAATATATGGAAAACTAGCACCACTTTAGCAAAATACTTTTGTAATGGTCTGAAAAAATCTGTCCAATTCTGACTATAATGCGCCCTTCCCCTTCCCACCATAAACAGGAAATCCTAAGAGCTATGTCGGTAATTTAACCATAAACAGGCCATCCTATGTTGGTAATTTAGTTTTCCAATCAAACATAAAAAAGCCATTTCCTTTCCCTTTTGCGTGATTTTCAGACTTCTGATAAAGCCTATAATCAGTGCCCACATTTCTGTTCCATAAGTCATCACAGCCAATATCACATACTGGTAAAAGATCTTCCTCTGAAGCTGTCCAATAATATATAAACAAAAAACTCATAAAATACTAAACATGATTTTAATTCATCAGCTTAAGAGAGAGATTCTATTTATTCGACCGAAAATTGAGTTTAAAATAATGATGTCAGTAAAGTGTTTATCATTCCCACAAGTTTGAAAGTGGATTTTCTAACGGGCACCGATATCACATGTCTAATTAAATTAGTTTATTACCCTCCTTGGAGTTTGTACATAGTTTATTAAAATAAAGAGGATCAAATTTCAAGAGTAAGTGGAGCCTAGGGATAAATTAAAGTTTTATGTTAGAAATAATTGAACTATAACGTTTTATTAAGTTCAGTAATTGAATTGCAGTAATATGTAATTAAATTGAATGCTTTTGTCTGTTAAATTAAATGTAATGCTTTTTCTAATTAAATGTCTGTTTGTCTTTCTTTTACGGCAAAACGGAGCGACGAATTGTCGTGATTTTGGAAGTGAAGATAGTTGAAGGGATGGAGAGTAACATAGGCTAGGTGTCCAGGAAAGAGTCACATTGCTACCCCGAATTTAACACGAGAACTCAGAACAATCATTAGTGGATCGCACACGGTAGCTGCTACTCTAACTAAAATACGTAAAAAAAAAAATTCTTCAGACATACAAAAACTCGTTACAACATTCAACGATACAAAAAAAAATAAACCAAAAGAACATCGTTAGCAAAAACATGCTATTGGAAGTAAAAAAAATATTCAAAACATTTCGATGTTTAAGCCAGACTGTTTACAGGGTAGACCTTAGCAGTAGCTTTATAGTATAACGATCGGTACTTAGACAGCCAATTTACCAATCTTAAATTAAAAATCTCTAATTGCATTCGCAATGCTTGCTGTGCTTGAAGAATAAAAATGTTATTGTTTATTAAAGAAAGAAAAATGTTAAATACTTACTTATTTACAAATAGCAATTACGTGCCTATAGCCCAGTCAAAATAGACTAAATTATGATTAAAGTTTGCATTAATTCCCAACAAGCTGGATTTTTGTGCAGGCCTTGAATACGTCATTACAAATGATATGTCAAAAGTCCCCATCGATCCCGCTTGTGCGTTGTTTTTTATTCGAGGTCAAAGGTCACAAATTTGCGTTTTTGCGTATATCTCTGAAACAACGAGAGCTATCGAAAAATGATTCAGACAGAGTTTGTAGACCATAAAATTATCTACAAAAAATATCTCAACACTTTTCTCCTACAAGGCATTGCTTTCGAGATATCGTGACTTTAGAGCGCAGGAAAGTCGTATTTTCGACTATATGCACACACTTGCTTTTTCCCGCGATTTCGCTTGCGTTTATAAGTATTATTAAAAATAAGACTTATTTCAATATATAGTAGCAATATGCATGCTTGGTCTCAGCCTAATCGGTTTGAAATTGACAAACATTATTATGACATTAAAATAAAGAGGATCAAATTTCAAGAGTAAGTGGAGCCTAGGGATAAATTAAAGTTTTATGTTAGAAATAATTGAACTATAACGTTTTATTAAGTTCAGTAATTGAATTGCAGTAATATGTAATTAAATTGAATGCTTTTGTCTGTTAAATTAAATGTAATGCTTTTTCTAATTAAATGTCTGTTTGTCTTTCTTTTACGGCAAAACGGAGCGACGAATTGTCGTGATTTTGGAAGTGAAGATAGTTGAAGGGATGGAGAGTAACATAGGCTAGGTGTCCAGGAAAGAGTCACATTGCTACCCCGAATTTAACACGAGAACTCAGAACAATCATTAGTGGATCGCACACGGTAGCTGCTACTCTAACTTTTCTGTAGCTCCTCCAATTAAACTCGTTGCAAATTTTACGACAGTCAAGTTTTCACAGAATTTTATGCTACGGTGTTCAACATAAGTTTTACTGTTGATTCTGGTTCAGAAAACTCAAGTTAAAGTATGGTAAAGATTAATTTTGAATTATTTAAATGTTTAACATATCTTTCGTAAATCAAAGTACAATATGCGTCTACATAAAATGAATTGAGCCAATTTGAGCCTTTTCCATGCGTAGGATATTTACATTGAATACTTAAAAATGTCTCCGTGTAGTGACGGAGTAAGAATGTGTGTCACCACTCCATCTCACCCCATGGGTGTCGTAAAAACCGACTAAGGGACTACCCGTGAAAATTATCTTTACGTAATAAAAAGAAGAAAAATTTGAAAATAAACCCTATACCAATCCGTATGGGTAGCGTGGTAGTAGTAGGCCAAGTATCCCTTCGTCACTGGAGGAGGCCCGTCCCTGCAGTGGGACATTAATGGGCTGTTATGATGATACCTAAAAATACACAGACCAATTCAAAAAGTACATCCACACAAAATGTATGACATGAGCGGAAATTAAAGCAGCGGCCTTTGATTTGGTAAATGTATGCACTAACCACTACATATTCATATTGGCTTGGGTTTATGTCCTTAGTGTCGTAAGAGAAAATATATGGAAAACTAGCACCACTTTAGCAAAATACTTTTGTAATGGTCTGAAAAAATCTGTCCAATTCTGACTATAATGCGCCCTTCCCCTTCCCACCATAAACAGGAAATCCTAAGAGCTATGTCGGTAATTTAACCATAAACAGGCCATCCTATGTTGGTAATTTAGTTTTCCAATCAAACATAAAAAAGCCATTTCCTTTCCCTTTTGCGTGATTTTCAGACTTCTGATAAAGCCTATAATCAGTGCCCACATTTCTGTTCCATAAGTCATCACAGCCAATATCACATACTGGTAAAAGATCTTCCTCTGAAGCTGTCCAATAATATATAAACAAAAAACTCATAAAATACTAAACATGATTTTAATTCATCAGCTTAAGAGAGAGATTCTATTTATTCGACCGAAAATTGAGTTTAAAATAATGATGTCAGTAAAGTGTTTATCATTCCCACAAGTTTGAAAGTGGATTTTCTAACGGGCACCGATATCACATGTCTAATTAAATTAGTTTATTACCCTCCTTGGAGTTTGTACATAGTTTATTAAAATAAAGAGGATCAAATTTCAAGAGTAAGTGGAGCCTAGGGATAAATTAAAGTTTTATGTTAGAAATAATTGAACTATAACGTTTTATTAAGTTCAGTAATTTAGTGTTTCACAAAGACACCTGTTCTTCATTTATTTTTAGCTTATTTGTGATGGACTCAAAGTGTTAATCTTTCGAGTACAACCTGACAAACAAGTTGAAGAGTTCTGTGATGTTTTCTTTAATCAAATATCTGACATGTCTTTGATAATGAAATAACCTTTAACTAAGAACTGAACCAAAACAGGTAATCCAAAAATGATGATCTTAGATTATGACTATGTATCCAAAACGCCATTACTACATAGACATAAATATAAAATTACATAATAAATTCACGGCACGAGTAAACATCTCAATCGACCAAGGTGTTGCGGGACCACTCCCAACTGCATTAAATATGAACACCATAAATTGAGGGCGTATAACGTTCATAAAAAATGAATACATTTCGATTTTATATTCCACGCATCACCGACGCAAACTATAAAACTGTATGAAAGAGGTGGCAGAGGAAAATAGAAATATGTATTCATGTTCGATGATTTGGAAAAATTCAATTATACGAATGTCCAGTGCTGGCATTCTAATGGACAAGTTGAAACACTGGCAGGTAATAACTGCCTTGGTGGAGCGGTCGTGGCAACAACTGCGGAGAACTAGATCGCGGGCTCTACTCCTTCGCAGGATGATCCTATATTACCTTGTGTGATCCACAAATTATTGTCCTGAGTCTGCATGTTCTTTTTGTTGGGGGCATGATCCCCATGCGGGAGTTGTCTTTTAAAAACAAAAAACAAACACCAAATTACATGAATTTCTATTGCTAGCATTCTAATGGATCAACTTGTCCATTAGAATACTAGGCAGGTACAGCCTCAATCAAAGTTTAAAATTTACGAATTAGTGTGGTTGACTTTTGACAGCTGTGATATTGAGACCTTGAAAGTTCAGAGAACTCGATTGACAGTAATCAATGCGGTAATTATAACCGCATTGATTGGCTTTGCTAATGGGTCGTTATATTTAGGTTGGAAAATATTGCTATGTGGAATTTACGAGGTAATTATAGAATGATTAAAGCAGTTTTAATCCAGTTTACTAATTAACAAACAATTAGGATTTGAAGAAAACATGTTATTTTTATATAGAAAAGGATAAACACTAAAATATTTTTTTCAGCCAAGACAATCTATAAAACTTTTTAGAGACCGTTCACTCGGTTTTAGCTCAAAGTTATGAATCAATGCCCGCTGAGATTAAGCTGGCCCAATACAAGGCTACATAACGAATTGTGATATTTGTCTCTCAATTTAAATACATTACTATATACCCTAAACAACTTTAAATATTGAATATTTAATTAAGTAGTCCCAAAACAATGAATGTTAAAATTTCATTGAGAAACCCTCTGCTATTCAAGCAGCTAACTGTTGAAGCACAGCCTAATAAGAAATTCGCCAAGGTAGTTGAATAATAAAACAATTCACAGGTACGTGTTTACATGAAATAACAAGAAGCTTGATATTTTAAAGGAAATTTCTGGATAAGGCTCTTGTTCAATTGCGTACTTCCACAAGAACTTTTTTTTTGACGTGGTTGCTATGTATGACTCGCTTAATGCTCGCTGAATGTGGACGAGGCCCAATCTATTTCCCAGGATCGAGACAAGTGGCTTTTTGTCATCTCTGCCTACCCCGGACGGGATAAGGCGTGAGTTTATGTATGTGTGTGTGTGTATGTACGTGGTTGCCACCAGCATTTTTTGTTACTTTTGATGCATTTGACTGCCTTAGTTGCGATCACTATAAGAGGCTGTTTACGGGGGGTTGAGGATTCGAATTTCAGGTGTCCAAAAAGTACTGTCAGCCTTATTCATAACCTTTAAAAAAAGGGTCAAATAATGTCTATGTTCTGATAAAACAAACATAAAAATGTAGTTACAAACGAATTCGGACTCTTTACTTTTTAGATTTAGTTTAACAACTACTTATCAATTTCATAGAAAATAAAGTTACCAAATTAAAATAATCAAAGATCAAGGTTCACCTGTGGGTTCAAAGCAGAACAATTACAAGTCCAACCGCTTGAGCGAATCACTCATCACGCTTGAGAGCACAGAGCGGTACATTTCAGTGCTCTAGACACTACAAATCGATGGTTACTTACACTTTGATGTTTATTCTCGCTCGCACGCGGTCTCAGATCAGTCAACCGTTAAAGGAAACTTGTACAGTTGTATCCTTGGATCTACTACCTGTTCCAGCGGTTGAGTCTTGGATTTCATGTTTCGTTTAATTTGTTGTATTTATACAGTATCTCCGTGTAGTGACAGAGTAAGAATACAATATGTGAATACCCCATGTCATCCCATGGGTGTCGTAGGAACCGACTAAGGGACTATCCGTTAGTATTATCTTTACGCAATAAAAGGAAGGAAAACTTGAAATTAAACCCTTTACCAATCTGTCTGGCTAGCGTGTCTGGCTATAAGTAGGCCAAGAATCCCTCTGTCATGGAAGGCGGCCCGTCCCTGCAGTGGGGCATTAACGGGTTGTTATGATACAGATTATATATGGAAAACGTTTGAATGTTGTGCATAAAGAGTTATAATGTGTAAGATGCGATGCGTGCTTAAAAAATCTTTGCGTAGGCGTTGCGACGCTCTTTGCGATAGGCGTCGTCTCACGGCAGCTGCGCCGTGACGCTTAATAATGGTAGTCGTCGTCGTGTCGCTTTGACGAATTGTAAATACTAACTAAGGAAAAAACTTCATATATTTTTCTTGCAAAAAAACAAAATCTTCTCGAATACGAATTAAAACAGGTATAAGTTACACTGACTATGATTGTACTTTTACATTGAATGCTAAAACTACACTTCAAATAATTAATTAAAAGTTATTCTCATGACTCATTTAGTTAGCTTACTTTACATTTCCACGAGTATTTACAAAACGCACACCAAACGAATGTTTACCCTTGGTACTCGTAGTTCCAGTATTTTTTTGTATAAACGAAATGACAAACAACGGCGACCACCTGATTTGCATTTCATACGAATTGGCTCTGAATGTAGAGATGACGTCGAAAAAAAAACAAAGGCATAAATAAATTGTTTTACTTTACTCACCATTGTGAAATGAATGAATTAATTATTATACTTTATGTTATTCAACTTCCATTCTAACAAATAAGTATTGTCTTAAACTAAGCTAGACTTTTACAATGGGTAGTAACTAATAGGCATGCTTACGAGTAAATACTGTAAATAAACACTAATTATAGGTACCAAGCTGTATGTTTATGGAGTTAGATAATAATAGGGCTTAATTTTTGTTTCAGGTTGACAAGTTCCCTTATTCTAAGCTTTGTATTTATTGTTACCATGTTTTTAAAAATAATTGAAAGCTATATTCATGTTTCACGTGTCAAATACCTCCAACACCAGACCTTCAGCAGTCTGCAGCTGTTCAAAAGTCGTATTTTGATTTTATATTTAATTAAATGCCATATGTAATAGTACGCATTTACTATCCCTCCGCAAATATTATATAGTGGTAACAAAATAATTATTTAATGAACTGCGTATAATCGTAGGCTTACAACTGTGTTTTTCATCAAAACTTTGATTGATTGGATTGTTCGTTAATCCAACTTTCCCAACTTCTACACTTGCGTGTCGCACAGCATTTGTTTCTACACACACTTGTACTCATTAAGCAAAAGAGGTCACTTTACTTCACTGTTGTAGTCTGGCTTGCCATGTGTTGAAGTGGCTTAAGACAACTATTAACCATAGAATAAGATAAATATAGTAGGACGCGTATAGTTCAGAGACGCGGGTTCGATTCCCGCCTGGAGTATCAATTTTTTCCATTGTCTTTCTTCTTTTAAGATAATTAATGTACCAATTTTTTATTAAACTCAAGTTTTAGTAAAGTAAAAATAAAGCCTGGTTTTTCTAAATTCCATTAAACTTACCAAAGAATAATTTTTAATAAAAAAACATTTCTCAAACAAGCTTGTATTGTAGGCACTATATTGAACTGACAACTTATAAACATACCAATGTACTTTTTTCATGGTGTTGCGGGTGTCCAAGGGCGGCGGAGATCACTTACCATCAGGTGACCGGTTGACTCGTTTGCCTGCCTCCCATTATATAAAAAAAAACTAGATATCGTACATATAAAACACCTAAACCAATACATTATTCTTTTATTACGCTATAATGGGAATGAGGTCTTCAAAAAAGAGAAAAAAACATAGCCTAAAAAACAGACTTTATTCAAGTAATTCGTGTATTCCTCGACAAAGTAATGTGAACGATTTGTATGTTAAGCCGTTTTGATTTTCGATCAAACAATATGGTCTATCGTTTTATTTGGGCAAGGCTCTTCGCTCCAATTAGATTTCAGTATCGGTCTGAATTTCAAATAGCTTTTTTATTTATTGCTATTTAAGAGCTATTTTAGTATGAGTTACAATAAAATATTTATGATGATATATTTCGTTTATCAAATTACTTACGTTATTGTTTTTAGACAATTGATTTTGTTACTGAGAATAATATAATAAACAGGAATAGACTACTCCAATTAGGATAAGAAAATTCTTGTTACAATAAGTAGGCGTGTCCAATACAAGATGGATTTCAAAATAAGAATAATAATAAATGTTTGTTAATAATGTTTATGTCTATAAGTGTTAATAATAGTTTAGTCAATAGTCTGGTCTTACCAGCTTGTAATACCTCTATTTTTTAAAGACCCGCGTAAGGCAAGGCATAATTTTAAACCAAAATACAAAAAACCATTATCTCTGATTTTAAGTTATCATGTTATTGTTGATGATGGAGGCACAGGACCGCACAGGGTGGCAATACTTGAAGGAGGCCTATGTCCAGCAGTGACTGTGGACATCGATTGGCTGATATGATGATGATGATGTTATTGTCAGGCAACAGTAACGTTACACATGGAATAAGGTCGATTATGTATTAAACAAAATAGGGGGTAAAAAATAATTTGAACTCTTCTGTCCAAGAGGTCAACAACTTTTAAATACATTTTTAATCAAGTGTATTTATTTTAGGAAATTATTTAACTGGTTCGTTAAATATAAATACTTTCTAGCCCTGAGTATTGTTTATCTTTTAAAATTTTTTATGCTGTAATAAATTTTGATATAGATAAGCAGATAAATTATAAGCTCACTGACAATTTACGAAGTAATTTCAAGCCTTCCAAAAACCCTTCTCATTTTTTCGCGTATAAACGCTTACATTACGAATTATCGGACCGAACAAAATCCGCACCCTTACCGTGATTATCAAATTTGTGTTCACCCAACACGTCAGCAAATTGTTACATTTTATTAGTTTATATGAAACTAGTTATTTCTCCTTACTTTTTTTTTCTATATGTATATTTTTCTTATATTATACTTAGCTAACAATATTTTTTATTAATTTTCACATCAAATTTTATATCGTCACACATAATTATTTAATAGCAATTAAAGTATTATTAGTGTTTTACCTTTCCTAACTAACTGCTAATTTCTCCGTGTATAGGTACATAATATGACTAGACATATTATTATTATTATTATGTCACCATCACCACCCCATCTCATCCTATGGGTGTCGTAAAACCCGACTAAGGGACTATCCGTGAACATTATCTTTACGAATTAAAAAGAAGGAAAACTTGAAATTAAATCCTATAACAATCCGTCTGGCCAGCGTGGTATTAGAAGGCCGAGTATCCCTCCGGTACGGGAGGAGCCCCGACCCTGTAGTGGGACATAAATAGCTGTTAAGAAGAAGAATAAGTTTTCATACTCTTATTTCTTTATTTCTGCAGTCAACATTTAAATAGAATAGTCGTTATAATAAATCTGCTACTTTCCATGATTAGTTTTGCATGTATACCCTGGTACTTAATAATATAAATTAGGTTCTCTTTATAAATAGAAAAAATATTTTATCCTAGAGTGGACACCGCGGCTCGGCAAACGTAGTGTATGACGCCCCCCAGATGGACCGACGACCTCAAAAAGGTTTTTGGGTCGGACTGGATGCGGAAGGCGCAGGACCGTGTTCTGTGGCATGTTGGGAGAGGCCTTTGTCCAGCCAGTGGACTGCGATAGGCTGGTTGATTGAATTGATTGATTGATTGATATAAAGAGAATTTAAAACCTACCCTTTTTGATCGTATTAAAATTTCTTTAATTTGCCTTTGTCATTGCAATATCTGGGTGGTATGTTGTATGTTGCATAATTTGAGAGCTTGTCTCTACTTAACAACCCATTGATTACCATGGCTGAACTGTCAACAATTAAACACATATCTAAGATAAATTTACCTAATGACTGAATGTTACGAGTTGTTCTGGTGAAAACGACCTTAAGACACATCATAGGGTAATTTTATACAGTTGTCAATTCCGTAAGAATAAAACATGTAAGTAAGTGTTTGTTTGCGTGTTTAATCTAGTTTACCAACTTTTCTAATATAGTATATATCTCATTTATGTTATAGGCAATGTGTATAATGCAGGCATTCTATACAATACCTAGGCAATATATAGAATACCTGGGTCGTTCAGGCAATGTATGAAATTAAATTCAATGTTTAAACTTTTTACACTTTGCCTAGGAATGTACAGAAGACCAGTTGGAGCATAAGTAGAATGGAAATGGAATGCTAAGATTAGATCTTGTAGACCCTGTATTTAGACTCGTTAAATAACATTTTAATACTTAACACTCAGTGCCCGTGAAAATTAGGATAAAACTTAAATCCTTTCTGCTACAATAATTTCTAACTCTGGAGCAAGAGTAGGGACCCGTGTTAAGCGAAATATGAATACAATCGAAATTATAATACTTTAACAATTTTGTATAATAATAATTAAGTGAGGAATGTAAAACATTAATTGTATTATTGTGTTAGAGTTGAATATATGGCAAAATTAAATTGATAATTACAATATGAGATTACTTATTAAGTAGTTTCTGTGTTACAATAAAATAAACTTCTTGAATAAATTCCATTCTATAGTTGTCATAAATATTAATATTATTTTTTTCATACTGATTTTCGAGTCTTCATCGTGACCATAGATTATAATAATATGTATGAATGAGTTATCGTGACATTATAAAAGGCCCATTTTCTAGATGGTTTACTTAATATCTCACGCCCAGGTGAATAGAGTATACTCGTAGTAGTGGTTTTTAACGCAAGGGGGTTTCTCTACCAGCTAGTATTTCATTTAATATAATATAAATATTTTTTTTAAATTCAAAAGAACACAAAGAGTTTTTATTTTAAATTTTTATGTAACATAGCTTTTCACAGTCGCCACTGCACGTAGGCTACGCGTTTGGTAAATTAAGCAGTCTGTAGCTTTAATTCAGTTGTCCATGAATTCATTACGTACAGTCTAAACGAGTATTTTTTTTTATTATATGTATTTACTTTATTGAAGGACCTAAGTCCTTCAAAGTCTTTATGATTTTTTTTGTAATATACTTACTAAAAAAATTGAAAATTATTACATACTCGTAAATCATTCAATTAAAAGTTGTGTCAGAAGAAAGAAGTATATAAGAATTAGTACATTTAAAAAGTAATTGCAAGAATGCAGATGCACACAATAGAACAAAAAATAAATGGAAACCCGAACATAATCATCGTACCAATATAAGGAATACCAAGGAAATCAGATAAACCAAAATACATAGACATGAATGAAGGGAAATATGGAAAAACTTATCTCAGTAGTCAATATAAAACCAACAAATAATTAAACTTTGTTTAAAAAAATCCTAAAACGAAAGTATTTAACCAATCACAGAAATATTTCAAACATTAAATAGGTATTCAAAAAATTAAAAGCATTATTTGCTAATAGACTGTTTCCAAGAAAGTACTGAACTGGGTTAGTTTAACGTCAATGTAAATACACTATTGTAACGAACGCGTACCGAACGTAACACACGCTATGTCGATAGTATCCGATTATGTTGTCGATTGTTTTATGTAGTTATATCCGATTATATTTGTTGTGCTCACTACTTCGGTAGTATGATAGGATCTATGCCAAACGCATATCTTTAAATTCGTAAGAACTATTGATTTATTTACGCACTGTTAATACTGGTCTCCTTTAGCAATCATAACAGCCCATTAATGTCCCACTGCAGGGGCGGGCGGCGAAGTATCCCTACGATGACGGAGGGATACTTGGCCTACTAACCATGCTGGCCAGACGGATTGGTATAGGATTTCAAGTTAAAAGGAGGAATTCTTTTTATTTCGTAAAGATAATATTCACTGATAGTCCCTTAGTCGGTTTTTACGATGTGATAAGATGGGGTGGTGACAAATTGTATTCTTACTCCGTCACCACACGGAGGTTACGACACCTACAAGACAAAAAGATTTGCAGAGCTTTTCAACAATCTTAAAATTCAACTTTATTTATGTTTACTGTCATTGTTATCAATAATATTATTTTAATCTTACATGAAAAGTATAGAGAATATTAATAAAACTATAATATTAAAACCTAAAAAAACAATAATCAGTACATGCATGTCACGAACTAAAACCTTTATAAATAAATATTATATACGTCGCGTTTATTGCGGCCAGCTGCAATTTGTTTTACCTGTAATTTGATGTACAGCCTCTAAGAGAAATATAAGAAATTCGTAACGTCAAGATTTATGAACTACTGATGTTACCATGGTACAGGATGAGCCAGGAATAAAATCCGGGAATTGTTTTCTAACCACAGATCCTGAAAAAAGTTTTAATACATAAGGTTCAAAATTCACAGTAACATGGTTTGAAATTTCGTTGTATTTTCATTTAATTTTTTTTTAGATTTCAATTAATTTTTTTTTACGTTTACAGAATCTTTTAACCCAAGACTTACAAGAAATCTTTAACGACTTACAAGAAGTCCGAATTTTATATATTTTTTAAATAATATATTATTAACATAATTATACTTATATTGTTATTTTATTAATAAAAAACAGAAATTATTGATCCAATGAGACGTCAAACATTTGTACTAAAACTGAATGTTTCTTTCAAACATTTTCCAACCTACGTTTTCAACGTAAACAAGAAACAACATAACATTTTACACGTGGCAATACAACCCTTCAATAAAATCGCTTTCTTCGAAACACCCGATGTATTTTCTTGGCAATTTATGAAGGCTGCCATCCAAAGCGATGGGTCAGCGGTTTATCATGTCGGTTCATTGGCATGTCTTTATCAAATGCGAGAGGGAACCAGGCGATGAATTGCTGGGATAATAAAGGTATTGTTATTCTGTAGGTTGATGTAGAGATAATGATGACGTACCGCATTATTTGGGTTAATAGAAAATTTATGTTATGTGGATGATGTATGAAAAGGGATAACTCTAATTCATTTGTATACAAGGTAACGTTCATTCGATGTACCTTTTTGTATTGTGTTTGCTATGTTTGTTGTGTAACGTTATTTTGCTGTTGTATTGTTTTCAAGAACTTTGAATGTATTTATTTACGATCATAATTCAAAAGTAGTTAATTAAGCTTATTAAGAAAAGGATAAATTGATAAAATCAATCGCTTGTTAATTTTAATGGCAATTAATAACAAAAATCTTTCTTCATATTCAAGGTACTTAGGGAAAAGTAAATAAATATATTACATTTAGCTTTGTACACAAATATCTTTTGTGTAAGTGCATTTTAATTTTGATTTCAGATTATAGATGTTCTCTAAAATTTAGCTACATTACCAAATTTTAAAGAAAAAAACAGCTGGTAATTTTACAGTATCAGATTTCCTCATATTTAAATAAAAGAAATCTAAGACGGTCAAAATTATTTCTTATCTTTCGTTCAAAAATATCAGACTAGCTTTTCTTCGCTTAACCCGGAGTTAAACATTATTGAGTTTTAAAAAAAGAATCTCGCTTTGGTCGCGATACCTCTGGGTTTCAAGACTTTTTTTTCAAGTCTTTTAGATACAGGATATCAGGTGCGATGACGCGAAAAATCCAATTACTTGGCACCAATTCACGCATTCTAATGTACGAAGGCTTTCTACGTGTAACAAAATCTAATCAAAGTTTATGGTCGCCCTTGCGGTTTTTGCCGCTCTACCTTGGAATAGGACGGCGATCTTGTACTCAGATTAGCGGGTGACAACGCGATTTTGTTAAGTTTGAATAAATTTACATTACAAGTGAAATTAGACAGACGATAACAAAATAAAAAAAAGTTTGTCACTTTTATGTATAATAATATTTGTATGATATCTTTGGTGTTTTACATGTATAATATGTATGTTTTTACAATAAAAAAGTATTTAAGTATGTTTATCCGTTGTCTAATACCCATAGTACAAGCTCTGCTTAGTTTAGGACTAGATGGCGTTGTGTGAATGTGTGAGGAGGAATATTATTTTTTATTTTAATTTTTTATGTTTGACTGTGTTTAAATAATTTGTATGATATTTATATATTTTACAGTGTATGTAAAACCTTTTGTGTGTTCTTACTAACATAGCATCATACCCTATTATTGTCCTACTAAGGAGATAGGCTTACTTCCGTGACGGAGGGGAACTTGGCTTATTTAATACTTTGCTACAGGGTACTTCTCCTTTCTTTTCATTGAAATAATGTTATGCTTAAGGAAAAGCTAGGGTAGTAATACAATGTATTTTTAGTCCTTCACTATTATAGAGAATTACTAGACAAGTAAACCAGTACAAATCATCATCATCATAGCACCGCATTAATGTCCTACTGCAGGGACGGGCCTAATCCAGTGATGGAGGGATTCTTGGCCTGCTAATACCACGCTGGCCAGACGGATTGGTATAGGGTTTAATTTCAAGTTTTCCTTCGTCTTTATTTCGTAAAGTTAATATTCACGGATAGTCCCTTAGTCGGTTTTTACGACACCCATGGCATGAGAGGGGTGGTGACATTGTATTCTTACTCTGTCACCACACGGATCTAACCAGCATGTCAATTCTCGTTCCTTAAAAACATTAAAAATAAAGTTAATTTAACTTTTAGTTGTCAAATTGTGACACAATAGGTATTCTTGTATTTATAATTTAAAATCTTTTTAAAATTTTGTAATCGTACTGTAACTAACCATAAAACGGCATTCTGTAATTTTTAAAGTGACAGTTGTAATTTTCGCGCTAAAATGAGTATTCTTGTCTTGTCATTAAGAAACGTCAAAACCTTTGCGTTTATTTTAGGACCGGCATGCAGTGCGCGTGCGCGAGGGAAGCGAAACGAGCGGGAAAAACAAGTTATGGATATCGCCTTATTACATTCAAAGACCCTGATTTTCATACTTTTTTTTCTTAGAATTGAAGTTTACGGAACTTAAAATATTTTAATTTACCGAAGATAATTTCCTGTAGTTGATTTATATGTTAATGTTTTATTTCTGTATATGGAGTTAGAAAATCTATTAAAATTTCCAATCTTTTAAATTGTAAACCGTAAACTGGCAACTCTGTTATTTAACTCTTTTTTGCCATTTAACTTAATTTTAACTTTTTCCTTACCGGACAAGAATACTACTTTGGATTAATTCAAAATTAAATTTAAAAAAATTAAATTTAAGTTAAATTAAATAATATGTTTCTAGAATTGACCTGCAGTATAAATAACTTGTAATTATTTGTTGTGACTTGACAAAGCAGTCATGCTTTGTACAGTAATACAGTGCATACGACTCTTCATAAAACAATTTTACTTGACTTCTCACCTATCTCTTGCACATAATTTTTGACCAATCTATCTAGGGAGCTTGGTAAACATTTATTTTATTTTATTTATTTATTTATTTCATACTTAACACTATCTTTACAGGTTTGCACCTAATACAATAGTGAAGTTTTATCTTATTCTAAATTAAAATATCGTAACTAAATACTATACAATCTTGTTCTAAAATTAATAATAATTAAAAGCTCACTAATCCCAAATAAACACATTTTTTCAAATTAAATTTTTTTCAAATTAAGAAAAAGACAACTCCCGCACTAGGGATCATGCCCTGTGTCGCGGGGACCTTTTACAAACATCAATTAACGGACACAATTTACAGTTACTTGCTTATTTATAAAACAAAAAATAGTCTAATCACACGAAAAATTTAGATTATTTTGATTATTAACATAGGTTGTTTTGTATACTGACGGCTCGGCTCTGTAATAAATCAATCAATCAACTAGCCTATTGCAGTCCACTGCTTGACATAGGCCTTTCCGCACTTGGGTGACTTTTAATTAAAATTATGATGATTTTCAACACTGATTTAACTCAACTTTAACAGATAGCAAATGTAAATAAAGACAACGAATACACTGATGAAGTCCTATCAGGTTATAAAGTGGTACATTTATTGCTGCAATGTAAAATACGTACACTGCAAAATGTATATTTTTTTGTTCGATAAATCCGCATGTTTTAATATCATTTCATTTATGTTAAGCGAGGTTTATCTGCTATCATCTTGAAATGGAATTTATTCCGCAGAATTGTAATTTTAGTAACTGCAGTCCATGAGTTGTTGATAATATGATTATTATTATACTCGACTATATTTTACAATAATTAATTTCACTAGCTTTTGTGCATTTCTCCTTAATTAGAGAAAATTTACTTACTTCTGCCTGAAGTTGGGTTAAACAAAACTGTGGTATTAAACGTCCTTTTGCTAAAAAGATCAATACTACATGCAAAGTTTATTTATTCAAAGTTCTGTAAGTTTTCTTCTTTTTTTCACGTCAAGTAACAGTAACCAGACGTTACTGTTACTTGACGTGCACAATATCCTCTCCAGGTATCGTCAAACTTCGGAATATTTTTATTTCGTAAACATAATTAATTATATTTCATCATAATACCCCATTAATGTCCCACTGCAGGGACGGGCCTCCTCCCATGAAGCAGGGATCCTTGACCTACTAATTCCACGCTGGCCATAAGGATTGGTATAGGGTTTAATTTCAAGTTTTCCTTCTTTTTATTTCGTAAAGATAATATTAACGGATAGTCCCTTAGTCGGTGTTTACGACACCCATGAGATGAGATGGGGTGGTGACATATTTTGTATTCTTACTCCGTCATCACACGTAGAACAATTATATTTACAAGAATATATTTATGACTTAACTTGACAAGTATCGAGATCGCTGTTTCTATTACAAAGCTCACACCTTTAAGTTTATGCTAAATCACCGAGTCCAATATACCACAGAATTACGTTCTATTGTCCAACTTTAAATATACATGTTGTTTCATTGCCCGTTTAAAATGGTTTTGTTTATTAGAACAGCTTTGCTTTTTATAACCTGACCTAGACAATTTATGTGTGTTTTAATTTTGAAAAACATCTGAACTTCTTTTTAATTATTTGCGTTGACGACCTCTGTTGCGTGGTCATAATAGTAAGGGGTCAATCAAACAGTCTTTTTTATACCCAATTATTGACGTTTACTGGTCATATCCTCTCTTTCCTAAAAAGTAGCTTATAATAAACATGCATTACTCAGGCATCTCCTACAGACAAAACGAGTTAAAAATTTAAAATCTAAATAGGTACTTACTTTGTTACTTTTATCTGTAAAACTATAATACAAGATACACGAAAAAAATGTATAAATTGGAGAATATAATATTACCAAAACGTAGGTGTATAATGAATCAACTAAAACGTTCGTATATACATTTATTCCCATTTGAATTGAATCCCACACACGTTTTGGTTAACAAGCACATAATATTACGTTCAGTTTATAAATTGTACTACAAAAATGGTAATCTGTGGTAATACTCTATGAAATGATTTTTTTTTGAAAAATGAAATTTATTTATTGTACTAAGAGAAGCAAAATACATGTTATTATAGATCCCTGGGCCCCACACTAGGATTCCCTGTGTCGCCTATGAGAGTTTAAATAAAATAAGTTACATACGTGATTTTATAATAATGTTGTTTTTTTTAACTAAAACACTGTAGAATACCTACATTAATTTCAATACGTTTTTAATCTTCTTAAATCTATCGCTAAACCTTGTCAATAAGCATAAAAGAATATTTTTTCCTTATTACTCAAATCCCTGTAAAGTCTATGGACTGTCTGTATGGATACGAGTATGGGAACTTTTTCTTATTGCAGTATTCTTATTCAGTTATTGCAGGTCATACCTTGATAATAATCTTATATAATAATAATAATAATAATAATATATATTTATTTTCTCACCACAATATTGTTGATATTACATTTATAGGTAGGTACATAATTATATAAGCACTAATATCGTGGGAGACTGGTGCCTAAGATAGACTCGGGGTCTGTGTTTCAGGACACCAGGTCTCCTCCCCTTGTAATGTACATTTTAATTTTTATGTAACATACGCAAACAGATTTCTTTTAAACAATATTATTCTTTACTACTTCTAAATAAATTGTTAGTATTGCAAGTGTTTTTAACTTAGATACTTTAGTGAGTTTGTATGTAACACGTATAAGTGTGTTTGTTTGTGTGTGTGTGTGTGTGTGTGTGTGTTTGTGTGTGTGTGTGTTGGGTAAGGAGGAGTCTATATGATTATAGGAGTGTTATGACGTACTCTATTCTGGAGCAGTGAGAATCGCCTCAGTGTCATCATAGTTCAACCCAAGTAGCCAATCAGTTATCTTCCCCTTACACATGTTTTTGGTAAGACTGAATATATGTAAGCTTTTATTGACCTTATTATATAGGTAACCACCCAAGTCACAAAAGAACCGCTTTGAAAATTTTTTGGACAGTTTCTTGCGTTGTACAGGATTGTATCTTCTTTTACCTTTGGTTAATGATTGATCATATTTAAGTAATGTATGTTGTTTTATTAAGGTGTTAAGTATAAAAAGCTGGCGGACTGTCAAAACTCTCCAGTCTCTGTACAATAAGTCAGTGGGGTATCGGTAAGGCCTGAATGACGCCACCTTTAGAATAGCTCTTTGTGCTCTCTCCAAGCTAATCAGTGTGGTTTTCGGCGCACCACCCCAAGATGTAATGCAGTAGGTTATTATTGATTGTGCTAGGGCAAAGTATACATTTTTCAATTGCTTAAAATCTAGGACACCTCTTAATGTTTTAAAGATGTATATCAGTTTTCGTAGTCTGGTGTTAATCGCATGTATATGTTCGTCAAATCTGAGATTGCTATCAATCACAACTCCTAAGTACTTAACTGCATCTTTTCTTTGCAATTGCATACAGTCACATGTATCCCTGTGTGGGCCAAGACAAGTGTGAACTTTTATGACTTGAGTTGTTGACTGCAGTGTGTTATTTTTGTGAGAGAACTTGATATACGTAGTTTTATCGCTATTTAAAGTTAGTAGATTGCTTCGTAACCATTTCGACACAATGTTGAAGCCTGATTGTGTGTACTTATATACTTCGTCCCAAGTATCAGCATTGAACAGGAGAGCGGTGTCATCGGCAAAACTTATTATTTTACCTCTGGGAAGAGTGAGCATACCCAAATCGTTGATATAAATAAGAAACAACGTAGGACCAAGCACACTCCCTTGAGGCGTGCCATAACTGAGTGTGCGCTCGTCACTTGTGTATTCAGCTATTTTAACTCTCTGAGTACGCTCACATAAGTAGTCTTTAAAAAGGCTGAGTGAGACCCCTCTAATTCCCAGGTTTTCCATTTTTCGGATTAGCAGAGGTACAGAAACCGTGTCAAATGCCTTCGAAATATCCAGGAACACACCTAAAACCTTCTGCCCCTCATCCATCTTTGTTACTATATGGTTAGTAAGTTCGTGTACTGCATCAGAAGTAGATTTACCTGCACGGAACCCAAATTGCGCTGGTGAAAACAGATTGTTACTCTCCAGAAAGTCAACGAGTCTACTATTCATAATCCGTTCCAATATTTTTGATAGAGCAGGGAGTACAGCAATCGGTCTATAATTATTGACACTGTTTCCGTCCCCACTCTTATAGATTGGATGTATGACGGCCTCTTTAAATACGTTGGGGAATCTGCCTGTAGAGAGCACAAGGTTACAAATGTAAGTGAACGGAGGCACTATCGTGGTTTCATATCTCTGTAGAAGATTGCTGGATATTTTGTCCCAACCCACAGCACAGTTCGAGCGAAGTGATCTTAAGATAGTGGTAACTTCTGTTTCGTCGGTTGGTAACATAACCATTGATTGTGGGCTTTTATTCTCCATAATGAGCTCAAGTCGCTCACTCTGTGGGCTTAAGTTTTGTTCCGCAAGCTGTTTGCCAATCCTTGAAAAATAATCGTTAACAGCATTTATCGAACACTCCGGTGTGGCCCGGATATTCAACAAATGAGACGATGCACTTTCTGTATTTTTTGTTCTACCTGATATGTTATTTATAACCGACCATATCTGCTTTGGATTATTACCTGCCTTGTAAATATAGTAGTATATAGTTGTTTATTAATATTTAAATAATATTTAATTAATATCATCAATAAAGTTATAGTTTTATTTGTACAAACCCTCACAAAAGTTCTGCATCGCCCACAGTTCCTTTCAATACTGAACTATAAAAACGATATCCAAATGAACTTTATTCGAAAGACTTAGAGTTCAAATTGCCACACATTCTTATTTAACTCTGACATTTTTTCCACCAACGCAGTTATCCCTTTAATCAGCATAATTTACTTTTAGGTTTCTTTTTGTATTATTAGCTTTACATTACATGTTTTGAATATTTTATTGAATTCGTAATAGTCTGGACCGTTCTCTAACGTAATCTGTACCTATGTACATTATTATGAAACTGAACACTGAATTATACTCGTATAGGAAAAAAGATTTTGGCTCTGTATAATGTAAGGTTTGATAAAGCCTTGGTGGCAAACCGGTCATGTAAGCGGCTGCAGTGCACGACATAGATAGATGTATTATTTTTCAGATGTTTTTTTATTTTGCAGATGGCTACCTATGTATTATGTAGTATTCTTACAATAATAATTGAATTAATGGGCAGTTGGAAATCAACAATTTGCTCTTTCTCAAGCTAATTGAAAATAAAAACTTTATTTTCTATTCATTTACCCCCTTACTCATAAACGCATTTTAAATTTAATCACTGTTTAGCGAGATTTTTACTACGAAAACCAACCTTATACCAAACAACGTAAGAGTTTAAGCTAATTAATCAATTGACTAAAAAGAGATTGGGCAAAATTAACCCAGAACCAACAGGAACAAAATATATGCCGGTTTATTAGTCTTGCTAGGAGAAACATTTTAATAAAAAAAATTCTCCCCTAGGTGCTGTCCAACTATAATTACACACAATTAAAAAACAGTTTTTTTCTATTTCGTAACGCTAATAAAAACAAAGCAATACATGTAACGTTATCTAATTGATATTAAAATCTTTACTCGCTACAAAAAATACCAAGCGACCCGCGTCATGCGCAGATTCAGGTATTATTTTACTTTTTCACTCTCACACCACATGAATTACGCGGTGTCCTACGTGGGCGACGAAAGCGACACGACGCGACGCGATGCTACACACGACAAGGGTTCTATATGATTACACCAGGTCTCGTCGCAGACCGTCACATAAGACACAAGTAGGGTACGCCGTTGATTTGATGGCGTATGTCGCGTTCGTCGCTTCGCGGTGCGTCGTTTTCGTCACCCACGTAGGACATCGCGTTAGACAGAGATGGCACTTTGTTAAATTAATCATTTAGGAGAATATGTCGTACAGAATCCTGTATCCACGGTATGCGTACTGTTATAGACATACAATGTTACCCTTATTCCATACCACGCACACTCTCATACACAGTCAGCATTTCTTACTCAGTCAGCATTTCTCATTCATATCCTCACGATCCATTCATTCACACCTCAGTCTAATTCCATCATCAGAACCGAACGGCTGTCTCAAACCTAATTCATTATTTTATTTTTTTAAAAACCTAAACCCAAATTGACTCTTAACATTTGGTGGCAGCGGTGGGATTAATAAATTATAATCCCCGGTACGTCTTCGAACAAGTAATACGCGAGTGTACGTTTTGTAAGTGCCGACTCCATTGTGTGCTATTGAACTATTATACCGAGTTCGGGCCCGGCTTCACTCGACGTTCCTGTTCCTGCAAGGCCCACTGCTGTGCACTGCTCGTGCTGCAATACTCGACGTTCCTGTTCCTGCAAGGCCCACTGCTGCGCACTGCTCGTGCTGCAGCCGGTCTTTATTCTAAACCTATAAAACTACTTATCCCGTCGCGTAAAAATAAAAGTGATAGCCTACATTTAGACTCCGACGACGGCAACGTGACGCAATTATCCAGCGGCTTATCAGTACCTATATCCGTTTCATCGAAAGCTACAAGCAACAATGAACATTCTTATCACGCTCTCTACATTCCTGTAAGTGATTTTATGTATATCATTTGGTCATTGCTATAATTCTATTGTTAATTTTGAACGATTGTGTTTTATCCTTATATTATTGTATCTTATTCTTTATTGTGTAATATTTAAATCAATTATTATGGCTGAAAGATCACAGAGTCCCAAATTTGAAAAACCCGAAATAGCCATAACCGATACCGAGGAGGATATTCAAGGCCAATGCCCTCCACCTCAAGGACCTTCAACCAGAGCGTCCTCTAGAAAAAAAACTACTCCTTTTAAAGTAGATATTGAACTTCCAACTTTACTTAAATTTATTAAAACTTATGATGGTTCCAGAGAAAAATTAAATTCATTTCTTGTAAATTGTAACAACGCATACGAATTAGCTTCAGACACACAGAAAGATATACTCTTTAAATACATCCTTTGCCAACTACAGGGTAAAGCAGAAACCGCTTGCTCAATTAAAGAGTTTACCAATTGGCAACAACTCAAAGAGTTCCTCAAAACACAATTTAGTGAGAGGAAACACTATGCCCATCTTTTAACCGACCTTCAGGATTGTAAACAACAATTTCAGGAAAACGTTAGTCAGTATGCTCTACGAATTGAGACATGTCTATCCGAATTACTAACGGAAATTTCTATTTCACACGGGCATAAAAGCCGAGAAATGATAGGACGAACAGCTGCAATGGAGGAATTAGCCCTCCATCATTTCCAAATGGGATTAAAACCCCATATATCCAATATTATTAGATGTAAATCAATTAAAACCTTAAATGAAGCCATAAACCTCGCTATTTCGGAGGAGAAAATTTATCATTCCTTAAACAAACAAACACAATCTAATAACCAGCTATTACGCCAAGACAAAGCGAACACATCAAAATCTAACAATCAATTTATGCGTCGTAACTCAATCCAATCCAGCTCAAAGTTTTATCCTAATCCTACACGACCTATGAACGGTAATAATAATTACAGCCCTTCGGCTCCATTTTGTAGATATTGTAAGACCCCTGGGCATTTATTAGAACAATGCCAAAAACGGAAATATAACAATAACCGTTTTAATAATCCTGATCGGACCCAATCAGGGCCGACTCATCGTGTAAACTTTGTTGCCGAAGAACCATCAGAATATAATAATGATGACTATCCTAATAACCTCGAAGAAGGCTACGATACGGTAGATACCGGTTCAAAAAACGAGTAACCGTCTCGTCCCGGTGTCGTGCGGGACATCGTAATGTAAAAATCGACACTCATAAATCTAGTAAGCCTTCAATATCCTCTAAGATCACACGACAGGGTAACCAGCCCCAAAACGGAGATCTTAATTCTAATCTCAATAAGGTCACACGTCAGGGTAACCAGCCCCAAAACGGAGATCTTAATTCTAATTTCAATAAGGTCACACAGCAGGGTAACCAGTCCCAAAACGGAGACCTAAAATCTTTAAAAAAAAGTCTTCTGCAGGCATCGATACAAGATGGCCTAGCTCATTCTCTGCAAGCATCTATACAAGATAGCTTAGCTCATCCTATGCAGGCATCGATACAAGATGGCCTAGTTCATTCTATGCAAGCATCTATACAAGATAGCTTAGCTCATCCTCTGCAGGCATCGATACAAGATGGCCTAGCTCATTCTCTGCAAGCATCTATACAAGATAGCTTAGCTCATCCTATGCAGGCATCACTAAGAGATAGCCTAGCAAAACATAAAACCAATTCCAAATCCTCTTTATCTTACAAATGTAACGTTTTTGAGATCACAAATAATCCTGCAAAAACACTATTGCCACATGTCTTGATTAATTCTTCCGTTTCGGACATACGATTATCCTTATTAGTAGATTCAGGTTCATCGGTAAGCTTAATTAAACACTCTTGTATAGCGAGATATCCCAAGCTGACAAGAGAAGCCATTCAATTAAAAGGTATTGAATCAACAGAAGAATCTCTTCACACTCGTGGACATTTCCAATTAGAAATTCATCTTCCTAAATGCAAATTAACGCACCAGTTTCACGTGATTGATATAGTTCACTTACCTTATGACGGTATCATAGGTTCTGATCTGCTCAATGCTCACAGTTGTAATATAAATTACAATGATAATCTTCTTCATCTCGGGAAGTCATCTTTAAAGCTGCACTTCCACGATCCTGCTTATATTATTCCGCCCAGAACCGAAACCGTTATTGAATGTTCCGTCTCAAATCCTGAAATAAAAGAAGGCTTGATCCTAGACCAAAAACTTTCAGATTCACTATTAATTGCTAATTGTTTAGTACATGTGAAAGAAAACAAACGAATAAATATATCGGTCTTAAACACGTCCGAAAAGCCTACCACGTTAAAGTCCAACTTGAATCTGCACCTTGAAGCTATAAGTGGCATTAAATTTAAAAATCTTTCTCCTTATCCAATTCATCACGTAAACCAAACATATAATAGCTTTAAACGTACAGAAGAAGTATTAAAACAGTTACGTGTTTCACATCTAAATGAAGAAGAGAAAGAAGCACTCTTACAATTATGTTCAGACTTTTCTGACATATTTTATTTACCCGGTGAAAACCTCACGCACACAAATGCTCTAAAACACGAAATTAAAACCACAACTGATATCCCTATACATACTAAAACTTACAGATTTCCTGAAGTACATAAAGCCGAAGTTCGAAAGCAAATAGATAAAATGTTAAACCAAAATATAATAGAGCCTTCCGATTCCCCTTGGTCATCACCAATATGGGTTGTTCCCAAAAAACTTGACGCTTCTAACGTACAAAAGTGGCGAGTGGTGATTGATTATCGAAAATTGAACGACGTCACAATCGGCGACACTTACCCGATTCCTCAGATTACAGAAATCCTGGACCAACTTGGGAACAGTAAATATTTCTCAACCTTAGATCTGGCATCCGGGTTTCACCAGATTAAATTAAATGACGCCGATAAACCTAAAACTGCTTTCAATGTCCCTGAAGGACATTTTCAATTTACTAGAATGCCATTCGGACTTAAAAACGCTCCTTCAACATTCCAGAGACTAATGAACTCTGTGTTATCAGGCCTACAAGGCATTAAAAGTTTTGTTTACTTAGATGATGTCGTTTCCTATGGATTTGATTTGAAAACGAGTATTTGTAACCTAACGTCTATTTTCCAAAGAATCCGAGAATTCAATCTCAAATTACAGCCCGACAAATGCGAGTTTCTTCGCCGCGAAGTCTGTTATCTTGGTCATGTAATCACTGAGCAAGGTGTCAAACCAAACCCAGATAAGATCAAATCCGTAACTGCATTTCCTACTCCAAAGTCACCTAAAGACATAAAATCGTTTCTTGGCCTTGTCTCGTACTACCGACGTTTCATACCTGATTTTTCAAAGATAGCTAAAGTCCTCACTCATCTTCTAAAGAAAGACATTTTATTTAAATGGGAAAATCAACAGCAGCTTGCGTTTGATACTTTAAAACACAAGCTAACGTCAGCTCCGCTTCTCATCTATCCTGACTTCTCTCAACCGTTCATTCTTACATGCGATGCCTCTAATTATGCCGTTGGCTGTGTTCTTTCACAAGGATCTGTGGGCAAGGACCAACCGGTAGCGTTTGCTTCTCGCACCCTTAATAAAAGCGAATGTAACTACAGCACAACGGAAAAAGAATTACTAGCCATTTTATTCGGTTGCAAAACTTTCCGCCCCTACCTTTATGGTCATAAATTCCTAATCGTCACTGATCATAGACCATTAAAATGGTTATTCAATCACAAAGACCCCAGCAGTAAACTCCAACGTTGGAGGTTAAAGCTCGAGGAATATGATTACGATATCATATATCGCAAGGGCAAACTAAATTCAGCTGCTGATGCTCTCTCTCGATACCCAGTAAATCCAATCTACTCTGAAAAAGAAAATACGTTAAACACGGATAATCCTGATAACCAACTTTCACTACAACCATCACAACCTCCAAATTCACTTAATGAAGCAGTTAACGATCTGCAAAGCCTCCTAGTGTCCCCGCCATCTAACGTTGACACGAACCTTATAAATCCTGAAATCGAAAACGAGGTAATGGATTACTTAAGCTCCATCACAGATGAACCGCAACCTGAAACAGAAACTGAAACAGAACCTCAACCTTCGACTAGTTGGCAAAACCCTGAAACCTTACCTGTTCCTACTCAACAGCATGCTGTAACCTCACCAATACCTGAAAACTTACCTTTATCCGAAGTAACATACAGCAAGTACCTAAAATTACCTATTAAAACATATGACACATTAATAACCCAACATAACGAAAACCTTCTCAAAGGAACACAAAAGCTAGTGTTAATACCAACCTCTATAGATATGGACGAATCTATGCCCTACGTCCAAGAGGTACTTAATAACTGTCCAGAACCTGATCGTAGTGAATTTCTAAAATTAGATAGAACTCTATACACCTTTTTACCCTTAAGTTTTGAAAATAAAACCTATCTATTTCTATTCACAAAGGTGCACTATTTTGATGACTACTCATATTCAGATATATTTAATTCTTTGAAACATGCACGTGATGAGATAATAGTGTTTTACCCCATGACAAATGAAATTAGCATATCTGATTTCAAAAATCCATTTGACAAACATTCTTTTGTTAAAATCTACAATATGCTGAGCTACTTATTTCATGGGACCAACATTAAATTACATATATATAATAATCACATTATATACCCATCACTTTCTGAAATCCCTAAGATCTTAAAGGAAAACCACGATATTCCTATCGCAGGACATTTAGGATCCAATAGAATGCTAAATCGGATTAAAGAAAGATTCTACTGGAAAAACATGCGCAGCGACATTGAAACCTACATAAAAAGCTGTTCCTCATGTCAAATAAATAAAGCTCTACGTAAAGTAAATAGAGCACCAATGGTAATAACCTCGACATCGACATCCCCTTTCGAGAGGCTATCTCTCGACATCGTAGGCCCTTTACCAGAATCTGGCACAGCTAAACTTAGATTTATTTTAACCATGCAAGATGACCTCACTAAATTCTCATTAGCTTATCCGCTTCGTAGTAATACCGCTGAAGAGTCATGCGATTGCTTACTACATTTTATTTCATTGTTTGGAATTCCTAAACATGTTCTCACCGACCAAGGCACCAATTTTACGGCGGACCTATTTAAGAAAACTTGCGACTTCCTCAAAATAAAACAACTATGGTCTAGCCCTTATCATCCCCAAACGCAAGGCGCTTTGGAAAGGTCACACTCAACCCTTAAGGAATACTTGAGACCGTATATAAACGATAACCAAGATAATTGGCCCCGGTATGTTTATACCGCGATGTTAGCGTATAACACTGCTGTTCATACAACAACGCACTATTCACCTTATGAACTATTGTTTGGCCATAAGCCACACATTCCAGACTCTGTATACGACGATACATCCACTGCGACATACCCGGAATATGTAAAAATGCTACAACACCGGATGAAACATACGCGTGATAAAGCGTTAGAGTTCATTCATAAATCAAAAATAAATTCAAAGAACTATTATGATACGCGTTCTCGTTCCGTAACTTACAAAATAGGCGATTACGTCATGTTAAAAAATCACCTTAGACTACGCAAGGCCTTATCGCCTGTATGGAAAGGTCCGTACAAAGTAGTCAAAATACATGGCAATCATACACTATCGTTATTAATAAATCGGCGCCATGTAAAACATCATTTTGATGAAATCAAACATGTGGACGTCCGAGAACAATGAATACTAGCTTATATAGCTATATAAATTTTAGCAAATAGTTATACTAATATTTTACTATTATTATATTTTATCTATTATTTTACCTAAGTAGATTTTTATAAGTAAGTATAATATAGTTAGGTACAACTCTTTCATCTAGAATTATCAAATGTCTCTTTTCATTACAGCATACTGGCTCATGGTCGTCCAGGACTTATCAAACCAATCGACAAGAGTCCTGGTATATATTTTGATCCAATTGGTGAACTCAAAATTCGTGTAAGCCATTTAGATATAGTAACACCTTTCGATATATCACATATTGAACCCCATATTCAAAACATTAATTCTATATTAGGAACAATACGGTTAGTGTGTGGTCAAATCCAGATCAAAACCACAAATAACTTAGAATGTCACAATATACTGGAACCGTTAACTACGCGATATCACGATATGACTTCAGCTTACTCCGCCATTTCCCATTTAGTAATAAATAGGGCTAAACGAGGAGCATGGATAGGTGGTATTGGTTCTCTGGCAAAAACCATATTTGGCACTCTGGACGAGGATGACGCTGATCGATATGACAACGCCATCCAAAATATTCAAGATAATGAAAAGAGACTGGGATCATTAATAAAAGAAAATATATTAATTACCACAACAGTGTTATCAAAGTTTAACAAAACTTTACATGAAATAAAACTTAATGAAGCCAGTCTCAATCAAGCTATCGACAATTTCACGTTAAAATTAAATAATATTACTGCTATTTCTAACCAGTTAAATATGAAAGCATATATTAATTCAATCTTAAACAGTTTAGAAGCATCTATACTCACCTTATCATTTCAGCTAGAAGACATAACAAACGCTGTTATGTTATGTAGTCAAAACATCCTGCATCCTGTTATTTTATCACCGACTCAATTGTATCAAGAAATTGTCGATAACTATAGATACTTACCCGTAGATTTTAAGTTACCTGTAAGCTTAGAATTAAATAATATTCATAGTTTAATGAATATATCTAGTGTATTATGTTATAGTTTAAACAACAAGATTGTGTTTGTATTGAAAATACCTTTGGTGTCTCCTAAACAGTTTAATTTGTTCCATAGCATAGCATTACCAACCCCGCACAATAGTATTAAACCAGAGTCTTTTAGTTTTATAATTCCCACTAGTAAGTACATAGCAATGACCAAGGATAAATCAGAATATTGTAACCTCGATTCGATAAAGGAATGTACAGCGATAAGCGCGCGTGAATACATCTGTGACGTCATGACGGTGTTCCCGGTAAACGCGAACCCGTGTTGTGAGAGTGAATTGTTATCGAAAGTGATAAGTGTTTTACCAGTACAGTGTCGTACCGATTTTCTACACGGACATATAGACTTATGGAAACCACTTTACAATAATAATTGGATTTATGTACAATCACAGAATAATAAACTTTATGTTGAATGCCCAAATCAAACGATAATGGAAATTAATATTATTGGTACAGGTATCCTGAGCATTCAGGACAATTGTGTACCTCTGAAAAGAGTTGTCTTGAAGGTTCATGTTGGTAGAGCAGATATAAGCACCGGGAGGTTCTTGATAAACAGTCCGGTGAGCCAGTTTTGTACAGTATCGTTCTGCCGTCTGCCTGCCACTCCGTTACGGTGGTCAGGATCAGACGTTACCCAGGGGACGCGACGTGGACGCAGATACTGTAAGCCCCCCATCCTGGTGCCCGATCCTTTTGTTGAGCCCCCTGGTTTTGACAGCTGCCGTACTGTGTGGAAAAGGGCAAATAGGTTTAGGACTGGACAAGGGCGATGCAACTACCATCTCCACCGATGGGGTCTCAAAGACTCGCCGGGGTGTGATTGTGGAGCTCCAAAACAAACGATGATGCACATCGTCGAGGAATGTCCCCGACGTCGTTTCTCTGGGGGAATGCGTGAGCTCCACAACCTTACTCCGGCCGCAAACGATTGGCTCCTCCAGCTGGATATAGATGTATAGGGTTCAAAGCAGAAGCCATACGCAATGATGATGATGATGATGATGATGAGGACAATTGTATTGCTTACTGTAAAAGTACCAAATTAATACCACAATACAATAGTGTAAAAATTAATGTAACTGTTACCTATTCCGATTTTAGTATTATAAACGACACTTGTTGTAACCTAGATAAGTTTAGAGATGTAATAACAAGTAGTAATGAGCCTCAGTTGAAATTACAAAACATTGATTTAGACATCTTTACATCAGAAACAAAATCAAAATTAAAATCCATTACCGATCAAACAGATACTATAATAAACCAACACCCAATTATAAAATATGAGACTCATTATTCAATTTTAATTATAATTATTATTGTTATAATTTCTATATTCTGTATTCTTAAATTGTTTTATTATATTAAATCGCACAGCCGTTCTTCCCAACTTTTCCCTACTTTATTCAAGTCAGTCCCAGTTAATCCTTCACCAGACACAACTTCAAACCCCGATCCAGTCATTCCTATTAAAATCACCAAACATATTCAAGAAAATGAAAACCTTCCATCTCCTAGTATAAGAAGAAATGTCTAAAGATAGTCCATTGATTATCTTCCTAAACATCGAAATTTAAACCCCGATGTTTAGTCCACCCCTGGGAGGTGTTATAGACATACAATGTTACCCTTATTCCATACCACGCACACTCTCATACACAGTCAGCATTTCTTACTCAGTCAGCATTTCTCATTCATATCCTCACGATCCATTCATTCACACCTCAGTCTAATTCCATCATCAGAACCGAACGGCTGTCTCAAACCTAATTCATTATTTTATTTTTTTAAAAACCTAAACCCAAATTGACTCTTAACAGTACGTTAGGGAGCTGTTCTCATATGATAAGTGTAATATATTACTTAGGTCACGCTAGACATGTACGCATAGAACATCCTGCAGGTCCAATGCATTTCTTTTTTTTTTTATTAAAAAAGACTACTCCCGCACCAGAATGTCATGCCCTGTGTCGCGGGAACTTTTCACAAACATCAATTAACGGACACAGAAAACACCCAGACTCAGGACAATAATTTGTGGACCTCACAAATAATTGTCCTGCGTGGGGATCGAACTCACAACCTCGTGCACGGCAGCCGCTTGCGCTACCGTCGCGCCACCGAGGTCGTCGGTCGATTCCGTGATTGTTGACTTATAGATGGTTATCCGCGTGGTGTAAAGTAAGAATATAATATGTCACCACCCCATCTCATCCCATGGGTGTCGTAAAAACAGACAAAGGGACTGTCCGTGAATATTATCTTTACGAAATAAAAAGAAGGAAAACTTGAAATTACACACTTTACCACTCCGTCAGGCCAGCGTGGAATTAGTAGGCCAAATATCCCTCCGTCACGGGAGGAGGTCCGTCCCTGCAGTGTGACATTAATGGGCTGTTATGCTAGATGGTTATGTATTATTAAACATTAAAACACGTAACGTAGTTTTCATTCATAGCTAACTGTTATGAGCCTTATATCTCTCATACCCCATACATATACAATAAACAAATAATGAAAATTACATAAGTTTAACATGTGTAATAATGAGGGATATATATTAGTTCTGTTGATCCTGGGTTTTTTTGTATGAAATTTGCCCATTGTCCTTTAAGAGGCGTTTATGAGTAAGGGGGTTATTTATTTAAAAATAGTTAAGCTTTTGATTTATTATTATATTTTAGACTGAAGATCTGTCTGAATAATATAATCTTACTCTCAACATTTACATAAGATGCCAAGTTAATTTATTTACAGAATTGTCATTCAAATAGATAAGGGTATAATTAGATCCATTTAGTTAGGTTTCAAAAATAGACCAATTGATGAGGTTTAGTTTATTTATGGAACAATTGGCTAAGATTTTATTTAAATATTTATTTTGGATTGCTGAATTGCTTCTACGAGTATTAACCCATAAGCTTGTATTGAATGAGTTCTGAGAAGTATAACAATTATTTTTCTAAATATTAAACGGGTAAAATGTTAGTAATAATAAGCATGAGTACTTTATTTCTAAATTGTGTTTGAGATATATTTTGCGCAATTGTTTAATAAATATTGCTCTCTTTCTTATACTTACTCTTTTTTGATTAATTAGAATAATTTTCAAAAGCCATTCACGATAGACAATTGTATCGAAATCCAAAAGAGATGTAAGTAAATTGAGAGGCTAGACTTTGTCAGACCGTGATCCTGACAATAAACTAAAGAGGATATCTATGCCTACTTACTACTTAAGTTGTTTTGGCGAGTGTTTCTTTTGTGTCTATGAATATCTGAATTTTCTTTAATTATTGACTTTAAAGACATACAAGAACAGAAAAGGTATGGTGATTTTTTTTGTGTAATGTAACAAAATAAATATCATCATCATCATAACAGCCCATTATTGTTCCACTGCAGGAACGGGCCCCCTCCTGTGACGGAGGGATAATGATACTTGGCCTACTAATACCACCTTGGCCAGACGGATTGGTATAGAGTACTATATATTTTTAAGTTTTCCTTCTTTTTATTTCGTTAAGATTATATTCACGAATAGTCCCTTAAGGGCATTGCATTGCTCAAACCCCAAAAACACGCTCGGTTTGGAGAAGTTTGTTGACGAATCCTTACATACGTTTACTTCACAAAAAAACATGAATAAACTAGATACTACCGAAAAAATTTTGTATTGATTAAAAACGCTAATTATTTCTTAAAAACTTCCAAAAAAAAATCACGAAATCTGGTATTTTAATAACTAAATATCAAATTGTCTATTAAACGGATGATTGATTTTATTCGAAATTTATACAAAAAATGTGCTATATTCTAACTAATAATCTGTATTGATTACTTTATCTTAATTATTCGTTATATTTAAAATAATTGATAAAAACTAGATTTTCATAAAATCCCCGCGCCTGCACCCCCGCTACCGCCGTGACGATTGCTCGGGAGTCGCACATTCAGTGTCGTTACGACTCTTGTGACGGGTGGACTGTACGACCGTATTTTCTTACCGAATAAAACTTTAAACCGACCAACTTTGAATGAAAAAATATTGTAAATAAAAAGTACACAATTGTTTTTAATAATACTACTTGTAATTAAGTTCATAAGTGTAATATATCCTAGTTTTTTAAATAATTTTGTTTTTTAATCACTCATAGACTATGCCTAAATATAAAAATAAACGTAATGTGAAGCGTGGCCGAGCTCTTCAAAATTATTGGTAAGTACCTACAAGCTAAATATTATACATTTATATTATTTTATACCTTTGTATGCTTTAGTTAGACACGTTTTTATTTGTAGGATGCGATGTTTAGATTCATTTTTAGAACATCGGCATTGCTTCGATTAAACTTATATTTTGAGTACCTTGATAGTACCTAGGCTTTCGGTGGACTCCGAAGGTAGGTAGACATCAGCCATGATGGCAGTACCTACGTAAACCAGCAAGTTGGTACTCGTTTAAAAGAGCTCAGGGAGACCTAGGTGACTGTGAGGGACTGACTTATGGTGGACTACGAAGGTAGGTAGACTTCAGTCATGATGACAGTACCTACGTAAACCAGCAAGTTGGTACTCGTTTAAAAGAGCTCAGGGAGACCTAGGTGAATGTGAGCGACTGACTTATGGTGGACTACGAAGGTAGGTAGACTTCAGTCATGATGGCAGTACCTACGTAAACCAGCAAGTTGGTACTCGTTTAAAAGAGCTCAGGGAGACCTAGGTGACTGTGAGGGACTGACTTATACTGGACTCCGAAGGTAGGTAGACTTCAGTCATGATGGCAGTACCTACGTAAACCAGCAAGTTGGTATTCGTTTAAAAGAGCTCAGGGAGACCTAGGTGACTATGAGGGACTGACTTATGGTGGACTCCGAAGGTAGGTAGACTTCAGTCATGATGGCTGTACCTACGTAAACCAGCAAGTTGGTACTCGTTTAAAAGAGCTCAGGGAGACCTAGGTGACTGTGAGGGACTGACTTATGGTGGACTACGAAGGTAGGTAGACTTCAGTCATGATGGCACTACCTACGTAAACCCAGCAAGTTGGTACTCGTTTAAAAGAGCTCAGGGAGACCTAGGTGACTGTGAGGGACTGACTTATGGTGGACTCCGAAGGTAGGTAGACTTCAGTCATGATGGCAGTACCTACGTAAAACAGCAAGTTGGTACTCGTTTAAAAGAGCTCAGGGAGACCTAGGTGACTGTGAGGGACTGACTTATGGTGGACTACGAAGGTAGGTAGACTTCAGTCATGATGGCAGTACCTACGTAAACCAGCAAGTTGGTACTCGTTTAAAAGAGCTCAGGGAGACCTAGGTGACTGTGAGGGACTGACTTATGGTGGACTCCGAAGGTAGGTAGACTTCAGTCATGATGGCAGTACCTACGTAAACCAGCAAGTTGGTACTCGTTTAAAAGAGCTCAGGGAGACCTAGGTGACTGTGAGGGACTGACTTATGGTGGACTACGAAGGTTGGTAGACTTCAGTCATGATGGCACTACCTACGTAAACCCAGCAAGTTGGTACTCGTTTAAAAGAGCTCAGGGAGACCTAGGTGACTGTGAGGGACTGACTTATGGTGGACTCCGAAGGTAGGTAGACTTCAGTCATAATGGCAGTACCTACGTAAACCAGCAAGTTGGTACTCGTTTAAAAGAGCTCAGGGAGACCTAGGTGACTGTGAGGGACTGACTTATAGTGGACTCCGAAGGTAGGTAGACTTCAGTCATGATGGCACTACCTACGTAAACCCAGCAAGTTGGTACTCGTTTAAAAGAGCTCAGGGAGACCTAGGTGACTGTGAGGGACTGACTTATGGTGGACTCCGAAGGTAGGTAGACTTCAGTCATAATGGCAGTACCTACGTAAACCAGCAAGTTGGTACTCGTTTAAAAGAGCTCAGGGAGACCTAGGTGACTGTGAGGGACTGACTTATGGTGGACTACGAAGGTAGGTAGACTTCAGTCATGATGGCACTACCTACGTAAACCCAGCAAGTTGGTACTCATTTAAAAGAGCTCAGGGAGACCTAGGTGACTGTGAGGGACTGACTTATGGTGGACTCCGAAGGTAGGTAGACTTTAGTCATGATGGCAGTACCTACGTAAAACAGCAAGTTGGTACTCGTTCAAAAGAGCTCAGGGAGACCTAGGTGACTGTGAGGGACTGACTTATGGTGGACTACGAAGGTAGGTAGACTTCAGTCATGATGGCAGTACCTACGTAAACCAGCAAGTTGGTACTCGTTTAAAAGAGCTCAGGGAGACCTAGGTGACTGTGAGGGACTGACTTATGGTGGACTCCGAAGGTAGGTAGACTTCAGTCATGATGGCAGTCCCTACGTAAACCAGCAAGTTGGTACTCGTTTAAAAGAGCTCAGGGAGACCTAGGTGACTGTGAGGGACTGACTTATGGTGGACTACGAAGGTAGGTAGACTTCAGTCATGATGGCACTACCTACGTAAACCCAGGAAGTTGGTACTCGTTTAAAAGAGCTCAGGGAGACCTAGGTGACTGAGAGGGACTGACTTATGGTGGACTCCGAAGGTAGGTAGACTTCAGTCATGATGGCAGTACCTACGTAAAACAGCAAGTTGGTACTCGTTTAAAAGAGCTCAGGGAGACCTAGGTGACTGTGAGGGACTGACTTATGGTGGACTCCGAAGGTAGGTAGACTTCAGTCATGATGGCAGTACCTACGTAAACCAGCAAGTTGGTACTCGTTTAAAAGAGCTCAGGGAGACCTAGGTGACTGTGAGGGACTGACTTATGGTGGACTACGAAGGTAGGTAGACTTCAGTCATGATGGCACTACCTACGTAAACCCAGGAAGTTGGTACTCGTTTAAAAGAGCTCAGGGAGACCTAGGTGACTGTGAGGGACTGACTTATGGTGGACTCCGAAGGTAGGTAGACTTCAGTCATGATGGCAGTACCTACGTAAAACAGCAAGTTGGTACTCGTTTAAAAGAGCTCAGGGAGACCCAGGTGACTGTGAGGGACTGACTTATGGTGGACTACGAAGGTAGGTAGACTTCAGTCATGATGGCAGTACCTACGTAAAACAGCAAGTTGTTACTCATTAGGTCTTGACCTAGTTGACTTTGAGACATTTACTTAGGTACCTTTTTTTTCTCCAATGTTTTGATATCGACAAAATTACAAGTACCAATTAAAACAGGACATGTGGTAAATATAAGTTTATTTTGTTGCTTTTTATGTAAGCTGAAATAAGTGTTTATTTACGGCATCACATTGTAAACGTCTAAAATTATGAGAGCTTTTCATCTATATCTATCTATATATTAGTGGCGAAGTGTCCATATAACTCGATTCCTACCGGCTTACCTTTGCAAAAACCGCTTACCATTGTCTATTAATCAATTATAAATCAATGACGCAACATCTACTCAATACAAAATAATATAAAACAAAAAAGTATTCTCTTACGTAAATCGCAATAATAACAAATATGTAATATAATAATTCTATATAATAATATTTATTTACGTACTCATAACGCCATCTAGTAATTAAAAATTGTCAACTAACTATATGTTTGTTATGGTTCAGGAAGAGAGTGAGGCGCGCATGCGCGGGGCGGCGGTAAGCCGGTCGCGAAATTAGGAATCCAGTACAACAGACTGTACGGAAATCGTACGGTCACGTGACACTTTGTCTTCGTTGATTAAAAGGTACCATATAAGCCGATGGCCATCGGCTTATGACAAGGATAAAAGATACAACTACAACATTGCGAGAGCGAGAAAGCACTATTGTAACCAGTGGACCGACCAATTGAAACGTTTCATTTCACAGTAATTTGCCATTGACATTCCATTTTGTTTTTATTAATTATTTAAATCTAATAGAAATCGAGAAAATAAATACTTGGAGGAGGCCTATGTCCAGCAGTGGACGTCGATAGGCTGATATGATGATGATGAATAGAAATCAGCCTTTCTTCTGAATTTTCAGCTTTTAATTATTTTTCTTTGTTTTTATATTTTTATTCTCTCCATCTTGACATTGGCAGAATCATTGGTAAACGATGGAACTATTATAAGAAAAAACAGTATTATTTATTTTCTGCAAATAGGTTATATTAAAATTAAAATTTGTTTTCTTGTAGTAAACATTAGTAAGTTTAATTATTTATGTTTGTGTATTAAGTGTTGTGCATTGATTGACATTATTATTGTCGTAGTGCGTTGTGTTGTGATCCTATGGAATATTTTTGTAAGTAATTGTTTGTATTATTTATAAGCAAATTTAATAGTTTGTTGTTTTATGGAACACGTTAATAGTGTTAGATTATTGTCTAACATAAAACGTCTTGTTCAAAATTAAATTATAAATATAAGAAACACGTAGGTACATAGTTCAGTTAGGCCCTGCACATGAATACATAAAATACAAACGGGCGGCGCCGGCGCTGTGGATTTACGAAACATTCTATAAATCTTATTTCGATACATATAAGTAAGTGGCTTACAGGCAGTATTCTCAGATTCTAAAAGTGTAGAATTATTTAGGATATAGCAACATAAACAATTTATCTAATTGCTCAAAGAAATATATTATTATCCAAACAGAGAAACATTTTCGTATTTGTACCTATAACTTTTCACATGAGTTCAGAACAACTAGAATCGAAACATTTTCTTACGAATACCTATGAACTACAGAATAATAGTAATGTAAAGTAGAACGTTAATAAAAAGTAGTTCACGGAATCCTCGGCTTCCCTTTTATAAAAATCCACCCTTCGCCACTGCTATATATATAAAACTCAAAGGTGACTGACATAGTGATCTATCAACGCACAGCCCAAGCCACTGGTGGGATCTTGCTGAAATTTGGCATGCAGGTAGATGTTATGACGTAGGCATCCGCTAACAAAGGATTATGATGAATTCTACCCCCAAGGGAATAAAATAGGGGATGAAAGTTTGTATGAAACTTTGTCAATTTCAAACCGATAAGCCTGAGACTTTGGATGCATATAGCTACTATGACGTTGGCACCCCCTTAAGAAGAAATTTGATAAATTCTACCCCCAAGGGGAAAAAATAGGTGATGAAAGTTTGTATGATACTTTGTCAGTTTCAATCTGATCAAGCTGAGACTTTGCATGCATATAGCTATTATGACAATGACACCCTCTTAGAAAGGACTTTGATAAATTCTACCCCCAAGGGGGTAAAATAGGGGATGAAAGTTAGCACGAAACTTTGTCAGTTTCAATCCGATCGGGCTGAGACTGCATGCATATAGATATTATGACGTTGGCACCTTCTTAGAAAGGACTTTGATAAATTCTACCCCCAAGGGGAAAAAATAGGTGATGAAAGTTTGTATGAAACTTTGTCAGTTTCAATACGATCGGGCTGAGACTTTGCATGCATATAGTTAGTATGACGTTGGTATCCCCTTAGAAAGGACTTTAATAAATTCTACCTCCAAGGGGATAAAATAGGGGATGAAAGTTAGCACGAAACTTTGTCAGTTTCAATTCGATCGGGCTGAGACTTAGCATGCATATAGATATTATGACGTTGGCATTGGCACCCCCTTAGAAAGGACTTTAATAAATTCTACCTCCAAGGGGATAAAATAGGGGATGAAAGTTAGCACGAAACTTTGTCAGTTTCAATTCGATCGGGCTGAGACTTAGCATGCATATAGATATTATGACGTTGGCACCCCCTTAGAAAGGACTTTGATAAATTCTACCCCCAAGGGGATAAAATAGGGGATTACAGTTAGTATGAAACTTAGCTTCTCTCATGGACTGCATGTTTTATGTTTATTTGTTTATTGGATCTCAAACAAAAAAATACATTTCTTTATTAGTAATATGTAGGTACATATTACTAATATATATTATGTTGCTTGCTCACGAGTAATTTCTCTCAATAGCTTAATAGTTTTAGCGCCTAATGACAGATTTATTTTTAAGAATATGTTTATAAAGAAGTTTTGTAGGCCCCTTATTTTTACACACGCTAAACAAAAAATAAGCCTAATTAATCATAATACTTCTGAACGCGAGCGAAGCCGCGGGCAACAGCTAGTTATGCATAGTTATTATGAATTCTGTCTGCTGCCTTGTTTTTAAGATTAATGCATACATAAACAGACAAACAGCTGAAAGCTAATTTGTTTTTCATATTATAGAGTAATGATTGCTAGTAAAGCAAACTCGTAACTTTTTCCATATTTCTGATAATCCTCCTGCTACTTATTTTAGAGTACATTACCGCCACAAATGTGTTATGTACTATGACTATTTTATTAAATAAAAATTTTTGTTCTAGCTTGAAGAAGAGATACTACCAAATTTTACTGTAGAAGTGGGGCATTCCCAGGAAGAAACAAAAAATATATCTGGAAGAAGAGTAATAGTGGCAAGTAGTAATAGGCCTCCTTAAACATACATCTGGGTCGTAAGTCCCAGACGCTGTTATGCAAGTGTTCCTTCCTCTATCACGCGATGGACCCGCACGGAGAATCTATGGAATGCTAAGATTAGGTTTTATCTTCTTTGATTAAAATAAAATATAAAACTTACTAAAGCTGTTTTCTTAATAACCATTTTGCCTATTTTACAAAATAACATTTTACAGTTAGTTTCATTTTTTTTCTGTTTCCATCGCTGAAAATCATTGAGTTCAATTCAACCTTCAGAAGAATGTCTGATGAGGATCAGGTAAGTACAAAGTGTAGTAGCATGAGTAATTAAATGGGGAAATGATGAGAACTGGGTTCTTCTAGCTGTTCCCATCGCTGAGAACCGTTGTGTTCTTACCTGGTCATCATCAGACCTTCAGAAGACATAGTGTAGTAGCATCATTAATCAAATACCTAAATTATGAAAACAGAGTACTTCTAGCTGTTACCATCGCTGAGAACCATTGTGTACTTATCTGGACATCATCAGACCTTCAGAAGACATATTGTAGTAGCATCATTAATCAAATAGGCAAATTATGAAAACTGAGTACTTGTAGCTGTTACCATCGCTGAGAACTGTTGTGTACTTACCTGGTCATCATCAGACCTTCAGAAGACATAGTGTAGTAGCATGATTAATCAAATAGGCAAATTATGAAAACAGAGTACTTCTAGCTGTTACCATCGTTGAGAACTGTTGTGTACTTACCTGGTCATCATCAGACCTTCAGAAGACATAGTGTAGTAGCATCATTAATCAAATAGGCAAATTATGAAAACTGAGTACTTCTAGCTGTTACCATTGCTGAGAACCGTTGTGTACTTACCTGGTCATCATCAGACCTTCAGAAGACACAGTGTAGTAGCATCATTAATCAAATAGGGAAATGATGAGAACTGGGTTCTTCTAGCTGTTCCCATCGCTGAGAACCGTTGTGTTCTTACCTGGTCATCATCAGACCTTCAGAAGACATAGTGTAGTAGCATCATTAATCAAATACCTAAATTATGAAAACAGAGTACTTCTAGCTGTTACCATCGCTGAGAACCATTGTGTACTTATCTGGACATCATCAGACCTTCAGAAGACATATTGTAGTAGCATCATTAATCAAATAGGCAAATTATGAAAACTGAGTACTTGTAGCTGTTACCATCGCTGAGAACTGTTGTGTACTTACCTGGTCATCATCAGACCTTCAGAAGACATAGTGTAGTAGCATCATTAATCAAATAGGCAAATTATGAAAACAGAGTACTTCTAGCTGTTACCATCGTTGAGAACTGTTGTGTACTTACCTGGTCATCATCAGACCTTCAGAAGACATAGTGTAGTAGCATCATTAATCAAATAGGCAAATTATGAAAACTGAGTACTTCTAGCTGTTACCATTGCTGAGAACCGTTGTGTACTTACCTGGTCATCATCAGACCTTCAGAAGACACAGTGTAGTAGCATCATTAATCAAATAGGCAAATTATGAAAACTGAGTACTTCTAGCTGTTACCATCGCTGAGAACCGTTGTGTACTTACCTGGTCATCATCAGACCTTCAGAAGACATAGTGTAGTAGCATCATTAATCAAATAGGCAAATTACGAAAACAGAGTACTTCTAGCTGTTACCATCGCTGAGAACTGTTGTGTACTTACCTGGTCATCATCAGACCTTCAGAAGACATAGTGTAGTAGCATCATTAATCAAATAGGCAAATTATGAAAACTTAGTACTTCTAGCTGTTACCATTGCTGAGAACCGTTGTGTACTTACCTGGTCATCATCAGACCTTCAGAAGACATAGTGTAGTAGCATCATTAATCAAATAGGCAAATTATGAAAACTGAGTACTTGTAGCTGTTACCATCGCTGAGAACCGTTGTGTACTTACCTGGCCATCATCAGACCTTCAGAAGACATAGTTTAGTAGCAACAGTAATAATAATAAATTCGTTATTGCTCTGAGCGCGGTGAACATTATTTCCAGTAAAATACGTATGTATAAAATTGGCGTCTCCGAGAGAATAAATAAGTTAGGTCAAAACAATGATAAATTTGTGTCGCGTCTGTGATTTGAATAATCATTAGTTGATTATATCCTAGTATTAATCTCTGTTAGTAGATGGCGCTTTTTCTATGAAAACTGTAACAAACCTCAGATCTTCAAGGTCATTGAGCAATGCAATGCCCTTAATCGGTTCCTGCGGCACCCATGAGATGAGATGGGGTTGTGACATATTGTATTCTTACTCCGTCACCACACGGAGACAAACTATTATGAGTTTATTTTGTCTCCATAAAGAGCCATATAATATTTAACACTTAAACGTGTGCTTGTAGCAGACCAGTGCAGGAAGAAATGAGGCTTTATTTTACGTGAATTATACATTAGGATGCAGAATGCACGGTCCTACTATTTCCTCATGTGTTACTTACCTTGTATTTCTGCGACATATTGCTTTATTTTCATAACTAAGCTTTATTTTTGTGACCTGCTTTCCAATGTGTTGAATGATAACGGCCTCTGTGGCGTACTGGTTATACAACATGAATGCTACGCAGAGGTCTCGGGTTCGATTCCAGCTCAATGCAAATATTTGTGCGCATGAGGATGATTATTTGCATTGGTCTGTTTCTATGTATAATATCTATATATTGACAAAAAAAGGATATAAGTTTTAATATCCGTTGTTCTGTTACCCATAACACAAGGCGGTTAAGCCTAGCTTTGGGAACAGATGGCGTTGTGTAGAGATGTCCGTGAATATATTTATTTATTTAAAAAAAGTTACATTCAAATGTCGAAGCCTGCGGGACAAAAGCCCATTTTAATCGTGTTCATTGTGTAAAACCATGTTACCACATTAGCCATTCTTACCATCTATCTATCCTTTACTAAATTACATAAATGCCTTGGCTACCCTGCACCACTTTTTGTCTGCCTAGATCAACTTTATGTAAGAGATCAACTCCAGATGCAGTCTATCTTCGTTTCTTTTGGGTGTATAAAACTATTATTTTTACGATAAAACTTTGATAGAAATAAGATAGACGCAGTAGAGTCATGGTTTTATCAGCACAATTGAACTGCTGTAATTAAATGTAAATTAGAGAGTCATTATATTCATTACAAAATGCCAGTTTAATAATCCTTAGTCTCAAACCAAGTATTTCCCTCCTACTTAAGGTTTGATTATCTAATTTCAAATTTAGCTGACGTCACAAGCCGCAGTCTCATCATACTCCATAACATTCTGCATAGTTAATAACTCTGTTTACATAGGCGACGTTTTAGTGACGTCATTATATCGTAAAGTGCACGAGCGACGCTCCCAACTGCGTAAGTGGTTAATGTAAATGTATCTAAGTTCTCGGTATGTCACGACTTTACTCTGTAAACGCACTACTGATGTATGCGTGAGTGTTTGGTTGATAATTTGTATGCATGTGAATGATAATGGGTGTTGAAATGAGATGCATTACTTCGTAGACAGATGACCTGGTAAGGGCAGCGGGAAACTGATGAATGTGAGAGCTACAGGACCGATTAAATAGAAATGTTTGGAGAAGGCCTGTGTCATCATAACAGCCCATTAATATCTCACTGCAGGGACGCGCCTCCTCCCGTGACGGAGGAATACTTGGCCTACTAATACCACGCTGGCCAGACGAATTGGTATAGGGTTTAATATCAAGTTTTCCTTCTTTTTACTTCGCAAAGATAATATTTACGGTTATTTCCTAAGTCGGTTTTTACGACACCCATGGGGTGAGATAGGGTGGTGACAAATTGTATTCTTACTCCGTCACCACACGGAGTCCTGTCTATGTTAAATGGCTGATATGATTATTATTATGGATGATATAAATAACTCCTAATCATCGTTGGATCATACTATTACATTCATTTTCATCACCTCATTGAAGTTGCATTTAACGATACTATATCCGGTACATTTTGTGCCTGCAATTTTGTGTCACTACCAGTCATTAAGCCAGCCCAAAAACTACTACACAGGCCAAGTCAACAGTATTTAGACACCGACATAATCCTAATGCTTTTGCCGCAATACGATTTGCATTTGTGCTTGTATTCGAACTGACATTGACGTTCATTAAATCACAATGAAATCCTAGTACGTCACTGGCTTTCTTTTTAATAATGTTGAATGTGGAGAAAAAAAATAATGATAACTATACCAAATCATGACAAACATTAGCATTTTGGTGCCTTATTCAAATTAATAATACGCAGAGGTCTCGGGTTCGATTCCCGCTCAATGCAAATTTTTGTGTGCATGAACATGATACATGGGTTTTTTCCATGTATAATATGTATGTGTTTACGAAAAAAAGTATTTAAGTATGTTTATCCGTTGTCTCGTACCCAAAGTACAAGCTTTACTAAGTTTGGGACTAGGTGGCGTTGTGTGAATGTGTGAGGATTATTTGTTTATTTAGTTATATTCATTTCCGTAATGTATTTTCAAATCGATTGCCAGCCTTAATGAAAAAAGAGCTGTGACAAAAATAAACTATGACTAGAATTAATGTAACTCCCGCATATAAAAATATCTGTAAGGTTTCTTATTCCCAAATCCAATATTCTAAATCTTAGACTGAATACGAAAGTACGAACGCGATAGTGCAACTTATTCAATGGTTTAGTCATCCATCACATTACAGTTGCATACTGGTTCGTGATGGCGTCGGATAAAACGGTTGAACTAGATTAATGACCTGTCTATCTATTAATATTACATTTTAAAATGTTTTAGACCATTATAAAATGGAAACTTACATATCAAAATAGACCTACCACGATTAAAAAACCATAAAGGATTTTTGAAAAAATTAGGCGATAAGCAGATTCTCCGTGTGGTAACGGAGTAAGAATACAATATGTCACCAACCCATCTCATCCTATGGGTGTCGTAGAAACCGATTATAGGACTATCTGTTAATATTACAAAGAAATAAGGAAAACTTAAAATTAAACCCTATACCAATCCTGGCCAGCGTAATATTAGTAGGCTAAGTATCCCTCCGTCACGGCAGGCGGCCCGTTCCTGCAGTGGGACATTAATGGGCTGTTATGATGATGAAACCTACCACGATTAAAGAACCATAAAGGAGTTTTGAAATAATTTGGTGATAAGCAGGATACAATAATATCTCGTATTCCTGGGGACGTTTGAGAAGGTAAATGTTTGTGGTTATGCACCTTATTCGTATTATGCATTATAATTGAAAGAAAGAAAGAAAGAAAAAAAGTTTATTAGGCATACATACACAACATCAAACAATCAAACATAAACAATTATATATAACATTAAACAAAAACAAATAATAAAAATTAAAAATAATGTGTAGTGCAATGCTGTGTAGAGGGATGCCTAAAAGGTTTCAGCTCAGCTTAAGCTACGGATGACCGCAGCGCTGATTTTCAGCCGAACCTCTGGGGTCTCCTACGGACTATAAAACCCATATAATTACAAAAATAAAATAAAATTAAAATAAGATAAAAATAAATAAAACCTATATACCTACATTACTTGTTAACTAGTACTTAAATCGTTAAATGGAGTGGAATTGAGTGTTGATCTTATATTTAAATAAATAAAATACATTTTTTTTTTAATCTTATCTACTAATAAACATCCTAAGTGCTGGATTTTTGTATAAATAAAAAAGAACTTTTCAATTTTTGTTTGAAACCACTAAGACTTTTAATTGATAATACAGTTCTTGTATCAGCTTACCACATGCATGGTGGAAGAATCTAGCCATCAAACAAAATAATAATCAGAAGCCTTGGTCTATGCTTAATAATAATAATAAATAAATATTCACGGACATCTCTACACAGCGTCATCTGTTCCCAAAGTAAGCTAAGCTTAACCTGCTTGTGTTATAGGTAACAGAACAACGGATATTCGTACTTATATACTTTTTTTTATTAATACATACATATTTATTATACAGAGAAACACTCAGACCACTGCACATAATCATGTTTATGCACACGAATATTTGCATTGAACGGGAATCGAACCCGAGACCTCTGCGTAGCAGTCATGATAAACAATCATTACGCCACAGAGGTCGCTTGACTATGGCAAAGTTCAAAAGCGTCACCTATTGCCGTGTTATTATAAAAGAAACACTCTTTATAAATTATTCAGTGTTAGCTTAAATAAATCGAACTATAACTTTCAAAAGTATACTCTTAAAAAATCTAACAATTTCAACGTTTCGAACGTTAAAAGGTTTAAATAAATCACATTAAACAGTTTCGTGCAAGATCGTTCAGGTTCCGTTTATGTTGCCAGCATAAAGTAGGTTGCAGAATTATTTATGGCGCCTATGTTAGAAAGTATTTGCATGTAATGTGCATCGCTTTAGCGATTTTGTTGAATCGATCTGCTGGACTTAGTGATTTTGTTGAATCGATGTGCTGAACTGGACATAGTTTGGGGATGTTTGTTTAGTTAAGTCGATACGATGGAGTTTTATTACAAAGTGCCGATGTGATATTCAAATTTAAAAGTTGTAGGTGTTACCTACGGGCCATGCTTTGTTTGAAACTAATTGGTTACTTAACATTCCGTGTACGAGGTGACTAATACTCCTCTCCCGTACTAGATTGAGAGAGATTTGATTCCCTATGTAATATTTGTTATTTTTGTGTACATAATAGTAATATACATTATAATAAAAGGTATAGTGTATGTATATAAATAGGTGTAGTGTGGTGACATATTGTATTCTTAATCCGTCACCACACGGACATCTCCTCCTTCACTTACGATGATCCATACCTACATATAAAATCCTTTAAAAAATAAATAAAGTCAACAGTAAATTATCAATTTGATGTTTTTTTTAAATAAAATGGCGTAAGCTCCAAATTGTCACTGCCTACAACATGGAATAGAAAATGGAGGTCATATTTCAAAACAAACAATAGGTTATAATTTTGTTAGGGAAATATCACGTTTTCAATTTAGTTCGTGTTCTTACACGGGTACAGTTTTCTCTTTATTTTTGTACCACCAATCATGTCTGCCAATTTTTTGTAGGACATCATTCTTATTGCAGTTGGGATTTTATTTAATGTTTATTGATGAATGATAAATGTAGGTACACAACTATACTAATATAAATTATGTCCGTGTGGTGACGGAGTAAGAATACAACATGTCACTACCACATCTAATCCCACGAATGTCGTAAAAACCGACTAAGGGACTAACCGTAAAAATTATCTTTACGAAGTAAACAGTAAAAAGAAAGAAAACTTGAAATTAAACCCTATACCAATCCGTCTGCCAGCGTGGTATTAGAAGGCCAAGTATCCCTCCGTCATGGGAGGAGGCCCGTTCTTGTAGTGGGACATTAATGGGCTGTTATGAATACGAGCTAAAATCGATCCAAAATCCCCAAAACATAAAATATCATTGATTAAAAATCACAAGTACCTACACTAGTTACTAATAATTACTTCTCGACCCCATATGGCTACACTTTCACGTAACCATAAGGTTTATTATAGTATCGACAATTTGGAATAACTAACATCGCGTGACCGAATTGATTATCACACCATAAATACAGGTTAGAAACTTACTACTTTTATACTTTCTAGTGCTTTTTAATACTAAATTTTATATAAAGTATGTCTTTGTTTTGTTAGGTGTTTACATTATTTCCATTTAGATTTGAGTTGTGTTGACATCTAAGTAAACTTGTATATATTAATGTTAGTTTAAATGAGTTTGTATAAGGAGTCCTTTGTTAAAATACAGATAGAATAGATAGAACGAGCTTTCTCCCTTTTTAAAGGTCGGCAACGAATCTGTGATTCTACTGGTGTTGCGTCCGTGGTGTCCATGGTCAGCGGGGATCACTTACCGTCAGGTGACCTGCTGGCTCGTTTGCCTCCCATAACATAAAAAAAGATAGAGTAGATGTAAGGTTTGTGGCTGCTGAACACCAGTAACTTATATAGGAACATATTTATAGGTATAGTTTACTACTCTACCATAACTAAAAATACTATTTAGGAGTTATGAATCTGTGAAGTAACAAATTGTTAGCCTTCTACTCCTTTTAAAGGATCATATTTATCCAATACTTAATATTTTAAATATGAACATAAAGAAACCAGGCGTAAATTACAGTTTTAATTTAATATTTGTTTAGGTATCGTTGTGTTGAATATTATATCAAGCAAGAGGAAACCGACTTGAAGAATTGAATATGGAAAAATAGGTCAGTAAAATTCAAATTAGATCTATTTTTATTTTACCTTTAGATTGTAATAATTAAGTAATGGCTGCCTATCCAGTATAAATATAGGAAAACTGAAGGATGCTTATTAGAATCTATTTTAGCTTTACGCAATATGCATAAAGCGCCCCATCTATATATCTCAAAAAAAGGTAAAGCAAACCTCTGGCTAAATAAAATAAAAGCTATGGTTATTTCCAAATTTATACCCTGAAGAATACATAAATGTGTAATAAATAAAATACGCATTGCAATAATAAGGTCATGATCAATATCTCCGTGTGGTGACAGTAAGAATACAATATGTCACCACCCCATCTCATCCCATGGCTGTCGTAAAAACCGACTAAGGTACTATCCGTGAATATAATCTTTACGTAATAAAAAGGAGGAAAACTTGAAATTAAACCCTATACCAATCCGTCTGGCCAGGGGGGTATTAGCAGGCCAAGTGTCCCTCCGTCACGGGAGGAGGCCCGTCCTTGCAGTCGGACATTAATGGGCTGGTATCATGATCGATATCTTGATGAGTTATTGAGCCTTGTCATTATACTAACTCAAAATACAGTCCATACTAATAATATACACAGCAACAAAAATAACCAAAAAACTATACAAAAATAAAAATAAATAATTTTCACAACTCCGTCCACTGTCCATATTAATAATGAAAAAGGTAGCAGGGAAACTTCCCACCTAATCATACTTTTTCATCTCGGAGAAAAGTTTTAGGGCTTGGAAAAATATGGACGAAAAATAAAAACAATATTATTATGGACTTGCCTTAAGAAATGTCGGCTTTGACCAAGTGTAAGGTTTACCTGTTTAAAATAATAATAAAATTGATTTTTACAAAAAAAAAAAACCGACTTCAAAAACACAAATTGCACTAAAAAGTAAAAAATAATTAGTTGTATTTTGGTTTTACAACATTATCAGCCATTCCTTCTACTTAATTTTATTCTAAAGAATAGGTTCTTTTAATTATTGTAAAAAGTATTGTTTAAGATATTTCTGCGATATTATAATATTTCTTTTTTTAAGATATTTTTTATTTTTTATTTTGGGCGACATGTTCACAAAGTGAATAAGCCCTTTTTGTCCAATAAAGATTAAAAAAAAAAAAGATATTTCTTGAAGAGTCTGTAAATATATTGATTTGCAGATTCTTTAAAAGATAATCAAATTATTACAAATAATGTAATATTATTGTTATTTTTGGAGTCGGTGTCAGCCACGATAGTTTATATGTATACCTACCATTTTTTATTTCTGACTTAATATTTAAACAAACATTATGGCGTCGTACACACAGGCTAAAGACTAACAATTACTTAAAATTCGCATTAGAAAATGAAACGGCCGTTTTTGTTTTAAATGCAATATTTATCTAATTAAAAACCATTTAAAGTGATTCGAGTGTGTTAGAAAAGGCAATAAAGTTTTGTATAGCTTTATCGTACTTATTGCGTTGGCTGACACCGACTCTAAAAATAACAATAATATTACATTATTTGTAATAATTTGATTATCTTTTAAAGAATCTGCATATCAATATATTTACAGACTCTTCAAGAAATATCTTAAACAATACTTTTTACAATAATTAAAAGAACCTATTCATTAGAATAAAATTAAGTAGAAGGAATGGCTGATAATGTTGTAAAACCAAAATACAACTAATTATTTTTTACTTTTTAGTGCAATTTGTGTTTTTGAAGTCGGTTTTTTTTTTTGGAAAAATCAATTTTATTTTCAAACTTTTAGTGAATACCAATTCTATAAATCCGTGTGGTGACGGAGTGAGAATGCATGTCACCACCTCATCTCAACCCATGGGTGTCATAAAAACCAACTTAGGGACTATCCGTGAATATTATCTTTGAGAAATAAAAAGAAGGAAAACTTGAAATTAAACCCTATACCAATCCGTCTGGCCAGCGTGGTATTAGTAGGCTAAATATCCCTCCGTCAGTGGAGGAGGCCCGTCCCTGCAGTGGGACATTATTTTGTCTGAATATGGGTAGACCTACGAAACGCGCTGCTCATGAGACAGCGCTGATTGTATGAGACTGTAGAGGTGCTAAAGAAAACGTGACGGTTATTTACAAGACTATTTACTTAATGACACAGAATGAAAGAGAATACAGAGTTATTAAGTTCACAGCACTGAAGTTAAGTTATACAAGAATAAAAAACAAGATGTAGATTAGCTAGACGTAGCTTAGACTACGAGTAAATAGGAGTAGAAAACAAGATGTAGATTAAAATCTAGAGATCGAGTTAATTGCGTACGCATGAAGCGCGGGCAAACGTGCATTCGCCGTCGGTCTACGTCTCGCACTGTCGCTTGCGACTGAGCGGTAGCGGGCGGACCGGTCACCGTCGGGTCGCGGGGCGCGCGGGGAGTGCAGCGCGGGCACCGCCGCGGTATGTCCATTGGTGCGCGTCACAGGTCACAAGACTTGACGCGCGTGCCTCGGGTTCGATTCGATGACAACCGAAGAAAGGAAGAAACGCCATTCTCGAAGTAGGAAATCTACCTCCAATGCCATTTCAAAAGAGACTGGTGAACAACGTAAGAATCAGCTTTCACAAAAAAGGACCTACATGAAAAAAGTTTTAAATAGGAAGAACATCGAAAAGCGTAGCCACACCGTCTCGGCGTGGTTAATTAGAAATAAAAATTATTAATTTATTGTGCGACATGCACACTAAATTGATAATTTAAATAAATTGACATAAAAATAAATCAAATAAATATAATAGTTATTATTATCAATTTGTTGTACCTAAAGAATAAGTTTAAAATAAATGAAATGCAATTCAAAAATTTGTTTATAGTCTATTTATAATCCGGTATCGGTTCCTATTTTAAATTCAAATAAGAACTTCATTATTAAGTCTTAAACCATACCTTCAATTACAGTCATAATGTTAGTGTAAAGTTTTCATCAATACGACTAAAATAAGCCCAAACACTAGGTAGCTGCTATATACTGTTAAAAAGTTCCCTTGACCCTCAATCTTCTTCATCATTAGATCATGTTTGTGTAAAGTTGTGTAAAGCTTTTATCAATGCGAATAAAATAAGACCAAACACTAGGTAGCTGCTATATACCGTTGAAAAGTTCCCTCGACCCTCAGTCTTCTTCATCATCAGATGATGTTTGTGTCAAGTTTTGTAAAGTTTTCATCAATACGAATAAAATAAGCCCAAACACTAGGTAGCTGCTATATACCGTTGAGGAGTTGCCTCGACCCTCAATCTTCTTCATCATCAGATCATGTTTGTGTAAAGTTTTGTAAAGTATTCATCAATACAATTAAAATAAGCCCAAACACAAGGTAGCTGCTATATGCCGTTGAGGTGTTCCCTCGACTCTCTCTGGTCTCCAGGATCTAACCAGTTCTAATTCTTGACTATTTGGTAGTGACGTCAAAGATGCACATGTATGACAAGATTTTACAATTTTCGTCCCTACAATTTTCAAGAGATGCCCTCGATTTCTCTGGGATCCCGTCATCCAGATCCAGATCTGGTGACAATGGGACCAAATGGGAAGCATACCGATACGAACAAAAAAAATATTTTTAAATCGGTCTAGCCGTTTTCAAGAAATCAGGTAACAAACACAAACACAAAATAAAAAAAAAAAAAAAAAAATAAAAAAACATACAACCGAATTGAGAACCTCCTCCTTTTTGAAGTCGGTTGAAAAAAAACAAACCTTTTATGACTCGCATAATGAATGTGAACGAGGCCCAATATGTTTGCCAGGATCGTGACAAGTGGCGTTCTGTCGTCTCTGCCTACCCCGGATAGGATAAGGCGTGCGTTTATGTACGTAATGTACAAACCTTTTAAAATGTTTTTGTTTTACAGGTTGGTCAGTCCAGTGATGCACTCAAATGTTATGAGCATTTTGATGAATTTCGTTATATGCATAATATAACACATACATAGTAAGCGCGTTATCTTCTGAGTCGTCATGTCATAAAAGTCAAAAGAGATAGAAGACGTACATAAGAATAGAAGAAGGGAGATAGACATAGAGCAATGATTAAGGCCCTAAGACTCTGATGATAATGCACGAAGTATAGTAACACCGATATTTTGATACAAAATTTAGCACCCTGATTGTCTTTACTTCAAGTAAGTTCTACAATTTCCGAAGTTTTTAAGACATTGTCTACTTGCTGAGTTAGCTTAAGCATATAATTTAAATACGTACGTGACTGTGGACGAGGCCCAATCTGTTTGCCATGATCGTGACAAGTGGCGTTCTGTCGTCTCTGCCTACTCCCGACGGGATAAGGCGTGAGTTTATGTATGTATGACATACATACATAAACTCACGCCTTATCCCTATTAAAAGGTTTGTACATACATTGTATGTACAAACCTTTTAAAACATTTTTACATGAATATAAATAAATGAATATAATAATGTGTGTTGAAATCATAAAGAACAGGCTAACCACAAAACTCACTCCTCCGTGAATCACAAATAAAAAAGAAGATTTTCCTCCAACTGCATTTTCGAAGCAGGATATTGCCTTTCCAAATAAAAAGTCAAACGCTAAACTCGGAGTTGCGCGTGATAGATTATTTTAAAAATTAAGGCATTATTTCTTTAACTATTGAGATATATTTCACTATAACAATGTATTTATAGTCAAATATTAAGATTATATTCTATAAAACTATGTTATTTTACAATTTAAAACATAATTATATTGTAAAACAGGATTGTGCAATATTTCTTTAACTATTGAGATACATTTCACTATAACAATGTATTTAAAGTTAAATATTAAGATTATATTCTATAAAACTATGTTAAAATAAAGTTATTTCACATTTTAAAACATAATTATATTGTAAAACAGGATTGTATGTAATAAGCAATTAAAACAGGTATTAAATTGTTATTTTAAATGAAATATGTAATTTATAAAAACCTTTTATTAATTATCAGTACGATTTTATGTGTAATTCAATAATTTAGATGTTTATTTCACGTTTTTAATGTATCATGACAAAACATCTGACGTCACAGCACCACGCCACCGCGCCATGTTGTTTACGAGAATCGAAGGTATAAAAGCGAACGAGGTGGAGCGAGAGACACACAGTAGACGCGCTCGAGCAGCCGTCGCATCCGCACGCGCTTTCCGCTGTGCGCCCCTCTCCGCTCAACCGACCGTACGGTCCGCCGCTTCGATAGTCTACGCTACGAGTTCGCCGTTAAGAAGAGCTGCAAGTGCCGCGCGCCGCCAGTCAACGAGTGTTCGTCGAGATCGACGGACGTTTCCGCGACGCTCCGTGCGTGGCGCCAAGCCTCTCTACTTGGCGTCGAAAAAGTCGCTCAGTCTATTGGTAATCGGAAAAGTTTGTGAAGTCGTGACTTCAGTTCGTCCTTTTCAGGACGCGTCACAACCTCACGTGAACAGGTAGCTACGGGTGGTTCGTTAGAATAGCCCAGGCCGCCATTTTGTTCACACTTATTTCTATAGTCGCGTCTACGTTTTGCAACCCCTTCAGGGAAAAACCAGGTTACACCAACTGGTCCCCGGTTGATACCTAGCGGTGTTAACGAAGCCGGGTGAGGTGAGGACCCGATTCACCTGCCGAGCCCCTTCAGGGCAAAGCTACCCATCGGACGGGGCTAGATCACTTGGCCTTGGGGGATCTCCTAGTCAAGCCTAGCCATCGCCCCCCTCCCACCCTTCCTTTCCTTATAATCCATCCCCGTGTGTTAGATTGGAATTGCCGGCCTGCAAGGGCCCATACATTCCCGGCACTCGGGCTGATAGGGACCCGGTGGGCAATAAGATTACCATCCGGGATTACAAGCTTAGGGCACATTATTTAAGTACATCCTCCCAACCTATCCCGGTTGGGAGGGATACAGAGTGAACGCACCTCCGGGCTATCCCGTCCGGAGACTAGGGTATTAGGATTGTTAGTGTTAGCTATTAGGATGGCGCCTCCGCCACTAGACTTAGAAGATTTCCTTAGCGATAAGGAACTCTACATCCTGGCCCGTAAACGTTACGGTGACCGCGTTATAGTTAGGACAGATGCAGACTTCTCTCAAAAGTCAATTGACGCGTACCGCGTAAAATACGGCGCGCATAAAACGAAAGTAGGTTCCACTCCCGCCACGGGGGCCGCTAGGAGCAGGACTGCCTCGCCGAAGGCAGTTAGGAACGCCTCAACGGAGGCAGATAGGACCGCCTCAACGGAGGAGGTTAGGACCGCCTCGCCGGAGGCTCATAGGCCATCGAGCGCGATGGAAGTAGACGTCGTGTCTCGTCGTCGAGACGTAGGGGAGCGCGACAGCCGCTCCGGTTCGCCCGATCAAGAGTTAGAGTACATCTCTTCTCAGTCGTCCTCCGAGACGGACTCAGAAAAGGACTTCACTCTTGTGGAGTCTCAGAGCAGGAAGCGCAGCCGAAAGGCTTCCTCAAAGGACGGGCCCAAGGCCAAGGTCACCCTAAGCACCGCCATCTCCGGTGCCCCAGAGTCCGCGCAGTCCAGCGCCGCCGCTTCACGGCAGGAACGGTCCTCACCCCTGCCCTCCACATCCGCCAGCGCTGCCTCACCGCAGCCAAAGCCCGCTCGCAAGGAGCCCCCTCCCCCACCACTGTTCCTGCAGGAGAAATCCAAATGGAACATGGTGTCCACTTGGTGCAATGAGCACCACATTCGTTACACCAACGCACGCTCTACACCTCAGGGTATACGTGTAACGGTGGCCTCTTCCGCCGATCACCGTTCGCTGACACGGATCCTCCGTGAACGCAACGTGTCGTTCCACACCTATACCCTGAGGGAGGACCGTTTACTCCGGGTCGTTGTCAAAAACGTCCCAAAGGAGTTCCCCGTAGAAGAGATCAAGGGATCTCTTATTAGTCAGGATCTTCCAGTACACGAAGTGCACCGCATGGTTCGCGGGCGCAGTAATATCGTGTACGATATGGTACTCGTGGTGTTAGATCTGAGCGATGCAGGCAAGAAGATCTTCAAGATCAGCACCCTCTGCGGCCTATCCGGTATCCGGGTAGAGCTACCGCATAACAGAGGAGGCATCGCTCAATGCCACCGATGCCAGTTGTACGGGCATTCACAGCGCAACTGCTTTGCCCGTCCTAGGTGCGTTAAGTGCCTGGGCGACCACGCCACAGCCGAGTGCGAGAGGCCTAAGGACAGGTCGCTTTGCACAGAGCCACCGGCGTGTGTCCTTTGCGGGGAAAGTGGTCATCCCGCCAACTATCGCGGATGCACTCGTGCTCCTCGTCAACCCACCAGACCGCGCAATCCAGCGCCTTCACAGTCGGCTAAGAAGCCAGCAGCGGGTCCCGTCCCGTCGTTGAACTCTGAGGCCGCGTTCCCTGCTCTGGGCGTCTCACGTACGCAGACGTCCGTACCGGAAACGTCTAAGCCAAACGTTTGGCAAAAGCCGCTTACCGGCCAACCTAAACCGCTACCTAAACCTGTTAGGTCCACCGTAGGAGTAGGTTCTTTAAACCCCCACGTGGGTTCTGGATCTGCCCAAGCCCCCGTCGATAGTTTCCTTTCGTACGTCACCGCGAACGAAGCTGAATTTAGGGAACTTAGGGATCTCGAACGACTCGCAAGGGCCTCACAGGGGGACGGGGATGCCCTCTGGAGTCTCACCCTTAGGGTCTTAGATATCAAGGATAGGCTCGCGGCGTTGCGTTTTAGGAATCCATAATGGATATACGCACTACACCAAGCCGTCTCAAACCACGATCACTCACTGTAGGTTACTTCAATGCCAACGGATTAGGCACACAGAAACAGGAAATCGGCATTTTCCTGAGGGACCACCAGCTAGACATTCTACTGGTGCAGGAGACCTTCCTAAAACCATCTGATCGGGACCCTAGAATTGCAAACTACTGTGTGGTGCGCAACGACAGGGTGGACTCCCGTCTAGGAGGTACTCTCATCTACTATAAGCGTTCATTACACTGCATACCTATGGATCCGCCCGCGCTGTCGCGTATTGAAGCGTCGGTCTGTCGGTTGGCTATGACCGGTCATCAATCGATCACGCTAGTATCAGCTTATCTCTCCCCGAGTAGGGAATTAGTTCGTAGCGACCTAGAAGCGTTATTAGATCTCGGTGGCTCCGTTATTATAGCGGGCGACCTAAACGCAAAGAATCAACTCTGGGGATGTCACACGACGTCACAGAGAGGCAGGCACCTTCATTCACTAGGGGAGTCCCTTAATTTTGACATCATTACCCCGTTAGAGCCGACACACTACCCGGCTAATGTGACTCACAGACCTGACATTCTTGATGTGGCCCTTCTAAAGAACATAAACTTACGTCTATGTTCTGTAGAAGTGCTTCATGAGCTTAGCTCTGACCACCGACCTGTTGTCATAGGGTTCGCCCCACGATTAGGTCCCCCCGACTCCGACACAGGCCATACCCCTACTAAAGTGATCACGGATTGGAAGAGGCTCGAGGAGAAACTCGCGTCTGTCGAATCCGCTCACCTAGAGTCCATTCCCGACCGACTAGAGACTGTAGAGGACACCGAGGCGGCGATCAGCGCCCTAACAGAGCACGTTCAATCGTTAATTAACGATTGTTCTCGGACAGTGCCTGTGCCGGAAGACCGGCGCTGGCTACTGCCCGCAGACGTGCGTGATCTGTTGAGGCGCAAGAACGCTGCCACACGTGCCTATGACAGAGCCCCCAGCGAGGAAAATAGGGCCACCCTTAGATACCTGCAGCGGCAGGTCAAAGTACGCATAAATGAGTTTCGTCAGTCACGATGGGATGCGAAATTGAGCGAGATCGAGCCTTCTCATCTCGCTTTCTGGCAACTATCCCGATCGTTAACGAAGGACGTCTACTCTTCTATGCCTCCTTTGGTCAAGCCTGATAGGACACTAGCGTTTGAGGATGATGACAAGGCCGAATGCCTGGCCGACAGCCTCGAGGCCCAATGCGTGAGCAGTCCTCTTCAGGGAAACACTCATGGGAAATTTCAAATAGATGTCGAAAGCGAAGTGGAACGGCGAGCTTCTCTCCCGGCCCCTCCGCTCGAGGCAGATAGCGACGTTATACCGTTAGTTACACCAGACGAGGTGCAAACCGTCATAAAATCTCTCGCCCCTAAAAAGGCACCCGGCTCGGACGGAATAACGAATAGGGTAATCAAACTATTCCCCGAACGTCTCTTGGTCCTTATGACATGCATATTTAATGCCGCACTAGCAAACTGTGTCTTCCCACAGCAGTGGAAAGACGCCGTGGTTATCGGAATACCGAAACCCGGCAAAAAGAAGTCCGAGCCGGCTAGTTATAGACCGATTAGTCTGCTTAAAGGTTTAGGGAAAATTTACGAGCGGCTTTTGTATAGGAGGCTGTTAGCACACGTGGAGGCCAACAATCTTATTCCAAACGAGCAGTTTGGCTTTCGGGCCAAGCACTCGTCCACCCACCAAGTTCACCGTGTCGTTGAACATGTCAGCGCTCGGCTCATGAAAGGTCAAATGACCGGAGCTCTCTTCTTCGATGTGGCAAAGGCATTCGACAAGGTGTGGCACGCCGGCTTAACATACAAGCTTTTCATGATGGGAGTGCCACACAGACTCGTGCTCATCTTACGAGACTTTCTGTCGAATCGTTCCTTTCGCTACAAAGTTGAAGGGACTCTGTCCTCAGCTCACCCCATCCGGGCCGGAGTCCCTCAGGGCTCCGTCCTCGCCCCCCTTCTGTACTCTCTGTACACACGAGATATCCCTCGGCCTGCGGGTGTGCAAACAGCCCTTTTTGCAGACGATACAGCGATATACGCCTCTGGCACCTCCCCCCCCTCGATAGTTAGGCGACTCCAATCTGCGTCCAACGCCCTCAGCGCTTGGTTCCAGAAATGGATGATAACAGTCAACCCCGAAAAGAGTCAAGCGGTGATGTTTCACAAAAAACGGAACCACTCGCCTCTCTCGGCAGCGACACAAGAGGTCAGGATGTTTGGCTCCCCGATCCCTTGGGCTAAGGAGGCCAAATATCTTGGCGTTTTGCTCGACGATAAGCTCTCTTTCCGTCCCCACATAAACATGGTTCGCAAGCGGGCCATGTTTGTGTTGGGACGGCTGCACATGCTCCTCCGGAAGGAGTCTAAGATGTCGATCCGAAACAAAGTTAGGTTATACACTACTTGTATCAGACCAATAATGACGTATGCGTGCGTAGTTTTTGCCCACCTTAGGCCACACAGGATCCATAGGTTACAAACAGTTCAAAATAGGTTCATGCGCAAAGCGACGGGAGCACCGTGGTTCATGCGTAACGAGGATCTTCACATAGACCTCGGGTTGCCTACTATCCAGCAACACATGAAACTCTGTTCCCGCCGCTACTTTGATTCGGCTGCCACTCACCCCAACCAACTAGTGGTCGGGGCGTCCGGGTACATCCCCTCTAAGATTAGTAAAATTCGTAGACCTAGGCATGCTCTCGAAGAGCCGGACGATAGGATCACGATCGCTCAACGTAGAGCTCACACGGCTCGCGAAGCCATAACAAAACGTCCGCGGTTCCGTCCTCGCCGTCGAGGCCGGAATACGCGCCGCGTTCGCTCCTAGAGGGCGTGCCTTCCGCACGTCCTGTTAGTCAGTGACGGTCCAGGCCGAGGTTCGTACCCCAAAGGGGGTGCCCCTGTGGCACGTCGCTTAAATGTCTTTGGTTGAGGGCCATCCGCCCCACCACAGCCCGCGTAAAGTAGTAAAGGTCGTCTGAGACCGACTACTCGTCCACACAAAAAAAAAAAAAAAAAAAAAAAAAAGCGAGAGACACACTTCGAACGGAGCTGCCGAGCTGAGTGGACGTCTAGTGATACCTAAATTACACTTACCTTCTATAAATTAGAGTAAGATATTGTTATTACGTGTGAAAATAAAAGTTAAGTATTACTGAATCTTATTATTTTATACCATAAAGTTAGAAAGCATTACTCTTGTTCATATATACTATTTATATATACACTATTTTTCTTTTAATATTATTATGCTATTTTGAATATTCGTTATTCTGAATAGTAGATATTGTTATTACGTGTGGAAATAAAGGTTAAGTATTACTGAATCTTATTATTTTATTTCATAAAGTTAGAAATCATTACTCTTGTTCATATATACTATTTACATATACACTATTTTTCTTTTAATATTATTATGCTATTTTGAATATTCGTTATTCTATATAGTAGATATTGTTACTACATGTGGAAATAAAAGTTAAGTATTACTGAATCTTATTATTTTATTTGGTAATGCTAGAAAACATTACTCTTGTTCATATTTATATACTATTTAGATATACACCTTGCTCTTTTAATATGCTATTTTGATAATTATTGAATATTGCTTAATAATTAGAAATTAATATTCAGAGCCTCTTTATAAATGATTTAATTTCACAATACTGAGTTATTTCCGTTATTACTCAATTATATTTTAATTTGGCATCCCCTTATCATTTACTACATGCCTAAAATTATTTCAACAAGTAATCATTCAGTTCTTCTTTCAAATGTCATGTATACTATCATTTAATAATGATTATATTATAAATATTTTATCACGCGCTTAGTCTGCAATATAGGAACCCAAAGCCTACTAATAAACACTATCCTCTCTACTATGTTGATACAATTGAACTTGTTTAAATTACTGGATGTAAGACTCAGAACTAAATATATCAGGTTTTTTTAGTCAAGTGACTGGATTATTGTGTATAGGTACATGCTTGAGAATATAATAAAAAAAACATATCCTACGACCGAGACTGGTCTTCTCCAGAAACAGTGTGAATTTTTTTAAACTAATACCACGCTGAGACCAATTAGTATAACATTTTCATTAAGTTATTCTTTTATTATTTTTGTATAGATGATAATATTATAATATGTGTGAACTAAAAATCAACTAGAGTAGTAGTTGACTTCTACGATTCCTATGGGACGACATGTCGGTATTTGTAGAAGTCAAGAATCAATTAAAATTATCAAGAATAAATCTTTAGCTTTATTCTAGAAGAAAGTCTATGAAAAAAAAACCGAAGCATCGTTAGTATAAGATAATGTTATTATTCTTTCCGTGTGGTGACAGAGTAAGAATACAATAATATGTCACCACCATCTCATCCCATGGGTGTCGTAAAAACCGACAAAGGGACTATCCGTGAATATTATCTTCGGTACACAGATGGATAAGATGGAGAAGAGAGACACAGAATTGCGCAAGGTGTAGATATCTTGAGGAGACCTGTGTCCAGCAGTAGACGTTCTGGACAAAATAAAAAAGAAGGAAAACTTGAAATTAAACCCTATACCAATCTGTCAGGCCAGCGTGGTATTAGTAGGCCAAGTATCCCTCTGTCACGGCAGGAGGCCCGCCCTTGCAGATTATTATTTTATACTTCTAACAGAAATTTAATTAAATACTCTTTTTTCATTACTAAGACAAAAGTACTAATATAATTCATTGGCTATCAAACAGAATGGCGGTTCACTATTCCTGTAGCCCTCGGTTCTGATCGTAAACTGTTTATCAGCGTCAAGTTATTGATCTCTCCTAATACTTTGATTAATTACTGCGTAGATTTAACACGTTTTGTTGTTACTTACGGCGTGTGGAGTTTGGTTAATACAGGAAATGTATTAACCAATGATTAGCACAAAATATAATTATGCACATCCGTGTGGTGACGGAGTAAGTATACAATATTCACCACCCCATCTCATCCCATGGGTGTCGTAAAAGCCCATTATTGTCCCACTGCAGGGTCGGGCCTCCTCCAGTGACGGAGCGATACTTGGCCTACTAATACCACGCTGGCCTGACGGATTAATATACGAGTAGGCTATAATTTAAGTTTTCCTTCTTTTTATTACGTAAAGATAAAATTCACGGATAGTCCCTTAGTCGGTTTTTACGACACCCATGGGATGAGTTGGGGTGGTGACACACTGTAACTACTTTCAATAGATTTTTTTTATTGTTATCACATGAAAAAAAATTTTAAATTCTTTCCTAAATTTAAAAATTAATAATATAATATTTCACTTAGTTGTTATTACAAGACCGTTACATAATTTGGAAACTTGAAAATGCATGCAAGTAATACACTATTATTGTTCATATATCTGTCTGTTATAATTGCAGATAGTTATCGAAACACAAACATTGTGGAATATTAAATTACTAACCATATAGTTAGAAATAAAACCAACTAAAATTAAAACGAATTGAACTTTTAACCAATTTCGGTTTTATTTATTGTACAGGTAATCCTATCGTATTTCATAAAACGAATTTACATGTTCGCCTATTAAACGAATAAAATAACGCTTTTAAATAATTGTTACTATAAAATAATAAATTTATTTGTTGAAGTTTAATGTACTCCTTGAATTTATTTTATTTTTTTTCATAAATAATAGTCTGAATGATGGAGAAAGGTAATAAATATGCTTAAGATTTCTAATTAACCTAGTTGATTGAAAAGATTAATTAACTTGATCGTAGGGTGTCAATGATTACTATAGTATTAGGATAAATGTGCTTACAAATTGTTATAACAAAAACAATCTCGATGGGCTACTCATCATCAAATAGCTGCTTTCTGTGGCTTCTTCGACTATGAATCCCATTTGTTTTGGTTTTTTTTTTTCAAATATTTGCATGATCCACAGATGTTTATTCTGACTTTGGTCCTACTTTGTGTTCATTAATTTCATGTTTGTAATGTGTATGCCTCAGCTCTACCTAGGACTCTGCCACACCTGATTGACTAAGCTGGGTAGAAGGTCACTAATAGGGTTCCGGCGATAAAAATATCGGCGTTATTAAGAAGAGATTGTACACACTTTAAACTATCTCATAAAAAGAAACAAGTAACATGTCATGTAACCAACTCAAAACCTTAAGGTTTAATTTGATCTTCTATCACTGCAGCTTTGAAGTCACCATTTTTTAACCTATAATCAGGCCAAAAAAATATCCAAAACTAACTATTCTCCGTGTGGTGACGGAGTAAGAATACAATATGTCACCACCCCATGTCATCCCATTGGTCGTTAAAACCGAGTAAGAAAATTAAAGCTTATAGCAGATAAACAACATAATATTAATAACGGGTGAGTTAAGGGGTTAAGCGCCTTATAACGCTTAGGAGTTCATTTAAAAAGGTATAATGGAAAATGTTAATGCCCTAAAGTTAATAAAGCTAGGTGATTACTTTTGAATATTACAGTCTTCTTCTTCTTTCGAGTCGTAAGGCACACAATGCAGTACCATCGGTGGTCAAATGCAATCAGCCCAGAACTTGGCCACGTTGATTGCATTGTCAGTGGCGTCTATGAGGTCTTTTTCTGTGCAGCTATCTGGGCACCTTGGACAGTTCAGTAGGTGTGCCATTGTTTGCTGTTCTTCCCCGCATTCACAGCAGATATCTGATGAGTTTGTCATACCCCATACAGTTACAATATTACAGTTTATTTTAACTGTTAATTAGCAAATATATTACTATGTTAGATACAAGACACTTACGATTAACATACGGTAATCAATCAATCAATCAACTAGCCTATTGCAGTCTACTGCTCGACATAGGCCTCTCCCAACACGCGCCACAGAACTAGGTCCTGCGCCTTCCCCATCCAGTCCGACCCAGACATACCCGTACATACAGTAAATCAAGCTATAAAGTCGGCCCATTTATTCCTAAGATCATTGACAGTATAATGGTATTTTATCTGAGCGTCGTCGCTCGCTGTTTGAAAGCACATGAAAAGTTGGTACAAGTTATTGTGCTAATAGCAGCCAGTAAGCCACAATAGAGCTCGATAACTAAATAAATAAGATGATACAAACAAAAATAGCTATGTATGTATACAATAAACCAAAATTAAGGGGACAACGTACCTATTCATGCACAACAAGATAAAGTCTAATTAATGATATTACAATGTTGTAATGCCAACAGGTGTATTATGTGACTGAAATAAGTACTATTAATATAATAAACAAGAGATGTTGTTCCATGTATAATAAATATAAATAAATATTCCTCACACATGCACACAACGCCATCTAGTCCCAAACTAAACTGAGCTTGTATTATACTAGACAACTGATAAACATACATAAATAATTTTTGTTTTTTTTGTAAATACATACATATTATACATAAAAAACACTCAGACCAATGCAAACAATCATGTTCATGCACACAAAGATTTGCATTCAGCGGGAATCGAACCCGAGACCTCTGCGTATCAGTCATGTTATATAACCACTACGCCACAGAGGTCGTCAACATTAAGTACAGACTGATATAAAATAAATGTTGCTTGTTGTGACAGTGGTAAACAGTTACAGTAACACGCTATAACGCTATCGTAGTGTGTTAACTAATGCCTACACAGCAGTAAAAATAGAGACAGAAGGTGACTAAAGACATAAACTAAACTTGAAAAAAAATAACTTCTATTAAAAAACTGTAAAGTTTTTACTGCTACTTATCTGTGATTTATCTCTTTATTGGGTTAGCGTTAAATATATATTTTTTTTAAGAGACTCTTTTCAATAAAGATTCTCTATAACATGGTTTCTTTTTAAGAAACAGTGTAAGTATTTTTATGTTACCATCGCATATTTATTTTGTCGTTATCGTATAAGCAAATGAAATACCTATTTCTGTATAAAAAGAAGGAAAACTCGACATTAAATTGACATCATGATTTTAGTGTCTTTTATAAGGCGCTTAGTACTTTCCGAAAGTATTTTACGAAAACACAAAAATCTTACAAATATAGGATACATTTTACTATGATGCCTTAACTGTAAGCTTGACAAATTATTTTATTTACCTTTATCTAATACTCAAGATAAAGATAAAATAAATTATGCATAGTTTAATACAGAAAGCCTTGTATATAAATGTTTGATTGACTTTTCCAAACCTTACGATTTATTGTTTGCCTCCGAATACATTTTTGTCAAGTGTCTTGTCTATGTAGCTACTTATTCTCCGTGTGGTGACGGAGTAAGAATACAGTGTGTCACTATCCCATGACATCCCATGGGTGTCGTAAAAACCGGCTAAGGGACTATCCGTGAATATTACCTTTACGTAATAAAAAGAAGGAAGACTTGAAATTAAACCCTATACCAATCCATTTGGCCAGCGTGGTATTAGTAGACAAAGTACCCTTCCATCACTGGAGGAGGCCTGTCCCTGCAGTGGGACATTAATGGGACGTTATAATAATTTGAAACTCAAAAATACATATTATTATAAATTCATCATTTCAAATAACTTATAAAAGTTTATTGGATTCAAAATCACGATCTCCTACAATGCAGCCACATAATATACGATATTCTCTATTACAAATTTAACCTTATTTACAATGCTAATTGAAACCATCTTACATTAAACCCTCGAACCTTTCTTAAAATTAACGACATTTGGTTCCCCGTACCAATATTGGCAAAATCAAAGTTATAATGAAAGCTGACATTACCAAACAGGCGAAAACCCTATAATTTATTTACGAACTTTGTCAATCACCGTTCATTCGAAGAAAGGCTGAATAGCTTATATACCTGACCTTTAACATCGCCTTATTACACTCCAGTTCACCTTATTTTGAAATTCTGATGGCATTACGAAATGTACGAATTGTTTGCTATACTGCCATGTTGGCAAAAAATCGATTACCTAATAAAAAGTTCACTTTTTGCCAGATCTGAATATACTTATCCGGTTGTGGGAATCAGGTGTTTTATAATATAGCTAGGGAAGAGTTTGGAATATTATTGCAAAAACAAAATAAAGATAACTTAACATTAATACTCTACACAGACTCTCTTTCATTATCCAACCCCTATGTTCCTGGAGAAGGACATTTAAATGATGTTGGCAATTCATCATCATCATAACAGCCCATTAATGTCCCACTTCTGGGACATTAATGTCCCATTAACGTGACGGAAGGATACTTGGCCTACTACTACCACGCTGGCAAGACGGATTGGTATAGGGTTTAATTTTTAAGTTTTCCTTCTTTTTACTTTGTGAAGATAATATTGACGGATAGTCCCTTAATCGGTTTTTACGACATCCATGAGATGAGATGGGGTGGTGACATATTGTATTCTTACTCCGTCACCACATGGACAACAATTAAATGTACTTATATCGAAAACAAAAATCAGATCCTACCTACATCTTTCCTTAGTTACCCTTTCATTTTACTACCTATACAAAAATGGAAAATTTACCTACTTTATAACTAGTTTTTTTTAGTATAGCTAATCAGAAATACATTAATTTAATGGTGAAATTGTGTTGTTAAACGGATTATTTTTATTATTAGTAACATATCGTTATAAAGTTATTTTTAAAATTTTAATTTCATATTCATGAAACATTATTTTGTTTCAAATTAAACAGAGCTTAGAATACGACTACTACTACGATTATTAATATTATAAATCTTAAACGACCAGAATATAATAAATAATAGTAGGCTTAATGTAATTAAGCGAAAATTTGTTAAAATTCTAGTTCAAATGAAGGTTTTGAACTGCCATCGTAGGGTATTTTTATTTCGAGACAATGCAATATTAAGCAAGACACAAATAGAGATCGCTTTTCTATTTTCACAACGGAGTCACAACCTACTTAGTAGTCGTTAATATTTATTAGTCGACTTAAATTAGAAGAAATGTCCTTCGATACAAATATATCTCGGAGAGGCAGCCTATTCCCGCGTCGCACTTCACACCTGCAGACCGGACAAGCATTCGTCGTCCGATCGCCGAGCTATACGGACGTCGCCGTTCTGTATTTCAACCGATCTTTACGAACGCGATCGGTCGCGAGTGCGTGAATTTTGAATTTGAATTTCGAACGGTGTTTATGTTCCAATTCCGTGATTTGTGACTTTTTTATTGTCCTGGAATTTTGTTCAGCGAATATGCTCTGCCAATGGAAGGCAAAGAACGTAAGTTTTTTCTTAATTAAATGAGTTTTTTGACGTTGACTGAGGTTCCACCTCATTAATGTTTCGTGTTATTGCGAGCTCGTATCGTTACAATAATGGCTTTTTTATTTCTTTTTCATTCAAGTAATCTGTTCGACTACAATTTTTGGCTTAATTACATTAACCTGTAAATGCAATATTAATTTCAGGGGTAGTAAAAATTTTGATTTTTACGGAAGTTAGTTCACGTATGTGTTGCTACGTGTTGCTTAGCTAATGCGGAAATAATAAACTTGGGAAATTTTCTTTTAAATTATTAATTTTCATTGTTCGTTAATCCAAAGCCAGGTGTTGCTTTTTCGGATTAATTTCTCGTTTTAATCATATGAGTAAAAAGGCAACTAACACAAAAACCGTCGGAAATATATTTGGCTACATGACAATGATGAATTGTGTAATTATCTCTGACATTTTAGGGTATTTAAGCGGGTTAGGCATTTAAACGCTTGGGTATGTTTTTTTTTTGAATTTTTTTGTTTCCAAGTAATTAAATATCCAGGTTGATTAGGGTTGTGTAGAGAAAAAAAATGATTACTTTGAAACCCTTTTTGGTTTCTTGGGTTATCTAAAAGGAATTCAAGGTTCCATTAAAATTACATTACTCTTTTGTGTTGTCATAACGGAAGAATGATTTTTACGTTGATTTCGATATAAGTAAAGGGAAAATGTTGTCTGTCCTTTTTTTTAGGTTCAGCGAATTGGAAGATGACGATAGACTTCATATATATCATTAGGATGATTGAGAATCGTGTAGAGGTTTAGATCTTATTGTTGTGTGCACCTTTGTGAAACGTTTTGTGTTTTTGTGTTATGAATGTTATTGTTACTTGTAACTTTATTGTAATGAATTACTTTTATATATATTATAGTAAGGAATGTCACAATGGATGCCATAAAAGACAATTTAAGTAAAATTTTTGCTACTATCTCTGCAAAAAAAACTGGACGTAACATCTTTTAACAATCAGTTGATTTATCCCTGCAATCATAACAGCCCATTTATGTCCCATTGCAGGAAAGGCCTCCTACCGTCCCGAAAGGATATTTGGCTAACTAATACCACGCTGGCCAGACGGATTGCTATAGGGTTTAATTTCAAGTTTTCCTACTTTTTATTAAGATAGTATTTACGGATAGTCCCTTAGTCGGTTTTAACGACACCCATGGAATGAGATGGGGTAGTGACATATTGTATTCTTACTCCGTCACCACACTTTAATAAGCAGTTGTTAAATAACTTGATATAGTGATCTTAAGTATAATAATATACCGTTTAAAATAATAAAGTGTTTATGAATATCGTTAATTAACGCTTAACATCACAGTACTTAGCCAGAGGTAAATTACACCCATACAGTTTAAATTGCTTAGTAGATTATGTTATTAGTTACGTTTGGTTATTGATTAAAATATTTTTAATTACTCACTTGAAACCATAAATTGTAATACTTATGTAAATTCCTTTACTAGTTTTTCTTTCCTACCAAAAAATAACAATTTAAATTGGAATGAAAGAAAAAAAATGTATTCTGAAGGCAGGAGTTGAACGTGAGTTTATAAGAAAACTCAGCTCAGGCTAAGACGCCATTGCCCCCCACTAGGCTACCTGATCCTCTAGTTGACCATTAGCCTATAGCTTTCACCAAGAGAATGTGTTTTATTAACTCATGTTACTTTCACTCAAATGTAAAATTTCGATTTTTTTTTGAAATCTTCTAGTTACACCTAGACTTTATGGGTTAACATCTATTTTATTTAAATTGATTAAAAAAATCCTGATATCTTAAGTACCTTAACACAACAGAATTATGAAACTCCTACTCATTTAAAATCCCACGCCTTAACTGTTATACATTATCTCGATGTCCGTTTCTAGATTCCAAAAATGAAAATTGCTTTTTTTGTTTATACTTAGTTTTCGTCTAATATTTCACACAACGCCAATTAGTCCCAAACTAAGCAAAGCTTGTACTAAACAAAGGATAAACATACTTAAATACTTTTTTTGTAAATACATACATATTAAGTATACATAGAAAACACCCAGACCAATGCAAACAATCATGTTCATGCACACAAAGATTTGCATTGAGCGGGAATGAACCCGAGACCTCTGGGTAGCAGTCATGTTATATAACCACTACGCCACAGAGGTCGAATATTGGAGAGACATAATTCGTAGGCCTTGTTATAACTAATTTATATAATTAATTTTTTAAAGTTATATGAACATTTTCTTTAATAATAATGTTTTATTAGAAACATAAAGTTTTACGACCTTCACAAGTTAGTACTTTCAGTTAGTACTTATAATTTAATTTCAGTTTAAACTTCAATATTGAATTTCGAACAAAACTTATACGCGTTAGATTTTCTTTATGTTGGTACAATCATTTACGTTGTTTACTTTATAATGTTGGTAATGGTATGCTATGATCAGTGAAGTTTGTTGTATCGTAAGGATAAGTTCTACTTAAAGAACCCCCGGAATGTTTGTGCATATATTTTGATGGGAAAGTTTCCGTGAAACTTGAATTGATTTGGATAATGTGAAGTTTGTAGGGATTATGTAATGTGTAGGGGGAAATATTTGAATAAGGAAATTCATTTTCTTCTTGTTTTGTTGTAATGGACTTTTGTTGGATCTAGGTAACACGGATTAACATATCGTTATGAATTATTAAATGTTAAAGGAAATGTCTTGATTAAAACAAAGCAATGAATTTTTATATTTAGAACAGCTTTAAGAGAGACTAACCTCTTACTCTCAGTTATTAGAATAGAACTTCTCCTGAGACGAAGATAGGTTGAATCTCCTAGTAAGTCCAGTTTTATTTTTATCTTTAGCAATTATGGATGCAAGCCTTCATTTTGTCGTACTTTACGACACTTATGAGATGAGATGTATGTACTACTAAAAGCACAATCCACATTACATAGTATAGTCAGTATCAAGTTATTAACTACTATAAAACAAACTTATGCGTATTCTATCTCGAGTTAATATCAAGGTCATAATGTAGATAATTACGCCTCTCCAGCAACTATATCCCTTTGTCGTTCTGGATTCTTTGTAACAACATTTTAGAAGATATTTCCAAGGCATATTTTACATTTCATGCAAAATATCTTATAATTCAAGCATTTTCTAATAAGTTTTCTATTACGAAAAGGAAAAGAAAATAAATTGTTTAATTTGAAATCAAGAAGTAGTTAGCTTTTAAGACATATCTTGTTAAGAGAAAAGGAAGGGTTTAGTAGACACCTTTTTTGTTTCATTACTTATAGGGTTTAAAAAAACTAAAATTAAAATTGAAAATTAAGTTTTTTTTTAATTAAAACCTACTACACTTGTTGCTGGCAACTGTATCCGTTCAACAAAATTTTGTAATTCACGGACATCTCTACACAGCGCCAACTATTCCCAAAGTAAGCTAGGCTTAACCTGCTTGTGTTATAGGGAACAGAACAACGGATATTAGTACTTATATACTCTTTTTTTTGTAAATACATACATTTAAAAAAAGAAAAATACCTATTATGCTACAAAGGAAATACCTGGATATTGCTATATCTATATACATAACACAAAATAAAAGAACCACCGGCGATTAAAATCGCTACCGTATAGACCAAGCATTAGAGCTTATAACAAATTTTCCTCTAAGGTGATTTTTCTCTAGTAATACATGCAATATCTTGGGTCACTATCTACTAAGAATTATCAAGCATCCATTTCCAAATAGCCTTCACGCACACGCAATACTAACCCCTATGTTATTTACGACGCAGGTTTCCTAATTACAGCCTAGCAAACTAGTCAAACAAAAATGAACCTTATGCCCAATTTCAATTACATACCCCATGTTTGTAATCTAGTAAACATTGCGTAGAATTCTTAATACATAAAATGCAATGAAGATATATTATAAGAAATCTTTTGGAATACCTTCCGTGTATTTTATTACATCTGCTTGACGTAATAAGACACGATATGAGGCAGTACTGACTTAAACAAATGATGTGTCACTGCTCGTGTAAGCCTTGAGACGTTATATTAAATCTAGTTAAATATTAATGTTATAAGGACATTATATGACAAATGTGGCGTTGTGTTTTTATCCCATACTTTATATAACGGTAATGTTTTCTTAAGCATAACTAAGAATTGTTTATTACTAAAAAATAGCTACTAGACTCTACAGATTATGCCGTTCAGTGCATTTCGAACATCTGAGTGTTTAAATGTTATATAATTTACTCTCAAATGTCATTACTGTCAAGTTTGACACTCACAAACCAATCAGACAAGGCCGTGTACTGATCAAAGACTGTACAGTTGTTACTGGCAGCTAACCGCTTACAAGCCTTCTTAGCCTATTGGTTAATTGTAAAGCTGTTTTTTATGTATATTTGTTATCTTTTTTATTAGCAAATAGTTGTTAAGTAAATTCATAGACATAGTCGTCACCAAAGGCGCTGCCGCACAGTTGACCGATTGAACTCATTGCACAATGCGACAAAACGAAGGAAACCAATTAAGTTAATAAAATTTATCAACGCAAGGAAAACTTAGTAATTTCAATATTTGACGCTATTTTCAAGCATAAAGTTTCTAAGAAAGCTTTTCAAAATTCGCTGATATTTTCTTTAGAGAAGAAACAGTTGTCTACCCATGTCTATTTGTTTTGAGTTTAAATTCATTGCGGGTAAGAAAACGTTGGCTCCGACTGTCCCGGATTTATCGCTCAGGGCTAATGTGGACTCGCTTTTGTGGTGAAACGAGATTTTACTACTTGTGATTCTTTTCGTTTGTACGACTTGGATTATTCGATTGATATGGACGTTATGTTTTGTCTGATTGGTATGTATTCTTGTTTTGTTTATGTTTATTTGTTTAATATGGCGTCATCAACATAGTTGCATATTATCCAGTTTCAAGTGAAATACATTACATTCGGTAAGTAAGAGTATAAGATTTATTTTATTTTATTTTATTAGGAAAACCAACGACTATGAATACACATTACATGATTATCAGTCAAAAACAGAAAGTCATTTATAGGTTTCCACAGCACCAAAGTTTACACATACAACAAAAAATACAATATTAAAAAGTTAATGCTTCACTTCTTGTTTTGTTATTTTGGTGTGATTTAGAAATGTTGCTTATGTGTTTATGCATTTTGTTTAAAACAGATGATTAGTTACATAGAGAGATTTAACTTTTGTATTAAAAAAACGTTTATAGAAATAATATCAATCATTATTTATTAGTAAATAAAATAAACTTAGTTTATCGAATTGAAGTTAATAAGTTAACAAACATAATAATAATTTGAATCTTATCTTTTCCGCTTTTAACAGTATACAGGCAAATAGTACAGCACACTAATATTGAAATCAAGCTGTCGATAGTAAAAGGCTGTTACATTAACTATAGTAAGCAGAAAAAAATGTCAAAATGATCCCAAAACTGATCAAAAATTAAACATCTAATAAATATGGTTTATGAAACAACAGAGTTTATAAGATAAATTATTATGATTATCCGTGTTGGTGACGGAGTAAGAATACAATATATCACCACCCCATCTCATCCCATGGGTGTCGTAAAAACCGACTAAGGGACTATCATATTAACGAAATAAAAAGAAGGAATACTTGAAATTAAACCCTGTACCAATCCGTCTGGCCAGCGTGGTATTAGTAGGCCAAATATCCCTCCCTCAAGGGAGGAGGCCCGTCCCTGCAGTGGGACATTGATGGGCTGTTATGATGATGTCTTGCCATTAAGACATGATAATAAAAGGATATCAAAATTATGGTTATGTTGACACAAAACTTTATAAACAAGTAACAAAAGCAATCATAAGGTCTACTCTATAATTGTGTAATAATTTCATTAATGTTATTCCCATTTAACAAATCAGTTATTGGTTCAAGTAAATAATGTTAACAATTAACAAAACCAAATTGTATTTGTAACACATTAATAATACAAAATATTAATTTATTTATACATTATGTTTATTTAAATTAATAGATAGTACATTTATTAATTTAAATGTATTCATTTAGTGTTTATTAAATTAACTTAATTATTCACTGATTAGTTTTGAAACAACGTAATTATTAAAACAAATATTGTTAAAACCTTTTACCACTAATGTGTGGTCAGTTTAAACATGATTTTGTGAATAAATGAATTGCATTTTGAATAGTTGAATACTGTTGAATTGGAATAAAACTAAAATACTCGTGTATGCACTTTGATAGAGAGCATACCAATATATTTATTTTAATAAATAAATTCAGATAAGCTACTACGATTTTCGATCTATTTAGTCCCACTGCTAGGCAAATGACGTTTAAAAATTTGGGAATCTCCCTCACTGCTTTCTAAGCGTCCAGCAGCGGTGGTAAATTTTTCTTCTAAGCTAATGAAGAAAAGAAATGAAACCTATTATTAAGTTGTATCTCAAGTATAAGGTACTTCAAGTGAGCATACATTTTGTATTCCTTCACTTTATAAAAACAATTCTGAATACAACTTATACAATATTTTGAAATAGAAAGAAAATTATATTAAAATAAATGTGTTTCTAAAGGATACATCTCAATTTGCATAAAATATCTACATAAAGTAAAATGTTCTACTACAAAATTCTTTATGGCAAATTGGCTGTTAAATTGGAGTATACACATAATTATTTGAATGTGTTTTGACATGCAAAGTTGACTCTTTTCAACGGGTACACTTATTATTTATAAGTTCATGTGATTGTGAACTAGGTTTTACTAAGTCATCATTCCGTATTATAATATGAGGACAGCCTAATAGTTGTCTAGAAAAATATTATTTATCATCCTAGTTTACCTGGCTAGGTAGGGTTAAGTTTCTCAGCAGTGGAACATTATTATTAGTCTTTTCCCTTCATTCTCATACAACATCTTCTATAGTTACCTTAAAGTAGTACCTTAAATTAAGGTATCTTAAAGACATGAAAAAAACGGACATAATGAACATTCAAGACTGTTATTTTGTGGGTCACACAAATATTTTTTTTGTATGGGATTCAAAACCACAACCTCTTGCATAGCACTTGGATACAGAATGCTTTTCAACCAATGTAGTATGAGTAATCTTGAAGAGTATAATCATCTTTCATCATAACAGCCCATTAATGGCCCACTGCAGGGACGGGTCTCCTCTAGTGACGGAGGGATATTTGGCCTACTAATACCATGCTGGCCAAACGGATTGGTTTAAGGTTTAATTTCAAGTTTTCCTTCATTTTATTACGTAAAGATATTATATTTACGGATAGTCCCTTAGTCGGTTTTTACGACACCCATGGGATGAGATGGGGTGGTGACACACTGTATTCTTACTCCGTCACCACACGAAGAATAATCATCTTTAATGATTAAAAAAAACATTTGAGAACTTTCGTTTCCAATTCAATAGCAGACCCTAATGCGAAGTAAAATGTATTGATTAAAATGGTACGTGTAGAATGTTACTTAGAGAAAAGAGCAAGCATGATTGTGTTGGAAAAGTAGTCACGTTCACCATTTATTTCCTACTTATATTGTAAATTAGCTTTAGTTAGTATTCCCATCAATAAAATAATTGATTATGAATTGCTAATTTTTTTTTTTAAATACAACTCCCGCATAATGGTACATGCCCTGTGTCGCTTTACAAACATCAATAAAGGGACACAAAAAACACCCAGACAATAATTTGTAGATCTCACAAATTATTCTCCTGCGTGGGGATCGAACCCACAACCTCGTGCACGCTAGATGCTTGCGTTACCGTCGCGCCACTTAGGTCGTCAGTATAATAACAACTTTGGTGATAAGCGGTTGTGTATACGGCTGCTGTGCACAAAGTCATGTGTTTGCATCCCGGGTAAGATAATTATTTGTAGAAAAATAATTGCTTCTGTTAAATGAATGTTTAGTTTGTAAATGTTTCCGCGTGTGACACAGAAACCTCGTATAAAGCAGTCGCATGCTTGGTAACTGTGCTACCAAAGCAGTCAACACAAACGATTAAATTTAATTTACTTAAAGATTGCAATGTCGTACTCATTTCGTCAAATATTAAAAATACACCACGAGATATTGATCTTTACAACAAAATACAACCTTACAAAAATAAAAATATTTGTTTTCTCAGAATAGCATAAACCCACGTGGCAAAGATTCTTCGTATCTTATACTAAATATCTTTTTTTACTATTCAAAGAAAATATACTTAGTATTCGTTTAACTCAATTAAGTTTTTTCGTTTACCTAGTTTATATTTATTTTATTTTCTCTATAAAAGGCTTTTATGTACATAAGTTTAAAGTTTTTGTTTTTAATGTAAGCAACCTAAAATTTATCGTTACAAAACAACCGCAACTTTATACACAGAAAGCAAGTGTAGGTACTAAGTGATATTAAGCAAGCGTACTAAGTTATTTTCTGTTATATTAATTGAGTCTCCGTGTGGTGACGGAGTAAGAATACAATATGTCACCACCCTATCTCATCCCATGGGTGTCGTAAAAATCCGACTAAGGGACTATCCGTCAATATTATCTTTACAAAGCAAAAAGAAGGCAAACTTGAAATTAAAGCCTATATCAATCCGTCTGGCCAGCGTGGTATTAGTAGGCCAAGTATCCCTCCGTCACGAGAGAAGGCCCGTCCCTGCAGTGGGTCATTAATGGGCTTTTATGATGAATTTAATTAGGTACACAATTTTATAACTCTGAAGGTCACTTAAAACACGAGACTTTTTTCCTATTTCAAGCATTATCTCATTACAAACAAAATAATACGCTATCATAACAGGCCATTTATGTCCCACTGCAGGGACGGGCCTCCTCCCGTGACGGAGGGATATTACCACGCTGGCCAGACGGATTGGTATAGGGTTTAATTTCAAGTTTTCCTTCTTTTTATTTCGTAAAAATAATATTCACGGATAGTCCCTTAGTCGGTTTTTACGACACCCGTGGAATGAGATGGGGTGGTGACGTATTGTATTCTTACTCCGTCACCACACAGAGAACACGGATTATCTTTTACAAACAAACAAATAATACGCTACGATGACACAAATTATTACAATATATTGCTTATCCTTTATTACACATTACACACATGGAGATATTTGTCCCTCTGGGAGGCTTATTATGTAGATATGGGTCCAACGTGAAGAGACAGCTGAGAATTTTGATGTAAGGGCCTTTGCACACGATGTATTTTTTCGCGAATAAAACGGGGTCAAAAACGCATGGCTAAAGTCACGTTGTTGCCTTTGCATACGATTCTTGCGCTTGTATTGCTATGAACACGCTGTAAACGGGCGTTTGTAGCGATGCATCGTGCAAAAAGCCGTCACAATTTGATACCAAAATACTCCTATACAAGATAGAGTAAAAGCGCGTTTGTATCGATATATACGTGTAAAATCTTCTTGAACGGGATGACAACTCTAAAAAAACTGGATGATCAAAAACTGGCATGTGTCTTCGGCGCATAAAATAATCATTACAGCCCATTAATGTCCCTCTCCAGGGTTCCGTGACGGAGGGATACTTGGCCTACTAATACCACACTGGCCAGGCGGATTGGTATAGGGTGTAATTTCAAGTTTTCCTTCTTTTTATTTCGTAAAGATAATATTCACAAATAAATAGTCTCTTAGTCGGTATTTACGACACCCATGCGATGAGATGGGGTAGTTACACACTGTATTGTTACTCCGTCACCACACGGATATTATGGTTATTTTGACACAAAACCTTAAAAACAATGAGATGAGATGGTGTGGTGACATATTTAGTATTCTTACTTCGTCACCACACGGAGAGCATAAAATAAACGTAGTGTGAAAAGGCTTTAAAGGTTTATCGTAAATAAACAAAGGCACACATTAAAAGATTTACTGTTTTCTGACGCATGGGATTTATTTATCCCTGTGTTTGTTAGACACTTGATGTACGTCAACCTGTGATCATTTTGACCGGTACTTGGGATTCATATGAGGACTCCTCCCGTGACGAAGGGATACTTGGCCTACTAATACCACGCTGGCCAGACGGATTGGTATAGGGTTTAATTTCAAGTTTTCCTACTTTTTTATTTCGTGAAGGTAATATTCACGGATAGACCCTTAGTCAGTTTTCACGACACCCATCATGGGATGAGATGGGGTGGTGACATATTGTATTCAATTACCTTTTAACAAAGAAACACACAGACTCAGGACATTTGACGACCTTTGTGACGCAGTCGGTATATTACATTGCTGCTACGCAGGAGTCTCGGGTTCGATTCCCACTCAATGCAAATCTTTGTGAGCATGAACATGATTATTTGGATTGATCTGAGTGTTTTCTATATATAATATGTATATATACAAAAAAAAGTATTAAAAAATGTTTATCCGTTGTCTAGTACACATAGTACAAGCTTTGCTTAGTGTGGGACTAGGTGCTGATGTGTGAATGTGTGAGGGTTATTTATTTATTTATTAGAGGATTGAAATAATTGATTTACGGGATTAAAATCCGTGACCCATGCACGACATTGCGAATGCGGCTGGTGACCGACCAAAAAACTTAAACATTACGTTTAAAAACAACAATATTAAAGATTTAAGTTATTTTTTTCTAATAGATACTTAGACGCAATTACTAATTAAATATGCTAAAATAACGACAATGGTCTTTTACTGAAGGACACCTTAAAATGAGGATTAAAATGTTACAGCCTTAGAATATTTGCTTAGTAAAGTAATGAATACAGCCTTTTGAACGACTATGGCTATTGGAGGCTCTATAAAAATTGATTAAGAAGTAAGTTTATTTACATAATAAACGGTATTTAAGTCATAACAAACTTTTAATGCAAGTATAGGATTGCTCCGTGTGGTGACGGAGTAAGAATACAGTGTGTCACTACCCCATCTCATCCTATGGGTGTCGTAATAACCGACTAAGGGACTATCCGTCAATATTATCTTTACGTAACAAAAAAGGAAAACTTTAAATTAAACACTATACACATCCGTTTGGCCAGCGTAGTATTAGTAGGACAAGTATCCCTCCGTCACGGTAGGAGGCCCGTCCCTACAGTGGGACATGAATGGGCTGTTATGATGATAGGACTGTTTGAGCGACTTGGTGTTCTCTTTAGTCATTATTACATCTATTAGTTACGACACAAATAAGTAAAAATAAGGTGATCTTAAATGTAAAAGATACTAGTCACAATAAATAAAAATTGTACTTCGTTTGTTGCCTACTATTTGGAAGTTTTTAATTTTAAGTACCAACAAAGGTTGTTTTTAAACTTAAATTAACTCACTAGAAAATCAACGTAATATAAATCTTTACAATTTTCATTTAAAACAATTAAACATTACAAAGCAACTTGTTCCCAAGAGCGAACACTTTAAAACATTAAAAAAAATAAAATATAACTCAACAATAAACCTTATTAATTATGTTTTAACTAAATTCAAAATCAAAAATTAATATTCAATTTACTTATAAAACAAACATCGTCCATCAAACAATTTTATACCAATTTACAACGATAAACGATTAAAATTTAATTTAATCTTTCACCCGAATCCGCGCCTGTTTTATTTCAAGACATTCCGTTTCGTAACTAACAAATAATACAAACATTTATTTCACAAGAACAACAACTTAATTAGTTTCTATAAAAGTTTTAAAATTAAAACAGAAACGGTCCGCTACGTATTAAACTCGTAGAGGGTCTACGGCGTAGCACTGCTACGAAGTGTACTTAGTAACTTTGTAATTCTCTTACCACTGGAACTCAAATAGCTTGTAACCGGTTCAAACCGCTTTCAAACAAATAAAATTCAACTCTTCAAGGCATTGTAATTACAGGTATTTTTACAGGAATGGAAAGAAAAATGAAATTTTTCATAGCGAGACTTGATTAAGGCAAATATGTATTGTTTCGCTGCCTACAAGTAGTGCATAATTACTTGGAAATTTCTGTGGGTTTACCGCTACGAGTCTTGAAGGCTTTAACTTTTCCGAAAGGTAAAAAGGGGGTAAACAAACTTCCGGTAGTACGTAAATTAAAATGTCATAACTTTCAGTGGAATTCCTTGTTGAGTTTTATTAAGAGATTTTACCTTCCAAGTAAAAGTGATACGGCTTTAGATTTTACCTTCCAAGTAAAAGTGATATGGCTTGTTTCTAAGACTTTTGAATTTTATTTTAGTTTCGAAAATTTAATTGTTTTATGTGTCTTGATTTATTGTTCTTGTTTTGATGAATTTCGAGTCCATTATCACTCTCTTGTACCGTGGATGTCGCAAAAACCTACTAAAAGTAAGTTCTATTATCTTTACAAGACCAGGTATTCTTTAGTTACTGATTTTGACGACCTTTGTGGCGTAGTGGTTATACGAGTTTATCATGACTGGTACGCAAAGGTCTCGGGTTCGATTATCGCTCAATGCAAATCTTTGTATGCATGAACATGATTGTTTGCATTGGTCTGGGTGTTTTCTATGTATAATATGAATGTATTTACAAAAAAAAACGTATTTAAGTATGTTTATCCGTTGTCTAGTACCCAAGTACAGGCTTTGCTTAGTTTGGGACTAGATGGCGTTGTGTGAATGTGTGAGGAATATTAATATTAATATAACCACCAAATAATAATTAACCCATATAAGTTATTAGTGAGGTACTTGACATAACAATATTGACACTTACTTTTAACCTACGTTAACCTGTTTACTAAGAACTAGCACAACAGCAAACTTTTTAAATCTCAACCAAAACATAGTCAAGTCAAAGACGTACATACATTCTTGCTTTACGATTTTCACCGTTCTAGTAAAAAGGTTAAAATCAATATTTACCTCTAAACCAAGTAAAGCATCGTAAAAAGGGCAACATGTACAGTCAACTACAAAAGTTTATTACCACATCCAATGTTACAAAACTACTCAATACTAAAAGTTTCCTTATGTAAGTGGGGTATCAAGAAGAGAAAATATACTTATCATTAGTAATGTTAAAACACACTGAACAGTGAACACCAATCCTATTGATATTATAAACACGAATGTTCGTAAGTATAGATGTATGTTACTCTTTCACATAAAAACTACTGAATGGATTTTAATGAAACCATACAAAAAAGTTGCTCATACATCAAAATAATACATAGGGTACAAATCATAAATATATTGTATAAAATATCTAAAATAGACGTAGAACCCGGAACCAGCTTATTTATAATAAATGACACACTGAACTCGAAAAACGACCTTGGAATAATAGACGTGTTGATCAACTTTTGTAGCAGACTGTACTAAACCATGTCTCTATTTGTATCGGTATAAAACTTGAACATTGGATGTGTATAGCGAAGTATGGCTTATTATCGGACTGACACCCCGCTGTGAGGTTCTGTTCAATAGCTGTGTCTATCTTTATACATGTTCTGTTCTTTTTTATTAGTATCTATCGTTTCTAATAAAGTGATTGTAGTCTAAACTATCTTGTATGTCTACTTTTGTATTGTTTTATTTTGCTTCTGTTATTTTAAGTGTATGCAGATATTATTTTAGTGCTTAGAGCCAGTTGCTATCAATAATAAATACGATGTTGCTAGTTAAGCAATGTCAGCGAGACCGTGTCATGGATGGGTGACCACTTAGTGATATTGCATTTCAGCGTCTTGGTGCTTAAGAGGGCATTTAAAAAGTCGGTCATCTGCGACCTTGTAATATTGTTGTTAATCAACTTTTGTATCAGACTGTACCAAACAATGTCTCTATTTGTATCGGTATAAAACTTGAACATTGGATGTGTATAGCGAAGTATGGCTTATTTCCGGACTGACACCCCGCTGTGAGGTTCTGTTCAATAGCTGTGTCTATCTTTATATATGTTCTGTTCTTTTTTATTAGGATCTATCGTTTGTAATAAAGTGATTGTAGTCTAAGCTATCTGAAAGCTTGTATTGCTATTTTTGTATTGTTGTTTTATTTAGCTTAACCCTAGATAACTAAACATTCGTCCAGGTGACTACGCCCTACTCCGAGAAAGTTAAGTGCACCTACTTCCCCGTGTCCTGCCCCCGCCAATCTTTGTTTACCTTCCTAATTCGTGCAATTAGTCTATTACGTAACATAATTGCAATAAACCGCTTATTAGGGACTGACCTAGGACCATGTCGTCGTCTGGGTGACGAAAGATTAGTAACTACGGTAGTTTATTTCAACGGTATGTATGGATATTATTTATGTTTTCTATAATGTATACACACGTTATATAAAATGTTTCTTTTTATTTTTGCTTTTGATTATACACTACATTATTTAGAAGTAAAAGTTGTAATAAAAAATAATATTTAATGCAATATTTTAATTTTTTTCTGATTTATTTATGTACATTATATGACATGTTTTTGCCTGATATGATTTATATTATTATTTTAGGTGAATTTGATAAATAACGAAGAACAAATAAGTTAGTGGCTTAGTTAATAAATAGAAGAGAATTCAAATAATTCAGGCTCGCAGACAGAGGATTAGGTGGAAGAGAAAATACATCGTGACAACGACAGCGATGCAAATTTTTCAAACGAATTTTTAGATTCAGGGAATGATGACAAAGGACACAAATTATTACTTTGTTGATAAGGAGAATGTTACTACTACTTTTCTTCAAACTTCAAACCAGGATATTCAATGATAGCTTCAAATAACCGCCCGATCCCTTGATGAAAAAAACAAACATAAGTGGTTGTCTTCACTTCTCTCTTATGTATCTTTTATAATAATATTAAACCTAATTTCAATGAATGCCGATGCTTTATATGACTCATATAGCTTAAGAAATAAAAAGCAATCTATATTACAACGCTATTTTGTCAGGAAGATGGGAAACCAGCAGGTCGAGCCTTGGTTACGGGTGCGGATACATACACTGACTTTGAGGCGTGATATCAAGGTCATGATAAACGATATTCTTAGCGATTCTTCTGATCCTGAACCTCCTATTCCTACTGATAAAAACGTGCGGAAAATATGTTATTTATGTCAATCAAAATCTAGCAGAATGACTAATCACTGATGCGAGTCATGAAAAATGCCATTTTTGGGCCTGACAATAACGACACATATAGTTACTGTGCCGAAAGGGTTTTGTCGTTGATTTTTACTAATGATACTTATTATTGAACTAAATAATTGAACTATGTAACAAGTTCCTCTTTTTAATACATACTTTTTATAAATTTCATGTTTTATTGCGTAGTCCGCCTGACGAAAGTTTAGTTACAACGTAACTACAAATATAGTTTAGTTATCTAGGGTTAAGTTGTTTAAGTTTATTATGCAGATAATAATTTTTGTCTAAGAAGAATAGCTTGATTTAAATTGAATTTATTTTATTTGTTGAAAAATCATTAAATTGCAGAGAAAAAAGATTGTAAGAGCCGCAATATTATTTAAGACGATTTTTCTTTTGAAAACCGACAAACTGTGCCATAGCTGCCATGTACCACGCCGCATAAGTGTATGTTGTACTAATTACTCGGCCCAAAAACTAGATGCCAGTCCAATTTGAAATAGCATTGAAGACTTGAGAGTATTCCAAAATATATTATCACGGATCCTACAGAGGTAAATCCTAAAACGTGTTTATAGAACGCGAGATAATACTTTATACGAATTTATTCACTTTAATTTCTATGACCTCTGCAAACATTAAAGCCATATTGTCTTTCTATGCACAAGTTGCAAGAAACAATATTTTGCTTGCAATATTATGAAAGCAGTTACAAATAGATTTTAAAAATATAATATGTATACAGAAATTTGAAAATTATATTAACAATTCAAATGAGTGAACACAAATAAAATAACATACCTAATTAAACAAATTTTCTTTTCTTGAACTCTACATAATTGTACGTCGTTTTGAACAAGGAAGAACCAAATCAAAGTCAAAGTCCAGCATACAATAGATCCTATTGAAAATACTACCCAATTAACCTAATCGTGTACCTTTATATTTGTAAGCAAAAAAAGGCCTTTAAACAGAAACACGACGATACGACTATATAGAATGTAAGTAAAGCTTTAGAAACATTCCATGATTTGGCGAAAGTTACAAATATTTTAATTTTAGAAAATATAATTTTATTACTTTAAAAAACTTAAAATGAATTAGCTCAAATACTAAAATCGAAATACCCGGGTATAATCACCGAGTATTATCCGGTAATTATAAAAAAAAAACATTACGTCATAGTTATTTTTTTAGTATCGACGTGGTAACAAAAAGCAATCATAAGGTACATATATTCCGATGTCGGGTATTTTGGGCTAATTCACATTCCTAAATAAAGCTATTATGTTTCAAAGAAAATGTACTGACTACGAATTGAACTTTCTGTCTGTTGTCGTATCGTACAATTGTGTTTCAGTATTACGTTTCCAAGGAAAAAAGTCCGTAGCTTCATACATTTATCATATATTTGCCGGAATATGGTGGTACATAAAAAGAAAAATGCGTGGATAAACATTATGAGTTTTGTAATAGCCCCGCACGGGAAGGGTTCGTGTATTAAATTTTTTTAAGCTTTAAAATTACGACATAAATTCAAGAATAGAGCATGGTTCAAAAGAGGACAACAGAATTAAATATTTTTTTTATGTAAATTAGGTAATTGTTTCAGTGGTGTTAAGTTGTAACGGTCTGATAATATTGGTTAATTATCACCTGATTTTTTAATTACCTATTTGTATCTAAGGATATTAAACCAGTTTCAATTGAAAAAACCCTTTTTTAACAACCGAATCGTGCGATAAGTACCATTAAAAAAACGCATTTAAAAGATCTTCTGCAAAAGCTTTGTATGAAAAACATTGTATAATGTCTTTTTACTGCTTAATCTTTTGTGTGTTGAGGTGGACTTAGTATAGAAAATATCACCTCATTAAAAAGTAGTGTAATCCCTAAAAAACAGATGCACATCATCATCAGCCAATGATGGATGTCTGCTTCTGGACATAGGTCTAAAGGTTTATAATGAAAAGTCAATTTTTTTGAGAATTCATCATAACAACTTATTATTGTCCCACTACAGGAACGGGCCTACTCCCGTGACGGAAGGATACTCGGCCTTCTAATACCACGCTGGCCAACCGGATTGCTATAGGGTTTAATTTCAAGTTTTTCTTCTTTTTATTTCGTAAAGATATTGACGGATAGTCGTTAATCGGTTTTTACAGCACTCATGAGATGAAATGGGGTGGTTACATATTGTATTCTTACTCCGTGACAACACGAATAAAGAATTATCCTCATTTACTTTCCATAAAATAAATTTCTATTCTCAAAAAAACAAAAAACTCGAAAATAACATAAGATACATGAAAAAAAGATATATCTACTCAACCTCTCATCAAACAAAAAGAAAAATTGTTGATCCCCTATTAATCCCTTAAATCGAGTTATTTATCCCTTTCTAAATTCTTACGTTCTTTGGAAATACACTGTCTGAACTTTACCTTACAAAGGTATATCAAGGAATCTCGTACAAAAGAAATAATGATGTTGAAAATATAATGTATCATAATATAAAGCATAGTTTACTTTAAGGGAGGAAAAGGGTTGCTAAAATATGGGAATATTTTGTTTCAAATTATACCACTGTCTTGTTGGCTGTATTTGGAATAGGCGTGGAACTTTCTGGAAAATATTATAGCCTCGGGAAAACACTGTAAGTAGGACAACCCGGGAATATTATAATGATAATGTAACTGGGACTAAGATTGTGATCCTTGGTGATTATTTTCATTATGAATTTTAAGTTTAAAATACAGGACATGATATTTTTGAATAATAAAGTGTTGTTTGTGGTTTCTTTTTGTTTGTTATTCTTATAATTTATTTTGTTTACGTAACAGTTACTTATTAAATACATATTTTTTGTTATAATACCATCGCAAGGTGGTTCTGACGATCCAAATGAGGTTGCGGGCAACCGATCGATGAGAGAGACACAGGACAAAGGAATGTGAAGACGTTTATTCTTCTTCTTTATAAGGTGCCTCTCCAACTAGTGAAGGTCAGCTACCAGCTTGGCAAAGTCCTCTCTATTCTTAGCTCTGCGGAATAGCTCAGCTGCGCCAGCTATGCCAGTCCACTCTCTAATGTTTCTCAGCCGAGATTATTTCCTTCATTCAATTTTTCTTTTTCCCGTGACTTTACCCATCTTGAACCATCATGGAGACGTTCGAAGGAAGGTTATCTCCAGCATAGTACGTTTTTGGTCTGAGATTATGATGATGTTAAAACATACTAGCATACACTTTTTCTTAAATCTTATTATATCGTGCGCAAATAATTGAATTAATAAATGATATTGAAGATTTAAAATCGAAGATATTTATGTATGTTTTTACCAATCTATTCCCTAATTATGCTAGCATGATCAAAAACCACCACGCCTCTAAAGCTTTATTTTAACAAACTAGCATTTTTAATTCTGTAAGAAATTATTTTCCAAACTCATTTAAAAACAGCTTGTTCACAATGACTACGGTTTAAACTTAGTTTAAAGCAATAAAACGTAAGTTTTCAAAGTAATAAAAAAGCTAAGAGTATATAGTTTTAGTTTTGAAGGTTCCTGATTTTTCACAAGGGACCTACAAGATTTGCGGGGTCGTACACTTTTGAACTGAAGTTTCAAAGTTCTGAGTTCCCCTTTAATGTTGTCTTACGACTTTGGTGCAAGGCTTTGAGTTTGCAAAACTGTAGGTAAAAGAAAAACAATAAGATGGGGTCATTATCTTGTTAAATTTGTGTTAAGTGAACTCCAAAGGGAAATTTTATTCAGTTTAACATTGTTTACAAAAGAAAAGTAACCCTTAACGCAGATCAATGAATGATTGGTCAATGAACAGTGTAATTATAATTTTGTAATAATGTTATTATTTAAAATATTTTGTATTCAATAATAAAGTAAAAATCTTTTTATTTTTAGATATTGTTTAGCATTATTCTCAATATGTAGACAGCTCGTATTATTATTATAACAAGTTTTAGCGTAAATGCATAGTCCGAAAAAAAAAACAGATTTTGTACTATGGCTTCAATTATTGAATTTACCCTAATATACTTACTACTTTTTGTAAACAAAAAAATGTATATAAAACATAGAAAACTTGTTATGGCTATTATGGAAACTATCATGTTCGTTCACACAAAGATTTGCAATGGGAGCGGAAATCAAACGCAAAACCTCTGCGTAGCCATTGTCTAGTTCGTAGCCTCCAACCTTCAATATATTTTACATAGGTACTTATCAAATTCTCTAAAATCTTCTTTAAATATATAAAACAGGGGTTGAGCAATATATTTTTATATAAATATTTTCTAAATCATATACGTTTAAATCCAAATCGATATGATAGTTTCCTATACAAAAACATCGACAATGTGAATACTCGATATACAACTTTTACCATTTCACAAACAAGTCCTATCGAAAGAACAACTAACATAAATGGGAATTCTACACAATTAACCCCAAGGAGGTTGTTATAGCTCAACAGGAAAGGTTCGAATGCAGCGTGGAACTATTATTATAAGTATTTTTATTTTCAAACTTCAATACTACTCTGACTTTTACTCACACTAGGTGTACTTTGATAAATATTGTACTCGTATAATATTTCTTGGTGGGTATTGCAGGTAAACTTTTTAAAGTACCAAGGATATTCTAAGGTAAGAAAAAAAGTAGGTAAACAAATACTGGTTGTTTAAAAACCTTATAACAGAGATGTTTTTTTACTAATACTTGGTGTTGGATTATGCATCCTAGACTGCCTCTTGCTGAAATCATTATTACGATTTTAACACATCTGCTAGCTTGATTCTAATCATTAATTTTACTTAGTAAAACAACACATTAGCTATTCGTGGGTACGTACTGTGCAAATCGACATAAACATCAAGATAAAAATATTAATATCTTTTAAATTAACACATTTCCAGTGCAGTGTACCATATATGGTACACGTGCATTGTTTTACCATTGTGTCTGCTGGCGGCACTGTGAAATGGTTAAAAGTGCGTTATCGAGCTGCTTAAATACAAAAAAAATGTTTTTAAAAAGTAATCCAACTTTAAAGAGTTATTCAAAAAATAACAAATAAAACGACCTAAACTATTTTATCTTTTATTTCCGATTCAATCGATTTTAACAATGCCTTAAGGAAATTATTGTAAAGGAAACTTTAAACTAGTTTGACTTATAGAACAGTAAATTATTCTGTACGAACTGTGAACTTTGGGGTGATGTTCTTCGAAGCTGACAGTAGTTATCGACTCGACGCTTACATAAGCTTTTGATCTAAGCAAGAAGTTATAATATTAATAGTGCATTGATAAACACATAAAAGAAATATTATTATATAACGTGATAAAAGAGGGTTGTGATTTAAGAAACTTGAAGTGACAACGATTGAGAGAATACTTCTCTAAATATAGTCTAATTTTCCATATGAAAAAGACAGGGCAAAAGTAATGTGTAACTTTAGGAGAACCTACAAGTTTTTCCAAACAATTCCCAAATAAACGTATTATATTGTTACGACAGAAATAATTGAGGGCACGCTTGTTGCTATTGAAGCTTCCTATTATTCTAATTAAAATATATTTTAGTGAATCGGTTTCTTTGATACTCTCTTCCTACTCCATTGTGCGTCGTCCAGGAAAACTTGAAGAGCACGCTTCAAGTTTTCCTGGACGACGACGTTGAATAGTAAAACATTAGTTTTTAATATTTGTGTAAGCAATTATAGTAACTGTGTTTCATCTCGCTTGACACTGTCAAACATTTTGGTAGATAAGTATGGATATTTGCCATTTATAAAGCAATAATATAAAATGGAGCAGTTTTTTTTCAGTCCATTCATTCGTGCTAAAGTACAGTTTTTATCATACAAATTAAACTACAATGCACATTTCACGCTCTTGACGACTCTTAACTACTTTTTGTCTATTAATCTTGAATCAGTAATGGGAACCACTGTAGCAATTCTGCCAGAATTTGGCGGAATGCCAACTGGCAACGTATGGCGACCACCTATGTGATTAATTGTTGTTTAATTTCATACATGCTCTTGTAAAGCTTGGAAATGCGCTGTTGTTATTTTTGGGACTATTTTTTTTAATAGCTTGACGTAACTATTCGTTTTGTATTGTCAAATATATTTAGTACCAGTGACTCCATTAAAACTATTTATAAATCAACAGGATTAAACAACACAGATAATATTTTGATGTTACAAAATAATAACATTAAATATTCCTCACACTTTCACACAGCGCTATCTAGTCCCAAACTAAGCAAAATACATAAATACTTTTTTTTGTAAATACATACATAATTATACACAGAAAATACCCAGACCAATGCAAACAATCATGTTCATGCACACAAAGATTTGCATTGAGCGGGAATCCAACCCGAGACCTCTGCGTGGCAGTCATGTTATATAACCACTACGCCACAGAGGTCGTCATAACTAGGTACTTAGTTAATTTATGTAGAACAACTCTCTTCTGTTTAAAATCAAAGAAAAAAAACCGATAAACATCTAACAAACCAAACTGGATAACAATCTACAAAAGCCATAAAACATTTTTGATACAACTTAAGTAGAAGCAAAGTTAATAATTTGGCTTAAGTTCCGCACCCTGTCATTACTAAGTTAGACCGCTTAATAGCAACTTTACAACTTATCCCGTCGGCAAATAGTTTAAATTTGAATGGCGTATAAAATTAGGTTAATTATTAGTGGAGGTGACCCCTTATTGTAATGTTTAAGAGGTTAGCTACTCTGTTTTGGTGGAAAGGCAAATTCTATTTAAATATTTAACTATGAAACAAATGAAGGGTAAATATCAAGGGTGTAGTAATCACAGTTTTATAACATTGTAAACAGAAAGTAACAGACTTATTTGGGTAACGAGAAACGGCCTTGGGTGGTGTAGTGGTCAACATCGACTGAGATGTATTCTCAGAAGACACAGGTTCGAGTCCTATCTTTTGTTGACCTCTGTGGCGCAGTCGGTATATTACATGGTTGCTACACAGAGGTCTCGGGTTCAATTCCCGCTCAATGCAAATCATTGTGTGCTTGAACATGATAGTTTGCATTGGTCTGAGTGTTTTCTATGTATAATTTTGTATGGTATTTACAAAAAAATAAGTATATAAGTATGTTTATCCGTTGTCTAGTATCCGTAGTAAAAGCTCAGCTTAGTTTGGGGCTAGATGGCGTTGTGTTAATGCGTAAGGAATGTTTATTTATTTATTTGTCAAACATAGTAACACCTTGTTAATACAAAAAGTCACGTTAATGTTCTTAGCTCTCTGTGACCTAAATGATATCTAAAATATCTATAGTACAACATTGGCTCTATACGCCAATAGCAATAATCTTTGATAATACCGTGAGATGAGATCGCTGTGGTATTGAGCCGATTAATTTCCGTCAAAGAGCTCCAAAGAGCTTTCCCTGAGTCATCCGCCCATTACTACATGGACGGCCCTACTCCCATGACGGAGGGATAATTGGCCTACTACCTAATACCACGTTGGCCAGACGGATTGGTATAGGGTTTAATTTCAAATTATCCTTCTTTTTATTTCGTAAAGATAATATTTACGGATAGTCCCTTAGTCGGTGTTTACGACACCCATGGGATGAGATGGGGTGAGACATGTTGTATTCTTACTCCGTCACCACATGGAATCAGATATCATTTACAGACAGACAAATAGAAAAACAGCACCATTTTCTTTCATTATCGGAATAAGTAATAAAATCAGAAGTTTCATTTATCTTAGCCGGTGTCCACCACCGCATTGCGTCAACTTAAGATACAAGTCGTTAAGTTTCTTTATAGACTAATCTCATTTGCTACTGTAACGTTTTAACTTAATTGCTACTTAGCTAAATACTTGAATTGTTGGCATAAACTTGGCGAAATAGTACTTATTTTTTTCTTTTCTTTTATTTAGACACTGGGGTACAAGCCATGGTTCCATGGACTTATTACAGAGTTGATATATAAAAAGGCTCGTAAAAATTGTTTCTTGATCAAACAAAGTAATTATAATTGTCTTGCGTGGGAGTCGAACCTACGTCCCCGACCGTTTTACCATCAAAGGTATTAAAGAATTAATAATGTCCTATTTTAATTGATTATCAATTGTAAGAGGCATGGTCTACATTATTTGTCTATCACCTAACCTTAAATTAAATTTATTCATACAACATAAACTCACGTCTTATCCCGTCCGGGGTAGGCAGAGACGACAGAACGCCACTTGTCACAATCCTGGCAAACAAATTGGGCCTCGTTCACATTCATTAAGCGAGTTATACATTTAATTTATTTAATTACTTAGTATGAAATTTGATTAACACTTCATCCTGTCCGCCACAAATAATATAAGTCACCGGGGCTATCATTTTGTTTCCAAGTAATTACTGTTCTAGAATCTATCTGCAGCAACGGTCACAGTTCTAATTATATTATTTTCCTATCGCTTCTCAGATAATAGCCTGAAAGCTTTCCAGGTTTATAGAAATTTCTGTAGAGAATCGCACAGTCATCTGTTTTTCACTGTGAAGGACGAATCGTTAAATTAAATGTCATTAGCGTTTTTAATAATTTAACAGACTGACTCTTTAATATCTTGAACAATAGAGAACGGGTCAAAAATCGTAAAAATATTTACACCAAAAGGCGTCATCCTTAAAATATTAATTTTTATAATTTAACTTTTCAAAGGCGAAATTTGACGACAAAAAATTGTAGCTTATATTTTTGTTCGCCCATTTTTCAGTTTCCCCTCCTGAAAAATGTCCAAATAACGAAATTAATTCAACGTTCTTGGGCCGAGATTAAATTAAATCGTTTCCTTGCTACGCCCTTACGACTAGTCTCTTTAATACGCATTGTACCGATGAGAATTCATTCTGTTTTTGTCAGTTTTTGTGTTCCTACAAAAGATGTAATAGTACTTCTCTGCGGGCCTTGAAATTGTAAACATACAGGCGCTCCTTCTCTGTTTCAAAATCAAAAAATGACTCGCGAATTCAGAAAGGCGTAGGAATTAGGCTGCCGTGATTTTACTATAATTTGATACAGGCATATTACGAATGAAAAAATACGAATATTGTGTAAAAAATTTTGGCTAATGGGTTCGAAAGCTACTACTTTTAACTTTAGGTTAATTAATACCCTTACTACATTCAATTCTAATGATTGTTCCTTTTTTTTAACACACTTATGGGCCTTAAATAGACCAGATGAAAGGCGCTAATAAATACAATCTAGGATTGAGGACAAATGAATTTCACCCATAACTTTAATCTACTTGACGCCATAACCCATTTTGACGACCTCTGTGGCTTAGTGGTTATGCAACATGACTGCTACGCAGAGGTCTCGGGTTCGATTCCCGCTCAATGCAAATCTTTGTGTGCATGGACATGATGGTTTCTATTGGTCTAGGTGTTTTCTATGTATAATAATATGTATGTATTTACAACAAAAAAAAGTATTTTAGTATGTTTACCCGTTGTTTAGTACCCATAGTACAAGCTCTGCTTAGTTTGGGACTAGATGGCGTTGTGTGAGAAATATAATATTTTATTACTTTGCTATATTTTGTATTTCTGACAACCCACAGCTGTCTGTTTTTTTCTGACTGAGACTGTTTTAATTACATACCTATCTACTATTACGTTCCTTTCTTATACTAAAAAGATAAAGCCTAATTGCTTTACCATAAGGAAAGTTTTACTGGTATCTGCTATTGCGACGTAACGTTATTGATCGTAGTCTACTGGAGTCACGATTGTAGGCCATTCCAAACAGTAAGCTTGTAAATTGACACTATAATGACTCTACGTAATTATACAGCCATACTAATGAAATTAATTCATTTGTGACAATTGAAAGGTATTATTCATATCAACGGAGTAAGAATACAATATGTCACCACCCTATCTCATCGCATAGGTGTCGTAAAACCGACTAAGGGACTATCTGTGAATATTATCTTAACGAAATAAAAAAAGAAGAAAAACTTGAAATTAAACCCTATACCAATCCGTCCAAGCGTGGTATTAGTAGGCCAAGTATCCCTCCGTCACAGGAGGAGGCCCGTCCCTGCAGTGGGACATTAATAGCTGTTATGATGATTCGTTCTTACCTATGGCTCATTACCTATAATATACTATAGTTATATATAATATGTATAATAATACTTTGTTGCTTGACTAACAATTTTTTTTGTCACTGTTTTTTTAACCCAAACATCAAGAGATTTAAACAAACAAACAGAGAATTTTAACTAATATGTTTATAAAATTCAAACGTATACCATACGAGTACATTTTTTAATAAATATTATATTTGATTGCTCATACAGTACGGACACGTAAAGAGATCAAGGAAAATAACTCACTCGTTCATCATGATATATTGCTTCTCATACAAAGAGTACCTACATATAAAATCTTATTTTGATGTAATAAGGAAATGATAGGCACGTGTATTGGTACAACTTTCCCGCAATAATTCATGAATCAAATTTAATTTATTTTTGTACAAGATCATTTTATATTTATGACTTTTTGTATTTAAATTGACGTTTGAATTAGTAAAATATTATGTGGTCCTTGAAAGTGTTTGTTTAAACTGAATGAAGACTGAATTATGCATGCAATTATCACGCAATATTTAGTCTTTTGCTGTCATATAACATGTTTTTATTTTTTTTAGATTATTTCATATTTATGTATGACTGGTGTCTTTAAAGTCGACTTAGGGAAAACTCCCTGGCAATATTATTGCAAAATCAAAGAAAAATCTTGATAACAGTAATCTGTACCTATCGTGGTTACCCAGTATTCCCCTGCTTACAGACACCGCTTCCCTATAGGACATTAACAGGCTGATACCAAAACCCCCTTATTAATTTTCTTCTTTCACTAAGATTGCTCAAGCTATTCAAATATTAAACGTAGTACGTTACCTACTTACTCGAGGTCGCCTATTTACTCAAACTAGGCGCCCCCATTAGCGAAAGTTTACAAACATGTACCTACTGCAAAATAGTCCTTGTGATGATAGACTGCGATTACTGAGTGACGTTACTCTATTTAGTATATACAGTATTAATCCACGACCTCTGTGACGTAGTGGTTATATAACATGACTGCTACGCAGAGGTCTCGGGTTCGATTCCCGCTCAATGGAAATCTTTGTGTGCATGAACATGATTATTTGTATTGGTCTGGGTGTTTTCTATGTATAATATTATGTATTTATTTACAAAAAAAAGTATTTATGTAGGTTTATCATTTGTCTAGTACCCATAGTACAAGCTCAACTTAGTTTGGGACTAGAGGGCGTTGTGTGAATGTGTGAGGATTATTTATTTATATTTTAATAAAACAGACTATTATTTATTATCAACTAGCAACCTGCCCCGGCTCCGCACGGGCTACTGTTACAGTATGTCCACAAACAAAGTTGACGTACAGCTTCATTAGACAATTACATTAGAAATCTCTTAATTTATATGGGCTTCTCTACTATATTATGCATGTGTTATACATATAAACCTTCCTCTTGAATCACTCTATCTCTAAAAAACCGTACCAAAATCTTAAATTTTAAAGATTTAAGCATACAAAGGGAGATAGGGACAGAAAAAGCGACTTTATTTAATGTTAAGCATAATATTCTCACACATGCACACAACTAGTTCCAGACTAAGCAAAGCTTTAGTCTATGCACTATAGAGTACAGATTAGTACTAAGCGTTTCAAATAAGAATATGCGTGACCCGCCGCAATATTGTGTCGTCATCCAAAGAAATTCGTAAGGCGTCCTTACTTTTTAATCGAATTTTGACAATTGGAGGTTATTGACGCGTCCATTCTTATTCGAAATGCATAATACTTGTACTAATTCTGTATGACAACTAACCATCAGTCTCTCCGTGTGTGTATGTGTGTATAAATAACATAATTATATAAATTTTGGTGATTGTATTATTATATCCATTAAAACGAGGACGTTGTGTGATACTGTCTTACCCCGTCGGCGTTGTAACAGCTGATTCAAAGAAAATTTTGACTGCTTAGCTTGGTATAATGAGGTCATGCCCTATATTATTTTGGTCTACAACTGCCTTTAAAATTTTATTTCGTTCTAATAAAGAACTTTCTTTTCATTTACTTCACAACTAAAACCTTTTCAACACACCTATTCATCAACGATTACAATAACATACTATCTTGACACATACATAATTTTCCTCAAACATCCACTATAAAGATACACTTGTATCTAATTGAAAGATAACGCGTATATAGTTTGTATACAATAGTCAGGTGAGGTTTCAATCTTCTGTTATATTATGGTAACCATGGCAACCGTTTACCAAATATCAAGCGCTTCACTAGAAATCGAAATGATTGATACAAGAATATTCTCCTTATAAACAGGGTGTTTATTGTACTCGTACTTTGGTTCATAGCGATGTTAGAGTGTGGGATGAAAGGGTCGGGGTAAATGCTATTCTAACCCTTATGTTACTTAGACATAGAGGTTAGAATAGGATATATTTGTTAATGATATACTCACCTAAAATATTTATTAATGTTTTATAAATATAGTAGTTCATAAATAATCACTACAGAGATCTTCTTTCTTTCTTATGATAGGAATCATGGCCAAGGTATACTGCACCAATTGATATATTAAGTGATGAGTATTACGATAAGTCATCATCATAATAGCCCATTAATGTCCCACGGCAGGGACGGGCCTCCTACCGTGACGGAGGGATATTTGGCCTACTAATACCACGCTGGCCAGACAGATTGGTATAGGGTGTAATTTCAAGTTTTCCTTCTTTTTACTTCGTAAAGATAATATTTACGGTTAGTCCCTTAGACGGTTTTTACGACACCTATGGAATGAGATGGGGTGGTGACATATTGTATTCTTACTCCGCCACCACATGGAGAGTACCCACGATAAGTACGTCACGTTATTAAAAAGGATAAAACAATAAAATACAAGGATTGATTAACACAAAACCGAGTAATATTATCTTTCTCTACAATCATTTATCTAATAATGAATATTTTAATAGTAATATATTGTAATATATTATTTCGCGAAATTGAACACAAAATAAGAAGCAAATAACTTTCTTCCCACCTAGTTTTACTTAATGACTATAATATTATAATACATTGCGCTTCTTAATAGCGCTTTAAAAGTCATTGAACTCATTAAACGGTCATTAACTAAATGCTTTTAGCTTATATACATACCTTTACATAATGGTTGTCCAACGTTCAAGGGTACCCTGTTTTAAGATGCTCTTCATTGTATAATATCTCGTTTAGAAATTTTATCCGGATTTTTAAGGAAATGATGCTTGCATTTGTCCAGGCTTTTAACATGAAGGGCGACGTTTTGTTTGAAAATGTCTTGTGAAAATTATTTGTTTAATGGAAGGTGATTTGCGTACCTTAATAAAACAAATAGTTGAAAATTGTAAAAATTATATTTACATTTCATTGGATTTATCTGTGGTTGCCATGTAGGAGGTTACAAATCCCACGCAAGACAATTTATTTGTGTGATCACAAATAGACATGTCTGTTGACATGTTTTTGAAATTCCTGACAAAATACGTTATTAAAATAGCCAACAGTATGCTACGCCTTCTTCTTTTCCTCTGTATTCCTACAAAATTACCACATGATCATTCCTATGTAATATGTTAATCCAGGGTATCAGCTACTTTCATACAAAATTTCATGCATATCGATCCACCCGTTTAAGCTTGATATTCCTACACAATTACCACATGATCATTACTATGTAATATGTTAATCCAGGGTATCAGCTACTTTCATACAAAATTTCATGCATATCGATCCATCCGTTTAAGCGTGATTGAATGACAAACACTTATCTATACTAACTAAGAAATTTTTTACACAAACAAACATTTTCAATGACATCATTAACAGAATATTTCGTTTGCATAAAAGCAATCGATCCAAAAATAACAACATTTTTATGTCGATCATAAAATTTCTAACCCGGAGTCGCTTAATAAGCGTGATGGATGTTCGAACGATAAAGCATTTAGGCTCTAATGGGCATGCTAATAAGGGTGCGAATCGATCATCGTAATATTGTTCTCAATGGTTAGGCTTTACTGCGTTCTGAGGGTGATTTTGTGCTTATAGGCTTTAAATTCCAAAGTTTAAGTAAGAAAACAAAACTTGTTTGCACTGAGAGTTTAAGGGGGAATTGATGAATCACGAATCATAAGATGATAGGGCTTAAGTAACTGTGATTTCCCTAACCTAGCTTATCAAACGAGTGTCTTTAAAGTAAAGAAAGTAAATAACAAGTTTGCAGATAAATTTTCTCAATAAAAACTTAAAGATATAAAACTAACTTTCATATTTATTTTCTAAAACTTTAATTCGTTTGTTCTGTGTAGTTACGACGTATTCTTTCATCACTGGAGGTGACATATAGAATCTTCGATGTTCTAAATAATAGGTGCCCGTCCTGAAGTCCGTCCCGAATAGTCCCGATGGTCGTCCCGGCTTCCGTGCAAACGAAGCCCTTACCGAAGTCCGTCCTGACGCATTTCCCGACGCACCTTAATTCTACCCTTTATATATTATATTTTCAGGTTGAAGTGTAGACATTCAGTTGACCTGTATTATGTTATCATTTTACCGGTAATTAAAGAACCTTGTTATTCAAACTCGTATGAATGATCTGCACGGCTATGTCCATTACGTACCCTAGTCCGCTTCAATATCTACAAGCAAATGTAAATAAACCATACTTTCATATTTATTTTCTAATACGGTAAATATAATCTACGTGGACGGATTACCAAGGGATAATTTGATTCGTCGGCGAAATCATAAATAAGGTCAAATTAGATAAAAATTCAATATCCTTTGCGTGAAGGACAGTAATCCATTTCGTTTTAATAATGTGTAGGGTATTTGCAAGTAAGTTAAAAAAATCTGGTCGCTTACCTGATTGGGTATTACGAATTGTAGCAATAATTTTAATTTTATCAAAATATAATATAAATATTGAAATATTAGTATGTATTATAGTAGTAAAGTAGAACTAGGGTAACTACGTATAAGGGTCGTAGAACATAGTAACGTAAACGGACCGGCACAGTATCAACTCGAGCCATTCAGTATTATTTGTATGAAACTACTTACTGCAACGCATACTAATCAGAATCGTAACGTGCGACCATAAAGTATGTATAGTAGAACTAGGATAACATACGGGTAACTAGTATGGTGTAAGAAGATTTCGGCTTTAGCACTCAATCTTGCAGTTGGCGTTGCAAAATTGGTTTCTAAACTAAGTGGAGATTTTGCGATGGGTGACTGATACATAAGTTAGTACTCAAACTTTTTTTATGAATTTCTGTTATTCAATAGAAAAGACGGCAGTAAGTTTATTAATGATCTGTAAACAGTGGTATGTCCATAATAAACAAATTATTTCACTTGCCATCTAAAGGAAGGTAAATAAATTTAATTTTAATTTATTTAGCTACGTGTATACTGCACCTAATCCATACTAATATTATAAATGGGAAAGTGTGTCTGTCTGTTTGTCTTTCTTTCACGGCAAAACGGAGCGACGTATTGACGTGATTTAAGTGGACATAGTCGAAGGGATGGAGACTAATATAGGCTACTTTTTTTTTCTGTGCCCAGGAAAGGGAACACTGCTACCCCGAATTTAACGCGACCGAAACTGACAAAAACTAATAACAAAGTAATTTAACCAAAACATTTTTCTTAAAAGCCCAGATAAAAGCCAACAACTAAGAATCAATTTAGACATTCCTGGAACGTCCATTCCTTATTTATAATGTCCCTGTACGTCGTTTACATTTTTATGATGGGCTGACGGCTACTCAAATGTTTAAAATTCCTGGGGCATATCTGAGTGTCATTAATGGATCGAAGAAAAACGTAAAGGTGTTTCCATACTAAGTTAAATTTGCCTGTTGGTAATGATAAACTAAATGAAGTATTGGTTTAGTTTATGAGGATATAATATTAGTAGGATTTGAATCATTATTCTTAAAAATGATTTTTGTTTATTTTAGGTGTATTGGTAGGACTAAAACGATGACTATGCCCAAAGTAAAGTATAACTTTCAATGAAACTTGAAGTTTAAAAGTATTCCCTTTAATCTGAGAGAATATATAAGTTAAAATAGCGCTTTTCCTGGCAATAGTAGGTATTTGAACGCAATCTGGTTACATTTATCTAGAATGAGAAAACATTATGCGGTTATGTTGCCAGAACCGCTAAAGAATCTGCACTAACCATATTATATGGCTTGCTCAAAAATCTTTTCTTGTAGGAATTCTGCTCTTTGATTAGTTAAATAGCGGAATTTATATGCCCTTACTACTATTATGGCTTGCACTAGATTAATTTTTTCTTCTATCATAGCTTCAACCACGCTTTAGTCAGTGAGAAAAATGTGAAGTCGTCTTGATTGAATGAATTCTTTAAAGTTCGTTAGCAGTAAAGTAAAGTATATACTATATACTGTTATGTATTTATAATACTTTATTTACGCTATACTAATAGTTAGAACTTCTAACCCTATTTCGGCCATAGTTATTAAAAGAAAATTAAATTTGAATGTTCAGCTGTCGCATTTTCCCTCATAAGGTAGCAGTATCATCTTTTTATGAGTTAACGTACTTTTCAGAGAAAAAAAAAACAATATTCTTTAATAATAAGCTTTCTTAGCATCTATTAAGTATTAAAAAATGTAAACAAAGAAGAATTCTACGGGGCATCTAAAAGCAACATTTTCAAATTAAAATTTGGTTCCGCGAGGTTCTCAAAGCTGTTATTTTGTCCGTGTAAACATTTTTAAGATTATGTAAACAAGATAAAGTGAATATAACACTTTTATCTATTAGGTAGCTGCCCTTCTCGGGACTTCACGTTTTTACGATTATTTTGAAAGAGCCCCGGGAGATCCCTTTTAGGTGCGAGTGGAAGTTTTAGGAGTTCGCGTTGTAACAACATTGTCTTACATTAAAATGTCCTGTTATTTCTGCTTCTTAAAATAGTCTTGGGAGACATGACATTTACTTTTCTGAATTTCCTTTCTTTCAAATCTATAAACTTCCATTAAAAAATCGCTTTCTGGTTCCTCCTACTAAAATACTGGTATTACTTACTCACCTTATCCGTGTGGTAACAGAGTAAGAATACAATATGTCACCACCCTATTTCATCCCAGGGGTGTCGCAAAAACCGACTAAGGGACTATCCGTGAATGTTATCTGTACGAAATAAAAAGAAGGAAAACTTGAAATCAAACGCAATACCAATCCGTCTGGCCAGCGTGGTATTAGTAGGTCAAGTATCCCTCCTTCACGGAAGGAGGCCCGTCCCTGCAGTGGGACATTAATGGGCTGTTATGATGATAATGACTTACTTACCTACGAGAATACAACACCGAACCCCTTGACGCCTTGGCCACCCGAGTCCTTGTCTCATCGACCAAATTAGTTAATTTATTTCTACCCAATAGGTATCGTAATTTTGTCCTAACAGGCACATAGCAGTAAACTGAGTGTTGTTATTTAATTGTAAACATAATGGTGATTTTTTTGTAGTGTCATTATTTATTTTGTTGTACTCGTATTAGCTAAGGTCACTTCAAGTTAACTTCCTAAACAAATAACAGCGACAAGGTTCCAACTTCAGTTAAAGCATTCGCCTGTCACTTTTACTGCACAAGTCCAGTTTAAATTATAAATGAGTCGGACGCAACAACACCTGGGACGTTACCGCGTACCGGACTCAAAGAAATAATATCTCTGTTTATTTTTACGTCGACATTAAGTCCCCTAAGATTAGTGGGGAGTTTTTTTTTTGATCTACTTTCTACGGAGTTGAGTTGGAAATGTTCTTTGTGTATGTCTCGTAGTTTATTTTTGTTTGGTTCCAATACAAGGTATACTATTTTTAAAATTTAGTAAAATGTAGTTTCATCATCATCATCATATCAGCCAATCGACGTCCACTGCTGGACATAGGCCTCCTCCAAGTATTGCCACCTTGCGCGGTCCTGTGCCTCCCTCATTGTTACTTTGCAACAGTTTCTGCCTACCGTGGAAGTAGGCAGAAACTATAGCACGCCCTATACTACGATCCCTGTTATCCTACTTCGCTTCATCCATGTATGTATGTACAGTCAGCCCCAAAAGTCGCTGAACACATTTTACATTCTAAAACTGCTGTACACTAAAAGTGGCATAAGTCAGTGTCGCAAAAAGAGTACAAAATAAGCTAAACGTACAAAACGACCATAACACGCTGCACACGGTTATTCCAAAAGTAACTGCACATGGGTATTTCAAAAAGTATCAGCACACGGGTATTTCAGAAGTATCGATGTTGCCAACTCGTGCAGTATACGGGAGCCGCGCATGACTTAACGGCAACGTCGCCCGCTGCGTCGCTCATCTGCGGTCGAGTTTCAGTGTAGTTGTAGTGAGTGATTTTGACAGTAGACAAAAGTCAAGCCAATTTCAAAGCGGAATACTACATTAACAATTTCATCAAAACAGTTGTCAACACGATAGCTTTGCTTGTATAGAGCTTGGGTGAATAGAAAACAGCTCTGGTTTGATCCTGAGGAACGGATTACTTTTTGTGTTTTTTTATTTTTTCTTATTTTGTTTTCTACTATTATTATTCAATACAAGCTGTAACCCGCGACTTCATTTACGAAAAAAATGTATATTCGACAATTAAATTAAATAATTTAATTAATAAATTAATTAAATGGCTTTATCACCTCTATAGTTAATTTTAGTTGCATGTCATAAAACTATTAAGTTAAATGTCGCACAACAGGGATCACTTCTTCTTACATAACATTTCAACTCATATCATCGAATCTCCGAAAATGTTTCTCATACAATTTAAAGTCATAATGATCATTCTTCATTAAATTATAAATTAAATAAAAATACTATTTAATTTTCAATTAAAAATTAAAAATAATATTTTAACTTTATTAAAATACCTGCGAACAGTGATGGTGAATTTAAGTTACTTGTTTTTTTTTAGATAAAATACAATAAATAAAAAATAAAAAAACCAAAAAAAAAACATTGGCACAGCTCGGTTTCGAACGCACGTCTACTTCATCAAAGTCGAGTGTTCTATACCCTAGGCTATCGAATTTCAGTGAATTGTGTTGAAATTATGTATCTATTCCAACGAGTAAACATAATAGACACTAGTGTTCAGCTACTTTTGGAACACTAGTGTTCAGCTAATTTGGAAATACTAGTGTTCAGATACTTCTGAAATACCCGTGTGCTGATACTTTTGAAATACTAGTGTTCAGATACTTCTGAAATACCCGTGCGCAGCTACTTTTGGAATAACCGTGTGCAGCGTGTTATGGTCGTTTTGTACGTTTAGCTTATTTTGTACTCTTGTTGCAACACTTATGACTTATGCCACTTTTAGTGTTCAGCAGTTTTGGTATTTAAAATGTGTTCAGCGACTTTTGGGGCTGACTGTACATACCTATAATTATATAAAATTTTAATAATTTTTATAATTAAAATACATAAATTATTTTTGTACTATTCCAGACGAATCTTGTAATAAATATGTATAATATTTTAAAAAATATTGACTTTTTATTATTACTACTTTACCATATGTATAATAGTTTTCTTACATAATAATGAATCTTTAAGCGCTGTGTTCGATGTTTCAACTTTCTCTAACAAAAGTTTTTCGCAGCTCTTTATGAAACTACAGAAAATTTTAAACGGCAGTGAGGTACTTACTGTAGCGAGTATAGTTTATATTGAATAAAATGTGTGCGGGCTATGTGTCCAAAACAATACAGTAATATAATAAAATATCCTTTATCCTTTATTAAACAGCCCATTAATGTCCCACTGCAGGGACCGGCCTCCTCCCGTGACGGAGGGATACTTGGCCTACTAATACCACGCTGACCAGACGGATTGGTATAGGGTTTAATTTCAAGTTTTCCTTCTTTTTATTTCGTAAAGATAATATTCACGGATAGTCCCTTAGTCGGTTTTTACTACACCCGTGGGATGAAATGGGGTAGTGACAACATATTGTACTCTTATTCCATCACTACACGGAAAGTGAATAAACAACAAATTTATGAGCATCCCGGGCAAAGTTGTGGCTTTACGTTTTTTTTTTCAAAGGTTATTTGTCATAATAGTGTCATTACGACACTTTCATCATCGAGTTTTAATAACATGACTTATCTTACAAGAATTCTTTAAGCAGAAGTCGGTATCATCAAGTCATAGACGCAGGGTCATAGACGCAGGGTCATAGACGCAGGGATATTCTTTACAACAGAATACGACACAAAAACTAGAATATAATTATGTTCTCCGTGTGGTGACGGAGTAAGAATACAGTGTGGCACCTCACCACCCCATCTCATCCCATCGGTGTCGTAAAAACTGACTAAAGGGACTATCCGTAAATATTATCTTTACGTAATAAAAAGAAGGAAAACTTGAAATTAAACCCTATGCCAATCCGTTCGGCCAGCGTGACATTAGTGGGCCAAGTATCCCTCCGTCACTGAAGGAGGCCCGTCCTTACAGTGGGACATTAATGGGCTGTTATGATGAATTATGTAGCATTTAATACAAAGTTAGCTTCACTAATCCAATAAAAAAAATCAAATAACAAAATTCTATTTCCCCTTTCAACAACAACAAAAATAACTTCGTAATAATCAGTCACTTATTTCGAACCTAACTAAACTTCAACGGCACACTTTGCGTGATAGGTTTCTTCCATAAATGTATAACTACCCTCATTTACTAGGAAAATCAATGAAACTACCCTTCGTAGTTAGCTGTGATATCTGTTTGTGTTGGGGTGGTAGGCGTGTGTTTGAGAAGGTCGTTACAATAAAAATGGATACGTGAGTTGAGGTTTATTTTTTTCAAGATTTTGTTTATATGTGTCAAATTGAAACACTTAGCACATTGCAGTATGTAAATTTTTTTTTGGTTTTTTTTTTTTAATTTTTATTTTAAAGGTTTATTAATTATAAGCAATTTATTTGAGTATTTTTGGTTTCCTACCTATAGTTTATTTTTAATAAATATTTTAAGTTTCGTAGTAAGAGCAGGAATCGAACCCAAGACCTCTGCGTAGCAGTCATGTTAAATAACCACTACGCCACAGAGGTCGTAATAAACAGAACATAGGCTTTGCCCAGAACTATTATAAGAAGCTTAAATAAAAACTTTAAACAAACGCGTAATTTGCAACCTGCAAAAAAAAAACAGGCAGATAATTATTAAAAATATTTATTTTTGCAATCTGTACCGTTACTATAAAGTCCCCATTTCAAATGGAAAAATATAATATCATATTTTATTAAATTGTATTACTTTTTGGAAGGCTTAATATCCCACCGCCGATTAGGGAATTAAATAACGTGGCCAGTTTTAAACGACAACTAAAAATCTTTCTGATGCAACAACAAAAGAAGTATGAAGATGCAAAAATTAATTTATCTATTTTATAATATACAATCTATATTAATCTATTAATAATCTATATTATATAATTTTATAATTTTTTCAATAATTTTTTTTCAATAATTTTACCCAATACCATTATGTTACATGTTTCTCATAGTCAACGTCTATATTATTATCTTAATAATACAGTACGATTTTTGACGCAATTTAATTTAACTTTTTTTTACTGTTTAAAACAAGCATGATAAACAATATACATACAATAATTAGAATAAGTATTTTCAAAAAATTTAATTATTCTACTTCGGGCGATACATGGACATGTTCTAATACATTTACACTAGTTACTATCTATTATATTACTTTAATACAAGCCGGTTGTCAACCGAAAATCAGCGCTGGGTTTAAATCCAGCACATGCTGAGTTGATGACCCTTTTCCGCACAGGCACAAGACTATAAAGGTGTATTTTTTTTTAATTCTTTTTTTATTTTTTACTTTCTAATTGTGTACAAAATGATATTATGTAATATGTGTGTTTGTGTGCTGAAATAAATTTAATTCTTTCTTTCTTTCTTTCTTTCTTTCTTTGCTTACGGATTAATTGGTACAATATAAAAATTTGTTTCCATGAATAATATAGTGGCCAACTACAAGCTTTTGCAGATTAAACTGGTAATAACAAGTAAATAAATAGTGTTTAACTACTACCTTGTTCATTTAAATTTAGAAATTTGAGTATACTTCATCATCATTATAACAGCCCATCAATGTCCCACTGCAGGGACGGGCCTCCTCCGGTGACCGAGGAATACCTGGCCTACTAATACCACACTGGCCAGACGGATTGGTATAGGGTTTAATTTCAAGCTTTCCTTCTTTTCAAACTTTCTTCGTAAAGATAATATTTACGTTTGGTCCCTCGGTTTTTACGACACCCATGGGATGAGATTGGGTGATGACATATTGTATTCTTGTATACGGACGGACAGACGGACAGACAGACATGACGAATGTATAAGGATTCCGTTTTTTGCCATTTGGCTACGGAACCCTAAAAACTACGTTTTTTTTATAGTATTACGTAAAAGAACTATTGAAAAGGTCAGTAACTTTTAATTGGATAATCAAACCGAATACTTCTTTTAACGAATACTCAAAAGAACTGTTAACAAAAAATTCTCATTGCAATAGATTTAAAATTCAATTTTTATACTGAATAGTGTTAATTATCGTGCGGTTACTGGGCAAAGTTCAAATAAGATTTTTTTGTGGTTTTGTAAAAGACTTTGTCATTATTTCATGGTTTAAATTTTCTTATACAAAAAGCCGTTTAGATCCTCGAAAACGTTGTTAATGCATCTTCAAGCAATGGTGTGGTTTTGGTGTTAGACAAATATAAGAAATTAGGTACATATTCCTCACACATTCACACAACGCCAAACTAAGCAAATCTTGTACTATAGGTACTATACGACGGGTCCTACGTATACTGGTGTAACCCGCAAATTGACGAAAATGACTTTTTTGCTTGAATGGCCTTAAAATAACCTATTCTTCTCAAATCAGTAAGAAAAAAATTAAAATTTCTTTTAGTTTCGGCGATACAAACTCGTAAACTGATGTATGTAACACAATTTAATGCAAGGAGACGGTCAAAACTGATATAAGTTACTTGAATTAGTTTACGTAGTTACGATCTACGTGACGCGTGAGTGTAAGTGACCGTTGCACCAGTATAAGCGCGGCGACGATACAGGGCGTACGTACGATACGGGTGTAACTGCAACGAACTTTACTTTATGTATTGAATTTCGTTTAGTTTAGTTAGTTTAAGATCAGTGAAAATAAAAATAATAATAAGTATGAAGCGTTCTCGGAGTCAATTAACCCAGATACTCCTGAAACTATTAAGGGTCTCAGATCTTTAAAAATATTTGATATGTTGGTAGGTATTTGTGTCACTAACGTTTTAGAAAAACTACATAAAAAGTAATCCTGGTCCTCTGGGAAATCTGGAATATGATCGGTGTTATAACACCTGGTAGGAGAATGGGTAGCATATTGCTAGTAGAGAACTATGGGGAATATTTTGAATAAAATTTTACACTTTATTGATTTTTAAATCTTTGCTGGTTTTTTATATATTTTAATAAATTGTGGGTAAATGAATAAATAAGCAGCTAAAATTTACGTTAGTTGTGCAATGAAAGAATTTTTAACATAAAAAAGTTAGTTTTTGCATTATTTACAAGTTAGGGCTTAAATTGCTTGCAGCTATAGCTACCACAATAAGGCAACGCTACTTTATAGATAATAATATTATAATTGTACAGAGCCATATAGCTAAGACATTTTTGTTCAATACATAAAAAAAAATCTCACTTTCATAAATTTGTCATCACTTGTAACCACTTGTGTATTAGCACAGCCGTGAATAATACGTGACATTATGCAATTCAATCGATCTTGTGAAAGAGTGAGAAGTTATCACGGGAGAATTAGTATCTGACAACTTTTCCCAGTACATCCACTTGGAGGGACAACAATGTTTCCACTAAACAAAATGTAAATAAATAAAACGTTAGAACTTTTTATATATACGTAAATGTATCTGACTAGGTTTTTATTTTAATAGAAGTCTTATTTTTTTAAGTTATTTTTACCACTTCGTAGATTGTTGTTGTGATACAAAATTAATTGTGCAATGTATATTTTATTTTGATGAGTCTGCAAGACTACTATTTAATTAGTCTTAGTAGTCGTACAGTTCTTACCTAAAAAGAATCGAACATTTTGTTATAGATACATATTATTTTATTAACATGGTAAAGAAAGCACTGATTACTTTACCTAAATATTATTACTAAAAAGACGAAGCCTAGTATAAATTTTATTAAAGTTTATAGTTTGCTAAAGACTGATTTAATAATTTAATATCTCTTTAACCTATTAAAGATGATATTTACTATCAGAGCGAGAATCATGTTAAATTTTTAATTTTTTTTAATTAAATTGAAAAGACTTCAAAATTTGAAGTCATTATAAAAATAGTAAATACGTTTATTTTTACACATTTACCCCCTTACTTATAAATGCCTCTTAAAGTTTAGTCAATTGATTAGCTTAAATTCTTACGGTTTTGTTTAGCATAAGGTTGGTTTTGCTAATAAAATCTCGCTAAACAGTGTTTAAATTTAAGAAGCCTTTATGAGTAAGGGGGTTAATGTTACACAATAAACGTATTTTACTATTTTATACGTTTGTTTGTTTCATTTTTCCAAAAAAAAAATCAAGTTCATGACCACAAAACTACATAAATTGCTGGTACAACTAGTTTCTTAGTAGCTTGTAAAGTAGTGCAAGTGCTGAAAGTAGATAAATGAAATTATTTTCCCATATTTCGAGGTTTCATGATTTACAAATTACACTCATATGTATGACTAATAATGTGTATTTCTTTTATTTTCATTATTTAAAAACTAAGTCAGAACTTTGTAAACTAGTACAAGTGGCTACTTGTAACAGTTTACTTGTTTGGATACTTTGATCAAAACAAGCTAAACAAATGCAAGTACAGCTATTTTCTAAAATACAAAGAAATATAAAAATTTATTTAGTCCGGTTTTTTCCTTTCATTTCCAGGTATAACCTATCAAAATTTCAGTAATTTCTGTAGAACTTTGACAAAGTTATAAGCTTTTGAACCTTTGAATTGCTCTCCTGTAAACTTGTGTTTTTGCACTTATACTAGTCTACGTAGGACCCGTCGTATAGGTGACGGATTAAGAATACAGGTTGTCTCCACCCCTTTTCTTCCCGTGGGTGTCGTAGAAGGCAACTAAGGGAAATAAACGCAGAAAATACAGCTGCTAGAGATGGAAAACTTGAAACAAATCCTTTACCAACCCGTCTGGCCAGCGTGGTAAAGTAGGCCAACAACCCTTCAAACATGTTAACACACCGACCTTTGGCCCTGGCAACATACAACGCGCGCACACTGTGGACCGACGAGAAGGTCGTAGAACTGGAGGAAGAATTGAGCAGGATACGATGGGACATAGTCGGCTTATCAGAAGTCCGAAGACAGGGGGAGGACTCGATAACCCTTAAGTCTGGTAACCTGCTCTATTTCCGGGAGGGCGACCAACAGTGCCAGGGAGGTGTCGGGTTTTTCGTCCACAAGTCTCTCGTGAACAACGTGGTGAAGATCGAGAGTGTGTCTCCGAGGGTAGCGTACCTTGTCGTCAGAATTACCAAACGATATTCGTTGAAGGTAATACAGGTTTACGCTCCCACGTCTGCTCACTCCGACAATGAGGTAGAAGAGATGTATGAGGATATTTCCGGAGCCATACATAACTCTAAGACCCAATACACTGTTATCATGGGGGACTTCAACGCGAAGTTGGGCTCTAGAAGTGGAAATGAGTGGAGAGTGGGGCTCTTTGGATATGGTCAAAGAAATCCACGGGGTCAAATGCTTGCGGACTTCATGGAGAAGGAGGGACTCTTTATGATGAACTCCTTCTTCAAGAAGCGTAACTGCCGCAAGTGGACCTGGATTAGTCCTGATGGTGTCACCAAAAATGAGATAGACTTCATCATGTCGACAAAGCGCCATATATTTAATGATGTCTCAGTGATCAATTCGGTGAAAACTGGTAGTGATCACCGGATAGTGAGAGGCACATTAAATACCAATCCCAGGCTGGAAAGAACTCGGCTGATGAAGTCTACGCTCCGACCCACACCAGTCCAAATCCCCGAAAACTTTCAGCTCCAGCTACACAACCGCTTTAAGAGCCTGAGCGAGTACGTGGATATAGACGAATATCACGAACGGTTTGTGGAAACTGTCCGTACAGTCGGTTCCGGTGATTTTAAAACCCAGCACCAGAGAAGATCAAAAAAGATCTCCGACCACACTCTCTCGCTTATGGAGCAAAGGCGTATGATGGCACTGCAGTCTCCAGACGACGCTGAACAGTATATGAGGCTCAATAGACAGATCTCTAAGTCGCTAACTCGCGACCTTCGGCACTTTAATACAGTTTGTATTAAAGAAGCCATTGAGCGTAACAAGGGCTCGAAGGTGTTCGCAAGAGATCTGTCTCTAGGTCAGAGCCAACTATCTAGGCTCAAGACTGGAGATGGCAGAATAGTGTCGTCAAAGCCTGAGCTTCAAGAGGAGATAGAGAAATATTACGGGCAGTTATACACCTCAACACGACCACCTATTAGTGATCTAGCCACCGATCCTAGGGCTAGATTAACACGACACCATACCGACGAAATCCCGGACGTTAGTCTGTGTGAGATTAGTAATGCTCTCAAACAACTGAAGAACAACAAGGCGCCGGGGGATGACGGAATCACAAACGAGTTGCTGAAGGCCGGAGGAGAACCCGTTCTCAAGGCTCTTCGAAAACTATTTAATTCCGTCTTACTCGAGGGAAAAACGCCACAGGCATGGCACAGAGGGGTGGTGATACTGTTCTTCAAGAAGGGCGATAGAACGCTCCTTCAGAATTACAGACCCATCACTCTTCTGAGTCACGTCTACAAATTGTTTTCGAGAGTCATTACGAATCGTCTCGAACGCAGACTGGACGACTTCCAGCCTCCCGAACAAGCCGGTTTCCGAAAAGGCTTTAGTACCATAGACCACATTCATACGCTGCGGCAAGTTATACAAAAGTGCAATGAGTATAACCGGCCTTTATGCTTGGCGTTTGTGGACTATGAGAAAGCCTTCGATTCGATCGAGACTTGGGCAGTGTTACGGTCTCTCCAACGGTGCCAAATTGACCATCGGTACATCGAAGTGTTGCAGTGTTTATACAGAAACGCCACAATGTCGGTCCGTCTACAAGATCGATGTTCGAAGCCTATCCAGCTGCAGCGAGGAGTGAGACAGGGGGATGTCATATCCCCGAAACTGTTTTCCGCTGCGCTGGAAGATGCTTTTAGGCTCTTGAACTGGGACGGACTTGGCATCAATATTAATGGCGAGTATATCACGCATCTCCGATTTGCCGACGACATCGTGGTCATGGCTGAGACCATGGAAGACCTAAACACAATGCTCGGTGGCCTCAGTAGTGTCTCTCAACAAGTGGGTCTTAAAATGAACATGGACAAGACCAAGATCATGGCAAATGTCCATGTTGCACCCACTCCAATCACGGTTGGAGGCTCTACACTCGAAGTTGTCGACGAGTATATTTACCTGGGACAGTTAGTCTAGCTAGGTAAGTCCAACTTTGAGAAGGAGGTCACTCGTCGAATCCAACTCGGATGGGCAGCGTTCGGGAAGCTAAAACGTATCTTCTCGCCCACATTACCGCAGTGTCTGAAGACAAAGGTCTTCGACCAATGTGTGTTGCCAGTGATGACATATGGAGCTGAAACGTGGTCGCTGACTATGGGCCTTCTCAGAAGGCTTACCGTCACTCAAAGATCTGCGTGATCGAATCAGAAACGAGGAGATCCGCAGGAGAACCAAAGTGACCGACATAGCGCTCAGGATTTCCCGGTTAAAGTGGCGGTGGGCAGGGCACATAGCGCGGAGAACTGATGGCCGTTGGGGCCGAAAAGTTCTAGAATGGCGACCGCGCACCGGAAAGCGCAGGGTGGGGAGACCCCTCACACGATGGACCGACGACCTGATTAGGACGGCGGGAAGCCGATGGATGAGGGAGGCACAGGACCGCGCAGGGTGGAAACTTTTGGAGGAGGCCTATGTCCAGCAGTGGGCGTCTATAGGCTGATATGATGAGGTACTAGACAACAGATAAGCATACTTAAATACCTACTTTTTTTGTAAATTCATATATAATATTATACATAAATAACACCAGAAGATTTAGATTTGACGACCTCGGTGGCGCGCCGGTAAAGCCAGCGGATGCCGTGCATGAGGTTGTGGGTTCGATCCCCACGCAGGACAATAATTTGTGAGATCCACAAATTATTGTCCTGAGTCTGGGTGTTATATTGTGTCCGTTAATTGATGTTTGTAAAAGTCCCCGCGACACAGGGCATGATCCCTAGTGCGGGAGTTGTCTTTTAAAAAAAAAGAAAAAAAGATGCAAGTTAGCCATTACTAATTAAGTAACCATAATAATATACGCATTGTTTATAACTAATAAAAATGTTTAGCCTAAAATTGCTTATTACAATCATTGTTAGTCTTAAATATTTTTAGCAAAATGTTACTAAGTACCTACAAAATTAAAAAAACAAAGTTTTAAGTTTCATATTCAGTTAAGGAAACATTTTAACATAATAAATGTATAACATAGGATGAAATCAAATTACATATGGAAACTGACAAGAGTTTCTTCATAAATAACAATAATTTGGCAAAAATATTACCTTACATACAAACTGAAATGACACCCTATACATTTTTGTAACCCTTACGAAATTTAATATTTACTTATTCACAAAGTGAAATATAAGCTTTTATATAACTTTATTAGAGTCTCTATTTCCTTATACCTAATGTAGATTAAAATTGTATTGAAGTTACCCACTTTTTATTAAAAAGTTTTTTAAAAAAGGCTATTCGCAATTTATTGTTTGCTTTACCGATATCAAAGAATAAAAGTATTACTTTCGAACAAAGCACGTGTCAGAATACTTCTGTTTACGACTGTACTGCGTATCGACCTACATTACTGTCTGTACATAAACTAGGTACTGTTAACAAAAAAACTCATTTGCACTCAAACACACTACACTGTTGTACGACGAGCGTCAATCTCTGAGAACAACGATCGGTATGTTAGGTTTAATTAATGAGAGAGAGCGTTTTTTTTAATTTGCCTTTATGTTTGAGTTTTCGTATATGTTCATTGTTTGAAAGTTTGGTACCCAAGTAACACAGAAAGCATTTTAACAAGCAACAAGTGAACTTATATAGAGCTTAAGACCCGTACAAACTCTTATATAAGTTCACCGAGCGTCTTGAAGCTGAACAATGGCATTTGAAAATCATTGTAATGCTTTACGCTGTATAACAGTTGGATAATGGCATATCAGAATGCTTTTGTAAAGCCTTTAGCTATTTTTAGTGCTTTTGGTTCTACAAAGACATTTTAAAGTAGTTAATAAGTGCTTGAAGCTGTTTTACAGCACAAACGTGAACCACTATAATGCCATGTAAATCCGATATCCAGCTTTAAGCTGTTTTTTGTGCCTTTTGCTGTGTAAAAGCACTTGTAAGGGGTAAGTAAAAGCTTAATGCTGCTGAACAGCATAAATGTGAATCAATATAATGCTTGCATTTTAAAGGAAGAACTGAGTGCTGTTGTGTAGCTAATAGCTCTTTAAACAATCACACGTGAGTAGTTGTAATGCTGGTGGCATTAATTGGGCTCACCGGGCTGCTTAAGGCTGACCACCATTTTGTAAATATTTTATAACCAAAAAATATTTTCTTTCGGATCTATTTATAAAAGGAATTGTCATTTAAAATATTTATATAACTTAATTTAATACAGTACAAGCAAAACTATGATTGTATTAATTCAAAACTTATTCTGTACTAGGAATACACATTTGTTTTGGTTTTACACACATCATTTTTATAAAACATTTTGAATGAAAACCACAAAATATCGAAGGCGCGTGAAAATTTTCAATGAAACTTATATAAACAAGTACAGTAATCTACACTGCGCAGTAATATTTGAAGGCAAGAAATAACAAACGAGTCAAAAACTTATCCGATGAATTTGTTTTGATGCAAATTATAATATGGCGTCACTCACTGTTTTATTTTGACCGTCTTTATTTATTCTTTTTTTGATTGTAATAATTTACACGCAATAATATAAAGTTTCCTAAGTGTGAACACTTAAATTGCTCCAATAATTCTTTTAGCACATTTAAATGCTAGTCTAATGCTTTTGTAATGCCGTTGGCATCTTCACTATCAATAATTTTGCTATTATAATGCTTCTGTAATGCAATAGGCTATCTCATTGACCATTTTAATGCTTTCTTAATGCGATTGGCAATATTATTGACCAAAATGATGCTTCTTTAATCCGATTGACATCTTTCTTGATCATAATAATGCTAATATAATGCGCCGGTAATGCTATTAACCAGCTACTGTGAACCTATATACGGCATAAAGCTGTATAATTTGTGCCCAAATAAGCATTACAGTAGCCATATAAACGTTTATAATGCGACTATAAAACTAACTCAAAATGCTAAAAGGATACAAGAATACTCTTATTCGGCCCTTATTATGCTTTGATGTGTTACTTGTAGTCATAACACATTTAGGAAACGTAAAGCCATCTGTACCTAATATTAAGAAGCCATTAGATATTTTGATCTAAATCAAAGCTCTATGATGCATTGGTGCCAGATTACGAATATTTCAACTAAGCCCAGGGCTAAACTAATCAGATTAGAGACGGATAGTCATAATTTACTTCATAATATAATTTTGAAAACACATATATAATTATACATTATTTGTAGAAGTACCCAGACCAATGCAAAAAATCATGTTTTTAAACACAAATATTATGCATTGATTGGTAATTAAAACAGAGACTTGGACGCATTCTATGCCACCTGCCTGCCTAATTATTAACCTATTAAATACAAAACAAATAATAGTAACACAAATGTGTTAATTTAAATAATTAATTAATTTATACTATAAAATAAATAATAATATCCATATGGTGACGAAATAAGAATACAATATGTCACCACTCATCCCATGGGTGTCGTAAAAACCAACCGAGGGACTATCCGTGAATATTATCATAACGAAATAAAAAGAAGGAAATCTTGAAATTAAATCCTATACCAATCTGTCTGGCCAGCGTGGTATTAGTATCCCCCTCCGTCACGCCTGCAGTGGGACATTAATGGGCTGTTATGATGATGATAAAATAAAAGCTACTCTTTCTGTTATTACTTGTACCATTCCAAACATCTAGTGGCTCGAGTAACTCGGCCCGAGTACCCATTTGTCCGTCACTGGACGTTTCAAGTGCCTACCGAGTGTTGTCCCGTATATTTGTTTAGTTCAACTCACAAGGGGTTCATAAAATTGTAGGCCACGTAATTGCTACTACGTTTTGATATTTGTTTAGAATAATTAGTATTATTTTAATGGTTCAATGTTATTGCTCGTAAGGTCCGTTTATAAGGCTTTAGGACTCTTGTATAGTACTGTTTGTTATAGTGTATAATACTGTAAACTATTTGAATGGGAGTTTGTATAATTTGTAAAATAATGTAGTTTTATTAAAGAACTTGTTATAACATAACAAGTCGTAACAGATGTGTTTTGCGGTATTCGGTCTAGTTAAAATAAATGCAGCGCGAATCATATTGAATGAACAACAATCTTTATAATATATTTATAGGTATAGTAGACCAACTATCCCTCCGTCACGGGAGGAGGCCCGTCCCTGCAGTGGGACATTAATGGGATGTTATGATGAAAGGCTTAAAAATTTAAGTACCAAATGTCTAGTATCTACACGAATTAAAGTAATTTAGACATTTTAGTAAGAGCCATTTTAGGTGTTACATCTAATGAAAACATTTATTTCATCTCGCCGTCCTCGTTGTTTAAAGGGAAAATATTTAATTAACAAAATGTAAATAAAGATGAATTCTGAAAATGTTTTGTTGTGATATTAATACGGGGTATTAAGGTTCTAGTTTACATAGAACTCTTGAAGTAACAGCCCTACCCTACTTTAACACGTATAAACATTCAAAACTTGAAATTAAACCCTATACCAATCCGTCTGGCCAGCGTGGTATTAGTAGGCCAAGTATCCCTCCGTCACGGGAGGAGGCCCGTCCCTGCAGTGGGACATTAATGGGCTGTTATGAATGATTTGTCCTTACATACCATTATTACATAGGATTCAGACCCACAACTTCCTCAAGGCATCCAGATACACGACCACATTTTCCACCTAGCTAGGTCTGTTGTTTTAAATTGATTAACACGAACATTACATGATTGTTTGCATTGGTCTGGGTGTTTTCTATATATATTATGTATAAATTTACAAAAAAAAATTATTTATGTGTGTTTATCCGTTGTCTAGTACCCATAGTACAAGCTCTGCTTAGTGTGGCACTAGATGGCGTTGTGTCAAAGTGTGAGAAATATATTTATAAATTGATCTATAGATAAACTTTCAAAGGACATAAATTGAGCTGACAAAAGTACGAAAAATGTTTAGATTTATCTCGATATTTTATTGCTGTTGTCATTCTAAATCTATTTTTTTATATTTATTCGTATAATTTTGTATTGTGTGATTTTTAAAACGCCTATGTATAAATTTTGAACTTTATTTGACAGATTTGAATGATAAAAGTTTACGTTTTAAATTACGTCAGTTTTTTTTGTTAAAGTAGGTATTTGCTTTTTTAATAGGATCCGTAAATGTAATGTAATCCGTTATCTCGTACCCATATTACAAGCTCTGCTTAGTTTGGGACTAAATGACGTTGTATGAATGTGTGAGGATTATTTATTTATTATATTTTCTTTATTTACATTTTTCACATTAATTTACATTTTTAAGTATAGATATAAAAATAAACACATTAAAAAATATAAAAAAGGTAGACCCACCAGCATCGGATACAAGGACCAAGCTACTTCCTCACCATGCGTGCCGTGTCAAGCAGTACAGCCTTCTGCATCTTCCGTTATCTTTCAAGTACAAATCCTGTTCTTCATGCCATGCTAGCTGGATAAGTTGGTAACAAGTATTATCATAAAACTTACTTCTTTGCTAGAAACATTGAATGTTAAGTAGGTAAGCAGTAAATAATAAATAAATATAATTATATTCACGAACAAGTCTACACAGCGCTATCTGTTCCCAAAGTAAGCTAGGCTTAACCTGCTTGTGTTATGGGTAACAAAACAACGAATATTAATACTTGTAAACTTTTCTCTTGTAAATACTTACACATTATACATAGAAAGACTCAAACCAATGCAAACAATCATGTTCATGCACACAAAGATTTTTATTGAGCTGGAATCGAACCCGAGACCTCTGCGTAGCAGCCATGTAATAAAACCACTACGACACAGAGGTCGTCAAAGTACAACTAAAAATACATCATATAAATTATTCGACCTACGACACATAGATACTACCAAACAAAAATTAATTTGTTAAAATTCTAATTACACTCATTAGGCCACAGAAATAAAAAAAAATTATATACTAATTAGTAAATAACATGCTTTCTATTTATCAGCGGTTTTTAACAAAAATACAAGAAATAATTGTCTGCTAACATAATTAAAAAACTAGATTAATTAAACAAAAAATATTGTTTATTTTAAATTACTACTGTTTATTAAACTAACAAATAATTCGATAATTAAGTATTTTCTGACAATTAAGTTGACCGGGACATGTGGAGGTCACGAGAAGAGGCTTTTGGCTACAAGTGGGTACATCCGATTCTATAACTATTGACCTAATAACCGTTGCCGTTGCCATATCCATATTATAATGGGAAAATGTGTCTGTTTGTCTTTCTGTCACGGCAAAACGGAGCGACGAATTGATGTGATTTTTTAAGTGGAGATAGTTGAAGGGATGGAGAGTAACATAGGCTACTTTTTATTTTCAACCGTCTTCAAAAAACGAAAGAGGTTCTCCATTCGGTTGTATTTTTTTGTTTTTTTCTGTATCCAGGAAAGGGAAACACCCCGAATTTGTCGCGAGCGAAGCCGCGGGCAAAAGCTAGTTTTTTATATTTATTTTTTATTAATTTGTGAACCTCAAGGTACATGGTAACCTAAAAATTAATACAAAAAACATCCAACCCAAAGCAACTCTTTCTTACATCTTCCAATTACAAGCTGTCAGAAATACGGCCTCTTCACAAAATTAATGCACTAACGCAAATTAAATAAGTAACCTAACATACTCCTTCGCATAAGAAAGAGCAAAAATGTGTAGGTCTGTAAAAAGGTTTTTTTAAGACTTTTACCGCTGCTTATATTTATTGTCTTAAGATTTCTTAGTATTTGTATTGGCTCAGATTAGGCTAAAACTGTTGTAAATGGATTACGATGAATATATTATTGTATGTTTGTGTATATTCTTACTCCGTCACCACATGGATTGGTGACGGAGTAAGAATACAATATGTTACCACCCCATCTGTGTCGTAAGAACCGACTAAAGGACTACCCTGAATATTATCTTTACGAAATAAAAAGAAGGAAAACTTGAAATTAAACCCTATACCAATCCGTCTGGCCAGCGTGGTATTAGAAGGCCAAGTATCCCTTCGTCACGGAAAGAGGCCTGTCCTTGCAGTGGGACATTAATGTGCTGTTATGTTGATTATTGTATTGTGTAACTAAATGTTAGCAGAAAAACAAACATTATCGAATACTGTCTGTTGTATTATGTCATTGGATATAATTCCAATAAGCCAATAATGTAACCTGCTATTAGCAAGGGTTTCTTAAATTAGTAGAGCAGTATAAGGATAACGTTGTGGTAAAATTGTCTGTGTAAAAACCTAGCAAATTCTCTGCAGTGGGACATTAATGGGCTGTTATGATGAAAGGCTTAAAAGTAAGTACCAAATGTCTCGTATCTACACGAATTAAAGTAATTTAGTAATTTAACATCCAATTTGCACACAGGTTCCCAATACACATGTTCCCTTATTTATACAATCAAATAGTAAAAAAATGTAATGTAAGACATGACACAATGCGAGAGGCTCTACCTAAATTTTATAACTTTTTGCTTACTTTAGATTACAATGAGACTGAAAGACTGCTTAGAATTATTTCGTAATATACCTATACACTTACACACAAACACATACACACACACTCACATTCACACACACACACATACACACACACACACACATACAACACTATTGATTCACATTTATTTAGTTATTTGTTTTAATTATTTTTGTTTTTTGATTGTTTTTGTATAATCTAAGTTCATTGTGTACTACCTGTGTCCTTTAATTCGTAAGTTTGAAAGCCACGAAACAGGCTGCGCCTAGTGTGGCTCTCACTGCAATATGTAATTAGATTTAAGTGGACCTTTAAATAAATTTTATCTTATCTTATCTTATCTTAATTAGATGTACTAGTCAACTACTTTTTAATAAATAAATTATTATTTTATTATTAAGAAACATACACATAAAGCCCTATTGTTAGCTTCTAGTATAACTTACAATAAGACTCTATGAACTAGCCACATTACTACCCCACAGTTAGCATTTACTTAAGCTTGTATTCCTACAGCTGTTCAAATAGTAAATCGACCAAACCTTGTTGACTTACACTCGAGTTACTTATGTAATACGTAGCTCAGTTTCTATTAAATATTAGAAAATAAAGGCGCTCACTCACTTGAAGTGTTCTTGTGTTTGTTAAGTAATTTTGGTTCACTGATTTGTATTCTGATTTTATTACGTGTACTAAATTATATCAATGAAATAGCTAAGTTTTTATTTTTTAATATTCACTTCAGTTAAAAATTAGTTTGTTTCTAAGCACATAAAAACAATTCATGTTGTGACTTTCCATTCACAAGCACAATCAACAAATCATAACAGTCCATTAATGTCCCACTGCAGGGACGGGCCTCCTCCCGTGACGGAGGGATACTTGGCCTACTTATACCACGCTGGCCAGACGGATTGGTATAGGATTTAATTTCAAGTTTTCCTTCATTTTATTTCGTAAAGATAATATTCACGGATAGTCCCTTAGTCGGTTTTTACGACACCCATGATCATCTACAAATATAACTCAGTAATTATTAGTTTAGGGGCAGTAGGTAGTACACACAGTTTATGCCACAACAAGAAAATAGTTGTAGATAACATAAAGTAAGTGTAAAATTGACCTAAAAACACAGAGAATCATCTGATGTAGAATAGACACAATGCTGTGTTATTATTAGCTAGCATACAAGGCTACACATTCATTTACCACAGGAAGGGGTCCCTAACTTACAGTCCGACATACACAGATAGTTGAAATACAACATTTGAATACCTGATAGTTGAAATACTTACAACATTTGAATACCTGGACTGTATTACACTTGGTTCATATTTAAGTACCGCCTCATATTATATTTGAAACTTTTATTTGTTAATGTTTGACGACAATAAATTTAAAAATTACAAAAGGATTTGATGTCAAGTCTCATACAACGACATCAAGAACGCCGAACTTTTTATGTGATTTTGAAGCACGGAGATTTCAACATGACTATGACATTGTTTATACTTTTATTGTTCATCGATTACATTATTTGTGAACACGGTACATTACCAGAGCACCATGAGCTTATATTATGAACATACTATATTATTTATGCGATGACAAGCTTTATGCAATTCTCTGGTAGCTTGATATCTATATCAAAGGATGTATTACGTTTACTAGAGAAAATGAAACAGGTAAAAAATAAATAAATATACAGCATATTGTCTTTTTAAACTACCTTTAATTGTATTTAATTAAATAAATAAATAGAAAGCTTTTATTCATGAGTATACGTCAACCCTATCCAAAGATATTCAGTTTATATTTTTTGTAAAGACATATTCTGGCAAAGTATTTTTGCAATGCTTGATTTCGGTTATGCTCATGTTATGCTCGGTTATGTATGACCATGAAGAAAAACTTATACCTTAAATGTTGGCTATCATACTTATTCTGTGTAGTGACGGAGTAAGAATACAATATGTCACCACCCCATCTCATCCCATGAGTGTCGTAAAAACCGACAAAGGGACTATCCGTAAATATTATCTTTACGAAATAAAAAGAAAGAAAAACTTGAAATTATACCCTAAGTATACCAATCCGTCTGGCCAGCGTGGTATTAGTAGGCCAAGTATCCCTCCGTCATGGAGTGAGGCCCGTCTCTGCATTGGGACATTAATGGGCTGTTATGATGTTGATGATACTTATTCCTGACACAAATAACAAATCTTACAGCATTGTTCGTCTTCCTTCATAATAACGCCTAATAAAAATTCTTTCTTTTGTCAACAGACGTAATGGAGGACATGAACCTAAGGCTACACATAGTGCAGTGCCGGCGCCATGTAACATTGTAATATGAATCTAAGTACCTTCCTCGTTTACATCACTAGCCTGTTGTGGCTGAATCTGACTGACGCTAAAATTGGTGAGTATTACTTTAATTATAAGACTTTAGGCATAGATTTATAACATTTTTTTTAACATATGGAGATCCTTAACGGATGTTAAGACGCTTAGGGCTGCCAGTGCCTGTCACACGATTTACGTGGTTATCTATTGTTTGCCCGAAAATTATATTCCGTAATATTTTTATGCCCGAATTTTCTTTGCCCGAATTTCATTTGCTCGAATTTCTTTTGCCATAATAATATTAGACATAACGGAAAAAACCCGTTACCTACTTCTTGGTGACTTAACGAATAAACCTAACCTAACGTATCTAAGTTGGATTGCACTAAGTGTTAGTCAGTTTAAACATAATTGAATTATGAGTAAACATAATTATTAGTATAAATGAAATTATGAAAAATGAAATTTCGGGCAAATGAAATTCTGGTAAGTGGAGGTATACGCTGTCACTCGATATTCTTCTTGTTTGCTGTGTGGCGGAAGAAACTAGATGGAGTACAGTTTTAAACAGATGCTCAGAAGTCTATGCCTACTCCAATGGGAACAAGGCATGCTTGTAAAAGGTTTATTTTTAAATAATAATTTTTTTGTTTCCTACCTTTTCTATATAATCAAGGTTCAATGCTTACACGCTTTAAACCTTGAGTTAGGTAATCTATTCTATACTTATAATAAAACTGTAGAGAGATCAATTCTGTACATTGAATATAATATGTTCAAAATTAATATTGGAGGATGAATGGTGATCGATACTAATGCCAAAAATGCAATCAATAAATTTTTTGTCTGTCTGTCTGTCTGTCTGTCTGTCTGTCTGTCTGTCTGTATGTGCACGCATGGGTCAAAAACTACTGAAGGCATTTTAACCAAACTTGGTACGATTGTAGTCCATACTCCCGGGCAGGTTATAGGCTGTATAACATAACGCTAAGACACATAGGAGCTGAGCAGTGACGAAAAATTTGAAGCAAGTCAGTTGACAAAAAGCGCGTTCTAGCTCTTATCATCGCATACGTTGATCATACGCCAAAAATATGTGTTACAAAAATAATGGTCTTCAAAAGATTTACAAAAAAGTCCTGAATAGTATATATCTATCTTTTATATATTAGCCACAATAACGTGTTTAATCGTTAGGGTTTTCTTCAAAGTGTATTAAATACATAAATATATTGTAATATGCATAGACATATCTTTTTCAAACTCCCATATTTCAAAAGTACACTTTAATATCTTATTCATAAAAAAAAATTATAGAAATCGGTTGATAAACACACAAGATATAGATGAAAGAAAATTTCCAAATGTCGCCGCGCCGGTATGAGTACGGCTGTACGGTTGATTTTTGTTTAACGTCCTAAACGGCCAACCGGTGCCTATATAATTTCATTCACATTGACTCTTAATGCGAACGGACGTGGTTCTTATTGACTCTTTTTGGAATAAGCGCGCTTTAGATATTAAAATACATAGATACGTAGTTTTTAGGTATTAAGTTTAAAGTAGGTAATCTATCTATCTTCTTCTATACTATAGTCGAGTTGTCAATAGACTTCTAGTGAGAACGGTCGCGTCACGCACGCTCTTGCACAAGTCCGCGCTCGTGTAAAAGTGCTGGCGCAGCAGCCTACGCCGCCGCCGTCGGCGCGTGTTGAGTGTCTTGACCTCCCGGCCGTCGCGCGTCGCGATGACCTACTTACAGTCGTAAGTAAATCATGCATAATTGTGCGAATTTGCGGTAAGTTATAGTTTTATAATTATAACTTGTTATCAATCATGTGTTCTCCAGCTAAAGTAGTCCTCAAAACTGAACTCGAACATCAGTTGTACAAACGATACAAAGAGGAAGAGAATGAGCGCCTTGAACTGCAGCAGTTAGTTAAAGACCTCAGTACTCAAATAGAGGCATTACAACAACAGCTAAAAGCCATTCAGGAACAAAAAAATGTAACACTAGAGAAGGAACATTCTACGAACAATGAGCCTCCGAAAACAGTTGAATATCAAACTGACGAAGAGGATCTTGCCAGAGAAACAGAGTGGGTACGTCAGAAAAGTAGAAAAAAAAGGAAGTTAAATACATCTCTATCTCCAAAATCGCAAGAAGGCGTCATTGAACCTCAGGGTACAAAGGTCGAGAAACCAAAAATTAAAAAAATACCCCCACCACCTCCAGTCGTAGTGGAGGAAATCAAAAACTATCAGCAATTTTATGATCTTCTTCTGACTTGTTCAAATAAGGACTCCTTCATGGTGAAAATGATGAACGGAAACACCGTCAAAGTAAACGCCAAGGACGAAGACTCTTACAGGGCGATTACCAAGTTATTGTTAGAAAAAAAATGTTTATGGCATTCATACGAGAACAAACAAGATAGACCAATTAGGGTAATAGCAAAAAATCTACACTCATCATGTTTACCAAACAGAATCGTGGAAGAACTACAAGCTAAAGGCTTCAAAATCCAAGAAGCCGTAAATAAATATAGTTGGAGGACCAAAGAACCTCTAAATATGTTCACACTATCTTTTGAAAAAGACGAAGATATAGAAAATATCTATAGGATTAAGGCCATACTAGGCTGTAAAGTAGATATAGAACCTTTAAAATCATCTAAACTAATACCACAGTGTAAGAGATGTCAGGCATATGGCCATACACAGAAATACTGCTCTAAGGAACCAAGATGCGTGAAGTGCACTGGTAAACACTTGACTAAAGACTGCAATAAGACAATAGAAACCAAACCCAAATGTGTTCACTGCGGTGAGCCCCATCCTGCTAACTACAGAGGGTGTATGGTAGCTAAAGAACTGCAACAGTTGAAAAATAAATCAATAAAAAAGAAGGGTTCGGCACCCGCCACCCAGGCCCCTATTGCTAAGAAAAATCACACAATACGTTTTACTCAACCAAATGTGTCTTATGCACAAGTTATGAAAGCAGATCAGCCACATCCACCCGTAAATGGTCCACAACTATCCAAGTCAGGAGACTCCAATACAAACGAAAACATATGCAAAATATTGCAATGTTAACCTCTTTTGATCAAAGGTTAAAAAACCTAGAAAGTAGTACTACACAACTACATTATACAGTACAAAAATGAAGCACACACTAAAAATTATGGCGTGGAATGCAAATGGCCTCCTAAACCATCGAAATGAGCTACAGGTAGTACTTGCAACAGAAGAAATTGATGTGTGCCTCATATCGGAGTCTCACTTTACAAGAGAATCGTATATTCACTTTAACGGGTATAAAATATATCATGCACTGCACCCTGACAACAATGCAAGAGGGGGAAGCAGCCTTATAATTAAAGAAAATATCTTACATTATCTAGAATACAAATATGAAGAAAAATTCATACAATCTGTAGCCGTTAGAATCAAAACCAAACTTCATCACATTACAATAGCAGCTATATACTGCCCGCCAAAGTATGCTCTAAAAATAGAGCAGTACAGAAACCTATTGCAAAGTCTTGGCAACACATTTATATTAGGAGGTGACTTCAATGCAAAAAACACGTACTGGGGATCCCGTTTAACCAACACTAAAGGGAGGGAATTGCTTAGTGCTATCAGAGAAATCAACTCTAATGCTATTTCAACAGGAAAACCAACTTACTGGCCTACTGATGACAAGAGAATACCCGATCTGATCGACTTTTTCATATACAAGAATCTGTCAGCCACATTCCTTGATATTCAGGAGGGATTTGATATGAATTCTGATCATTCTCCCATTATATTAACTTTAAGTAAAACAGTAATTCAGAAAGAAAATAACCCAATCTTAGTAAATAAAAACACGGATTGGGAGAGCTTCAAATTTGATCTAGACAACACTATTGACCTTCGAGTACCACTCAAAACTAAACAGCAGTTAGATGAAGAAGTGTCAAAATTTGTGACAGACATCCAACGCTGTGCTTGGGAAAATACACCAGTCTCAAAAAGAAAAGTTGCGAGCCACAGATATCCATTAGAAATAAGAAATCTCATAGCCACGAAGAGAGTTCAGAGACAAAAATGGCAACAAAATAGATATCCGCCTGATAAAACTTTACTAAACAGACTTACAAAAACACTAAGCAAGGCAATACAAAACTATCACGATGGTGTTACAAAAGACTACCTTAGCCAATTATCACCTAGTGAGAAAACAGAATACTCATTATGGAAAGTCACCAAAAGATTGAAAAAGCCTATTGTTCATGCCTCACCGATTAAAAAAATTGATGGCACATGGGCTAGGAGTAACGACCAGAAAGCTACTATATTTGCAGAACATTTAGAACGAACTTTTGAAACAAACGACGTGGAAAGTTCTGAGAACATAGCATTTACTGACACTTGCCAGGATGACTTAAAAATAAAACTAGTCACCCCAAAAGAAGTCAAAAATATGATCAATGACTTGACCAAAAAGAAATCACCTGGATACGACCTTATCACTGGTGAACTACTTCAAAACCTACCACGTAAAGCCATAATTAAACTCACAACCCTCATCAATGCCACTTTTCGACTAAAACATGTGCCTAGTATCTGGAAAGTTGCTGAAGTCATAATGATCCCCAAACCAGGAAAATCTCCTCTAGAAGTTTCATCATACAGGCCAATATCACTGTTGCCAATTATTTCAAAATTATTTGAAAAGTTACTTCTAAGACGTTTAAAGCCTATAATAGAAGATAGAAAACTGATTCCCAACTACCAATTCGGCTTCAGAGAAAAACACTCCACAATAGAGCAAGTACATAGAATTACCAACGTTATAGAAAAATCCCTAGAAGAAAAGAAAGTTTGTTCTACAGTTTTTCTAGATGTAGCACAAGCATTTGACAAGGTTTGGCATAAAGGTCTTATATATAAGTTAAGGAAAATGCTTCCAAAGCAATTCGCTGATATTTTAGAATCCTATTTGACAGAAAGGACATTTAGAGTGAGACAAGAAAACGCTTACTCTGATGTCAAACGAATAAAAGCTGGAGTTCCACAGGGAAGTGTTCTTGGCCCTGTCTTATACCTATTGTACACTTGTGATATCCCAGATATCGGAAACAGCATTATTGCAACCTTCGCAGATGACACAGCCATCATGGCTACAGGTGTCACTCACAAAAAAGCAGTAGAAGAAGTACAAACTGCTGTCAACTCTATCTCTGATTGGACAAAAAAATGGCGAATTAAACTAAATGAGTCCAAATCGATTCATATAGACTTCACAAACCAAAGACCAAATTATACACCGGTGTACATTAACGGTCGTATAATACCATATGAAAACACTGCGAAATACCTGGGTATGACGCTAGACGCAAAGCTTCGCTGGAAGGCTCACGTCAAGAAGAAACGCCAGGAGTTAGATCATCGCTACAAGAATATGTACTGGCTAATCGGCAGACATTCAGCATTATCAGTATACAACAAAGTACTTCTGTACAAACAAGTACTTATGCCAGTATGGGCGTATGGTATACAGCTTTGGGGCTGTACAAAACGCACCAATGTTGATATCATTCAAAGATTCCAGAACAAAGTACTTCGGAGTATAATAAACGCTCCCTGGTATATTAGAAATGAAGACATCCACCGGGACTTAGGTGTGGATCTCGTAACCATAGTTATAAAAAAATACGCCGAAGCACATGAACAAAGACTTCTACAACATGTGAATGTCGAGGCTATCCAGCTCCTTGACACCACGGACATACTAAGGAGGCTGAAAAGGACTAAGCCTTTTGAGTTAGTTTAGTGAAATTAGTGTAACATAGTGCAGCCAGTGCTATTCTTAAAGAACACAAGAACAAAGTGACTTTCAATAATTATAACTAAAGACTATAAGAAAAGTGCCAATGGACACATTCTTTACTTTAAAGTACTTTTAGCAAATTAAGTTATATTTAAATTACTTATTAGCCACAAGGCTAGATTGTAATATTGTTATGAAGTAACCACTCAGTTACATCGTAATGTAAAAAAAAAAAAAAAAAAATCTATCTTCTTCTATACTATAATAAAACTGTAGAGGTCGAAATGTCTGTTCTTTTCGAAAATTCAGATAAAAATTATCTATAAAATCTAGAAAAAAGTCAAAAAGCAACAACACTACACACTTACAATTTTTAGAATTAATGTCTATCTGTCTGTCTGTCTGTTTGTTACCGCACATCTTTAAAACGAATTAAAATATAATCTTAAGACCAATACATTGTATTGTAGCCTTTCTTATTAGGCTTAAACTGAGGTATGTTTCATCAAAATCGGATAAGTATTACTCGAGATATCGCTAGATCTCTTTATTAGAACAGTCCAATACAAATCAGGGGTCATGAAAAATGGATTTTGTTCAATGTTGAATGAATTTAAATTTCGTTTCTTTTGTTCACGAGATGGCGTTACCAGTAGTAATCGTAAAATAAATGAGTTTTTAAATAATCTATAACTATTTTATTATTAAGTGCTATTAATAAGTTATTCCTTTTAAATGTTAATAAAATTAACCATGAATCGTATGTGTAATATCAATTATAAGTCTTATTAAATTAAATCAGTTATAAGTTTACTTGATTGTTATATTTTTGTGTTTTTCGTAATTGAAACAATTTAATTAAATATAAATTGTATTAGTAAGCTATTAATCTAAAGTAAAATTATTCTTTTGGTAAGTATTAATTTAGTTTAAACTGTAGTAGTTACTGGTCAGCGTAAAAGTATGCAACAGACTCCACCTGTTTTTATTAATGTAAATAAATACAAATACAAATAACCTTTATTAGTTAATCACAGATACAAAACATCTGACAAAAATAAATAGTCTTTTCCTGTATTGCTAATATTGGCGTACAAACTTCATTTTTTAAAGTTAAACTATACCTATACTTAATCATAAATATTAAATTGAATTAAAATAACATTCCTTTTCTCACACAACTGCAATTATAACACACTTATATAACTATTTAATAATTAATAATATATGGGTATAATATAACAGACAACATAATAAGTAACACGTTTTTTCTTTATAAAATCATTTTACACATTATTGCTATTTGTCAACAATAAAAAAATACAAAACTGACAATAAAATATAGAAATACAATCACAAAACATTAAATTATTATTCAAAGTGTTTGTGTTTATTTTATTAAGTAATTCAAAAATACTGCACGCAGTTTATCTATAGATAATAATAATAATATAGTCGAGTCTAAGTTTAGTCAAATATTTTTTGCTAGATGGTAAAAAGGTGTGAGGTACAATAATTTATTTCAGCATTTTTTTTACAAAAGACAAATCCCACACTAGCCTTTAAAAATATCAATTTAACGGACACAAAGAACATCCAGACTAAGGACAATAGTTTGTGTATCACAATTGTCCTCCATGGGAATCGAACCCGCGACCTCATGCACGCCAGCCATGTAATGCGACCGCCGCGCCACCGAGGCAGGTAATTCTGCCGCACCATAACGTGGCGTGCAAATGTAGGTATTCATTCATAATTAATTAGCGATTATCCGTGTGGTGACGGAGTAAGAATACAATATGTCACCTCCCCATCTCATCCCATGGGTGGCGTAAAACCGACTAAGGGACTATCGGTGAATATTATCTTCCAATCTATCCGTATATTATCAACCAATCCGACTGGCCAGCGTGGTATTAGTAGGCCAAGTATTCCTCCGTCACGGGAGGAGGCGCGTCCTTGCAGTTATGATGAAATAAGCGATGTCATTTATTTTAACTTACAAATTTGACAACAGATGGCATTGTGCCTGTGACGTCATTTTCAGTATCGCGGTGTTAAGATTTTCCTTGAAAGAATGACGTTCGCTCATGTCTTTCAGTATAAGTTTAGACGCAGTCTTCATAGATATTTTATTTACTATTTATTTACTTTGAAAAGGTTTTGGTTCGTTCGTTAATTTTACAATTCGTTTGTAATGTAGGTATATCTGTTCGTTATAAGGTTTTAAAAACGATTTTTCAGTATTAAATCGAATTGCGAAGTAAGTAACATCCGCCACGCGAACGAAGTCGCGGGCACAGCAGCTAGTAAAGAATATACCTCTACAAGTCAAATTCCAAGTAATAATACCCTTTATTTCCATTAAACATCAATATCTTATTCCACTAAAATGTCAGCTCCCTATCGATCAATGTAACCATTCAATCTATTTAGCTTGTCAGTTTTCTATTCTCCTGTGACAAGAAACATCCTTGGGATAAACTTTCATTGTTGTTACAAATATCACTTGTTTTTTGGCAGTTTTTTTTGTGTGATAAAGCGTTCTAACTTGGATCGTTGTAATGAATACGGAGTTACGAAACTAGTGAGAAAACTAATGATAAGTATTTCGTTCCTCGTGTATATAAAATCTGTAATTTATTACTTACGACTATATTAAGCGACTTTTTTAATTATAATTTGCAAATTATGGAAGAGGACTCGGAACTCCTTCTTAACCAACAGATTTATTAATTCTAATCAGAAGCCATGAGTAGACCAGCCTAAGTTAAAGGTCTGCTCGTGGCAAATTCTGTTTAGTTAACAGATTTAATAACTTTAAAAAGCGATTTTATGCAAAACGTGATGATGAGTCATTTACTACCTTAACTTACTTTGATACTCTCAGTCTGCCTTAAAGGCATCTCTCTTGTTCCATATTACCCTCAACCTTAGTACAGTACAGATTGAAAATATTAATTCGAACAAAATGTATCACTAAGATTCCAAAACATCAACAAAATCCTTGATTAACAAAAAGAATAACTTAAAACTTATATTATTTAATAAAACCTTTTTAAGTCCTAATAAGTAAGTTTTCACGGAATCTCATATTTTACTACATCCTATTATAATAATTCATTCTTTAAGCAGTTGTCTAGTCAAGACTCCGCGAAGAAATAAAACTGTCCAACGCTTGAAATTACAACTCGGAACTTTAGCGGTAAAAGTTTTCTGAATAACCAAGATGTCTATATTAAACTTTCAGAAATAGAGATGACAAAGTTCTGTAGGTATTTTACTTCAGACAATGTCATATGACTTACTTCTGTTTAGTATTATGTTGGGAACTTCAGATTTCTTTATTAAAATGGTCTAATGGATTGGAAGAAGATTCGTTTTTAATATTTTTCACGTAGGTATACTCGTATGTTTATTTTGTAGCGATAGTGTATATAACTATGTAACTATAATCAGAATGTGTCGTCTTTACAATCAAGTCTCTGATACAATAGACATTTTTGATTCTCGACCAACAATTTTTAAGAAAGATGTTTTGTCTCTGTCATTCTAGATTGTATTTCTTCTTGTTCGTTTCTATTTTTGTTTTGTGTGACTGTTTTATTTGGCTTTTTGTATGACCATTGTAATTGTCTGTTCAACTTATCCCTTTAGCTAACTAATAATTGTATAACTATATAATAGCATGCTGTGTGATTGCGCTAGGGTATCAATCTGTACAAATCACCTTCCATTATATTTATATCTATCATGTTTGATTGCTACCTGTTGTAATTACCTTAATAAATAAATAAATAAATAAACTCGGCTTTACACACTCAGTAATATCTGACAATGAAGTTTAACTAAGTTTTAAAAAATTCTATAAATTAACATTGGAAACAAACTATAGGTAAAATTAAATCGTACTAAATAAATTATTATCATAGAAACATGTGTATTTCAAAAATTTCGATCACATAGTTTATTTAATTATGCTGTAATGACCGCATAATCAATACACGTGCTTTTTTTAACACACGTGTAAATTTTAATTTAATAATAATATTGAGCATTGACAAGGATTACGATTTCTATAAAAAGATAGTGAAATACTATCGGTGAATTACCTATGCATCAAATTTATAGGTCAAGGTTGAAGACATTATACCTACGTATTGTTTCCAAAGAACCAAACTTACCGACATAGCTCGTAGAATTAGCAACCTGAAGTGATTCTAACAAATAAATATTAAAATAGACCTTTGATACGAAAAAAATATAGAAATAATAATTATTTTTACAAGTTTATTTCAGAAACAGATTACAAAAATATACATAACTATATGACTCTCACACTTATATTATTTAACATTATTTGGACAACTGACGTTATTGACACAATGATTGTTCCGTATCCGAACGTCCGTCACGTTTCCTGTTCAAATTTTTTTGTAACTTTTACACATTACGAGTGCAAAAAGCGTTAAATGTTGTCTATTTTGACTTCAACAAGTCAAAATTAAGGTTTCTTTCTTTAAGACATTTATTACCTAGACCATTATGCAAGAATTAACTTTTTTTTGTTCCAGGATATTTTTGGCACATCACAGATCTTCATTATGACCCGTTTCACAATTCCCCGGAGCTACATAGAGGTACTTTATATAAATGCAACCATTTATTTTATACTGACGACTCTATTGCTTTTGTGTTCACCGTCATATTGGAGTAATAAAACTTTATAAAACATTCGATAGTGTTCATAATTCTGAATTATTTTGGTCACATTTGTTTAATTTGCCAATTTAACTATACTACTCTATAATTTACACAAATAAATAATGGCTGCCGTAAAATAAAGTTTCTACTAGCGATAAACTTTAAAAGAAAATTAATGTAAAAAATGAAATAAGTAATTATGTAATGCAACTTAAATTTAATTAAATTTAATGGCAACGAAAAAAAGGAATAAATATTTCTATGCAAAGAATGTTTTAAACGGAACTTTTTTGGGTTCCAATTGGGGCTACACAAACAGGATCATATTTTTGACATTTAGTTTTTTGACTTTAAAACTTTCGTGTTTCATTTTATGTAATTATTATTAACACGGGTATTAACACGTATAAATTTAGTTTTTTGGCATTAGGAAATTATTACTACGATATCAATTTCGCTCGAAAATTGCATTAGTATAATTAAAATCCGCTGAATAAATGTAGTTTTCTTAGTACTTATTTGAACCTCCGTAATAACTTTAATTATCATATTTATTCTTTGTTTAGGATGCAGACACAACCGTGGCAACAACGAACACAGTCACCGCAACGGTAGACACAGGGACCACACATGCGACAGCTCCTGGTCCCTGATACAGAGCGCGGCCGCTCTTATGGCTGAGCGGCATCCGGATACCTTGGAGTTTGTTCTGTGGACTGGGTACGGATGTGTTTTTAATATTAAATATTTCTAAGGATTGAATGGATAAGATTGGCACATGATAGAGGAAGGCGGAGACATTTGGAGTAGGCCTTTGACCTGGAGAGGAAGTCTTTTGGACCGTTGGGGTAAAAACGTTTTGTACTGGCAATCTTGTATGAAAAGACAAACAAGGGGCAAACCCCTTACCAGGTACAGCAACCGATGGATGTAGATAACATTTTAAAAAACATAGGCGGCTCTTTCCCATTTTTTCTCCAAGTGCATACCGCAATAGCATTTAAATAGATATGTATTACTACAAGACATAATCTTCTAAAGCTGCTTGAAATAACACATTCTGATGTATAATTTATATTATTATAAAGTTTCATCAAAATAGGTAACAAATATCCTTCTATACATTACAAACTTCAACGTATACAATATTAATAGGAATATACCAAAAGTCATGTAAAGGTACTCTTGCGTAACGCTGCCTTGCGTGTCTGAGCATCGAAAGTCTATTTTGAACCACGGCTTCATTGTCGAGGCATTAAAGTGACATTGATATGATAATAATAAGAAACCGTTTATGATATTCTACTGTAATATGGTTATGTGAAAATTTAGCGTTTTTACGTAACCATAAATTGTGATAATGTATTACGCATACTACATACAAAGTAGTAATAATAAGGTGGTAAAGTGGGTTTTCTTTTATTTATAAATTAGGTTCATCACCTCTCGCATTTAGTCGGTAAAAATTCCAGTTCATGAACATTGTTGCTATTAACTTTATGTTCCTACTAGCTGACCCGTGACCACTTCGTTGGGCGTCGAAAAAACGCGTCCCTTTCATAAACATATTTCATTACCGCTCTATTCTTATTAGTCATAGAGTGATACTATATAGCCTATGACACTCCCCGATAAATGCCCAAGTAACACAGAAAGCATTTTAACAAGCAACAAGTGAACTTATATAGAGCTTAAGACCCGTACAAACTCTTATATAAGTTCAACGAGCGTCTTGAAGCTGAACAATGGCATTTGAAAATCATTGTAATGCTTTACGCTGTATAACAGTTGGATAATGGCATATCAGAATGCTTTTGTAAAGCCTTTAGCTATTTTTAGTGCTTTTGGTTCTACAAAGACATTTTAAAGTAGTTAATAAGTGCTTGAAGCTGTTTTACAGCACAAACGTGAACCACTATAATGCCATGTAAATCCGATATCCAGCTTTAAGCTGTTTTTTGTGCCTTTTGCTGTGTAAAAGCACTTGTAAGGGGTAAGTAAAAGCTTAATGCTGCTGAACAGCATAAATGTGAATCAATATAATGCTTGCATTTTAAAGGAAGAAATGAGTGCTGTTGTGTAGCTAATAGCTCTTTAAACAATCACACGTGAGTAGTTGTAATGCAGGTGGCATTAATTGGGCTCACCGGGCTGCTTAAGGCTGACCACCATTTTGTAAATATTTTGTAACCAAAAAATATTTTCTTTCGGACCTATTTATAAAAGGAATTGTCATTTAAAATATTTATATAACTTAATTTAATACAGTACAAGCAAAACTATGATTGTATTTATTCAAAACTTATTCTGTACTAGGAATACACATTTGTTTTGGTTTTACACACATCATTTTTATAAAACATTTTGTATGAAAACCACAAAATATCAAAGGCGCGTGAAAATTTTCAATGAAACTTATATAAACAAGTACAGTAACCACTTGAACGTTAACTGCGCGAATCGCTTTCGCGAGTCCAACGTTCAAGTGGCAACGCTCGCAGTTTTTTATGTGTTTATAAAAAACTGCGAGTTTTCCGTCTTGATAAAAACGGCTAACACGAGAAAATTACTGCATCAATTTGAAAATGAAAAACATCGTCGTGTTCGTAAAAGTATAGGGAATAAACTTAAATTAAAATACATTAACCTTATGAATATCTAAATACAATGAATAGTTGATAAACCTGAGAAATTGCGAAAAATTGTTGACATTTTCCGCGATTTTCCGGGAATTATATTATTTGTGAATAAAAATTAGCAACCCAAATTAATGATTTTATTTTTAAAATATAATTAACTATATTACTTTTAAAATAAAATAAATATATTAGTAATTCTGAAGGTTAAAGTATTTTAAATTATTTTTGAAATAAATACCTTTTTTAGCTGACTCGGCCATCTCGGCGTTTTGTAGTGCATACCATATTTTTGTTTAGACAATAAGAACATAAAAATAAGAACGTAGTAGGTTTGTTTTCTTAATTTAATTATTGTTTATTAGTTTATCTTCTAGAATTAAACGATTTCAATAAACTTTAAACGATTTCAATAAACTTTTATTGAGGAAAGCGTAATTAAACCGCCATTATTGTTAAACTCAAGGCCAAGTTTTAGTCTTTGACTTTTCTTTTATTAAATTTTAAAAGTTACTCAACTTTTATAACATAATATCACGACCATTAGAAAGCACACATTTTCTAGATAATTGTAATATATTACACTTCCAACAATATTTAATTAATCAAATGTATTTAACACATAAATAAACAGTAAATTTCATACAAGGACATACGAAATGAAGCAAACTTCTGTTTGACATTGCGACCACAGATTATTTTTTACAGCTGTTTATTTTGTTGTAATCCGTTCTAAAACTATCGACAATTGTCCCACAGACTTATTTAAACGTAGATTTTAAGCGGTAGAATCATATTTTTATAAAATATCGCGCGTTGCAGAACGAATTTTTTTTTGGTACTTTTATACCATATGACGTAAGTCCCGCCATTTTGTCAGTGGATAAATCATACCCATTGACGTTCAAGTGGGTAAACTACACTGCGCAGTAATATTTGAAGGCAAGAAATAACAAACGAGTCAAAAACTTATCCGATGAATTTGTTTTGATGCAAACTATAATATGGCGTCACTCACTGTTTTATTTTGACTGTCTTTACTTATTCTTTTTTTGATTGTAATAATTTACACGCAATAATATAAAGTTTCCTAAGTGTGAACACTTAAATTGCTCCAATAATTCTTTTAGCACATTTAAATGCTAGTCTAATGCTTTTGTAATGCCCTTGGCATCTTCACTATCAATAATTTTGCTATTATAATGCTTCTGTAATGCAATAGGCTATCTCATTGGCCATTTTAATGCTTTCTTAATGCGATTGGAAATATTATTGACCAAAATGATGCTTCTTTAATCCGATTGACATCTTTCTTGACCACAATAATGCTAATATAATGCGCCAGTAATGCTATTAACCAGCTACTGTGAACCTATATAGGGCATAAAGCTGTATAATTTGTGCCCAAATAAGCATTACAGTAGCCATATAAACGTTTATAATGCGACTATAAAACTAACTCAAAATGCTAAAAGGATACAAGAATACTCTTATTCGGCCCTTATAATGCTTTGATGTGTTACTTGGGTGGACTATACAACACAGAAAGAATTTTTGAAATCGGTTGATTAGATCCAGAGATTACCCCCTACAACGCCATAAACACACAAACTTTACCTCTTAGATAATGACAGAATGTCAACGTTGCATTTTCCTTGTGTTGAAGTAGAAAGATTGTATGGCGTTACCACACCCTGACCCTGTGGATTATTTTGCAGGTATTATCTGTACGAAACGAAAGAAGTAAAACTTATGTTGCAATAAGTCTGGCTAGTGTTTATACCACGCTAAAAGATTTCCTTCGTCCTCGCAATCCATACTAATATTATAAATGGGAAAGTGTTTCTGTCTGTTTGTCTTTCTTTCACTGCAAATCGGAGCGTCAAATTGACGCGATTTTTTAGGTGGAAATAGTTGAAGGGATGGAGAGTAACATAGGCTAATTTTTGCTATCCCGAATTAAACGCGAGCGAAGCCGCGGGCAAAAGCTAGTAGGACACAAATGTTTGGTATGATGTTTAATTCAATTATTTTCTTTTCCAACAGAGACATTTTATCTTCATCCATGGAACATTTAAGTGATGAAATAAAACTTGAAGCAGTAAGAAACGTAACAGAACTATTAAGCAGAACGTTTAGTAGTCAATTCGTTTTCCCAGCGCTGGGACACAATGATCCACCACCTTCTAAAAGACTTGTGGATATGTGGATGCAATGGCTACCTACTGAGGCTTTGCAGACTTTTGAAACAGGTGAGTTTTAACTTAATAGTAAAGGGTGTACAGTACCCAGCCGTTAATATTGCACATTGACCTTTGTAAAGAGTCAATCGGCCAATTTCGGCTTCGTAGAGCATCATCTCTGTTGCACGAAATACAAATAGTCTAGTATCTATTAGCAACTGTTAAGGATACGCATTCCACAGACACGAAAGTTCGTGTCTGTGGAATGTCAAGTGCTAGTGGGCGGAGCCTAAAAACATCGAGTGAGAAGAACTACGAAGCCGAAATTGGCCGATTGTCTCTTTACGAAGGTCGATGTGCAATATTTATCGCCAGGTTACTGTACATGAAATTGACGCACAATAAGTTTCACACAAGGCAGGGCGTAGCTCTATAAGCAATTACAAAAACCATATTATTATATATGTTACAGCCAAAGTAATAAATATGAATATTATACATAATAACTATCCGTTATGTATAATGGCTACTCAATTTAGATAAAGTGATAAATGTCGCAGAATTAATCAAATTTACTAGCCATTATAAATAATATCTTCAAAGACTCAGCTGATAATGTAATAAAACAAGTAGGTAAAGGATTACTAGATTATATTATGATACGGAGCGGTTGATTTATCTGTGGTTACTATTTATATAACGATATATTTACTATAATATACGAAATCGTATATTACCTAATCGTCTTTACCTATAATACTTGTGTGTCTTAAAATAGGGTACTATATTTGTTTAAATATCCTATTTTCTTTTGCTATAAAGTAATATGTCCTAAAATAAAATATTAAGGCAAAAGTCAGAAACAGTTGGTTAGGTTAGGTTAGTATGGCTACTAAAGGACGCACGAGCCGAGCGAGCGTGCCGCGGTAGCGGCCGGCGAGTGCTAGAATATAGTAATACTCATAATAATTAAGGTAATAATTAGTTGGTTATACCGTATTTATTACTTTGACTAACTTTGATCAGCTATTATAAATAATATCTAGATGAAGTGATTAATTTATCACATTGTCTAGTCAATTGGGATATTATTTATAATGACCAGTCCTTATGTATAGTATCTATTGAATTACTTTGGCTGTAACATATATACATTTTAAAATACATACGCGTAGGACCTCTTTTCGTCATAAAATTTACCAAAAATTTTCTTTCTTTCTTTCCTTCTTTCTCTCTTTGTGATACACATGAAGCATTAAAGACCATAGTAATGACTTTTTTATTTCACGATTAGTTCATTCGATTTTAACATAAAGGTAAAAGCTTTTAGAATTTTGAAATAAAAAATAATATAAATATCAGTTGTGCGTACAAGTATATTAAAATACAACATGTCAATAAAATATGTACTTATTAATCTAAGTCATAAAATTATGTTTTAAATAGATATACGCTCGCATTTTGTTGCAACATTTTTATTAATTGGAATGTAAAAAAAAACATTTACGAATAGTTTTACTTTTAATAAAAAGCAAAAAATGTATTTTATACTAAATCAAATCAGAATATCGAGTAGCGTGTTGTCGAAGCATTTGAAACTGTATCGTGTAAAATTTTCGAGTTTTTTTGTCGCAATATCATAAATTTGTATGAGATATTATTCTATGTTTTAGTGATAAAACAGAAACATTATTGTTATTAAGAACAGTTTAGCTACACCTTAGCTAGTTGTCAAACGTTTTTATTATGTACAAGTAGTTATTTATCGATGTCTAAATTAGTCTACGCTCTATTGGTGTCCTAGTAAATTATTTATAAAATATTTTTGTTCGACTTTTTATTTTCATTACTGACAGCCCCGCGGTATAAAATATTAACAAAGTGTGTCTTAAAAGTTGTTATAGTAACATCAGCCTAGCAATAATATACCGCTCTATTTAGCTTAACACATGACTTGTGCCAAGTGAAGATCATAAAAGTGCGTTATGTAAAATGTTTTAATCAAGGAAAAGTAAAGGTAATAGTAAAAGAAGGAACACTTGATATTAAACCCTATACCAATCCGTCTGGCCAGCGTGGTATTAGTAGGCCAAGTATCCCTCCGTCATGGGAGGAGGCCCGTCCCTGCAGTGGGACATTAATGGGCTGTTATGATTAAAGGTTTTAGTCTGTATAAAAAGCTTGACCCTTATATTTAATCATATTTGATCGACATTTTATTTTCTCCATCATTATAATTAAACTCAGTGTGTTAGTTACTTTAGGTATTAACTTTATTTTTCCTTTTAGGTGGATATTATACAATAGAGCAATCCCACAGTAAACTGAGGATTGTAGTACTTAACAGTGTTTTATGGGCCGGAGGAGCCGCTAGGACTGATGGGCCACACAGAGGACGAGCCCAGTGGGAGTGGTTGGAACTCGTGCTCACTAAAGCTAGAAGAAGAAATGAAATGGTATGTAAAAATTTATTTGTTAAAATAAATTATTTTACTTTTTAAAATCATCACAGTATCGTGGTTATATGACACCAGCGAACTGTCCGGCTTCACACAGGTGCAATGCATATTTATGCTCTAAGCATATTAGGTATGTATTATACTTATTTTTTTTTATTTTGCACATTTACACATCGCCACCTAATGCCAAACTAAGCAAAGCTTGTACTATGGGTACTAGACAACGGATAAACATACTTAAATACTTTTTTTTATTAAATACATACATTTATACATAGAAAACACTCAGACCAATGCAAACAATCATGTTCATGCACACAAAGACTTGCATTGAGCGGGAATCGAACCCGAGACTTCTGCGTAGCAGCCATGTAATGTACCGACCACGCCAAAGAGGTCGTCATATAAACCTTCCTGCCAAATAATTAAAACAAAAAAAAATGCTTACAAATCCGTTGCGTAGTTTTAAAGATGGAACGGGTACACAACAACTTTATTTTATACTATGTAGTGATCACAAGGCTAAAACTGTTCGCTAACAATAGTTTTAGTTCCTTCAAGCTTATGAAGTGACCATATACGTTAGGCCTTATCAGCAAATCCTTTAAACAAAAGGTATAGGTTTAGTTCAACAAAGAGACGCATGTGAAACACTCAAACTAGAAGAACAAAGTCTTTCTAGTCAAAAGGCAGGCAAGATTCCACAGACTGTAAGCTCTTTCTCTTCATACTATAAACTCTAGCAAGCATGATATTGGTAACTTAAACTACGTTGGATCTAATCGTCATTATAAGACTATGTTAGAACCAACATTCTCATAAGTCATCATCATACCTTTAATGTCCCACTGCAGGGACGGGCCTCCTCCCGTGACGGAGGGATACTTGGCCTGCTAATACCACGCTGGCCAGATGGATTGGTATAGGGTTTAATTTCAAGTTTTCCTTCTTTTTATTTCGTAAAGATAATATTCACGGATAGTCCCTTAGTCGGTTTTTACGACACCTATGGGATGAGATGGGGTGGTGACATACTATTGTTTTCTTACTCCGTCACCACCGTACGGAGTTCTCATAAGTAATACTATTTTTTTATCATCATCACATCAGTCAATTGATGTCCATTGCTGCACATAGGCCTCCTCCAAATATTGCTACCTTGTGGGATTCTGTGCCTCCCTCATCCATATACATAAATCATATAAAATTAAAAATCATTTAAATGTTACAAGAAATCTAATTGATTAAAATATCAATTTTATTAACTCAATCCTTATAGATATTGGAAAACATAAAATTTGTAAGTGCGACAATAAAATATTTCATAAAAGTCTTTTAGACACAAATCGAGAACAAAATTGAATGTTATATTCCTATTTGAGTGAATCGCCAATCGTATAACTCAGTCCATTCGTATTCGAATACGGAGTTATTACATTGTTATTAGGATTAAGTATACCATTCATCTCAACAAGATATCTTTTACTTTTATTAGCAAGAAAGGCCCGTCGTTAATATGAATGTTAATATTTTTTTATCCGTTGAAATAAAGGTGGTAACACTACTTTTTTCATCATTTAAATCTACGATAGACTTAGATTTAGGGCTATTTCAATTTTGCCGTTTCCTGTCGTAACGAACATTACTTTTGCCGTTCGAGAAACGCACGGCAGCCGTACGGCACGAAACGAGCCTTTAATGATTTTGTAATATATAAACTGTAATAGATTATAATATTCTTAAACAACAATCCTAAAACAATGTTTTCAAATTCAAATCTTATGATTTAACTAACACTTCTCTTTAGCGAAAGGCTGTTCAGTTGCCACTATGTACAGTCACGAGCAATAATATGTACACATTTTAGCCTTTTTGTAAAACGGTTATCTAATGTTCTGCTAATCCAAAATTGAATATTCGGAGATTTTTCAAAACTGTACGGAACCTCTTTTAAATTACGAAATAATTTTGGTATTCTAATGTCAAGATAAACTTGCAGATTGTTTAGAAACTCTTACTATGTGTACAAATTATTGCTCATGACTTTACCCGCTTATCTACCACCTACCTGTAACAATACGCAAACACTACTTGTGTTTGAATGGAAGAGTAACTAGAGCAATAAAGAGACAAAGTGAGTGATCAGCATGTTTTAGGGTGAATGACGGTGACATTCTGACATCTTATTATTAAAGCACAGAGTTCTACTCTATTTAGTCCGGATAAACACGAAACATACAGAAAAACAACGTATATTTTATTTATTTATTTCAACATATTATAACCTACTATCTCTGCAGGTAGCTTCCTACTACAATATAATGATCAATTTATATGTCTCAGCACCATGATAAGAATAATTTTACCTTATTTTCCTTCCTCCTATTTTACGCAGGTCTACTTAGTTGCTCACGCTGGTCCAGGAGTGGAAGAACGTCACAACGCAGGCAGTTCTTCAGCCGCTGGTGGAGGAGAATTAACACCTACAGCCAATGGCAGACTAGTGCACGTAATAAGAGCCTTCAACGATGTGATCGCTGGACAATTCTACGGGCACAGGCATACTGATACGTTCAGGCTTATTTATAGTGAAGGTTAGTTTATTAATCTAAATAACTTAATAAAATATGCGATGCATAGACTATTCTATACATAAACATTCACGGACATTTCTACAAAGCGCCATCTGTTCCCAAAGTAAACTATACTTAACCTGCTTGTGTTATGAGTAACAGAACAACGGATATACTTTTTTTCTTCGTAAATACATTCATATTATACATAGAAACACTTAGACCAATGCAAACAATCATGTTTATGCACACGAAGATTTGCATCGAACGCGAGACCTCTGCGTAGCAGCCGTGTAACCACTTCGCCAAAGAGGTCGTCTAATATGTGTAACAAATCAAAGTAGACCAATTGCAGTAAGTATAACATTATCAATTCTAGATTTTTCTCAAAGAAATTACCTATTATTACTGCTGAGTTCACGCTAAGTCACATACAACAAAGTATTGTATTGTATGTATCGGAAAATGTGCTACGATGAATTTTTAACAATCTTGAAGAAAATAGATTTTTAGTTTTGTTTTAACTTATTACGGATTCTTATATTACGATAACACAGTAATTGAAGTTACCTTGAAACTCAGACACTAATGTTCTAATTCAACGAAATTACGTTGTTAGTCTATTTGGAGTTTATAATCGTTAGGTAACAGTGAAAAATAATTGAAAAGTATTGATTGAGTCTATGATAATTTCTATGTAATGTTTTCAACCTTTATTTAATTCTGTCTCCGTGTGGTGACGGAGTAAGAATACAGTTTGTCACCACCCCATCTCATCCCATGGGTGTCGTAAAAACCGACTAAGGGACTATTCGTGAATATTATCTTTACGTAATGCTCTGTATGTAGGTAACATTTCAACAACTTCAGTAGGTAGCTTTTACGAGCCGTCAAAGGCGTTTGACATAACTCATGTAACGACTACTAAGCTAGAAGGTGAAGGTAATGACAATCCGACAGTTTACCGTGATCTTCCATGTATTTTGCTGTTGAATATTTTAACGATAAATGCCTCCGGGCCTCCTCCCGTGATGGAGGGATACTTGGCCTACTAATAACATGCTGGCCAGACGGATTAGTAAGGTTTAATTTCAAGTTGTCCTTCTTTTTACTTCGTAAAGATAATATTTACGGTTAGTCCCTTAGTCGGTTTTGACGACACTCAAGGGATGAGATGATACTCCGTCACCACACGGACACGGACGGTATGTATAAGTATTTTTATTTGGTAGGTACCCATAGTACAGTAAACAACATAAGTTAAAACACATTCTATATTACAAAACATCTTTTTGCTAAAATCTTTCCTTAAGTAAGTGACGCCGCGAATATACGTAACAATTCCCCATAAGGGTCGTAGCACATAATATAACGTATCGTAAACGGATTGGCACCGTATCAACTCGAGCCGTTCAGTATTATTTGAAACTCCTTACTGCAACGCACACTAATCGGAATCGTAAGAAGGCGAGGCGGTGCCGATCCGTTTACGTTACGTTATAATTATGTGCCCCTTAACCACTAAACTTGTGATATTCGATGTATTAATCAACTTATGTTGTTGACTGTATAAGCCGTGTGCTTAGTTTGGGACTAGATGGCGATGTATAATTGTTTAAGCAATATTATATGACTTTAATCTATGCTCTAAAATCCTAATGAATTTTGTACATTACAGCTGTGTTTCCTTGTGATAAATACGACAGAAATGTAGTAATAAATTAGCCTTAGTAAGGGAGGTCCGTAGCTACTACGTGGGCTGGCGCTGACAGGGAGCCGGTCTAATTCCTTGTCATCAGATATGTTGAAGCGTAAACAATCATATAATGGTAAACTAGCCTTAGTAAGTGAACGAATACTTGGCAAGCAATACCGTAATTAACTTAGGCATAGTGCTAAACTCACGACATAAATATATCTACTTAATAAATATTTGTCTACCTTCTACATAAGTTCGTTACTAACACTTTGTTTTTCCTCTCTATGTTCAATTAAACCTAAGTTACTAAATAGAGGTGAGACAATCTTATAATTATACCACATGGTGATTTAAAAACATTTTACAAGTTACTATCTTATGTTTATACTGTTTTTTGCGCAAGCAGATTTAACCACGAGTAATCTCAACAAATCATAGATATTTGCAACAATAGAGTCGTAGTGAATGCCTTTTTAAATTTAATAGACAAAAGTATGAGTGTGGGAAATTACAAATTTGGAATCCAAATAAGTATGTCTACTTTTTAGTAACAAATTACATCATGATTTCACATAAACCTAGTTTCATTTGCTAACGTTGCAAAAAAAGAAACACAGAATGTTATGCAATGTCAGTTATACAATGCCAAAAACAGTTCAAAATGGCGGATTTAAATAAACAAATGAAACTAAGGCCAGGCGCGCACTACGAGTTTTTCGCCGCGCGGCAGCGGTATAATGTCGCACAGTAATACTGGTGGGCTGCGGTGGCTCTGCCGTCAAGTGCGCGCAATACAATGTAAAACTGTTTGGTACAGTATTACAGTGCGACATTATACCGCTGCGCTTTTCTGCCGCGCGGCGAAAAACTCGTAGTGCGCGCCTGGCCTAAAAGGCATTGTTTTAAATTTTTAACGTTGAATTATTTGCCTTAAATGGTAACTAGTGTGTTTCTTGTAAGCGATAAACAAAACAACGCAACGATACTTTACGCTTGAGTTCATGGAAATGGCTTTGTTAACTGAGTTTTAATAGTTAAGAAAGTTAATAAGACGTTTATTTAAAATTTAAGGATTTAATTATGACTTAAAATAATGTCCTAATATAGTCACTAAATTTAGTTGTGATAATACTCGACTCTCCGTGTGGTGATGGAGTAAGAATACAATATGTCACAGGGGTGGTGACATATTGTATTCTTACTCCGTCTTATCGCATGGGTGTCGTAAAAACCGACTAAGGGACTGTCCGTGAATATTATCTTTACGAAATGAACTGTTGAAGGAACTCTTGAAATTAAACCCTATACCAATCCGTCTAGCCAGCATGGTATTAGAAGGCCAAGTACCCCTCCGTCACGGGAGGAGGCTCGTCCCTGCAGTGGGACATTATTAGGCTGTAATGATGAATACTTGACTAAGACTGTAGGGTACACAGGACCGCCTAGGGAGAAAATATATGATGATGATGGTGATGATTAGTTGACATTCTTATATGGAATGTCATCTGAGTATCAGAAGACTAAGTAGACAACATACAAGTTTTTTTTACTTAATTAAATCATGATTATTGTATTTTATAAGAAATATTACATCCAATTATTTGCATATCAATATAAATATTTTTATAAGTATAATCTTAGAAGTAGAATTGGTTACTATGTAACGTTTTTAACAATATTCTTTTTGTTTAAGGTCGACCAGTATCTTGGGCTCTTTTAGCTCCATCAGTAACTCCCAGAGGTGCTGGTAGTACATCAAATCCAGGATTGAGACTGTACAAATTCGACTCTAATAATGGAAAGGTAAGATAACTTTTACATTGAAAATAAGATAGATAAATAGGTATTTAGTATTAGCAATACGTTATGTCAGAAACATGTTGACATCTAGTTATGAACAAGTATTGTCAGCTATACAAGTGAACTGGGTCAATGTGTGGCTGAACTTCTGCCTTGGAGTTTTACACAGCAATACATTGGACATCAACCTGGTATTATTGTGGACGTCCATTGATATGCCGATGAACAAATGTAAATTAACTAGCTTTGTGAGAGGAATATTTAGATTTATTTACTTAACCTAAGCAACATTACTAAGCACTAGTGACAGAAGCGCAGCTCAGTAAGAAATCTCATGCTTCTTGTGCGGTAGAACTTTTACGGATTATTCTAAAAAGCCTTTGTTTAGGATTGATCCTCACAAGTAAAGGTGCTGTCATTTTAAATACAAATTTCATGTTTTCTTTTAGGTTTTGGATTACACACAGTATTACTTAGACGTAACAAATAATAGAGGTGAGACCCACTGGGCTATAGAATACAACCTCACACAATACTACGGACTGAGAGAAGTTAGTGCGGTGTCGTTAGATGCTCTGGCTGAAAGAATACGAAGTCACCATGATCGAAATGTATTTTCTAAGTAAGTATGATATGTATTTATTTATTAAGGTGATAGAAACTCTGGTCTATTAAGTAATTTGATCTGATCTCTAATTTTCCTGGCTCATCTAGCTTCACTAAGCATAAGCACCACGATTAAACACTTGAAGAAGGCAGTAAGCTAGTTGCTATCTACTTTAAATCATCGTGTAAAAGTAAGAATACATTGTCATTATGGTGTCACTTCTTTACCTCTGTCTTTGAAGAACTCCGCCCTTGCATTAAGACATAAATTTATTGTTACGATAATATTATTGAAAATAAATGTATTACTTGTTTCTTTTCTGTACATTGTAAGTAAAAAATCTACAGCACTAAACAAACAGAACCAAAATTAGTTTCTCAAAATAATATTCGTCTGTAATCAATAAGTGCATAATAAAGCAAAAAATGTATTGCATTTCCCTTTTTGTTCATTGATTGACCTATTTCTTTTGTAGAGTATACAAACGATTTGAAAACAAAGTGCATGCTAGGTTCCTTTTTGTTTTTCGTTTCTATATTTCACGAAAGCGCTCACTGACAGCCCTTTGGTTAGTAACTCACTGATGCTACTTGTTTATGAAAACATAATGGTATTATTATGATATGGAATACTAGTGGATATAAACAGGGATTTTCTTTTTTTCATTTTTTTTAAAGACAACTCCCGCACTATGGATCATGCCCTGTGTCGCGGGGACCTTTTACAAACATCAATTAACGGACACAAAGAACACCCAGACCAGGACAATAATTTGTGGATCTCACAAATTATTGTCCTGCATGGGGATCGAACCCACAACCTCTTGCACGGCAGCCGCTTGCGCTACCGTCGCGCCACCGAGGTCTAGGAGGGAATATGAGTGTTATGGCTTTTATAGATCCTTTCTTGTTCCTAAGAAAAGATTTTAAATAGTTTAGCTTTCTCTACCTTTTTTATCATAAGACTCAATGCAATTCATTGTAAACGTCACCTCGTTCAAGTATTACTTCAAATAAATATACTGCTTAAATGATTGTATTGAACTTGATAAAGATCGCAACTGGAGTCCAGAAATTATGGCAGCTGATGGTAATCACAACTTGACCCCGTCGCTGTGCCATCACTTTGCCGATCTGGCTATGTGCTTCTTTGCACTACTTTTGAAGAACTTGCAACTATAGGGTGAAGGACAGATATTTCATCCTTTTAAAATCAAGACAATTTTTTTATCTGGCTTTTATTGCAGGTACTTAAATGCACTTCGTGTCCGACACGGATCTGACATCTCAGACTGCGACTCAGCGTGTGTGCACGTCCACTTCTGTGCAATCACACGCGCAGACTACCACGAGTTTCGATCATGCGTCCGCAACCCAGCATCGGCGCTAGCGTCGCGCGCCGCACACAACTCCGCCGCCATATTACTTTACGCCATCTTGATTTTAGTGACGTCATAATTAAATTTAAACTGCGTACCGTTAATCTCTTGTTGCCCATAGAAATAAACTTACAATAATTTATGTACTACAAGTTTAATCAATACATACAATTGGTTTTAACTGGTCTAAATCATTAAAATATTCCATTGAAATAAATTTGTTTGTGACAAAATTTCAAATGAATCATAATAGCAACATTTTCGTAATTTATTTTACTTTGAAAGTGACAAGATTAATTGGAAAACTTAGGTAAACGCTATCATTTGTTTTACCTGAAGGCTTTGTCCCTTTAATTATTGTAAAATAATTTATTCGAAGCTTTTATTTGTATAGTGAAGGATTATAAATCATAATTATTGAGTGTAAGTAGAAATTGTTTAATGTGATCTTCGTCGCTAATTTGATTGTGATATAATTAAAATTTTTGTATATAACGATAAGGGAACTGAATCAGTGTAAGTAAATAAAATTGAAATATTTGATGTTTTTATTTGTTTTCCGAAGTATATTCTATCCCAATACCTACCTTCTTTTCTAGAGAAACACCTGAGTTACTAGTAACTGAAACCGAATGAAACTGAAATGATGAAAGGTGAAGTACAATATTGTAAGTAAGTACCCAAGCTAGCTTATTATGATTCCTAGCTCACATAGAAAATGCGGTGTTTTTGTATGTACATAAAAAAATAAGACCACATCTTACATTAGTCAGATTTAACAAATCCCAAAGTTACCTCTTTACGGCAGCTGTAGAACACTGCAGAGGGTTTTCCATGAAGTAAAACTTTTATGAGCTAATGATAATAAAGCGTTTCAGTAGATTTATGAAGTGCGATGAGTACAATAGCTGGACTATGTAAAAGTTGCCCGCAAAAGTTGACTCGTTTCAAAAACAAAGCAATTTGAGTTTTTACCCTTTCTCTGTAGGTACTGTGTTTCATTACATGATTCACTGTTTATTTTTCTACTGGCAGGACAGGCAACCTGAATTAAACTATCAACTAGCCTATTGCAGTCCACTGCTGGACATAGGCCTCCCCCAACACGCGCCACAGAACTCGGTCCTGCGCCTTCCGCATCCAGTCCGACCCAGGTACCTTTATGAGGTCGTCGGTCTTTAGCAAATATTAACTCAGAAAACATATAATAATGTTCCTTAGTTGTAACACATTTTGGAATTTATGTATACGACTAATTCTAGCCAAACAGATTAAAAACAGCACGTGGTGCTTAAAACTAAATTTAATTCGTGATATCCTTTTATAACAACTAAAAAAATAAATACAAAGTATATAAATTTGTTAACTTTTTTATTTATTCCGTACACCAAATAATAAAACACGCTATATTTGACTAAAGTTAAACAAACAGCGTACCTGTAACGAAACAAAGGCTGAACGAGTCAAAATAATTGAAAAAACAAAAAAAAAGTTACAGTAAAAACAACATGTCTGATACTGGCCGTTATACTTGTAGTTTTGCAATAAGCCCCTTGCATAAAGGATATCATCCGTTAAACCAACCAACTTTGTGTATTTATTCATTGAAAAAAACCTTGAACCTTGTTATTTGTTTATTCCTTAATAATGGCGTCATGAACATAGTTCATATTTGCCAGTGTCAAGTGAGTTCAATATTACATTCAGTAAGAGAACATAATAATATAATTATAAAAAAAATAACATTAAAAAGTCGATGCTCCACTTTTCATTGTCGTCGAGGAGAACTTCACAGGAATGCGTATTATGGAGACAGGAAAAGCCGGACCAGGATGGTACCAGCTATTCACTATTGACTTGCATATTTCATCATATTTATTCACTGACGACGATCTTGCAAAACAAAAACCGCATCTCTTCTGCATCACAAAATCTTCGAAAAATTTATTTGTAAAATATATAAATGACAGCTTAACCTCTCGTCATGGCGCCCAGTAAAATTATCTCGAGAAATACCTCGAACGCTATACCGTTATGACATTGTGAGCAGTCTTTTGTATATTGACAAAAAGTTTTTTTTTTCAATTAGTGGCGTGGTTGTTGCAGGTGCTAAACAGGTTTGTATTTATTCAAAGAACAAAAGTTTATTTGAAGGTCATTGATTATTAACTTGGTTTTGTAATTTTTTTACTGGCAAGATGATTTTGTAAAAGTTTTAGTACCAAGTATTATTTCTTTAGAAGAAAAGATTTTTGTTATTTTAAGAATAGTACCTACGTCAAGTTTTAAGACACCTTTAATTCTAGAAACGCACAAGCTGATTTTATTATTGCATTGATGTAATATCGGATATAATATTATCTGTCAACGTTTTTATATTTCGTCGAAATCTGTCAGGTCTGTATGTGCAAACCCCTTTCCTTTAGGATTTTATTTTACCATTTCTAAAATTAATTTAATTTTAGAGAAACTGCACATGGATAATGTAAAGAAATAAAGACATTAAACATGAGGTTTGTAGGTCAAACCATGCTATTACATCGACAAACATGGAACTCGATACAGCATCTGTCAACAAAGCCGACTTTAAAACAAACAAAGCAGTTTGTAATTGTTCTCAGTTAAACATAGACTGAACATAAGTAGAGAATAGTTTTTTTTTAACGCCATCTAGTCCCAAACTAAGCAGAGCTTATATGGGTACTAGACAACGGATAATCATACTTAAATACTGAGACCAATGCAAAGAATCCAGTTCATGCACATAAAGATTTGCATTTAGCAGGAATCGAACCCGAGACCTCTGCGTAGCAGTCATGTTAAATAACCACTATGCCACAGAGTACACAGAGATTGAAAGAATCATGTGAATGTGTCGCTATAGAGACGTGTTATGTATGTGGCTGCAGTGGAACATAGACTGCGCCACAGAGGTCGTCGATATTTAGAGATAATTGAAGGCAAACGAGTCACCTGATGGTAAATGATCACCGCCGCCCATGGACAGCACCAGAAGAATCACAGATGCGTTGCTGACCTTTAAAAAGGGAGTTTTCTTCCCTTAAAGAAATACTGACTTTTGTGTAAGACTTTTCTATTTAAGAGGTTTATTTGGTTTTATTGTTAAAAAATATAAAAATTCTCTAAACCATACAAGTTCACAGAAATCATTCAACGACATTGCGTATGTGTCATAATCGGTTTCATTGCTATGGTTCATTTAGGAAAATATCATAAAGGTATTGCATACCGGTGAATATTTTTTTTAGACAGTTACCTCATGCAAACACAACACAATAATAATGAAATACAAAATGAACAGAAATTTCTACATCATTGAGCTAAAGGACAAAAATATTCACATTTATATAAATGCCTACATTATTGAACCTTGTATATCCGTCCAATAACCAAACTCAACATTCATATCCTCGTATTCATATGAATATATTTCTAAGGACCGTCCTAGTATTACTAATCTTTAGGGGTGGCCCTAAACGACCGAGAAAAATGGGTCATCTGTACCTTTCCTTGAAAGCTTTGCGGCCAATAAACCTTGAACCCCACATTTGAGTATTACAAGGAGCCAGCTAAGAAGCATATGATAATAGAGAGGTCGTAATAAACCGGCTCTGAATACGTAGTTTATACCGTATGAATACCTCTCGATGTACGGAAGGGTTACGTTCGCATAGAAAAAGTTGTAAAATGGTAGTAACCATTTATGTGTCGGGGAAGAAGCTTGAAAGGGGAACATTACTTCTAAGACCTTTTGTTGTGTTGAGTGACATTTGATGTGCATAATAATGAGTTATTTTATGGTAAATATAGCTGCGTCTTGTCTTAGTGCGTACACAGTATTGTACAGTTGGAAAACCTTTTTAGTTTTTATTTGGAATGACTGTCAATTTTGGTGGGGTGAGTGGTTTTAGGTATATTACGATTTGCTTTTAGTCTGTTACGTTTATATCTTGAGGAGAAGACGTTAAATATCTATAAAATTGTGTTCAGCATAAAAAATACGGTCATATTTTAAAAGTAAAAAAGGTTCTATTTAGGTATTCTAAGTCTATCATTATGGCATTGAGTTGTAAAATATTATATTCAGAAATAGTTTTCTTTTACTTTAGTATTTGAGTCTAATACTTACTTACTGTTATTTAACTTAAAAAACGCAATGCATACTTAATGAATGTGACTCTATGTTTGTCCTAAACATAACAAAAAGTATTTACTTACTATGTATATCGTACGTGCAAAGGTCATGTTGGACATTAATCCTAGTTGGACATTTCGTATTTTGGACATAAGTCGTGCAAAGGTATTATGCAACACCGAACCTCCTCCAGTAAAGTAGAGGAACTTGGCCTTCCTATACCACCGTACTACTCGTTTCAAATAAGAATGTGAATAAGCCTGCGCCATATTGTGACGTTACGCGTCTTAAATCAAAGAAAACATTTTGGATTTCTTAACAGAGTATGGACATTTTTGTACATAAGACTCACTGAGATCTTTCAAATGGTATAAAAAATAATAATGGGTAGAATAAATTTAATATTTGTGCTAAAAGTGTCCTCTGAGTGTACTTGCATTGTAAAAAACTTTAAACAACGAAGAGTGATCATCATGATAAATTAAAACAAGTGAATAATATCGTTTTGCTAGTGAAAAGTTCTCACAAAACTTGTAAACACAATCAAAAGTGCTTCTCATTCTGTGCATAGACTATAGACTTTGCCTTTCTGTACCAACATCACAATAAAAATAGTGTTGCCAGTATAGGGTTTTTTTTTTTTTTTTTTTTTTTTTTTTTACCCTTAATTGTAAATAGGGTTGCCAGTCTCAGGAAAAATACTACCCTGAATTATTATTAGTACAGTTAATATTTATCTATAATAATGGCCACTCAAGACGATATATGCGCTGGATGCCTTAAAAAAATTGCCAATAAACATTTTATAATTTGCTATGTATGTAAGTCGAAATACGACCTTCCCTGTGTCAACATACAATCTAAACGCTTCTCACTCATGCAAGACAGCGAAAGGGCTGTCTGGAAATGCCCGGAATGCCTATGTAAGCAAAGCAAAACTGACAATACTAATACTCCAGTGCGGTCTTCTGTCCATTCTCCAGGTCCGATGTTTTCACGGAATTCACCTGACAATATAACATTGCGTAAAAAGAACTGTAATATACCCGGACTTGACTCGGACGGAAATTTTCTTTGAACGGATTTCAAAGAAAATTTATTATAAACTTAATAACATTAATACCAGTAAAATAAAATATTTATTAAGTTACCTGTAAAGTAGACTTAAACAGGGTTTTGTAATTCAATTCGTTGAGGACTTAATGAGATGAATTTAGACCGAAGAGGGTCTCTTGGATTTCGACTTGTGATTAAATTAGGTGCCTAATGATCTAAGAAAAAGACCTTTCTTAAGGTCTAACGATTAGGATTGAACCCTAGTAATCCTATTAATATTATAAACGGGAAAATTTGTAAGTATGTGTGTTCATTACTCTGTCACGTAAAAAGTATTGAATGCATTTTATTGAAACACTTGTTGCCCCGTGCCCACTTTGTAAGGCCTTTTTAAAACATATTTCATTACTGCTCAACTCCTATTAGTCATAGCGTGATACTATATAGCCTATGACACTCCCCGGTAAATGGACTATTCAACACAGAAATAATTTTTAAAATCGGTTCATAAGATCCAGAGATTACCCCCTACAACGTCACAAACACATAAACTTTACCTCTTTATAATATTAGTATAGATTATAATAACATAGCATGTACATAAAGTAACACATAGGCTATCCTGCTAATGTTATAAATGCGAAAGTTTTTGAAGATGGGTGAATGGATGGATGTTTGTTACTCTTTCACGCAAAATTCGCTGCTTAAGGTGTAGAATAACATTTAGGCTACCTATACTACGTGGGTGAAGCCGCGGGCATCAACTAGTAATTTATAAAGATATTGTATTTATAAAAGAGTCTACTTGAAATACTAATACTGCGCATACAAACATGCGGGCACCAGCTAGTATGTTTTATTTGATTTTTACTTAATCCACAAAATTTTAATCTAATTATTTCGTCAGTAGGTCTTTGTAAAGGCTCGTAAGGACCACAACTAAGCCATTATTATTTTGGCTCAAAGCATGTTTTAGTTAGAGTGGGCAGTGTGGTGTTAAAATTACCGGGCGAACAACTTCAGACCGACTAACATTTACAACTTTTATTTGTACACTTAGATAATTACGTGGTTTGTTTGATAATAGCTTAGCTTCTAACGTTAGTTTGTTAATTGTGAATTTATTTATGTGTAGTATTAGTTGTTGTATACGACTCTGCTTGGTAGATGTAATTATTAATAATAAACACATCAAAAAAGTCTAAGCAACATGCATGATATTACAAATTTACCATTTATATTAATTTATTTTACCATTTATTTTAATTATAACGTTGTATTTTATTTTTGAAATAATATTTTTAGGGTTCTATGATGTAAAAATAACAGCTGTTTTCTTTATAAGTTCTTTTAATAACAGAAATTAACAATATTAGAATATACAGGTACATAAGAAACTAAACTTTTTTTTTACAAATTGAAATTTCTTAAGAAAATGAATTTATTGTGAAAGAATAGGACAATTTAATACAAAGTATGGCCTCCTCTGCTATTCAGAACTTGTCGGCAACGATTATTCATTGAATTAATGAGACTGTTTATGTCATCTTGCGGTATTCGCTCCCAATGGAATTGTAGCAAATCCTTCAGCTGTTGGGTTGTTGTCACTCCGTCCAAGTCCTTCAAAACACGTCTCTGGAGCATGTCCCATGCGTGCTCGATGGGGTTGAGGTCTGGCGATTGTGCAGGCCAGGGCAATACCTGGATGTTCTCCGTTGCCAAGTATTCACTGGTTCGCCGAGCTGTATGTGAACGCGCATTGTCATGCATTAACGTAAAATCGGAGCCAAAGGTTTGTGCAAATGGATGGACATAAGGTCTGAGAATATCCTCAACGTAATTTTCAGCGTTCATGTTTCCATTTACAAAAACGAGCTCAGTTCGCCTGTTCTTCATAATACCCGCCCATACCATAACTGTTGAGCCGCTGTATGGATGAACTTCCTGAACGCACCTGAGTCTTTCAGTATTTCCGGGTCGACGGTACACTCGCACCCTTCTTGTATCAGGCCTAAACCCGAATCGCGACTCATCGGAAAACATAATTTTATCCCATTGTTCCTGGGTCCATGTTATGCGTTCTCTACACCATTCATTTCGACGAGCGCGATTCCCGTGACGTATCGGTGGGCACCTGATAGGGCGTCGAGCTCGTAGGCCGTACTCATGCAGTCGATTTCGCACAGTTTGGGGACTTACATCAACACCACTTGAATTTTGTAGCCTCAAACTTATCTCTCGAGCGGTTAACATCGGCTGGCGTCTTGCAGTCAGTTGTATGTACCGGTCTTGCCGAGTGGTTGTACTCCTTTTACGGCCTGGATGCTGTTCAGCGGGTTCCCCTGTATTATTGTAGCGCTGCCAAAGACGACAAATAACACTTCTATGAATACCAAAATGTCGAGATACCTGAGATTGATTACTTCCCGCTTGCAACATCCCTACAGCTCTTTGCATTTCATCTGCCGTCAAATGACGTCGCTCCATGACGTAAAGAATATCTAACAATTCAATTTTGTCGCCAACTGTATTTAAATGGTTGGTAAAATTATAAAATCAAGACTAAAACGTAGCAATTAACATGCACTCAAATTCAAACAAATTCGCAGTCATTTGAATTTTATGAAAAAAAACCAAACATAATCGAAATTTTTTTTACACACACACTACCTATACCTACCTACCTACCTACTTTTACCTATACACTTTGAGTGAGTAAATACTTAGAAATTAATTAATATAAATGGTAAATTTGTAATATCATGCATGTTGCTTAGACTTTTTTGATGTGTGTATTACGATAACACAGTAATTGAAGTTACCTTGAAACTCAGACACTAATGTTCTAATTCAACGAAATTACGTTGTTAGTCTATTTGGAGTTTATAATCGTTAGGTAACAGTGAAAAATAATTGAAAAGTATTGATTGAGTCTATGATAATTTCTATGTAATGTTTTCAACCTTTATTTAATTCTGTCTCCGTGTAGTGACGGAGTAAGAATACAGTTTGTCACCACCCCATCTCATCCCATGGGTGTCGTAAAAACCGACTAAGGGACTATTCGTGAATATTATCTTTACGTAATGCTCTGTATGTAGGTAACATTTCAACAACTTCAGTAGGTAGCTTTTACGAGCCGTCAAAGGCGTCATCAATAACAAAAAAGTTTACTTACCTATACACTTTGAGTGAGTAAATACTTAGAAATTAATTAATATAAATGGTAAATTTGTAATATCATGCATGTTGCTTAGACTTTTTTGATGTGTGTATTTAAATTCCTTAGTATCTTTGGTCATGTTACTAAAACATCTCATTTTTTTCGGGATCTAAGTTTGTTTAATATGGTTTTCTTTTGCTATGTGTCATAATATGGCTTTTTTATATAATTAAAGATATATTGCTCCTCAGACTTTAGCATTAATGTCGGATCAGTTAAAGTTTGCCATCATTGAAGCAATTCGTATTTTTTTAACTATCCCCATAATAGTATTTTTATTTATAATACTATTATGGGGAGTTTTAAACAAAATGTAAAGTAAACAATGTTTATGTCGACCGCTTAATTGGTTTGGTAGTGAACGTTACGTTTTGGATGTCATGCATCAGTGGTAACAATACAATGTTGCTACACTGATAACGAACTCATTAACGAACACTAGAAAATAGGTAAATATTTACATTATTTTCATACGTAGAAAATGAAAATTTGTACCAACTTGATCTATATATATATACTTATAATAAAACTGTAGAGAGATCAATTCTGTACATTGAATATATGTTAAAAATTTATATTGGAGGATGAATGGTGATCGATACTAATGCCAAAAATGCAATCAATAAATTTTTTGTCTGTCTGTCTGTCTGTCTGTCTGTCTGTATGTGCACGCATGGGTCAAAAACTACTGAAGGGATTTTAACCAAACTTGGTACGATTGTAGTCCATACTCCTGGTCAGGTTATAGGCTATATAACATAACGCTAAGACACATAGGAGCTGAGCAGTGACGAAAAATTTGAAGCAAGTCGGTTGAAAAAACGCGCGTTCGAGCTCTTATCATCGCATACGTTGATCATACGCCAAAAATATGTATAACAAAATTAATGGTCTTCAAAAGATGTACAAAAAAGTCCTAAATAGTATATATCTATCTTTTATATATTAGCCACAATAACGTGTTTAATCGTTAGGGTTTGCTTCAAAGTGTATTAAATACATAAATATATTTTAATTTGCATAGACATATCTTTTTCAAACTCCCATATTTCAAAAGTACACTTTAATTTCTTATTCATAAAAAAAATAATATAGAAATCGGTTTATAAACACTCAAGATATAGATGAAAGAAAATTTACAAATGTCGCTGCGCCAGTATGAGTACGGCTGTACGGTTGATTTTTGTTTAACGTCCGAAACAGCCAACCGGTGCATCTATATAATTTCATTCACATTGACTCTTAATGCGAACGGACGTGGTTCTTATTGACTCTTCTCGGAATAAGCGCGCTTTAGATATTAAAATACATAGATACGTAGTTTTTAGGTATTAAGTTTAAAGTAGGTAATCTATCTATCTATACTATAATAAAACTGTAGAGGTCGAAATGTCTGTTCTTTTCGAAAATTCAGATAAAAATTATCTATAAAATCTAGAAAAAAGTCAACAACACTAAACACTTACAATTTTTAGAATTAATGTCTATCTGTCTGTCTGTCTGTTTGTTACCGCACATCTTTAAAACGAATTAAAATATAATCTTAAGACCAATACATTGTATTGTAGCCTTTCTTATTAGGCTTAAACTGAGGTATGTTTCATCAAAATCGGATAAGTATTACTCGAGATATCGCTAGATCTCTTTATTAGAACAGTCCAATACAAATCAGGGGTCATGAAAAATGGATTTGGTTAAAATGTTGAATGAATTTAAATTTCGTTTCTTTTGTTCACGAGATGGCGTTACCAGTAGTAATCATAAAATAAATGAATTTTTAAATAATCTATAACTATTTTATTATAGTGCTATTAATAAGTTATTCCTTTTAAATGTTAATAAAATTAACCATGAATCATATGTGTAATATCAATTATAAGTCTTATTAAATTAAATCAATTATAAGTTTACTTACTTTTTTTAATACGTTTATTTCCAAATAAATATACAATGTTTGAAAAAGAAAACAGAATCGCCAAACTGTAAATACAGTTTGTTGGCGAAAAAGGCGCTCTTACATAAACTTACTATCTAAATAATTTTTAAACAATAAAAATCTCAGTTTACCAGTAACTATATCAGCAGACTATATAAATAGTATGTTAAATACTATTTATATAGCGTGTCTTAACCTAATAAAATATATAATAATAACATGCATACATAAGCATTTTTCTGTATGTTTATTCTTTACAATAGTTCTGTGACATTTATAATAATAATACTAAAACTTGATTGTTATATTTTTGTGTTTTTCGTAATTAAACGCAATTTAATTAAATATAAATTGTATTAGTAAGCTATTAATCTAAGGTATTAATTATTCTTTTGGTATTAATTTAGTTTAAACTGTAGTAGTTACTGGTCAACGTAAAAGTATGCAACAGACTCCACCTGTTATTATTAATGCAAATAAATACAAATAACTTTTATTACTTAATCACAGGTACAAAATATCTGACAAAAATAAATAGTCTTAGTTTAGACGCAGTCTTCATAGATATATCTGTCTTTGTAAATGTCTGTTTTTGAAAAGGTTTTGGTTCGTTCGTTAATTTTACAATTCGTTTGTAGGTATATATGTTTGTTATAAGGTTTAAAAAACGATTTTTCAGTATTAAATCGAATTGCGAAGTAAGTAACATCCGCCACGCGAACGAAGTCGCGGGCACAGCAGCTAGTAGAGTAATAAACAGAAAATTAAAAAAAAATCTTTTCCACGTTTTTGAATGGTAAGAAAAGAAAAATAAAAATCTAACAAAGTTACTACCGGGCATGTATGTCAGAGTATGAGTATATTAGATTTATAACATAGGTATCAATAATCATTAAAATGAAAAATAAAAAAAATTACATAAAATGAGATCTTCATATCAATTCTCGTACTATAAAATCGTTAAAAATTTGAATTTTTAACGATTTTAAGCACAAGAATCTAAATAAAAGATATCTGTGATTTTAAGGAACGATAATTGACATGCTTATTCAAAGGCAACACAGTTAAAGCTTGAAAAAAAAAGAACATTGACATCATCACGGCAATGACTTTAAAATTGCAAACACAATAACGTACATAGCTTACATTGCTGGCTGGAAAATGTAAAAAAAAATATACCTACATTGCACGTGACCCATAATCCATTCTACTGCGCTAAAACATCTAGTAGTACAATTTGGCCTTATTAAATTGACAGGACCGTGTTCTGTGGTGCGTTTTGGGAGAGGCTATGTCCAGCCGTGGACATCGATAGATTAGCTGTTGATTGATATGATTAAAAATGAAAATGTTCATTGTTACATAATTATAAAGCTACATCATTCGTTCAAAATGAGATCTCATTAACAGACAATATAGTTAACTACAGATTCAAATAAAAAAATATTGACATCATCAGAGCAATGAACTTTAAAATTGCGAACACAAAAACGTACATGGCTTACATTGCTGGTTGGAAAATGTAAAAAAATAAAACATTGCACGTGACCCATACTCCATTCTACTGGGCTTAAAAAGTTAGTAGGATACGTGCACCACAATTCGGTCATATTAAATTGGCCGGTAAAAGCGGATTGCTTTTGGTTTATTAGTGGGCTAATTTGATTTTATGTCCGACCACTGCGGTCTTGCCTCGTGACTCGAAAAGTAAACAAATGAAGCGCGATGTTTTTTGTCGTGGTGTCGCATTTTAGACTCTATTTTTTTAGGTAGAGAGGTGAAAATTAGTGCGGTAAATTTTGGGTCGGATTTTTTGATTGGCCTTTGCAGGTGTCCATCTTAACACTCTGATTTTGAGCCTAATAACCTCAGATTGTTTTATTCTTCTCTCTAAGGTATTTGTTATAAAAATAAAGTTCTTTTAATTTTAGTTTGACCTAAAAGTAATAAAACATATTCTTTTTATATTTCTGAAGTTACACAAGTACTTACTTAAGCCTGACATGACGTAACGACAGCTGCCATTAAGAAAAAACTAAAAATAACTTTGTGTCTACCGAAGTACGAAAACACTTAGACGAAATACTACTAAGCGGTCATCCATTTTTTGTACACATAATTATTCCTCACACATTCACACAACGCCATCTAGTCCCAAACTAAGCTGAGCTAGTACTATGAATACTAGACAACTGATAAACATACATAAATACTTTTGTTTTTTTGTAAATACATATTATTACGAGTATATATCTACTATATAAAAATAAGTCAGGTTTTCCTTCCTGACGCTATAACTCCAGAATGCACGAACCGATTTCCACGATTTTGCATTCGTTGGAAAGGTCTCTGGCTCCGTGAGGTTTATAGCAAAGAAAATAAAGAAAAAATTTGAACAGAAAAGCGGGAAAATAATGCCCGTGCGAAGCCGGGACGGACCGCTGGTTATACATAGAAATACCCGGACCAATGCAAACAATCATGTTCATACACACAAAGATTTGCGTTGAGTGGGAATCAAACCCGAGACCTCTTCGTAGCAGTCATGTTATATAACCACTACGCCACAAAGATCGTCATACATAGGTAACTCAAATGAGTATTATAAATTACTTTTCTTTTCTAACTACATATTATTATATTTTAGTTACCTGGTAACATTTTTATAAAAAAAATAACATTTTTTGCAATAAGTTCCTTAAAAAAAGTAAATGTGTAGCACTCGTAACTGACAGGCATGTATGAAAATATTGTATAGAGGAAGCAAATGAGGTTAGTAAGGATGTTTCTGCTTACCCTCATAGTAATAAAGCGCGCTCAAGTACATACGAGTATGTAACAAGTTTAACAGTATAGATATCATCATAACAGCCCATTAATGTCCCACTGTAGAGACGGGCCTCCTCCCGTGACGGAGGGATACTTGGCCTTCTAATACCATGCTGGCCAGATGGATTGGTATAGGGTTTAATTTCAAGTTTTCCTTCTTTCTATGTAAAGGTAACATTCACAGATAGTCCCTTAGTCGGTTTCTACGACACCCATGGGATGAGATGGGGTGGTGACATATTGGATTCTTACTCCGACACCACACGTATGGATATAGTCTTCCTACAACTACTATAGTATTCGAAACGTCGCCGTCGTATACAACAGAATAAATTAAAATAACTAGTTGTTTAAAAAACCTCACTAAAAATATAACATAATCTAAAACACATAACAGTTACCGTTAAACAATACCATTGTCCCTTACCATAATCATTTCATAATTAAATAACGATCATTTATTATAACAAGGTAACACCTTATAATGTTACCAAATTAAAATGGCTACCGGCAATCAAATCTGAATAATACATGAAGGTATGCAGGACCTCTTTTAATAATACATTACCTAGTTGTTTCATTAATATTTCTATATTGTTTTTGGTATGAAAGGTGTAAAGGGCAATATGTTAAATAATAGGAAGTTAGTATTATTTATAATAGGTTTGTACTAATTGTTCCATTTGTTAGTTTAGTTTATTTAAAATAGCATTGAATTAAACTTCGATTGTTCTTATAAACTCAAACTTGATAGCAATAAAATTCGAGTTTGTGTTTATTTAATAGCTTTATGTCTGCTTATTTAAAAAAAATCGTGTATTAAGAAATAAACCCTGTGTTGCTAGGATTTGTCAGACATGACTCTGATGGACATAATGTATATACGAGGGCGGTAAAACACAGCTTTTTTGATAAAAACTTATTTTATTTTTCAACGTAGTCTCCTTCGAGATCTATACACTCAGCCTAACGTTTCTCCAATTTTTTTATCCCTTCCGAAAATTGTATTTTGTCGAGGTCTTCAAAATAGGCATTTCTGTGTGAGGTGACTTCGTCATTGGTGGCAAATCTCTTTGCGCCGAGCCATTTCTTCAAATTTGGTAACGAAAAATAATCAAACGGAACTAGATCTGGTGAATAGGCCGGATGAGGGAGGAGCTTGTAACCAAATTCATGGAGTTTTACCATGGAAACTGCACATGATTGCACCCGAGCATTGCCCCGGTGGAAAAGGACTTTTTTCTTAGACAAGTGCGGTCGCTTTTCTTTCAATGCCTCATCGAATCGACCCAATAAGTTGCTGTAATATTCACCATTGATTGTTTTTTCCTTTTTGAAGGTAGTCAATGTGGATAAAACCGCGTGCATCCCAAAAAACAGTCGCCATGACTTTATTGGCTGACAAACCCACCTTTGCCTTCTTTGACGCCGATTCACCCCGAGAAACCCACTGTTTTGACTGTTGTTTGGTATCCGGTATGTTGTAATGGATCCACGTTTCAACCACGGTTACAAAACGGCGCAAGAACTCGTTCATATTGCGATTGAACAAAGCCAAACATTCACACGTTTGCGTTTGTCGTCGATTGTGAGGAAATGCGGCACCCATCTTGCTGAAAGCTTTCTCATATTTGGGTATGTATGATTCAAATTTGAAACCACTGAGCCATATAAGATGCCTGTGGCTTCCGCAATCTCTTTCACTTTCAATCGCCGATCGACTAAAACCGTATCGTGAATTTTTTAATTGTTTCGGATGTGGAGACCTCAACTGGGCGTCCAGAACGTTCGGCATCTTCTGTGCTTGTACGGCCACATCAAAATTCAGTAAACCACTTTTTATCATGTAAATGGATGGTGCAGAGTCCCTATAATATTTATTAAGCTGAGGCGCTGACTCCACGAGCGATAGAATCGCGACGAGTCTGAACAAAAATCGCCGCGATAACATCGCCGTGTGGAGACACCTTCATACAGAGTATATAGAAATACATGGCACGACGATTATATCGCCGCGATTTTATCGCTCGTGGAGTCAGCGCCTAAGCTTTGGTTTACGTAATAGATTTTTTTCGCAAAAAATGATGCCTTATGAGCACACGAAATTCACTTTTTTCTATTTTCTTCTTAGTTAACGTGGTAGTCTGATATAAACGGCTGTCAAAAACAAACTAAATGTCAAAACTTGTTCAATTTTTGACAAGAGTCAACTGACAGATGACTCTTGACAGGAGCAGTGTTGCTATTTCAATTAAAAGGCGGGAAATTAAAAAAGTCACGGACTTATTGACCCGCCCTGGTACTCAAGACTATCATTAGTGTAGAGGGGTAGGAGATCACCATATCAATAGCTACAAACACAACCCGCTCTGCCATTGAGCCAGTTTAACTAATCGGAGTTAGACAAAATAGTTTGACCACGAGGAAGAACCGTTATAAAATGAGCTCTACATTTAAAAATTGTTCCAGTTTATCTAAAAAAAAATATGGCATAAATACAGCTTTTTTATTTATTTATTTAATACTTTTTATACAATATTGTACAAAGGCAGACTTAATGCCTAAGGCAATTTCTTCCAGTCAACCAGACACCAGTACATTTCTTGAACTAGACATCCTACCTATAACTCTGGAGAGAAAATCTATTTCGGATTTAACAAAACATTCAGCATTAAGCGAGTAATTCGCCTACCCAATAGCTGCTTCACCATACCTGTCAACTGTTACCCAACATAACTATTATCATAATTTCTATAAACTAAGTTACATTACTCTATTTAACCACATTACAACTAAATTATTACTCTTACATCTTATGAATATTACTACCAAGTATTCAACGGTAGATTGACAGCTTAATGCCCGCGAGACGCACAAATTTCCCACAAGAACCTTATTAATTACATTCCCAAGAACTCAGTTGTATTCTCATACTACTCGTAATTCATTAAATACGTTACAAGTGCTTCTCTGAATGATTATTTGGCAATGGCGTTGCAGAATTTAATAAGCTTAAAATGTAAGACTATTGACTAAATATTTAATTAATTGGCATTGTGAATTAAGGTGGGTTTTAGTGTGTTAAGATGTAATTAATGTTTAGAAGTTGTTAGTTAAGTTTTTAAGTAGTAATTGGATTCACACAACACATTTCTAATCTTAGAACAAGCTTTTCAAAATTCGGTAAATTATATTTTAAGGCTTCTCCGTTTGGTGACGGAGTTCTCCGTGTGATGACGGAGTTTTCCGTGTGGTGACGGAGTAAGAATACAATATGTCACCACCCCATCTCATCCCATGGGTGTCGTAAAAACCGACTAAGGGACTATCAGAATCTGTGAATATTATCTTTACGAATAAAAAGAAGGAAAACTTGAAATTAAACCCTATACCAATCCGCCTGGCTAGCGTGGTATTAGTAGGCGAAGTATCCCTCCGTCATGGGAGGTGGCCCGTCCCTGCAGTGGGACATTAATGGGCTGTTATGATGATATTTTAAGGCTGTCTTTTGGAGTCGGTCTTGAACTCGAGGAATATAGAATGGGAAGAGGTCTCTGTCCTGAAGTAGATGGTTGTTAGCTAGTATAAATTGACGACACAATCTATTCCTAATTTCCATACTTACCATAGCTTTTACTAAGTATACTAAAAACCGTAATATATTTACATACTTTTATACGTTTTTTTTGTAAATACAAACCTACGTATTATACATAGTTAACACCCAGACTAAAGCAAATACTAACAGATAGTAAAGACAGTGATTGTAGACATCTTACTTTCTCCACGCTTATCTAACAACAATTAAACTATTTAACAATCAAAGTTAGAATGTCAAATCATTTATAAAAGAGAACGTATAACCGATAAGAAGATAACATTGTGTACGCGGAGCATTATCTTATACAATCTAATATCGTTGAGTAGCTTCACCCTCAGCGCATTACAGGGTAGTTAGGCGCACCCATAACTACACCATAAGTGTGGGAATAGCTTGTGTCTATGTGTTTGTGTAACTATAATGATGATAGTCACCTTGGATGTACTATGGTTATTATTTTATAAAAAAAAATAGTATTTTGATGATGAACTTAAATCAGAAGAAATCTAATTTCTTAATCAACGTAAGGTTACGTAGTCGAGGTAGACAGTTATGCTTGAAGTTTCAGTACAAGGTTGTTTTGCCTGTAGTCGCAAACTGACAGTCAGCCCTTACCTACCATAATTAACTTTTACCTTAATGCGGTTTTGTTCTATTCTAACTGAGTTAAGCATTAAAGTTGTTGACCATGCATAAATTCAAAATACTATAATACGTTGTATGCACATGTATGTACTTATTTTTATTAAGTAAAGATATTACTACACTACGTACTTACCTACATATTGAGAGCGGAAGAACAGTACACGCATACAGCATCTAAAAGTACTGTAGTCAGCAAAAGTTAAATCTAAATATTTTTATCACGGACTTTCATAAAGTTAAGCATTAGGTAAGTTATGATTATGTTTTCTGTTAAGGAATAATATTTATCAATCAAGGTTTTATAAAAACTATAGTAAAATGTATTGTTAATGTAAAGGTAAAAATTTTAGATAAGTGTTTCAAAATAGGAAAATCCAACTTACCAGAGCTTCGATTAAGGCAGAACAAGCAACTGCACTGTACTCTGTCGTTACTACGATATAAACCATACACATTATATTACATTGTAACATAAAAACAACCCTATACCCTAATCTTCTACATCATTTATAAAAGGAAAATGAGCGAAAATAAAAAAAAATGTTATTCAATAATAAGCATCAGCAAATTTTGTATAAAATCTTTAATGTAGGAGGCTGAACCGCCGCCGATTATCCCTGAAAACGAATATATGATATCATTTTTCAGACCACAGAGGCCGTCAGCCTTTTCATCGGGTTTTACAAGCCATGAATCCGATACGATATCTCATTGGCAAATTTAGCGTAAACCATCAAACGATTTTACTTTGTTCTTGAATTGCGGTTGAGATATTTGATACTGAAGCTTGAAAATTTTAAAACAAATCGATTATGGCAATAATATTATTATTTATTTATTTGAAAATAAAATACCCAGTCACTTCTTATATCAGGTTTCTATAATGTTCTGTTAAAATAATATTACTATTTGAAAAAAAAAACTTATAAAAACGTAATACCTACTATTTTTACGGGTCTTACTCGCGGTATATACTAATTAGTCTAGATACTTAGTAACATAAATACCTAGGTTTTTCTCCGACATTTCGGCCGACTTGCAAGGGCCGTGGTCGCGGAGGGACTGGTGTCAGCCTTACTGCAAGTAAGACCCGTAAAAATAGTATTATGTATACAAATCGCGATAATTTAAAATCTTATAAAAACGGTCGTGCAATCATAACATATTAAGAGAATTTACAACTATTATTTGTTAAATGTAATTTAATTTTTTCTCTTTCCTGCAGTCTCTCCAATCACTAAAGGTTGGTAGCTCAGCATATTTTTGTAATTCAATATTTTAGTCCTGTAATGCTTTAAAAAACTAGCAACAAACACACACACACACACACACACACAAGAAGTTCCTTGTCTGTCGTGACTTCAACTTACCCAGTAATAATCAAACTCTGAACTCTTTACCAATCCTGCAAAATAATGATATTCTAAGACAAAGGCAAGTAGTATCTAACCTAATAACATTACCGAGAAAACAGCTGAAGCCCCCCTAACGACAGGGTCCTAATGGAGAGATAACGAATAATCTGTACCGGTGATCGGTACATCTCATAAATTATTCGCTGAACAATTAATAACAGATCGGTAGAAGTCCTAGCAACCGCCAGGTGTGTCAAATAGATTACATCTTCAAGAAAATTTAATGAATAAAGTTTTCTAAGAAAATAGCCATTCTGAAAATTTAAGACGTGCTGTTTACCAGAATTGAGGATTCGTTACAAAGTTTTGAATGACAAGTTTTGTGATATTTTTTTTGTTTGCGAGACTAAGTATTTATTTGTTAATTTGTAATAGTCCCTTTTATAATTAATACCTATGCCTTTAACTGGATGCAGGGAATACACCAAAAGAAAAAGGAATGGTTTGGTCTTAACACCATGTTTCATGCGGATTCACTAACCACTACGACCTGGGCGTAAAATAAGTTTAAACCAATCGGTTCTAGCTACGGTTCTTTTTCTTAGAGATTTTGTTAGCTCATATCCAACACTTGTTCACGGAGCCAGCGTGAACAAGTGAAGCAAGATCTTAGGAATTGCACAAATCTATATATGAGAGTCTCCGTGTGGTGACGGAGTAAGAATACAGTGTGCCACCACCCCATCTTATTCCATAGGTGTCGTAAAAACCGGCTAAGGGACTATCCGTGAATATTATCTTTACGTAATAAAAAGAAGGAAAACTTGAAATTAAACCCTATACCAATACGTCTGGCCAGCGTGGTATTTGTAGGCTAAGTATCCCTCCTTTACGGTAGGAGGCCCGTCCCTGCAGTGGGACATTAATGGGCTGTTATGATGAAACACTATAAAACAACACTACAGGAAGTGCAACAAAAGCTAAAGTTTTTGTTATTCTATGGAAAGAGCAAAGCTACAGTGACATAAACGGTAACTGAGCAAAACGCTCACAAACACTCAAAAGCTGCGTAGAATAGTGACAACTGTAGACGAGTGAGTTTACGGTATTTCTAGTTTAAAAACATTGAAGCCTTTTAAAGAGATTTGCCATTTTTTGGAATACTCTGGAAATTTTTTGATAAATCTAGTATAATAAACAGTCTCCGTGTGGTGCTGTGGTTTAAAATAAGGAGTAAGAATACAGTGTGTCACCACCCCATCTTATCCCATGGGTGTCGTAAAAACCGACTAAGAGACTATCCGTAAATATTATCTTTACTTAATAAAAAAAAGGAAAACTTGAAATTAAACCCTGTACCAATCCGTTTGGACAGCGTGGTATTAGTAGGCCAAGTATCCCTCCGCCACTGGAGGAGACACGTCCCTGCAGTGGGATATTAATGGGCTGTTATGATGAAACAGTTCAATTTTTTTGCATTGGTCTGAGTGTTTTCTATGTATAATATGTATGTACTTACAAAAAAAAAAGTATTTAAGTATGTTTATCCGTTGTCTAGTACCCATAGTACAAGCTTTGCTTAGTTTGGGACTAAATGGCGTTGTGTGAATGTGTGAAGATTATTAGATTATTATTATAAAAGTTTTGAGTTTAGTTAGCTTCTACAGATCAATCGACTTTACGTTGTTAATCGTGGGGCAATGGTCGCTATAGCGGCTGGCGTGGACAAGGTCGCAGTATTGAATCCACAAACTATTGTCCTGATTTTGGGAGTTCTTTATGTCTGTTTATTTATTTAACAATAGACACGCCAATACAGTATATATTTATACATTCAATAAAAAAACACATAATTCACATCCCTTATATATACCTACCTATAAATTATTGTTATTATTGTATGTAGCGACACAGTAAATGATCTCTATAGTGCGAACTAATATAATATATTATGAATAATTTTTCAAAGTCATTCCAGTTTTTTGCTTTTTAGATATTTTTTAAGTATTATTAAAAATAAAGATATCATATTGTTTTTGTCATCAAGAACCCTAAGTAATGTGAAATTCTTTACCTACTTAAAGCAATTTTAAGCTATCGTGTTTACAATTAATTAGGCTCTTAAAAGCATTTTACGAGTAGGATCAGTTTAGAATTTTAATTCAAATGAAAAGGTCGAAATGGATCTTTATTTATATTTTCTTTATTTAATTTTACTTTATATACAGTTTTTTGATGAAATTGGAATAATTGAATGGCACAGGTATTAATTTAGAAACCCTTTTTGCTAGGTATATTGCCTTTCATACATAAAAGCAATATGGTATGTAATTATCTTTTTTAGGTTTTATACGTGTATGTATAAACATCAATGATTTTGAATACATAAGTATTCAAAATCATTGATTATAATATCAGAATTATAAAAAAATATTATATTGGTCACTATAAATAGTTATTGGAACATGGTAGTCTAACCTGGTATCTATTTAATATTTATGTACTATTCATTTATCATTATTGTCAGTTATTGTATCATTGGCATTAAATACTTGTGTCTGGATTTCTAAGAATGCTTTATAGGGATCACTAGCGCCGCCAGTAGAAAAAAAAAATATTAAAAAAACGGTCGTTTTTATTTATAATGCAATATTTATCTAATTGAAAATCATTTAAAGTGTTAAGTGTGTGTTATACAAATACTTTATTGTCTTTTCTCAAGACTTCATTACCAACATTTGATATTAATGAGCCTATTTGCAAATTATGATTTTTTTTCTATTGGCGGGCGCTAGTGAGCCTCGTAAAGGTTCTTAACAAAAATCAGACCTGATCTATCTTTGATTTAAACTGCTACAAATCAGTAAATGGTACAGTACATAGATACGTGCGGGTAAACACATAAGTACAGATTTGAACTGCTAGCTCAACATGCTTCATACATCTTACGTGTGGGGCAGTGAAGTTAGCGGAGATTGTAAACTTTTTTGGTTAGTCACTGGTTTTACAATTATGGTCCGAGAAGTAGCGCACTAAGACTATAAAATGTTATCACCCTTCTACTTCTTGAGAGTCTCGACTAAAAGGATTCCTAAAAGTGTCGTATTAGTTGACTATTATTATTAAAAAGATGTATACTAACAAATTAACACGTTCCCGCTTAGTAAGACACACTACTTAATTACAGATTACAGTATTTTTTTTTAAGAAAAACTTAGGACAAAAAACTCTACACCAATCCACCCGGCCAGCGTGGTATCATTTATTCTGGACAGGTTAGTGGAGATCCGAGAGCGAGAACTATTTGGTGGGCTGCCAAGTACTTTTTTTTAAGCTGAGCTTATATTCTATTCTTTTTAAATACCCTAAATTCTTTATGAGAAATAAAATATCTCAAACCATTCGTGGTCGCGCGTAACAGTACCATTATATTCACATTAAACGCATCTTCCCAAAATAAGTTAACAACTAAAGTTTCAGAATCGATTTCCCATTACTCACGTAGTTTTCGTGGCCACATATGTTCGTCGCTAACAATAAATATGAACACAAACCGATCTACGCCATCGCGTGCCGAAGCAACTTAATGGACTATTAGCAACTGTTTCATGTTTGGCTTCATAGGCCTTCTATATAGACTGCAATACGTGGTCTATGACTGAATACTGTTCTATTATTGATTACTAATAATTCCCGATATGATTTTTTTTTATAAATATTCACGGACATCTCTACACAGCGTGATCTGTTCCCAACGTAAGCTAGGCTTAACCTGCTTGTGCTATGGGTAACAGAACAAGGGATATTAATACTTATATACTTTTTTTTGTAAATACATACCTAATATACGTAGAAACACTCAGATCAATGCAAACAATCATGTTCATGTAAACAAAGATTTGCATTGAGCGGGAATCGAATCCCAGACCTCTGCGTAGCAGCCATGCCGACTGCGCCACAGAGGTCGTCATTATTAACAACCTTAGCATACTTTTCTCGATCCCTTTACTCTACTTTTATACCTGTATTGTCCTGTCCAATCGCTACCAAACATTACCATAACAACCCATTAATGTCCCACTTCAGATATGGGCCTCCTCCCCTGACGGAGGGATACTTGACCTAATAATACCACGCTGCCTAGATGGATTGGTATAGAATATAATTGCAAATTTTCCTTCTCTTTATTTCGTAAATATAACATTCACGGATAGTCCTTTAGTCGGTTTATACGACACTTATAGGATGCGATGGGGTGGTGACATATTGTATTCTTACTCCGTCACCACACGGAGAATATTTTGTGCAATTCATATAAAACCTTTTTAATTTTTTTTATTTCTATATTTTGAGATAACATAGTCTGTACATTATTTGTGTTTGTTTTAATGTTCTCCGCAAAGCTAGATTTGTTTACTCATACTCGCTTTGAGGCTAAAGGCAGTTATTTTTTTTTCACTTATTTGAATAAACAGTGATAATTTACATATTATGTAGAATAACTTAAATACACGTAAAATTAACTTTAACAAACCGTTTATTCCGATAGAATAATGTAAACGATCTGTGATTTAAATATAAAATATTTAACTGACGAGGCTCGTACTTAAAGAACTCTCCCTGCAGTGGGCTATTAATGGGCTTATTAAATCAAAAGGTAATGTTTAAGTATGTATAGCTAAATACAAACATTTTTTTATCTTGCCAAAGAATAATTAAGCTATTAAATTCAAGGTTTAATCCATTCAAAATGAAATAAATGATCCTGATGTAAAAATATGATTATAAAATAAGTTGTAGGGTCCATTAATGATCAAATCTTAAACACAAAAGCGCATTGTTAACAGACATACAAAGGAGATGGGTACCTTTACCCATTTTACAAACTGATAGGTACCTTATCTGGCCTCATTAATCTCGGTACTCTTGAATTTACTGTGAATTTATACGTTTATAACTGAAACATTATAATGTCTGTTAGTATTTATCTGTAAAACTGTTAATTTAAAGTAAATTTTACAATGTAACTTATACTAGACTAGCTGACCCGTGCCCACTTCGTTGGGCGGCGAAAAAAACGCGTCCCTTTTTTAAACATATTTCATTACTGCTCCACTCCTAGCGTGATACTTTATAGCCTATGACACTCCTCTATAAATGAACTATTCAACGCAGAAAGAATTTTTAAAATCGGTTCAGTAGATCCAGAGATTACCCCCTACAACGCCACAAACACACAAACTTTATTTCTTTATAATATTAAGTAGTATTAGAATAAGGATTTCAATGAAGGCTGAAACACTCCTGTGGCTGACAGTAAAATTTTCCACCATAATTGATCGAAAATGGCTCACTTTTTCCGGAAACTGACCACTTTCTTGAGAAAATAACTACAATACTTTCCTTTAAAAAATTCCAAGCACTTTGTTATACCATGTATTTCTTTATCTATAGAGAATGAAATAGGAATTTGGTTTTCGCAGATACCTTGTACCTACTCTGGCCGGATTAACTAGAACTTCGCTAAAAATACTAACTGTTACGTACATTTCTCTTTAGAGCGCTTATAGGGCTCTCTAGCGCCGCAAATTGAAAAAAAGTCATAATTCGCAAATAGGATAAAATAATGTAAAATGTTGATGACAAAGACTTGAGAAAAGGCAATAAAGTATTTGTATAACACACTCTCAACACTTTAAATGTTTTTCAATTAAACAAACATAGCATTATAAACAAAAACAGCCGGTTTTTTTTCAAATTCGAAATTTAACTATTTAATTATGATTTTTTTTCTAATGGCGGCGCTAGTGAGCCACACGTAAAGGCCCTTAATTGTTTTTTTAATATGTTCTCTGAATGAGGTGGGGTGGTGACAACAAGACTTCTTACTCTATCACATCCAGACAAAACAAAACAGAAAGTTAACAAATGATAAAACAACAAACAGGGAATAATAAAAGTTACCAGAGTATGTCGTAACGCCATTTGCCTTCTGTTAGACAAATGCAGGGTAGAAATGCGCACATGAAACATTATAACAGAAAATAAAATATTCTTCACACATTCACGCTATGTGTATGAAGTAACATACTTACTACATACATTTTGTTGTATAAACATAATATTTATGTCACAAAATATTCATACATTGTGCATAAATAATAATGGGAAAATGCAATCATGCATGTTCATACAAAAAAAACATTAAGCAGTCATGGAACCCGATATCTTTGAGATAAAAACCTAACAATGATTAACTTCTTATTCTTGAAACTTCAATAATCTCTATAATCCTACTTCCTACTAATATTATAAATGCGAAAGTTTGTGAGGATGTATGGATGGATGTTTGTTACTCTTTTACGTCAAAACTACTAAATAGATTTTGATGAAATTTGGAATATAGGTAGCTTAGGGTGTAGATTAACATTTAAGCTACCTATACAACGTGGGTGAAGCCGCGGGCTTCAGCTAGTTAAATAATAAATTAAAAAAATGAAAGCTTTACCCCGACCTAGATGCTTTCTAGGTGGCCCAGCATGCTGTAAGCTTAGTTTCATTCATTTATTCAAAGTAGTACAATAATATTGTATCTTTTTGACGTCATCTAACACTACTTAATCTAAATTTAAAACATTTCAAAGTTTAGAAAACTTTACCACCGCCTCCAAAGCGAAGAAGAAGCGGCGCAACAAACTCTACTGCTGCATTTTCTTAGTTTCCCTACATCTACAAATGTGGCCAGTCCTTGGAGTGGGACTTTCATGTGCTAACAAAACATCCAAATGACGACCTCTGTGGCGTAGTGGTTATATAACATGACTGCTACGCAGAGGTCTCGGGTTCGATTACCGCTCAATGCAACTATTTGTGTGCATGAACATGATTTTTTGTATTGGTCTGGGTGTTTTCTATGTATGTATTTACAACAAAAAAAAGTATTTAAGTATGTTTACCCGTTGTCTAGTACCCATAGTACAACTTCTGCTTAGTTTGGGACTAGATGGCGTTGTGTGAAAGTGTAAAGAATAGTGTGAGGAATATAAATAAATTTTCACTACGTACATTTCCACAAATATTTTAAGTAAAATTTCAACATAATATTTTATCCTCTATCCTAACCTCTAAACTGTAGTTTTTCACTTTAATGGTGGCACGGTCCCTTAATGTCACACGTGGGGGAGCCCCTTGACCGACGGTAATACCTCTATATTAATATCAATTTCTGACTCTATTACCTTTTGGTTACGTGTAATAGAACATACTATTGATTGCCTTATTACACCTTATGGCTAACGCAGAGTAGGACGGCATGGCAAAGTATTTTAATTTTTACTAATGGAAATTCAACCGTACTGTTACAGAAATACGACATAAATTGCTATGCTTTAAAATGATGCCGCGGCATCGAAAGGGATTTTTCAATGCCGCGGCATCATTTTAAAGCATAGCAATTTATGTCGTATTACTGTAACAGTACGGTTGAATTTCCATTAGTAAAAATTAAAATACTTTGCCATGCCGTCCTACTCTGCGTTAGCCATTAGGGACAATTAAGGTAAGAATAATGTGTAGGTATTTTCAAAGAAAAAGTATTATTCCAAGAAAAAAACTGCCTCGGTGGAAAAGCGATCTGGATGTGCCGTGTCGAATCAATCTATCAATTAGCCTATTGCAGGTCACAACTGGACATGGACATAGGCCTCTCTTAACACGCGCCACATAACACGGTCCTGCGCCTTCCGCATCCAGTCCAACCCAGAGACCTTATTAAGGTCATGATTTACCTAGTTGATGATGTGGTTTTCTTAAAATTACATATTTATTTAAGTAGTCCTTGTGTTATTTAAATTATTGGTGTCTATACAAGTCCCGGCGATAATAATACTCGAACCACGCAGACCGTATCGATTGACATTTTCATTTTGCATCTAGCAATACTTTTCTCGTGGGAGTTAAGGAAATACAAACTACCTCTCACAAGAGCTACTGTAGAGTTACAAGATGTAAACTAGCTATAATATCAATAAGTTGTATGATACGGGTTCCGTAACAGCAAAGTTAACAGCTAAAACCGAATAATGTCATTCCAATTTTCATGTAATTCTAAGCCTGCTTTTTAATCTCTACAGCAAAATGCTCTAAATACATATAAGCACATAACTGCAATGGGACATTCATGGGCTTTAGTAATGATAAAATGATATATCTCTAAATTTACACACAGTCATCTAGAACTTATATTAAGTAGAGCTAAGACAGCTTTAAGTTAAGGGATAAAATATCCTATTAGATTTACTTATAATTATCAATATCAATCAATCAACTAGCCTATCTCAGTCCAATGCTAAACATTGGCTCTGCCAACACGAGTCCAGTCATGCATCTTCTCTCTCCGCATAGAATCCGACCCAGAGACCTTTTTAAAGTCGTCGGTCCTCCTAGCTGGAGGGCGTCCTACACTACGTTTACCGAGTCGGTTATTTACTTATAATTGAGCGAGAATCGAACGCGAGACCTTTGAGTAGCAGCCTATTAACTTAACTAGCTTACTTAATGAACCTTTTTAATTTACGTAATATAAGTATAAGGAAAATAGATAGAAATCAGAGAGCCCGTGCGTAATGACGCAATCACTTCAATGGGATCACAATGAAATAACACGTACTTACGCACTACACACATTATATATCTATTGAGGGATACACACGGACAAACAAGTATGTCAACAAGTCTTTATTACCGTATTGAGTTATATATTATCGGCTTCAGAATACAATTCGGATCCCTTCTATATTGGTGAGAGTTGTAATAGATGACCAAAGGTCTCCTTTCATCTTTAAAGCTTCATCATAACAGCCTATTAATGTCCCACTGCAGGGACGGGCTTTCTCCCGTGACGGAGAGATACTTGGCCTACTAATAACACGCTGGCCAAACGGATTGGTATAGGGTTTAATTTTAAGTTTTCCTTCTTTTTATTCCGTAAAGATAATATTCACGGATAGTCCTTTAGTCGGTTTTTACGACACTCATGGAATGAGATAGGGTGGCACACTGTATTCTTACTCTGTCACCACACGGAAAAAAGCTCTAAAGCTTAGTAAAAGATAAATTAGTTACTTAGTATAAAATTGTGGTAAAAAAGTCATTATTCCTTCTGTTGCAATACGTACGTCATCTTTGACATCATTAAAACTTTAAGCTCTATAGTTGATAACATAAGACACTGAGATAGCTAACGTTATGTTCAGAAGGTCGATTTAATAAGTTGGCTCGATTTATAATTGTCTATTAAAGACTTTGTTGCTTTCTATTCTAATAGCACCTCATATAGGCAATTTGATGTCAGCTATACTATCTCAAAAAAAACATTTATCAGTAGAAGAACAAAAAAACTGCTAACATTACAAAATTTCGTTCCAAATTTAGCCTTTTTACTTGTCAATCTTAACAACAGTGTGTCCAATTATCGGCAGAGTGTTTTCGCACGGATGTTAATGTTCGCTATTTGAAGCTAGACGTTGACAAACGCAACTCTCGTGCGCGGTAACATCTCAGTTTTCGCCTCTACCCTAGTTTAATTTTGAAACATTTTGCTCGAAATTTTTGATTGTAGTTCATTTTGTACTATTTTTATATGTTTTATACTTTTATTAGTATAGAAGTTTACTATAAAATGCTACTTTATTTTACTTTTTCTAAACGTTTTTTTTTTCAAAGTCTACACCATCATGCGAAATGCTGACATTAAGCGTTGGCTTATCGGACTCGAACCGACTAAAACTAAAGATATTATTTTCAAATATCATGTGTGAGAGGCTCCAGGCTCTACGATATCCTAAGTTTTTTCAGTAGATAATGTAACGTAAACGTAAAGCATTTATTATTTCCGCCGTCCTTACTGGGTCGTCTATCCACCATGTCAGGTACCTTGCGTAAAATAAACAATTAACAACGTAATAAAAATCATCTTATATCATGTATGAATCGTATTAAGTTGACGTCATATTTCCTTAAGGCTAAAGTTAGGACTAGTAAGTAAATTCAAAGCAATTCTTATCGCAACAGGCATACAGTATGTCTATGCTCGGTCTGTACTAAATTTAACGTTTTCACTGGCTGAAAATAGCTCTCAGATATTATCTAGCGACAGTTATGGCTTAAGTTTATGTACTGTGGAGTTCTCAAGTATTTAACGTGAATTTATATGAGGATATAATTTTGTTGGAACCATTGTTAGTAACTTATTACTTACATAGTATAAACATTAATGCCTTGATGGCGAAGTGGACGTGTCAGTGGCTGTCGTGCATGAGGTCGTGGATTTAAATCCCACGCAAGACAATTATTTGTGCAATTCCGTAAAATTTATCGCACATAAATATTATTATAGAAAATTCGACGTCCTATGGCTTAGTGGTTATACAACATGACTGCTATGCAGAGGTTTCGTGTTCGATTCCCGCTCAATGCAAATATTTGTATGCATGAACATGATTATTTGCATATGTATGTATTTACAAAAAAAAGTATATAAGTATTATTATCCGTAGTTCTGGTACCCACAACACAACCAGGTTAAGCCTTTTTTATTTGGTCTAAGGTTAAGCCTAGCTAATTTTAGGAACAGATGGCGCTGTGTAAAGATGTCCGTGAATATTTATTTATTTAAAGTTGGCAACCGTAAAGCTTACCATCAGCCAAACCACTTGTTGTTTTCATCACAATGATTAAATAACCTATTGTTATCCCATAATTATTGAAATAATCAAGACTTAAAAAATGATTGTCGACAGAGACAGAATAATTTACGCACACGCAGCAAACACTGACCGCTGTAAATAACACTTGATATTTTAATATCCACTCGTTACATATTCATTTTCAAGGGCTGTCCCGACAGCTAGATAATTTATTTATTCTGAATAATAATTAGGAGAAGTTGGTCGTTGGCTGTTTTAATAGCCAGATGATGTAGTGGATATCTAGTATACTTGTCGCAGTTTTGAATGAATGGTTATCTGCGTTTCTCCTAGAAGCGTAAGTGTATAATAATGTAGTATTTTATATGGGAGCAAGTATATACCGGAAGGCGCAGGGTGGGGAGACCCCTCACACGGTGGACCCACGACCTAGTTAGGACGGCCGATGGATGAGGGAGGCACAAGACCGCGCAATGTGGAAACTTTTGAAGGAGGCCTATGTTCAGCAATGGACGTCCATAGGCTGATATGGATGGATGGATATATAAAATCAAAATATATGAGTATGTCTATGTCAAAGGCATTTTTGTCATAAAAATAGTTAAGGAGTTGGTCGTGGCTGTTATGTTACTAGTAAGTAAGACGAATGTGAAACCTTACAAAGAAGCAAGTACGTTTCAATCTTTTATGCTGACCCATTCAGACTTCACCTATAATGAACTTATAGCAAATAATGTTATAGGAACGATTTCAATAATTTATAAGAAACTGTTTCAAGAATTTAGTTATACGTCGGCCTACAATTTAAATTAATAATTTATTTACTTATTTAGTAACATCAAGAAATAAGTCTATCACATCAATAGTCTTATACCATGTTAAAAAAATCTTATGAGAACAATAGAAAAACAAAAAATATAATGATCGAAATTAATACTCTGAATTGGGACAGTTTTTTTAAATAGAAAATTTTATTAATGAATGTTTATGGTATATTGGCAGCCCTAGATAGACATGCAAATTAAGACCCCCGTGTTTGCGTTTTAATACGGTCCGGTGATCAATAACTTTCAGTGTACGATGAAAAAGTTGAAATTAAAAGCTTTATTTATTTTCAAATGTTTATTGTTTAAGTTTACATGCCCTAAACACAATTAGGACTCATAAATCAATCATTTTAGTTATTATTTTATGAATTTACGTTCCATTAAACATTATTATTATGATATGAGTGAGTCTTTTGGATAGGTTAATTAGTTTACTTTATGAATAAGCTCATAAGGACGGCGGGAAGCCGATGGATGAGGGAGGCGCAGGATGTGGTCCTGGTGGCAATATTTAGAGGAGGCCTATGTCCAGCAGTGGACGTCAATTGGCTGAAATGATGATGATGATGATGAATAAGCTGCTCGGGTCAGTACATAACTTTTATTAGGGCTCTCAGTACAGTCACGAGCAATAATATGTACACATTTTCAAATTTTCTAAACTATCTGCACGTTTATCTAGACATTACAATATCAAAATGAATTCGTAATTTAGAAGAGGTTCCGTACAGTTTTGAATTAATCTTCGAATTTTCAATTTTGGATTGGCAGAACTTTAGATAACTGGTTTACAAAATGCGAAAATGTGTACATATTATTGCTCGTGACTGTACTAAGGTTGTCTAAAGAAGAGAATTCTTAATTTGGTTGTATCTTATTATTGTTTGTTATTGTGTCTTAGGCTCATCCACGTGGTGACGGAGTAAGAATACAACATGTCACCATCCCATCTCATCCCATTAGTGTCGTAAAACCCACTACACACAAAGGCACTATCCGTGAATATATTATCTTTACGAAATAAAGATAAGGAAAATTAATGACTATACCAATCCGTCTGGCCAGCGTGATATTAGTAGGCCAAGTATCTCTCCGTTACGAGTGAAGGTCCGTCCTTGCAGTGCGACGTTAATTGCCTGTTATGATGATGTTTGTGAGTCGACAACTCAGTCATTTCTTGATCAACTTAAATGAAGCTTTTGGTGGTTACCTTGAGCTAAGAATACTTTATATCTTTCCAGCAAAATTTCGAAATATCTATTTAAAGTATAATTATAATTCGATCTGTCTATGGAGGGTCTTAAAGGTTTCTTAGAATAAAATTAAAAATAAAATGGAATTACTATATAAAAATCATCCATGCATCAATCCCACAAAATTGCGTATAATAATTGGTATCAGCGCTCCGTTTTTCAGATCAGTTTATTAATTACAAAATAATCTATCCCACGAACAAAATTTTAATTAATTAAACTTTAATTACAAATCAAAAATATAATACACCAAATTATTTATCATCATTTTATTATACAAATCCTATTAAAAACCAAACCAACCATAAAATAAACAATCTTTATTTTAATTAAATTTAATATCTACCTGAAAATAAATTAATTCAAACCGCACAAAATCAATATGATATTATGTAAACAAATCAAAACATGGTAACCACATTCAGTGCCCACCATCAGTGCCCCCGTAATCAGGGTTCGTTGGGCGTAAATAGAGAACCACACAAATACGGAACCAGTTGCAAATGACGCGGTCGGCGGCCACTAGCCCGCAAATTTGAATTCGTTGCTCATTTCACGTTCATTGTAACCATTGGTAGTGCTATTAATAATTTCCTCATACATTTTATTAGCAGGTGTAGTGATTTTAATATTCACTAGCTGTTTCCTGCGGGTTTGTCACGTAAATTTGTTTAAGTAGGTTTCTTTTTGTTTTCTATTTTCTACGGAACCTTTATGTTGATTTTGTAGAGGAGTAGGGCAAATAATTCCTATCTCTCGAGTTTAAAAAAAAAGCATATACTTTGTCTGAGAAAACCACACTGTATAGACGAATTAGAACCTGGTTTTTGTGGCCTAGGTAACCTAAATAGGTTGCTTCCTTTCTCAACTTATACAATACTTGCAAAATAAGTTAGTGTGGTGCCATTTATTTAACTTAACCAGTTACCAAACAAATCAATTTTTTTTTACAAAAGTCATACAACAAAACTAAATAAATAAGCGACCATTACTGAGCTGAAACCAAAATTCCTGAAAGCCGATGCTAATCAAGATCTATTTGACTCATTAGTTGCTAACGAGACCTTAACTAGGGTCATCCCTAGTGGCCCTCAACCCTAAAACAGAGGCAAGTAATTCTTATTATAATGGATATCCCAGAGAAAATGTAGGTTAAGTTTTTTCTTTTGTGACTTGCATACGTAATTTTTATCGACGACCTTTGTGGCGTAGTGGTTATTTAACATTACTGCTACGCAGAGGTCTCGGGTTCGATTCGCGCTTAATGCAAATCATTGTGTGCATGAATATCATTGTGTGCATGAACATAATTGTTTTCATTGGTCTGGGTGTTTTCTATGTATAATTATATGTATTTACAAAAAAAAGTATTTAAGTATGTTTATCTGTTGTCTAGTACCCATAGTACAAGCTCTGCTTAGTTTGGAACTAGATGGCGTTGTGTGAAGGTGGGAGGAAGATTTTTGATTTTATAACGACTTAGGAAATGTCTTACTTCTAGGGTTGGACCATTCAAAGATTAAGAAAATTTTAGTCTTCAAAAATAGAACTATGTGGTGACGAAGATAAAATGTCGCCACTTCATCGGATCCTGATGGTATGGTAAAAGACTACACAAGAAGCTACTTATGTCATAAAACCCGCAACACGGAGTTATGAAATCTAGCTCTGAAGTTATCTTTTTAATTAACAAGTACCAGACCTGATATAATTACATTTTGATATAGGGTTTTTTTAGTCCCTGTGGTGACGTAATAAGAATACAATATGTCACCAACCCATCTTATTCCATGGGTGTCGTAAAAACCGACAAGGGGGCTAACCGTAAATATTATCTTAACGAAATAAAAAGAAGGAAACCTTGAAATTAAACCCTATACCAATCCGTCTGGCCAGCGTGGTATTAGTAAGCCAAGTATCCCTCAACAATGGGCTGTTATGATGATTATGATGACAAGATCACTGAATACTCTACCATAATTTAAAACATCACAATCCAAATTCATGTAGCTTTTATGAGGTCAAAATAAATAAATTATCAGATACAAATTCGTGCCGTCAGTCAAATGAGGGTCCCCAGGGCGTAGCTCATAACATTATTTTTGATAACGAAATAAGGCTTGTTGCAAGAGTACGACCTTGTTTCAAAACTGATTTAGATAACTTCACCTAAGAGAAAAGTTTGTATGAAAATTGTCATGATTTTGTTGAGCGGCTTGTTTTAATAAGGTGCTTGTGCTTTGATTTTTGAATAAGATTTGTTTTGACTCTACTGAACTTGACGGAGTAAGTATAGTCTTTGAATCATGTTAGTTGTTAGTAATTATAAAATAAATATCAACGAATTATTTTGAAGATATTAATCCGTGTGGTGAAGGAGTAAGAATACAATATGTCACCACACCATCTCATCCCACGGGTGTCGTAAAAACCGACTAAGGATCCGTAAATATTATTTTTACAAAATAAAATGAAGTTAAACTTGAAATTAAACCCTATACCAATCCATCTGGCCAGTGTTGTATTAGTAGGTCAAGTATCCCTCCGTCACGGGAGGGCACTCGTCCATGCAGTGGGACAATAATGGGCTGTTATGATAATATCAACGAAAACTTGCCGTAAAATCCTATGCTAATAAATGCATCTGATTAGCGTCGGCCCAGTGAACTTTTGTCAAGAAGTGTTTGAGTGATAAACAGAAATACTAGATCACTAAAGCATAAACGTACACCTGTGAGCTTGTAGTAAATAACATTTCTATCACTAGCAACTGGATGTCCTTGCAGTAGGACATTAAAAAACGAGTACAGGCTTTTTAATAAACAAGTATTGGAAAAACACTTCCTTTACCTTCTATAATTAAACTCTATACCAATCCGTCTTGCCAGCGTGGTATTAGTAGGCCAAATATCCCTCCGTCATGGGAGGAGGCCCGTCCCTGTAGTGGGACATAATGGGCTGTTATGATTATGATGAGAGAGCTTATTCTCCTTTCAAATACTGAGCAAATTTAGCGTTTTTAAAGCCAAATTGCAACAAGCCTAACACGATTCCAAAAGAGGAGTGTATAATGTAAATGACAGTATATTATCTTTTTGCTAAACCGACATCACTACATTAGATAAGACATTACTATGAACCGTTATATTAGTACGTGCATTGCGGATGTCAGGACAAAAGATAACTTACAAAACTTTTATTTGTAACAAAAGTAATGTGGGCTTGACATTTCATTTTGGAATAGGGATTTATATTTTGCTTTTGTCTATTTAACGGTAAAGTAAAGTAACATTAATTTTTCTCGTTTTAAGCAAAAGATATAATATTTTATACAATGGCAAAAAAAGAAAACATTATATTTGCCAATCGCTTTGCAGGTTTTGCTTTGTTCCTTATTTTTGCACGCAAGAAACATGTTCATCACGTCATGTAATAATGCAATAACTTGTTTTTTACAATTTTTTTTTTGGGTATAATTTTAATATAAACAGGTCATGTCTGTCGCAAAACTAATGGCCGATGCAGCAGACGTGTCCTTGAGTAGTGACCACGTATAACCAATATAGCGTTATAGGGAGCCCTCCTTTCCGATGGAGCGACGACCTAAGGCCGGTAGCCGGGAATAGCTGAATAAAACGGGCAGGGGATTAAAATAAGTGCCGCCAGATTTGGGAGACCTATCCCCAACATTGCACTGGTCTAGCAAGCTATGACGCCCTCTGTGGCGCAGTTGGTATATTACATGGTTGCTACGCATAGGTCTCGGGTTCGATTCCCGCTCAATGCAAATGTTTGTCTCCATGAACATGGTTGTTTGCATTGGTCTGAGTGTTTTCTATGTATAATATGTATGTATTTAGAAAAAAAATCAGTATTTAAGTATGTTTATCCATTGTCAAGTACCTATAGTACAAGCTTTGCTTAGTTTATGACTAGATAGCGTTGTGTGAATGTGTGAAATATAAGTAGAGTGTTTCTTTACTTATATAATTAACTTTCGTTATGTCAAAGTTATAATTTGTTCTAGCTAATATTACGCGTACCTACATTACTCTAATAATTGTCAACGAACAAAGCTATGAAACTAGTTCGAGACTACAGCGGGTAAGATAATCGATATATTTCTTTTCCCATTACCTGTGCACACACATGGGTACGTTAGTTCGCGCGAACGTTGTTGGTATACTTTTACAATGACCCTACGGTACATAGTGTCGTTTTATCAGAAGTGCAGAGAGCTGGTGGTGTAAATCACAAGCGGTAGCGATTTTAGTTATTATACGTCAGATAATATTTACAAATTCTCATTATTGTCTCAGCCATAAGATGTTCACTGTTAGAAATAGGAATACTTTCTTACAACTACTTATAAGGTCTCTACCTTTTTCTATCCCGGCCTCACCCATCGGTTGCCCGCAATCTTTAGTCCTCCCTGTAAGCGGTCTGCTAATCCTGTGCTTTTCGGTAAGTATTTGCCATACGATACAAATAATATTAAGACTGAAAAAAGGGTTAATTATAATGGCTAACTTAAAACGGCTTCTCGTGATTTTTTTTATCCTTAATAGGATAAGACGATTCTTCGTAAGTTAGCATTGTATCTTTTGTAAAAGACTCAAGATCGCGTTACTACTCTGATCCTTGAAATATTTTTACTCAGTACTAGCATATTTTATGGATCGAAAGCCGCCAGTTGCATAAATGAATAATTACGTTTCTATATTACTTATGTAAACTCATTGCTGTGTTAGCAATTTCATCCTTTTTTTTATACAGAATCATATACTTGTTTCTCTACTTGCTTATAACTTAGACCAAAAACAAAACAGAGGCACTAACACGATATTGCTTTTTCCCATATAAGACCGTTCCTTTTTCATGTAAAACATGCCGGTGTCCTACCCAACGTAAGAGTATGGAGATCGGACCTTATTTCTAGAGTAAAATACTCTATGCTTGATGGTGTGATACTTGCTTTTTATAGGCGATTCTATTTAACGAGAAGATTAGTCAAAGGGTTAGATATCTACTTTTTTATTGATATTGTTTTTAAAGTACCTTTGTTGCGGGAAATATTATTACCTGTCTGTATTATTACCGATTTATTTATGGGCATAAACAAACACTAAGTAATCATTCAAAGGTTATACCATTAACTTGTAAACCGCCTCTGTTGCAATGCGGTATTCTAAGCGGCTAACGTGCGCAAGGTCGTGGTTTAGAACCTTTTCCCACCAGTGGGATGATAAAGGCAGACACTAACTCCCAATTTGTCTCCTTAGAAATTGAACCCACAATCTAATGTATGACAGGGGCATAATACGAACTCTATGCTAACTAGGCAGTGTACCCAACCGTGTTTAATTGTATTAATATAGTTTATAAATCTTCTAAACGCAGTTGTTTTCATAAAATATAAATTAATTATAGTCCTACTAAATTATTAACGCTACAAGGACAATATTGGCTACTAGACAATTAAAAGAGAGAATAATGGCCGCCGTGTTTTATGCAGCAAATATTAAATTCAAAAGGAGTTTAATATTACTTAACAAACAGAGTTTTTTGTTACTCTCATTCAGTAATTAAGTTATTTTAGGAAAGTCAGCTTTTAATTAAACTAAATTAATAAAGAGCCCCATCCTCCTGGACATTGTTTTGATACAAAACTCGTTTATATTCTGTGAAAAAGGCCAGACGTTCGTTCGTTTCCTTGTTTTATTGGAATAAAGTTCTATTAAATGATTCTTCTATTCGGTTTGATTGGTTTGCGAATGAAAATTAATGAAATGTAAAGAAAATTATACTGGCTTTAGAATAAACCTTTGTTTTATATTGGAAATTTAATTGATAAGTGAATCTGTATTTACTGTGTTTGTCCAGTAAGCAGCTGTGTTCCCTATACTATTGTTGTTCCATATATTTTTTACAGTCACGTTTTACAATACCAACTCAGAGTAGTTGGCATTGTAAAACGTGACCATAGAACGTACTACTACGAACTAGCTTCACTAACGTCCCCGAAAAAAAGTTTGCCAAAAAACCTTATATTAAAACCGTGTGATGACGGAGTAAGAATACAATATGTCACCACCCCATCTCATCCCATGAGTGTCGTTAAAACCGACTAAGGGATTATCCGTGAATATTAACTTTACGAAATAAAAAGAAGGAAAACTTGAAATTAAACGCTATACCAATCCGCCTGACCAGCGTGGTATTAGTAGGCCAAGTATCCCTCCGTCACGGGAGGAGGCCCGTCCCTGCAGTGGGACATTAATGAGCTGTTATGATGAAAATGTCTGGATTTCCTAATTGATCGAGACAAAGTAGTCTCTCATAGATAGAGAAAGCTATTTTCTGAATGACATTTTATCAAATTTTCTTCTATAATTCTTAATAATAATGTAGAAACAAAATACTTGTCATTCATATAATTTGAATACAAAACAACATGTTACCCGATCCCATTTACTTGTCACGTAAGTACAAAATGAAATTCTTTTCGAAGACAAGCTGAAATTAAATGAAGAGACGATACACTCAATAACGTTTGGGACACGTACAAAATGATAAATTCTTTCATTTCGTACCGTTTTCATTTAATTTATACAAAAGTCCCTCCCACGTGGCGCATTGCGTTAAGGTGCAGACATAGAGGCGTAATTAAAACGTGTTGTTTTCATTGTTTCATAAAATGTATTTGTTGAATTTAAAAACTTTTTTACATTTATCAGATGCGGTTGTTGTTTGTGTGGTGAATTCTGTGAATATACCACACAAACAAATACATATACCGTATTTTACATTTTAATATTTATGAATTTTCTGTCTTTAGACTCGACGATGATGCCTCAAGCCAATAATTTGTGAATTGCGGAGGCAATTGTACCAAGTATGAGAGACGTAGCCTTATGCATCATCATCATCATAACAGCCCATTAATGTTCCATTGCAGGGATGAGCCTCCTACCATGAAGGGATAATTGGCCTTCTAATACCACGCTGGCCAGACAGATTGGTATAGGGTTTAATTTCAAGTTTTCCTTCTTTTTATCTCGTAACAATAATATTCACGAATAGTCCCTTAGTCGGTTTTTACGACACCAATGGGATGAGATGCATTTTTATGCATGGTTGGTAAATAATATGCAATTCTAGTCACTTTAAATACAAAGTTTTTTAATAAAAGAAATTGTTTTTCAAATCGGTCAAGAAATGAGCGAGTTCAGAAGTAACAACCATTTAAAAAAACCACCTAATTATGAGCCTACTCCTTTATTAACTCAATTAAAAAGCAGTAATTGCTTAGCGCATACATTAAACTTTCCTGCCTTATAAATTTTAGCTCATGTCTCAGGGTCCCCTTCCACAAAATATAATTCAGGAAAACATCGAATGTAATATCCCCCAAAGGTGACATAACGTCCTTGCTTAATAGAATTTTGTTTTGTGATGTTCCGATAATTTGTTTTACTGAGTTTTATAGTCGTTTTGTAAGAAATAAAAGGACTCTGTTTAAAAATAAATAATACAGGGATGACTTTTATAACCACACTTTGATTTCCTGTGCGTAAATAAATGACTCGGCGGGTAATACTATATGTATTTTTTTGGAATATCCCAAACTGACTCGTTGGGTGTATTTTTTTCACAATATCCCAAACCGCTATATTGAAAGGACGTACCGACATTTTGTGTAGATATTTTATTGCTTTTTCATCAAATGATTACAATCATAACATTTATTAGTCAAATATCAATTTTTTATTGTTATTTATCATGTACTGGATTTATAACTAATCGGTTGTCATTGAATTAGACAAAAGAAGGAGACTAACTTGACTTAAAAATAATTATTAATTCATCTAGCCTCCGTGATATTTATAACCTCGGTTTTCTCTCGTCACTGGAAAACATCCGTCCTACGTAATGCTATTACGAACACTAAGGTTAAAAGGGTAACAAACATTCAAAGACATCATAACTCCCAAAATCCCACAAATCCATTCAATCTAAACAAAACAGGGTAACTATATCATATAATGTCAATTTCAACGAGCTTATACGAATCCCTATCGGCAATATTTTTCCATTCTTCACGCCATTATGCACGCATCCGAACACAAACAATAATAAACACGAGTTGTTAATCTTGCTTCGACTGTGACCACTTTATTACTAAGACAGTCGTGTATAGAGAAATATACGCCTTTGGGGAAAGTTGGGAGATGGATATCGAGGCGCTGGATATGGCCTGTTCTTTTAAAACTGTCCAGAAATTGCCTTTTATCCAATTAGGTATATAGTGTAGCGTACGTATTGTATTAATTACGTGCTATTAGCGCTTTGTATTCTAAAGTGAAGCCTCAGGTTCCAAGATGTCGTAAAAGCCGGATAACATATATTATAATTCGCAGATTTTATCCTAACTCTGTCCATCTTAAGCAAAGTAACTAGAATTGAGGAGCGTTTGACAATCAATGACGAGTGACAGTCACAGTTTAGCAGCACAGCCTTATGCATCATCATCATCATAACAGCCCATTAATGTTCCATTGCAGGGATGAGCCTCCTACCATGAAGGGATAATTGGGCTTCTAACACCACGCCTGCCAGACGGATTGATATAGGATTTAATTTCAAGTTTTCCTTCTTTTTATTTCATAAAGATAATATTCACGGATAGTCCCTTAGTAGGTTTTTATGACATCCATGGGATGAGATGGGGTGGTGACATATTGTATTCTTACTCCGTCACCGCACGGAGAAGTAGATAAATAATTGGTCTAAAATCATACGAGTAATTGACGAGCATGTGTATGATTTCTCAATTATTTGCGAGCTTAGTAGCACTAATGTGACTGTTACCTTGTTTTAAGCATTAGTTACCTGCTACATCTTCAATATCAATATAATAAAAGTGTACTAAATAAATAACTGCATCAACAAACCAGTCTATTCCAGAACAAAACTCCATACTCCGTATGTTTACTTTTCTATTTCCTTTTTAATTTTCTCCTATGTTTGTCTCATTTTCACGCTCTTTGAACTTCAAATTAAATTGGACTTATTGCTGCGACAATATTGGCGCTACGGATTTACTCTAACTTTACAGAATACTAAGACTTTGTTTGTTATTAACAGAGTATGTTGTTTATTGTACATTGCAGAGAGTATTTTGATTATGTAATACTAGTTGTGCTTGTGACTTTGTTTGCGTTTTATCGAAAATTAAAACGTATTGCTTGGATAACAGCCAATTAATATAACCTTACTGATGTACAAATCATGAATAGGATAATGCACGCTAAGCATTCTGTTTCTATATCACAATGAATTCAGTACAAAATAAGAATTACATCTACAAAAAAAACATAAATTTAGCAAAACGGATGTTACCGTTGCCGAGGAATGTCATAAAATAACATATAGGTTGTTGTAATTCACGGTGCCCATGCTAAGTGTCGTAAAAATCGACTATGAAAATTCTTAAGAAAACAAAATAATAGAAACACAAATCGACTATGAAAATTCTTAAGAAAACAAAATAATAGAAACACGTGCACCCGTCCCTGCCATGCAAACGAATATATTGATGGAAAACTCTACGCGGTCTAATTTTACCAACAGAAACACCTTTCACCAAAACTATTAATTAATAACACAATATGAAATACACAAGTCGTAAACTTGGCATAATTTCAAAGTCTATTCCAGCGTCATATAGTCCGTAATCACCATTTAAACTTACACTGAGAAAATTTATTGAGGCCACCTCAGTTCGCATAGGTGACTCAAGTATAAAGTACCGAACGACTAAGTTTACAGTTTGCACTCTCTGTTTCTAGGTATTAAAGTTTTCGTTGGTTAAGCGAGACCTATACCTACTTAGGACTTTGGCTGTTGAATTTAGTTCTTAGTTTGTGAGTAAGTTTTGCTAATGATAAAGGAATATGTTTGTGTTTTGTTTATTGAAATCTTATAACAAAATAAGTTGAGTTTATCCAAATAAGTTTTGAATAGAGTTGGACAAAGTTTCTAATAGTTTTTAATTGCATAATTAAATCAGCGGCGAGTAAAAGGTTTTCAAATTAACGTTATTTAGTGGTGAGTTCAAAAGAAATTACTTAAAATCTCTTTAAAATCGCTCTATTTCCATCACTGAAGTCCGTCGCTGCAGTGTGACAATAAAGGGTTGATGAAAAGCAAACAGATACACAAACAAACAGGCACAGTACAGAGAAAAGGAGAATTATATTATTATGTTTGAAGGACGCCTATGTCCAGCAGTGGACGTTTTGACGAATAAAACAAATAAACAAAGTACTTTAGTAACCATTGCTTCAATATATTTCACCAAAAATATACTACCAAGGTTAAGTCGGATGTCAGAGAGAAATCTCTTGGGAGATTATTTATTCTGCGCTCATTCGACATAGACAAAACGGATGGGAGCAATATATGGTTTTTGTGACTTTGTCCTCGTTCGTGGACATCGCTTCGTTTGGAACTATTGTTTCAAATTCCACAATTTGGTAGATAAAAATGGCCTTTGGAATGTTAACATGTTTTTCTAGGGTTAGAATATCTTTTTCGGTTTTTATTGCATAGCTTAGTGAAAAGGAATACTTATTTTTTTTAGTGGTCATTAACAAATCCAAGAATAAAATAACCTGATATAACCTTATAAAATATATTCATCGGTATTTTTCTTTATAAGAAAACATAACAGAGGCGAATTAGTTGTCTGAAAACTACTTTAACTATCCCTTTGGTCAGTCCAGTGAAACATTATATGTTAAGACAATCTCTTTATCAGCAAGATACCCCATTCTTCACACTAAATCAAGCCATTAGCATCAAACAGAATATTAAACCGGCCTTTATCTCCAACAAAGACAATGGAACATATTGTGTATGGTGCATAACTAACACTCTTGTCCATAAATTAGGCTCATCTCCCCAATTCATAATGTAAACACAGCTAGATTATAGTGACACAATATTATAGAGAATGCGTTTTTATCTCTCCGAAATATCCAAACGATTGTATTTTTACGAGTAGATATGGTATTGGGTGGATGACACACCTCCGTGTGGTGGCGGAGTAAAAATACAATATGTCACCACCCCATCTCATCCCATGCGTGTCGTAAAAACTAAGTCGACTAAGGGACTATCCGTGAATATTATCTTTACGTAATAAAAAAAGGAAAACTTGAAATTACACCCTATACCAATCCGTCTTGCCAGCGTGGTATTAGTAAGCCAAGTATCCCTCCGTGACGGCCCGTCCCTGCAGTGGGACATTAATGGGCTGTTATGATAATGATGATGATGTTTATAATTGTACTGTATTCTTACTCCGTCACCACACGGAGATTTCGCGCAATCATAATAAAGAGAATAATAATTTAACAATATTCAAAGACACAAAATAAGTAAATACGAAACTTACTTTTGAACAAATAAGGTACAAAAGCTACTCTTGACTTTACCTTATAAATAGTTTGTATAAATCATCAGAGATGCAACTACTTACTGAAATAAGCCGCTGTTTTGTACCTAAGACGCCATTTATTTGTCGGGAAACTTTACTAATGAACCTGCATTCATAATGACCGACTGTAAACGAACTTTTCACTTAGCTGCCAACAGATGTCAGCACTCTTACCATATTTGTAGGGAAAGACAAATTATATTACGAGGTAGGCAAAACGTCGGTTATAGCACTTAAAATTTCACCAACCGAAACTGTTTATACGCAACTATAATGTATGAAGGTCCCTTAAGACCCTGATGTATGGGTTAAGCTACGGGTGAATGAATAATGTTGTGAAACTGCAGTTGCTTTAGTTTTCTGCCAAAATTTTATAAATCAAAAATTATGTTCGGGCTTATTTTTTGTGCCTTGAAAAATCTGGTTAAAAGGACTATAAGGGCCACTTATTCCAGCCTAACTTAGTATTTTAGTCTAGAGTTTTCATTTGGTAACTGGAGGTATTAAATTTCACTTTGTTGCTAAGAAATGACAGCGATAGAAGATAACCTTTTGTATTTTTTTTTTATGTAATAGAAGGCAAACGAGCCAGCCGGTCACCTGATGGTAAGTTATCACCGCCGCCCATGGACACCCGCAACACCAGAGGAATCACAGATGCGTTACCGACCTTTTAAAAGGGAGTACGCTCGTTTCTTGAAGCTCCCCAAGTCGTAACGGCCCAGAAATATCGTCGCAGCGAGCTTGTTCCACAAAACAGTTGTTCGCGGTAGGAAGTTTGGCGAAAATCGCACAGTGGATGACCGCCAACCATCAAGGTGATGACGATGGTAAGACAGTCGATTGCGAGTGGTTCTGTGGAGAAATTCAGCTGCGGGCAATGTCCGGAACAACTCCTCAGAGCACTCCCCGTGATAGATGCGGTAGAGAATGCAAAGAGACCCTACATCTCTCCGCAAATCCAAAGAATCGAGCCGACTAGAGAGCACCTGATCGTAAACAACTCGAGCCGCTCTTCGTTGTATGCGGTCAAATGGAAGGAGTTGATACTGGGGTGCTCCATCCCAGAGATGGAAACAGTATTCTATATGTGGCCGAACCTGAGCCTACAATACTGATATTACAATAGGTTGTATTCTCTTCTCGAATCTAATCGAGAATGCGAGACCAGGGTATACTAATAGGAAGAACACATACATATTATGTCGAAAACCTAGCTCATGTCAATCTTAAAAGTTCTCTTACTCGTATTTATCTTCCCCAATTATATTTAAGTATATGAACTTTTAAGACTTATTTCAAAACGGTTCTAAATTCTTGAGATTTATTTATTCTCAGTGTTCCGACATTATGTTACACTAAAAATAACACTGTCATTTTCTACGAAGTGACATACTAAAAATAAGTAATGTTTTTGAAAGCTAATAATATTCTCTTAACATATACAATTAACCTTTACTCTTGAAGTTAAAGAAAACTGAACTTTTTATTTCTACATAATTTTAAAGAGCACTTATAACCGACGCGCATGTATGACTCGCTTAATGAATGTGGACGAGACCCAATCTCGTGACATGTGGCGTTCTGTCGTCTCTGCCTATCCCGGACGAAATAAGGCGTGAGTTACTGTACCTATGCATAATTCTACAATAGGTCAAATACCATTCACGCTACTAACGTATAACTAGGACCACAAGTCAGGGTTACCTCAAAACTTTTGGACTTACGCACACGTTTCGTGAAACGTCAATAAATCTCGTTACAAACAGTTGAGATGGTTATGGAGTAATATGTTACTGTTCGAGATTTCTACCAAACTCCTGATTCATTTTGAAACATTAATTTTGCATGAATAAGCGATTTGGTTTGGCTAGACAGGTGAAACTTCTTAAGTGTATTATTCTATTGGGTTTAATCTAAAGATACTTCCGTACTGTAACTTAAATTACACATACATTAAATAATTTTAAGCTGTAATGATGAAACGTTTTGACTATTTGTAAAATCTATTCAAAATGTATGTTTCAACAATTTATATGTTTTTCAATGTTTTTATTGTTGAAAGGGTTTCTAACTACTTGGTTTCATATATATAAGACTATTAAAGACTTCTTATTACTTATTTTATTGTTTTTACAGATAATATTATGTTGAATGAATTGTGTTGCTTGTTATTTTTCTAACGTGTTTACTATAACACGAGTATTATAATACCAATTGAACAATTATTTATCAAGCTCAGTAAAATAAAATAAAGTTCCCAGCTCGACGAGAAAGAGAAATAAGGACAAGATAAGATAACTAATGAGTTATTTGATCTTGTACGCTTCTAAGGGTTCCTATATAAACGCGATAGTTCTTGTTAAAAGAGGCTACAATGCTCTGTGAATTTGTAAGGGCTATGCAAGGCTTAGTGCCTGGTAAAACACTAACCCCCTTACTCATAAACGCCTCTTATATTTAATCACTTTTTAGCGAGATTTTTATTACCAAAACCAACCTTATACCAAAAAACAAAACCGTAAGAATTTTAGCTATTGACTAGTATTTAAGAGTCGTTTATGTGGTCCCGTTCGTTACCCTTTCTCTGCCTTTGTCTACTACAACTACTATTTATTTTGGACTTGTCAAAAAAAAAATAAGTTGGAATTATATTATTTGAATTTCAACTTAATATTTCAGGAAAGAAAAGGTTGATATTAATTACTTTATTCTATTTCTAACTAATTTATTTGTCTTATACATGACTTTATTTATAACAAAACTATATATTCGCACGCTATAAATAAAAGGGTATTAAGTCTGAAAAACCGTTTTTTTTTTATTTTGAATTCGGAAACCTAATTTTTTTCTCTATAAATTGGTAAAAAAATAGTATTTAAATTCCAAATACTTTTTGAAATATAACGATACAATTCTTTCTTGACTATTTATGCACCCTATTTTCGAGATAGGTAAGACAGTCGCATCTTAGTTGATTCAGTAGCCGGGCATCGTTCGTGGCCGTCGCACGTATCTTTCTGAGTTACAACCCGTCCAGTCGTCAATATCGAATCAATCTATAAAATTGTAAGTATTCTAAACAGTATTATGTAAAGTTAATACCTTATTGCTTGTTAAAATTGATACTAGTTTCATGTTTTATTTTAAATAATACTGTCTTGCCTGTTCAATATAATATAATTTGGTAATTTTAACGAAATAATATTAAAATAATACTTTATAGCTCCCGATTTGCTTGAGATAATTCTGTACATCTTGTCAATTGTATTTTATGGTTGCAAGTTTCAAGTAAAATACTACCTTTTAAGTTGTTATTATATATTTTCTTTTTTAAATTTTAGTTATAATCATAACAATGAAGCGAAGTAGGAAGGCTGGTTTAATAATGAAAGCAATCAGCAATCGCCTAAGTATACCGGGCAGTTCTTAAAACGAAGAAAACAAAGACCCATTTGCTCATCATCATCATTTCCCTGCCCTTATTCCAATTTTATTTGGGGTCGGCGCAGCATGTTTTTTTCTTTCATACTGTCCTATCGGACGTCATCTCACTAGTAACACTCTTCGCAGCCATACAGCTTTTCACACAATCCATCCATCGTTTCTTTGGTCGTCCTCTTCCCCTATATCCTTTCACACACATGTTCAGCACCTTCCTCACTACATGACTCTCATTCCTCCGCATAACATGCTCATACCATGACAGCCGGCTGCCACGTAATTTTTCTGCCACCGGTGCCACTTTCAAATCTTCTTACATACTCATTTCTTACTCTATCTACTCTCGTAACACCACACAGATTGTCTTTCATTCATCCCTTTTCTGGCCAACTCTCTGATCCATACAGGACGGCAGGTGTAATCATAGTTTTATAGATCTTCCCCTTAAATTAAGGGGACTGTGGGGGTCACAGATGGTTCCCGTGAAGCAATGACCTGCTGCCATTTCATCCATCCTATGTTAACTCGGTTCTTGACCGCCCGATCTACTTCGCCATCGATTTGAATGAAAGAACCGAGATACCGTAAGACAGAGAAGACTAGAAGGCGCATGCCGTTAAGCGCTATGGCTTCAGGACTGCCAACGCTCTAATCTGCTCTGGATCTTAGGTCCATCTTCCCCAACCAGAACAATGTAATCGGCAAACACTGCACCATGGTGCCATTTCCTGTATGCCCGCCGTCAAGGTGTCCATAATCAGTAAGAGGTAAGGACTTAAAGCCGACCCTTGGTGCAAGCCTACCGCCACACTGAACTGGTTGGAGTTGCAAGACGATCGGACGTATAACTGGTTTGTCTTTACATAGCACGAATTAACTTCACATACTTCCCAGGTACAACTTTGTCTTTCATGGCCCACTTCAATACTTCTACGAAGACCCATTTGCTGACAGTGACAACAGGGATCTAACGTATGTCCCTAAAGTATCACATTTGATTTAATTTGATAGTTTTGTTACTGTAGGTACCTACATAATGTTGTTAAATTATGTTTCTTTCATATTGAGTTTCTTTTTTATTATAACTAATTATGATACTAAAACAAATAGAATTTCTAGATTTTCTAGATGCAATCAGTATTTAATTTATTATAATACCAAGCAAAAAATATCATCGAGAAACAACTTGGTCAAACGCCTAACTTCTGCGTCTTGGGGGGCAGCCCCACATGTTGTCAGGACTACGGGTCTGGCATTGTCCTACACGGCAGGAGAGTATGCGTCCGCGGTATGGCACCGTTCGGCTCACGCAGGTATGGTCGACTCTGCCCTGAATGAAACAGCCGTATAATAACTGGCTGCTTGAAACCTACCCCATTGGTCAAATTATACTCATTGGCCGCCATTGCTCGACCTGGTGTTCGCCGTCAGGTCATTTGCGAAAGTGAAGGGAAAAACAAGAGACCGACCCTCGTCATCCACTTTACTCGCACAATATACCCAGGGCACGCCTCAAAAGTCGTAAGAGTTTTTTGCGACACACACGTGCACTGTGCGGTGACCCCAGTAAGGCTAGACTGGACGGGTGGGCCTCAAACTTTGCACCACCGGCGGACTTCATTCCACCCGCCGAACATCTTCCACCTGGTTTCGAGGAGCAGTGGCCGATCTGGAGGTCGCTCAATAGGCTACGTACCCAAGTAGGCCGCTGTAACTCTAACCGGACTAAATGGGGTTATCTGAACCCCTCCTATAGTGGATGTGGGTGCGGTTCTCTCGTCCAGGACATGGAACACTTCCTATCATGCCCAATGTGCCCTGCCACCTGCACACCAGAAGACCTAAAGAGTGCCAACGATAATGCTGTTGCTGTCGCTGGTTTTTGGGCAAAACACATCTAAAATATATTTGAAATTAGACTTATTGCCGTCGAAACGAAGAAGAAGAAGAATTAAAATCCCTTAGCCATTTAGGCAAAAGATAATTTCTGTGCTGCTTAATATAGTATCAATATTAATTACAACTGGTTATCGAAATAATTTGGTAAATTTTGGTTAAGCTAGAGAGTAGCAAGTTAAACTTAAGAGCTATTTGAACTGCTTAAAGGGTATCATCTTTTTCTGTTCCCATAAAACTATTAATATAAAAAAAACTGTTATAGATACACAAACTAAACTTAACCAGCATAAAGAAGGATAGTGTACTTTTAAATCTAGAGATAATTTTAAATATTTGAGTAAGTAGTTCCGAATCTATGATTTTTTAAAACTTCAATACGCGATATCTCAAAACAACGTTTTTGAAATAATACCCTTTTGTTTGTGACGTGCGATATGTAGATTAAATAATTTAAAAAATTAAAGCATTTTAAATTAACGAACTCCTACTATGTTTACTGTTCTGTTCTAGTTGTCGATTAAGTTATGACCTGTAACGATTAGGTCGTTACAGGTCATAACTTAATCGACAACTAAAGGATTGAGATATTAATAAAAAATTCTCATGTCAACGTACGTCCTACATTTACTTTGTTAAATTATGTCAATTGAAAAGGGCTGTTGTATGAATGAACAATTATGAATACCAATTGTATTAAACCGCCTACGTACGCCTACTAGTCAGTGTAAATAGCAACAGCTCTATACTGGTCTAATTTTAGTCTTAGTAACCTTTCACAGTGTTATAAAGCAAATAGTTGATAAATGAATAGTTTTATTGAAAGGACTTCAATAGAAATGTTTGTAACTTTTTTAATAGCCGATGTTATATTTTATTTTGTTATTTAAAGTTACTGTTTGATATGTGCTAGGCAACATTGTTGTCAACAAACAAATTGTTTTTGTCAGATGAAAACAATTTGTTTGATAACAAATTCATACAAGCTTGCCCTAGCAACTACTATAGTTATTCCCGTTCCCATACATTTCATATAACTCAATTTAATTTTAAACGTTTCGGTACAAATTACATCATAATGTATAACTTTCTAAATTGTTTTGTATGGGCCTGGTAATTTCTGTGTCAGATTTTTTTCTAGTGCAGTTTTCCTCTCCAAACTATATCTTCAGTTTTATCTGCTTGTAGAATGTAGTGAAAGCACTCTGCTTTCTATTAAAAAAAAAAATATGGCTTACTGCAACGAACTGACTTCTCTATAAGAAACTTATATCTTACAATCCGAAAACAGGGAAATCAACAAAGATATTATCTCTAAAAACTAACACACCGTTTGTAAGCGTGGTATTTGTTAAGTTTCCCGCGTCTATCGGACCTCTTCAGCCCTAGCCCTATTGTGTCCCTTGTGTGCCAAATATATTTAGTACAGTCAACTGCAAAGAAATCGTACCCCTTTGAAGCGCTGTTTTATTTATAAAAGGGGTTAGATTTCTTTGCAGTTGACCGTACAACATATATTAATATCAATTAAACGTATTATCATTGCGTGTAACTGACAGAGCTGTTGTCAACTGAATTATTGATAGAGATGCTACCTGAAATGTTATTCATTATTGTATTTAATTCGATCCAATATATATACCACGCCGTTTAGTCAAGTTTCTAGCGTCTATTAGATTATTTTTATCCCTGCAATGGGGCACTAAATGGCTACATAGAATACATACCAAATAAATATAGTACACACAGCAACTAATCAAGCTAGACACTCGTGTACCTTAATACATTGAAATAAGACACAAATTCAAATAAAAATGTTTAAATTGATGTGTTGCTGCATGTACAACATTATATTAATATCAATTAAACGTATTATCGATGCGCGTGTAACTGACAGCGCTATTGTCAGCTGTATTATTGATAGAGTTGTTACATAAAAATGTTATTCGTTATTGTATTGCACGTGTAGTCATTAATGGGATATCAGACCTTGATACCGCAATGTGTGAAGAAAAAAATTACATGATTAAAATTCAATAAATATCCTATTAAATGCGAATTTGTGCTTAAAAAACAATATTTATTTATTAAAAATCGATTTTAAATAAACCGTTATTTTAATACTTTCGCAGTTTTATTTAAATTAGTTATTTCCAGAAATTCGATTGTTTTAAAAGAAAGCTCGATGCCATACCACATCCTTTATTGCTCTCCTATCATTCCTACAATAGATCACTAAAGAGCTACATAGAATACATACAAATACATTAAGCACTACAACATATTATTATATTAATATCAATTAAACGTATTATCGTTGCGTGTAACTGACAGCTCTATTGTCAGTTGTATTATTGATAGAGTTGTTACCTGAAATGTTATTCATTATTGTATTGCACGTGCAGTAATTAATGCGATATCAGACGTTGATACCGCAATGTGTGAAGGGATAAATTATAGTTTGTACCAAGCGAAAAAAGTGATAATTAATTGTAATATTAAATGCCTTTTTGGTTAAAAAATTAATTTGTAGTTTTCTTATTAAACATCGACTTTTAACTAAGATTTGATAGATTTGATTTAAATTAGTTACTTACAGAAATTACGTTATTTTTAAAGAAAACTTGGTCCAAATTGTATCAACCCGTTGGGCCAACATGATATTCGTAGGTTTAGATTTCCATTCTTTTATCCTTGCCATGGGACACTAAAAGGCTAGATAGAATACATACCAAATACATTTAGTACAACATATTATATTAATATCAATTAAACGTATTATCGTTGCGCGTGTAACTGACAGCGCTATTGTCTGTTGTATTATTGATAGAGTTGTTACCTAAAATGTTATTCATTATTGTATTGCACGTGCAGTAATTAATGCGATATCAGACGTTGATACCGCAATGTGTGAAGGGATAATAATTATAGTTTGTACCAAGCGAAAAAAGTGATAGTTAATTGTAATATTAAATGCCTTTTTGGTTAAAAATTTAATTTGTATAGTTTTCTTATTAAACACCGACTCTTAACTAAGATTTGATAGATTTGATTTAAATTAGTTACTGCAAAATTTCGTTATTTTTTAAGAAAACTTGGTCTTAATTGTATCAACATGATATTCATAGGCTCAGATTTCCACTATTTTATCTCTCTACTAGGACACTAAAAAGCTACATAGAATACATACAAATACATTAAGCACTACAACATATTATTATATTAATATCAATTAAACGTAACATCGTTGCGTGTAACTGACAGCGCTATTGTCAGCTGTATTATTGATAGAGTTGTTAACTGCAATGTTATTCATTATTGTATTGCACGTGCAGTAATTAATGCGATATCAGACGTTGATACCGCAATGTGTGAAGGGAAAAATTATATTTTTTGTTTACGGTATTTGTATAACAGGTTTAGGTAGATATGTTTTTTTTTAAATGAAGGTTAAAACTCAAGAGACATATTTTGTACATATTTATCTGTCTTAATTCAAACCCTCATTAGTGAGGACAAGATTATGATATGTTGCTGTGTTTGCCTATAAATTTTGTATATGTCGCAGGGAAATGAGGAAACCAGGGATTTCACGAAATCACTAGGGATATCACGAAATCCCGGTAAATGACGAAAATGCCTTGCACTTCGGCGGCCGCTGCCGCGGCACGCTCGCTTCGCTCGCTCGCCTCGTGCATTATGGTCACAGTTCTAACCTAACCTAACCCACAGAAGATAGAATTTTTGTGTTTTTTAACCTACAAACAAAATTGTATTCTTACTCCGTCACCACACTGAGATATGTATAATACTTGCACAATATTGTACAGTATAAACATTGACCTGCGCGAAGCTGGGACGGGAAGTTAAATAAATAAATAAATGAGTTTTCAATGTGCTGTCTCAATTGGTTGCGTCAGTCAGCGTTGCAACGCACTAAGCGATGGACGTTTAGTGCATTGCAATTGTGACTCATCATCATTATCATAACAGCCCATTAATGTCCCACTTCAGGGCCGGCCTCCTCCCGTGACGGAGAGATACTTGGCCTACTAATACCTCGCTGGCCAAAGATAATATTTACGGTTAGTCCCTTAGTCGTTTCTTACGACACCCATGGGATGAGATGGGGTGGTGACATATTGTATTCTTACTCCGTCACCACAAGGAGTAGGTGTATGTAACATTTTTTTCAGGCGCCATATCTTTTTTTTTTAATAATATGATCTACTATCTGTTAGTATACTAAATTAAATAAATGTAATACAATGATATCTTTGTTTGAAATATGACGCAGTTACTTAAACATTTTAACTAGCTTTGTACTTACGATATGGTTAACAAATTAGATGCTCCAATAGATTGAGTCAAATGTATCAGTATGTAGCAAGTGAGACCATGTATCTTGCATAGGCCATACTTAGAATGAAATAAACATATTAAATGATTTGTGCGATTGAACAATTCGAATAAACATTACATACTTAACTTCTTCTAAGCTTATTTTATAGATATTGGCAACATAATTGTATCAGAACTGAAAGGAAAAGGAAGTAGGTTAGAGTTAGTTGGCCTGAAGTAACTTTACTCTAGGCCCTTTTTCGGGTGTAACCAATTAGACCATCGCTAGAGTACTCTTAAAATAGCGATGCAATTAGGTTTTTATTATACCGTGATTTTGAAATATAAAATATCACACTGTACTTTCTCGTTTATTGTGAAAATCTTGTTAATGAAAATTATCAATGCTGAAATAAACCCTACCTGTCCAGTTTGAGTACCGGAAGGAGTCGCCCATTGCAAAAGGCCAGTTCAAAGTCTGGCAAAAACATTAATAAGAAATGTACGAAATGATATTTTTGATATAACCAGTAGTTGTTCTTAATGAAAGTATCTAAGGTCAGGTCCCTACCGAGAGTACACCTCACTAGTAATGTACATAGTACGTAGAAGCTTAGTATGCGGCCGCACAATTTAACTTGCGCTTGGCAGCCGTGACGTCACAACCCCTTAGTGCCGGCCCATGTTACAAATTGAACGTAAATTTGATAGTTTCAGCTTTAGTTGCACTTTGGTGTTTCTTTGCTTTTGCTCGTCCTTGTTGTGTAATAGATTTTACCGTAGTTTAACCTGCATTACCTTGAGCCAAAGAACGAAGAGCAGTTTCATACTGTGCCACAGAGTTGGTGCAATTAAGACATTACCCCCCTTACTCATAATCGCCTCTTAAATTTTAGTCAATTGAGTAGCTTAAATTCTTACGGTTTTGTTTGGTATAACCTTTAACTGGTGACATGCGGTCTCACAGGCCGAGCGGCGTCAGTGATTCGTCATTACACCCCCTTCCCCGTGCTTCATTTGTTTATACTCCCGAGTACCTTCAAGTTTAGTCCCATTTACGACATAGAGGAAGAAAGTTGCGTCGCACGGACCCAAATAGGTAAGTTACAGTGATTTAAAGTTCGGCAGCGGCCTCTCAGGCACGATGTCACCACTCACGTAACTAAATGTAAAAATTTGAATTATTTGCTTTTTTCTTATTTTTACAGTTATTACTTCAACATGGACAACTGTAAACATTAAAAAAAGAGGCGCAGGGAGTCGGGAGTAGTGCCAAGCACTAGAGCACAATATTAAATTGAGGAATGGTTGGTACAGGAAGATTTAAGTGGTTCGGAAGCCGAAAACGTTCCCGAAAATTTACACCCGGAGCAAAGTGATCATAACTCGGAAACGGAACCAAGTAATTCTGAAGATGATGAACCAGTAAGACACCACACTGTGAGCCAGAAGTCAACTTAGGACAAACGGTCTTCCGGAAGTGATAGTGGAGATGAACCTCTAATAAGATGACATAAGTTTGGCCACTGTCAATTTTGTCAATTCTATATTTTTATTTCAGTATAATTTTTTTTTTAGTTTATTACTATCTAATCTTTATAATAAAAAGTGTATTTTTATTTAAAATGTCGAATTTTAATTTTTTTATTACTAATTATCAGAGGTCGGAATTAGGTAGAGTTATTTATGTACTTGCATCGAAATGTTGATATTAATGTGGACCTTCCCGGGATTTCTGATGAATAATCCCGGGATTTCTAATGGACAATCCCGTGTGGCCAACAAACAAATAAATAATAATAAAAACCTCAGAATTAGACCAATAAAACAAAGATAATTTATTAACATACAGTTTTTATTAGTTTACATTAATTTACAATACAAATTATTAATAGTCTTAAGCAAATTCTCATAAGCCTATTTCGGGAAGTTTTCCTTATTCAAACGGCCCATCGGAATCATTTTCCTTGTCAGATTCATTACCAGTAAAATTTGAAGTGTTCGCTTCCGACTCTGTATAACTTTTGTGAGAATTAAAATATATGACCATTAGCTTTTCAATATTTTCTGGCTTCAATGAATTTCTCCGAACGTCTAAAATCCATTTGTACATTGAAAAAGATCGCTCTACGTCAACTGAGGTGAGGTTAGCAAATTTATACAATTCCTCCTCCTCGTCATCATTAGTGCAGGAAGAAATTTTTTCTGCTATATTTCTGATAATGTCCAAATCAGGATTCCTATCCATGACTTTTTCCATTTTATCTTTTAAGCTCTCGCAATTTGCCCATATCAAAGCTAATCTCACTGCATCAAATATTTCAAATGATTCCATTAGAGAAAGATCGGATTTCTGAAGAGATGTCAAAGCTGTTGGTATAATTGAAAAATTTTCGTAAATACGAGACAAATCATCTTTAATGTTGTCGTTATTATTAAAAATGTTTAAACTATTCTCTATTGATTTTGCCTCTTGACCATTCAGCACCGACAATACAGATTTAATTTCATCGAAATGCTTAGCGTAATAAAATGCTGCATCAAGCCAAGTACCCCATCTGGTAATTACAGGTGCAGGAGGTAAAGGTAAATCCGGACACATTTCTTTAAAGATTTTAATTCTTTTTGGTGCCTTCAAAAAAACTTTTTTCAAATTTGAAATTAAACTATCGACATTAGGATTCTCCTTTCTAATCTGCCCCGCAACAAGATTTAGAGCATGGGCTAAACATGTGAAATGCAACATTTTAGGAAAAGTTGATTTTAACATTCTACCAGCTGATATCATGTATGCCACACTGTCTGTACATAACATTCTAACGTTATCTAGTTTGCTCTCAAATGAACTTCCCCACATATTTTTTAAAGAATCTTGAACAAATTGTGATATCGTTGTTCCATTTACAGTGTCTAGCATTTTACATGCCACTAAGTAAGGCCGATGGTTCCTACTAAGTTCTAATGGTCTCACCAACAAATGTACCACAGCTCGTCCTAAGAAATCCGTAGTTTCGTCTACTGAAAGCCATAGCTTTTTATCTACAATCTTACTTTGCATCTCTTGTATTTTGATTTTAAAAAGCTGATCCAGGTAAACTTTTCTCAATAAGGATTCACTAGGTAGAGTAATATTTTTGCAATTGCAACAAATGTACTTTTGAAAAAATGTTTTAAATGCGATGTTGCTCAGTTGGGACCACGGTATGTTACAAAGAATCATAAATTCGATTAAGTCGAAGTAAAATTCTAAAGGAATGTGGCGCTCTTTCTTCGTGCCTTTATGTACTGCTCCTTCTACATGTCTTTTGACGTTACTCTGACGAGTCGCACTCAAATGTGCTTCGCATTTGGAACAGTAAATTAATCCACTTGCATGGTCGTAAAATAGCTCCGGATTATCTTTGATCCACTTGTTGATGGTAATATTTTTAATCTGGAGCAAAATAATAGTCAATCTTAGAAAACCGTATGCATGTGTTTGTAAGTATGTGAGAGATAGGTCACAACAGTTGCGTAGTTTAAAAGATCTAAGCGTGCATAAATTCATACAAAGAGACAGACGGCGGGAAGCGTAGGTACTTTGTTTTATACTATACTAGTTGGCCCGGCGCGACTTCGTTCACGCGTTGTCCTACCCTTACCCAACAACCTACCCTACACCTACCTAAGAACCTTCTCCTAATAATAAGTACAAATACAACAAAAAAAGAATTAGTGAAATCGGTCCAGCCGTTCACGCGTGATGCCGTGAAAACGGAAAACGGGTTTCATTTTTATATATTTAGATATAGATTTATTGTTATAGCAACTATAGTAACATACATTACGTATAAATTTAAAGTGTCTGCTTCTACTTAGTAAGCGCAAGGGCACTAAAAAACACCGATAAATAATGCTTATTGATTCACTGTACACTCCTTTTCGCTCAGTCTTTGGGGAAAGAAGCTACTTTGGGCGTAAACCTGTTTTGTGGATAAAATACAAATCGAAAAATTGTATATAGAGTTTTATTAAACTTTAGATATGTTTTCTGGTGCCACTGGGCTTTCAATTACTGAAAATTGAGCTGATTTAGGAGTTACGTAAAGAAATAAATTAGTGACGCTAGTTCTGCGTACTCTTCACCTTAATGTAAGTGGTCAAAGGGATATTCGTCCTATTATAAACGTTTTTTCCCATTCGATATGTAGTAATTGTCACTATTTAATATAAATACTATAAACGCTTGTTCCAGAAGTACATACAAGAACGCTCGAGTAGGACAGGTTTCCGTAATAATCACATAAACACATTAATTAATAATTAATCAGTTTAAACCTAAAAAGAAAATCTGTAAAAGATTACCAGAAAAATTAATTCCAATCGTTAACCATATAGTCAATTAAAGCAATTAAAAAAAGAGTCCCGTATGTTAAGCTTCTTCAGTAGCATTTGAAATCATTGCTACTTTATTTTAATTGTATCAAAGAACATCTTGAGTTAAACAACACCGATTTTATGACAATATAACAAACATTCTACATTGGGAAAATCTAATGTAAAGGACATTTAATATAAATATGAACAATAAACTTACCAAGTATATCACCAACTTCAAATATCCAATCGTCCAATACAGTAAGGCCAAATCAAAGTCCGTTAATGCGTGCCGAAATAGTCGTATTAAGTAGAGTCCAGAATCCAGTAAACAATCCAGGGTCAAACAGGATTCACCACACAAAACACAATAGTAAACACGTGTGCGCATTCGACGAACCGAGGTAAGCGAATGAGCTGTGTCAATAAGGGCCGATTTTTCAATGCTCAGATAAAACTGCAGATAACTATTTGACGAATAAATTTAACTGGCTGATAAACAGACAGACAACCTGTTACCAATTTTTCAATAGACATTTATGCCATAGATAGTTAACTGAGCAAATAACGCGCCGCAATCGTCACTCACTTCAGGCAGATGAAACAAAAATATTGGCCATACTAAAGTTAGAGCAGGACAATACGTTTGCTGCCATGTGTCATGTCGCTTTATTGTTTGACATCTGTTAACGTGTTGTTTTTTGTATTTCTCGGGTTTGCAGGATACTTACTTTGACTTCGTACATTTTTGTTGACTACATATTTAAAATGTTTCTATAAACAAAAGTTTGGTACATTCCGGTTGCAGACATATTATGTCTGCCCGCCAGTTTACGGATTTTTTGCCGCAGACATAATATGTCTGTCCGCCAGTTGAGAGGTTAATTAATATAATATCTTATTTCCGTCTTAATAATGGAATCCGAGAAAAGAGAGCGTTAAAATTTAAAAAAACTGATGCTGTAACAATTATTAAAAATGATCCGTTCTTGATCTTACAACTCTTGGTTTCCTCTCATGTGACTTCATGGGAGTGATTGACATACTGGTTAAATATGACTTTCTCTTCGTTTGCTGGTTCATCTACACCATCAAAAACATCTATATCTATATCCAATTTATTGCATAATAAAACAACACACACAAAATAACCTCTAAAACAGTAGTATTTACCAACGCAAACGTCAGATAAGACGCTATCGGACCGATTTACTGACAGATAAATTTATTCCTCAGTTATGCCATTTAACCGTCAGTTAAAGCCTATCTGACGATTGAAAAATGCGTTTTTGGGTTAACCATTGAATAAATGCTATCCGACTGCTTATCTGAGCATTGAAAAATCGGCCCTAAAGCGATTTATTGCTAAGATATAGTTTGAATGCGTTAGAAAGAGATACAATCTCAGTGTTCCGCATTACCGCTATTGTTTCCTTTTGTTCAAATTTTGCAACTTCGAGCATCCGATGTCATTGATGTAAGTGTGGCAACGTCGCGCGTGCAGTAAGTAGTTTAAAGTGTGTAAAAGTAAATATGTAACTTTTTATTTAAATCGTGGGATATTTTTCTATTTTTTTAATTAATCCCGGGATTTGTAGCATATCCACTTTATTCTTTCGCTGTATGAAATCAGTGTAAGTACATGAATAACTCTACCTAATTCCGACCTCTGCTAATTATTGATCTCATCTATTTTTGGTTGATTAAAAATATTACATATAGCTGTGATGCCAAGTTCCTAATAAAAGTTATATTTATAGTAAACTTATTTGTTTTATTTTAACCAGTAATAGTTGATTATACTATTTTTAAATACCATAATAAGCTACCATACTTAATTTCCATGTTGTTAGACCAAACAGTGCAGCGGCTTCTCAGACCGCACGTCACCAGTTACGTTACATAATAACCATGTCACCAGTTAAAGGATAAGGTTGGTTTTCCTAATAAAAAACTCGCTCAACAGTGATTAAATTTAAGAGGCGTTTATAAGTAAGGGGGTATAAGTATTATGGACCTATCTTAATATGACACTTAGAAATTGATAATTCTGCAACTATTGAATGTCACTCAACTGATCTCATCGAAGAATGTAAGCAACATCTACAGTACTCACAGAACGACCTCACAATACTTACTTTTAATATTAGGAGTTATCAACATAACTTTGCTGACTTTTCATCTGCTCTCAAACGCTTTAACACTGATTTTGACTTGATTATTTTAACCGAATGTTGGTTAAGTGAAGGCTCTATAATCGAATCTCTGCCTGGGTATACAGCAACTCGGTCTCAAGCCCAAACGAATAAAAGCGGCGGTGTCGTCATCTATTTAAATAATAAGTGGGATAACTACTCAACTCAAACCTTTATTATAGATGCAGACAGTCTGCTCATAATACTTAATCATAATATAGCTTTACTAGGAATTTACAGATCCCCGGCTATAAAAAACCTAGATAACTTTTTAACCAGCCTTGACAAAACTCTAGAGAGTTTAAAAAAATATCCTATAATAATTGTTGCTGGCGATATCAATATTGATATAATAAACAAATCATTCAATACATACACAGACTACTTAAACGTCATGGCAGCCCATACTTTAATCCCAGCTATAACTAAACCAACCAGAAATAGTGCCTGTCTCGATCATATATTTATTAAATCGCCCTTTAAATGCTCTGGCATAGTTTGTAAATGCTCAGTAACGGACCACGATATAGCGATTGCCACTACCTCTCTCAACCAAAAACTTAATAACTTTAGGACACCCCGCTACAAACTAAAAACTAACACTGAGGCAGCGGCCGCAGAGCTAAATAAAATATCTTGGTTAGAAGTTTTAAGCGATAAGTCTACAGACTCTGCTGTCAATTCTTTTATAGATATTTTCACAAAAACAATTCAAGCTCACTCTCACAAAATCAAAATAAGCCGAACCCGTTTCAACATTAAACCATGGATTAGCCCTGGCCTTATTAGGTGCATGCGCCACCGAGATAGCCTACACCTTGAAGTCCGTAAGTTTCCTCATGATGACATGCGACGACTAGTTTACATCCGGTACAGAAACTTTTGCAACAATCTATTAAACAAGTTAAAAACTGAATATCACAGTAATAGAATACAGACAAATCAAGATAACCCTAAAAAACTATGGAAAACTCTTAAAACAATAATACAGCCAAACTCTAACAATAACAATCCCTTAATAAGCAGTAGTAAGTATCCTTCTACTGCTCTAAATAATTGCAATTCTTATTTTACTTCGTTGGGTAAAAATCTGTCGGACCACATACTCTCGGACCTTAATGAAACACAGGAGTCTCTTGCGGCGAAATACAAACGACATACTTCCCCTAGCTCTTCTTTTTTCTTCCATCCCGCTAACCATGAAGAAATTGACATGTATATCTCTCAACTCAGTAACGACAGCGCACCTGGACCCGATCAAATCAACCCACGTTTAATCAAAGACTTGAAAAATTCCATTATTAAACCCTTTACCCACCTTATTAATTTAAGTCTAAAGTCTGGCACCTTTCCCGACCGCTGGAAGTCTGCAGCAGTTAGCCCCATTCATAAAAGTGGTCCAACAGATTTACCAGATAACTACAGGCCCATTGCACTCCTTGATATTTTCTCAAAAATTTTAGAAAAGTAGTAAACTCACGATTATCTAAATACCTAGAAAGTAACAAATTTATTTCAGACAAGCAATTTGGTTTTAGAAAAGGAAAGTCCACCGAGGACGCAGCTAGACTATTAACTAACACAGTTGCTTCGTCAATAGAAAAAGGAGACCACAATCTAGCAGTTTTCATAGACTTAGCAAAAGCTTTCGACACGGTGTCAACTGTCTTACTACTTAAGAAATTAGAATCAGTTGGTGTCAGGGGAAATGCGTTGCAGTGGTTTGAAAGTTATCTTTCAAACCGCCGCCAGTTTGTTAAGATCCAGGATACTACTAGTGAATCCCTCCCTATTACATTTGGTGTCCCGCAGGGTAGCATTCTCGGCCCAACCCTGTTTACGCTTTACATTAATGACATAGTTGAGCTCTCTCTCCCAAACGCAGATATAATATCCTACGCTGATGATACTGTAATTATATTTCAAGCCTGCAATTGGGAAAAAGTATTTCATCTCGCAGAAAGTGGTCTCATTGTAATAGCAAACACTCTAAAACAAAATCTGTTGACACTTAACGTAAAAAAAACTAAATACATGACATTTTTCAAAGCCCAAGCTTCCAACCCACCTAACACTTATAAACTCAAATTTCACACCTGCAACACAAGAACTTCCCCAATGCAATATACTCGTAACTGTACATGTCAACTTTTAGAACGAGTTAAAACCTTCATTTACTTAGGTATCTCTTTGGATGAAAATTTAACATACAAATCCCATCTTAGCCTATTATCATCTCGTGTGAGGAAACTTATTCATGTTATGAAAAAACTTAGAGACGGGACCCCTCCTCACGTTCTTTATTTAGTATTTCATGCACTATGTCAATCAATTCTACAATACGGTATATTAGTATGGGGAGGTGCCTGTAAATCTTCGTTTATTAATATAGAGCGATCACAAAGAGCGGTCCTTAAGGTAATGCTCAGAAAGCCTTATCGCTATTGTACAGATTTACTTTACAAAGACCTTCCTATACTTCGAGTCAGACAACTATATATTCTTAAAGCTACACTATTAATTCACAAATCAGTAAAAAATAGACCTGACTACCAGGAACTTATTTCTAAGCGAGTCTTCTCTATACCTATTCCCCGTACCACATCTTTGTTAGCCAGACATAGCTCTTTCTTTCTGCTTCCCCGTATCTACAACGTAGTTAACAAACAGGTTAGTATTGTTAATCACTCACTCTTCTCGTGTAAAATACTTGTCAAAAAATGGCTTCTAGAAATGTCATACCTTGAAACTGAGGCAATTTTATAAGGAAAACCTTTTTAGACCCACTGACAAACACACACTCACTCACATCCACTTAAATACGAACTCACACATCCACTCACACACATATACACACAATTACATAATATTTTAATTTTGTTTTATAGTCTCTAATTATTTTTTTAAATAATAAGTATAATACAAATAAAGTCATATAAAACCTTTGTAACAATGATAGTTATCAAGCATCTATAGCACCATTTACCTATGTCAAAACTCTGGTTTCCAAGATACAAGCTACGGCTTAGTTTGGAAACCACTGCCCACATTTAAAATAAGTCACTTTAGTATATAGTTTACCGTGTAATAGTTATGTAAGTTATCTTAAGATTTAAAGTGTAACTTTCTGTTGGACAATAAATAAACTTAAACTTAAACTTAAAACACATTTTTTTTTATAACAAACTGGCAAGTCTGTACATATTCGTAGCTCAGAAGATATATATGAAAGGTAACTAAAAACTAAATGTTAAATAAAAAAATAAACTTAAATGAAACTCATATTACATTGACACAACCAAATATTGTCTTAATTCAGGAGTCAGTTTAATATATGTAAAACTTAGCTCTAATAAACAAGGACACGCCAACACAGTGATTGTTGTAAAACTTATTATTTGTACTAAAACTGGACTCGCATATACCAAAGTCGGAATTCCGTAGTCGTGTAACAAAATGTTGAGATAACTCCGTCCTCTGCAACTGTCACTGTGTTACAATGAACATGGCTGACCATTATACTGTGAGATAATTACTTAACTCTATTATTTTAATTTAATTCATTCTTATTGCCTTTGCTTTTTCGATTAAAATGTAAACTTTTAAAAAGGCTGAGGTAGAATGCAGTGTCCTTAATTCTTTTATTAGATTTACCAGACAAAAATGTTATTTGTTTAACTCTTAATTTAAAATGACAGTCTAACATACGTACAGTATGGAGACATTGATAATACGATTGGTTTTTAAAGAAAGACAGCAAATCAATGAGTAAGAAGAGTATATCCGATTACCGAAAATAGCTGAATAATTTTAGCATAAGTTTTGAAAATTATCACATTAAAATGTATATTTTGGCGTTCGGCATAAGGTTGAAATTATAAATGATTGAATCCCTACTTACTTCTATTTGACATTGTATGTTTCATCATGTCTTACTAAGGATTTAATTAAATTCCAAGATCTAGGAAGTGCCAAACATCACTTATTTTCTAATGAACCAAATATACACGAATGGGTAGTGATGAGGTGTACTATCATCGTATGACTAATAGCTGACTTGCCTAGACGGCCACTTTTCTGGTATCCGTTGATGAAAGTACAAAAAAACAGAGGTAACTTCACTCATTTTCTAATGGCTGGTTTTAACATAACATAACATTAAAAAAATCATTAATGTCACTCATTTCAAAACCAGCCATTAGAAAATAAGTGACATTAATGATTTTTTTTCGGAACTTTGAAGTGTCTGTTACGCAAAACGGCTGACGCAAAATGTCTGGCAGTTTCGGTTATGGATCCTTAACGATCTTGTTTATAATATATGTTAAAACCAGCCATTAGAAAATGAGTGAAGTTACCTCTGTTTTTTTGTACTTTCATCAACGGATACCATAAAAGTGGCCGTCTGGGCAAGTTAGCTATTAGTCATACGATGATAGTTCTCCCCACCACTACCCATTCGTGTATATTTGGTTCATTAGAAAATAAGTGATGTCTGGCACTTCCTAGATCTTGGAATATTAGAGCTGTCATTGCACTTCGATAAAAAGTCGTTGCAGTGCAACAAAATATAGCACTTATTTTTAACATTATAAAATATAATTTCAAAATCATCAATAAATTATAATCTCACTTTCTCGCTTCCTCATTGTTGTCTGTCTTTCTTTAAAAGCCAATCATATTATCAATGTCCCCATACTGTACGGACGTTCGTATATTAAAGTTTCTTCGTTTACTGATTTACAAGCCTCCTCTAAATATTGTCTAGCAAACATGGCATCGAAAGGTAGCTATGAAATAGCTTCAATTTGTCGCCTTTTAAAACCAACAGTGCCAGTTTTAAAACCTGATCCCCGAATGCAACAACAGCAAAATATCAAAGTATTATAAAGCAAATCATTTTTTTTTAATTCTCTTTCACAAATAAAAATTCCCTAAACTGAACATTTCAAAAAGTTACAACGCATAATAAGTAAAAGCATTAAATCACGCCAAACAAACTTCCAACCTTCAAAACACATTAAGTACATCTAAATCAGCGTTTTAAAATCCAAATATTTACTCAAAAAGGTTGACTACATGAAAAATTATTGTAGATGCTCATTAATCTGCCTGGAAAAGGTTGAGGGCTTGCACGGCTAGTAATGGAGTTCTGTTGTTAGACCTCAAACGCGAAGTTGTCCCAACCCTTGGTTGTATAAAACAGCTGAGCCGGGGTAGGAATGTAATATTTTATTAATACTTATGTGCTTGTATGAAAACCCTTTATTTACATAAAAAGTTGTAAAGTAAAGAAAATTTGTAGTGCGTTAATGATACTAATGTAAGAAAAGGCTTGTCATTTTGTTTATTATTTAAGAATTGAATAAAAAGGCTATTTTTTTGAGAATTGCAATATAGTATAACATAATAAGTCGTTTATCTCAAACGTTTGAAAAAATAGTTGTAGTTGCTTTCCCGATTCAAAACATTAAGTTCAATTACAAAATGATCAGTCGATTTAAGAATCTCTTTTATGATAAAATATCTCTCCATTTAATTTTAAATCCTAATTTTCCACTAATTCGTCAAAGCTTCAATGCCACTCCGTAATAATGTTGAACTACGGTAAGCCTCAGGAAAAAGGGTCCTTAAAAACTTTGGAACAGTGCAAGGTCTGTCGAATTACACGGCACATTATGTTTTCACTACTTTTAGCTTAGTTTTATAGGAGTAGGGATAATTTTAAGCAAGTCCTGTGGGTAAAACACGTTTGAGGTTCTTTGTTGAGTTATTTTAAGGTAAATTTACTCGAGGCTTACATTTGCAAGTTTACAATTTTTTACTACAGTTTTATAGGGTCACGTGAGGCTAAGGGTCATCAGAGATAAATGACTCTCGCGCCTCAAAGGATGCTTTATGTTTTGGCATTAGCCTTTTTAGGGTACGCTGGGAATAGTTATGCATTATTTTTGTTTATATCAAGCGCGAAACATCTATTGCTGAAGAGTGCGCTTTTGTGGTATTCTTATTGTGCGCAATGACGTAACGTATGAGAAGAAATAGGTAATTTTAAAGGTGAAGGAAAGATAATGGATATTGCACAAATGCAAAAAAAAAATTGTAAATTGCGGCTTGATTTGCCTTTATCCTTGTCAAAGCTCCATTACAGTTTACAGCGAAAATGATAGTAGTTACACTTAAAACACAATATAAGAAAATAAATTGAAAAACAAAAATAATATTTTAGGTTTTAACTCATTGACAGGTTACATAATTTTCTAAAATCACTAACTCGACGTATACGATTTAGTTAATAATTTAAAAAAATTAAACTTTTAGGTGGTAGACGACCTCGGTGGCGCGCCGATAGAGCCAGCGGCTGCCGCGCATGAGGTTGTGGGTTCGATCCCCACGCAGGACAATAATTTGTGAGATCCACAAATTATTGTCCTGAGTCTGGGTGTTCTATGTGTCCGTTAATTGATGTTTGTAAAAGTCCCCGCGACACAGGGCATGATCCCTAGTGCGGGAGTTTATTTAAAAAAAAAAAAGGTATTGAACATTAATCTGCAACGATAAACCCTACTATAAGTATTAAGAAAGGTAACAGTATATAGATATGAACGCAGGTGTAAGCTACTACCTTTCCTTGGTAATCCTTCAGCCGTCGTTTTCTCCCACGAGAAGGATTAACTTGAGCTTAAAACCTCTTTAATTATAGTATGATGTCGAAGCTACTGCTACTTAGTACATAATAGTACTTTAATGTTTATTTTAGGATTTTAACTAAATCTTATTTTATAGAGCGCTGTCATGGACCATTTATGTCCTACTTCAAGGATGGCTTACTAAAGTGTAATTTGGAAACTTGGTCTTAGATACTACACTAACCAGAGAAATTGATATAAATGTGTGTGTTTGGTTAGACTTCGAACAGAAATATAAGAAAATAGCTGCCCCGTGCCCACTTCGTTGGGCGGCGAAAAAAACGCGTCACTTTTTAAAAGATATTTCATTACTGCTCCGCTCCTATTAGTCATAGCGTGATAATATATAGCCTATGACACTCCACGATAAATGGACTATTCAACACATAAATAAATTTTTAAAATCGGTTTAGTAGATCCAGAGATTACCCCCTACAACGTCACAAACACACAATCACACAAACAGACAAACTACTATACCTCTTTATAATATTAGTATAGATAATATTAAAAAGCTTTTTTTTAGGTTTCAACTACATTACATTGACAGTTAACATACTTTTCATATAATATAACTATAATATTACTAACTCTCCAAGGGTATTAGGCATTAATGTGCAACGATAAACCCTACTATAAGTATTAAGAAAGGTAATAGTATATAGATATGAACGCAGGTGTAAGCTACTACACTTTCCTTGGTAATCCTTCAGCCGTCGTTTTCTCCCACAAGAAAGTTTAACTTGAGCTTAAAACCTCTTTAATTATAGCATAATGTCGAAGCTACTGCTACTTAGTAATAGTATAGTTATTATTTATTTTAGGGTTTTAACTTAATCTTATTTTGTAGAGCGTTGTAATGGACCATTTATGTCCTACTGCAAGGAGGGCTTACTAAAGTGTAATTTAAAATCTTGGCCTTAGATACTACACTAACCAGGTAAATTGATATAAATGTGAGTGTTTGGTTAGATCTCGAACAGAAATATAAGAAAATAATATTAAAAAGGGGATTTTTTCAGGTGTCAACTATATTATATTGACAGATAATATACTTTTAAAATATAACTATAATATTACCAACTCTTCAAGGGTTTTAAATATTAATCTGCAGCAATAAACCCTACTATACTTATTAAGAAAGGTAACAGTATATAGATATGAACGCAGGTGTAAGCTACTACCTTTCCTTGGTAATCCTTCAGCCGTCGTTTTCTCCCACGAGAAGGATTAACTTGAGCTTAAAACCTCTTTAATTATAGCATTATGTCGAAGCTACTGCTACTTAGTAAATTAATTGTATAGTTAAGATTTATTTTAGGATTTTAACTAAATTTTATTTTGTAAAGCGTTGTATGTAAGAGCAACAATGTCCCAATGCAGGGACAGCTGACTTAAATGGGACACATTATTTCTTATAGTCATCTTCGAAAGTGATGGTAGTTATAAATCCACGTTCATGTATTCAAAGAATATGTTGCATTTAAATATTTGTGGCTGTTTCAATTCAAAGTGTCTATAATATGAAGTATTGATACACAATAAAGCTCAATATTCCTTACATGTATTGTCCAGAGATACCTTTAAGTTATTTGCTTTCATGCTCCGCTATTTCAAGCAATAAGTTACCTACAATTCGACAGCTATGGAACGCCCAATTCCACTCCTGTTTGATCTAGTACCAAAATAAATACTAGTAAAGTTTAGGTATTGTATCTATATAATACCAACTATTATTATGAAGTAAAATTTATTATTATATTGTAATTTAAATGATTTGAAATTATTGCCTAAAAGTAAAATGTTTGATTTTTTGTATTATAAAAATACACTGATAGCTTCACCTAATTTTTAGTGTGGTTTGCGACCACTAAAGAGAATACCCCATTTGGACGCCCTTACAAACCTTAAAAAGCATGGTCAAAATATTAGTGTACTATGCCCGATAAGTAAAGTTGTGGCCACAGATTTTAATGAATTTTGTTTTAAATTATTAAATTAGTTACTTTAATAAATATTTAAGCAGATAAAACTTTTGTAAGCAAATCATAATGCACTCTGTATAAAAATTAGTTCTTCTTATTCTATTAAAACAATAATTTTAATTAAAAATTTCTTATAGTTGAGATTTACGTAAGCCACGTGACAAGAAAGACAATTTCTAAGCTCATTTTACCACCACATTAATAGTCCAGTAATCATTGTGCATACATACATACATACATAAACTCACGCCTTATCCCGGCCGGGGTAGGCAGAGACGACAGAACGCCACTTGTCACGATCCTGGCAAACAGATTCGGCCTCGTCCACATTCATTAAGCGAGTCATACATGCGCGTCGGTTACGAGTGCTCTTTATTTGGCCTTTCTCCAATATGCAACCTATCTGGTCACCATATGTTTTCCGGGGCCTACCAATCATCGTGCAGTAAACTACTAACATCTATTTTAAATATTTTTACATTACTAATAGTACAGTAAATAGTACTTCTACTTTAAACCATTTCTGCATTACTGTACTACTGTATTCATGTATCGTAAACAAACTTTATCCCAATAACAGCAGGGACGCCGTTTCATAAACTATACCATATAGTTTTTATTTTATGACTAACTAGCTTTCCCGCGTAATTCGTACCGCTACGATATTTGAAAATGGATTGCCAATTTTACTAGAGCTAGCTTTTGCGGTTTAGTTATAACAATGTTAAAATGTTTTGCGGTGTACGCTGGTTTTGTACAACTTTTTGTTCATTTATCTTTTCGTGACGTAACGTAAACAACAAAAATACTTTTGTAAATAATTTCATTAACATTTTAAATCAGTTTTCTTTAGGTTAACATGCCATTTTATATACCCGACGTTTCAATCGAATTTCATCGACCATAATCAAGAGTAGACTAGTGCTTTGGCTCCTGCAAATGACTGCTAACACTTTGTGCTGGTTTTTGGAAATAACGCAAAAGACCTATTACTTATTCTAAAATAAAGTTTGAAGTTGACTGGTTTAAAGCCGAACGAGTAAGAACAATACAAAATTACAATTTTCAAAAAAGTTTTAAACGCACGTCGATGTCGCAAAATGACGTATTTATTATAAACGCTTATTGGCGGAATCAGGATGAATTATAATTTAAAAAAAAATTGTTTTGAATTTAAATATATTCTAATAATAACATACGAGGAAATACTTTTAATTATGGAAACCTCGTTAGCTAAACCAAGAGGTTTATAAAAAATAAATTTCCTAGAGAAGAATAAATAAAATTAACTGGAAATTTCATAACGTTGACGAAACGACATCTATATAAAGATATCTCAGTTATCTGTTTAGCGATGCTTTGATATAGGAGAATATAACAGGTTTCTGGAAGCTGTACAGTATATTTAAGAGAAAGCACCGGAAAAGCTTATAATTATTTCCGATTAAACGCCCTGCTCATGAAACAAAGGCGTGAGAATTTAATGTGAATGGAATGAGAACGTAAGACCATCCTGTAATCTTTTGAGAAACAAAACAGTATAAGATCTAAACGTCAGTGAGAACCAATTAGCAAAATAACTATATACACTACAGACATACGCAATTGCTGGGTACAGGGCAGAACAATGATTGTGTGGCAGTTGCTTGGGGTTTGTGGCATTAAAAAGTGTTGCAGTCAACAGAGCTAAATTAAAGATCAGTAGTAGTGCTTATGCTTTATCCATGGGGTGACGGAGTAAGAATACAATATGTCCCACGGGTGTCTTAAAAACTGACTAAAGACCTATCCGTTAAAGTTATAACGTTAGTACGAATAAAAAGAAGGAAAACTTGAAATTAAACCTTATACCAATCCATCTAGCAAACGTGGTATTAGTAGGCCAAGTATCTCTCCTTCACGGGAGGAGGCCCGTCCCTGCAGTAGGACATTAATGGGCTGTTATGATGAGTAGAACTTATAGTGAAAAGTCACTATATAGATCCGCAATCTTGTAAATATACTAAACCTATCTAGTAGCAACGAGAAAGGCTATGATCATCTTTCGTATATCTCCAAAACATTAGAACGCTCCATTGGAAGATCCGTTTAGAGCTTGGACTGTGGCAAATTTATGTCAACGGCGATTATATCACGCGGATCCAATTTACAGACGACATTGTGGCCAAAACTGAATCCTTAATACAATGTTCGGTGGCCTAATGCCGCTCAAACTTGAAATATAACAAGAGTAAGCTTGTTGTAAATGTCCATGTTATACCTATTTATATCACTTATCACACACTTTACACTCAGAGGTAAGTCAAATATCCGAAAAAAGTCACTTCTCGAATCACACACGGAACGGATGCAAAGTCGGAAAATATTTTACGAATGTGTGTTGCCGTGGCTTTCAACAATGGGTATTAAAATGACGAAATATGAATGTCAAAACAAGCGCACATGGTGAAAAAACAAGAATCGAAAATGTAACTACTCATTTTCATCTCGTGGTTATCATAAAAAAAGGAAATTTGATAAACGAAAGAAATCTCCTAACCATCTTGATTTCAGTCAGCTGATCGATTACTTGTCTAATGATGAAACAATGAAGGGACGTTAAGTATTAGTGTATAATTAATACACCACATAGTCAAATGACGACACAATTCTCTGCGTCTTGTTCTGCGCTGCTGCGGAGGTAGTCAGCCTTTTTCATGCCCTCTTCTTTTAAAATTCTTCCATTTTTTACCCATGGCAATACATAAAAGGATATCTGGTAAAACAGCTCTCACTCGAATAGCGGGTTGGTGGGGAGTGAAGGGGCCGCCCTTCACTCCCCATCAACCCGCTATTTGAGTTGGAGTTTACTAACATCCGTGGGCTCCATTCAAACCGTCCACCATCATCTCGAGACGGCACAACCGGCTATGCTTTTTCTGACTAAGACGCAAATACGTCGCCCTGATGACACGTCATATCTGCACTATCCAGGCTACGTGCTGGAGGAGCATTTTTCCGCTAAAGCGGGGGTATGCCTTTTCGTTAGGGCGGATGTTTGCTGTCGTCGTCTGCGCTGCCTTGAGGATCCTTCCCTTTCTGTCCTTTGGGTGCACGTGGATCTTGGCTGCTTGAGCCGTATCTACGTGTGCCTTTACCGATCCCACAAAGGAGATAACGAGACCACTCATCTCTTTGACCATCTGAGTCGAGCGGCAGATGAAGCTCAGGAGCGGTATCCGAACGCTGAACTGGTTTTTCTGGGAGATTTTAATGCCTACCACGAGGAGTGGTTGGGGTCTCTTAGAACTGACCATGCGGGTCGGACTGCCCATGCATTCGCTCTCACGCATGACTTGACTCAACTGGTACTCCAGCCTACAAGGATACCGGATATTTCAAGTCAGGCGCCCTCTTTATTGGACCTCCTGCTCACGAGTCACCCAGATCAATACAGTGTTTTGGTCTGTGCCCCTTGAGGTTCATCCGATCACTGTTTGGTCTGCACTTCAGTGCCCTCAGCTGTTCTTCCCCGCGTTGCAAAAACGATAAGATGGTTGTGGCATTACTCGTAAGCAGACTGGGATGGGATGCGTGAATATTTCGCATCTATTCCTTGGGCTACACGGTGCTTCAAAAATAGGGATCCGTCGGAAACTGCCTCTGCTATAACTGGTGAGATCGTTCTGGGTATGGAATATTATATTCCATACAGAGATGTCACCAGTTCCAACAGAAATCGTTATTGGTTCAATAGTGAGACAAAAGATGCCTTTGCTCATAAACAGACTGTTTACCGTGCTTGGAGCTGAGCTCAAACCTCTAACGATCCAGACGTCGATCGCCTAAAAGCAGCTTATAACAAAGCCACTAAGGAGTGTAAGAGGGCTTACATAAGGGCGGATGCTCAGCGCGTCGAGCGCTTTGGGCAGGAATTACTATCGCATCCTACTGGAAGCCGTAATTACTGGCGACTCGCCAAAGCTGTGCAAGCAAATTTTTGCCAGTCTTCATTACCTCCGCTGAGATATCCCGATGGATCACTGGCCCACGACCCTCAAGAGAAAGCAAACCTGCTAGCGAATCTCTTTGCAACCAACTCCAGGGTCGACGACAGTGGTGTTACTCCGCCGACAATAACGAGCTGCGATTCGTTGATGCCTGACATCCGAATCAGGCAGCGAGACATTCTTGCGGAACTACGTTCGCTCGATGTTCGGAAAGCCAGTGGACCGGACGGTATACCCGCGGTAGTGCTTAAAAACTGTGCGGCCGAGTGATCTCCTGTACTAACGCGTTTGTTTCGCCTGTCTTATTCAACTGGAATAGTTCCCGTGGCATGGAGAGAGGCGAATATTCAGCCGGTCCCCAAAAAGGGAGACAAATCTGATCCATTAAACTATCGACCTATAGCCGTAACCTCAGTTCTCTGCAAGGTGCTAGAGAAAATTATTAACTCACAATTGGTGCGGTACCTGGAGGATCACACTTTAATTAACGATCGTCAATATGGCTTTAGAGCGAAACGATCAACAGGTGATCTTCTAGCACACGTCACGCACCTTTGGAGTGAGGCTATAGATAAGCATGGTGAAGCGCTGGCCATCAGCCTTGATATATCTAGGGCCTTTGATAGGGTCTGGCACCGGTCTCTTCTTTCCAAGCTTCCCGCATACGGCTTGCCATCCCAACTATGCATCTGGATTTCCGCGTTCCTGCATGAGCGCCGTATTCGAGTCCTCTGCGACGGTTCGGCCTCCCATTTCTTGAAGATAAACGCCGGTGTGCCCCAGGGGTCCGTCTTATTGCCCACGCTGTTTCTTCTGCTTATCAATGATATGTTGAACCTAGGGAACATTCATTGTTATGCAGATGATAGCACAGTACATGGCAGTTTTTTTGGTCACCCTGCGGCCAAGCAAGCACGTGTTGAAGAACAGCGGAGAGAGCTTGTCATTGAGCTCGACCGGGTCCTGAACCTCATATCCCAATGGGGTGAAGAGAATTTGGTGGAGTTCGGTGCCAAGAAGACACAGGCGTGCGCGTTTTCTCCAAAGCGGTCTCCATTCCTTCCCCTTCCTTTTCTTCAGAACACTCAATTAACGCTTCGAGGAAACCTGAGTATCCTTGGTATGGACATTCGCCGAGATCTTAACCCCAAAGAGTATATCGAGAGCATTATCAAAACAGCATCACGTAAACTCGGAGTTTTGAACAGGGTGAGGAGGTTCTTCGCGCCGGGGCAGCTGTGTCTTTTGTATAAGACTCAAGTTCGCCCCTGCGTGGAGTACTGCTCTCACCTCTGGGATGGCTCTGCACAGTACCTTCTAGATGCTCTTGATCGGTTACAGCGGCGAGCTGTGCGTATCATTGGGTGCCCAGAAGTATCCAAATCCCTTGAGCATTTAAAAAAAAAAAAAAAAAATTAATTAATCTAGCCTTATGTTTATACAAATACAAATATATTTATTGTTCAAAAGAGTTCACATAATTGAGATAGATCTCTGCTCTCCATACTTAGATTCCCTGTGTCGTGGAAACCAATTAGTTTATAAACCAAAAGTAGTTATAAATAACATACAAACAACGCAATACCAAGATAAAGCTGACCATTCATCAGTCGACATCAGAACTCCACACCTCAGCAGGCTGACGACAATTGTTGCAACAAACCGTCCTCGTTGTCGCTAACAATGCTACGGGAATGTTAATTGCTGTCGTTTGTCGCGAGACACTGATAAATGTTGACGCTTGTCACTTGGAGATTCGTTTTATTTATACGCACTAGGTGGGACAAACGTTGCAGTTATTTTGAAAAAAGCGGAAACACTAGTATAGATTAAAATCAATCATTTAAACATTTCAAAAATGGTCACAAACTATATCTAATCCCAAAACAAGACGGCAGATCGCACAATTTACTTTGGTGTGGAATTTGAGTCAAGTTGCTCAAGTTGTCAACAAATGTTGCTGACGGATATACGTCAGCAACATGTGTACAAACAACTAAAACACAAGGAAAATGAAAAATCGGAAACTTACATTTTAATTGACGCCGTACCTGGATTATTATACTAACGTATTTACGTCAAAAAGAACTTTGTTTTCAGTGTGTACATTTTGATGATAGTTCAACACACGCCGCCAATCGGCTGCGCAGCGACCACGAGCGGTACCTCAAGCACTTCCGAGATACGCTCAAGCAAGAGCTGCGGCTGCTCCAGCAGGTATAATACTCTGTGAAATAGAGTGCTTGTTACAACAACAAAATTTTATAATTTTACTTCTCCAACAACACAATAACACTGTATTAAAAAAAATTAAAAGTCGTAACAAGGAAAACGAGTAATTCAAACCGCAACATTTTTACAAGCTAGTAAGTGAACATTCCCGCGATTCTCGCTCGTATATAATCTTGTGAATAGAGCAAGATTCACCGCAAACATCTTGCAGGCATCTCTACAATTTGATAGAGCTAACCGACGACGATATTTTTAATAGAGTTAGCCTCCTTGCTGGATATATTGAAGTCATTTTATGTTTTATTGTTCTTTTACGAAATTTTTGTTGGAATGAAACTGAAAGATTGCTCTTAGATGATTATATTTTTTTTCGTTGTTTGTTTTTTTTTAAATGTTAGCTATATTTTATTTCTTTGGATGAAAAGATTATTTGTTAACCTTACTGATTGTAGTTTTTTGAACTTGACTTTAAACAGTGCAACTAACGGCTACTTTTAAATAAGCAATTTAATATAATTTTATATCTTAACACGTTCCCAGTGCAGTGTACTATATATGGTACACGTGCATTGTTTTACTATTGTGTCTGCTGGCGGCACCGTGAAAGGGTTAAAATCCTCAAGTTTTCTTGATCTTGTCTTACTCTTAAGGTCTCAATCTGAAAGAGACAGTGATTTTTTTGGCTTCACCTATAAGACCAATCATAATGTCAAAATTACTTCAGAAAGGACTCCCTACAATAGTTTGTCTACTGGAAGATTGTGACGGTGGCAAAGGGTCGTCTGGCCCGAAGTCACGCACGGCTACCGATGAAACCTGAGATAGTTTATTTAATATGGCAGTTGATTTTCTTTATGCATACTTATACCCGACAGAAGAAAGATTAACCAATTTTGGCACGTATGTAGGAATGTTAAATTTTTGCTATGTCTATGTAGATATTTGTACAAGTAGGAATTAATTGAGATACATTTTTCATTATTACTTACGCAAAATTTAATATATAAAGACTTATCCGGACATATTATTTTTAAAGCGAATGTATTAAAAAAAATTCTAGTTAGTATCCAGGTTCAAGACAATCATATTATTCGGTGAAACACACAAAATCGATCTTCGAGGCAGTTTTGATTAAACGTACATGAATTGTGAAAAAAATACTATTAATTAACTTCGAGTCTTAGTACGCTCTTCGAGATAATGCCTATATAATGCAAATAATGAAAACCTGACATTCCAACCCGTCAAACTACCAAGGTGAAAGTAAACTCGATCTCCGATTTCCATATCTGCAGTAGGACATCTAGGAGGTCTGTAATGATGAATAAAGTTCAGACGAAATCAATACAATAAAACAAGCTAAAAGATTCTTAGATTAAAAAGTATCTCACGGACCGGAAAGAGTAAGTCATTTAAGATAATATTATCTTAATTAAAATTATTAATTTATAAAGCAAAAGTTTAACATCAAAATTATTAATAAAATTGAATATTAAACATGGACAGAAGTATCTGTCAAAGACACAAAACACTTTTCAATGTCGGAAATTAAAGTTAAGATTGAAGCTTTGAGATTTATTTTGTTAAGTAATAATTTTAACAGGTTTAGAGACATGGCCTCAAGTACCGTAACTTACTTGTTAATGTTTAAATTTAAAGTACATTAAGGCATTATTATGAAGTATTAATTGTTTTACAGAGCTCTGTTACTTTTGGTTTGCCCTTTGCGAGAAAGTTTTTGAGGTTTTCGTTACATTTTTGGTGACTTATAGTCTGTTAGTTATATATTGTTTGCTAGTGTAACTTCTTTATGTACGTGTGTCTGTACATAATTTTGTACCAATGCCACGCTGAACGGTAATAGGTGCAAGTATCGTACTTGACAGGATATAGGTTTAGGACTGGAGATGGTTCTTACTCAGGTCTTGCACTAGAAGTACCAAGTTATAGATCGGAAACAGGCATAATTTCCTCATGTAGGTCCGTTAAAACAATTGCTACTATAAACTAGGTGCAAGAATCGTACTTGGCATGATGCCAAGTTGGTAGGAAAAGTCAGTCTTATTACCAAAAATTATTCACTTGAATCATTGTGTGATGAGGCAGCAACTATGGATAAACACAGAAATATCTCCAATTAACAAAAAAGTGGCACCATCACCATCATTTGCCTTCTCAAAAGTAGTTAAAACACCGTACCAAACTGATTAACATCACCACTAGATCAATAAAAAAGGTTTCAACTAAACATTAACATGGTCGCGTCACTAGTAGTTAATGTCTGTTCTTACAGTAGACAATGACAAAGTCGGCAACTGCGACAGATTAGTGAGCCAGTACCCAGCCAAGGATTTAGCTAACGAGTTCAGGATCTGGACTTGAAAACGTGTGAACTAACATTAAGTTTGTGCTTAACTAGACAGGTAATATAATGTTATTTATGCTGCTTTTAAGTTACTGCCAAGCAGGTGACAGGTGTACATTTTGTAAATGTAAGATTTCTTAAACATTCGTTAACTTCTTCTGAATAATGTATTACAAGCAAGAAAAAAGGTTACAAATATTCGTCAACAGTTTCTAAGAGGGCCTAATGACGTTCCTACATTACCTAATGAACTGTTCGTGTGGGATGACATTATATTTATATACTTTTTCTGTGGTAAACCTTAATAAATAAATAAATATTTTATTAATTCTAATTATAATAATCGATCATGCGTAAGAAAGTGGCATCCGTAATACGCACAGTGAGAGAAAGCAACAATAGCATTCTGAGGGTATTTTCCGAGAGGCTAGAAGGGCCTACAATGGATAGGTTTATCAAGCTACATGTCAGACATGTGGCTTGATAAATCTACCGAAGAATATGTTATTGTTGTGAATGTTATAATATGTATTGTTGCCTTTTATTTTACTACTACTAACATGGTATAAGTTATTTGTATTACAAACATACTAAGTATAGGCCTTTGATGCTTAAAAATAAAAGATTTTTATTTATTTTTTATTAATACAGATATATATATAAATATATATATATTATATAGATATATATATATATATACAGATATTATATTTTGCCCTAAACATGCCATACCAAAGATGCTAAGTGTAAAACTCTTTAACGGACGGTTCTTTAACGGACTTGGTGAAAGGTGGAGACAAATTCTCCAATTTTTCAATTCATTTGGATTTTTAGATGTTTATTGCTTCATATTATTTTAAGTCTCAGAATTATTTAGTTTTTGTTTGAGATGATCACTCCCATGTTGGATTTATAGAAATTTAATTAAGATAGGTTTTTCTATATCGCTTTATATCTAGCTAGCTTCCGCTCGCGGCTTCGCCCGCGTGAAATCAGTTTTTGTCAATCAGAATCAGAATTTGTTGTGAGTGAGAGAGAAGTGAATGTGAGTTTGGCTTTGTAGTTCCCGTTCCGAATCCGTACAGTTCGAATTTCGGGAATTCCGTTTGTAGAAAAAGCCTATACGTAACAAGATTTATTGTATTATCTTCAATTCAACCCCTATTTCACCCCCACACTGGTAAAAAATTCAAAATGCTAGAACATTCAATTTTTTGTAAAAAAAAAATGTTTTTCTTAATAAAAAGTAGCCTATGTTTTTTCTCAGGGTCTAAAGATTGTCTGTACCAAATTTCATCAAAATCCGTTCAGCCGTTTAGGCGTGAAAGAGTAACAGACAGACAGACAGACAGAGTTACTTTCGCATTTATAATATTAGTATGGATTAGCCGCGATCATAAGTAGGTCGTATTTAGAAAATCATATAGGTATTATTGCTACTATAGAATAAGTGATTAACGTAAATATATTGCACCATTGAAGATCCAAATAGATCTCACTTTACCCGCTGATACAAGAAGAAATTAAAATAAAATTGTCACGGAAACTAAAGAAATTTTTGTTAGACTCGTTATGATTTTTGATAATATTACTTATATGATATTAAATTAAATCTCAATTATAAAAGTTAATTGTAGTAGTTAATTTAAAAGTATAAATGTAAATAATTGTTATAGTTAATATTAAGAGAATCAAAGATCTCACAGTTAAACTGGGCAAGCAGTTTTGTGAGGTAATGTATATTAAATATGTGAATCTTTTAAATGCAATAAATAAATAAATGATAATGTAGTTTCTTTCTCATTATCTTTTATTACTGAAATTATAATACTAAAATGACTTAATTACTATTAAGTAATTAAAAATTAATACCAATTGTAAATTAAAATGCTAAGTGCTTTAAAGTTACTAATAGGGCTGATTTTATGACTAGACCTAAATAATTTCTAATTAAGGCTTTTAAGTTTTCAAAAGTACTTGAAAGTTAATTTCGTAATCGTATATTTACTTGCTAATAACGTTTACGTAATTACACACAACCAAAAAAGGTCAACTTCACAGATATAATCGGTCATGGAAAGTAAATCGTTATGACCTTTTAAATTTATCAATAGTTCCACAAACTTTTAGATTTCAGGAGATCAGCTATTAGTTAAATTTTTTATATTCGCTTTTTTAATTAATTTTACCTTTTGTAACTTAGGGTCGTAGCACACATTTAAAAACGGAATGGGATCGACACCGTATCAACTCGAGCCCTTCAGTATTATTTGTATAATGGCTAACGCAGACCTAGACGGCATGGCAAGGGATTTTAATTTTTACTAATGGAAATTCAACCGTACTGTTACAGAAATACGATAAATTGCTATGCTTTAAAATGATGCCGCGGCATTGAAAGGGATTTTTCAATGCCGCGGCATCATTTTAAAGCGGTTGAATTTCCATTAGTAAAAATTAAAATCCCTTGCCATGCCGTCCGGGTCTGCGTTAGCCATAAATCTCCTTACTGCAACGTACACTAATCGGAATCGTAACGTAATCGGATTTTTGACGTTTGACACCAAGGAAAATGGCGAAGCGGTGCGATCCCTTAACCCTGTCACAGTGCCGCCAGCAGACACAATAGTAAAACAAAGCACATGTACCAGTACCATGGTACACTGCACTGATAACGTGTTAACGTTCTGAAATTTGTGCTACGACCCTTACTCGCTCCACGAACAACGCAGGTAATAAATCGTAGCTACTCATCACTTAATCAATAAAAAACCATTAAATGATTCCACAAGTATCTCTAATAACAAAAAAGCCTCCTTTATCTTACTCCACGTTAATGTTCCTGAAGATCATTCACTCACTGTCAATGCCTGATTGACAAGCAAACGTACAAATACACATTAAACAATTTTTTTGCATTTGCAACCCGTATACCCGAAGGATACTTATTATTTGGATAAGGTTTTGACAAATTTAGCTACAAAATACTTACTTGTTTGTGAGATTATACCTACTAAGTAATGAAATATAGTTTTGAAAATGTTGCTAGCTTTAATTTTCTTTAAGTTAGGAATGACTCAATGAGAATATCTTATCTGATACAGCATGTCACGTAAATACTTTATGTAAGAACAAACAACATTATCTTAATCTATATATTTACTACTGTATCTATGTTGAATCTTACCTCAAACGAATAATTGCATTTCAATACAATACCACAAGAGGCATACCCACTGGGTCACAAAAACAAAAAGTACACCTAGGGTCACAACAATTATTTGTGAATCGAAGAAATACTTGTATAACATCGAATTCAAACTCGTGACCTTATTAACAGTAGCTCTGTCAGCCACCGTAGCGCCCAGCCTGTTCAAACTTAATTTAACTTTAAAATGGATAGGTATATCTACATTTAATATTATATTATCAAATTTACTTATTAACCCTCTGATATCACAAGGAACTAATAAATAACCATCCTATGATTTAATGCCAAGGGGGCGAGGGATATTTTTAACAAAATTAACGGGGTGAAAATAATTAATATTAATAATGAACCCTAAAATGAAAATAGAAATGATAGCATAAATCAACCTTATTATAACCCCCAGGAGTGGATGAACAAACGAATCTAGCTATGGCGATTTTTGTCGAAGATAGTTTGCATTATAATTGCATCCTTTATAATCCATTGACGACTTCTGTGACGTAGTGGTTATATAACACGACTGCTACGCAGAGGTCTTGGGTTCGATTCCCGCTCAACGCAAATCTTTGTGTGCATGAACATGATTGTTTGCATTGGTCTGGGTGTTTTCTATGTATGTATTTAAGTAAGTTTATTTGTTGTCTAGTACCCATAGTTCAAGCTCTGCTTAGTTTGGGACTAGATGGCGTTGTGTAAAATTGTGAGGAATATGTAAGAAATAAATTTGTTATTATCCTTTTTGTTTTCAGATTCCTCTTCTCTTCTAATTCTACTTACAAACAGTAACTAACTTACAACAATCTGGTTAATTTAAAATATCCAGTACAACAATATTTCTGAATCGTTAACATATAACAACAATTCGTCGACAAGATATCCAAATCTTATCTCAGCGTTAAAGAAACAGAGCCTCGCAAACCTTAATACCCAACAATTAGTCACCAAACCGGTAGACAACAAACAAATCTTCACTTGAATTTTTCCCCTCTGAACGCAGGTGTTATTCCAGAGTGAAATATAACAGTTGCCAGGAGTTACCGTAAAGCTGAAATTAACTAAACTCCGCTGGGACTGTTAATTTCATTACTCGGCGAACACTTTTTGTGGCATATAATTTCTGCTCGCCTTACACTTTTGGGGTTCTTTAGCAACTGTATGCTAAATGAGGGTAGAAAATTCAAGTAGTTTTTCCCTGTACGTGCAATATTTTTTAATAATAACTTTTACGTTATACTTTATTGTTAGAAGTTCTACTGGAACAATAATGTTTCATGTTTTAAGGTGACAAAATGAAGAGATTTTTTGTAGTTGTTTTTACCTGACTGGTATGGAAGGAGAGTATCTTCTTTATGTGTATTTGATGATTGTACTTTGAAGTTTGTACGACGTTGCCTACATAATTTAAAGGTTAGTGTTATTCTACGGAGTATTATGTGAATTTTAAAATAGTACCTACTCAAGTTATAGAGTAAAATAATTTGGCCTAGAAACCGTATTGGTTATCTTTTTTTTTGTTATCGTTACTCTGGCGAAATGAAGTTATTTTAGGGCTACCTCTGTCTTCAATTCCCGATTGTATGCGTGCTTTCCATTTCCTTCAAAATGAATACCTACTTAGACTACCTGATGCCTGATGGAAAGAAATAGTAGTAATAGTCATATTTATGGCCGTGTTTACTATATAAAAAAAAAAAAAAAAAAAAGAAAGACGCATACCTTTATACATTTTATAAAAAAAAAACTACAAATCAAAAAATCAATTAACTAGCCTATTGCAGTCCACTGCTGGACATGGCCTCTCCCAACACGTGCCACAGAACACGGTCCTGCGCCTTTACGCATCCAGTCCGACCCAGACACCTAAAAAACTACAATTAAAATATTTATGTATACAGAACCAATGCTGTTCTATTTTCATAATAATTGCATAAACATTGTCCAAGGTAATCGTCGTGAAATAAAACGCTCTTACAAACTGAAATATCTTCCACGTTTTGTACTTTTATTTTTTTAGAAAAAGTCTTTTAAATTTAGTATTTTGTTTCTCTTTATATGTGACACTAAAATTTTTGGTGCTTTTGACACCAAAATTCATTACTTTTTATTTTACTACCGTACTGCTTATGAGGTTGCAGATTAAAAGCATAGACCAAATCATAACCTCCTCCTTCTCCCGTGACGGAGGGATACTTGCCCTGCTACGAGTAATACCACGCTGTCCAGACGGGTTAATTAATTTATTTAGTGTTTAATTTCAAATTTTCCTTCTTTTTATTTTGTAAAGATATAGGTATTGACGGATAGTCCCATAATCGGTTTTTACGACACCAATGGGATGAGATGGGGTGGTGACACACTGTATTCTTACTCCGTCACCACACGGAGAAACGTCACTTGTAATAATCTAATCCATATTATTATTGTCCTTAAACTTCACTATACTAAACGTTACGAACCATAATATCTTCAAGCTTTTAAAATAAAGGTAAAACAATCTCTATTTTATTTCCAGAACCACGTCCGTGAGTTCAATCATCACATGTATGGTCTCCTTGGAGGAGGGAGGGGAGGGAGAATAAGTTAAATTACCGCACTTACCTCTCGGGATTATGGAATGCTTCTACTATTTGCTTTCTTCCTTTTAAAACTTAACTGTTTAAAATAATTATTTGATTTTGAAGGTCGTATTGTAAAAATAACACGAGTAGGGATAATTATAATTAAGCCTAACTTAGAAGAAAAATGCAATGAGCAAAAATGAATGTTGTCACCATCATAATAACTCATTTCTAGGGTAAAATAAAAAGGAGTAAATAAAGGTTTGGAAGCAGACATTATGTACCTACGAAAAGAAATAAACAACGAATAAAACTTTATACGAAACCATCTGCCCAGCGTAATATTATAAGCAAGTCCTACAATGAAAGCAGCAGTGCTACATTCATGGTTAGCATAATTTAACGTTGAACTACTTACAGAAAAAATAACACTATTATTTACCTACCAAGCTGTCAACACACAGTGATTTTGAGACAATGAACCAAAAAAACCGAATGGAAGCTTACCGAAGTAAATATGGTTCACAGCACAACCCTTATTTTTTTTGGCTTTCCTTAAACAATAACATGGTTTATCTATAATCTGCTACATAAAATATCGTTATTGGAAAAACTATGAATAAAAACTGAAAACCAATAGTAACTACAGGTGAAGTTACAGTACGGTTGGAATTTTTAACTCTGCTATAAATGTACGGCAATGATCGTAAAGCATTTTCATGGTATAGCCATAGTACAAATATATACAGTGTTCCGACTTCATAGAAACGGACGAAACGCGAGTTATACCTACACGCTCACGATAGCGGTGGCTTTGCGGAGTGAACAGTCGCGACTGTGTCGCAGTAACGAGCGGGAAAGTCGGCAAATGTAATTAAAAAGCTGGAGGTGGGCAGCCCTATCGCATGTTTACGTACCGCCCAGCCGTAGGCATTTATAATAAATATTTTGCCGAGATAGACTACTGCTTGTACTGTGGTATAGCGCACTGAACACTGATCAAACTGGTCAGAATCGGTTCAGACTGCTTGAAATCAGTACAAAGCGGTTTTCACTGTGTATTTAAATGGCCTTTCAAGCAAGTCACGTTTTGAATCAGTTTAGTTTCGGCATATTTCATTGTTATGCGATTTTGTAGACCATTGTTTGTATTCTGATTGAATACGTGGATTTGATTGAAATTTAGAGACGAAAAAAATGAGGATTGAAGTTATTTGAGATTGAAAATCGAATTAATACTTTAAGTACGTTTTTTTTTACTTTGGATTAGAGGGTAGAGAGAATTATTTGGTGTGAAAGGTAAAGAAAAGATTTTTCTAGTTTAATAAAATAATTTAGATCGTCTCTAGTATTCAAAGGTTTGTATTGCTCTTTGATTAAACTAAGTTATATTCAAAATTAAATTTTGCACGATATACGACCCGCATATCACAGTGACTCGTCAGATGCTCTATGTCCATGAACGGAGAGCGGATATTATATTAACAAGCATAGAACTTTGGCCATGTCAATCTATAATTTTATTTATACATACCTAATAATCATCATAACAGCCCATTAATGTCGGGACGGGCCTCCTCCCGTGATTGGTACAGGGTTTAATTTCAAGTTTTCCTTCTAAATAATAATAATATATCATTTTATAGAAACAATATTTTGAACTATTATACAAGCTTTGGATAATGTATTTAAGCCACAAATAGTCACACTGTGCAACATAGGAGGTATACGCACATCGCCACCTCCTTCGATCAAGAGGGAATTTACAAACCTTTTAGGTAGGTATTCTAAGCATCAGCTAGTGGAATGAAGAAGTAATAAATGTTATCATTTGACTTTGCTTAAAATGAATTTTCACCACTAGTGATGAAAGGAATATTTTTTTTTAATCATAGGCCTGTCTTTGCAAAGAAACGTCATCATAACAGCTCATTAATGTCTCACGGCAATTTCGGGCCTTCTCCCGTGATGGGGGGATACTTGGCTTACTTATACCACAATGGCCAGACGGATTGGTATACGGTTTAATTTCAAGTTTTCCTTCCTTTTTTAAAGAGTAGTAAGTAAAGATAATATTCATCGATAGTCCTTTAGTCGGTTTTTACAATATATCACCAGCCATAGGTGTCCCATGGGATGAGATGGGGAGGTGATATATTGTATTCTTACTCCGTCTCCACAAGGATAAAAAAAAGACAATGTACCAACCAAATTTAAATTTCAAGCAATGGTAAGTATACCAGTATAACCTATAATACCTACCGTAAATTTATATCAGTCGAAAAAATTAGGACGCATAGAAATCTCTCTCTCTCTCTCTCGTCTCGATTCGGTGACTCGTACGAAGTTTATATACCTCACATTATTCAATGTCCGATTTCTATAATACATTTCTTTTTCTTTACAAGTTAACCATATTAATCGTATACGATCGCACGAAAAACGATCGTATCTTACATTATCTATTTTATAAAAAGAAATAAACGGAATACCTACTTTCGTTGGTTTTGGTTTAAGGCTTTCAAACTTAGCAAATGGTGTACTAATTTCCCCTTACCTTCACTTTTGCAAATTTCGATGTAGCAACTTCATGCGTTTAAAAATTATAATGATGATTTATATGTAGTTATGAAAGAAAAACAATCACTATCACTTATTATATAACATTTTAAGATGCGCTGATAGGTATATTCTTTTTAATATTTGAATATTTACTACTACTACATCTATACATCATAAAAATTAAAGAGTCTCTTTGCAACATGAATGAAGCCCTCTTTTTTCTAGTTTACAAAAAAAGATTTATCGTTCAGTAGAAAAAATAAAACCATGAAATTTTTGGCGTCATTAGATTTAACTCTTAGATTTACAAAAAAGTGTAATAAGAGAGGTGTATTTTGTTTTTAAAACGAAAAAGCAGTTATCCTGATTTTTTCTCGCACAGTAGCGCGATTACTCCGCGCTTGGTTGCACAAATCCTTTATTGAAAGATTTCATCTCAGCTGCTCCTTGATTTAAAAGCGTCTTTTTGTAATGTGTGTAGTGTAAAGTTTACTTAAGTTTTACATGTAGCTAGTATTTGTGTGTTTAATAAACTAAAGTTACTTTTAATCTTTCATAGTCTTCAAAAGAGTAAATGCTTGGTAGCTTGCCTTGAGAACCTGAAATTAATAACGTGTAATTAAACAAAGACGATATAGGGCTCAGGGTGTACTATGTGTCCGTTAAATTTACTATGGTAAAAATCCCTACGATACATCAAAATACCTAGCAATTTTTAACACAAAAAAGTATGTTAATAATTCAGCCTATACTAAAAAATAAATATATTATTATATTTTGTGTTTATGTCTACTAAAACGTTAGATACCACATACCAAAATTAATATCACATTAAATAATATGCTGTATTTAGTAAATAATAACTACAACCTTAGCTTTGCATTATAAAGTTTAAAATATATGGACTAACGGAACATAAACTCGAACATTATACTGTTTTAGTTGTAATAGCGTTCAGTGTAGGTGAAATATTTTACTACTATAAATAACTAATGTATATGTTACGGGCAATTTGATAAGTCCGGGCACTATTAATAATGGCCGGTCTGTATTCATAATGCCCGACTCAATTGGACAATGTGCATAAAACAGCATAATTAATCACGTTTCCCGGCCATTATAAATAATGCCCACCCCTTCTTGGGCAAAGTAATAAAATAGGTGAATTAGTGTTTTTGTTTATTAAATGAAATTCAACTTACAAAAATTTTATGAAAAGTTAACAAAAAATAAACTATTGAACATGGTAATATTTTAATTATTTATTAATAAATGTTTCTGGCGTTGTAGTCGCCATACTAACCTAACCTAACCAACTGTTTCTGACTTTTGGCTTAATTTTATCTAAGGACTTTATAGCAAGAAAAATTAGGATATCTTATTATTATAGTACCCCTTTTTATGACACACAAGTATTATAAGTAAAGACGATTAGTTAATATACGATTTCGTATACGCGAACGTTATGGAAAGTGATGATTATAGTAAACTTGTTAGGGATTAGGATTTTAGCTTTTTTTAAGCTATCTCAAACACAAACTTATTATATGGACCACGGGCCGTCGGCCATTATTAATAATGGCCGGTCAAACTGATAAATTTATCACTTTGGCCATCGTTATCTGGCATTATTAATAAAGGCTGGTCCTTATTAATAATGGCCAGTTAATCACGTTGCTCGTAACATATACATAAGCCTAATAAATAGACAAAAACATAGATTACTAGAAACAATATTATTTTTAGGTTTGTCTTGCCAGCCAATAATGGGCATTCTTAGTCAAATATGCAACACTGCCAATCTATTTTACATGAAATAATGGCCAGTAACAAAACAATAACTCTATTGATTGGTTGCCATTATGAAACGTAAAGTTATCCTGGTCAAATTAAAAAATATTTCTATGAATTTAATAAGTTATAAATTCCATATTTAATAATATAATTAATATACCCGTTTTTGCTACTAGGCTTTATAGGGGCGCTTTAAAGCACTGATATTTAAATATTGAGCTAAAATAACCTTGTAGCAACGTAATCATTATATTCAAACCACGAATGAGATAACTAATAGGTAGAAAGACAAGATAAGAAAAGTTTTCCCTTTACAAGGACAAGGTTTCGAATTTCACGTTAGTGTAGTTTATCTTGGTGCGTATTTAGAAAGGCGTCGAGAAATGAAGAAATAAGACGTATAAGTAGGTTTCTTAAATTTCTAACAAAAATCAATTAAGTTTGTAATAGTAATTGTTGGTTTAATTGGAATTCAGTTAGTGGATGTATTTTAACTTTAAACTGTCTTACTTGATAATCGACCCCTTGCAGGATAATTATTTGTGATATCCACAAATTATTGTCCTGAGTCTGGGTGTGCTTTGTGTCCATTAAATTGATGTTTGTAAAATTCCCCGCGACACAGACACGATCCATAGTGCGGGAGTTGTATTTCTTAATAAACAAATTAAAAGTAAATTTTTATGAATAACTTGGAATAACTTACTTCAGTCATAGTTTCCAAGCATAATTCTTTTCCTATAGCAGTTCTAATGCTTAACTCTTTTGCCATGTATGTATAAATAATCAAGTAGTACAAAGCAGTTTTCGTCTCATCCGCCTAAAAGGAAAGTTAAGTAGTTTACCAATATAGTGCTCGGACCTCAATGGCCAGCAAAGCACTAGCAAATTATGACTTTTGTATGTCTATGCAGCTGCCCTGCAGAAGTTTTAGGTTATATATTTGATTCACATTTTTTTTTATCTTGTTCCCACAGGTTTTGTGTGTCTGTTTCTTTCGCGTCATTGCAGGAGACTCGTTCGTGTATTAATTACCTATTATAATTACTATTTTTTAAAGAACGTGTATTGAATATTAGGGGTATAAATGGGAAAATTTTAAAAATATACCTACCTTCTTTTTCACTTGTTCACCTAACCAATTATATCCGAAAAGTTCTACTGACACCGGGAACAAATTTACAAGAAAATTTAATTTCACCTCCTGAAAAGTTTTAAGAAGTTAACAATTTTCAAGTAGCCATTAAAAGTGCATCACAAAACAATACATACTACACTTAGGCAAGTATTACAATTAACTTTCTCCGTTTGTATGTAGTTGCACCTGGCATGCGTACCCCTAAAACAAATTATGATATGATAGTGTGCGACAGAGATGACGCTATACGAAGCCGAAATTGACCGATTGTCTCTTTCCACAGGTCATTGTGCAGTCTTTGATTAAAGAAGTATTCTTTAATTGATAAAATGTGAATCATCTAATGAAATAAAGTGCATCCAAAGAAATACAACGGAATTTAAAAGGACATCCTATTTAAGCAGTCAGTTACTTATGATAGGACAATATAACGAACGTAAGGGCCTAGACAATGTACCTATGGTTTAGTAACATGGATTTTTAAAATGAAATAAAATAAATAGTAAAACCCTCACCACACTCAATAAGAACATAAGCAAGCATAACGCCATAATAACACTGATAAGGCAATGTACAGCAGCCCATTTGTACATTCTTAACAATATACTGAAGTATCTGCAAAGGTATAGCAAATAATGTAATAGTAATTCGTTGCTAAACAGTCTACATTTCCTGAGAATGCTCCGTGGAGGAGAAGGAACAAAGCTACGTACAGTACCCAGCTTTATTTTGCTTCAGTGTGCGACAGAGATGATGCTCTACGAAGCCGAAATTGGCCAATTTCGGCTTGACTCTTTACAAAAGTCGATGTGCAATATTTACGGCCGGATACTGTACTAATTATCCAAATATTAAACCTAAAACTTACTCTGTTAATTTCAGATGATTGTAATAAAACTTCCTTAGGCTGCTATTCAAACGCATTGAATACTCCATGTCACTCTCATTTTTAGATCTAACTTCAACTTGTAAATGTAAAACAAGACAATCACTAGTATGACAAAATAAATTAATTAAAATAACGAACCATACATCGCAACAAGAAATAGTAAATGACATAAAATATAAAAATATTGCGTGTAAAATAAAACCTACTTCATAATAAGGACTTTTCATTGGCATTAAAATTGATGTGGTTTTCGATAATGTAACCATTTCTCCATTCTATAAAGACCATAATGCTTTAACGATATATCCAAAGACCGGTAACAGAACAACCAAGTATAGTAACTTTACTATTTTTTGTAGCTCAAAACCTTTTTCTTGAGATGTCTCTTTGACAACTTTGTAGAGTTTTGTTTTAGCGAATGTGTAAAGCGTACGAAAGATATCATTAAATGTAAAAAACGAGACATATCTTGCAGTAAAGATTATTATTATAACAAGGGTATAATAAGCTTCTCCCTTAATAGTAACATCATCGGAATTCTTTTTTAAAACATCCAAGGTACCAAATATAACATAAATGATTAAACAGAGCAGGAAAATTTGCTTCAAGCAAGTTCTTTTCCATGTCCAATTGGGGTTTAAAACTTGTTGTCCGAACATTTGTTGCGCGAAAAATATTGGTCTAAGAGTGTCATCTATTTCATTTCTTATACCAATTGTATTAGTATAATCACAATACATTTCAGATATTCTCTTCATTTTAGCTAATACGTTACGAGTTTGAGAGTGAAATAAATCTTTGTATGCAGTTGTACTGTTGAAAAGTAAAGTGTTTGAGAAAATTAATAAGAAGTTAAAAACGAAAGTAAGGAACAAACTGTATTGGGTATATGGTGTGAATGAATGCCGACTAAAAAATATTATAATGTTAGTATATTTATAAACCAGTGATGGGCGTTACTAGCTATGTAATTAAATTAACAACTGAATTACAAAGTAATTTAATTATAATATAATGTAACTTCCTTGTATTCAATTACATTGTAATTATATTACTTTGAACATTCATTGTAATTTTTTACAATTATTTTAATAACATAATAATTTAATTACAAAATATAACTTAATTATATAACTTTATATTTTGTATTATTACTTGAAATAGGGAATATTTAAAAAAAACATGCCTATCGAAGTATGGACAACAGTTCTATATTGCGTCTGTTTTAAATTATGTATATGATTTTCTAAAAAACATGACATAACCTAAAACTTAAAAATAATCTTTTATAACTTTGCTATTTCTTTTGGCTATTTGAAATAGTCTCCAATTTAATCATATTAATCGTAGTTATACGATTGCAAGGAAAACGATTTAAACCATTCCTTTTATCTGTTTTATAGAAAGAAATAAAGGGAATACTTTCATTTACAAAATCACACAACGCCAACTACATAGTTATAAACTTAGCTTTGCCTTTAATTTTTACCTCATCGGCTAATTTCAATGCAGTAATTTAATGATTTATTTTATATTTAGTCATGAAAGTAATAAGCTTTTACTTTGTTATAAATAAACTTACACCATTTTAACACGTTCCCAGTCCAGTGTACCATATCTGGTACTCGTGCATTGTTTTACTAATGTGTCTGCTGGCGGTACTGTGAAAGGGTTAAGATGTACAGATCTATTTTTACACCCGACGCAAAAACGATGGGTTTTTTTTGTTTGAAAGATATATCAGTCGAGAGTGTTCTTAACTATGTTTGGGGGTTCAGGTCATCAGGTCATTTGTTAGGTGTGATAGGAATGATACACGCTCAGTTTACTAACAAGCATTAATATGTGGGATCTGACATTTGAAACTCTAGTGTCTTCTGGAACAACTGGTCTGGTCTGCTGTTACTACTCGAAAACAGGACACGTAACCCTGTACTTCCTTTTAGTAAACCCATCGAGTTTTTTAGTTTTTTTTTTGTTTTTCTGGTTAGATTTGTCCTTAATACTTAGTTATTTTTACCGATCAGGGTTATTTTTAATTTGAGATTGTTAATCATCATCATAACTTCCCATCAATGTCCCACTGCAGAGACGGACCTCCTCCCGCGACGGAGGGATATTTGACCTACTAATACCACGCTGGGCTGACGGATAGGTACAGGGTTTTTACAGGTTTCCTTCTTTTTATTTCGTTAAGATGATAGTCCCTTAGTCGGTTTTTAAGACACCCATGGAATGAGATGGGGTGGGTCACCACCCATACTGTATTCTTACTCCGTCACCACACGGAGAAGCTTGTTAGTTTATGAAAAAGGTTCATTCAGAATTCAGTGAATTTCTTGAACATACTTATAGAAACGATGTCTCAAAGCAACTAATTAATTTATTGTACTATGTGTTATAATCGAGGTGTATCTTGTTATTGAAACCAAAAGATCTTTTGACAGTTTTCTTAGTGGGGATTTACACGGCCGCTAAAGCCGCACAATTTTTGCCGCGCGGCGTAAATCGACCATCTAAATGGCAATTTGGCTACGCCGCAAGGGAGAATTTGCAAGGCGGTTTGGTGAGGCGATTAGTTAAGCGACTAGCCACACGGTAAAAATCGCATCGTGTAAATCCCCATTTATCATAACTCTTTTCTGTGTTGGGTGCGGTTTCACAAATCCCTTATTGACAGACTTCATCATTTCTCCTTGTTTATCAGGGGTCCTTTTGTGATGTGTGTAGTGCAAAATTTACATAAGTTTACATGCAGCTAGTATAATAATTTGGACTTATTTGATGTATAAGTTGAGTTACGTTTTTAGTCTTTCATAGTCTTCAAAAGAGTAAATGCTTGATAGCTTGCCTTGAGAACCTGAAATTAATAATGTGTAAATTACATCATAAATTAACCTTTCAAACTTAGCACAGTATTCCTGTCTTATCCATAAAAAGCGAGAAGATATGCAGTACTTGAATAGTTGTTCCGGCACTATACTCCATTTGTTTAGGTATTTAACTAAAGGTAAACAGTAGCTAGGAACTTGACTAAATTGAAAAGTAAGCTTGCATGATAGCGCGGCAACAATTTTGACAGTTATTTCATTCGGTCGGATTTCCACAGACGCCATTGTCATTTTTTTGCTTACCTTTAGTTAAATACCTAAACAAATAGAATATAGATGTATGCGATGCGGGCCGCGCAGTTCCCGGTTAGAATAGGACTGCCCCATATCCTCCCGTGGGTGTCGTAAGAGGCGACTAAGGGATACCACGACCCGTGCCTATCACCTAGCATCTCGGGTCAACCTCTTGGTGGGGGTGAACCACCAACAACAGCATTCCCAAGGAGGGTTGGCGTCAGGCAGGCGGCCGGCCGTAAAAAAAATATAGCCAAAACCACTAGCAGCATGAGAAGAATAAATAAAGTGAGCGATAGGGTTAGGGCGTACCCCACAGGCGACGCGCAGGGGCAGCACCCGGCTACTGTGGGAAATGGACAAGGGTTGTCGCATCGAAACGGGCGGGTGCGACGTAAGAGGCGAGTCCAAAGTGTGAAAGAATTAAGGTTGAAGTGTGCGAGTTGGAATGTGGGAACGATGACTGGAAGAGGAAGAGAGTTAGCGGATGTGTTAAAAGGCGAAGGATAAACGTGGCGTGTTTGCAAGAGACAAAATGGAAGGGTGAAAGAGCTCGAGAGATAGGGGAAGGATATAAGTTCTACTATTGTGGTAGTGACGGCAAGAGAAATGGAGTGGGGGTAGTTTTAGATAACAGGTTGAAAGAAAGTGTGCTTGATGTTAAAAGAGTGAACGATAGATTGATAGCGGTTAAACTGATTGTGGACGGTGTCACTTTAAATATAATAAGTGCATATGCACCACAGTCAGGCTGTGAGGAGAGCGTAAAAGGGAAATTTTGGGAGGACTTTGACTGCTTGATGATGAATGTGCAGGACAGTGAGGAAGTTTATATAGGTGGTGATTTTAATGGACATGTAGGAAGAGAAAATGTTGGATATGAGAGAGTGCATGGTGGTTGGGGATTCGGAAACCGGAACGCAGACGGAGAGACACTGCTACAAGCTGCCTGTGCCTTCGACCTGGCCATAACAAACACGTGGTTTAAAAAAAAAGAGGAACATCTCATAACTTACAAGAGTGGCCACCACGCGACACAGATAGACTATTTCCTAATAAAGCGAAGGAGTCTATGCTGTGTCAAAAATTGCAAAGTGCTGCCAGGCGAAGCACTAGTTACCCAACACAGACTGATTGTTTTGGAGGTCAAATTAAGTGTCTCGCCCAAAAACCGGAAAAACCGCCCCCCACCAAAGACACGATGGCGTATGTTAGAGAGGGAAGAATGTGCTAGTATGTTTAGGAATCAAGTTGTGGACAAGATGAAGGAAATGAGTGAGATGGAAAGAAAATCTGTGAATATATGCTGGAGTGAGATGGCAAAGTGCATAAGAGAAGTCGCAAAAGATGTGTGTGGAGAGTCGAAAGGTAAAGGTCTGATAGATAGGGATACATGGTGGTGGAATGAAAAGGTACAAAACGCCCTTAGAGAGAAAAAGGTGGCGTTTAAAGAATGGCAAGGTGTAGAAATTTTGAATGCAAGTTTGAAAGATGACAAAAAGGCAGTTTACATTGAATGCAAGAAGAGGGCAAAGAAGGTGGTAGCAGTTGCCAGGGCTAGGGCGCAGGAGAGGTTATACGAGAACCTGGATACCCCAAATGGCCAAAAAGAACTCTACCGAATTACGAGAGTGAGAGAAAGGCGAGCGAGAGATGTAATGCATATGAAATGTATGAAAGATGAGTTTGGTAAGGTATTGTGTAAAGATGATGAAATAAAAGAGCGATGGAAGGTGTATTTTGAAAAGCTTATGAACGAAGAGAATGACTGGAATGGTATACTCGAAGAGGCACAGGTAAATAAGGGTCTGGTAAGAGAAATTAGCGTGGATGAAGTTATAACAGCAGTTAAAAGTATGAAAGATGGAAAGGCTTTGGGACCGGATGAAATACCAGTTGAAGTATGGAAGGTGTTAAAGTATGAAGGAAGTATGTGGCTGACTTCGTTCTTCAATAAGTTGTTGCATGAAGAAGACATCCCACAAGAATGGTGTACTAGCTCGCTAGTACCCATCTTCAAAAATAAAGGGGATGTCCAGGATTGTAACAACTATAGAGGAATTAAGCTTATGTCACATACTATGAAAGTATGGGAAAAAGTGATAGAGAAAAGATTGAGAGAAGAGAGTGAGATTACTGAGAACCAGTTTGGTTTCATGCCAGGTCGAGGTACAACGGATGCCATATTTGCACTCCGCCAATTGTGCGAGAAGTACAGACGTGTTCACAAGAACTTGCACATGATGTTCATTGACCTCGAAAAAGCGTATGATAGGGTGCCTCGGGAAGTGTTGTGGTGGGCCATGAAAGAGAAAGGTGTACCTGGGAAGTATGTGGAGTTAATTCGTGCTATGTACAGGCAAGCCAGTACATACGTCCGATCGTCTGCTGGCAACTCCGACCAGTTCAGTGTGGGGGTAGGCTTGCACCAAGGGTCGGCTTTAAGTCCTTACCTCTTCCTACTGATTATGGACGCCTTGACGGCGGGCATACAGGAAGAGGCACCCTGGTGCATGCTGTTTGCCGATGACATTGTTCTCTGGTTGGGGAGGATGGACCTGAGATCCAGAGCAGATTGGAGCGTTGGCAACAGAAACTGGAGAGTGTTGGCTTGAAAATCAGCAGAACCAAGACAGAATGCATGTTCTGCGATTTCGGCGGTCTCTCCAGTCCTGAAGCCATAGCGCTTGATGGCGTGCGACTTCCAGTATGCTCCGACTTCCGGTATCTCGGTTCTTGCATCCAAAGCGATGGCGAAGTAGATCGGGCCGTCAAGCACCGAATTAACATAGGATGGATGAAATGGCGGCAGGTCACGGGAACCATTTGTGACCCCCACATTCCCCTTAAATTTAAGGGGAAGATCTATAAGACCATGATCAGACCTGCCGTCTTGTATGGATCAGAGAGTTGGGCCACAAAAGGGATGAATGAAAGACAATTGCATGTAGCAGAGATGAGAATGTTAAGAGGAATGTGTGGTGTTACGAGAGCGGATAGAGTAAGAAATGAGTATGTAAGAGGAAGTTTGAAAGTGGCACCGGTAGCAGAAAAACTACGTGGCAACCGGCTGTCATGGTATGGGCATGTTATGCGGAGGAATGAGAATCATGTGGTAAGGAAGGTGTTGAACATGTATGTGGATGGATATAGGGGAAGAGGACGACCAAAGAAACGATGGATGGATTGTGTGAAAGACGATATGGCTGCGAAGAGTGTGAATTGTGATATGACGTCTGATAGGAAAGAATGGAAGAAGAAGACATGCTGCGCCGACCCCAAATAAAAAAAAAAAAAAATTGGGATAAGGGCAGGGGAGTGATGATGATGATGCGGGCGGCGCCGGCACGGGCGACGACACACACGTCCTTATCAAAGTCCTATATTTGTATGAAGCTGTTCTCAACGACGCGCATTGGCGTCCAGGACGCGGCCTTAGAGTAATGTTTGGAAAAATCCTCACGACACTTGGCTATATAAATATTTATAGTAGGTACTTCCAGCCAATATTCATACATCTATTTTTATGCGTGAGTCTACTATATCGTTCGGTTAGCACTAAATTCACCAAAAATATGAATCACAATAAATAATATGCTCACTTTAGTAAATAATAATTGCAACCTAAGCTTTACACAAATAAGGCAGTGGCTAAAACAATTCAACGGAACATAAACTCGAACATTATACTGTTTTAGTTGTAATAGCGTCCAGTGTAGGTCAAATATTTTAGTACTATTAACAACTAATTAATGTATACAAAAGTTTAATAAATTATTATTTAGCTACCAAAACTTATTAAATTAAAAAGATACTTTTTTTCAGTTTTAGCCTGCCAGGCATTACGTGTAGGACATTCTTAGTCAATCTCACTACACTGCCAATCTATGCCATCATTCTATTATATTCGAACTTATGGCAATTAATATCATTAATCAACTCTACTGATAGTCAGCAATCTAAGTCCAACAAAATAAAAAAAAAAGAAATATAAATTCAATCATCATCATAATCAGCCGAAGCGCGGTCTTGTGCCTCCCTCATCCATCGGTCCTTCTTAACTTAGTACGAGTAGGCTAAATTCCATATTTTATAATTAATCCAATATTATAGCCACGTTCCACTAGGCTTTTTGGAGGCAATTTCGATTAAACATAATAAATAAGAAGCAATGTATGCAATCATCTTATTCAAACCACGAATAAGATAACTAATAGGTAGAAACACAAGATAAGAAAATTTTTCCTCTACAAAGACGAGGTTTTGAATTTCACGTTAGTGTAGTTTATCTTGTAGAGCGTTGAGAAATAAAGAAATGAGAAGTCCCACAAAACAGTGTCACAAGAAAGTTAAGTACTATTTTGAAGAACCAACGTCGCGTCGTAGTTAATTCCGTTCCTATCAAAAGATATTTTTAAAACAGGTAAACAACTGTTTTTGTTTGTTCGGTTGGTGGATTTATATTTAACGCGTCACCACACGTTTTTTGGCTAATATTATAAAACGGTATATTTCATAATCTTAGCCAAAAAACGTCTACTGCTGCTCATAGGTCTTCTTCAAACGCCTCCACCTTCCTCTGCCCTGGGCCTCCCGCAACCTTCAACAGGTAGTCGATCCAGCTGGTGATGAGTCTGCGATATCGTTTACTTTATAGAAAAACTTACAGCAGTCATAGTTTCCAAGCACAATTCTTTACCAATAGCAGTTCTTATGCTAAACTCTTTAGCCATGTATGTGTAAATGATCAAGTAGTTTTTCTTGTCAGCCAGTCTCATGCTATTCCAGTCAAAGTTAAATAAAGCAGTTTTTGTCTCGTCCGCCTAAAAGCAAAGTTAAGTGGTATACTAATGTAAAGCTCGGACTATACGGCCGCGACTCCGATGGCCGGCGACTCGTTATATGCCTATTCAATTTTTTTTTAAAGTTTGACATAAAAACCCAGTACCAATCGGTCCGGCTAGCATAGTATTATACCTTCCCTTTTCCTTCGTCATTAGAGCAGACTATTTGTGTATTCATCATTACAGCCCATTAATGTCCCACTGCAGGGACGGGCCTTCTGCCGTGACGGAGGGATACTTAGCCTACTGATACCACGCTGGCCAGACGAATTGGTACAGGGTTTAATTTCAAGGTTTTCTTCTTTTTATTTTGTTATGATGATGATAGTCCCTTAGTTTGTGTATTAATTAGCTGTTAAGATTAAATAAAGTAGGTAGATACAATTGCATGATTTTTTAAATTATTTTTTTAAAACGAGGATGAAAGTGGAAAACGTAGTAAATATTATACCTTCTTTTTCACTTGTTCACCTAACCAATTATATGCGAAAAGTACCGCGGATACCGGGAACAAGTTTACAAGAAAATTTGATTCCACCTCCTGAAAAAAATATTTAAAAAATTAATCATTCACACTAACGTCACATTAAGAATAGATCTATACCTACTTAATAATATTATAAAGAGGTAAAGTTTGTGTGTTTGTGACGTTGTAGGGGGTAATCTCTGGACCTACTGAACCGATTAAAAAAAATCTTCTGTGTTGAATAGTCCATTTATCGTGGTATGTCATAGGCTATTTAGTATCACGCTATGACTAATAGGAGTGGAGCTGTAATGAAATATGTTAAAAAAAGGACGCGTTTTTTTGCCGCTTAACGAAGTGGCCACGGGTCAGCTAGTATGTTATATATTAAGAGTAAACTATGGCATAAGGTTTAATGGATTTTATAAATTGATAAACTAAGTAAATTTTAAACCCTCACCTCACTCAATAAGAACATAAGCAAGCACATCGCCATCATAACACTAATAAGGGATGGTACAGCAGCCCATTTGTACATTCTTAATAAAATACTGAAGTATCTGTAAAGAGAGTAGGTACGTGATTGTAAAAAGAAAACGAACACTGCTAGTAAATAGCCAAAAGGTGTTTCTATTTGGCCGTTTTCTACGCACAAGAATAAGAAATATTTATAATTGTAATGTATGTATGAGTGTATGGAGTAAAAGAAGCAGCAAAGCAGACTCGAGCTGTGGACGTAACTGGGAACTCGCAATAATTAAGAAGAAGTAGCTTTATGTTGTTTTTGTCGTCTGTAAGTAGAGCGTGGAAGAAATTAATTAGTCTAAGGAATGTCAGGGCAAGTCGTACAAGAACCAACTAAAATTGCAAGGGCTTAACATGATTTCTAAAGACCTTAGGAATTTCATGACGCCTAGCTATAAACCAAATATTAAAAGGTAAACTTACTCTGTCAATTTCAGATGATCGTAATAAAACTTCCTGAGGCTATTATTTAACCGCATTGAATATGCTATATCACTCTCATTCTTAGACCTAGCTTCTACTTTCAAATGTAAAACAAGACAATCAGAAGTATGACAAAAGAAAATCATTACAACAACGAACCAGACATCGGTACAAGTAATAGTGAACGACATGAAAAATAAAAATATTGCGTGTAAAATAAAACCTATTTCGTAATACGGACTTTCCATTGGCATTAAAATTGATGTGGTTTTCGATAATGTAACCATTTCTCCATGCCATAAAGACCATAATGCTTTAATGATATATCCAAATACTGGTAACAGAATAACCAAGTACAATAACTTTACTATTTTTTGTAATTTATTCACGAGTTCAAAACCTTTTTCTTGAGATGTCTCTTTGACAACTTCGTAGAGATTTGTTTTAGCGAGAGTGTAAAGTGTACCAAAAATGTCTTTAAATGTAAAAAACGTGACATATCTTGATGTAAAGATTATTATAACAACCAGTGTATAATAAGCCTCTCCCTTAATAGTAACATCATCGGATTTCTTTTCTAAAACATCCAAAGTACCAAAAAAAACATAAATGATTAAACAGAGTAGGAAAATTTGCTTCAAGCAAGTTCTTTTCCATGTCCAATTGGGGTTTAAAACTTGTTGTCCGAACATTTGTTGCGCGAAAAATATTGGTCTAAGAGTATCATCTATTTCATTTCTTATACCAATTGTATTAGTATAATCACAATACATTTCAGATATTCTCTTCATTTTAGCTAATACGTTACGAGTTTGAGAGTGAAATAAATCTTTGTATGCAGTTGTACTGTTGAAAAGTAAAGTGTTTGAGAAAATTAATAAGAAGTTAAAAACGAAAGTAAGGAACAAACTGTATTGGGTATATGGTGTGAATGAATGCCGACTAAAAAATATTATAATGTTAGTATATTTATAAACCAGTGATGGGCGTTACTAGCTATGTAATTAAATTAACAACTGAATTACAAAGTAATTTATTATAATATAATGTAACCTTTCCTTGTATTCAATTACATTGTAATTATATTACTTTGAACATTCATTGTAATTTTTTACAATTATTTTAATAACATAATAATTTAATTACAAAATATAACTTAATTATATAACTTTATATTTTGTATTATTACTTGAAATAGGGAATATTTAAAAAAAACATGCCTATCGAAGTATGGACAACAGTTCTATATTGCGTCTGTTTTAAATTATGTATATGATTTTCTAAAAAACATGACATAACCTAAAACTTAAAAATAATCTTTTATAACTTTGCTATTTCTTTTGGCTATTTGAAATAGTCTCCAATTTAATCATATTATATTATTATATTAATTTGCATGTTGATACTTATGTTGCTCAACATGTTACTGTGGCCATAACAAAGACCTATTTTACCTTACTTAACCTACTTATCACTATGTATAACTACTATTACTAGACCTTTCATACTGCAATTATTGGTAGTTGCCATGACGACCCGCTCTGCTATAATAAATTGCATCCCTTAGGATCCTCAGCGTTCGTCACGACAACGCCTGGAAACTCTTTCATTCGTCACTACTCATCATACCTCCACTAACATGCCTTACACTTTACCGGTTATATGCGTATAATACAATATTACACAAATAAATACTGCCATAATAAAATAAAATCTACCTTAAAACCTTTTTTAAGACCGGCACTTGCACTTAACACTAACGACACTTTCACAATACCCTTTACGTATATTCTTGCTCTTCGTATGACGCTGAATATGATCTAGCTTTTCGTACGAAGAAGCAATGCTGTCGTGAGTCGTCCTATGTCTGCGGCGGTTTCCATCGTCCACATGCTCTGTCAGCTCCGTGTCTTCTAATGTGGCAGGTCGGGCCATCCAGCACTTGGTACGTACCTATTTTCCTTAACGCTACCAAAGTCTGATGCCAACATACGACGCGCACACTATACTTAAGAGTGTCGCCGTCGTGTCCCATGCCTTGCATCATCGGATTATGCCGCATACTACTGCGTTACATAAGCCATGATTCTCCAAATGCTTGCGCTGACAAGAGTTAAGATGATCGCCGTACTCTTCGTATAGTCGATAAACTTCGTGCCTGTTCGCTTATCGCTGCTAACTCAATACTAGGGGTAGACATACCTGCGTCCGGTAACTTCGCGTCACTATTTTCCATCTTCTTCGGTGTCTGGAACATCACCGCACTTGCACTTATAGTCTTTAATTTTAATAAATAATTATTTATTATAAAAATAAATTATTATTTATTAACCTACACGTAATCCTAACAGTTGCTTCTAATCCACGCACTTACTACAGCACACATAAAACAGTACGGGGTCACCAGATGTAGGGGGCACGCCCTTACTATTTCTAGGTTATATAACCTCTACTTACGTATACTTACGATAGCGGCGTGCGTGCTCGATTTATGCGTGGTGCACCAAGTACGGGATCTCACAACTGGAATTACTGCCACTGGTCAACTCTCCAAATAAAACTCATTTGGTAATATAAAAAACAATATGATTTATTCCTCAAGTTAAGACTCTACTAATAATTATCAATTACAATTTGTATTACAATATATTACGACTGTATAGCGTGACCAGTGCGCAGTAACTGGCGAGCGCTGTGCTTATTTCACCTAAGAGCGAAATTGCTGAATTGCAATACGTGTACGAACAAAGTACTCCGTACAAGTATAATCACAATACATTTCAGACATTCTCTTCATTTTAGCTAATACGTTACGAGTTTGAGAGTGAAGATTATGAATTGGAAGTAAGTCTTTGTAAGTCGTTCAGTTGCGAAGTAAAGTTCTCGAGAAAATTTTTAGGAAGACTTATGAGGCGTACTATTTAGGCGCACAAAGTGAGAATAGGTAGGTCTCAGGTGTGATAAAATCTTTGTATGCATGAGCCTGATTGTTTGCTTTGCCCTAATATGTACAATACATATTATTGTACCATTGCAATATACATATTTACAAAAATCTAGTTTTATCCGTTGCTTACCTCTGCAAGAAAAAAGGAACAGTTCCGATAGAAAACTCAAATAACTATAACCGTCCCTTAATATTCCTTTGCAAGGACGGGCTTTCTCTGGTGCCTTAGGAACTGCTTGCATGACTAAAACTATTGATTTTTATATTCCATCACCATAAATAAAAGAAAAATAAATAAAATTAGACCACGCAATCTGTACTCCACTGTACAACAGATAATAATCGAAGTTATTATCCAATCAGTCTAATTAATCTTTCGCCGCCTTACGCCTGTAACATAACTACCTTAAGCAATTTCAGACACCATTTAGACCGATCATGTCGTACTCTATATTTAAATATAATAATATCTATAACCTACCCTATTCAAAAGCGTTAAAGTCTATTTTGTAATACAAATGTATGACGTTTTAGTTAATTACAGTGAATCAGAAGCCATTTCTCTAATTAGGCTGGCAACTTCAAAATTGTGCAATAATAGTTTTCGCAGCTGGTAATAAAATTGCTATTAAAAGTTAGATTTATGTGTTGAAAGGCACGATTCGCAACTTTTTTAATTTATTACTGTTAATATAGGTACTTACTGAAAGCGCTTAAACTATTATATTCGTTTCGGAGCTTTTAATTATTTGGTAAATAAGAAAATTAAACTCTTACTCTATAAGTTATACCAGGATTGGTAATAATGGAATAAACGACTAGGGAAAGTTTTACAGATATTAATTAAACACGAAAATAAAAGATTTTAAACGGTTTTTCCCTTTGACCATCTAGTTTCCATATAACTTGTTTTCTTCTGTCACTGTAGGGGGTCATATTTAAATTGAGACAATCATAAAATGTTATGAAAATAAATGAACAGTACAAAAAAATAACAAAGTTAATCAATGTTTGCTTCGAACTGAAATAAAAACAAAAATCTTAAATTAACTATTTTAATTATAAATTACGTAAGTATAGTGTAATAATAATAAAATTTTATAGTTTTCATCTAATTAACACGCAATGGCTACATGCAAGTAACTGAATAACTGTAGAAAAGTAATCGCGTGCCTCTAAATTGTTCTTTTAATAATAGTTCCCTAATAAGAAACATAATTAATATAGGCAGGATACATGTATGAAATATGTTGACAATAATATTTGATAAATACCCCTTTTTCCTATGGGGTTAGAGTAGGGTAGGTTAAAACAGAGACAACTGGGTGCTATGTATGCACACATTTATTAGTAAGAAAACAATATGTCACCTCCCCTTAGCATCCTTGAATTATCTTTACAAAAATAAAAAAGAAGGAAATCTTAAAATTAAACCCGATACCAATTCGTCAGGCCATCGTGGTATTAGATAGCCCTCCGTCACGGGAGAAGGTCCGTCCTCGCAATGGGAGATTAATGGGCTGTTATTATGAATAATTAAGACAGACCCAGTTATAATAGAAACCAGTGGTGGTGAAAACATTAGCACTATAACTAGTTTACAACCCCAAAACGTTTAAATCTCTGTCACCCTTGTATACAATATATTTATTTAGTCCAAACTCATTAATATAATACTTTGAATTCAAAATGTAAATATATTTTCTTTTACCGCGTTTTTTAATAATATTACTTTAAAAATATATATTAATATATCGGCTCAGAAGAAAGTCTGTGTAATGAAGTTCGCTTTTGCGCAACACCTAGGCTTTGGGAATTTGCCGGGTAAACCGTAGGCCCGTAATGAGATACACGGATGTATGGTTTAGTTTTTTAGTAGATGTGGTAGGTATTTTACTTATAATAATATTTTATTTTCAACCGACTTCAAAAAGGAGGAGGTTCTCAATTCGGTTGTATTTTTTTTTATTTTTTTTTTATTTATTTTTTTTGTATTTTTTACTTGATTTCTCGAAAACGGCTAGACCGATTTGAAATTTTTTTTTTGTTCGTATCGGTATGCTTCCCATTTGGTCCCATTGTCACCAGATCTGGATCTGGATGACGGGATCCCAGAGAAATCGAGGGCATCTCTTGAAAATTGTAGGGACGCATTGTGTAAAATCTTGTCATACATGTGCATCTTTGACGTCACTACCAAATAGTCAAGAATTAGAACTGGTCAGATCCTGGAGACCAGAGAGAGTCGAGGCAACTCCTCAACGGTATATAGCAGCTACCTAGTGTTTGGGCTTATTTTATTCGTATTGATGAAAACTTTACAAAACTTGACACAAACATCATCTGATGATGAAGAAGACTGAGGGTCGAGGGAACTTTTCAACGGTATATAGCAGCTACCTAGTGTTTGGGCTTATTTTATTCGCATTGATAAAAGCTTTACACAACTTTACACAAACATGATCTAATGATGAAGAAGATTGAGGGTCAAGGGAACTTTTTAACAGTATATAGCAGCTACCTAGTGTTTGGGCTTATTTTAGTCGTATTGATGAAAACTTTACACTAACATTATGACTGTAATTGAAGGTATGGTTTAAGACTTAATAATGAAGTTCTTATTTGAATTTAAAATAGGAATTAATACCGGATATAAATAGATATAAATAGACTATAAACAAATTTTTGAATTGCATTTCATTTATTTTAAACTTATTCTTTAGGTACAACAAATTGATAATAATAACTATTATATTTATTTGATTTATTTTTATGTCAATTTATTTAAATTATCAATTTAGTGTGCATGTTGCACAATAAATTAATAATTTTTATTTCTAATTAACCACGCCGAGACGGTGTGGCTACGCTTTTCGATGTTTTTGTTTTAAATGCAATATTTATCTAATTAAAAACCATTTAAAGTGATTCGAGTGTGTTAGAAAAGGCAATAAAGTTTTGTATAGCTTTATCGTACTTATTGCGTTGGCTGACACCGATCTTAAACAATACTTTTTACAATAATTAAAAGAACCTATTCTTTAGAATAAAATTAAGTAGAAGGAATGGCTGATAATGTTGTAAAACCAAAATACAACTAATTATTTTTTACTTTTTAGTGCAATTTGTGTTTTTGAAGTCGGTTTTTTTTTGTAAAAATCAATTTTATGTTAACATATTTTTACTAGGTTTCTCTCGGTCTTTGTTGTGCATTTAGGGTTACCGTGCCCTTGGTATTAGGCTAAAATCAGACACGACCTAAATAATACTGCCCTGACACATCTTATAGGTCATTATTTTCACCAGCTACTGTTTTCTTTCACCTCAACACATTGACATTTCACACTTCTGAATAGTAAGCACAGCGCTTCTTGCTGAAGAGACCTGTAAAAGGCATCATGGCAAAGAAATATTGGTGTAGATTATTTTCTCAATTGTTATGACTTTCCTCATTTCCGCAGAAATGTTATAAGAGAAAAATGAGTATTAAGTGTAATTGTAACAAGAGAAATGTTTTTGTTAGGCAATTATTTCATTAATTCTGTTTCGGATTTCAGGGCATTTTATTATTTTTTCTGGGACTTATTCTGGATCATGTTTTGCTTTTTGATTAAGCTCACAATTACCAAGTTTGATATCCGTAGTTAAGTTAGGTATCTAGTAATACCCTATTAACTGCTATTAAAATAAAAATACCTCATCCATATAACTGGAGTATTATTACATCCGTAACTTCTACCGTACAGTATCTAAGGCACAGCAAGCTTATGACGATGCTGAAAATTCATTATTTTCTCATTAGAGTGTAACTTTATACTGTTGTACTTATGAAATTTTGTACAAAATCAACCCTTATTAAATATATCTTTCCTGCGAAATTATAATAGAAAGTGAACAAAAAGTTAAAACTTTAATCTTATTAGAGCCTTTTATATAGAATATAATTATTGTGCCAACGTTAAGGCATGTTTTGAATGTTCAAGGTTTCTGCAAACTAATTTCGAATTGCATCGATGATTATTATTATTAATTAACTTTCACTCATTATATTTTTAAACTTCTACATACACAAAGCATGCCAGAAATCCCGGTACCAGCCTTTCTGGCTAGCCTGGTATCAGTTATCAAAATTAGCATGACAGTCCCGGCCGTAGGACTTGTAAAGACTGCTTTGATGTTATCTATTCCAAGTGTCCCTTCTCTTTCATTAACCGGCTACCGAATCTTCTATGGTCGACTTTTACAACTCCCACACTCAATGTGTCTCAGTCCGTCACCACAAAGATTCAGCTTATTACTTATTCTCTAGTTACCTACTAGTATTTTTCCGTAGAATATATTCAGTGTAAGCTACTCTTAGAGGACAAATGTACCCTCTCGGGTGGGTCGGTAGTGATAAAACACAGAGTTGAAACGATGCAACCGGGAGGAAACTTTGTCGTACCCTATTAATTAGTATTTACCACTGGAGGTTCCCTGGCTTATTGTGTATTTTAGAGAATACTTTACTTTATTTATTTATGAAAGTGTTTTGGGAAAACTGGCGTATTGATGCTAATAATTTTAGTAAAGTTGTTAAGATTCTGTATTTTGGACTGATAGTTTCAAGCAAATGGCGAGCGAAGTTGAATAGTAGCAAATGTAAAAGCTATTTAGAGCCTTTTTAGAGATTTTTGGTAAACAATGCTTTATTTTTAACAACTTGACTGCCTCGGTGGTACGAGTTCTCGGGTTCGAGTCCCATGCAGGCCAACTATGTGTGCGATCAACAAACTATTGTCCTGATTTTGGATGTTCTTTGTATCCATTGAATTGATGTTTGTACAGGGCTCCCGATGTGTCGCTTGCATGATCCCTAGTGCGGGAGTTGTCTTTTCAAAAGAGAATTTAATATCCAATGACGCACAGTAAGAACAACGTTTCACAGTATTCGTAAAATCGGAATTGACGATGTACGGTAGTATACATTGGTACTGGATGAACTCCAAGGAGTGTCAACAATAGAGCATTTACTCACTGTTGGCCCAAAAAATCTGTAAACCATCTACTACTAGATTTCTACTCTGCGCTTTGTGATACATCCAACAATATTTTTGAAAATGCTGCACAAAGGCAAAAATACATAGGTTTTTATAAATATTTTTTAGTTTACTTACGGTTAACAAACTTCATTGTTGTTTCTTTAAAATAAGTGCATAAATTCTGTAGGAGAAACTGACTGTAATATGTGAGCACCGCCCTCTCGCCCGCAAATGCATATGCACATTTCTGTGAAGTAAATGTATATTATGTATGTAGTAAATGTCCGTGTGGTGACGGAGTAAGAATACAATATGTCACCACCCCATCTCATCCCGGTGTCGTAAAAACCGACTAAGGGACTTTTTTTTTTTAAAAAAAAAAAAGGCCAACCAGTATGACTCTAATGTGCCTGATGTTGTTATGATGTTGACTAACCGTAAATATTATCTTTACGAAATAAAAAAAAAAGAAAACTTGAAATTAAACCCTATACCAATCCGTCTGGCCAGCGTGGTATTAGTAAGCCAAGTATCCCTCCGTCACTGGAGGAGGCCCTTGCCTGCAGTGGGACGTTAATGGGCTGTTATGATAAATGTATATTATGCATATGATATACAATTATACGCGGAACCCTGGAGATGGTCATTGGCCAGCATATATAGCAAAATTGTATAACTCGTCATGTCGTTCTTGTCTCCTAGTTGAGGCTTTTTAAAGTTTTTGTCAAGATTAATTTTATACTTTGGCTTATTAAATAAATAAGATTTATAAAAAAAAAATGTATTCTTTAGCAGTATATTTGACCACATGTGCCTATATTCGGTCACACAATTAGGTAGTTTATTATTTAATACAATTAAATGCTTACTCGTATCAGTACCAAGCAGAATTAACCATACTTTAGACTATCACTGCGTACCAAACACAAATATATTGCTAATCCTACCTGGAAAAAATCTTGATAAACAAAGCTAAGCGCTCCCCATGGGTACTGAAAGAAATAGTAATAGTTAATTCAGCATTCATGAGACACCCTAACCGCAATGGGGTTTCAAGAGAGCTTATTCAGCGGCTGAATTGATGGAAAATGAGTCTTACTTCCTCATGCATAATACAAACATCCAAAGTGGGTAGCAGCTCCTTCATTATTTACCCTGTACCCATATCAATAAATTCGTTGAGAAACAATCAATCACATAAAGTCAAATGTCTAGGAATACGAGTTTATTCGAAATGGAATTTATTTCTGGAAACGATCATTTGGTTATGCGGCCCGTGTAGCGGTTAGATCGTTTTTCAACTTTTTTTGGTAGCAATGTGGATTTGTTACGTTTTTTTGTTTATTTTCTAATTCTATATTTTAATAGTTTGTTTTGGATGGTGATTGATTTATTGTTTAAAAATATATTTCGGATTTAGTTTAAAATCCTGAATTGAGAGCTAAGCGGATACGAATTTTGATCGGATACGAAACAACTGGGGCACACAAATATTAAACTTCCTCGGAGGCATGGCAGTTATTATGCTTCTACAATGCATAAAGCAGCGAATACTGGTCTGTTGTTTGTGCTAAACATATTATTTTCCTGAGCCTGGGAACTCTTTGCCTTCAACAAATAATGGTGTTATTATGTCCACGCCACGTAAGACGGACGCAACGAGAGAAGCGGCCTTAGTACTACAGTTATGTATAAACTTAAGTAATCTTGGAACTAAATCACATTATGAGAATGTGTAAGGATTAATTATAAAATTAAAAACTATTTCTATAATATCCTATCTTGCTCAATTACTGTTGAAAGCGCAATCTTTTGCTAGCTGGTGTAGAGCAAAATTGTAATGTATGGGTCGAGACAGGCTAACGATGTGCATAAAATTCGGCTCCACATTGGACAATTTATTTTTGTAATCCAAAAATTGTTCTGTTCTGTCGCGACACAGGGTTTTAATCTTAGCAAAGATGTACTTTTATCAAAATACACGTTCCTTTGTCGGATTTTAACTTACTAATATTATAAAGAGATAAGATTACGGATACTAATATTATAAAGAGGTAAAGTTTGTGTGTTTGTGATGTTGTTGGGTATAATCTCTGGATCTACGGAACCGATTTTAAAAATTATTTCTGTGTTGAATAGTCCATTTATCGGGGAGTGTCATAGGCTATATTAATAGTATCACGCTGTGACAAATAGGAGTGGAGCAGTAATTAAATATGTTTAAAAAAGGGACACGTTTTTTTCGCCGCCCAAGGAATTGGCACGGTATTAAATAAAATATATCACCAAATAAAACACACAACATACTTATACTAAAAACATTGAAAGCGTATCTACAGTAAGTCTACAGGTAATGCAGTATAGCGGTGATCTATCATTTATTTCAACGTCAGAAATCCATTACGGCTCGTCGTTCACACAACTATCGCAAGCAAATACAGTAATGTAGTCATTCTAAATTGTCGATAGTTTCCAAGAAAAATACTATGAGTCAAGTTGAAATAGTAGCTTGAAAAGTTTTGTTTAAAAATGTGAGATGTATTTTTGGGCTAGGTAGAGATTGTCGAATATGTAGGATAAGACTAAATTATATAATTTTGTTTACAGTTATAGCTTGGAAAAACTATAATAGTGGTTGGTCTTTTCATCATTCTTTTACTACTGCTGTGTCTGCATAATCTATTGCCAGTATTGTTGTGCAAAAGTTACTTTATTTAGGTTAAAGTACGTGAACTATGATTGGTAAATAGGTTGTGAAATTTCAGCGCTACGGCAATTTGCGTCCAAGAGGAAGACAAGAGCAGTTCAAAGACAGTCTGGGCTTCATATTTCCAAAGGACAGAAAACTTTTGCATCCGGTATGGTATAAGGAAAAGTATAGGAACTGTCAATTATGTGAAACAAAAATGCTTTTTAGTGACTGGTGGTGGCATAGGCTTCGTCAATACTTTGCCAACGCTTGTCCCTGTTGCTTCCTAATTGCTTGAACTTCACTGAGTTTCTTCTTAAGTAGTCCGTCTACCAGTTTGAGAAGAAAAACTAACCACTAACCCCCTTACTCATAAACGCCACTTAAATTTTAGTCAATTGATTAGCTTAAATTCTTGCGGTTTTGTTTGGCATAAGGTTGATTTTGCTAATAAAAATCTCGCTAAACAGTGATAAAATTTTAGAGACTTTTATGAGTAAGGGGGTAAATCCTTTGCCAAACCGTCAGGCGAGCATTGTATAAAAATAATATGAAACAAAATATTTTTTCAAAAGCAGAATTAAAACTATCCGAAAAATACAAAAGTCCCCATTTTTATCTATTATGTATTCGAATATCAGTATTCCTTTTATAGTGACACAAGATACTGATATATACGAACGCTAACAAAAGAGTCAACTTATATTCACAGACTAAGTTATGGATGCCATTTCCAGTATTAAATTACAATACTCAGTCCCTCCCGTCAAACGACGTAGTCTAACAAAGGTTGAACATGTCGAGATCCAATAATGGCAATCTTTTAGAATTATACGACATAAAGAATATAAATATCTAGAAGATAGTGAACGTTTAACTGCCTATAAATACTCGTGATATCTACTAGAATTTTATTTGTTACTTACGTGGAACGATAAATAACGCTTTTAGTTTTGTTATTGATTTTCTTTTTTCATCATAACAGCCCATTAATGTCCCACTGCAGGGACGGGCCTCCTCCCGTGACGGCGGGATACTTGCCCTACTAATACCATGCTGGCCAGACTTTTCCTTCTTTCTATGCAAACGTTATATTCACAGATAGTCCTTTAGTCGGTTTCCACGACACCCATGGGATGAGATGGGGTAGTGACATATTGTATTCTCACTCCGTCACCATAAGACACCGATGAGACTATCAAGTCGCTTGCCTGACAATAAGCGTCAGGCTTGGTTATCCCAAATCTATATTATATAAAACTCAAAGGTGACTGATATAGTGATCTATCAACGCACAGCCCAAGCCACTGGTGGGATCTGGCTGAAATTTGGCATGCAGGTAGATGTTATGACGTAGGCATCCGCTAAGAAAGGATTATGATGAATTCTACCCCCAAGGGGATAAAATAGGCGATGAAAGTTTGTATGAAACTTTGTCAATTTCAAACCGATAGGCCTAAGACTTTGTATGCATATAGCTACTATGACGTTGGCACCCCCTTAGAAAGAACTTTGATAAATTCTACCCCCAAAGGGATAAAATAGGGGATAAAAGTTAGCACGAAACTTTGTCAGTTTCAATCCGATCGGGCTGAGACTTTGCATGCATATACACACCTCAACAAAGTCTAGGGATATTTTCACGATATTTTGTATTAAGTTGTAAAACTCAAAAAAACTTGGTTTGTTTTTAATTCTTTTGACGAAAACTTACTTTGTTAACCTTTTTCAACCATTCTAAATTTAAATTTGAAAAATAAAATTAAAAATAAAAGATTTACGCGGCTTGAACGTAGTCAAGTTCGAAAATTTCATTTACCAACAGTAAGTTTTGACTGCTTTTTTGTGTAAAATTTAAGTTTTATAACAATTTAAACGTTTATTTCGAATGATTATTATTGTGTGCATCAAGCAGCGGCGCCATTTCAACATAAATGAAATGTTAAGGGCAGTAGGCATGCTCCCAGCTGCGGGTACTGAGCATAGAATTGCTGAAGAGATTGGAACAGTACAAAATATGAAATCAAGGTTATGGTCACGTTAGCGTGCTACTGGTGAAGTGGCTGAAAGATATCACAGCAAATAGTCTATCACCACTCAACGACATGATCGATTTTTGCAAGTTCCCGCGAAAAGGCAGCCAAATGTTACTACTATGCAGCTAGCTTAGAGGCTCCAGCTCTTGGTGGAGCCTCTTGCGGGTGACCAAACTGTCAGAAGAAGTCGGCATAAAGCTCACCTTTATGCTTGCATATCGCTTTGAACTCAGGCAATACGTTGAGCAAATCGCGCACGATGACTAGAGTGAGGTCGTGAACATTTGCTCTGCAAAGATGACCTGTTATCTGTAGTAGTGTTTACACATGAGTCCCGGTTCGGTTTCCACTCGGATTCACGTAGACAACGTGCTTGGCGAGTTCCTGGTTGTGATAGCCGTCTACAACATCCTCAGAAAAACTATTCATACCACGATAGAACAATTATGATTTGGACGGGAATTTATGTCGGTCGAAGAACAGAGCGCGTTTTGATCAGAAACACCATGACTGCTGAAAAATAACTTAACGAGGTACTAGAACTAATAATCTAACCCCGTAGACTACAATTGGGCCAAATGTTTAAGCTCATGGACGATAACACCCGTCCGCATAAAGCGAGAGTGATGACGAGCTGGTTGCAGGAGCACGACATATCAATTTTATGCTGAACCACTCAATCGCCTAACCTCAAAACCATAAAATACGCGTAGGACATGTTCAAAAGAAGGGCTTTGATGAATTTTCCTGCATCAACTTGCGATGGAAGAGCAACTTTTTTTGTATCCTATTCGGACCTGTAACATTATACCGTATCAAGACCTGGATAACTTAATCCAAGCATGAAAAACCGTTGCAGGACCGTTATTTACGGTTTTTTTAATGCACTGACTACTGATTACTCACATAACAGTTAAAAACAGATTAATTTTCGATTATTTTCACTTTTGCTCAAGAAACAAATTCATTGTTAGTTTCACTAATTTTGCAAATTTTTTATTTATTTGAATAAAAAATTATTTACGCAAAAATAATACTTTTATTTAATTCTGGATTGTAGCCTGATAAATTACCTTTATAAAAATATAAACATGTTGTATGTAATCTTCAATAATTTTGGAGTTAATTGAGAAAATACCAAATATCCCTAGACTTTGTTGAGGTGTGTAGATATTATGACGTTGGCACCCCTTTAGGAAGGACTTTGATAAATTCTACTCCCAAGGGGATTAAATAGGTGATGAAAGTTTGTAAGAAAATTAATCAGTTTCAATACGATCGGGCTAAGACTTCACATACATATAGCTATCATGACGTTGACACCCCCTTAGAAAGGACTTTGATAAATTCTACCCCCAAGGGGATAAAATAGGGGATGAAAGTTAGCACGAAACTTTGTCAGTTTCAATCCGATCTTGCTGAGACTTTGCATGCATATAGTTAATATGACGTTGGCACCATTTTAGAAAGAACTTTGATAAATTCTCCCCCAAGGGGATTAAATAGGTGATGAAAGTTTGTAAGAAAATTTGTCAGTTTCAATACGATCGGGCTAAGACTTTGCATACATATAGCTATTATGACGTTGACACCCCTTTAGAAAGGACTTTGATAAATTCTACCCCCAAGGGGATAAAATAGGTGATGAAAGTTTGTAAGAAAATTTGTCAGTTTCAATACGATCGGGCTAAGACTTTGCATACATATAGCTATTATGACGTTGACACCCCTTTAGAAAGGACTTTGATAAATTCTACCCCCAAGGGGATAAAATAGGTGATGAAAGTTTGTAAGAAAATTTGTCAGTTTCAATACGATCGGGCTAAGACTTTGCATCCATATAGTTACTATGACGTTGGTACCCCCTTAGAAAGGACTTTAATAAATTCTACCCCCAAGGGGATAAAATAGGGGATGAAAGTTAGCACGAAACTTTGTCAGTTTCAATCCGATCGGGCTGAGACTTTGCATGCATATAGATATTATGACGTTAACACTCTTAGGAAGGACTTTGATGATTTCTACCCCCAAGGGGATAAAATAGGTGTTGAAAGTTTGTAAGAAAATTTGTCAGTTTCAATACGATCGGGCTAAGACTTTGCATTCATATAGTTACTATGACGTTGGTACCCCCTTAGAAAGAACTTTGATAAATTCTACCCCCAAGGGGATAAAATAGGGGATAAAATTTAGCACGAAACTTTGTCAGTTTCAATCCGATCGGGCTGAGACTTTGCATGCATATAGTTACTATGACGTTGGCACAATATTAGAAAGGACTTTGATAAATTCTACCCCCAAGGGGATAAAATAGGTGATGAAAGTTTGTATGAAACTTTGTCAGTTTTAATACGATCGGGCTGAGACTTTGCATGCATATAGTTACTATGACGTTGGTACCCCCTTAGAAAGGACTTTGATAAATTCTACCCCCAAGGGGATAAAATAGGGGATTACAGTTAGTATGAAACTTAGCTTCTCTCATGGACTGCATGTTTTATGTTGCTTGCTCACGAGTAATTTCACTCAATAGCTTAATAGTTTTAGCGCATAATGACAGATTAATTATTAAGAATATGTGTACAAAGAAGTTTAGTAGACCCCTTATTTTTACACACGCTAAACAAAAAATAGGCCTACTTAATCATAATACTTCTGAACGCGAGCGAAGCCGCGAGCAACAGCTAGTCTTATATATATAAAAGAAAGTCATGTTAGTTACACCACTTATAACTCAAGAACGGCAGAACAGATTTGGCTGAAAATTGGTAGGGAGGTAGCTTAGAGCCAGAAGAAGGACATAGGATACTTTTTAGGGTTCCGTAACGATTTTGAAAAAAACGGATTTGAGTCGTGACGTCATAGAATTTTTGACAGATGAGTCGTGACGTCACATAATTTTTAACAAATGAGTTGTGACTTAATAGTAATTTTGGCGGGAAAATATTTTTTGACAGCGGAGTCGTGCCGTCATTGGCGCTATGTGAAGAAACTGCAACTGACAACAAACATGAAAGTTACATTGCTTAATGATACATCTGCTGAATATTTCTCAGAGCAATTGCTGACTATCGGTAATGGTCAAGTACCTGTCGATGAATCGAGCGGCTTAATATCATTTCCAAATAATTTCTGTAATTTTGTCTCATCAAAAGACGAACTTATCAACAAGGTATTTCCAGAAATTATTTCAAACTACAAAAACAATGAATGGTTTAGTGAGCGAGCAATTTTAGCGGCTAAGAATAAAGATGTAGATGACCTAAACTACATAATTCAAAATAAGATCATTGGAACAATGCATTCATTCAAATATATTGACTGCGTCACAAATGAAGATGAAGCCACCAACTATCCAATTGAATTTTTAAACTCTTTGGACGTGCCTGGCTTACCACCGCACAATTTACGCCTAAAGGTCGGCTCCATAGTAATAATGCTTCGAAACACAAACCAACCAAAACTGTGCAACGGTACGCGTTTGGTGATTAGAAAATTTATGAACAATGTAATTTACGCTATGATAATGATAGGAAAATTCAAAGGTGAGGAAGTTCTCATTCCGAGGATACCGATAATCCCAACCGATATGCCGTTTGAATTTAAAAGACTTCAATTTCCGATACGTCGTGCATTTGCCATGACTATTAACAAATCACAAGGCCAATCCTTAAAAGTTTATGGTTTAAATGTAGAACATTTATGTTTTTTCCATGGTCAATTATACGTGGCATGTTCACGGGTCGGACGGAAGATCTGCGTTGTTTGCTTTTGCGCCTGATAATAAAACAAAAAAATGTCGTGTATCACAAGGTACTTAAATGAAGAGCAACTTAAGTACTAAAATACAAAAATAATTTATGAATGGTTAATTTAATGTATCTGAATGTTAATTAATTTAATGTATATGTAATATGAATGATACCTATAGTATTTGATTTTTTTTTGTTTTTTTTTTACAATTAAAGAAAACGTCTGTTTATTTATTGCGATTAAGGCGGAACAAAGTTCGACGGGTCAGCTAGTAATGGAATAACCAAGCATGCAGAACAACTCGGCAAACACTCTTAGAGGTGAAAGAAGAGTAGACAGCAATTTGCCTCTTCAAGCTTAGCACCTTTTCCAGAAATATCTTTGATTTTCAGGTATTATTGTAATTTTTTAAAAGATTAAACTAATTTATTACAATTGTAAGTTATGTTAATTTCAACAACAAACAAACGTAATTCCTTTATTTGTAAGTAAAGACAATTTAATAATTTTATAGTATTTCTAGAAGTTAAAAAAACACCAATTCCTTCAAAAGGATAGTAAACTTTACGCTGTAACTAAATTCTTGTGAATTATATAGGACGATGTGTTGTGGTAAATCGATGCTACATGAATCCAAGCGAAGCCTTTTTACAAGATTTACTGGTGGGATTCTGAGGTCGCAGTGTTATACGCCTGCTTGATTCTGAGATGGCTTAATTCATAGGAAGAACGGAAATTAATTGAAAACTTACTGTTTTAATTTTTATCTTCAAGTTAAATATTTTACAGATCTCTTAGGATAAATGACTTCATATATATTATAAGGTTTGTAATGTATGGCATGTCGTATAAAGATATCATAATAATATCGTTGAACAACAGGATACAGTTACAAACTCACCAGAGATTATACTAAAGGTATCGAACAACAGATAAATATAGTTTTACACATTTTGGTAAATACATATGTATTTTAAATGCATACATAGAAAACATCCAAACCAATACAAACATTCATGTTCGAACACACAAAGATTTTCATTGGGGCAGCATCACACCCAATGGACTAAAATACCCCACAGAGTTTGTCAAATAAAAAACGACTCTAACTTTTAAACGCAACAATCTTACAAAAATGGCGGACAAGTAATAAGTTTATACCATGGACCAACCAATAGTTGAAAATCAAACGCTCAGAGGTAACAAAAGTCATTATCTTTGTTTTTTCATTCGTTCTTATCTATTTTATTCAGTAGGTACAAGAAAGGTAAAACGTATTATCTGTAAAAAAAGGTATACATTTAGTTGCTAAGTAAAGTTTACTTAACATTTGTGAGAACAAAGACAATCGAATGGATCAAATGTAAGAAGATACTATTGAAATTATTATTTTATGACGTCATAGGTAGTTTATTTTACAAAGGTTATTTTGTATTCGATTAATTTATTCATAAGGATGAGATTATTATCGTAATAAGTATGAAAGTAAATCATTTATTATGAATTATTATGTTGACGCGATGCAGTAGTCCTACTTTCCTACTAATATTATAAATGCGAAAGTTTTTGAGGATGTATGGATGAATGGATGTTGCTCTTTCGCGCAAAAACTTCTAAATGGTTTTTGATAAAATTTGGAATATAGGAAGTTTAGGGAGCAGAACAACATTTAAGCTACCTATAAAACGCAGGTAAAGCCGCGGGCATAAGCTAGTTCATAATAAATGACATATACACAGCGTCAGGCAGGTCCCTAATTCTTCTTGTAGTTAAATTCTGACGACCTCGGTGGCGCGCCGGTAAAGCCAGCTGCTGCCGCGCATGAGGTTGTGGGTTCGATCCCCACGCAGGACAATAATTTGTGAGATCCACAAATTATTGTCCTGAGTCTGGGTGTTATATGTGTCCGTTAATTGATGTTTGTAAAAGTCCCCGCGACACAGGGCATGATCCCTAGTGCGGGAGTTGTTTTTTTTTTTTTTTTTTTTTTTTAATAAATATAATTTACGGATAGTCAAGTTTTTATCAGAAGGTTTTCTTCTATACCTTGTCGTTTTCTTTTTGTTTTATTCTTGTCTTCTTAGTCGAATTTTATGACACCTTTATATCATATATCACATATTAGTTAAGGTAAATTTTCTAATATTATGTACCAATGAAATACCATTTAGCATTCATATTCCGACACCATATGAGTCATCAACATTAGTAATGAAAACAATTTGTAAAACTAAAACTAGTTTAAATTTAGGGTTCTAAAATAGTGTAATATTTCTACCTACCTTCATAAATCTAATGATACCCAATTTATTTGTACAGCCTCTAAAACCCTTTGGGCAAATTTGGGCAAATCCGATTTATATACGTACAAATTACTATTAAACTCATTTCTAACTGTCAGTGTATTACTTTACTATTGCTTTTTTGTAAGAGTTAAACATTTTAGAGGTTGTTCTCACAACATTGTCCCAAGCAATGGGACAAATAAGGGACTTGAACTTTGAGTGTTATGTTTGTCATTTTTGTTTTTCAAGGAGACATTGTGTAGTGACACTTACGTTTGACACTCACATCACAAATCCATTGTTATCTTTAGTTTTTTTTTATTAAATAATATATAAAGAAGCCTTTTTAAAACAAGACTATTGATAAATCCTTAATTGTCATTATCATTTAGGAAAGTCTAAAATGAAGTAGAATTATTCTAAATGTCAATTTAATCAATCAACTAGCTAGACATACGCCTCTCTCAACAAGCGCCACAGAACACGGTCCTGCACTGAACATGTCAAATTAGTACCTTAAACTTCGATTACAACACAACATTCTTCAAAAGCACGAAACATCTAAATCAATAGATTAAATTTTTAGACAAGATACTCAAGAATACACTAATGTTAATCCTTGCATAATAATAATTTAATTACGTAATTTTACGAAGTGTGTTCCTAAACAAACACGAAAAAAAAAACACGAAACATCTAAATCTCAATAAACTCAAACCTTCACAATATTAATCCTAGTATAAAAAGTCAAACATAGTCTAACATTATTCCTAGTACAGTTTAATTACGTAATTTTCCGAAGTGTGTTGTTTAAAGCTATGACCTTGTAGCTAATTATTATATTTTAAAATTTAAATACAGTGTAAAATATTGACTAAAAAAATACTACAACCAGATTACAACACACATTTAGAAGTTCGAAATAATATCTAAACCATTTATTAATCAGACTAGAAACTCAAACCTACACGCCATTAATCCTGGTATAATTTAATAACATAATTTTCCGAAGTGTGCTCCCGAAAAAAAAAGCGAAGTAAAATACTTTGGAGCACTACGTAGGTGTTGATTAAAGCTTTGAGCTTGTAGCTCATCATTATCTTTTTAATTTAAATACAGTGTAAAATATTGACTAAAAATACTGAAAACAAATTACAACACATATTAATTAAAAACACGAAACATCTAAATCAATAGATTAAATTCACCATAACTCAAACATAGACTAACATTAATCCTAGTATAATTTAATTACATAATTTTCCGAAGCGTGCTCGCGAAAAAAAAACAGAAGTGAAATACTTTGGAGCACTACGTAGGTGTTGATTAAATCTTTGATCTTGTAACTCATCATTATTTTTTTTAATTTAACTATAGTGTAAAATATTGTCTAAATAATTACTAAAAACAGATTACAATACACATTGAGAAATACGAAATATCTAAACCATTAATTAATCAGACAAGAAACTCAAGCATACACTAACATTAACCCTTGTATAATAATAATTTACTTTATTTTTATTTAAATACATTGTAAAATATTGCCTAAAAAATTACTAAAACAGATTAGAACAGACATTTAGAAGTACAAAATATCTAAACCATTAATTAATTAATCAGACTAGAAACTCAAACCTACACGCCATTAATCCTGGTATAATTTAATTACATAATTTTCCGAAGTGTGCTCCCGAAAAAAAAAGCGAAGTAAAATACTTTGGAGCACTACGTAGGTGTTGATTAAAGCTTTGAGCTTGTAGCTCATCATTATTTTTCTCATTAGCGCAGAGCTGTCGGCTCCGATTAAAGATGATGAGGGAATCCAGAGATCTGTACAGACCAGAGGGGATAAAAACCTAAAGGAAATAAATGGTTTAGTGGGAATGATGATAAAAGATTAGTGACAGTTTTGTTTTGTTGCCTTTTTGGAGTGTTGTGTGAAAGTAATGATTTAAGTTTTTGTAACGATTCACATTGAAATTCGTTTAAAATGTAAACAGTTACCTAATTAAAGGTTTTGGTTGTTTATTGACAAATTCATAAGAGCCCATTAATGTCCCATTTCAGGCCCGTCCCTTCAGGGACATTAATGGGCTGTTATGATGAACGTAGTGTGAAGAATCATTTGGCCAGACCAGTCGAGGTGAAGACGACGCCGGAGTAAAGTTGTTTGTTGAATGCCATACGTTATACGTTGCCTTTCTGGACTGTATTTGCGATTTGATCAGCTTTTAATTATATGATCAATTTCCTGTGTTTTTATTGAAAAAAAATATAATAAACTTTTTTAAAAAATATTATTTCAATGTGCACGAGGCTTAATAGTCGGTCTCGTTAGGAACTATCAGTCGGTGGGATAAAGCTTTTATTTGTGAACTAATCTGCACTTTGTTAATAGTGATAAATGAGGTTGACCCACATTTTTTAGTTATCCTATAGAGATATAGTACGCAGTAATAAAGTCCTTAACTATGATTTATAATAGCTGTTACAGTTTAAATTATTGGGAAAAATGGGTTATAAATAAAAGGTTAATTTGATAGTTGACAATTTTGTTTATGTGTAAGTTGCAACAGACTTCACGTTCCGATCTGAGAATTTAGAAGCCAGGATAATCCTCCTCTTGCTAAATAAGTAGAAATGTTAAATAACATTCAAGCATTTTAATGTCCACGAATTCCTATGTTCGATTTTATACTTTACTGTTTGTTGTTGTTATTGTTTGACCAATAAACAAGTCAAAAAATAACAACAACAAACAATAAGGTATCCCAATAGTTGGTTTACTTAATTTGCCTTTGTCCCTCCCGTAGAGGCCTATCCCTGTAACTGTACAGTAACAAGTAGTAAATTTTTTATTCGGTATAACTGTTAAGTTATTACATAAAGTAACTACTTATAAAAAATAAAAGAAACTCTCAAAATCTGGCTATGAAACAATAAAATAAATACGAAATGGTATGTTCAAAGATTACTATTGACAATAGACGCAAGTTCCATATAAAAATAGTCTCAATTTCTTCATACATGATGTATAATGTGATTATAATACTATTTTTACGGGTCTTACTCGCGGTGTTACTAATTATCCTAGATACTAGTTATATAAATACCTAGGTTTTTCTCCGACGTTCGTAAAAATAGTATTATGTATACAAATCGCGATAATTTAAAATCTATTATAATGTGATTTATAGATATCGTTTTTATTCACTTAGATCCTCACAGAAAAATGCTTTATTCACATACATCGAGTAATATAAATAAAGCGATCAAGTGCGAATAGGTACCTATGCATTGTTCCGTAACAAAAAGACAATTTTTTTAAAAATCTTACTTTTTTTAGATTTATCATTAGCGTATTTAAAAAGTTAAAGATGTGGGTTAGTAACAAAGCAAATTAAGCAAACAATTTTTAAAAAAAGGTTTAAAAATGTTAGTAAATAGTTTTGAAGACAATGTATAGGTCCTAGATCTTTGGATCTCTGTCATAGATCATTCACTCGTATTTTTGAGATAAATATGTTGAATATAGAAATTAGGTAAATATAGTTTCAAAAACCCTATAAAATATATATTGTTTTCATTTCTATAGTTATGTAAAACTCTTAGTGCGGCTTACAGAATACATATCAATCAAGAAAAAAGTATCTAAAACATATTGGACAGACAGACTTACATGAAGAATTTATATCCGTTTTTTGTCATTTGATAATGGAACCCTAAAAGTCTGAGAAAACCTTGGGCAATAAAGTAAGCCTATTCGACCACAACAGTAAGGCTTTCAATTATTCAAAGGTTACAAAGGTAGATCAAATTAGGATGTAGGTAGGCTGTATTGAATTACTTTTATTAGTACTCATACAAAAAAGATAAAGAAAAATATTTGAAAGGTTTTAGGGTTTATTATTTATTACTTTACAACAGCCTTTTGATGTTCTGTAATGGTCTTATACAATAAATAAATAAATATTCCTCACACATTTACACAACGCCATCTAGTCCCAAACTAAGCAAAGCTTGTACTATGGGCACTAGACAACGGATAAACATACTTAAATCCTTTTTTTTTGGAAATTCATACATTTATATTATACATATATAGAAACGCGGGTTCGATTCCCGCTCAATGTAAATATTTGTGTGCATGAACATGATTATTTGCATTGATCTGAGTGTTTCTCTGTATAATATGTATGTATTCACAAAAAATAAAAAGTATACTCGTATAAGTACTAATTAATATCCGGTGTTCTGTTACCCCATAACACAAGCAGGTTATGCCTAGGTTACTTTGGGAATAGATGGCGCTGTGTAGAGATGTCCGTGAATATTTATTATTATTATGTATTTAAATTTAAAAAAAGTTTTTAATGTTATTCATTTCGCGCTTAAAAATGAGCTCTTAGTTAATACTTAAATAATTTCAGGAATAAAAATAACTATTTAATCATAACCTTATCACAAAGCAATCATTTAAGCAATAAATCATAAACATCCACCTCATAATTCTTCCATAAACGTACCAAAAACTCTCCCTATCTACAAAAACATTCGAGAATATTCTCACATAATTCTCTTGCCAATAAATCATTAACAGAAAAACTCAAAGAGAAAAAAATAAGACGTACTCAATTATAACGGTTATCTTTTAATCTTTACCAATAAAGGAAAAGATTAGTCAAGCAATTCACACCTCTGCTTCGCCAGTGTTATCACGAAGGTCGGACTAATGAGAAAAATAATGGCTGGGTTTTATCTAAGGCCATATTGAGAAGCTTAAGACCGCTCTGTCTGTCTGTTGAAGGACGTTAATTGAGCGAAAAGTATGTGTGCTTTTATCTTTTGATTTAGAAATTTATTTTATGTTAGTTGAGTTTGTGATTTATTTAGTGTTGAGGAGTTTTTGTTTTACTAATTTTTACCAAGCTGTTGTTAAATTGTTATCTTTTTTCTTTTCTTTTTAGATTTATTTTCAATTTCAGTTTTTTTTATTTTCAACATAATGTTACAAAATAACAACTTATTTACGTCAGCTTAAATCTACTTAGTTAAAGTTTAATATAATAAATATAATAAAAGTTTTTCAAACTTTACCACCGCTTCCAAGGCGCTAGTAGAGAAGAAGCGGCGTAACAAACTCTATAGCTGCATTTTTTAGACGTCTCTATAATTTTACAACAATTTTGTAACTGTAATAAAGTAATGCAAACATTGTTGCACTTGCGATTCAGTCACAGGTATATATCACGGGGATTTTTATAGATAACAAATTAACAGACACAAGATGGTTCATCTAGGCTTAAGACTATTATTACGGATGATACAAATCCGTATCGTACAAATAATTGTCTTACATGGGATAATAACCTGCGATCAAATGCACGACATCCGGTTAGAAGACCGCTTTGTCACCGAAGCAGATAAACTTCGCTTTTATAAATTACTGAATATTAAAGTTAAGTTACCGACCCATTTTTAAAAAAGTTAAGAAAATATAACTCATTAGTCTCTTACTTAACCTTCTAAAATTCAGTACGCTATTAAAATACTTTTAAATCTATGACCATCTTAAAATACGTACAGCGTTAAACGTGATGAAAATCATCATTTATGCCAGACGTCGACTGCTAATCTGTTCCAACGAATGATTTCACTGCGCATATTAATACTGAATATAAAACCAAATATTTACACACAAATATGAAAGTTATTGTGTATGTTATTTGTCTAGGTAAATAAATACTCGCTTGCATATTAAATTTTACTAATGTGTACACTCATAATATTATTCTACTACTAGCTGCTGTGCCCGCGACTTCGTTCGCGTGGCGGATGTTACTTACTTCGCAATTCGATTTAATACTGAAAAATCGTTTTTTAAACCTTATAACAAACAGATATACCTACAAACGAATTGTAAAATTAACGAACGAACCAAAACCTTTTCAAAAACAGACCTTTACAAAGACAGATCTATGAAGACTGCGTCTAAACTTATGCTGAAAGACATGAGCGAACGTCATTCTTTCAAGGAAAATCTTAACACCGCGATACTAATAAAAATATTATAATAATACGATTGTAAACTGTTTGTACACCTAATAAAATTAAATAAAATAAATACTGAAAATGACGTTACAGGCACAATGCCATCTGTTGTCAAATTTGTAAGTTAAAATAAATGACAGCCCATTAATGTCCCACTGCAAGGACGCGCCTCCTCCCGTGACGGAGGGATACTTGGCCTACTAATACCACGCTGGCCAGTCGGATTGGTATAGGATTTAATTTCAAGTTTTCCTTCATTTTTATTTCGTAAAGATAATATTCACTGATTGTCCCTTAGTCGGTTTTACGCCACCCATGGGATGAGATGGGGAGGTGACATATTGTATTCTTACTCCGTCACCACACGGATAATCGCTAATTAATTATGAATGAATACATTTGCACGCCACGTTATGGTGCGGCAGAATTACCTGCCTCGGTGGCGCGACGATCGCATTACATGGCTGGCGTGTATGAGGTCGCGGGTTCGATTCCCATGGAGGACAATTGTGATACACAAACTATTGTCCTTAGTCTGGATGTTCTTTGTGTCCGTTAAATTGATATTTTTAAAGGCTAGTGTGGGATTTGTCTTTTGTAAAAAAAATGCTGAAATAAATTATTGTACCTAACACCTTTTTACCATCTAGCAAAAAATATTTGACTAAACTTAGACTTGACTATATTATTATTATTATCTATAAATAAACTGCGTGCAGTATTTTTGAATTACTTAATAAAATAAACACAAACACTTTGAATAATAATTTAATGTTTTGTGATTGTATTTCTATATTTTATTGTCAGTTTTGTATTTTTTTAATGTTGACAAATAAATATGGGAGTTTGAAATATGGGAGTTTGAAAAAGATATGTCTATGCAAATTACATTATATTTATGAATTTAATACACTTTGAAGAAAACCCCCCTGATTAAACACGTTATTGTGGCTAATATATAAAAGATAGATATATACTATTGAGGACTTTTTTGTACATCTTTTGAAGACCATTATTTTTGTAATACATATTTTTGGCGTATGATCAACGTATGCGATGATAAGAGCTCAAACGCGCGTTTTTTCAACCGACTTGCTTCAAATTTTTCGTCACTGCTCAGCTCCTATGTGTCTTAGCGTTATGTTATACAGCCTATAACCTGCCCAGAAGTATGGACTACAATCGTACCAAGTTTGGTTAAAATGCCTTCAGTAGTTTTTGACCCATGCGTGCACATACAGACAGACAGACAGACAGACAAAAAATTTATTGATTGCATTTTTGGCACTAGTGTCGATCACCATTCATCCTCCAATATTAATTTTTAACATATATTCAATGTACAGAATTGATCTCTCTACAGCTTTATTATATAGTAATAGATAATAGATATAGATAACTTAATATAGTAATAACCTGGGACAAATATTGTTACAGTTTATTGAAGATAAATTTATTGTACGCCTACTTTTATGACAGTTTATAAAAGAATTAAAATTGCATGCATAAGAATACAATATGTCACCATCTCATCCCATGGGTGTCGTAAAAACCGTCTAAGGGACTATCCGTGAATATTATCTTTACGAAATAAAAAGAAGGAAAACTTGAAATTAAACCCAATACCAATCCATCTGGCCAGCGTGGTATTAGTAGGCCAAGTATCTCTCCGTCATGGGTTGTTACGATAATTTTATTCCAGAACGAAAAACATGAAAGAAATTATTAAAAGCGTGTAAAATAAAATTACAAATTAAATTAGTGATAAAGCCTCTGCAGCCACATTTAATTTAGCTCTCATCCATGAAAGTACAATGAGCTACGAATTTCAGCACAAACACACCTGTACAGAACACGTGCCAGTGGGTATACTGCACTTTGAGATGTGACCATGTACTTGGTTTACTAATGGGACTTTTCCTTTCCAATGATTGGTGTTTATCCGTCAGAGCACGAGGGTATATAATGAGGGTTGTAGAAATGAATAACTAAGTAAGGAATTTTGGGGTTTTAGTCCTAACACATCTGATTCATCATAACAGCCCAATAATGTCCCAATTCAGAAACGGGCCTCCTCCCGTGATGGAGGGATACTAAGACTTGGCCTACTCATACCAAGCTGGCCCGACGGATTGGTACAGGGTTCAGTTTCAAGTTTTCCTTTTTACTTCGTAAAGATAATATTCACGGATAGTCCCTTAGTCGGTTTTACGACACCCATGGGATGAGATGAGGTGGTGACATTTTGTATTCTTACTCCGTCACCACACGGATATTACCAGAGCCGTACACATCTGATTACCAGAGCCGTAATTTTACTACAAACTAACCAGTCCTTAATGTCATTACTATTAAACCTTTGCGTTGTATGGTTACGCGGCAAGCCGTTTACTTTAGCTTTCTTTTGCTTGAAATGAAACATCGCAAAATAAAGTTTGTAGTAATTAATGGTTTAAGGAGAAACATACTTTTAAGGTTTTTGTAAATAAAACTGCAGTTTTTTGTATGTATTTGTGACCATGTTCACATTATTAATGTCCTACATTAAAATGCAACATGGTAATCCGAACATCCGAATTCATCAAAATGCTTACAAATAGTCGAAAATCACACAATTAAAATGTGCCATCGTTTCGTACCCGGGAACTATTCGGTACATCGCCAGAGGTGCCCCCTCACGGTCAATTGATATTCATTAAAACGCCCCCAATTAACAGCTAGGGCGATGCTCCATTGAATTGTAAAACATTTTGCAGGAGATGATGAATGTATTCGGAGAAACGAAACCTTAACGATGTGTTGACATTCATATTATTGTCGAACAATATTTTATATTTTGGTTTATTTTATTTCATGCTCATTTAAATTTAAATTAAATTAATCGTACATATCATTAACATATCCCTTATTTTATAATTAATAATATTTTATTTTATATCTTGCAAATAAAAACAATACTGTTCTCTTTGTGAACAATACTTGGAAAAAAATAGTTATAAATTAATAATACATCTCGGAAGCCGTTTAATAAATTGCGTGATGTTTATTTGTGTAGTCCGTAATCTTGATCAACCAATACGCTTAGCTACCGGACTACCACGAATGAATATCGATTAATCGCGACAACCACGTATTAGGTATATCGAATTGCTCATCTCACAGGAATGCTATATTAACTTTTATTTCTATATACCTAAGGGAACTACTTCATATCAGCCCATTCATGTCCCACTGCAGGGACGGGCCTCCTTCAGTAACGGAGGGATACTTAGCCTACAAATACCACGCTGGCCAGACGGATTGGTATAGGCTTTAATTTCAAGTTTTCCTTCTTTTTATTTTGTATAGTTAATATTCACGGATAATCCCTTAGTCGCTTTTTACGACACCCATGGGATGACATGGGTGCTGACATATTGTATTTTTACTCCGTCACCTATGACCGTGATGTGGGATCTATTTAATCTACGCTAAATATTATCATAATTGAACTATTCGCTTGTGAGATAAAGTACCAAACACAAATAAACTTTCACCTTTACTATAAAAAAGGTACCTACGAATATTTAAATAATATTTTCGAAAGATTCAGTTGTTGATGCAGAAATATTTTTACGAAACATTAGGTAGATAGATACTTATGAAACACGGCAATTGAAAATTGTTCCATTACGGGTTAAAGTCTTTATAAAAGGAAACTTTTAAGCCATATTGCAAAGTTTTAATGCTACTAGCTATTTTATTATTTTAATATTGGATAAACCTTTTTTAATGTTTCTTTTAATGCATACCTCAGAGAAAATTAATAAAGCTTTAAACGTATTTCCTTTATCTTGGAGAATCGCTTAGAAAATTACTCGGTTTCAAGAAATGGGTTTGTTAAATTTTAGTTCAGCAATTAAATAGGTATTGTTTCAATTTCTCGATTTCTTTTTACAACTACCGCTCTAAGGATCTTACTCTCTGTTGAGAAGACTTTACAAACATCAATTTAACTAACTCGAAGAACAACTATCCGTGAATATTACCTTTACGAAATAAAAAGAAGGAAAACTTGAAATAAAACCCTATACCAATCCGTCTGGCCAGCGTGGTATTAGTAGGCAGTAGGAGGTCCGTCCCTGCAGTGGGACATTAATGGGCCTTTATGATGATGATGAAGAACATCTATCAGGGCAATTGCTTGTGATTCACACAAATAATTGCCTTGCATGAGATTTGAACCCGCGACCTCGTGTACCAGCAAGACGGAACAATCAAATTAAAATCTTTTTCGGTTCTCCTCTTTAAACTAATACACAGTCACAAAAAATAACGCTAGACGGAAACCAATGGAATGGAAACAATTCATCCACTTTAAATGCTATCCTGGTACCAATCACAATTCTCATATTATTAAAGACAGACTTTAAAGGGACGTGTGTAGACGGAGTAAGCATACAATATGTCACCACCCAATCTCATCCCATGGGTGTCGTATAAACCGACTAAGGGACTATCTTTGAAGTTTGAATGTTACATATACATAGAAAGAAGGAAAACTTGAATTTAAACCCTATACCAATCCGTCTGGCCAGCATGGTATTAGTAGGCCTAGTATCCCTTTGTCACGGCGGAGGTCCGTCCCTGCAGTGGGACATTAATGGACTGTTATGATAGAGGGAGAAAACGTAACCTCATCGTTATATTATCGCTTCTCACAATCAACACAACAGACGACCACCATTTTGTTTGTTTTCGCGATGTCGCGTACAATTAGCAATACATGAATTATAGCTACTCGCGTTCAACTTGAAATTCATTGAATGTTACAATCAAGTTTTAAACTTAAGTAAGTTAAGTTAATTTGTTTGGACAGCATTTGTTTGGGGATTAGTAAAATGTACCTACCTATATTTAATTTTATCATAACTGCTCATTGATGTCACCCTTCACGAAATATGATCCAACAGTTAAAATGTTTAGGTATAATGTAATATAAAATTCCTTACACATTTAGAAAGCCTCTCTAACCCCAAGCTTAGCAGTACAAATCAAACATCGAAACCAATACAAAGCGGAAATTAAACCCGAGAATTTTGCGTAGTAGCCATAGAGTATAACGTATGTAGGTACTTTGACGACCTCTGTGGCGTAGTGGTTATATAACATGACGGCTACGCAGAGGCCTCGAGTTCGATTCCCGCTCAGTGCAAATCTCTGTGTGCATGAACATGATTGTTTGCATTGGTCTGGGTGTTTTCTATGTATAATATTTATGTATGTATTTACAAAAAAAAAATCTATTAAGGTATGTTTATCCGTTGCCTAGTAGCTACAGTACAAGCTTTGCTTAGTTTGGGACTATATATTATATTTATATTTGAATGAAAATTTTATGTCAAGTTTTCATTGACAAACAGTTTCTTATTTATATTGCTCTATTATAATAATATATTTATATTTATTGTGCTAAAAAATATTTAAAGAAATACAATAAAATTGAGGAATTTCTCCTTGTTTTAGACTTAATTAAAAATAAATAAATATGTTAAACTTTAAGTTAACCTTCATTACTTTAGCTTTCCACTGCAAAATATAATATACGAATAATATTCAATGTTAACGTTATTTTAGCGAACAACACTCGAAAGTAAACATAGAAATGTTCCAAGTATAGAATTCAAAACAGATAGTTAAAAAGTCATTGTTTTAATTTGGGTAATTTCCATGAATGGGAACGAATTTATAACAACCTAACGTCAGCATTTCAGCATTGAGTAGCATAAAATGGTTTAATAGAATCGTATTATTATACATTCATTTTACAATAATTGAGTTTTATTTGAGACTGTAGAAGCATAGCAAGATAGAACGTGTACAAGGTCGTCCAATCCAAGTACAGGATCATGTAAGGTCGTTCATTGACTGATGGATGAATGGATGGTTCATTCCATCAATCCCTTCATCAGCCCATGGAATTTACAAATAAATTTACAGTGTGAAAATGCATGGTAACGTTGTGGTGATTCTCCAGAAGTTCAATACTAATGGTTTTTTTAAATGTTGTTAAACATTAACAATAAACATAATTGACTTGTCCTTATCTTTTTCTTTCATGGGTATCGTTGACCCAGATGTGCAGATGTCGGAGTCCCGAAAGATATTAGTAGGAAGATACTGATTAAAACTCACCTGGTGTTCCTTGGTGAGAAGATAGACATTTTTCAATACGTCCTGGTTAACACTTCACGTAGTCGTATAATTGGCACATCCAAAGATTCATAAGAACCAGATCCATCAGGTATTATTTTGGCAAAAAAAAAGGACACGAAACCCTCTGACAATATTTTTAAGATTTAGTTTCCCTCATATTGCTTACACAATATTGTACAATATTGTGTAACCGTGTACTGATGATACCGTAGTTAATTTTAATTTTGCTCTTAACTGGGCGTTCATTGATTGAATACTTTTCAATTAATTATATCAGTATGCCCAACAGACTCCGTAAATGTAAAATATAATCCAAGCATTATCGATATGACCACAATCCGGGCGTGAACTTTCCCATATGTTTCGAAGCGTGAATGAAAATTATTTATTATAGGTAATTCATGTTGGAATATTGAAAATTGAGTAACAAACTAATTGTTTATGTAATAAACTGCTATAACTAATTAATCTGCCACTGGTGGCACAAGGTGGCAATATTTGGAGGAGGCCTTTGTGATGATGATGATGAAACTACCACTGTGAGGACTACTAACTACGCTGGCCAGAGTAACTGTATCGAACAGTGAAAAGTGCGGACACACAGTAAAATTAAAGGCAACCGCCATATTTGCCAATCGATTTAGTAGTGCATTGCATGTATTTTATTTTACTGTTTAGTCTGTAAGTTTTTGTTCTATTACGATTCCATATTGTTTGTAATAAAAAATTTTGAGGCCGAAGATTGTCGAAGTCTCAAATAGATGGTAATTTATTGTACAAACTAAATCCTCGTGGTGAATAGACAGGCATTATTCGAGACATTCCAGCCATTTTGACGACCTCTGTAGCGTAGTGGTTATATAACATGACTGCTACGCAGAGGTCTCGGGTTCGATTCCCGCTCAATTCAATGTGTGCATGAGAGATGAGGCGTATGAACTATGAATGATACCTTTCTATTAGTTTTGTTATTGTAAATTTAATATTGGTATATTTTATTGTTGCTATATTATATTTAGTTAATTAGTTATATAATTCTGTGTACTATTTTGTAAGATATTTCTTATATAATTTAATGTATGTGTAATAATGGATGTTGTTAAATTAAGTAATTGGTCTATTCGTTTTAATTTAACTAAAATAAATAAATGATTGTTTGCATTGGTCTGAGTGTTTCTATGTATAATATTTATGTATGTATTTACAAAAAGTATTTATGTATGTTTATCCGTTGTCTAGTACCCATAGTACAAGCTCTGCTTAGTTTGGGACTAGATGACGTTGTGTGAATGTGTGAGGATTGTTTATTATTATTATTTATTATAACATATAATTTCAATAAGGACATGCCGTGTTAGTTTAACATGACATTAAATCGTAAGCCCTGTAAACCAGTAAAATTAATTCGACGATAATTACCTATTAAACCGTTAACGAACAACAAGATTACTAATATTATCGTCTATTTGATGTTAGATTCGTATTCACGTAAGTATTTATTCTGATTGAAGGATCAAAGTGTCCTTTCTACTAATCTTAGAAACAGATCGGGAAGAAAATCATCAAATCGGAGGCAGACATCTTTTATATGAAAAGAAAATAGAAACGCAGTGCGAATCTCCATGGAAAGTATGAAGTACCGTTTCAGATTTCGTATTGTCAATGGCTTTTATGATGATAAAATTATAATGATGATAACTGGCCAATACTAAACACTAAATCCGTGAATATTATCTTTACGAAATTAAAAAGAAATTAAACACTATACCAATCCGTCTGGCCAGCGTGGTATTAGTAAGCCAAGTATCCCTCCGTCCCGGGAGGAGGCCCGTCCCTACAGTGGGACTACTAAACTAACGAGAGTTTTAACTAAAGATATAATCTTTGATCTACTAGTTAGCTGATAAACGTGCAATATTTTTTTTCATTTAAAACTTACGAATATACGAGTAGTAAAGAAAAATTGCTTTTATCTAAATGATCTCTCATTTTGGTCCAATAGAAATTTCATCAAAGTTGTATGAATAATTTAGTTTTTATCTCAGTAAAGAATAGTTGTTCATCATCATTATAATACCAGTCTAGCGAGGCTCACTGCTGGACATAGGCCTTCTCCAAGTATTGACACCTTGTGCGGTCCTGTGCCTTCCTCGTCAAAGAATAGTGTATACTGAGTGACAATCATTCATATTTATGTAGATATAATTGCTTAAATTGCTACATTATACCTAAATATATACTCTTCATGTGGTGACGGAGTAAGAATACAGTGTGGCACCATGCCATCTTATAGTAAAATCTGACTAAGGGACTATCCGTGAATATTATCTTTACGTAATAAAAAGAAGGAAAATTGAAATTAAACCCTATACCAATCCGTCTGGCCAGCGTGGTATTAGTAGGTAAGCCAAGTATCCCTCCGTCACGGGAGGAGGCCCGTCCCTACAGTGGAACATTAGTAGGCTGTTATGATAAAAATATATTTCAAAGCCCTTCTTTTGCCATTAATAATTTGTAAATAAAAACAAAGTAATAACAAAGAACATCTGCACTATCTGACACAAAATATTCGTCGGCCATTTCTCATTTCCCGTTACCAATTATGTCTGTAGAAGTTTGTACCAAAACAGGAGTAATAAACAATGCCCAAGTTATGACAGTCGTTTATCACTGGCTTGCTTTCAACATTCTCGTAGAAGCTATGTGATCATCTAAAATATACTTTAATTTTGATAATGATTCCTTTAGCAAAGATTTGGGGTTCCATTCCCGGTCAATGCAAATCTTTGGGTGTATGAATATGAGTATATTGTATTGGTGTGGTTGTTTTCTATTATGTATGAACTTACAAAAAAATATTGAAGTAGCACTTATCCGTTATCTAGTAAGCACATTACAATTACTGCTTAGATTGGGACTAGATGGCGTTGTGTGAATGTGTGAGAAGTAGATTAATGTACAATTATGTCTGTAGAAGTTTGTACCAAAACAGGAGTAATAAACAATGCCCAAGTTATGACAGTCGTTTATCACTGACGTGATTTTATCATTCTCGTAAGAGCTATGTGATCATAAACATATTTTAATTTTGATAATGATTCCTTGACGATGAGTTGCGCTGAGATTTAGGGTTTGATTCAATGCTAATCTTAGTGTGAATGTTTGCGTAGGTGTTGGTTTTTTCTATGTATGATTTGTATGTAATCACAGTGAAATTACTCTTTAGTTTGAAGCTAGGATGGCGTTGTGTGAATGTGTGAAGAATAATAAAATAGGTCTACCTATGAACTTGCCGTTTTATTTCTGCGCAGTCTTTAGACTCAATATTATTGTATAACATATATATTGTTTAAATAATTTTTATTATTTAGTAAATAAAGGATATGACCAACATCTAACAAAAAGCCTGTGAACATGGGTCCAATTTAAAACAGCGGATATTCCCATTTGTTTAATTATAACTTCTTCCATTGTACTTTTTTTTCTTTGCTCAATAGTTAGCTTAAATGTGCGCCATTACTTATTTCAGATTTCATTCTATTAAGTTTAATAATTATTGAAAAATCTAAGAAAACGTAAGTATAAAAAATAAACTTCTGATAAAATATTCATACAAAACGGCAATATCATAGGTAAATACCATATTATATTAAAGTTACTACAACAGGACTATTTTTTTTTACACAAAACACTTAAAGCTACCACTGAACTCTGTAGTTCTGTCTATTTATTTCTGGCTTAAAGGTTTCGCGCACAAGCAAAGCTTACGCGTCTGTACGCGTAAGCTTTGCTTGTGCGCGAAACCTTTAAGCCAGAAATAAATAGACAGCCTGGCAGGTTTTCTAAACTATAGTGGGTTTTGTGTCAAATATTCAGTCTCTCGTACATTTCCATATTTTGTTTAGATAAAAATAGTCTATCTGTAAATTCTCTATATAAAAAAATTGCATAAAAATAGTAATCAGTAGTAACCTACGAGTAGTTAACTAAAAAATGATAATCAGCCTTTCTCATTCTGATATGTCGCGCCTGGGTCGAAAAGACCCTATTAGTTTTTATGCCTAATAAATATTTATTGTTTTTAATTTAGTATTCCATATCTTTACCGTTACGATTAGAGGAGCTTCAAGAAACGAACGTACCTACTCCTTTTTTAAAGGTCGGCAACGCATCTATGATTCCTCTGGTGTTGCGGGTGTCCATAGGTGGCAGTGATCACTTACCATCAGGTGACCAGCTGGCTCGTTTGCCTCCTATTATATAAAAAAAACATAATATGTAAAGAGTTTTTTTTAGAAAATTAACACCCTCTTCATTTGCCCCAACGTTTAAGACACCTAGAGAATTAAGATTAATGGTCAAGTCGTAGCAAACACTGAGCGTCAACATCGTAAATTGAAGAAGACTTTCGCGACATCATAATACAAAACCTAACTTTACGTGAACTCATTTTTCCTCAAAAAAGCTTTTCTTGAACTATTTTCTAATCATTGCTAAGGAATCATTTTTATAAAGTTAGAGTGATTTTGTGATGGTTTTTGTAAACTAAATGATTTTATAAGTTTTAGAAAAGAAAACTGCTGTAACTACTAACTACTAACTACCTATAACTACCTACCTACTAAGAATTTATAGTGTTAAAATTATGAACATCCAGACGGAGAATAGCTGGTATTATATAGCTTACCCCCGGTTTTCGAATGTCTGATCCAGTAAAAATCAACTAATTAAGTGTCAAAACTCTTGTCAACTATCATTTTCAGGAACTAAGATTTGACACTTGATTAGTTGATTTGTACTTGATCAGTCATTCGGAAACCGGTGGTTAGTATTAAAAATAATATAAACGAATTTCCCTGCGCAAGCGCTAAATAAGGCTTTCTGCCCAGGCCTAATGGTAAATAGCTATGTACCAGAAAAGACAGCAAAACTGAATTTAAAACTCACATTATTACCTACCCAGTAGTTACTTAACTTAACAAACTAAATTTACCAGTTCAATGAGCTAAAGAATTGGCCCCTAGTCTCAAAGGAGTCGACTATTGTTTATATATAAATTACATTTTAACAATATCTCCCTACATTAATAAGTAATACAACTTATAATAAAGGAAGTTAGTTCCTTGGAGTATTTTGTTTCACATTACCAGGTAGCTAGGAGAAGTTCAACTAATATAATTAAAGTAACAACTACTAACTAGTTGTGTTTTCGTTGCTTCTGAATAACATTGTATTGTTGGAAGTGTTTAAAAGTCTTGTTGTAAGGAGAGTCTAGGTACGAGTGCCTTTTCCCGGTAATACCTACTACTCAGTCAGCTTATTACCACAACCTGTACCGTAACGTTAGTCAAAATAAAGGTAAAAAGCATGCCCCGTTGTCCCTTTTACGTTCTATATTTATAATCATGCAATGAACTGACAAACTGTAAAAGATTTTGTGACAGTTTTGTACTTTTTTTTTTCGAAATTTCTTCCTTGCATGTCCCATAGTCAACTTCACATGACTTCTTTCGAATGAAATGGAACCTAGCCCAGTATTTTAATGTACCTATTAGTAACAAAATTTGGTCCATCACTACTTTACCAGAAAGTTACTGTTTATGTAGTATACTGTAACTTTATTATCTTACATACATATACAAAAAAATACAATACATGTTCCCATAGTGGTAGTCAGAGGCTATTGAGGACTTATTACACAATCCTTACAAAGCAGATTTAAACCAGAGTGCAAATTTCAAGAAAGCGTGACTTATAAATACACAAACAAAACAAACTCACAAGTTAATGTACTGCTCAAGTACGAAAAACATGTGGTTAACATAAATGCATGTACTTCTTAATCGTTGTACAACTTAGCAAGCATACATTAAACTTAAGAGAAAGCTCACATAAGTTATACACATCTATTTTTATATAATATGCAGCAACTTTACTACGAAAGACGTTGTCTTAAAACTTTGACTTGTTTTTGTAATACGTCGTTTCTAACTTACAAGCGTCTAAGTCTCCCTGAGCTCGGTTTGAAAGTCGAATGAGTTTGAAAAGTAAAATATTTTAAGAAAAACAATGTTTTGTCCGTCTTTATTCATGTTTTTTTTTATACCAAAGAAGGGTTTCTGATGACATAACAATATCTTTCTTTTTTGACTTGGCTTCGGCACGATATCGAACCTGATGTAAAACGCGAATATAGTTCAGGGATAATTAAAACGGAGGGTAGTTATAAAATTACTACAGTGCGTCGCCATCACCTTCCCGATCTGCCCAAATGCTTGTTATATTACACTACGTTTCAATTACCGTATCCAAGGAAAATATGTGGCGTAAGTTTGTTATACAAAATAGCGGTTGGTCAATATTCTTAGCCATCAGTAGGTACCTATTGACTGACATGACTTGACTATTGAAACGATGAAGGCCTTATCAACAATCAACCTTATCCTTAACCTTACCTACAATCTTGTGAATAAAATCTAGATTGTTTATTTTTCCTATTCAGCCATCACTACAATGTAAAACGTTTATTATCTTTTTATTACCTCGGTAGGAAGGCGTTTGTGTGAGCGGCTGCTATGCACATAGTCGCGGGTTCGATTCCCACGCAAGACCTACTGATGTGATCCACAAATTGTTGTGTGAAGTCTGGAAATACTTGGTGCTGGTTAATTTAACGTTTGTAAAAGTTCCAGCGACTAAAAGATGACGTAATGCGCGAGAAAATAAAAAATCATGGAAAATAACTTCAACATTTCTGTTACTTTATTTCCCGTTCACTAAAATCAAACTGTATGAGCTTTACTAACGACAGCAATACTGTATGTACATGGGGCTATAGATATAGATACAATAGCAATTACGGTTACCACGGCCGATGCCACTCGTAAAAACGTATGGCGACAGACGCTCGTTTCATATGAATCTCTGTACACAGCATAGCTGTTACTTCAACAGTAAGTCTAACCTACTGGTAGATAGCAATGTGGAAAGTATGGGGTTATACTACACTGTGACATTAGCAGTGGTTGTGCAATCGATAGCTGACCACAATAATATGCTATTACGTCGCCTGTTTTGATGTTATTTGCTAATGTGCAATTGGATGCAGTTGCATATAAATGAGTATCAAAGTAAGCTATGTATTCATGAGCGAAATAATTAAGATTATTTCGTTTGTACAATTGGTGTTTCTCGTACTATCTGCTGTTTTTCTGACTGTTAGTTATCTAAAATAGTCTCGGAATGCTGTAAAACATTGTACCTTTATCTGTAAAACTTTTTTACCAACAACAAATTGTTGTGTTTTTTCTTTTTGTCATTTAGGTGATCAAAGTCAAACTTTTTGGTGCATGAACATTTTCATGCCTGTTTGATTTGGTCTGTTCAGGATTCAGCGACTCTTTTAGATTAATCTGTGACGTCCCCCAGATACAGATGAATAGACACTAGGATTTTCTAGTACCCACAGAACAAACGCAGCTTAGTCTGGAACTAAAAGCCATTGCACGAATGTGTCAGACATATTGTATTATTTGGTAAAAAAATATTATAATAACGGAATATCCAAAGCGTAAAATAAATACTAGATTAAATGACAAGACATCATTGTAAGCTAATGAGACAAAATTCCAAGTACAGCTAAAACAATTGAGACTTACCACTTAGAAGAACCTTGTCATACCATTAAACTTTGATCTCTTTGAGCAGTCGTAAAGTGCGGTCGTGTTATTAGTTGTATAAATGTTTAGTAAATTATTATGTTAATTAATATTATTTTTTTGCTATATAAGTTAAAATAAATCTGTGTCACGAATGACTCAACAGTATAAAGACTTGTGTGAATCATGAACTAAAATTGTGTGATTGACAAAAATGTTTAACTCAGGGTCGAGCCCTTTTGGACGTAGCCAATTGATGCAAAGAAGTCCTCCTTCTACGCCAACACCTATGCAGTCAGCCGAGCCTCCTGCTGAGGATATGCCTGCTGCAGTTATACCAAAGGAATTGCCAGAAGAAGTACTGCCCACATCTGAAATCCAGAGATGGATGAGTATTATTGAGGACTGTTTGAACGGTGTATGCACGATTGTTAGCGAAGGGAAAATGAACAGCGAGCAAAAACTTCGTGTCTCCAATCTATGCCGTAAGGTAACATCAGCTTCGTCGCAAATGGCCGTTGTTTACCAAGCACTGAAACAAAAAACCATACAAGCGCATACCACAATACAGCACCTCCAAACCCAGCAAAATGTGGAAAAATCCCTAAAACAATTTCAGGAAGTTGTTAAAGAGAAGTTAAAACCATCTGTATCAACATCTTTCGCCGACATGGTTAAAAAGGGACCCAGCGACTTTATTCGCCCTACTAAAACCAATTCTGTGGCCATCTACCCGACCGATAAGAGCAAAACAAGCGACGATACAAAGACGCTTGTTCAAAGCATTATCTCACCTGAGGAGTTAAAGCTTCATGTACGAGGACTAAGAAAAGTAGCCAACGGAGGTGTTATTATTAGCACAGAAGGAAAAAGCGACATAGAAAAGTTAAGGAGTTCAGAGAAACTATTGTCGTCAGGTTTTACCGTTGAAGAACCCTTAAAGCGCCGTCCTAAAATCGCAATAATTGGCGTACCTGTAGCTTTATCGGAAAAATATGTGTTTGAATGCATTTACGAGCAAAATTTAGCAGATAAACTTCCAAACACTACACGAGACTCCTTTTTAGCAAGCATAAAATTAAGCCACAAATCGGGGAAAAAAGATCTAACGACGTGTAATTATATCTTGGAAGTTCCTGCAAACATTCGGAAAATTATTATTAATCAAGAACGTTTGTTTATTAATTGGACCTCCTGCCCTGTTAGAGATTTTACTTTGGTAACAAGGTGCTTTAACTGTCAACAATATGGACACGTAGGGAAATTTTGCCGTGAAACCAAACCGATCTGTAGTCACTGTGGAGACGCTGGACATGAACACAAGGACTGTAAGAACCAGACCTCTGCACCAAACTGTGCAACTTGTAAGCAGTTCAAAAAGAAATGTGATCATGAAACTGGTGATGTGAGCTGCCCGGCCCGTAAATTTGCAGAGGAAAAATACATAAATTCTATAGATTATGACGGCGCCTAAGAGCGCTCTAAGTATAATTACTTTATTTAGCTCTAACCGGTAACTGTAAGTTAACAACTTTATTTTATTTTTATATTTATATTTTAGTATTTTAATTAAAATAGCAAAATAATGTCAAGTCAATTAATTTCCGACTTGGATAATTTTACAATGTCTGAAACAAAAATTTGCAATGTTGAAGAATGTAAACAATATTTGCCATCTAGTGAAAATAGCCTTACAGTATTAACACAAAATATACGGAGCATAAATCGTAATATAAATGGACTAGACGTACTTTTACATCGAATGGGTTTATCATGCGATATAATTGTATTAACAGAATGTTGGCTTTCTAACCAGATAGTCAATTTACCATTTCTGAAGGGCTACATTTCACACAAAACCCAAACTAAGATAAATCAAAATGATGGCATAGTCCTTTACATTAAGGAAAATTTAAATGTAAATGTAAAAGAACCGACTTTACTAAACAGTAATTGTCTTTTAGTTACAATAGATACTGATACTGCTGTCTTAGCTATTTATAGACCACCTTCTCAAAACATTGATATTTTTTTACAATCGCTCTCAACTCTTTTGAAAAATCTCGCATCTTACAAGAATATTATATTAACAGGTGACATAAACATTAATATTGCTGAGGGAAAAAGAGATTCTCACGCACATAATTACTTAAATATTTGCTCATTTTATGGACTGCTGCCGGCTCACTATCATCCTACTCATCAAAGCGGGTCATGCTTAGATCATTTTATCATTAAATCACGATTCGCCAGCACAGTGTTAGTCACTAACTCAACTTTAACAGATCATCATGCTATTTTACTAACTTTACCATTAAAACTAATTAAAACAAAGTACGAAGAACACCGCTCGAAAATTAATATGGAAAATTTAGAATATGCTATTTTAAACATAAATTTTGACCCTATTTTTCAATCCCACGACGCAAATATTTCTTTAAACAGTTTTATTTGTTTGTTACAAGCCGCAATATTGCATAATACGCGCAGTGTTAAAACTACGAACAAGTATAAACCTATAAAGCCTTGGATAACACCAGGCCTTGTTCGTTGTATAAGACAACGAGACAAACTCCACTTGCAGTCTAAATTAGCTCCTGAAAATGCAACTTTTTCTATAACCTATAAAAGGTACAGAAATTTTTGCAACACTCTTTTAAGAAAAATTAAAATACAGTACGACAAGGCTCAATTACTACAGGCAGGAAAAAACCCTAAACTTGTTTGGAGATTTATAAAATCTAACACTATTACAAACAAAACCAAAAACGTCCCACTTGAATTAATTGCTATGGAAACTAATCCATCGGAAGTCTTAAATAGAGCGAATAAGTATTTTGCAAATATTGGTAAAGACCTAGCTGAAAAAATTTTAAATACCAAGGGAATGTCTCAGAATAATCTAGTCTCACATTCTTCTGTTTCTAAACTCAACTCTTTTGTTTTATTAGACACCGACGTTGACGAAGTCTTAAGGTTAATATCAGGGTTAAAGGATACTTGTGCCATTGGGTGGGATAACATATCAAACAGAGTGCTTAAACAATTTAAACATATACTCGCTCCTCCATTAACTCACATTTTTCAATTGTGCTTATCTCAAGGTGTTTTTCCAAAATCTCTTAAAAAAGCTATCGTAACGCCCGTTTACAAGTCTGGCGACAAAAAATGCTTATTTAACTATCGCCCCATCTCAGTACTAACAGGACTATCAAAAATCTTAGAAAAACTAATAAACATTCGACTAGTAAAATACCTCGAGGATAATAAATTACTATCAGATACACAGTTCGGGTTTAGGTCCAACAAATCAACCGAACAGGCCGTTAACAAGCTAACAGATTACGTTGTCAGGAACCTGGATGAGGGCAAACACACGCTGGGTGTATTCCTCGACCTTGCCAGGGCATTTGATTCTGTTTCTTGTACCCGACTATTGAACAAGCTAGAAAACCTAGGGATCAGGGGTATACAACTACAACTTTTTGCAGACTATCTCTCTGATCGCAAACAGCGCGTAAAAATAGGACAATACTTGAGTTCTGAAGTAGAAATTGGTAGCTATTCTGTACCACAAGGCAGTATATTGGGCCCAACATTGTTTTTAATCTACATTAATGACCTTTGTAACCTAAAACTTCAAAATGGTATCATTATAACTTATGCCGACGACACAGTGCTTCTCTTCACAGCAGAATCGTGTAATTATTCTTTATGAATATGCTCAAAAGGGTCTTAATCTTGTTACTGGATGGCTTCAACAAAACATTCTTTCCTTAAATACGGAAAAAACCAAATATGTTACATTTAAAATTAAAAATAACACTAACATAAACTCTACTAACCTCAATATTTACGCACATAATTGTAAAATGCTTACTAACAAAACATGCACTTGCCCTACTTTACAAAACACGGAACAAATAAAATATTTAGGTATCACACTAGACTCAAACTTAAACTTCCGCAAACACATCGATTTATTATGTTCTAGAGTCCGAAAACTAATATACATTTTTAAGAACTTACGAAACATTGCTGATTACCATTTAATAAAACAAGTATATTTAGCACTATGTCAATCTGTGATAAGATACTGTATATCTTCCTGGGGTGGCGCTGCTAAATCAATCTTGCTGCCTCTAGAACGAGCCCAAAGAGCCATTCTTAAAGTGGCCACATTTCGACCTATTATGTATCCAACACAACAGCTATACGAAGACTGCAAGGTACTAACCGTACGGCAGTTATTTGTTCTGAACATCCTACTGAGACAACATAGTGAAATTTCTGTCAAAACTGTACTGGAAAAGAGGAGGAAGTACATGGTTTGTATAAAGACACAAACAAACCATGCATTTGTAAATAGATTTTATATATTTCTAGGCCCTTTTATATACAATAAATTAAATAAAACTTTGCACCTTCATAGTCTAAGTCATAAAAATTGTAGTGTAACTTTAACTAAACATCTAGGGAACCTTAATTATAATGATACGGAGAGTTTAATGGTAGTTCTTAAATAGTCTTAGTGTTATTATATTGATGTTTTATTATATTTCTTTGATTAACATATAATTTTTTTACTAAATGTTTTTATGTAATAAGTAATCCGTTAGCCTGAAACACAGGTATAAACCTAGGTCAGGTAGGTTGCTGATTCAAATGAATACATTCAAGCAATTTGTGCAGACTTAGTAATATAATTATTAAATAAGTTATATTTTTGTAATAGATATAAGTAAGTAATTAGACGTATAATTATTATGTACAAACTACGTCGGCATTATATATACAAATGTAATAATGTTTTTTTTTGAATAAATTATTTTATTATTTTTATTATTTTATAAACTTCCTAAAACTTCTACAATGAATAACCATAGTTTAAACACCGTAATCTATTCCAGTATTACAAGGAACGAGAAAACAGTAACACCTGTTTTTGTGGTCTTACAACTTTGTTTACCTACCTTCAAGTTTTAACAGCATATTAAATAACTCTTATTCTGTTAATTATAAGGTTCAATTTAGTGTGTTTTGTTGTAAGGAAGGTATTAATCGTCAGTAAGTAAGTTTCTTGCGAGCCGTTCTCGAAGTAATCTACTAATGACAAAGAAAGTTGGTGTCGTTTCGTAGTATGAATACAGTTGTGATTACCTCTTTGTATCATCATAACATTCACTTGCTTTTCATAGTTATGAAAAGGGAAATGGGCATTGGAATATTGGGTATCATAGCTACAAAATGTGCGCAACGTAGCTGACATATTTGGACAATCAGGAAAGGGTAGTCTAGCAGTCAAGGCGTTTGTGTCAATTACTAAAAAGAAGCAGGTAGCGTACCTTCCTAGGTATATCGAGCTTACAATTTTGACCATTGTATGTCGATTTGCGTAAATAACTCAACAAAGTGATACTATTTTATTGAAAAAGGAGTTGTTCGACAATTCATCATTATCTCACATCTTTCAAAAACCAGTGCACGTTAAACAACCTTCTTACCATCTTCGATTCTTTAAGCAAAGCGTAAAAATGCATATCCTATGACAGCGATAGTTTTCACAACAAAGTTATGATTAAAACTATAGTCTCCAGCATCATGATGGTCACCATTAATGATTCCTAATGCATGCTTACAATTTGAGTAGAATAATTCTTATAGACTAATTAAAATAATAGCTAATCTTCCAAGAAACTAAACTAAGATCATATAAAAAGAAACACTAGAAATAGTATCGCAGTCTAATCAATACCAATACAGCTTCAACAAAGTCCTGCACATCCCTAATCCCCTGAAGATTACATTTCCATAGAACCTGCTACGTATTGCAAACAAAGCATTACAAAATTTCAAAGTGGAAATATTATTTAAACATTTCCTTGAAATAAAATACAGTCTTAAAATGAGACATGGGAATAACTTGAGTGTTACGTCACTATTCAAAGATATAGAACGTAAAACGACATAGCTCAATAAATGTTTAAAGGAAAAGTATTTTAACGTACGCTTTTACCAAATAACAGGTAGTTTTGTATTACAATATCGTATTGCGATTGGATTAAGTATGAGAGCTGTTATGTGAAGTGTATTATCGGAATACAATGGGATGAAAATGTTTTAACATATTGGTGCTTCTTGGCATACAATTTTGTGGAAGGGTTCGATGGGTTAATTATAATAACGAATAGGTATAACAAAATTGACATTTTGAGCAATAAAAATAGAAAAAGCCTAATTTTAAATTTCATTATTTATATTTCAAAATAATAAGCTTTATACTTAAAAAGGTGGTCAGGTCACATTATACTTACTCCTTATTTTTTTGGAGATATTGAAGACATTTCTGAAATCGTTTCTGTAGTTGGCTTTTATGTCAACCACAGAGTATGTCTTAGTGACTTTCAAAAGCTCATAATGTAATACAAATTATTTATTCAAATTTTACGAAGTGATTTACATTCTAAATTCTATATCCGAGAGATCTTGGAAGCGCTAACTTTAGAACGTAACACTTAACTCCCACAGGACGAGCTAGTTTAATGTCGTCAACGGCATCACAATTGATTCAGTTGTTTATATTCAGGTTTACGATGAACAGAATAATATATTGTATTTTTATGTTGATTGAAAAAAATAACAACATCAAATTTTATTTGAATCTCGATTTTATAGGTATACTCGAAAACGCGAAAACGAAATGGCTTTATCAGTTTTGACAAAAAAATCTATCATAATTCAAATTCATTAAGATCGTTATTTAATGTTTATGCGTTAGCTTGACGTCATTGACTGACCGTAAAAAAAAGTATGCTTAGATTAAAAGTGCAACCTTTTTTTTTTTAACTTTCACTTCAACGTAATAAATAATAATATCTACTAACACAATACAAATGTCACTATATTAAACTGTAGAGTTTGTATGTGAAAAACCATAAAATAATTTAAAACTAAAGTCAACTTGTTACTTGTGACATTACAAGCTTGTCATTTCAGATAAACTGAAAATGTCTAATTTAAATATTGGCTGGTAAGCCACCCAATTGTTGGCACCTTAAGTGGACTTCGTGTCAGACTAGAATATAAAATATCATAAAATGATAAAATACTTTACTCTTTAAAAAAAATGAAATGAAAAATGTTTTTATTGTATCTCATAAAATGCATACATAAATGAACTGAGACTACTCCAGTAATAATGAGTATACTTGTATACTCATAACTTACTCTTTGCTTATACTTAATCATTATTATGTGATTGAATAGTATTAAATAAATATTATTTGCACTAATGCCAATAAAAGGATTCTGATAAATTTATTCTTGATATGTTGACACGTGAAATAAATAAAATATGATAAAAATATTAAATATATAATATTTGAACCTGAATAATCATACTGAACTTGAATAATCTACATATAGTGTTTTCTTTCTTTTTACTCACTTTTATCTCTTAAGTTCCAATAATTGTAAGACTTCTAACGATTAGGTGGTTTTCCCTAATTTGTTTTATATTATAAAATTATGAAAACTTTAAATTGAAATATATGACGTCATGCAAGAAATGATAGGGATGGACATAGAAGGAAAAAAGAGAGAAATTCATTAGAATAAAACGTTTTACCGAAAATTTGCTCTAGTAATAGTCAATAATGTTGACTATTTGTTTTTATAAATATCTAACGACTATTTGCTAATACAAGAGAACTGATAATAATGTCAAAGTAGCGTCATGCTTTAGCTGATGTTTTGTTGTGCGATATTGAACCTAATATTTTTATGACATGCAACTAACATTAACTCTAGAGGTGATAAAGCCATTTAGTTTTCGACCATACAATCAAAACATTATATTCTACTATAGAAAAATAAGTCGGGTTTTCCTTCCTGACGCTATAACTCCAGAACGCACGAAGCGATTTCCACGGTTTTGCATTCGTTGGAAAGGTCTCGGGCTCCGTGAGGTTTAGAGCAAAGAAAAATCATCATTTAATCACCAAAGGAAATGTGACATAAAACAAAGCCAACTGGTGGCGAAACGGAGTTCGCCGAGTTTGCTAGTAAAATATAAATGAATATAAATATTTCTCACACATTCACACAACGCAATCCAGACCCAAGCTAAGCAGATCTTGTACTATGGGTACTAGACAATGGATAAACATACCTAAAAACATTTTTTTTTGTAAATACATATACAAATTGTAAACACATAACATATATGAAGGAAAGACTCAAAAGTTGAAGCATGATCTACTCGTATATCCAGCAATCTTATAGCTATTAAGTTTACTATAATATTGCAAACAGAAATGCAAACTCTAATCTTATTATAAAAAAATGTTAGTATTTACTATTTTAAAATGGTAAGAATACAATAAGTCTCCACACCCCATCTCATTCCATGGGTGTCGGAAAAACCGACTAAGGGACTATCCGTGAATAAAATAAAAAGAAGGAAAACTTGAAATTAAACCCTATACCAATCCGTCTGGCCAGCGTGGTATTAGCAGGACAAGTATCCCTCCGTCAAGGGAGGAGGCCCGTCCCTGCAGTGGGACATTATTGGGCCGTTATGATGATGATGAAAACAATTTATAATTTTTTTGAGTTTTTAATTTTAGATCACCAGTCTACTGACTAAAATCCACGGTGTACCACAATCTCCCTATTGGTCAAGGTTACCAATCGTCACATTACGGCAGCTAAAGGCGCGGGCCCACCACGGTGCATGCTGTGCACGGGCACGCGGCGCATTTTAGCTGCGTGTATTAATTTGTTTGACAACGTGGGTCTACGTTTCCACTGGAGTACACGAATATAACCGAAACGTAGACCCACATCGACAGCGTTGAGCTATGTAACCGCCTATTCGAGCAAGCCACGCGTCTATCAGTGACGTCAATTCATGCGTAGCCTCTCCGTGGCTGGCAGTGGACACAATCACATACATTTTCTTCCAAAGCGAAGCTTAATACACGTGCGTAGACTCTCCGTGCACCGCGGTGGGCCCGCGCCTTAAAGTCGCTGCATAAACCTTGGAAAATAATATGTAAAAAATACTATTATAAAAATTAAATATGAAATAAAAATAAAATTAAACCAAGTTTCTGTTATATTAAAATTGCTTTAAGATAGAATGTCTGGAATCATAAATCCACTACCTTTTATTGCCCATTACAATGAACTTTATCTTTCCCATAATTTTAAGTTTCCGAGCGATTTCAGTGTCTGAAACATGCCGAGTAAATTAATCGTTATGATTTAGATGCAGATGTGTAATTCACTTCAAAATACTTTATTTCATAAAATTTATTACAAATTGTTTGAAATCGTCGTTTACTTAAAATTGAAGCTACATTTAAAATTATAGATCGACACAGACAAACGCTACAGCACTAAGAAAAGCCGCGTTGTATTGTCAAATGTAAATTAAAGGAGAAAAATAAAACCAATCTACTACTCGAATCTACTTGTCTGTCTGTGTTGATCTATAAATTCCAGTTTCCAAATGGTAGGGCCAATGAGAAGAAACCTGGCAAAGAAACTCATGGCAACTCTTTTAAAATTCAGTTGTGTTTACAATTTTTTTTTTTACATTAATCATATACCCTATCAAAATATTTGACAGTACCAGACAGGATAATACACCATTTATACATTATAAAAAATAATAATCAAAGAAAAGAAAAGTAGAAGACAAGCATGAGAACAAGGAAGACAGAAAAAAAAAAGATAGAAAGGATACAATACTTAATACAATTAGAATTTAGAGATAAAACAATACAGTAGCACACATATATAAAAAAAGTGCATAAACTTGCATTATTTGAAACAGCCTATGGAACAGAAGCAGTTAATCCCAAGCCTTTTTGTCTTTCGTGTAGTCTAGGATAGTATAATATCCCTTTACGATAAGTTTTTGTTTGACTACATTCTTAAATTTATTAAAACTTAGATCTTGAATATCTTTCGGAATTTTATTATAAAATCGCACACATTGACCCTGAAATGAACTATGTATTTTTTGGAGCCTAGAATACGGATGAATAAGTCTATCTTTATTTCTAGTATTTATACTATGGACATCACTTCTTTTGACAAATTGGTCTTTATTTTTATGAACATAAATTATGTTTTCATAAATGTATTGACTTGCCACAGTTAATATATTGATTTCTTTAAATTTTTCTTGAAGTGATTGTCTCCTACCTAAATTATAAATTGCACGAATAGCTCTCTTCTGCAGCACAAAGATAGAATGAATATCGGCAGCATGTCCCCATAGTAAAATACCCTATGACATTATGCTGTGAAAATAACTAAAATATACTAATCTGGCAGTTTCTATGTCTGTCAGTTCTCGAATTTTCCTAACGGCATAAGCTGCAGAACTTAGTCTCTTTACCAATGTCATAATATGTGGGCCCCACTGAAGCTTAGAGTCTAGTGTTATACCAAGAAATTTTGTAGTGTCCACAAGGTCTACCTGATCCTCCTTAACTCTTATTGTGGTTTTCACTTCTTGTACATTCGGCGTTATAAATCTAACACATTTGGTTTTGCGGCTATTAAGGAGCAAGTTATTAATGTCAAACCAACGAACAACTTTAGAGATAGCCAAGTTTATTTCGTCAGTGCTAGTCTGCTGTCGTTTCACTTTAAATAAAAGCGAAGTGTCATCGGCAAACAAAACTATCTCATGTTGATCTTTAACTAGATGTGGTAAATCATTTATATAGATGAGAAACAAAAGGGGTCCAAGTATGGAACCTTGCGGAACGCCCATTTTTACGACAGATCCTGGAGATAATTTTCCATTAATATTAACTCTTAGTATTCTATTATTTAAGTAAGACGTGAAAAGATCTAATCCAAGTTTACCTAAGCCATAGTGATGTAGTTTCCGTAAAAGTGTATCATGATCGACACAGTCGAAAGCCTTGGACAAGTCACAGAAAATACCTAAAGCATCGTAAGACTTTTCCCAGGCATCATATATATGTTTTACAAGCTCCACACCAGCATCGGTTGTGGAGCGACCCCTTGTAAAACCAAATTGTTTAATATGTAAAATTTTGTATCTACTTAAATATGTTTGCAGTTGGTCTGCAATAAGTTTTTCAAAAATTTTACTGAAAGTTGGCAGTACTGAAATCGGTCTAAAATTAGTTGGGTCTGATGTACAGCCAGATTTATACAAAGGAACGATTTTGCTGGATTTCATTAAATCAGGAAACACACCACTATCTATCGAATGATTAAATATAAGAGCTAAATGCGTTGCAACTGAGTAAATAATATGTTTAGTAACAACTACAGAATTATCCCATAAATCTGATGTCTTTTTGACATTAATGGTATTAAAAGCTTTAATTATATCAAAAGGAGTAACATGTTCAAATTCAAAATCATTGTTGAAAATCGGTACATTATCCTTTAAAATTAATTCTGCGTTTATAGGTGAAGAGTTCAAAGATTGAGTAGTAGTAATTGGAATATCAGTGAAAAATTGTTCAAAGGCAGTGGCGACTTCTACATCTGATGTGATTGTTGAGTTATTGATGTTTAAGTTGTACTCAATGTCGCGGTTGACTACTTTGCCTGTCTCACTATTGATAATATTCCATATGGTCTTAATCTTATCATTACTGTTTTTAATTCTTGAACTCAGAAAACGTGATTTAGCTACCTTACAAAGCTTCCTAAATAATTTAGAATAATTTTTAACATAACTCTGAAATGTATCACTAAAATTATAGTTCCTTTCTTCATAAAGTTCATAAAGCCGTATTCTACTCTTATGTAATCCTACTGTTGCCCATTCACTGAATGTGGCGTTGCCTTTAATTAATATTGTTTTTGGTATAAAAACTGATTTAAACACATTACAATAAGTAGTAAAAAAATTATCAAATAAAGTGTTTACACTATCATCCGCACTGATAATTGGTGTGGAATTAAAGGCTAACTCAATTTTGTTTTTAAAACATTCAATTCTATGGGCAGTTTTAGGTATAACAACAATGTTCTTAGATACATTTTGTTCCCTTCTATTTAAAAATGTAATCTGCTGACCAGTGTGGTCTGACTGAAGCTTATTAATTAATAATTTATCAGTAATTACAAAATTAATAAATACATTATCTATAAATCTTGCTGTTGTTTCAGTTATACGAGTGGGCTCCAAAAATACATTTTTCAGATTAAAAGATTGAAAAAGAGCCAAGTATTTAGATACCCTTTCTGGGGTTTCATTCCCTGTTACCAGTAAATCAATATTAAAATCACCACAAACCATTACATATTTTTTAGACTTGGTTACCTTATCTAAGACATCCTCCATAACTCTCTCAAAGCAATCATACATACCCGAAGGGGGTCTATACACACTTAATACTATAAAATGCTTCAACTCTACACAGGCTATTTCAACAGAACGTTCAACCGAGAGATTAACAATATCAAGTCGTTCTTTATATTTAAATTTTTTGTTAAGGATTATCAATGAACCACCTCGTATTGCATGCTCTCTGTTGAATGAACTGCCTATCTGGTGATTATCAAAATTAAACATGTATTGGTCACTTCTTAACCAATGCTCAGTAATACAAAGGATGTCAATGTTGTTACTATTAATAAATAACTCGACTTCTAGAGTTTTACCCAATATGCCTTGAATGTTTTGATGTACTAGATTTTATTGATTGACATTCTTAGTATTACCCAGAAGTGAGCAAGAGGTATACTCTTTTGTCTTACTGTTTAGTTTAAACAGTTTGACTGAGTTTGAGCTAAGTGCTTGGCTTTTGTAAACTTATAATCTAGGGATTGCTCTATAGGAGCAGTCAACTTAAAATCTAGGGTGGGCTCCATAGGAGCTACTAACTTACAAGCTAGGGTTTGCTCTATAGGAGCAGTCAATTTAAAATCTAGGGGTTGCTCTATAGGAGCAGTCAATTTAAAATCTAGGGGTTGCTCTATAGGAGCAGTCAATTTAAAATCTAGGGGTTGCTCTATAGGAGCAGTCAATTTATAACCTAGGTTTTGCTCTATAAGAGCGGTCGACTTAAATACTAGGGGTTGCTCTATAGGAGCAGTCAATTTATAAGCTAGCTCTATAGGAGCAGTCAACCTACAATCTAATGTAGCCAAGGAATTGGCTGTCATTTTAAAAATGTATGACAGCGATGATGCTATTTGTCTCCTACTATACAGAGACAGGTAATATCTATCTTTTTTTGAAAAGAATTTAGTTCTAATAAGCATATTAGAGTCTATCATGTGAAATTTGTTCTTATATTCTCCGTTAATTTTACATGTTAAATTGTGCATCATAATATTAACCTTATATCTAGTATTTTTTTCCGCTTGTGACAACCCTTTACAGTAAGGTAGAGTAAACAAGATTATTTTTTTAACATCAAGTTTAGTTAATTGTTCAAAGTAACTTAAAAATGATTGCTTATTTAAATTGCCCCTATGTCCACTAAACAAGACTAATGTGGTTTCCTTATCAAAACTCAATTTTGATATTTTATCTAATATATCACTATATCCTAATTGAGGCTGACACATATTACTAAAACTTTGCTCAGGAGTATATAATAAAGAACCTAAGCCTTTTCCAATTTCATCACAAAACATTATAAATTTATTGTTATGTTTTGTTTGTCTTATACCAGGTTCATTTGAATTATCTACATTGTTACATATATTATGTGTAAGTGAGGAGAAGGATATATCATCATGGGAGTCTGTTGATTGATTCAGACTAATCATTGACAATGAGTCATTCCGACAGTTACATGAACTAACAAGCCTCCCAATAGCTAACACCTGTTCCTTACTTTGTTTTTCTGTTAAACTATACTTATAAGATAATGTATTCAGTTGTTCCTGAAGCCGGTCAACATCACATTGCAGTGCCCGTGTATCTTGCAAATATTGAGATGACATGTTGTCCAACTCCAAGGAGTACATACTGATTTGGTCAATGAGTTGCAACCTTTGCCTATTTAAATTCATACTGTCAATAAAAAATTTATGCTTATGAATCAATCTTTTAGTTCTAGTAATACCTCAATGCTTTTATATTATGATGATTAACTATTTCATTATTCTATTGAAAAGATAAATATAAATAAATATTCCTCACACATTCACACAAAGCCATCTAGTCCTAAACTAAGCAAAGCTTGTACTATGGGTACTAGACAACGGATAAACATACTTAAATACTTTTTTTTTGTAAATACATAGAAAACATCCAGAGCAATGCAAACAATCATGTTCATGCACACAAAGATTTGCATTGAGCAGGAATCGAACCCGAGACCTCTGCGTAGCAGTCATGTTATATAACCACTACGCCACAAAGGTCGTCGAGGAGATAAGATAGCTCTTACAGATGTCTGTGTCTAAAGAGAACGAAAAGATTTGAACAATCAGAAATGTGTAAACTCTTAGCTTTTAAAATTGATAGCCGAAAGGTTCTCGAAAGTCGTGTGACCAAAAAACGCTCGACCGCGGGGACTTCATAAAATTGGAGGTTGTTGGAAGGTGGTTGACTAATGATGGGGCTAAAAGATCAAACGGTAGGTAGTCTTTGGAGACAAGTGGAATCCATTTCTGATCACAACAATGGCTGACACATCCAAAACTTGACCCCAATTATCTTAGTAACAAATCACATCATCATCATAACAGCCCATTAATGTCCCACTGCAGGGACGGGCCTCCACCAGTGACGGAGGGATACTTGGCCTACTAATACCACGCTGGCCAAACGGATTGGTATAGGGTTTAATTTCAAGTTTTCCTTCTTTTTATTACGTAAAGATAATATTTAATCGCTTTTTACGACACATGGGATGAGATGGGGTGGTGACACACTGTATTCTTACGCCGTCACCACACGGAGAATCACATATAAAAAGTTTATTTCCGTCACCATTAATTTCGTTCTACTTTACCTACCATCGATTATAAATGAACTGAACCAGACAAAGCATAGATCTAGTTTGGTTATCTATCGTACCCTACTTGGAACTAACGATTGTCTACCTAACTAATATGTTAGCAAACTCTCTGTACACAGACCAACTTGGTGATTCAAATGTGGGATTAAATGACAAAGTTGATCAGTTTGTACTAAAGTGCTCTCATAGGGACTCGGTTCTTAGTTTAAACTGAGAATAATAAGCTTTTAGAACTTGTTTTCTTTGTGGTAACTATATTATTATTGTTAGTTACCTCATTGATTGTGAATTTTTGTGTTTAAAAGAAATTATAAAGAACTAGATAAAATGTTATAAAGCAACACAAGTAAAGTCGTTTGGAATAGAATCCAACAAACATGTAAACAGACACGACTACTACTAAGATGACAGCTTATCAAATACTTCGAAATTTTTACCTTGTGATGTTTTAATCTTTAACTTAGAAATACAGTTAAATAGTGTTGAAGATAATGTAAAAAAATGGTGCATTCGTTGAAATCAGACTAAAAAAATTGATCGTCAAATGTATGTGATTAAATACGGAGTAATCGTGACAAATTGGTTTGTTTACATGATTGTTGGATTTTATTGCTGCGAAGTTGTAAATGTGGTGGTGAAGAAAAAGTACATAGTGTTACAACTCCTATTATATACCGCGAGTGTCATAACAGCCTCCTAAGATTTTTTACAGATATTAACTCTACAAAAACAAAAGAAATAAGGAAAATAACTGGATATAATTTGTTAAGTTATACATTATCTTTCTTTGTGTTTGAAGTCTCACTATTTTTTTAAAGAAATTAAAATAACAAAGTACTGAGCTAGCAAAGATATGAAAAAAAAACCAATTTAATTGAGAACCACCTCTTTTTATGGATTTGTTTAGAAATATTCAAAGTTATATAGTTAAGTTATGCTTCGAAAGGGTTTAAACCAACAAAATTGTTGCAAAAAAAACTGAACATTTAAACACAAATCCAAAGAACAAAGTATCACATTCAAATGTTCAAATCGTGGCAAAAAACTCTGTATCCAAACACCAGCTAACACGTTAAACAACCAATAAACAATCCGGCTAAAAGACCATTACGTATAAGCCGTTCACTCGTAAAAAATAAACGTAGATTCTCTTTGAGCCTAGCTCCGTTCCGTTATTCATGAGAGTTGATGCACTGGAGGTAAAGTTAGCAGATAAGTGAAGTTCGCTGTTGAGACACTGATTCATCCACCCTAATGTTTATATTTATTTCTTAGATAACTTTGTAGACTGACATCGCTGTGGTAATGCGTGGAAAGGTACTTCGTAAGTTATTTCTAAGGTTTGAGCACTAATAAACTAATATTGTTGAAGTGATTTGGCTGTAAAACTATTACATTGCTTTTTTGTGTGTTAACGTCAATATAATAATATGCCTTGGTCATGCTATTTTACGCTGTACGCTATTTTAAAAATTCATACTCGCAGCTAAAATGCGCCGCGTGGGTGCACCGGTGGGCCCGCGCCTTTATTGTCTAACAATGATACTCGTAGATATTTAAAACTGTTTTCCAGCAATCGATAACTCCTTGAATCCATCACTTTATTTTCTATCGACTTATCAATCTGTTCATCTATCAGTCAGTAGGTACTATTAACTCCAATTAACCAGAAAACACACTTGGGATACAGTGGAAATAATAGTAAAATATGGTCGACAAATTACTTACAGGCGCACAGAACACGATAGGTGCAGAAGTCAATTTTATGTATATTGTGCTTCACTTTTGACTTACGATCGAGTTACAAAGACAATTAATTTAAAACGTATGCATAAAACATTATCATAGTAGTGATGTGTACTTGTATCTAGTTGTTATATTTTTGAAAATTAAAATAATACGAATAGAAATAGGTAACTGCGCATAGACATCAGCTGTGATGACGCACAGCTAAGCAGGTGCTGGACATTTTAAGCTGTTAAGTCTCATAGGCCAGTAATTTTTCTAGCTACTTTACCATTTCTATTCTACCTTAACATTATTTATGTCTCTTGCTTAAAAAATCCAAGAAATCGTGTACGTAGTTATACTTCTGTTCCCTTATCTGTTTAATGTAACAAAACTCTGGCAAACGAACTAAGATGAACTTAGCTATGCATAGGAGCGAACTTATTAGCAGAGGTTAAAGTACGATACAACTTCACCTGCGTCTACCAACTAAGTAGTTTTAAGTGCAAAGAGTTTATTAGAACATTCAGTTTTTGAATTCAGAATGTAAATTTATCGCAGTTTTTTTTTCGTACTGACTGTAACCTGCATGGTGCTCTACCTAGGTATCATACGCAGGGACAAACATGTATAGGCCAATTATTTGTGCGCCACGAAAATTATTTTCCTGTGTCTGAATAGCCCTTGTAAGGCTAAACTGAATATTTGTATAAGTCCTTATTTATCCATAAACGGGGAGCTCACTTAGACTATTTTACTGAAATCATTACTAAAGGAGACTTATCCCTGCACATTTAAGTCCCTGTTTGTGTAAAAAAGATTGCAATTTAAAGTGATTTTTACCATCTAAACCAAAAGACGTTTACAACATAATTATGGACATAATTATGCCTCCTTCAAACTTCTCTGTCTTCTGTCATGAGTCGTCCGTTTCCTTACCAGTGCCTTTCAGTAACCTTTACCAGATCCGTTACGTAGTTGCCTTTTGCCAATCCATAACCTAACTTTACTTAATAGCGATTTTACAGTTCTGCTATTCGAACAGCACATGTAAAGACAGCCAATGGTTCTCAAATACCGTTATTGGCACGACCCCACGAGTTAGTGCTGCCGCAACTGTCACGCACAATGGCCTTACTAGAACAATAAATCTGTACACGACTGGTATCGGTTACATTGTCTATTGTACGACCGGCTGTATAGTTTCAGTCCATTGAAGTGATCCTTGGATCCGTTACTATTGATCCGGTTCCGAGTCAAAAGGCAATGGGTTATTATGAAGGGGTACGTGTGTGTTGAAAGGAAAAGCTTTTGATATCAAAGGTTTCAATATGCTAAGGAAGGATCTACTAAGGTTTATTGATATGATGTTAAATTTAATATCACTTTTTGAGTGCTGTTTTGTGCTTAAACTTAAAGTAGGCAGTTCCATTTCCTTAGTTCATCATCATTTTGGTTTTATGGTTTTTCTCTATATTATTATACAACGTACAACAGGTAAGGGGTTATTAAATTATTTTTTAGCAAAACTTGAAACTAAATGTCAAGTTATACATCTTTTCTAGAATTAATATTGTGTCGTTGGTTCTATTTTTGATGCAGAATGTTAGTTCTCTACAGAGCACGTGTATTAAAAACATTGATCCTTACGCTTGTAAAAAGTCTCCATATTTTGTATTAAGTACTAGTATCATCATCATCATCATCTCAGCCAATTGACGTCCACTGCTGGACATAGGCCTCCTCTACATATTGCTACCTTGTGCGGTCCTGCGCCTCCCTCATCCATCGGCTTCCCGCCATCCTTACGAGGTCGTCGGTCCACCGTGTGAGGGGTCTCCCCACCCTGCGTTTTCCAGTACGCGATCTAAGTACTAGTACTTATATTGGAATAAAAATGGCAGTGGCAACAAGTGCTTGTTGATTGAAAATTTAATTTCAATAAATTATCATTATCTCATTGAGGTGTAATCGTAAATAAGCGTTAGCGTTTAATTGTGCAGGAGTTTAAATTTTACATGAAGTGAATTTGTGTGTTGCGTAATGAAAGCATACACACGCAATGAGGTTGCAGCGCAAATGGCTTTACTTGCTGATGTATGGTCATGTCGCGTATTGTAATGGAGATACTGGCATTCTACGAAAGGAAAATAAAAAAAATATTTTCTGTTCTTAATTTAAACTAGCTGAGCTTACAGCTTAGTTGACGTGTTTTTTTTAAACTCGGTAACATGATTGTATTAAACCTTATTGAAAGTGTGAATACAGTTCAGGAATCTACACTCTTAAGCAACTGATGCTAAACATTAAATAATTTCACGTTCCACCTCTGTGGCGTAGTTGTTATGCACAAAAACTTTAAACTTACGAGTTCACAAATAATGGAAATACTTACTGTGTATTGACCCATAAGAAGACCAAAATTGAACCTATGTTATCTTAAGAACTGCTGAATTGCTTTAAGTTCTTACGCACATCAGTTTCTAAATAAGTTTATAATCATGAAATTAAGATCCTCATTTAAAGGGGTCTTATATAACTTAAATTAAAAATAATAAATCAAATCAATGGTATGGAACCCTTTGTGCGTGAGTCCAGCACGCACTTGGCCGTTTTTTGGTGACAGTTTTTGCCAAAAACAAAAAAAATCCGATTGCGACTTACTAATTTAACAAAAGAATATAAACACACTAAGTAATTTAAACATTCAAAAGTGTAAACAACTTCGTCCGGACATCCTCCCCAAAAGATACGAACTCAAAACAAAGTTCATGCCCTTATGCCCTTGTATAAAAAAGCAATGATTCCTTATTTGTCAGGGTTGCCACTAATTTGAACAAATGGTCTAAACATTGCGAAATTAAACTTGCAGAATAATAAAGTGACAACATTCGTCTTAATTTAACTGATAAGGTCCGGACCTCTAGGAAAGCAGTCGACACATAGTATGCGGGATGTAGTCTACTGTAATTTTGTTTTATAGGCTTTAATTAGTTTTATACCGAAGTACTGTTGGGAGCAGTTGACGGTTTACAGGGAAGCATGGAAGAAAGGACCATATGCAATCACTGTAATGTATTGATGAAGAGGTTGGCGTTGGATTAAGAGAGGTAGTAGAAAAATGATAAGCAATTTTGGTAAATATGACCTGATACATTTTTCTGGGAAATTTCCTTCCTAAATGTTTTGCATGTCATAAACAATTTTCCTGAACCTTGATTATTTCGATGACTAAAATAATAATGTACATTGCTAAAATATTTGCGTAATTTTATTAACTGGGCTGATTTAGTGAAATTTTAGATCAATTTACTTTAAAACCCCTTACATATACTTAATCAATTTGATAAAAATTCAATAGAACTACCTTGGATATATTATAAGTAAGTACAATACAAAAGATGTTTTTTTTAAATTGGTTATAAACTTACTGAGGATAAAATTACTACCGTCTCGTTTTAGAAGCGGGTAACAATCTTAATTATATAAGTAAACTAGCGGCCCGTCCCGGGTTCGCACGGGCATTAAACATTACATTTACGAGTAAGGATCCCCATTTTATAAATGAAATTTATCCTAAGTCACTCAGGAAAAACGTAGCTTTCCAACAGTGAAAGAATGATTCAAATCAGTCCAGCTGTTTCGGATAAATAACCTAGACACCGACTGCAGCGCCATCTGGCGGACTGATTTGTTAATGTAAAATGAAAAATTCATTTAATTCGGTCAAGCCATTTAGGAGGAGTTCAATGACATACACACGTACAGTAGAATTATGTATATAAAGTTATGACATAATACAACTAAAGTTATCGGCAACTCCGTTGGTCACCAATGGGACTCTGACAGTTTCGGGCCAGTCTATTAATTCGATAATTTATAACCCTCCAAGCAAGTGACTCAGTGTAATATTACATATTATGACAAATTATTATTGTTATGTAAGCAAAGGATATTCGGATTTATAATATTTCTAACTGTGATCCTATAGTTATAATATTATGATGTATGGTATTAGTTTTGGGGTTACATTTTGTTTAATTGGTGTCATACTAGTGTATGCGATGTTTTGATTTATGTAAAAAGAAAACTGGAAGATAACAGGACCACTGGAATACTTTTTCTGTAATGTTTCATCATCATAACAGCTTATTAATGTCCCACTGCAGGGACGGGCATCATCCCACGACGGAGGGATAATTGGCCTACTAATAACGGATTGGTTTAATTTCAAGTTTTCCTTCTTTTTATTTCGTAAAGATAATATTCACGGATAGTCCCTTAGCCGGTTTTTACGACACCCATGGGATGAGATGGGGTGGTGACAATTGTATTCTTACTCCGTCACCACACGGAATTAATGTAATGTTTGTTGAGAATTAATTTTCCAACGTTAGCTTTTTAATCATACACCACGCAAGCCACCGATTAAGTAGGTATACACGGTATAGGTAATTATTTATCGAATGAAACACTCCGGAGTTTTTGCCCATCTAGTCTTAGATCCATCGATCTTTTAGAAACGGTGCAAGTTTCTGTTCCAAGGACTAGTTTTTCGTGATGAATCACAGTTGTGAGAAAATGATTAAGGCTTGTAATATAATTTCCCTTTAGTTGCCTCACTACGATTGTGGGAACAAAGAAATAAATAAATAAATAATCCTCACACACTCACACAACGCCACCTAGTCCCAAACTAAGTAAAGCTTGTGCTATATATACTAGACAACGAATAAACATACTTAAATACATTTTTTTTGTAAATACATACATATTATTATTATACATAGAAAACATTCAGACCAATGCAAACAATCATGTTCATGCACACAAAGATTTGCATTGAGCGGGAATCAAACCCGAGACCTCTGCGTAGCAGCCATGTAATAACCGACTACGCCAAAGAGGTCGTTAAAAATTAGTATACTTTTGACCCTTCTATAAGAATCTACTCTTAGTATCAAGTGAGATATTGCTATTAAGCCTGCAATATTCAAACTAAAACATCCTGACACAACAAATCACGTAGTTGTGACTACTACAAAATTCTGAATCGACATCAAAAACGCGATAAAAGAATTGAGTAACATCAAAATGTCGAGGAAAACTGTGAATCGACTAACGAGGTCAATTGCACCGATGGAATATTCACGTGACGTAAGAGGCTGAACAAAATAACGCTTTTGCCAATTTCCCCTTCTCGTGAACGCTCTCTATATTCTAATGTAATCTTTGCGATACGCGTCTCTTACTTCGTCAAAAATATTTAATTTCACATTTTCTTGACATATTTACTCTTGATTTTTTGTTTTATTATGTTTTTGGGGACATTTTCTTTTTAATTCACACATAGAATAATAATTTATACATCTTTACCCGACAGGTACAAAAGGAGAGTAATTATCTTTATGTTAATATTTTTATGTATGGTCGCTTTATTGCGACTTGTTATTGTAACCTATATGGCTTGACCGATTTTAATGAATCTGTGAATCGACTAACGAGGTCAATTGCACCGATGGAATATTCACGTGACGTAAGAGGCTGAACAAAATAACGCTTTTGCCAATTTCCCCTTCTCGTGAACGCTCTCTATATTCTAATGTAATCTTTGCGATACGCGTCTCTTACTTCGTCAAAAATATTTAATTTCAAATTTTTCTTGACATATTTACTCTTGATTTTTTGTTTTATTATGTTTTTGGGGACATTTTCTTTTTAATTCACACATAGAATAATAATGTATGCATCTTTACCCGACAGGTACAAAAGGAGAGTAATTATCTTTATGTGAATATTTTTATGTATGGTCGCTTTATTGCGACTTGTTATTGTAATTATTTTGCATATGATTAAGAATTAATCATTTTACCTGACTAATTCAGAGTAATGTCTATTTGTAGGTAATGGATAGCCGTGTCACTGAGACATTCTTTAACCAACAAGACTTGATTTATTTCAAAATTTATGTGCCATTATAAGGTAGCGCCAAAAGCTATGTAATTCTATTATTCTTAAGGTATTTAATTGTCGCAAGTATATAAAACTTCCGTTTTGTAAAATTAGTTAAAAAATATTATTATACTATCAATATACTAGGATGGTTTCACTACTCTTAATCTGTAACCACACTAACAAGCTTACTCAAAGTAAAGTATCAACAGATAAAATGACAAACAAAATCGATACTATCGAATCCTTGCTACGAATACCGTAGTACAGTAAACCACAATCCGTAGCTCTACGAAGTGCTACGGTGCACAAAGCGTAGCAGTTCGTAGTACTTACTGTTGTTCCCTTTTCTTTTATCTACCCTCAAAACACATTGTCTGTTTTAACATTTTCAATATGTCTACTTACCTACTTTTCATACTGGAGTGAAAGCTCCTTTTGCTGCATAAATCATTTTTCATAGTGCATGTGGATGCACATGAAGTTAACTTAACCGATTTTTTAACGATTTTAAGATACGAGTTAAAATCGTTAAAAAATCGGTTAAGTTAACTTTTAGTTGTCACAGCTTACCTATTGTGTGACAATTTGACAACTAAAAGTTAATTTACGACATGCTGTTAAAAAAGCTGACGATTGAGTCATGTATTGTATAATTTTAGAGGTGTTTGTCTGTCTTTTATTATTTTTCTCAAAAACTACACAATGAGTTTTACGTTACATAGATCGGAAGTGCTCTTTATTCCTCTTTGTCTCAATGACTACTTTTTACAAATTTTATATTATACTAGCTGAACCGTGCCCACTTCGTTAGGCGGCTAAAAAAACGCGTCACTTTTGTAAACATATTTTATTACTGCTCCACTCTTATAAGTGATAGTGTGATACTATATAACCTATGACACTCCCCGATAAATGGAATATTCAACACAGAAAGAACTTTTAAAATCGGTTCAGTAGACCCAGAGATTACCTCCTACAACATCACAAATACACAAACTTTACCTCTTTATAATATTAGTATAGATTTACATGGAATGTCCAGGCAATGGAGAAAAAGGGTAAACATAAACAAAATAGTGTGCATTCATATTCTAAACATCGGAACCTTTTTTGAACGGTCGGTTAACGTACAGAACAGCGATACGGTCAGTGTTGTGTGTAGGGGGACTTTATATTAACATCTCAAGATGCGAAGGTAGATGATAATAATATATTATCTATCACGAAGACGAAGCTGTGACGTCGCATCACCAGTCAGCTTGCGACCACGGCCAGTGCAACCTGTGCCGAAACGTCAAGTAAAATAAAGGTAAATTAAATGCGCGTTAATATCCCGTTTATATAATATTTATTATAATGAAACGCGATAGTTTAAAAGTTACAATCGGAACCTTGGCATTATGTACAGTACGGTAGGTCTGCCCAGTATAAATCAAGTAACATTAACCCCCTTACTCATAAACGCCTCTTAAATTTTAGTCCATTGATTAGCTTAAATTATTACGGTTTTGTTTGGTATAAGGTTTACTAATAAAAATCTCGCTACACAGTGATTCAATTTAACCCACTTGTTACGAGAAGTGTAATACCTATCGAAATGTTATAATTTTCTCATGAACTGCTTATTGTAAATCATATGTCATGTAAAAAATAACAAAAAAAATCTGTGACTTTTGGAAAAGCCGGAAAATGGTGTCCTTTTAAAAGGACACTCGTAAAATGTACTACTGTCACTTCGCTGATACTAAAATATTAAAATTCAGAATTAAATTGGGAAAACTCATTGTATTGCACATGTTTTAATAAAAAAATAAGTAGCTGGTATTTTACCATGTATTATCATTATCTAATTCATGATTTATAATAGAAAAATACCACTTTTGCCCCGAATGGATGTTCTTAGAACATTTTTGTTACACGACGACTTCATAACAACTGGTTGTTCGACGTGAATATATCTCTTTTGTTGTTGACAGAATCGTCTTATTTTGCTAACAGGTTGAACTTTACAAGGATTTGTCGCCACGGTAACTATGATTATTATTATCATGCCACTTGTTCAATAAAACCACTTCAGCACTTGTAGATCTGTATTGAAACACTCCTCGCTCTGATTTAGGCATATCCTTATTTGAAGGTAAAAGACCCTTAGATACACGATTCTCTATTATGGTACCAGTAACTTTCATACCTGTTCCTCCCAGTCTATCAATAAGATGAACAGACGTAAAAAAAAATTCCAAAGAACAAGCAAAACGGCGCTGTCTCATCTATTGAACGCAGAATATCAGAAAATGAGAGAATTACAATAGCGCCTAAGACCAGCTTTTTAAAACTTTCAGGAATATCTGCTCCTTGACCTTGATAAGAATCAAACTATACGACATATCCTAAGCGAGTAGCTCTAACTCAGAATTTGTAGCCCCATCGAAGCGGTTTGCCTCGTATAAATTGTTTTTTTCGAAAGATTCTAGATTTGGAAGTGGTCTCTTTGCCACTTGTGCTAAATGCTCATTATCGTTATTGCTAGAAGTCGATGCATCATAGCTATAATAAGCAGAAACTGGTAACTGAGATCCAGAAAAATTTGACATAGAAACTTTATTCTCGTCACCTGAATCTTCGTCAGTTACCTCGGCATTACAGTTATCAGAAGGTTTAATTGTAATAAATGACGGTATTTCGTCATCATCATCAACCAGTTCTTGCTTCTCCACAATCTCATGTAAACATTATACTCTGATATGTGATCTAAAGGCAAAAAAAGGAAACATTTGTAACTTTCAAAGTGTCATAGTAGGTCATATTACGACTGTCCGTTTAAAAGGACACCTTAATAAACTTGAAATATGGCATGGCAATTGTATTGTACATAGTAATAAATACATTAGAAATATAGGTAAGGGTTATGTTGTTAAAGTATTACACGTATTTCGTCGATATTTGGTGACAATTGTATATTCTAACCTTTCACCAGATATATTGTTTCTCTAAAAAACTTTTTCGGCTAAAATTACAATATAATACAATTAAAATAGCAAATTAATTCATTAAATGACAGATATACTCCTAAACTCGTAATATTTATCAAAAACTACTTGTTATAGTAACCTCATATTTTTAATTATTAATTTTTGAGAGGTGGTCTTTTAAAAGGACGCTCGTAACAAGTGAGTTAAGAGGCGTTTAGGAGTAATGGGGTAATAGTCTAAATATCACAAAATGCGCACTTAGTCTCGTTACACTTAGTGTGGGTATAACTCACACGTTACTGTGTAACTATTATTTTTAAAATGTATTTTTTGATATACTTCCGACATTTTAGTTCCTTCCCTTATCTTTCCAATAAATGTGAATTATCACCGACCACTGTTCGAGAAGCGAACGATATATTTCAAAGAGATTGTCTAATTTAAAACTGCTCCCACACTTAATTTAACATGGTCTCTTCGTATTTTTGATATTCATTCAAAGAAAAGAACGAAAAATAGAATTATATTTTTATAAATATAATTCTTGACTATGAATTACTTTAGAAACATCAATTTAACAGACAAATAGAAAAATACAGGCGTAGGAAATTCATTTGCGTGTTGTGCGAAGTTTATCTTGCCTGAGATAAAACACTTTCACTAAATCTAAAAAAAAAGTTATTGTTGTTTTCGTTATAAATGTAAAAGGAGTCCATAACGCTATTGATGCCCGCGGATCATTAACATGAATGTGTATGAAATGAAATATTATTTTGTTAGACTTTGATTTGATCTGGGTATTTATTTTAAACTACTACTCTACAATACTCTTGTAGTAACTGATACAGTTGCTAGTACAAAAAAAAACATTTATGTATTAAAAAAACGGAAAGCATAATTTAATATCGTATCATTAAATAAATTTCAATAGTGAAATTGTATATAATTAATGTTGCGGTTTTCTGTGGCACGTTAAACAGTAAACAAATAAATACAAATAATTATTAACTATTGGAACGTATAGGTACATTTAAATCTCTTCTTTTTTTTTTGTCTCCTTGATCCTTATATTGTATTGTCTACTTGATTGTCTTATATTGTCTACTTGATCCTTTTGTCTCCGTCCTCCTTGATGCAGCATGATCCTTAGTGCAAGCATGAAATGTAGCATGATTCATGCTACATTTAAAACAGCATGTCAATTCTCGTTCCTTAAAATCTTTAAAAATTCGATTAAGTCAACTTTAGTTATCAAATTGTCTTACTTATTATTATTTTATTATTATTATTATTTATTATTTAAAATAGACAACTCCCACACTAAGGTGCATGCCCTGTGTCGCGGGGACCTTTTACAAACATCAATTAACGGACACAAAGAACACCCAGACCAGGACAATAATTTGTGGATCTCACAAATTATTGTCCTGCGTGGGGATCGAACCCACAACCTCTTGCACGGCAGCCGCTTGCGCTACCGTCGCGCCACCGAGGTCGTCAATATATTGTATGACAATTTGACAACTCAAGTTAACTTAACCGATTTTAAGGTACGAAAACTGACATGCAGATACAATGTATCGAAGTCCAGGGAAATTATTTGTCCGATCCACGAACCTGCGATAAAGAGCCCTACTATGACATATACATGAACGCTGCGTCACCGAGCTAGTAAATTAATAACCTTGTTTTCCTATATTTTAAGTAACTTTTAATTTTATTAGGTACTGGTGTTTCTGCACATTTTAATCTATAGCATAAATAAATTAAGGTACATAATACAAATACATGAATACGAATATTACTATATACTTACGTGTAATATTAATGTATATCAGTGTAATATTTACAGGCCACATATACCTTTGGGAAACCTGTACAGAACCGTATACCGGGGTAAAACAGTATGCCCCCTCTAATTTTTGATACAATTAAAATTTACCGCGTTCGGTATGCTCAGCCGTCGTTGACCAATCAGAACTAGTTGTCAACCAAAACGAGTCGAGACGATTATCTATTTTTTATGAAAATTTAATGTGTTACAGTAAAGTTTGCATCCAATATGGGTAAGTCTAATATTTATTTTGTGTAAAGTTATGTATTTGCATGAATAATACGATATTTAATTCTACGAGATTAACTTTGTTTATGTAGTTGTTAGTAAAATGTTTACACATGTGTACTTTGGGTCAAAACCGTACGGGGTAAAACTGTATATATACAATTTTGACCCGGTTATTTGATTTTCTTACAAAGTTGTTTTTTTTTTATTACACATATAACAAAGATGCCACTTAGTTATAAAAGGACGAAACTGAAATTAAGCCAGCCATCTAAAACCAACACCCAATATGCTAAAAACATTAATGATGACAATTGCTTATACTGTCTTGAAGAATACGGTAAACGTGGCATGAATGAAGACTGGGTTCGATGTAAGAGGTGCAAAGGCTGGGCCCATGAAGGCTGTACAGGGTATGAGTCTGAGTAATAACTTAGAAGACTTGGATGACTTCATGTGCATGGGGGGTGTCGCTGCAAGTTAGACATCGGGGCAATATCGTATACAGTATACGGTTTTGTCCATATACCGGGGCAAAACCGGAAAAGGCAGAGGTTCTATTTTTTTGTTTTTTTTCTGCTTATATTGTGATTTTTTTTAAATATGTTTACCTGATATTATACCTTAAGAGACTGACTAATTAAAATTGTTAATGGGAAACAAAAGTGTTATTATTTGTATCATCCAGAGCCAGAGACCCTTAGCTATACGGCTTTGACCCGGTCTCCCCTATATAAAAGAGACCCGCTCCAGCAGCTGCAGAAATTAACAGGGCTGCTATTAACTACTGATAGCTACTATGTAACCGTTCCTCATTTCAATAACTTTTGTTTAAAATCCAACAGCGCTACCATTACTTCTTACGTCAAAAGCACCTTCTTTCATTCCGTTAGGATGCCTAACTAAAGCACCAGCTTGACCTAGTCTCTCACAATAATCTGGCATCAACATGACGTCATGTCCTCGATCTATTAAATACTTCACAGTGTCATCACAGAACCTTCCTTCTAATTTAAGACTATCAAAATTTGTGAGTGCACTTGTTAACCTGCCATACACCCACCTAGGGTATGAGATAGCTGCCTGTAAATCCATTCCTTGCACAACATACCGATGGAAAATTGCAGCCTGAATTTGTGATTGTCCATCACCACCTCTGGTACCGTATACCAACAATCGTCCATCATTCAAACGAGCCGCAGCGGGATTTAAAGTATGGTAAGGCTTCTTTCCCGGTTTTAATGTCAAAATATGATTATCTTCCAACGTGAAAGAAACACCTCTATTGTGCCATATAATGCCTGTTTTCGGAAGCATTACACCACTACCAAAATCGTGATAAACACTTTGAATGAACGAGACAGAATACCCTTTATTATCCATAATGCCCATCCAAATTGTATCTCCAGGACCTTTTCCTCGTTCAACTACAGAAGCTTTATCGCTGCTAACCTCTTTAGCCATTTTGAACAACATTTGGCTAGATAACAATGATTTCGGATCAACTTCCATATAACGAGGGTCAGTTATATACTGGTCCCGCATGTGAAACGCTTGTTTAGTTGCTTCAACTGTAGCGTGAATAAATTGACCTTCATGTTGACCATCAATGCCTAACTTGTCTAATATTCCAAGAACAGCCAACGAAACTAAACCTTGCGTAGGCGGAGGAGTGTTGAATATCTCCCCATGACTATGCAATAATCGTAAAGGAACTTTCCTAACCGGATAGTAGTTTGCAAGATCTGATTCCGTGATAGGCATCCCTAACGACTTCATGTCTTCGGCAATCAATTTTGCCAATTCGCCTTTATAGTAACTATTTAGACCATTCTCAGCGAGAACTTTTAGAGTTTTAGCAAGATGTTTTTGATAAAATTTCTCCCCAACTTTCGGTGCTTTTCCGTTAGGGAAAAATACTCTCGAAAAATCAGATGTTCGAGAAGTATTTGATTTTTCCAAACTCTCCATAGAATTAAGCAGAGATATTGTTACAGGAGCCCCTTCTTCAGCATACATTATGGCATCAGACAACAATTTCGACACGGCAATTCTTTGATATCCGGATTCTGTAACATATTTGAGAGCTTCTTCCCATCCTCCAACTGTTCCTGCTACTGTTATAGCTGATTTAGGTCCTTTAAATGGTATTTTTTTGAAATCCTTAAAGTAATCTTTCGTGGCTAACGATCCTGCTGCACCGCAAGCTTCTATAACAATGGGGTCTCCACTTGGCGGCACAATGAGCCAAAATCCATCTCCACCTATACTGTTCATATGAGGATATACCACGGCTATAGTTGCAGCAGCAGAAACCATTGCTTCCATAGCAGTTCCACCTTCATTGAGGATTCTTAATGCACTTTGAGAAGCTAAGTGATGTGGAGTCACTACCATGACATTTGGAGCGTAATTGGACTCCATATTATTTATAAACTCTTTTGTAGATAACTCGAAATAATGGAAGTGTTGTCTTCTGTAACAATAATTAAATGTTATTAGTTTATAACGTAAAACATTATTATAAATTCATTGCTCGCCGATATTATTACGGGACGATCGTATTAAAACGTTAAGTACATGGGCTATTATTTATGAATTTAATTTAATTAATGTATAATAGTTAATTAACGTCCTGTTGCAGTTATGTTTATGTTCCAGTAATAAAGGTAAATATACTCGTAGTAAGAAGGTTATTGACATAGCCACAAACAAACTTTTACCTCTATAATAATTATAGTAGATGGACACACTTTGTAATCAAAAAGATAATCACAAAATCTTGAACAAACCATAAACTTCGAACTCTCCTGCTCAACGAGAAGTAGGTAATTTACAATCGGGAGTTAAATTTAAGCACGTATAACCTCTTAAAAAAAAGTGCTATGAAAACAAAAATCGGAGGCGTGGACGCCTATAATATAAATTTTAATGTCCTGATAGCTTGAAGCTTGCCCCTCATAAATAGCAATAGGGTTATTTCAAAATTACACCCTCAGGATACAGGACGTCATAAAATAACGTCGATACTCCTCATATAATACATTGTAATAAAGATTAGAACGACATAATAGATTGCTTGTATGTGTATTAATATGCCTTAAGGGTGTAATATTTTTTATGCTTGCAACTCAGCTTCTTTGGTATTATCTTGTTAATAATTACGTTAGAGCGTTATAAATTTATAAATACGGTTTCAGGTAAATCTGTTACGGTATATAATTTTATAATTAATGTTTTTAGAGTACTTAAATTTAATGTAAAAGATGCTACTAAAGTCCCTAAAATCATTCTAACTATAGGTTTGAATCATAAGAACCACTAATTCTTTAATATAGAAACTAACAGTTAACGATATTTATATAAATAAAAGTACTTTTCAGGTACCTATGTATTGTAATTTTATGTTTGTGTTTACCAAAACGTATGTCAAAATTAGTACCTACGTTTATAAATTGTTCAAACTCCTCTTAGTTAGCGACAAGATAAGTAGCATGTGTGAATAAATTAGGAAAACATAATCTATGTTAGATCTAATTTTATTCGTAGCCCATTAAGATCGTATTGGGGTCATCCCCGCGTCCAAAGTCATAGGCCGACTATAAACTAGAGTAAATCCCTTCACGTTCGAGCCGAGCATAAAATATGTTATGTGTACCCAACCCGGAACATATTGCCGGCCAGTACGATATTGAAAATGAAGTTTTTTGTATGCATTGAAGGTTTTACTACTGGTTGTGACGACACAATAATACTTGGCGAATGACGCCCTCTTTTTACAACACTTATGCTTGTCTATTTGCCTTTTGTTTTTTGTTTATTTATGTGTAGGAAATACTTTTTTGTGATTTGTTGATTTTGAAGGGTTTCCTCAAGTACCTAATGCTGAAGAAATCAACTTTTTTTTTTATCTGTACCATATTTTATTGCAGGAATAGCTCTTGTCTATTGACAGACGAAAATGTATTTTAATAACACCAAGTTTTCTGCATTTTATTTTCGTAGAGTTTTCGTAGAAATTTTATATAAATTAACTTATACAACCCAATGAAAAAAGAAAAAAAATGCGTACATAGAATACGATGTACTTACTCGACTTCTATTTATTTTGTGCCAAGGTTAACTTATACTTATAGAGTTTTTTATTGTTAATTAATTAAATAAAAAGAAAGAAAAAGTATTTATTTGCAGCGTATTCTTTATCATAATTTAATGATTACTTTCTTTTTTCTTTAATTTTATACTACTACTAATCCTACCTTCCTTTCTAATAATTTTACTGATCCATAATAGTGTTTAATTATTTCACAAATAACTCAAAGATTATAAGCCTGTAGCTAATCTCTATTTAGATCGTACGAACACGAAATCCATGACCTCCTTTTCATCATGATACTGTAGAAACTACTAAATCTATAGTTTAAGCTTGTGTAAAGAAAATATCTCTGTGACAAGCAAATGCGATTTATTTACTCTACTCTACGATTCGCTTCCCTGCATCTTATATTTTTATATGATAGGAAAAGAACTAGCTACAAAAGTTACTCCTTCGGTAGTGCAGCGGACTTCGGAAAACGTTGACGTGCATTGAGGTTTAAATCTCATACTTTTCGTGTGATTCAGAAATATATATCTATACTTATCTATACTTCTATACTTCTATACTCTATACTAATATTATAAAGAGGTAAAGTTTGTGTGTTTGTTTGTTTGTGTGTTTGTGACGTTGTAGGGGGTAATCTCTGGATCTACTGAACCGATTTTAAAAATTCTTTCTGTGTTTGATAGTCCATTTATCGGGGAGTGTCATAGGCTATATAGTATCACGCTATGCCTAATAGGAGTAGAGCAGTAATGAAATATGTTTATAAAAGGGACGCTTAAAAACGTTTATTTTGCTTCTACTGCTTAAACGTCTGGAGATATCGTACTGAAATAATATATTAGAGAATTGTACCTTTAAAAAAGTTTTACAATTAAGAGACTTAAGATTGTCGTAAAAATGCTAGGGTGTCGTAAAATGATGAAGGGTGTTGTAAAATGCATGGAGGGTGTCGAAAAATGATGGAGAGTGTCGTAAAACTGCCAGGGTGTCGTAAAATGCATGGAGCGTGTTGTCAAACTGCAAGGGTATCGTAAAATGATGGAGGGTGTCGTAAAACAGCTAGGGTGTCGTAAAACTGCAAGGGTGTGGTAAAAATGCAAGGGTGTCGTTAAACTTCAAGGGTGTCGTAAAACTGAGAGGGTTTCGTAAAACTGCAAGGGTGTCGTAAAATGATGGAGGGTGTCGTAAAATGATGGAGGGTTTCGTAAAACAGCTAGGGTGTCGTAAAATGATGAAGGCTGTCGTAAAAAATGGAAGGGCGTCGTAAAACTGCAAGGATGTCGTAAAATGATGGAGGGTGTCGTAAAATGCATGGAGGGTGTCGTAAAACTGCTAGGGTGTCGTAAAAGGATAGACGGTGTCGTAAAACAGCTAGGGTGTCGTGAAATGATGAAGGTGTCGTAAAAGATGGAAGGGTGTCGTAAAACTGCAAGGATGTCGTAAAATGATGGAGGGTGTAGTAAAATTGCTAGAGTGTCGTAAAATGATGAAGGGTGTCGTAAAATTCACGAAGAGTGTCGTAAAACTGCTAGGGTGTCGTAAAATGATGGAAGGGTGTCGTAAAACTGCTAGGATGTCGTAAAATGATGGAGGGTGTCGTACATTGCATGGAGGGTGTCGTAAAATGATGAAGGGTGTCGTAAAATTCACGAAGAGTGTCGTAAAACTGCTAGGGTGTCGTAAAATGATGGAAGGGTGTCGTAAAACTGCTAGGATGTCGTAAAATGATGGAGGGTGTCGTACATTGCATGGAGGGTGTCGTAAAATAATGGAGGGTGTCGTAAAAGATGGAAGGGTGTCGTAAAACTGCAAGGGTGTCGTAGAACTGCAAGGGTGCCGTAAAATGATGGAGGGTGTCGTAAAACTGCAAGGTTGTCGTCAAACTGCAAGGGTGTCGTAAAATGATGGAGGGTGGCGTAAAATGATGGAGGGGTGTCGTAAAGAGAGACTAATGTTCTGCACTTAGTAGACATTGTTTTCTGCCCAGACTTAAGATTATATTCTTTTAAAACATACATCTATACTTAATATTATAAAGAGGTAAAGTTTGTGTGTTTGTGACGTTGTAGGGGGTAATCTCTGGATCTACTGAACCGATTTTTAAAAATTATTTTAGTGTTGAATAGTCCATTTATCGGGGAGTGTTATAGGCTATATAGTATCACGCCATGACTAATAGGAGTGGAGCAGTAATGAAATATGTTAAAAAAAGGGACGCGTTTTTTTCGCCGCCCAACCAAGTGGGCACGGGTCAGCTAGTATTTTTATATGACAGCAAAAGAACCAGCTACAAAAGTTACTCCTTTGGTAGTGCAGCGGACTTCAAAAAACGTTGACGTGCATGGAGGTTTGAATCCCATGCTGTTTGTGGGATTCAGAAATTCGAAATCGTCTTATTTACTAATGATTGTGCTTGTAAAGTTTGTATAAGTATATAAACATCTCAGTGGCATAAGGCATGATCTCTAGTATGGTAGTTATCAATTTATCATTTTAAAAAAGGAAAACAAAAAGGGTTATCTTAAGCTAAACAATGCTGGCAGCATTATTGTATATACACTTTTTTTTATAATTCTTAAAGTGGTACATTTTCATTTTTGGAAACCGCAATGAAAGCTCAGATCAGAACTTCTGAGAACTCAGTTACTGTTGTCTGTGGCAGATATTATGATTTTTTACCTTATATACCAATCAACTAGTTAATTTGAAATATTAAAGCAATATTAAAAACTATTTTGCATAAACATCGTTTCAGGAAAGCAACTCATCCAAAATCTGCTGAAGCGTTTAAAAAAATTACATTAATTCGTGCATCAATGCAAGGGCATTGAATTTACAAACCTTATGTTAGAAAGGGATGTGTATAGCAATTTTTATATTCGTCGTCTCTTTCTAATAGGCAAATATATAGTGAATTGCCAATGTGAAATAGGTAGGCGTAAATTTACGCATGGATGGAGGATTACGATGGAGGAGGCTAGGTTTAAATTACTGAATTGCACGATTGGTTATGCATTGCGTAGTTTTATTTGTGCGTTTTAAGTGGGTTGTATGTTTTTCTCCGTGTGGTGACGGAGTAAGAATATATTATGTCACCACCCCATCTCATTCCATGGCTGTCGTAAAAACCGACCAAGGGACTTTCCATGAAAATTATCTTTACGAAATAAAAAAAGCAGGAAAGCTTGAAATTAAACCCTATACCAATCCGTCTGGCCAGCGAGGTATTAGTAGGCCAGGTATCCCTCCGTCATGGGAGGAGGCCCGTCCCTGCAGTGGGACATTAATGGGCTGTTATGATGATCTGTAGACCAAAACAAAATGTCAAAGTCACTAAATTGATTATAACAATGCCATAATAATTAAATTTCTGTCTACCTCTTTCATTTAAGATACACATGCCATTTAAATACATAAAAGGTTAGATTGAAAGCATATTTGTAAAGTCCTCTTTACAGCGTTTATTGAATATTATTATGGAAATTGTGTACAGTAGAGCCTTACTGGCTTGCTCAGAGCCCCTACCGTTAAATGCACTTAGGCATCTGATGTTGCTATAAAATATTTAAACTCCTACACATAGTACTTTCTTGTATAGTAATAGAATTTCTAAAAGGCTTAGGAGAGTATAAAAATGTGAATTGTTTATAGCTTTTTGCTTACTTTTAGCCCTGGTGTAATACAGGGACAGTCTTTTACTAGTAGTGAAAGGTAGACAGGTTTTCCGACTCGTGTTTTGTGTATCTAATGAGGTAGTAAAGGTAAAGCGATCCGTGTGGTGACAGAGTAAGAATACAATTGTCACAAACCCATCTCATCCCACGGGTATTGTAGAAACCGACTAAGGGACTATCTGTGAATATTACTGTTACATAGAAAGAAGGAAAACTTGAAATTAAACCCTATACCAATCCGTCTGCCCAGCGTGGTATAAGTATCCCTCCATCACCGTCCGGAGAAGGCCCGTCCCTGCAGTTGGACATTAATGGGCAGGTTTGATAGTAAAGCGATTCATGCAGCTTCCGCGCGCGAAGTCGCGGTTTCGATTCGCACTCAAGATGGTTTTATTTGTGCTAAGTATCGACATGATTGTAAAAATTATCCGTAAAAATCCCCGAAACACAAGGCACAACTTTTATGGCGGGAGATGGCTATTTCAACAAAATAAATGATAATTGAACACATTTAACTTACCAATATAAATTATTACAACTATTCAATCACTGTTATCATTAAGTACGTGTGTTAACTGTAGAAGTTCACTATATTTAATGATATTATGATGCCCTGACATTCGTAGTTTAATGATCAAGTATAAACTTAAGATAAGGATTTGTTTATCGTTTACGTAAACATTCTGTGATGGCCGTTACTTAGTTAAACTCGATGCTGATAGACGTATGAGAAAAAAATTATCATCATCATCATAACAGCCCATTAATGTCCCACTGCACGGACGGGCCTCCTCCCGTGACGGAGCGATACTTGGCCTACAAATACCACGCTGGCCAGGCAGATTGGTAGGTATATGGTTTAATTTAAAGTTTTCCTTCTTTTTATTTCGTAAAGATAATATTTACGGATAGTCCCTTAGTCGGTTTTTACTATACCCATGAGATGAGACGGGGTGGTGACATATTGTATTCTTACTCCGTCACCACACGGATGTTATTTACTATAGTGTCTGTTAAATAAACCTTTCTTTCGCTTTTTATGAATAACTAAGGTTTAAGTATATTATATTTGTTGTGATGATACCATGGTATTCTTAGAACGGATTCACTTAACAAATTCATCTTACCTACTAGGTATAGTTAATATAGCTCCCAATATAGCTTAGAATAGTGAAAGATAGGCTGTGAATAGTTTATCGCCTCCAATGATAACAGCACAAACTACCACGTTTCTATTCTGAGATAAAACTTGAGAATACATTCCTGTCCTGCATTCCATTCCTGAAGCATCTTCCTACCCTTCTTCTTCATACACTATACTTTTTATTAAGTATCAATTTTAGAAAATTTTGTACTTTTCTTCAGTATTTATTTATTTGATCTCCAAGTAATTGAAGCGATATAAATATGATTAAGAGAAAAACTTGGTTTTTCAATAATTGATTAAGTAGCGTATTAGAATTCTTAGGAAATGCAATTACTTTCCTGTTATGGAGACGGCAAGATGTACCTACCTACCTAATAGAAGCGAGAATTGAAGGAAAAGGGACATGGAAATAGAAACAGATCACAAACTATACTAAACACAGCACCAATTTACTTTAGGTACTACTCTGATCGAGATCTCGTATTAGTTCGTTCAGTATCAGAAATTAAAAAAAAAGAATGAATAATAAAAAAAAGAATGAAGAAAGAACACATGCTACAATATTGTATAAAAAACCCAATAACAAAATTGTATACCTACCCGTATTTAACCTCGTTGCAAAATGTTACCCTTAGAGTAGGTAGGTATCTTCGGTTATTAGGTACACTCAAGGAATTTAATTGTTTAGCAATTTGCTTAATTTTGAAATCGGTCAGGTTACTATTTACCGACTACAGACGACGGATGACGAACCCCGACGTCTTGGGAGTCGTAAAATTAATTAGACAAGGTATATATACCTAGCCTTGTCTATCTATGACAGACAGGTATTTTGTGTTAAAATAAAATTCTTCAATTTTAAATTGTTGACAGACCAAAGTTAAGTCAAACTAAACTAGACCTTATCTACCATCTCCATCAAACAGTATCCTTAGTCCGAGTTTGTGTCACTATTAACAATAAAGTATATCGAGTAGCATTCGCTGTTCTGATTGGTTCAATGCATTGTATTGATAATACTGTCAAAATTTTATTTTTTACTCTTTGGACAGAATGGTGGAAGTTTGTAAACAAAGAAGTTTGAAGTGCAATTCATACTTATTGGTTATATTTTATATTATGTCAATTTTGAGGTGTAATATCTTTCAAATTCGCTAGGATTATTTTGGTATATAATACGACTAAATTACGTAGGTTGTGTACCTGCTAAACAATTAAATTCCTTGACCGTACATAAAAAACTATTTAGTCGGCAATGTAAATTAGTTTTCCGTACTTTTGTCTATTATTTATAGTTAAATATCTCATCACTTCCGGGAACCCCTGTTCAATCCACTTCATCGATGTGTAATAACCAGAAACTTACGTAACTCTCTGAAGCACCTCACTAGCTTGGCGGGCCAAATAACGTTTAACCCGCCATTTGTGACCTGTATGTCTGTGAGACCGGGTAGATCGAAAAAGTCGAATAACTTTTTTACTCGCTAACCAATTGAGTTGCATATTCGTGTACTCTCCGGATATCGCATACCCCACCGTCAGTACACCCCGCATCGGCGAGGCAGGCGCACGTTTTTTAGTTTTGGCGGCAACCCGGTGCGTGAGACCAGGGTCACAGATTACGTAAGTAAAATAGTCATAGTTAAATATTCAATGATTTATAAGTATTTATGCATATTTTTAATTTCGTTTTATAGTGTAGTTATTGTGATTGATATTTTTCTGTTACCTATGACCTTTTTGTATATATTTATACATATTTCACTCGGTTCATACGTATTTATTGCCTAATTTCTAAATCTTGTTTTAGCATGTCTTATGAACGTGAGAGTCGCCGTTTAGAAGCCCTTTTACAAGAGGAGTTATTGTCTGATGAGGAGATATCGCAACTACCAACGGATAGTGAAGCTGAAAGTGACGGTGAACCAGAAAATCCATCGCCAGATCATATACAAAACAACAATTGTGCTCGAGCAACAAGTCGCTGGCCTATGGTTGCATTTTACGCCATGCTGAATGTCAGTACTATAAATAGTCAGGTGATACATACGGCTAATAATCCCAACTCAAAACTGCCACGCCGCAATTTCATCGAGAGTTTAGCTATGAAGCTAATAGAACCTCACATCAGAGAGAGGCAAGTTTAGTTGAACTTGCCTCGACTGCTTAGACAAAGACTTGCAGAAATTTTGAAGATAAATGATGACCCTGGAACAGCAGGTCCTTCAAGAAATGGTCGGTGCTTTGAGTGTGGATGGCAAAAAAATAGAAAAACCAGATATATGTGCCATCATTGCAAGAAATATTTGTGCCTAGAACATGTTCTAGGCACTACATGTAGTGCCAACATGCTCAAGCTGCTTGGTTCGTGAAGAAGAATGAATATTTAAGTTATTTTTTATACTTTTTTTTGTTTCGAACGGGTATCTTTTTTTTTTTGTATTTTTATAGTTCCTCTTATAATGAAAGAGTAAGAGACTGATTTAGTTAGAAAAAAAATTGTTCTGTTAAAAATTTTGATATTTTATAAAAATACTCAAAATAACTTGGTTATTTTTGATGTTTTAATTATGTAAGGTTAAAGATAAATAAATGATGATTGATTTAAGATAAAACATTGTATTATTATAGAAAAAACATAGCTTTTTAATATTTTATTATGTAATAAATCCATACAGTTCAACTATTTAGGCAATCTCAATTTGAAAAACCCGGTCCGTAAGACCGGCGTCACAAACGACGTAAGTCAAAGTGACGTCACAAATGGCGGGTTAATACCTAATCGTAAATCGAGTCGTGGGTATGATCTGATCCAAATAGCAATGTACTTATTCATAAATTGATCAAAACAAAACATTTTCGGACTCAAAAATCCAGACTCAAAACGAAAATTTCTGGATTAAAGATTTAGGTATCCTGCAAGGGAATCGAACTCGCCAACACGTGACTTGCAGCCGCATACACAATCGCTTTGCCACTGAGGAAAATGGGATATTTTGGATAGGTATAATTATTGAGTAAAAATAATTAAAATAAAGTTTTAGGTGCTGTCACTGAGTTATCATCATAACAGCCCATTAATGTCCCACTGCAGGGACGGGCCTCCTCCCGTGACGGCGGGTTACATGGCCTACTAAACCACGCTGGCCAGACGGATTGGTATAGGGTTTAATTTCAAGTTTTCCTTCTTTTTATTTCGTAAAGATAGTAGTTACGGTTATTCCCTTAGTCGGTTTTTACGACACCCATGGGATGAGATGGGGTGGTGACATTTTGTATTCTTACTCCGTCACCACACGGATGACTGAGTTATACTGGATAAATATTATTAAGTAGATAATACTTATTGGGAGAGGCCATGTCCAGCAGTAGACTGCAATAGGCTAGTTGATTGATTGATTGAATACTTATTACAATGGTGCACTATAATATCCGTGTCCGTGTGGTGACGGAGTAAGAATACCTACAATATGTCTCCACCCCATCTCATCCCATGGTTGTCGTAAAAACCGACTAAGGGACTAAACGTAAATATTATCTTTACGAAGTAAAAAGAAGGAAAACTTGAAATTAAAGTTTAATTTATTAAACGCTATACCAATTCGTCTGACCAGCGTTGAATTAATAAAAGGAAAATAAAACTTAATTTATTTAAGTGCTTCGGTTAGCATGCCCATCGCGGTAAGTAACGAACGTCCCACGTTCGATTCCCACGCAAAATTATTGAGATCGACAATCATGATTGATGGTAATAATGTCCTGAGGCCTAATGTATTTGTCAATATTAATTTGATGTTTGCAAAAGTCTCCGTTACACACGGCTTGATCCTTATACGAGAATAGAAAGAAAATAAATAAACAGGTGTTGCTTACCTACATAAAAAATATATAACCTACCTACCTACGGGTCATATCATCATTTCAGTAGATAATTCCTATACCAACTTACTATGAATGAAATGAAATGAATGTGTATTTGTAGGTAGGAAATTGTATAATACCTATATTATAGTCATAAAAGCCCATTAATGTCCCACTGCAGAGAAGGGCCTCCTCCCGTGACGGAGGGACACTTGGCCTACTAATACCACGCTGGTCAGGCGAATTGGTATAGCGCTTAATAAATTAAACTTTAATTTCAAGTTTTCCTTCTTTTTTCTTTTTTTTTCCTTTACTTCGTAAAGATAATATTTACGGCTAGTCCCTTAGTCGGTTTTTACGACACCCATGGGATGAGATGGGGTGGAGACATATTGTAGGTATTCTTACTCCGTCACCACACGGACACGGATATTATAGTGCACCATTGTAATAAGTATTCAATCAATCAATCAACTAGCCTATTGCAGTCCACTGCTGGACATGGCCTCTCCCAATAAGTATTATCTACTTAATAATATTTATCTAGTTTAACTCAGTGACAGCACCTAAAACTTCATTTTAATTATTTTTACTCAATAATTATATGCAAAATATCCCCTTTTCCTCAGTGGCAAAGCGATTGTGTATGCGGCTGCAAGTCACGTGTTGGCGAGTTCGGTTCCCTTGCAGGATACCTAAATCTAAATCCAGAAATTTTCGTTTTGAGTCTGGATTTTTGAGTCCGAAAATGTTTTGTTTTGATCAATTTATGAATAAGTACATTGCTATTTGGATCAGATCATACCTACGACTCGATTTATGATTAGGTATTAAACGTTATTTGGCCCGCCAAGCTAGTGAGGTGCTTCAGAGAGTTACGTAAGTTTCTGGTTATACACATCGATGAAGTGGATTGAACAGGGGTTCCCGGAAGTGATGAGATATTTATCTATAAATAATAGACAAAAGTACGGAAAACTAATTTACATTGCCGACTAAATAGTGTTTTAAGTACCTAATAACCGAAGATACCTACCTACTCTAAGGGTAACATTTTGCAACGAGGTTAAATACGGGTAGGTATACAATTTTGTTATTGGGTTTTTTATACAATATTGTAGCATGTATTCTTTCTTCATTCTTTTTTTTTATTATTCATTCTTTTTTTTTAATTTCTGATACCGAACGAACTAATACGAGATCTCGTTCAGAGTAGTACCTAAAGTAAATTGGTGCTGTGTTTAGTATAATTTGTGATCTGTTTCTATTTCCATGTCCCTTTTCCTTTAATTCTCGCTTCTATTAGGTAGGTAGGTACATCTTGCCGTCTCCATAACAGGAAAGTAATTGCATTTCCTAAGAATTCTAATGCGCTACTTAATCAATTATTGAAAACCCAAGTTTTTTTCTTAATCATATTTATATCGCTTCAATTACTTGGAGATCAAATAAATAAATACTGAAGAAAAGTACAAAATTTTCTAAAAATCATACCTAATATAAAGTATAGTTTAGAGAGGTATAAGTAAGTTAGTTAGTTTTAAAGATGTTTATCAAGTAATAGAAGCCACAATGGCATTGTAATAAAAATATACTCAATGCACCTGAAAATGCAGTAGGTAACTATAACTAGCTTTGCAAAGTAACCGTAACGTCAGGTCAGTCGCAAAACGAAGCCCGGTCGCATCACTAAACTAAAACAAACGTCAGATTTCCTAAAAAAAAATTGCACTGTGCGGCCAAGTTAAGGAGTGCGAATTTTTACTAACGTTTCGTGAAAACAAAAGCTCTTAAAAATTACCGTTGTATACCTTATTGCCGGGCAGCTGAGGCGATCATGAGCGCAGTGCGTGCATATCAAAAATAGATTTGTTACATTTTTGTGTACAGTGACGTGTTATCAGGGCAAATTTACTATTGTATTGTTGCCGAAATTATACATTACAGTTTTCTCTCAAAAAGTTATATTGTGACATAAAAACACTGTAATGTTTAAATCTTTGTTGAACTCTGTACTAACTCAGGCCAGTTGTCAAGAGGTGGGTAAGTTTTTTACTGTTTGATATAGGTACATTAAACTTTAAATTTGCTAGCATTTACCTAAAACAAACTATATTTGTCGTTTTTTATCCATATGCCCTTCAACTGCAATGGTACGTCACTATGCTACTTGTAACCTTCAAAAAGGTACCCAAAACTACATCAAAGTTGATAATATTTTATTACTTAACTTAATAAAATATTTTTAACAACAACTTTTAAATCACATTCCAAATTTAAATATTTTACAGCAATATTTAAATTCACTTGTTAACTAACCTAACCTTGCTAACCTTTATGCTGAATGTAAATTTAATTAAAAAAATAAAGTTTGTATGTTAAAAAAGGTATTATGTATATAAATTTAGAATTTTCCTTACCAGATTATAAAAAAGTTACTTATTTTTTTAAAGATGTTAGTAACATGTCCTTCTTGAATGAAGAATGATACTGTGAAATATTGTATATTGATTGAGTACACAAGATAACTGTTATCATTTACGTCAACTAAGTCATGGCCTTCAGTTCATTTGGATACTTCACAACAAAATGACGTCTCGTAGGGTATATTATTCTTTTTTTAAATTTTTTCTAGTGTTTATCTAAATAAGTATAAAATACTTTTTATATTCATATTGAGTTCTTATTTCAAATGTGATTGTGGATAATATTTGTGAAATGTGCTACGGATAAAATATGTGATTATCTGCGCTTTGAATTGAACTATAACTTGAAATATAGTATTTCTTTTTTATAATAAGTTTAAACAACAAATTCTTAAATATACAGTCTTAAATACAAATAGAGGTAATTTATCTTTCTGGTCAAAAGTACCATTTCTATCCTAAAAGATTTCCTAAGTGCTAACTTTCTAAAATGTTTTAATTTCCTCAATTTTGTAAGCCCCTTATTTTAATAACTTATTTTATTTTTATAATTTACATATACTATACCTACTTAGACAATTATATAAAACTTAAAACGTGGGTGTCAAACGTTTCAAACTTAAACGTAAACACAGTTGACCTTGCTCGACCTTTACTCGCACATGACAGTACTGCCAAATATTTAGTCCGGTATTTCAGTGTGTATGTGCAATGGGTCTCCTCTGGTATTGGAGGGACACTTGGCCTACTAATACCATACTGGTTCTCCAGGAAAAGCATAACATTAAACTTAAGTAGTCTTTGACATCACCCATAGAATGAGACTAACCCTCTTACTAATAAACGCCATTTAAATTTTAATCAATTGATTGGCTTAAATTCTTACAGTTTTGTTTAGCTTAAGGTTGATTTTACTAATAATAATCTCGCTAAACACTGATTAAGCTTAAGAGGCGTTTATAAGTTAGGGGGAGAGTTGTAAACTATGATTCTCACTCCATTATTTATATTGATTTACTATTATCAAAATTTAAGGTACTCAAGATTATAATTGAATATTTTGCTTAAATAAATTGTGTTATGAATTATTAACAGTGATTAAATTTATGAGTTATCTTTCTATTAAAATTCTAAGGTTGAAATAGTCAATCATGATAATTATGAGGTCATTGCTCTTATTTCTTATCAGTAAGAGTGTGTGTTGTGTGATTATACTTTCATTAATCTTTTGAATGACAATGATCTAGGTTCAATTAAAAAATTAAATAATTATGTTAGTATGCATAGATCAACCTTGTAGAGAATAAAAAAAAATCCTAAATTAGATCAATTAGCATAATAAAGCATAGGTATAACTAAAATAGTTTGAAAAGAAGTATGAAAGTCAATAGAAAAGATGCTGTATGCTGTCTTTATTTAATTTACTTTTGTTAAACAAAATTTGTAATTAATGCAATTTATAATATTTAATATTACATGACTGTATTTCAAACAATAGGCTGTTTAAACTATTATTTAATTAAACTATGATGTAGTTTTGTTTTTAATAAATAGCTAGAATACCAAAGGCAATTTAAAAGCAGTATTTTGAACCATAGACTCTTTTTGACATTCCATCTGGTGCGGCTGATGAATTTATTCAGTTTGATTTGTTATTAAAATAAACTATTTTTGTATTATAACTTATGCATAATAATTATCTAAATAATTTGCTCGCTCCAATTCCAAATTAGTTGACAAACTATTTACCTATTATATCTAAATTCTTATAATAAAGTGCAGTAATAGAGAAAGAAGGCCACAATCTGCTAATCATTTTTATCAATGTATGGCACATTGATAAAAACTTTTCCAATCATTTCCGTGTGGTAATAAAGTCAGAATACATAGTGTTACCACCTCGTCTCATTCCATACATTAAACCCGATTAAGGGAAAGGTAACTCATTCTTCCTACAATAACAAACTTGACATAAAGGACTATACCAATCCGTTTGGTTAGTGTGGTATTGGTAGCCTTAGTGTCCATCAATAACGGCCCACCAGAAACAGAGTCCCCGCAGTAGGACATCCATATGATGTTTAAAAAAAACTTTCGGTACACTAATCTTTGCATTAATTAAATATTAATTTACGTAAATCGTATGATAAGAAGCAATAATATTTTACATAATAATGTTTTTTTCCTAAAACTACTACTTTGTTATTTTTAACTTACATCATTCTTTATGATAATTTGTTTCTGTCGTGCTTTAGGAAGTATAATCTGTGACCTTGTCCTTAGCGCAACCTTCGTGATAAATGGCGATATGAAATAGACACCGTGCTGTAAAAAAATCATATTTAAATTCCTTTTTTCTTGTAACTTAAGGTTATTCATCGATGCATGTCCATAAAAAGTCTACTATCGATTACATGATTCTTTCAAATGCTGTACGGCATTATACTAACTTTCTCGATCGCGAACATTAAAACATAGAACATCGAACAAGGATCAAACCTACGCGGTTAGATCCTTTCTGTTCAATAGAGTAATCGTTTTTTTTTGTGCTATATTCTCTACGTTTCAATTTGTTACTAAATCCATCACAGAAGGAAAGTTTAACCCTTATCTTTTTATGACTACATATTTTATGACATCAATTTAATCTCAATGCATCGTTACTATAATAGTATGCTTGACTTTGACCTTCGGTGGTCGTGAACTTGACCTATCTTCTAGAACTCTGCCTCTAACAAATCAGAAGCAACGTGTGACCTTTTACTCGGAATCGACGAGTGATCTTTTCTCCGAAGTTACCTAACTTTTGATCCCTGGGTCACTGGCCTCGAATATTTTGTATCAGTATAAAACAATAAATATTGCGAATACTGTCCAATGTCTCGCTTAACTTGCCTAAGCATTCACGAAAGAAGGCAAGACATAGAATCTTAGTTGTTCTTGTTTTTTTATTTATTTGAAGTTCATGTTTTTGGGTTCTCAATTCACGCCGTTGAAAGTAAATGAATTCCTTATTATTTTTAATTAAAATTTTAATTTTTTTTTATTCTTTAACTGTAGATTTTCTTATCATGTCCTATCAAACTACGTTTTGACGACAAAAATGAACATAAAATTCATGAAAGCGTACAATGTTGATATGAATATCATTGAAATATGTACCTACTAAGAAATATATGCGTAGTAAAATGTAATTTTCCTGTGTGGCGACTAAACTAAACATTGGCCACATATTATTCAGGATTCCAATAATAATAAGTCATTGTCTCGAAACAATGTAGTTATGTAATGCACATTGTGAGTGTAATGTACGTACATTTATGAATGGACACCGGAGTACACAGAACATTTATACTTGCCGGAGTATGTAACATAATAAGGAGACACATTCACTGTATGCGTAGAAAATAGCACCAGGTTAGGAATACTTACGTAGAAATCATAACAAAACGGCCAGTACGAATTTATCAAGACATCAAATAAATGTTAATTATCCGAAAGAGTTCTTATAGGTATTTTTTTATTGAAAATAAAATATTTTGAAAATATAAATGTGTAAAAAGACGTATTTTTGTATTGTAACTAATTAAAAACGACTTGTTTGACCGCCTCGGTAGAATAGCTGGCGCAAAAATGCCTGATATTATTAATATTTTATAACTGACAGGGAGTTTGCATGCAACTGATAAATCCCTGTACTATCCGCATATTGCGATTTCATTGACGTTTTTGGAGTTTATTCTACACTTTCACCGCTGTATTACGGATAGTGTTGGGAGGAATGTAATTGGCAATGCTTGTAGAAAATTTCAGGTGTAATCTACTCAAATGGATATTTTCATCGGTGCCCTACTTGAGATGTAAAGACGTTTGATAAGATACTAATTGCTCGAACACGTATACTCTATTATTCATGTGACCTATGAATCGTCAGCTCTTAGCTTGCCACGTCTATGCATCAAAATCCCTAAAAGTCATGTGCCCTAACGATCAATTCCTGTAAGCACCAGGAGGATTCAAAAGGAATGCCTTTTGAATCCTCCTATACTTAGTAGTGTATAGATACTCAATTCATCATCATATCCGCCAATTGACGTCCGCTACTGGACAAAGGCTTCCAAATATTTATTTAGGTATGCCTAAACAAGGCTATATTTCTACAGCAGTAGGTACTTATAGAAATTATATTAATTGTGCAAAGTAATTCATTATCAGTAACAAACAAGGCGTGTCTTTTAGATCTAGGCCAAGTACATCTCATGAGTGATTTCTACGCAAAATTATTGTCGTTCGTCCAATAATAGTACTTTTGTTTTTCAATAGATTAAAATAGACGGATGTCTGACGAATACAGTGGTTAAACAGATAGAACAGTAATTTAAAAAATTAAGTAATTGCTAGTATCGAAGATAATAATTCTGACACATTTAAACAATGCCATATAAGTAGTCGGAAATTAAGCTGTGCCTGTACTACGGGGTACTAAATAACGTATAAACATATTTTTATACTATTTCTATGTCAATACAGGAAACACCCTAACCAAACATTGATGGTCATGCAAACGAAGCTTAGCATTGAGCGAGAATCAAAACCCTTTTACGTAGCAAACATTTACTATAATCACTAGTGCACAAAACCGTATATTGTACCTACTAATAATCCTATTCTAAATCACGTTTTCCACAAAGCAGATCATCTTTATAATCAACTTGTAGCCCGTGTGGTGACGGAGTAAGAATACAATATGTCACCACCCCATCTCATCCCATGGGTGTCGTAAAAACCGACTAAGTGACTAACCGTAAATATTATTATCTTATCTTTACGAAGTAAAAAGAAGGAAAACTTGAAATAAAACCCTATATCAATCCGTCTGGCCAGCGTGGTATTAGTAGGCCATGTATCCCTCCGTCACGGAAGGAGGCCCGTCCCTGCAGTGGGGCATTAATGGGCTGTTATGGTGATGATGAAAGAATCAACTTTGCCCACTCTCCTATAAAAAGAAATAACCTAACAATGAAGTTAATAATAATTATTGTTGACAGGGGGCTGGCTATCTCAAAAGAGCAGATTCAGACCGGCTACATGAAATATTTCTGAAGTACGCGACCGTCGAGAAGAACGGAGAGAAATGCATAACGAGTGAAGATTTTGTACGAAAGTTTTTAGGTTTATTCAATGAAGGTCAGTATTCGTTTATTAGTTACTTTAAAAAGACTGAAAGGTTTAATTTAACACGTAATTAATTATGCTGTTTGATGTGATTATGCTTCGGATGATGGCAGAGTAAAAATACTCTGTTGTCATCATCCTACCTCATCCGTAATAATTGCGTCAAGAAAACCAATACGTCTGCCCAATGTCCCTAATGCCTTGATAGTGACTGTAAAATGGGGTTAAAAGTGTTGATGATGAGTTGACAGCTGACACGATGGTGAAAACTTAACACAACATTGGGCATCCCAACTTCAATAAAATTGCCAACATGAAGGAAAATAATGACGCGTATGTTCTTACTATGGATAGAGTTCAGAGGTTTTTTTTCAACATGTTTAATACTATAGTCTCTTTTTAAATTAGATCATTCTTTTCTGACTAATGACCTATTTGGCAACTCTTGTAGCTATGTTGACAAACGTCAATCAGTACTACCTAAATAATATTGCATGTTACTATGCATGTACAGTCAGCCCCAAAAGTCGCTGAACACATTTTAAATTCCAAAACTGCTGAACACTAAAAACGTCATAAGTCAGTGTCGCAACAAGAGTACAGAATAAGCTTTACATACGAAACGACCATAACACACTGAACACGGTTATTCCAAAAGTAGCTGAACCATAGTATTTTTAAAAGTAACTGAACGCCTAAGATTCCAAAAATAGCTGTACATACGCGTCAATTCGTATTAAAACCTACTTTTTGGGTATTATACTATAGGCATCTTTAAAAAAATAAAAACTTTTAGAACAGATAAGTTTTGTCTTGTACTCTTGTTGTGACACTGACTTATGACGTTTTTAGTGTTCAGCAGTTTTGGAATTTAAAATGTGTTCAGCGACTTTTGGGGCTGACTGTACGTACAGCTTAACCTGTAATTAGACGTGATTTTATCATCATTATATAGGGCGAAAATCTTATACTTAGTATACGTCTTTATAACGTTGTCACAAACTGATTCCAAATTGTTTAGATATACAGGGTGGGCCAATAATTTTTGCACTTTTAAAACATGAATAGAAATAAAACTACAACTGTTATTTTGTTGATTATATTTTTAACGTTTTGAAAATTTAATGAAATTTATTTTTTAAAAATGACATCGTCGAGATGTGCACCGTTTCGTCGTTGGCACTCTAGCAATCGACTACGCAAACTTTGGAAAACTCGCTGACACATGCTGCGGGGGATCGCGGCTATCTCGTCGTGGATGTTTCGTTTTAATTGGGATATATTCGTCGGTTTATTAAGGTAGACTCGACTTTTCAGGTATCCCCATAAGAAAAAATCGCATGGTGTAAGATCCGGGCTTCTCGGAGGCCATGGAATATCACCTCTGCGAGAAATCAATTTATTCGGAAACATTTCTTTGACTACCGGTAAAGTCACATTTGACTTGTGTCATGTTGCTCCATCTTGTTGCATCCAGGTCCTGCTGTTGTATCCTTGAAATTCATACAACTGCGGCGTCAAAAACTCTCGCAACATCTTGACGTATTCCGCTGAATTCACAGTTACATTATTTCCTTGATTATTTTCAAAGAAATACGAACCAATTATGCCCTTTGCTGATATGGCAGCCCATACTGTCGTTTTAGGTGAATGAAGTGGCTTTTGGTGTTTAAGGCGAGGGTTTTCCCTGCTCCAATATCGACAATTATGCTTATTCACGTGCCCGTTGATATGAAAGTGGGCCTCGTCCGTAAACAATACATTCTCCAGGCTAGAGAATTGCTCCAGCATTGTGTCAGCCAATAACTTACGTTGAATGTAATCATTTGGTTTCATCTCCTGCACAATTTGAAGCTTATACGGGTGCAGTTTGAGGTCTAGATGCAAAATCCGCCGTAGACTGGTTCTCGGTAATGCCAGAACCGCCGAACGCTTACGCGTAGATAATTCTGGATCGTTCCGAACGGAAATTTCAACCTCTCGAATGTTCTCATCGCTTCTTCTTGAACGTGGCCGGCCTGTTTGTTTAATATTTGTTGTCGATCCCGTTTGCTCGAACTTCACGACCCAAGCTTTGATTAAATTCACACTTGGACACTCGCTTACACGGCGTAATCCATATTCAATTCGAAACAGGCGTCGTACAGTAACGTAGGAATCGTTGTTTTTGTAAAATTGTTTAACACAAAAAGCACGCTGTTGTCCCGTGAAGCGCTCCATCGTGACTAAAATTGCATGTAGCGACGCATAGTTTCCCGCCACCCGCGCACCCCTCCCTCCAACGGTATTCGAGAAATTTAGTGTTGCTATTTGCAAAAATTATTGGCCCACCTTGTATAAGTCGTAGCAACCAAGCTAATAAGGACCGTACTATATGGCGTTCTGTAATACACCTATAATAACATGGCGTAAATTTATGTTGTGTGTACATAAATATAACATAGGTTTCTGCACCCCCTACTCGTAATTCTTAGTAGAAGATTTCGCATGGATATCGTCTTGAAGATTTTCCCGTTTCTAGTACCATGACACAGATAAATTCTGGTTCATATCTTACCTCACTTCTTCTCTAACAATACGAATTATTAGAACAGCTGTTTAGAATCTGTGGATATATTTTACAGTTATCTAATCTGTCTTTATCTAACTTATTTATTAGAACGTAATATTTTTTTTTGTAGTTAGAACTATTTATACCTTATGAAAAGTTCATTTGTTTATTTTATCACTTTGACGACGTCTTGAAGTTTTTCATCGTTAAGGTTTCAGAGTTCTATCTCGTTATCTATAAAGTTAGGCTTTACATGAGTGGTAACTTTAAATTGCTTTAAACCTATTTTGGAGGTCCTATGGCGCAGTGTTTGTCACGAGCCTGGATTGTCGGAATTTTATAAATAAGTACTTAAACACTACTTCTTACTTCATTATTTTCTTTTCCTAGTTATGATAAGAAACTCTCAAGATACTTCTAATTGTTAATTGTTCTCGAGCTCAAATGCTTTTATATTTGACGTCATTATATAATGTATTATTGTAATTTTTAACTGTTGAAGACTACATTACAAAAATAGCGAATTGCCGAGTCCTTGAGCTGAAAATTTCAGAATAATTCTTATCATTAGGTACCACCTTTTCATCCGTAAAAAGCAACTTGTCAAATGCCAAAGAAAACTGTTTTTCCAACCCCTCTGTTAGGTAGTTTATTAGGTTAATTTCCCGTCCTTAATTGTAAAGCATACCAGTGACCATCAGTTGGACGTTTATGGGTACCTAATGATGATGACAGATCTAATTCTATTAAATTAGGTATCACTAAAAGACCTCGATTATTTTTAATAGCGACCCTGAATACTCAAATTGACTAGAACATTTTACGCGTTTACCTAATTGCATATCGTTTGTGTATTATCCAGAGATATCCATTTTTTTATTATTATAGCAAATGGTAAGTATGTACCTAGTCGTTATACTGGAAGTATTTACTAACCCCCTTACTCATAAACTCCTCTTAAATTTTAGTCAATTGATTAGCTTAAATTCTTACGGCTTTTTTGGCATAAGGTTGGTTTTGCTAATAAAAATCTCGCTAAACAGTGACTAAATTTAAGAGGTGTTTATGTGTAAGGGGGTCATTATCTATATCCAGTATAGGAGACAAGATGATTCATATTCTCGTAGTGGTCGGCCGTGGTCCGATCCACCGTGCGGATGTATGCAGTTACGAGTACTATGTGACCTAGAAAACTTTTAAATGGTGATTTGGTTCAGTTTTCAGTAGGCAAATTATTTACTTTAAAAGCTGTTTTTATCGTTTCTATATAAAATTGTTATTATTGATGATTACAAATATACTGGTGAAAATTGGTATGATGTCGTCGTGTTTTAATATGGTACACATATTTATGAACCATATCTTGTTTAAGACTATCGCCGACACCTAGAGGTTCTAGAATAGTTCATATCAAAAAGTCCCGGCTAGGTACATCCCTCACAAGGTTAACAGACGATCTAATTTGATCTAAGGGTTGCCTGTAACCGTAGACTGAAGATGGCCTACCTTATGTCCAGTATTGTTGGTTTCTTTCAGATAAGATGAGATGGTTTTACCAAAGATGTTGTTACGTAAAACAATAATAAAACGATGTTTTTTTTTGTAGATGACTACAACAAGGAATCGGTTAAGCTCATCGCGGGCATCGTGGATATGGACAAGGACGGCTTTATCTCGTTCTCGGAGTTCCAGGCCTTCGAAGGGTTACTGTGCGTCCCTGATGCATTGTACAAGACCGCCTTCCAACTGTTCGATACCAATGGCAATGGACTTGTGGCTTTTGGTGAGTTTTTTTTCCTCTACTAGTTCGGTGCTAATAATAATAGCTTCTTTAGCTGGTGTAATACAGCTAGAGTTTTGACAAAGAAGGCTTGGACTTTAAGGCTGCCTTTTTTTAAATTAAAGCGAGGGAACAGAACAAAGAAACAGGTAAATACTAATCAGTAGGCCATCCTAATTTAGTTTTGTCTACAACCAACTACTTTCACCAACTACATTTATTGTCTCTACTCAGTTACCTTCTATCAAATTTGCAATCGTGGCCGCTCACGCATGGCTTTAATAGACACACAGTATGTGTTTATTATTATTAATAAATATCTATAACTACCCACAATTCCAATTACAGATGAATTCGCGGAAGTTATGAAGAAAACAGCTCTTCACAAAAAACTTCCATTTAATATGGAGAGTACTTTCGTACGGCTATACTTCGGCAAGGATAAGAAGCGATTGGTGACATATCAAGAGTTCAGCCAGTTCCTCCACGATTTCCACGAGGAGTATGGAGTGGAGGCCTTCAAGAAATGTGACAAAGATGAGTCTGGATTCATCAACGCTGGTGATTTTAGAGATATTATGCTGTCAGTGAAGAAACATTTGTTGACGAAGGATATTGTTTCGAAAGTAATTAATGTAAGTGTTGATCTATTAATACTTTTTTTTGACTAAGACAACCTATGCTTAATGCCAACAATTCTGCCAATCTCTGAAGTGCAATGACTTTTTTGTTACAAAAATAAATGCTATAATAGTTTTCATTACTTCTATTTCGGTGTAAATACTTGTGTGGTAAGTGTATTATCCATAATCCTGTGCCTTTTATGTAAATGAACCATACATACACTGCACAGGAAAAGTGTTAAATAAGATTGCATAATTAGCGTAGTTTTCATACATCGCTTATTCTGCGTTATGACAGAGGAAAATTGCATCATATCATTACCACGGATCCCAGATTAGACAAGCATCATATACAACTCATCAAAAAGTTCTATAGAAAACCCAGTGTTTAATCTCTTTGACGTAATTGACACAAAAATAGATTACTTTAATAAAATGCTAGTTACCTTGTATGATCGACATGCACCAATTAAAAAAATCAAACTGAAACGTCCTCCAGCGCCATGGATGACGGAGGGTATCCGAATGGCCATGAGGCGAAGAGACCGTTCATTCCGCAAATTTCGTAGAGATCGAAACGATACGAATTGGGCTAAATTTAAAGTTGACAGGAATCGGTGTAATCAGATGATACGTAACGCAAAACGCCGATATATTCATGATAATATTGCTAGTAATTCACCAGCTAACATTTGGAAGTTTCTTGGTACGCTTGGTATAGGCAGAGCTCGTCACATAGATCTTCCCAGAAGTGTTAATTTAGATGACCTAAATAATCACTTTTTGGGAACTACGATACTTAACGCTTCGATGTTAAGTCAAAGTATTAATTATATCGCTGCACTACCTAAGCGTGACAACGTTAACCCTTTCTTTTTTTCTCCAATATCACTAGGTGACATCAAAAAGATTATACTATCTATTAAGTCTGATGCCGTAGGATTCGATAGCATAAGTCGCCGTATGATTGTACCCTTAGTGGACGAGCTACTTCCCACTATCCAGCACTTACTAAATTTTTCTTTAACATCTGGTCAATTTCCATCCTTATGGCGTAAAGCTTTTGTACGTCCTCTACCAAAAAAATCAAACCCTTTGCTGCTCTGTGACTTCCGTCCGATTTCTATCCTCCCTTTTCTTTCTAAAGTCATGGAGGCCACTGTGCACCGTCAGTTGTCCAGGTTTGTTAACTGCAATAACTTTCTCTCACCTCTTCAATCAGGATTCAGACCTGGACACAGTACAGTCACTGCTCTACTGAAGGTCACTGGTGACGTCAGGACGGGTATGGAGGACGGGATGTTAACCGTTCTTGTATTGGTTGACTTTTCAAACGCATTTAACACCATTCACCATGACATTCTTCTTTCCGTACTCTCCCATCTTAAGATGTCATCTGGGGTATTGGATTGGTTTTCCTCATATCTTCGGGGGCGCCAGCAGTCAGTTTGTGTTGACGAAACTAGCTCTAGTTGGGGTAATCTCGACTCAGGCGTCCCTCAAGGCGGTATACTTTCTCCTCTTCTATTTTCATTATTTATTAATTACCTAACACAGAATCTTCAAAGTGAGTATCATCTGTACGCTGATGACCTGCAGCTTTATACGCAGGCGAGGGCTGAGGATCTTTCTGTAGGAGTAAGGAAACTCAATCGGGATCTGGCAGCTGTCCATGCATGGTCTAGCATGTTTGGGCTAGCAGTTAATCCTAGCAAATATCAAGCCATTGTGATGGGCAGCACAAGAATGATGAACAGAATAGATCTAAACACATTACCTCCCATTATCTATGATGGTTGCACTATTACCTTATCCAAGTCGGTTAAGGACTTAGGTTTGCATTTAGATTCGACCTTTAGTTGGCAGGCACAAATAAAACACTTAAGTCAAAAAATTACAGGAACTTTGCGAGCTCTGTATCGTTTGAAAACTTTTTTACCAGTTCGAACAAAAACGATGCTCGTGCAGACTTTAATATTCCCTATACTCGACTATTGTGATGTGTGTTATCTCGACCTGAATGCAGATCTTCTTGATAAGCTCGACCGTCTTCTGAATAACTGCATTCGATTCGTTTTTAATCTCCGCAAATACGACCATGTATCTTCTTATCGACAAGAACTGGGATGGTTACAAATTCGTCAACGTCGTAATGTCCGAACTTTAACTTTCTTGTTCAATTTTCTTAATTCTCCGAATGCTCCTTCTTATTTAACTTCTAACCTTAAACTTCTCTCCGCTAACCATAATAGAGATCTTCGCTCTTCTAATAATCTTCTTCTTTTATGTCCCACTCACAGCTCTACTCTCATACACTCTTCCTTTTATGTAAAGTCTATTCTATTGTGGAATGCACTCCCCCTCGAAATCAGGATGTCTACTAGCAGTCTTACTTTTAAAGCTAAAGTTAGGCAGTTGTTTAGTAATGAGTCAGCAGAATAAAATATTACTCTTTTTTCCATATTTATATGTGTACTATACTCTAGTATGTATGTTTATATAAATATTTATACCTTTTTATGATATCTATATGTGTAGGTTTATTTTATTTAAATTAAAAAATTAAAATAATGATTTAAAGCTTGGCTTCTACCTGTTTTTGTAATACTCTGTCTCTGCATCATCCTAAGGTTGACTGGTAGAAAATGCCTTTGGCATTAAGTCCGCCTTTGTGCATGATTTTGTACATTAAGTTTTAAATAAATAAATAAATAAATAATTCGTAAAAACCTCGGAAAAATGAAGCCACATTAATATAGCTATTAAGAACCTACCTACTATAATATTATAGCAGTACGACATTCAAAGATTTCTTTTGAGCTGTGTTAATACATAGTGTCTGTTATCTAAGTAACATTGCTTTAGCCGTTTTGCAGGTGAAGATGTTATAAATAAAAAGCTTTTTAATATCTTTACATATAGGTTAGTTTTCAAAAAAGATTTAAGGTCCTGCATAAAATCAGTAGGAGAGAGGTATAAAAAAATAGTTATTCAGTTAATAAAAAAAATATTTTTATTAATTTGAAAATTATGCAAGTAATTTATTTTTCTCTTTTACAAAATTCTCAGAACAATAAAAACCATGAAAATTTTAACCTACTCGCACTAACTTTATAACACAAAGCAGGCTTACCGCTAGTTAATAATACTTACATTTTTATTTAATTTTATTTATTTGGAATAATAAACGTTATTACATTGTATAATGCATAATTGATACAGTTTTCGGTAAGTAGTAGTTTATGCAATAACAACGACATTTATCACACATTTGTCTATGTTTTTTTTTCAGGCATCCGGCTTCCCTCAAGGGGAACGTAAAATAAGTTTCCCATACTACATGGCATTCAATTCTCTACTAAACAACATGGAACTAATCAAACGAGTCTACTTAAACGCTACGAATGGGCATCGAACGCAAGAGGTGACAAAGGAAGAGTTTCTTCATTCAGCACAAATGATGTCTCAAGTGACGCCTCTAGAAGTTGATGTGTTGTTTACGCTGTGTGATATGATACATCATACTAATGGGTAAGTGTTTAGCTCAGGGGAATTACAACCTTATTTCAATGTGTGTACGATGTAAATTATTCATTTATTTGTGTTAAAGATACACTATCTAGATTTCACAATAATATAGAATAACAATAAACCGGTCTATTGTTGGATCTGCTTTTGAGGTGGTTACAACTTTCTTAGAACATGTATGTTCCTACTTTAATATATTATACTAAACTAATATAGTAGAAACATACCGTAGTAATAATAGAATACAATAACATTATTAATAATAATTATCACAATATTAATTATCACACAGTAAAATTAACATTTTAACTCTTAAAAAATGCTTATCATTTTTTAAAAATTTTATGATTTTACATAAACGTCGTAAACTTAGTCTTTTTATAAAAAAAAAATAGATTTGGTTGTGTAATAATGCCTACTTTTCTAATTTAGTTTAAAATTAACCTTCACACAGTTTTAAATCAATATCTGTAAATTGTGGTTAACTGAAAAAATTTTGTTTTAAACATAGGCTTTGGTTGTCTTCCCTACATCATCATTTATTATTGATGATACCTGTAAAAGTCATAATTTCACCATAACAGCCCATTAATGTCCCACTGCAGGGACGGGCCTCCTCCCGTGACGGAGGGATACTGGCCTACTAATACCACGCTGGCCAGACGGCTTGGTATAGGGTTTAATTTCAAGTTTTCCTTCTTTTTATATCGTAAAGATAATATTCACGGATAGTCCCTTAGTCGGTTTTTACGACGCCCATGGGATGAGATGGGGTGGTGACATATTGTATTCTTACTCCGTCACCACACTACTATAACTAGTAAGATAATCGAAAGTTTACTAAACGAATATCGGTTGAATTAGTGAGTAAAAATGACCTTCAACGATTGCCAATGCCAAAAGTATCACAGATTATAAGTTATTATGTCACATTAAATTATTTATCTGTGTGCACGTGCTAAAGAGGTGAATGTACTCCGGTTATTTCTAGTTTTGTCTACATCAGTTAGTTACTTTTAAAAAGTATATTGTTATGTCTGTTAAAATTTTATTGCTTTTTAAAAAGTATATTCTTAGGTTTAATTCGAAAAAAGTTATTGAATATTATCGTGAACCTGCCAAATTTATTGATTTATTATTTCTGTTTATTTTTATAATTATTTTATCAATTGTTTTACGCGATTTAAAAAAAAAATATATAATAAAGTTGAAATATAATTTTTAGTTTAACTTGAAGTACTAGTCGTGCTTTTTCTGCAACTTTATACCCACTATACCTATATACTTTATTAGGTAATTGACGTCATGTCTATTTATTATTATCAATTTAAAGCGGTTTTTATCAAATGTTGTCTATTTTTTATGCTTTATGATAACTGCATACTTGCTTATCAATTATCTCGGAAAAACTGTGATGCCTAATAAAATAACTCGATCATTTTTATATGTACCGATACTCTAGGGATCAAAGAACATTCATACATCGCAGTAGAAAATGTTAAACATTTTACTATCATTATCTCGTTGAATGGAATGAAAAATAATGTTAGTAGAACCAATACCTCAGTATAATGTTTTAGGTATACTGTATGATTTATTACGCGAATGTCAGTAATTACTTGGCCGATTTTATTCTTTCTTAAATAGGTATATCAATTAGTGTTTCTCGCCAAAAATGCTAAATCATCGTAGTACTTATACTAAACTGTGTAATTGCTCTATCAACACTCTGGTTGGAGACGATTTTTAATTAGAAAATTATTATAATTATGTATTAATATAATAATGTTTAGGTAGACCATTCAGTTTGTAAAAAATATGAATCAAAATAAAATAACTACACAATATTAATTTAAATATTTACAATAGATACTTATTTAAACCACCCCTCATAATTTATAAGAAAATGTATTCTAATTATAGTTTTATTACATTGCCGGCGTCAGTGGTGATGGGAACTCAGTCGACGCGTGGTTACCAACTTCGTGTCCCGGAAGTATTAAGTGCGTTTTTTAGAGTGCGTTTAGTAATCCGACTTAAATATACCTATATAAAAATAGGTTTTATTCTGAGACTTGTAAATTACAAAAAAGATTGTAAAAGATTGTACAGAAAAAGAACATTAATTTAATATTCAATATTATCACGAATGAGCCCCTTTACACCATTATCCTACTAATTGAATTAAAAATCAAACTGATATTACAGTTGAATAATTAAATATTGCAATAAACAGTACAATACAATTGCATGTAATAATGTGTCCTAAACATTTGATATAAGATCACTTTTGATTTGGAGTGTTTGCTAGAATGTTTCAAGCAAAGGCCACTCTTCATTCAACTCCTAAAAAAAGTACTCTTCTATTAGGGAACGAACATAGAGTATCGTTTTTATTAATATTTTATATAAATAAATGAAATAATATATATTCCAAATTATTAAATTTACAAAAAGTGTGATGTGGTACTGTCATTATGTAAACATTCATGCATTGGTTTATCACACATGACTTGTACAGAGTACAGGTACCCTTCGCGAAATATTTTTAATTATAAAACACAAAATCTATCATTATATTTTTGTATTTTTCCAGCCGTATCGTATACAACGATCTGAACTCAATAACGCCAGAACAGTACTTCAAACAAGTAACGCGTAGAATTGCAGAAATCAAAGCTGTCTCAGTGAGTATGCTCATAATATTGCACGTAAATATGTACAGTCAACAACAAAAGTTGATTACCACATCCATATTACAAAATATCTCAACGCTGAAAGCTTCCATAAGTGTCGTAACGAGAAGAGAAAATTATCTTATCATTAGTAATGTGAAATAATAAAATAAATAAATTAGTGTTTAATGTCGAATAAACATTAAACACTAATTTTCGATAAACCGCTGTGCACGAAAAGTGGCTTCTATTATATTGGATGTGTTAATCAACTTTTGTGACTGTACCACAGCATAAATCTGTCCTGTTCTAACCTGAGCTTTAGCAGGATTATTGAATGTTTAGAGTAAATTAGTTTTTATGTACATAGTTATAAAGGCGTGTGAATTGGAATTATTGCTATGGGGTGAATCGCGTTTTCATCAAGGTTTTTCTGCAATATGTTTTTCTCGACCAACATTTCTTACGTTATTAGTCTTGTTAATATAAGACTAAAATGGCAAAATATACTAATAATTATATGGATAGATAAATTTAGTATAAAATCATTTTTTATATTAAATGTATCTATCCATTTCAAACAAATTAAATTAAAGTCTGCTCTATCGGTTTTCGGTCAATTTAGTAATTTCTCTTTTTATTTACTTGTTTAAAAAAGACTTACCTAACCATAAGTCAAATCCACTGTTAGATTAACAAGGAATAGCCCACTGTGTTACTTTTACCAAGAATTTTAAAAACCGATGCATTCAAGATCTTGTTTCCAGTTCTGTTTTCATTCCAACTTCGTTTAAATCTATCGATACCGTCTTTATATCGTCTCTGTTAGTCTTTTTGCGCTATTAGACATATAGCTAATTAGACATTTTGATCGTGAAGGATACAAAATACAATAGAAATGCGATTCACCCTTAATGTTATGGCCTAGCTTAAGAGTCGTGTGTTAGTCTAGAAACATCACTAACTGAAAGGTATTATATTTCTCTTTCTTCATGCACAAAAGGAGGAGGTAAATATGTTAGAGCCATATCAATTTGTAAACGTTATGGAACGTATTATGGTAAGTGTTGGCTGTGTAAAGTTTATGATGTTTCTGTATTATATGAAAATAAATAGTGAAATGTGGCAGTTAGATTTTGGTTTTAAGTAGTATTTGAAGCTTATTTTTAGCCTTAGTTTACTTACAATCTTGCTGTAGAAGCTTTATTATTCCTAGGTTTTGTGACGTTTAATTTGATTTTAAAAATTCCTACTATGAGGGATAACAGGAACGGAGGTCTCCTTTCCGTTACGTCTCCGTAAGTTAGCGTTAGCGAGTAAAGTACACTGGGTTGGCATAATAATAACAACTGCTTAGTCTAGAAAAAAACATCATCGTAGTGCCATTCACTTTTACTCTTCATAAACCAAGCTTCAATGTGTAGAAAACAATGCTGTTAATTAAGACAGACAGCTGTACTAAAGGTCGTTTGATGCTTACTTAAGCTATGTATGAGTTAGTTTAATTCCCGCTATGTTTTCTTACTAAGGTATTAATAGGCCAGGTGCAGTCAACTACAAAAGTTGATAACACAAAGCTTCTATAATTAAGACTCACGAAGAGAAGAGAAAATAGACTTATTATTATAATGTCCAATGAAGATTTAAAAACAATTTTACATAATAGGCCTAGCACGAAAAGCGACCTTGTAATATTCGATGTGGTAATCCACTTTTGTAATTAACTGTACTAATAAGCTAAGTTTGCCTTCGTCATTAAATAAAGAATAATTCCTCCAGTTATGAACTGTATGAAAATATTGTAAGCCGAACTCAATATTTGTTATTACAAATATTTTCACAATATTTTTTATTCAAAACAAATAGAAACTATACTTTCTTGTATTGGTATTATAATTACTTATCACACTATCCTAACATATTACTTAAAACATTTTCATATTTTCTTAAATATTTCAGTACTTTATTTATTTACATTTAATACGCTCACCGTCTTACTAATAAAAATATTCTTACACCATAGTTTAACACATGAATACTTAAAGTAATCCATAATTAGAGACAAATCATCATAATATTGTAGGTTATGCGCTTGTTATACGAGCTCTGTCGACGGTTTATGAGTTGTATAAAATGACGTAGCATTTACACCACCGTTATACCGTAGGTTTAGCTAGAGTGCGTTTATTGGTAACATTTTTGTTATAACCTTGTTATAACTAGTGTGTAAATGTTTATTAGTAAGACGGTGAGAATATATTTAAAGTCGTTTATATGAACATGATAAAGGCTATTATTATGCTTGTTACAGAGTCCTGAAGAGAGAGGTGTATTTATTCAAATATTAGAAAGCACATACAGATTTACACTCGGTTCCATTGCTGGTGGTAAGTACGGAGTTTTCTTTAATTTATTATGCTTGTTTCGGTCATTTAAGCTATTTTCGGTTATCTAAAAGTTGGTTAGTATAGTTAATTTGTTTTTAACTATAACAAATAGTTTATTTAATACTTGAATAAACTTTTTATGAGAGACACCTTACACGGTGGACCGACAACCTAAAGATCGCGCCACACCGATGGATGAAGGAGGCACAGGATCACGCAGGGCAATATTTGTAGGACATGAGCCCATGTACAGCAGTGAAAGTCCATAGGCTGATATGAGGATGAAGATTAAAAAACCAATTTTACATAATAGGCCGAGCACGAAAAGCGATCTTGTAATATTCGATGTGGTAATCCACATTTGTAGTTGACTGTACTAAAAGCTAAGTTATATTGTGCTACTTTTGATGTCCTTTCAAAGTTCGAGCTATGCACGAAACGGCTAATACAGAATAACTTTTCTTTTTCCAGCCGTGGGAGCCTCAGCAGTATACCCAATAGATTTAGTAAAAACCCGCATGCAGAATCAACGTACCGGTTCCTTCATCGGTGAAGTGGCGTATAGGAACTCATGGGATTGCTTCAAGAAAGTCATAAGGCACGAAGGAGTATTCGGTCTATATAGAGGTTTAGTACCGCAATTAATTGGTGTTGCACCTGAAAAAGCTATTAAGTTAACGGTTAGTAATATATATTATTTAGTAATATTGGTTTAGATATGATGAGAAATCAACCATAAAGGTTATCCATCATAAAAGTAACTAAGGTACAGTCAGCATAATAAAGATTGCAGCTGTTAAAATCCGCAAAAATATCTCCGCAATAAGTATTTAAAGGAGACGTTCCATTTGCCCATACATCTTGGGCCCACCTAAGAACATACATGAAACCTTGTGTGTTTTGAAGATAAATGACTACTCTAAAGGCCTGTATAATTATTTTTACCATAAAACTTCGAGGATGTGAGATATGTGGTATTTAAAGTGAAATTATATCATACTCCAAATAGCTCAAAATACAATTTTCACATAACATGTTACCTAATTATTAATATTTAAATGTCTAAAATAAAACCTACATATAATCCATAATCAAAAGCGAATTAATATACAATAATAATCTGCAATAAATCACATCAAAACATTCGCAACACGAATCACAAAGTACATTGACACAAATGGGGTGACACTTGACAGATAAGAGATGTTAAGTGTGTTGCAATGATTTAAAAAAAATATTACATTCGATTTCTCATTAAAAGGAAGACAACGTAATTGTGTTACAATAGTAGGTAATGCGTACAAGTTCTATTTTTTAACGATTAAAATATAATATATTAAAGATTCAAATATATTGTTTGTGATTATTATACTTTTATATGAATAAAATATATATTATCCCAGACATTAATTTTTACCCACATCATATTATTTTATTTTCAAGGGTGGCAACATAAAAAATATCCGCCATTAATTCAACCAATGATTGAATTAAAATACTGTTCACAACCATTTAAAACTAAAATCTTTCCCCCAACTTCTACGGAGAAATGAAAACCACTAATTGATTTTCAAAATTATTTGTTTAATTTTAATTATTCAAAACATTGTGTTCGCTCTGGGCCCCAAATGGAACGTCTCCTTTCAGTAAATGCAAATAATTTTGCAGTGCCTTTTAAGTTACTTTTGGCGCTTTAGCTACTTTAATAAAAATTAATTGTTTGCTTGAATTCTTATTGTTAAGTAATTTTTTTCTTGAAATTCTTATTGTTAAGTCTTTTTGTGGATTTTAATAGCTGCAATCTATATGATGCTGACTGTACAACTTTGTTACATTCAGTAGCTTATTTTCTAGTAAATATGAAAATTATTTATACATGAGGTACAAAGGTATTAAAACTTAGACGTTTGCATTTTAGACAATTCATAAATAAATATACCTAATAATTGTTATTTTTACGTAAACATACAAAAATAACATACGTTAACAAAAATATGTTTTATGTTTGTGTACAAAATTTAAGCTGATATATTCGACTTGTTTTATAATAACTACTTCAGCATCGTATTTATAAACTAATTTTTCTTTTAGGTAAACGACTTGGTTCGCGACAAATTATCAGATAAGAAAGGAAATATATCAATGTATGCTGAAATTTTAGCTGGTGGTTGTGTAAGTACCTTTATTTTATCATTCTATCCCACACAGCTCCGTGTAGTTACGGAGTAAGAATACAATATTTATGTCACCACTCCATTTCATCCCATGGGTGTCGTAGAAACCGACTAAGGGACTATACGTGAATATTATCTTTACGAAATAAAAAGAAAGGAAAACTTGAAATTAAACCCTATACCAATCCATATGGCCAGCGGGGTATTAGTAGGCCAAGTATTCCTCCGTCATAGGAGGAGGTCCGTCCCTGCAGTGGGACATTAATGGGCTGTTATGATGATCCCGCACAGGTTATTTATATGTGCTATTCACAAATTATTGTCCTGAGTCAGGATGTTCTTTGTGTCCATTCAATTGATGTTTGTAAAAGCCCCCAGAACAGTAATGTCTTTTACAAAAAATCAGTCGTAGATCTGTTGCCTTTTTTTTCGAATATATTCGTTTCAAAAACCTTATTGAAACGAATAGATAATGACATCATTATCATCATAACAGCCCATTAATGTCCCACTGCAGGGACGGGTCTCTGTGACGGAGTGATACTTGGCCTACGCGCTGGCCAAACGGATTGGTACAGGGTTTAATTTCAAGTTTTCCTTCTTTTTATTTCGTAAAGATAATATTGACGAGTAGTCCCTTAGTCGGTTTTTACGACACCCATAGGATGATGGGTGGTGACATATTGTATTCTTACTCCATCACCACAAGGAGTATAAGGTCATAAACCGTGTAAATATAAAGAAAAATGAAAGTATTAAGTATGCCCTTTGTTTTTTCAGGCCGGTGCATCACAAGTAGTATTCACAAATCCGCTAGAAATTGTCAAGATTAGACTTCAAGTGGCTGGAGAAATAGCTGGTGGAGGCAAAGTCAAAGCCTTGAATGTCGTGAAAGATTTAGGACTTTTTGGCCTTTACAAGGGAGCTAAAGCCTGCTTGTTGAGGGACGTGCCTTTCAGCGCTATTTACTTCCCGGCTTATGCTCATGTTAAGGTAATAAATTATACGGATTTGTTAATTTGGATAGTTAGAGGACGGAACATAGCAGACAGTAAAGGTGACCGCTAACGCGTTGTAATGGGGTCTCCTTAAACCTACATCTGGGTCGTAAGTCCCAGACGCTGTTACGCCAGTGTTCCGTCCTCTATCACGCGATGGACTCGGCACCCGCACGGAGAATCCTTGGAATGCTAAGGTCTTACTAAAAGCTAAATAATTATTTCATTCCTATAACACAAGGTAAAACAAAAAAAAATCTTCACTAATAAGGAGCAAAAAAATACAATTTGCAATTGTTGTAAACTCTTTTCGCCGTAAAACCTATTATAAACGAGTTACATATAGTAAAGAAATCTTTTTACTGTATTTAACGCCATTTTTATCCGTTACTAAAATAAAGCTAAAATGGGTTTCTAGCTTTATTAGTAAAAACAAATAACTGTTATTTTGATCTGTCATTCCACTATTTTGTGCATAAAGGTAACTCGATTTCATAACAAAACTATTCAATAAAATGTATAAAAACTTACTATGTATAAAATTTTTTAATTATATTTTTTTCTAGGCTAAATTCGCAGACGAGAATGGTTATAACCACCCTCTGACGTTATTAGCGGCTGGTGCCATCGCCGGTATTCCTGCTGCGTCACTAGTCACTCCTGCTGACGTCATCAAGACTAGATTACAGGTAATTATTGGAAATAAATATACCTATTCTATCACGCGGCACAGAATACGGTCCTGCGCCTTCCGCATCCAGTCAGACACAGAAACCTTTTTGAGGTCGTCTCGGTTCGACTAGAGGGGCTCTTATACTATGTTTGCTGAGTAAATTTAACTCATTAGTTGGTAAATTCGTTGTCTAGAATAGTGTGGAAATGGCCAATAAGTATTTGGATTTTTGAGCTTGTTGTAATAGAAAATAACCAATATCATTCTTTGACTAGATTGACAAAATATACTATATTTTATTTATTTATTGATGTACAATAAATAAATAAAATATAGTATATTTTGTAGTGTAACATTCATAAGAGTAACATACATTTTACGAGGGCGGAGCGAAGTCTGGTAAATAAATAGTTTGGAATAAGGCTATCGCAAATTGCATGAAACCTCCATATTAAACACTTATAAAAGACTAAATTAAATAATTCAGCCAGTTCCGCCGGCTATAATAAGACTTGTATAAGTATATAATATGTGGCAGCTCTTCTATTATTTATTTAACTAAATTTTTGATGTTATTCTAGGTGGTAGCCAGATCAGGTCAAACAACGTATAACGGTGTCATCGATGCCACTAGAAAGATATACGCTGAAGAAGGAGCTAGAGCATTCTGGAAAGGAGCTGTTGGTAAGACAATTTTTGGTTTTAAAAAAGATATCTCTAATATAGACGCAACTACTAGACTGCTAGACTGGCAAGGTGATGGTGACAGAGTAGTTTTTTTTTTAATTGGCCTATCAAAATGAGATCCAATAGAGTCCAATAATATGGCGAGCACCATGCCAGCTACAATATTTGTAGAGGCATGAATGTCTCCACTATGGCGGCTTGAGAAGATGATTTTCACGCCTCGCTTGAAAGAACCAAAGTTATTAAAACTTGTTACTATCACCGGTTGCCTTCATTCCTTTTTCAAATTTGTCTCGAGCCTAGATCCGTGTCCGTCAAGTACATTTTTGTAAAAGTCCCCAGGACACAATGTGATCCCAAGTCAGGAAGTTGGCTTTAAAAAAATTGTAAATCGCACAAAAAATCACATACGAGTATGCTGCAAGGGAAGTAAAATTAGGATTAAAAATAATATTGAGGCCATCCGTCCGTGCGTCGCACAGTGGGTCGAAACCATGATTTTAGTGACATAGGGTCCAACTTTGTTTTTTTACTTTTTTTTAACGCTAATGGATGGAGCTCACTGACCTCAATAATAGTTTCTATGGGACGGTTTTCCTAAACTTTATAGTTTTGGTAGAAAATAATTTTTTTTTTTTGTGTGGAGTGTATCATATAAACTAAAATTTCTGCTAAGTGCAGTTAGATCCGGCGATAAAACTTTATTATTCTTAAAGCTTGTCTAGTCTACTATCATTTGGTACCATAAACATGTGCTTTAACCTAACATCTCTGCCCACAGCGCGTGTGTTCCGCTCGTCTCCACAATTCGGTGTGACGCTGGTGACTTATGAAGTATTACAGCGTTTGTTCTACGTAGACTTCGGAGGAACGTGAGTATAATTTGCTAATGTGTTTACATTCCAGCAATAAATAATTTACATTTAAGTAATAACAAGTTTACATTTAAATAATAACAAATGTCATTTTTTAATTTAAAGCAATAACCTGTTGTTATTTTAAGCATTAACAAGTTTACATTTAATCAAACTGTTTAAATTAAAAATGTGGTTCTGCAAATTGGAGATCAATAAATTATTGTACTACACATCAGTTTTAAATTGTAATTTTATTCGTTTCCAGTCGACCATCAGGTTCAGAACTCCACGTAGCTACGTCAATGGAAGCAGCCATAAGGAAACCACAACACATCGGTGGATACCAGGTCGCCTTACCAGTACTTACCGGCTTAGAGACCAAATTCGGTATATCCCTGCCCAGGTGGTCGACAGTCAAACCGCCAGGTCAATAATAACTGGTCACGTAACTAAACTACTTACGTAAATTAATGTGTTTCAATCTAGCAAGGCCACTCGAACTAGACTGAAAAAACTAGTGGCAATGGTTTGTTTTAATAATGTACCTCACAAATTTTATTAACAAGATCCAATGTGTCTCGTCTATTTTAATAGAATTAACAAAAAAACACGTCCACGTTAAAAGTTTATAATTACGTAATTTAATACATTTTTTTTTACCGTTTTGGTTGACGAGACACTGACTCGGTTGCCTAATCTGCCTAAGAAATCAAGACGCTGGCCGCGTATAGTCCGGAGACACAGTCCAGAGTACTGTAACTAAAAAAAATTGCATTGTCTTTCATTTTTAAGAAACAAAAATCATTTTCAGTTACTTTATTTTTCAACATAATGTTACAAATTAACAACTTATTGACGTCAGTTTAAAACTACTTAGTCTAAGTTTACATATTAAAAGGTTTTCAAACTTTACCAGTCTAGCTCGATTGCTTCGCTAGATCAAAACGCATCGTAAATTTGTATTTATAAGTCGAATATAGAAAGTCTTATGTCTATTGGTTGTTTAAAAGTGACTGAAAGAGATTTTAAAATAGTTAAAATTTTATTAATAATTATTTCTTCTTATATGAAGCAACCTTACCTGAAAATAGTAATATTATTAAACCGTAAAACGGCTTCGATTCGTCGTTAAACGACTTCGATTAAATGATAATTCGTGAAACGATTTCGATTAAATGTAACTGTAAACGACTACGATATTCCATATTCGATTAAATATGATTAAGATAAACCATAACTTCGATTAATGTTATTCGGTTGCTTGATTTTCGATGAAACGATTAATATAATTTTGAATTGGTTGTCTCATGTAAGAAGATGAGTGAAATAATTGAGTGATTGTTTTGTGAGAAGAATATCAGACACGATACTTTTAATATTACTAAGAAAAAAACTGCCTCTGTAGTGGTAAAACTATATAATGTATGATACTGCCGGTAGTAAAAATGTTACGGAATAGTAGATTTTTTTTTTATTATAAAGAAACAGTATTTTTTTTTTTCAAATCGGTCTAGCTGTTTTCAAGAAATCAGGTAACGAACAAAAAATACAACCGAATTGAAAACCTCCTCCTTTTTTTGAAGTCGGTTAAAAATGTAATAATTATTTACAGTTTCTTAGTTGTTGAAAAGAAGTCGAATTAAAAAAATGTCGTTTACTCGGGGCTAGGTGGCGTGGTTTGAATTTGAGTAATACTTTACATTAAGAGCGTTTATTAATAGTGCTCTCTAGCGCCGCCAATAGAAAAATAAACATATTTCACAAATAGGATAAATAATGTAAAATATTGATAACAAAGTCTTGAAAAACGGCAATAAAGTATATGTGTAACACACTCTCAACACTTTGAACGTTTTTCAATTAAATAATATTGCATTATAAACAAAAACGGCCGTTTTTTTTCGAAATTTAACTGACTTTATTATCAACATTTTACATTATTTATCCTATTTGTGAAATATGTTTATTTTTCTATTGGCGGCCCACGTAAAGGCACTTATGAGTATTGTAAGTATAGTGTGTGGTAAAATAAATTTATTTCAGAGATATTTCATGATCATGTTTAAAACATTTTATTCTAAACCTATTATTTTTGCTCAGATTATTAGTTGTAATTGATTGATTGTAAAGTGGTCGATACCACGGTTATACTGTATACTTTTGTGTATTATTATTTACAACTCAAACTTCGATTATTGTTATTATAAAGATATATAATATATTTTTTAAAACACTTATCTAATATGCTTAACTATATGCCATAAACTCAAACTTATTTTATCTAGGGAGGTAATTTTAGACTTCCAATAACTTTTCAAGCACGCATTATAGCATATAAATAATGGATCATACGTTGATATTTTAATATATTTTTATGTTAAATGTTACAGTTCTTATTGGTTTATATATTTTTTTATATGTTTAAACTTATCGCATTTTAGACACTGCCTTTTTTGTAAGTATTTCTTTTTACTAAATCTTATACAAACTTGTCTGTAAAGCATTCAAATATTATATACTATTATAAATTAGTGCATTCATCCGTATTTCTTACTGTATGTCACAAGAAAACGGAACAACACCACCGTACACCGTATATATATCCGCATTTATTTATTTTGACCATGCAAAGCCCTAGCTTTTGTTGAGGTTATGCATTCTACATATTAAAACAAACCCTTAGGTATTATAATTTACTAAAATTGTATCCATCAATAACTGTAACATATAAACGTAGTTTTAAGCGAAAATGAGTGCTATCTGTTATTTCATTTGTAATATTTTTATATAATATACAGGCAAAATGTTCAAATTTTGTATGCTGGAAACAATAATATTTATATACGGAACTTCCCCTTTATTCTGAAGCCACAATTGTATGCTTATTGTATGTATAAAGAAAAACGAAAAGTTAATGACATTTTTTACACATTCTTTATCCTTCCCATTTTGAAATTGACCTAGATATTCCCAGGAGAATAAATATAAATACGTAGTTTATTTCTAGGCTTATAAAACCTAATCATATCTATTGAGCTTTTATATTTATGTAAAAAAACATAACCTTAAGTAATTCAACAAAATATTATTCTTTTATAAAAAAATTGAATAATCATATAAAAAATTAATTTAAATAAGCAAAAACATATTTCTTTAAATAGAAATATCTGCTAATCTATTATATCAAATACACAAAGGCGCGTTTTTTTACGAAATTCTAAAAATTTCGATCGAAAATATCCGAATCTTAAACGGTAAAACTTGGTACAATAAATAAATTTCATTTCATTGCATTTCAATTTCAAAAATTTCATTTCAAGTTTCAATTTCATTTCATTTCATTTCAAAACTGACATTAAGGCCCTGCGCAGACGGCACATTTTTTGTGCGATCGAGTCTGCGGCGCACAAAAAGTCTGCCTACACACATGACATATGTTTGAGTCTTTTGTCCGCCGGACTTTTTGCGCGTCCTTTGCGTTACTGCTTATAATTGCATAGGTTCTATTTTCACAGACTAAAAAGTGCGTCACGGATAGTCTATCGTATGCGCAGGGCCTAAACCACAGTAATCTAGTAGCCAGCAATGGTATTATTAGGTAAGCTTCTCTCCATACATTGAGGTGGCAAACCTTTACGATGGGATAACTATTATTGTAGAAAATGTACACAGCAGTAATAAGGACAATATTATTCTCCAACACAAAGTTATTTTTAGGATAGATAAATATCGAGCACTCAAAGGTTCATTTAAAATATAAATATATAATTATAAAAACTGTCTTCAATCCGTGTCTGGACACATTTTTGTTATTTTTAAAAAGCTTTTTACCAAAAAATCAAGCCCTTCAAAATCTGCTTTTCACTATTTTGCTTCTGACAAAACAATTCTAAAATGTAAAAAGACAGGCCAATAATATAAATGCACAATTTAGATTAAACGTTTGTATGTTAAGTGTTAATGTTGTTTAACAACATTGTATAAAGTGAATCATAGTGTAAAGAGAAGTGATAGAAACCGATGTGACTATATTTATTGATATTGTACATTTTGTGTTAAAATAAATAAATACAAAATTTAAAATTAGTATTATTTGTTGTATTTTAGTCCTTTAAACTATGTAACGTAACGACGTAGGATCGGTTGAGTTTTACGATACAAATATCAACTGAGACTAACTATAACGATTCTGTCAAGTACTAGCTTAAAAACGTGACTTTAACGTTAACGTGCCGTGGCATGCCGCGGCATCTAAGTGGGCAGTGTGCGCTGACTCACGGCAAAATCCCTTGCCATGCCGTCCCGGTCTGCGTAGGCCTTTAGTCGGTTTTTACGACACCCATGGGATGAGATGGAGTGGCGACACACTGTATTCTTACTCCGCCACCACACGGAGACCTCTGATACCCTAGACCTCGTATAATGGGCTACGTAAATAAGAAAATACAACGGGGTAATAAACAGCTATATCAAGAAGGGTACACCAGCATGGTCCCTGATTCCATTGATCATTCTGGCCTCAATGGTCAACAGTCATGCATGGTCGATAAAGCGTGATTTTATCGTCATTGATATTGATGCAGATTGTGCCCTAGTCCAAAGCGTGATATTTATTACATTCCTCTGATTACATCTTGAAATGGAAATTCTTTGAACAAGCTGGTACTAGCGTCAATATGTGTACCCAAGAACCTGTATTGCCGAAGTTAAAGGGTTACTACAGGTAAAATAGAAAAAAAACGACATCAACAGCGCAGTTGAGTATTTCTATGATGAGTTACATGCAGTTATATGTCAGTTTGTACCCTATCAGAAGCAAGGGGTATACAGCCGGAAATATGTATATCCGGATGTACACCCCAGACATTATAAAAAATATACAAAATAAACACTTCCACCACAAGAGATTTAAGAAAGAGGGTAAAGAATTCAACAAGGCTATGTTTATGTATTATAGGGACAAAGTTAAAACAATGATTGACTACGAATATCGTAACTATATGACAATACTACAACACAATATTATCGACGACCCGGTGAAATTTTGGACATACGTGAAAGAGAAGAAAAAGAACAGAAGGAATACTTATACCTATATTCATAAAAAGACTGAAGTGAAGGATCAAGCAGCAGCTGATGCCTTTGCTAAATATTTTGCATCCGTGTTCCATTCAGAAAAACCCGCACTCAATCCGGATTTGGCTGCTAAAGCCTCGCATATTTATCGAGATTCAGCTTCAGTCTCGGTCGCAGCGGTTGATGAGATCGATCTTAGAAAAGCAGTGAAGCGCCTCAAACCGCGATCATCGGGGGGAGCTGATGGCGTACCTGTATTTCTGGCCAAGGATTGTATATCAGTACTTGGAGGGCCGCTACTATATCTTTATAATCTTTCCTTGACTCAGTCTAGATATCTCAACATGTGGAAGTTGTCTAGAGTCACTCCCATTCCTAAAGGGGCGGGTAGTGCGAATGTTTCTGACCACAGACCTATTGCTGTCCTATCTGTTTTTGCAAAAATCTTTGAGGCAATTTTAAGTGATCGGATTTATAAACAAATCAGTCACCAACTGCATAACAGCCAGCATGGATTCTGTAGAGCGCGCTCCACCACCACAAATTTGATCACTCATGTAGACTATGTTTGCGCGCAAATGGATAGGAAAAAGCAGGTCGATAACGCTTACTTCGATTTTAAAAAAGCTTTCGATTTGGTGGACAATGACATACTGTTGAGAAAACTGGCCATCATTGGATTTACACCGAGACTTCTCAATTTTTTTTCCTGCTACCTAGACAATCGACGTCAATATGTGAGGTTAAATGGATACGACTCTGGGGAGTATTTTACAAGGTCAGGAGTAAGTCAGGGTAGCACGTTGGGACCTCTGCTATTCGTGATATTCATTAACGATCTACCGGAAGTCATCTCGACGGCTGAGTGTCTTCTATTTGCGGATGACCTAAAGTTAAGTTTGGGTATTGAAAACGAGGCTGGCGCTACCGCATTACAGAGAGATATTAATGCGGTATCTATGTGGAGTCAAGACAACCACCTACCATTTAATAATCTTAAATAATAACGTTTACTCGAAAATCGAAACCCCTGATTTTTAATTATAATTTAACGGACGCTCCTCTGGATAGAATTTATGACATTAAAGATTTAGGATTAGTATTAGATTGTAAATTGGATTTTCACATGCATATTGTCCAAACATGTAAATCAGCGCACAAGGTTTTGGGGTTTATTGTTAGGACTGCATCGCAATTTGACAACGTAGCCGTTGCAAAAGTTTTATACAATGCGTATGTGCGCAGTAAACTTGAGTATGGTTCTGTTGTCTGGAACCCATATGAAGAAAAATATTCTCTTATGATTGAAAGGGTACAACGCAAATTTACTCGGTGGATGTACCTGAAGCAATATGGTTACTATCCGTACCTGTACCCTTCTGTATGCGTCTCGGGTATGGTGGACATGGAGACATTGAAATTTCGAAGGACAATGACTCAAATCGCGCATTATCTGTCGATAATTGTCCATAGAATCGATAGTCCCCAAATACTAGAGCGAGTCCGTATCTTGGTGCCATGGAATATCTCCAGTGACTCAGAGGGCCAAGTGGCGCCACGCCGCCGCCCGCGACTTCTCGAGAAGCCCGTCGCGCGCACAGAGCACGCTCGACACGCGCCAACCAACCGTACACTTCGAACTATCGGGGACATACTTGCCCAGCATCATGACCTGGACTTATTTGCCGATGGGTTTAGACATTTGTATGACAATTTTTTTAAGATTTTGAATGACATAGTTTAGACATGACACTTTTAATTATTATTATATTGTTTTTTTATTAAAATTTTTTTTTTTTCTATCTAATACTTACATAATTATATTGCCTATTATTATTATCATTTTCATGTTCATATAATTTGTAAATTGAATAATGAATGTACTTTAATGTTAGTCTTGTAAGCGTGTTGGATGGCGTCTGTTAGCTTGTAAGATCAAATGATTTAATAAATAAATAAATAAATAAAAAGGACATGGGGTTTTTTAGTAAAACCTTAAATTTGAGCATAATTCCATATTTTATTTTGAATCTTGTCGTAGTTCATCTTACATCACAATGCTTTTTATTACTATATTTGTAACATAAATAATATAATCGCTTTAAAAACGATTATATTTTGTGCCTTTTCAATATACATACAGGGTTTGTTTTTCTGTAAAGAGTTCCGCTTTGGTGTTTTTTTTAATTATTATCAATTGTAACAATTATACAAAATTGTAGAAAATAATTATACATAGATAAAAAGACATGCCGTTCTTATCTCAGATTAAACTAAAACGAACTTGTGACGATGTAAACATAATAAATTATTAAAATATAATATAAATGTAATTATAATTATTACATCAGAGACCTTTCTCATAATGTATTCATTAGATTTAAAATAATTAACAAAGATATTCTTTAATCTCATACAACAATAAAATTACATTACGATTGGTATTTAATTAAATTATTTGAAATAATTAAATTATTTGAAATAATTTAATTATTAGATTAGATTGTGAAAAAGATCTCTCAAATTGTGAAATTATTAGAAGTCCTAAGAAAAATTATGCTAAAATGGTTAAGGTTGTGTTTACTCACATAATTAACAGTTAAGATGTAAGTAATTATAATACAAATAAATTATTTATTTAGTTAGCAACTAGAATTACGTTTACAATCATAAAAAAAAATTGTCGGTAGAACCAGTGTGGTAGAAAAGAAGTACCGTTACATAAGTTATTAAAATAAAGAGTCAATTATCTACAATGGTATTAAATAAGTAAGTAGAAGCGTAAGCGTGAGCAGTAGAGCTGACAAAATCCCTGCATAATAATAATTTTACCAAGGAAGGCTGCTAGCAAAGGGCTTAAGTATTGCCAATACGAGTACTTTTAGGTGACTATAAGAAGGAAGCCAGAAAAATAACAGGTAAATACCTTATTGGGTATTGCTCCTGGAAGTATGGTATAATAAAAATAATATTCTCTAATTAAAGACCCAACTCCAAAACTAGACCATAAGAACCGATTATAATATTCAAAATTTCGTATTTTTAAGGATAAAAACCCATTTAGTTGATATTTTTATGGGATCTAGAATAAATAGCCATTCAAACAAAAAGGTTTTTTTTTAACTGGTAGAATTAAATTAATTTATTCTCCGTGTGGTGACGGAGTAAGAATACAATATGCCACCCCATCTCATCCCATGGGTGTCGTAAAAACCGACTAAGGGACTATCCGCGAATAATTATCTTTACGAAATAAAAAGAAGGAAAACTTGAAATTAAATCATATTATAACAATCCATTTGGCCAGTGTGGTATTAATTGTGGGACATTAATGGGCTGTTATGATGAATGTTTAAGAACTGCGAGTAAACACAACCAAGACAAAAAGTATCTTACATAAAATTATATATTTCGCTAAACTTCACCGAAGTTAGTATGGTTAGTTTCTTTAGCATGTTTCTGTGCCTCAACTTGTCCAGTAAGAAACTTATCGCATACCATACATTTAAGTGTAAACTTGTTTAGATCGGTAAACTGCCTAGATGATTTAGCCTCGTGCGCTAATTGTTCAGCTTCTCTGTAAATATCTAGATCTTCCGCTGCGAAAATTGTTTGTATACCTCCCTGAAAATAAATTAAAATTGTTAAAAGATTTAAATTATGACTAAAGAAAAGTTGATAGACTTGAATGACTACTCCAGAACCATTACTGTTTCAATTTAGCTAAATGCTTTTTTACTCCAGATTGTAGACAGTAATTTGATCTTTGCCCTAGCCCTCCTGTGTATCACAACAATAGGGGTCTTATCAGTTAAGTGTACAGGTTAAATCTACACCTAAATGATTACAACAATGACAAAGAAAACAATTTACGGAATACACAAGTTACACAGTTCTCCGTGTGGTGACGGAGTAAGAATATAATATGTCACCTCCCCATCTCATCGCCAGGGTGGCGTAAAAACCGACTAAGGGACTATCGGTGAATATTATCTTTACGAAATAAAAATGAAGGAAAACTTTAAATTAAACCCTATACCAATCCGACTGGCCAGCGTGGTATTAGTAGGCCAAGTATCCCTTCGTCACGGGAGGCGGCCCGTCCTTGCAGTGGGACATTAATGGGCTGTTATGATGATGAAGTTATACAGTGCACTACAATGTTTCATATTCACTATTGTGGTTTAGATGTAAAATATTGCAATGACTGAATAATGAAGGACTACTTACATCTGATTGTTCCAAGTACAAAGGGTCATAATGTACACCATCAAATAATAGGAAAACTCTTTGTCCATAATTCTTGTCTTCACCGAACCTATTTATAATTGCATTTAATGTATCGACTACCGCCATTTCTAAACCATAAAAACGGGATAAGATTGCCACCTGGAACATAATTAAATGTTTGTTAATTTTCTTTAAACTTAATTCCTACATATACTACACACATCAAAAAAGTCTAAGCAACATGCATGATATTACAAATTTACCATTTATATTAATTAATTTCTAAGTATTTACTCACTCAAAGTGTATAGGTAAGTAAACTTTTTTGTTATTGATGACATACTGGCTGGTTGTAAAAAAAAAATTTCGATTATGTTTTGTTTTTTTTCATAAAATTCAAATGACTGCGAATTTGTTTGAATTTGAGTGCATGTTAATTGCTACGTTTTAGTCTTGATTTTATAATTTTACCAACCATTTAAATACAGTTGGCGACAAAATTGAATTGTTAGATATTCTTTACGTCATGGAGCGACGTCATTTGACGGCAGATGAAATGCAAAGAGCTGTAGGGATGTTGCAAGCGGGAAGTAATCAATCTCAGGTATCTCGACATTTTGGTATTCATAGAAGTGTTATTTGTCGTCTTTGGCAGCGCTACAATAATACAGGGGAACCCGCTGAACAGCATCCAGGCCGTAAAAGGAGTACAACCACTCGGCAAGACCGGTACATACAACTGACTGCAAGACGCCAGCCGATGTTAACCGCTCGAGAGATAAGTTTGAGGATACAAAATTCAAGTGGTGTTGATGTAAGTCCCCAAACTGTGCGAAATCGACTGCATGAGTACGGCCTACGAGCTCGACGCCCTATCAGGTGCCCACCGATACGTCACGGGAATCGCGCTCGTCGAAATGAATGGTGTAGAGAACGCATAACATGGACCCAGGAACAATGGGATAAAATTATGTTTTCCGATGAGTCGCGATTCGGGTTTAGGCCTGATACAAGAAGGGTGCGAGTGTACCGTCGACCCGGAAATACTGAAAGACTCAGGTGCGTTCAGGAAGTTCATCCATACAGCGGCTCAACAGTTATGGTATGGGCGGGTATTATGAAGAACAGGCGAACTGAGCTCGTTTTTGTAAATGGAAACATGAACGCTGAAAATTACGTTGAGGATATTCTCAGACCTTATGTCCATCCATTTGCACAAACCTTTGGCTCCGATTTTACGTTAATGCATGACAATGCGCGTTCACATACAGCTCGGCGAACCAGTGAATACTTGGCAACGGAGAACATCCAGGTATTGCCCTGGCCTGCACAATCGCCAGACCTCAACCCCATCGAGCACGCATGGGACATGCTCCAGAGACGTGTTTTGAAGGACTTGGACGGAGTGACAACAACCCAACAGCTGAAGGATTTGCTACAATTCCATTGGGAGCGAATACCGCAAGATGACATAAACAGTCTCATTAATTCAATGAATAATCGTTGCCGACAAGTTCTGAATAGCAGAGGAGGCCATACTTTGTATTAAATTGTCCTATTCTTTCACAATAAATTCATTTTCTTAAGAAATTTCAATTTGTAAAAAAAAAGTTTAGTTTCTTATGTACCTGTATATTCTAATATTGTTAATTTCTGTTATTAAAAGAACTTATAAAGAAAACAGCTGTTATTTTTACATCATAGAACCCTAAAAATATTATTTCAAAAATAAAATACAACGTTATAATTAAAATAAATGGTAAAATAAATTAATATAAATGGTAAATTTGTAATATCATGCATGTTGCTTAGACTTTTTTGATGTGTGTATTAGACATTATTTTTTGTTTAGGGCAGTGATGGGAAAATGATGAATGAAGGAGGCACAGATTTGAAGATGGCCTATGTCCAGCAGTGAATGCCCATAAGCTGATACAATGATGAAAATATTTCCTACAATAGAATTAATCCCCTTTGCAGTGAGGACTTTTACAAACATCAATATTCAGCAAACACTGCACCACCCAGCCCTCATTGAAGGACTATTGAATGTTATTATGAAAATAAAAGTAATTAAGTAATTGAATAGAATTTAAGGCAATAGGATTTATAACCAGGACAGATATAAATTTATTTTAGTGTTCAACTCGTATCGATGAGAATGCTAAATGCTTAAAATTAAAAATGATATTAATAATAACAAAACTTGAATAGGACTTAATACGTGGTTTTAATTTTCTTTTTTTTTTTAATTAATTAATGTTTTTGTTATTAATTCTAATTGTTTAATATAATTTATGGTTTCATTTTGGAAAAATGGTAGTTGCTGATTGTGAAGTGGGTTGTGACTTAAATTTTGGTTATGGTTTTTATATTTTTAAATATTTTATTGTAAATTTAATTTTCATATTAATGTGCTTTTAATTTTGATTTTATTATTGATTTCGTTTTGTTTTTAAATATGATTTAATTTGCTTTTTCTATGTATACACTCGAGAGCAAAAGTTCCGGGTCACTAGCATTTACTTCAATATCTTGAAAACGAATAAAGCTATCGTATTGAAATAAATTGAACTTTATAGACAATTTAATGTTCCTAAAATAAAATGCATTACATTTACTACTGACCATTTATTTTATTATGTTTAAAAGGACAAATTAAAAATGGCGTCATTTTGCTTGTAAAACCAAAACTGAAAATATTGAATTTTTTATATTTACAAGTAGTTTTAACACGGTTTAGTACTTGGTATTACCCCCACGTGCTGTCTGGACTGCTGCAATGCGATTTGGCATGCTGTACACCAAGTTTCTGAAACACTGTTGGGGAATGTTCTCCCATTCCTCTACCAATGCATGTTTCAAGTCACTAAGCGTAATTAAAGGAGGATCTTGTTGTCTTACCCGTCGTCCGAGCTCGTCCCAGGCGTGCTCGATTGGGTTGAGGTCGGGGCTACGTGCTGGCCACACCATGGGATGAATATTCACCTCATCAAGGTAGTCTTGCACTACACGAGCAGTGTGGGGACGGGCGTTATCCTGCATAAAGATGGCATTCTCACCAAGTCTTGCCATAAATGGACCGACGTGCTCGTTGAGGATTTCATCCACGTATCTTACGCCATTAAGAGTACCGTTTTCGATCAGTACAAGCTCTGTTCGGCTTTCCGCAGAAATTCCAGCCCACACGAGTACCGAACCACCACCGTATGACACCTTTTCTTCAATACAGGCTTGCATAAATCTTTCTCCTGGTCTTCTGTACACCTTTGCCCTTCCGTCGTGTGTATACAGCATAAATTTTGATTCGTCCGAGAATATGACATTTGACCAATTTTCAATCGTCCAATTCGAGTGTTCGCGTGCATAAATTCGTCTTGCTATACGATGGTGTCTCTCGAGTTTCGGACCATTTGCGGGTCTAAATGGTTTCAAATTACCTTCAGCAAGTCGCCGTCTTACAGTCCAAGCAGAAGGGCTGCTTCCACCAAGTCCTAAAAAATGATGAGTCAGTGCTGTTCCCGTAAGAAACCGATTTCGTAGCATAGAGTTCACTAAATATCGATCTTCCCGAGCCGTCGTACACCTGGGTCTGCCTGTTGTTGGTCTGCGTAGGTTCAAACCAGTTTCTAGAAACCGCTGGCGAACACGCTGAACTGTAGACAACGATACACCGACTATTCTTGCTGTTTCTCGCTGACTGCTCCCATTTTCCAGGATCGTGAGGATTCTCGTACATTCCTCAGGTGTGAGTGACATAATTACCACTTTAATAATGACTATTGGATACCTGGATGACTCCTTATAAATACATTTAATGACAGAACAAAAACAAAAGCAAAAACAGTAGTGAAAATTAGAAGTTCTGATTTTAAAAAAATGGATCTTTTTTTTAAAACTTTTTTAATGCCATTACTTACCGCCAATCAATAAGTTTTTATATGTTTAATGAAAGATTATTAAATTGTCTATAAAGTTCAATTTATTTCAATACGATAGCTTTATTCGTTTTCAAGATATTGAAGTAAATGCTAGTGACCCGGAACTTTTGCTCTCGATTGTATTATACTTATTGCATGTTGTATTCACCTATAATTAGTTGTGCAATTATGGCTGTTTATTGTAAATATAAAATAGAGTTTTAGTTTTAGGGTATAGAGCCTAAAACTGTCTGATAACATACCTCTATAGCTCCGCCCCACGAACTAGGTTGTTGAATCCAAACACAATAGTCAGCATTAGGTTTTCCAAGTACACCTTCGTTATAAGTCTCAACATCGCTAGCTACTTCCATAGCTATAATTTGTCTCATTAGTGTATGAACTGATGTGTCTACGCTACCATTCAATACAAATCCTGAAAATAAGAATGATAATGCATTAGATTAATACAAATTATTAATAATTATTTTTATTTATTATCTTTGGATAAATGTTGGTAATATCCTATATTTCCTAAATAATTAACAAAAATTATTTAAACAATATATGTTTTAAAAGAATATAGAGTCCAAAGACTGCCCAGAAATAAAATGGCAATTTTATAGGTATAGACCTAATATTATTTAAAATTTTAAGTCTTAGTGAGAATAAAAAAGTTTGTCTAGTGGTGATAAACTAGATATTCAATGACATTCATTATTTTTGTTAGAGAAAAAATGTCTTCTGTAGTCTTTACATAGCATATGCAGCTAAAACTGCATTGTCAATATCATAGCCATACACATAGTCTACATAATTGTTGCTGTAATCTAAAATTATTGTTCTGACATTTCTTGTACAGTCACGAGCAATAATATGTACACATTTTCGCATTTTGTAAACCAGTTATCTAAAGTTCTGCCAATCCAAAATTGAAAATTCGAAGATTAATTCAAAACTGTACGGAACCTCTTCTAAATTACGAATTCATTTTGATATTGTAATGTCTAGATAAACGTGCAGATAGTTTAGAAAATTTGAAAATGTGTACATATTATTGCTCGTGACTGTACAGAAAACAGATTGATAAAAAGAGATTGAGTTCTGTGGCGTGTGTTGGGAGAGGTCTATGTCCAGCAGTGGGATGCAATATGCTAGTTGATGAAACAGATTGGACGCCAACAGTGCATGTTGATTGGCTGATATTATTATAATGAAACAGATTTTTATAAAAATGCCAGTAACATATGGAATGGCTGACTACATAAAAGAAGATATTTTTTACTGAATAAATAATTTTATTTACAATGCATGCAAAATAATAGTTGATATAGACCAAAACAGGAATAATACCTAATTAGTTTAATAACTTTTGTGCTAGTCACAGACTCCTAACAAGTAAGCAACTTATCTATTTCAATGTCTATTACTAACCAAGGAATACAACTGGGCTAATATGTTACAAATAATTAGAATAAAAAGTTAAACATCTTACCTATACTAGTAAATAAGCAAGAATTATCTGAGGGAACAACTTTCTTCATTAGAATACCAGGTCTACACGGTCCTATCGTCTCATGAGACACAACACCGTTCTCTATAGGTTTCTGTTTAGTCTCAGGAGGCTTACTACATCCAATAGGAGGTAATGCCTTTTCTTCAATAATTAGAGTTTCGCCAGTTTTCAAACCTATTTCAGATATTTTATTATTGTCATTACTTATATCTAGTGGCTTAGGTGGATACCCACACAAAACACAAATTCGATCCACGCCAACGTCCGCTATGCTCGATAAAAACATCTTAAGTTCACCCACGGTACTATCAGAGGTCAAATCTTTTATTATTTGCTGCCCATTTTTGCTTTTAACTTTAAACGCTAACGCTGACATCTTAATAAAATATATTTCTTGTAAGATTTCTATACGTGTTAAGTTTCAGTTTGTCGTAATTAGGTCAAAAAGACGCCACAAAGATGAAATAAATAAATTAATATTTGACTTTTTCTTTTTAAAATGACAAAACAATAAGTTGACGTTTGTCTTGGAGTTGCCAATAAAATTTAATGATAATAAAACAGACTGTATAAAACCGTAAATTACGGTTTTAAAAAAAGCGTATTTATTTAAAATTCCACTCACTTCAACTAGTTGAGGGAAATACTTTTGCTTTAGCTTTGTTATGTGTTATGTTATAACAGACCTACCACGCTACTTGAAACGTATGTAAATGGAAAATTGTGTATCGATGATTCATCATGATTGTCCTAAAAATCAGAACTAAAAATATAATTTTATTATTAATAGCACTACCTAGCCGCTCGCGTGTAATGCTAGTTATATTATGTATTATATTCTTATGACCAAGTTTTGTGATGGACAAATTATAAAGTAACTGTCTTTTGTAACTGTTCATTATGAACCCCCGACGCAACAACAACAGGGTGTTATTATAAATTTGACGTGTCTCTCTCTGTATATGTAAATGAGTTATATCTGTCTGTGGCATCGTAGTTCCCAAACGGATGATCCGATTCGAATGCGGTTTTTTTTTATTTGAGGGGTAGATAATATCTTCCTTTCAAATAAAAACAAATGGAACAAGCTAAGAACACATTATGTGTTCTTAGCAATGTTTGGTGGAAATCGGTACAGGTTTTCAAGGTCATCAGGTCGTTTGTTAGGTGTCTTAAGAATGTTACATGCTCAGTTTACTTGGAAGCATAATGTGGGATCTGACATTTGAAACAATAATGTCTTTTGGAAACACTGAGCTGGTCTGCTGTTACGTAAACCAGGACTGCCTTTTTAGTAAGCCCATCGAGATTGGGCTCGTTAGATTTGACTTAACTAGTTCTCTCTATGTTTCTGTTTATCGATCGGGGGATTTTTTCAGTATTTGATTTGATCTCATAAGTATTTTAATTTCACTAGCATATTCGCACCGGATTGATTTAATATTAATTCCAAAGAGCTTTACTTATAGTAAATGTTAGAATAAAACAAATATTAACTTACAATAATCATTGTTTTTTTTTATAAAATTAATTGTGGGTACATAGTTTGGTGCTTACAGCTGAGAAAGAAAATTTAAATTCGGTTTTAATGGAAAAGCGGTCGTGTCGTGGTCAACTTTATGCTGACCTGCACGAGATACCTCGTTCAGAATCCCTATATAACAATCTCTTGATATCGCACCCTAGTGCTGACTAGCTTAGATCCGCGATATTGGCATGTAACTAATAGTTTTACAGGCCTTGATGAGCTTGCCGCTGAAGTTGTGGCACTGGTTCCTGATCTATCAAGGCCACAGGTTTAATGGGTGACGTCCTATCTCATCGCATATGTCATGAGCATCTGGCTGACTAAAACTACACTGTTTTCTTCTCAGCTGTCTTTTCGTTTTGTCGGAAGCTCTAAGTTAGATATTAGAAGGATAACCTTGGAGATCTTCGACGGAAGTTGTTATTTACCAATTTCGACTCACCCACCACAGTTAATTTGGAATCAGAAATTAATTTATCTGCCTCGGTAGTAAAGTGAGTGAGTACAGTCAGAGCAAAAATATGTAAATACCACAAAGTCTCATAAGACGTCACCATTAACAAGAACATAAACATGTATTCAAGTAAGTGTTCATATTATGTAGGTACACATTGTATTGTTAATAAATATGTAATAGATAGGTAAAAAAATATGTAGGTATTCATCAAAAGAAGCAAGGGATCATTAAAATCACTGTTTTACCATATAAATATATCCTTCACATTGGTTATTCAGGTAAGCTGAAAAGAATAGTTTAAAGCTTCAAATGTCAATACAAAACAACGGTTTAGTTCATTCCATTTTAATAAAAATAACGTTCCTACGTATAAATACTCATAATTAAGTTACAAAACACTAACCTACTGTAAACTATGACAATATCAGTAAATAAGTATCCCATTGGCACAATTTATGACTTCTGTATAACATTGCAATCGACTTTAATTATGTACTTTTTAGTTAATAACAACTAATTTGGAATAGAAGAACTGTAAACTGAGCTTTTTATTATTGAACAATTAAGTACCTATTTAGAATTAGTTTACCTAAGATTAAAACTTTGTATACAGTCCAGTCAAAATAGATATCCAGTTTGCATTAATTCCCAACAAGCTTGTGCAGGCCTTGAATACGTCATTACAAATGATATGTCAAAAGTCCCCATCGATCCCGCTTGTGCGTTGTTTTTTATTCGAGGTCAAAGGTCACAAATTTGCGTTTTTTGCGTATATCTCTGAAACAACGAGAGCTATCGAAAAATGGTTCAGACAAAGTTTGTAGACCATAAAATTATCTACATAAAATATCTCAACACTTTTCTCCTACAAGGCATCGCTTTCGAGATATCGTGACTTTAGAGCGCAGGAAAGTCGTATTTTCGACTATATGCACACACTTGCTTTTTCCCGCGATTTCGCTCGCGTTTATAAGTATTATTAAAAATAAGGCTTATTTCAATATACAGGGTGGCTCATTCAAAAGGGTCAGTATGGGAAAGTCTTAAACTAAAAGTCATACGAAGATTTGTTCTTAGGAACCATGACACCGATTTTGATAAAAAGAAAAACTGCATTCATACATTTGAAAAAGATACTTTACCCAGCTGGGGAATCGAACCCGGTTGTTTTGCAAAAATAAACTTATACTTTTTCTATTTAAATATCGATTCTGTAGGTCTTAAGCAGTAAATATCTAGAAACATTAATTATGTCTTAAATGGGGACTTTTGACATATCATTTGTAATGACGTATTCAAGGCCTGCACAAAAATCCAGCTTGTTGGGAATTAATGCAAACTTTCATCATAATTTAGTCTATTTTGACTGGGCTAATAGCTTAACTCGTGGTAATAGTGCTAACAATATTCGTTACGATTTTTTTATATTCGAAAGTTGATGTCAGATTACTTAATTAAGAAGATACCTTAGCTTGAAAGGCGCGAAAAATTAAGTCATTTTCGATGAGAAACGAGTCAAAAAGTTTGCGAATACTAAGGGCCGATGCCAATTATCGGTATCGGGACTAAGGATTTTAAGTGGCAAATGGGCAGGGACGCTGGCCCTTACTGGAACTTGGCAAAATGATTTTTAAAAAACCTGTCCAGTTGGTTTTCACTTAAAACGTTAGTTACTTTTTAATGAAATAAAAAGCTAGAAATATTATAGAATGTGTTTTAAATAGACTTAGTAAATTAATTTACAGTTATCATTGTCTTTGAACACATACTCTTAGTTTTGAGAGGTTCGAGATAGTATTCAGAAACTTTATTCGAGTTAACAAATGTGGACTAAGGGTACAGTTCGGTACGAAAGCAGCACAAAAGATACAAATAGGCAGACCGCGTTAGTAATTTTTCGTGTTAAATATTCAATGTATTTGATGTACTCTATCGTTTTAAACATAAGAATAAAAAATGTATCTTAACTTACATTATAAACGTTAATATTCAAATGTTTGATATGAATTGAACACCTAATATCAGCTAACTCTTTACATCTTAATATAACCCTTACATTTACATATTGTCTCAAATTCTATTTACTAACATTTTAATTGTCATGATTTAAATGCATAATTAAACATGGCCTACTATTATTCTGGCTGTTATTGATTGAGTTTGCTTATTCGGGTAAATACAAAATAATAATAATGAAAAATTTATAACAAGTGCACATTTTGAAACATTGTAACAGTAACAATCACAATGATGCCAGGCCAAAAATATCAATGGTTTACATTTTTAAAACAGGTTTTCATTTTTTTGGCAATGCTTAATATTAAAATGGCAAATAACTCTTACCTTACGTATTATTAAATTATAGTTTTTACTACTGTAGTTATTGAACATTTCTTTGGTATTTTATTTAATGTAAAATTAACATCACTTAAATGTAGGTATAACTAATTTGGTATATTGCGATACAACATTTTATTTTTGAGTATTATATTGGTAACTACTACTTAGTTTTATTGTAATAGACTTAAATTACACTAAGGTTAATAAACTATTTACATTTTTGTTCAGTCGCAAAAATTAATGGCATATTTCGTTCGACCAAATATTAAGAGCAATTGACCGCAAAATAAAATTGAAATACAGAACTTTACATTTTGAAAAAAGTAAATGCTTAATTAATTAAATACCTGATCAGAAAATGTAAACAAAATCAGTTCGCTTTTACTGCTTCAAAATATCCAATACATAGTTACGTAGATTAGAAAACTAAATAATCCTAAAATTGGTTTTTGTTAACCAAAATATTAACTGCCATAAATAAGTTTATTGTATTTCTGATCTGACTTTAGTGACAATGTTGCCATGTTAAAACAAAAACCGTAACTTTCCAAAAACTAAAAGTTATTACATTCGGCTGTTGCGGTGTGGTCTACGATGTCTTGGGTGTCGTGGTAGAGGCCATCGTCACGTGGGACGGCGGACAAACCTAGGCACAGGCGCCCGGAGTCCTCTCCTTCCTACCACAAGTGGTGGCATTCTTTCGTCTTCTTCCTCGTCATATTCTGTTCCTTCCACACTGTCTTCTTCACTCCAAACTGGCTTAACGATCTGATATGATGCTGAGAATCCTTTAAAAACTAAGGAATCGTCAGTTCTGAATCTTATGAGTAGAGCGTCACTTGTTGATACTATTTCGGGCGGCATCTGTAAGGTTAGTTAATTATTATATTTTGTATCTTTTCATAAAGTACCTACTTTCGAGGCTCACTAGCTACGAGGGTGATCATGGTGGCCTCTGCTTACGGTTAATTATATTAAAAATAAAACCGGTCAAGTGCGAGTCTGACTCGCGCACCGAGGGTTCCGTACAAACCTATTTATTTTCCCGCCAAATTGTGATAACGTCAGGAGTCAGCTGTTGAAATACTATTTTTCCCGCCAAAACTCAATGACGGCACGACTCAGCTGTCAAAATATATTATCCCGCCAAAATTCTGTGACGTCATGACTCATCTGTCCAAAATTCTATGACGTCACGCCTATCTGTCAAATTTGACAGCTGTCAAAAGTGACAGCTGTCACAAGTGACAGCTGTAAAAGTGACAGTGGTCTAAAATATTTTCCCGCCAAAATAATATGACGTCACAAATCATCTGTCATAAATTCTGTGACGTCACGACTCATTTGGCAAAAATTCAAAAACGTCACGGCTCAACTGTCAAAATTCTATGACGTCACGGGTCACGTGACCAAAATTTTATGACGTCACAGGTCACGTGACTCAGCTTTCCCGCCAAAATTCTATGAAATCAAAATATAATATGATTGAAGTAAAAATTTAAGATTTTCGGAATTTTCCCATTACATGTACAATAAGACCTTGCTTCATGCGAAATTTCAAGTTTGTAAGTAGACTGGAAGTACCCTGTAGGTTTTTGCCTTTACCCCTCTAAATTTGCGACAAAAACGGCTATATCTCTTGATTGGGTTGGATTAGCAGTTTGATTTTTTTACGGCACTAAGAGGCAACAAGCCTTAGTATTTGGTGAAAATTTCAGCTTGATACCTTCACGCGTTCCTGAGATAAATGGTCTTGACAGACAGACGGACGGACGGACAGACGGACAACAAAGTGATCCTATAAGGGTTCCGTTTTTTCAAAACTGGTACGGAACCCTAAAAAAAGAAAAAATATTGCACGTCTTTAAAGTTAACAAAAAATATAGGAGTCTCCCTACGACTGCTTTTAAGAAATTGGAATGTCTATCACACCTCAGAAATTGGAAAAAATATCGGCATCTCGATAGCCATTAGAAAACATCTTAAATCATACCTTCGTCCCACAAAAAGTCCCATAATTCCCACCACTGCCATCAAGTCCTCCAAAAACTTGCACATAGTCATATCGGCAGTTAGCTTCAGGTTCCAACTCAAACGTCAGGAAAGTTAACTTGACGAAATGGTTCTTTGATTGAGCTACAATGTTCCAGTCACAGTTGGCTCGGGATTCATAAGCATTGTCTCCGTAACGTGCGTGGGAGTAAAGGTGTTGGACGGCATCTGTTGCGGCGAGGTAGCCTCCGCAAGCTGAAATTGTGAATGTTTGGTAATTACTTCATCTCAAGACCGTCAGCATACAGAATACGCTTATTTAATTGTGTTTCATATGACCGAAAGCAACTATCACTCATTGTGCCATGGATGTCGTGTAATATGAATCGCGGAGATTGAACCAACAACGTCAGACGTCAGACTAGTATTGAGTGTCAAAGTCTCATCACTGAAGGAGATATGCAAGCATTTCAAGACCCGTAAGAAAAACAATGTTTAGATGCTGTAAGGTGGTATGAAACTCCGTTTTTAATATTAGTCCATGTTACTTACCGGTAGAGTGGTTAGCAAGGAACCCGTTCCTCTGGACAGAACCATCAGATTTGAACACAACGTACATTTGATTCTGTGAAGCAACTATAGGATGTGGCAGTTTGTTGCCGCAGAATATGCCCAACGTCTTCTCGTCTGCTGAGGCTCCGTCGTATATTGTTACGTAGTCATATGCGCATTCCTGGAATTGGATAATGTGTTAAAGAGGGCTTTAAGAAAAGTTAGTTAAAGCGACATTTCCATTAGCAAGTGCAAGCAAATGACAATCAGATTACCGGCTCCTTTCGTAAAGTTTTTAGAAAAACCACAAAACGGACATTGTTACGACGAAAACCAGTATCTATCCGTTTGCCTATGGATTTTTAAAGAAAGCTTATAACAAAGTATAAGAAAATTGATAGAGTTGGCATATACATTGCCGCAGCATTATGCTGAGTGGGGTCCGATTCCTGCACAGATGTGGCTTTCTCATGATTTTTGTTTTATATTTTTATTTTGTTTTTGTAATTGTCTGTACCTATCATCTTTGTATCCTTATAGCAGGAATTAATGTATTTTCTTCCTTCTAGATAGATAAACAATATACTTATAAAACTTACCGGGTGAGGTTCTAATTCAAACTTTTGGAAAATCAATTTTATTCTATGTCCAGGTGTCGTAGAGAATTGCCAAACACAATCTTTTCGCGGTGGATACGCCGCGGGGTAATTCGGGCTGTGAACAAAAAATATTCTGATTATCATTATCATAATTGGAAGGGAATAAATCATTGAAGTCCTGATTCGATCATCGATTTCTGGGAGTCATGTTAAGTTGATTGATTTTGCGTCAGTCGACTTTCACGGCACCAAGGGGTAGTACCATAATTATTGTAGGTATACTTATTTCGTTACCACATGAATACTTATCATCATCATATAGCATCTTATCATCATCTTTAAAGCCCATATATACCACGGCCAGGAGAGGCTACCAGTGACGGATGGCAACTTATCCTTCTAATATTACGGTGGAGAAACAGAAACTAATTGGTCAAGTCCATTATTTAATCACCATACATACCTATAAATAGTCCCAAGCGGCAATGTAACATCATGCTTGCAGCCTCCTTCCTTACAATCATGGTTGTTAGGATGCAGCGTGAACCCACTGTAGCAAGCACATTCATAACCGCCGAGAGTATTGCGACACTCGTGCTGACATCCACCGTTGTTCTCTGCACACTCGTCCACGTCTATGTAGTATGCTGCTGCGAAGCCTGAACGATGGACTGAACCATCTGATGTGAACTGTGGGAGTTAAGGAAATATTTGGTTTTAGTGGCGTCTCGATTTACGTGCTGTAATTGTTTTTTGTTGTGTTGTTGGACAACCTGGTGTTGAAAGTCTAAGAGCTCACAGCTACAGGCTGCCTTGTCTCATCATAAAATCAGTCTAGCAACTTTCGTTAAATCAAATTAATTAGGGTTTGTATAAAAATAAACACAATTTATGTTATTGGACTGAAAAGGAAAAATAAAAAGACATAAGTTTAAGAAAAAGCATATACCTACTTAGTTTAATCTCAAACAACGAAGACGAACAAATGAAAACAAAAACAACAATAAAATCATTACCTGTACACGTAGAACGGATCCATCAGAAGTAACAGGTTGTGGCAAAGCAGATCCACAGAATACTCCATGGCGCCTCAACACGTCCGCTCCTAATTTAGAATGGACAGTCACACTGTCATACTCGCATTCCTGGATAAAATAAATCTTTGATTAGAACAAAAGCATTACAAATTAAAGTTTTTTGTTGTCCTTTAAAACTACGTAAAATAAAATAAAGTGCAAAAATACAATTTTTTTTGTTAATAAAAGAATGGGGGTTTTATTTTAAAAGTTGGTATGCATTAATAAATGCTATGTTACTGGCTTTTATAAGGACAACTCGCGGTCATAAAATAAATTGTACTTGCTGGAGGCCTAGATAAAATCTAACTAGTTATGATAATGGAAAATACTTTCAAAGAAGCCAAGACCTTGTCATGAAGTATAGAAAGGGTAAGAAAAGAAGAGCTTGATAAGCATGTAATCAACATATTTCATTACCTGCTGATACATGTTGTTGCCTTCCAAATCGAAGTGTGTAAAGTTAAGAGTAATTCGATGTTGAGGCGGTGCCACGATCTCCCACAAACAGTTCTTCGATGGTGGGTAGAGGTCAGGGAATGATGGGGAGGTGATTGTTCCATTTGGTGCGTATAATGATCCTCCGCAAGCATCTGAAATTTTGTAATGTGTAAGTAGGGCAAACAATTTAGAGTATGGTCTGTGTGGTAGCGAAGTAAAAGAACTTAATATCACTAACCCATCTCACGTTTGTAACGTGGAAGTCGTTAAAGCTAACTAAAAGAGCAGCTGTTGAGCTATTTTTTACAGCTGCTGCTTTAAGTTGACAATCGGGCAAGTAAGCCTTAACTGATCGTAATTATTGGTAGCGAGCATTTTGGACAACATCATTAACAAAGCAGCTGTGAAAATAAATCATTACAAAATAAACATACCTACACTTAATCTACCCTATAATAAAACCAATACATCTGTTTAGCGTGGTATAAGAAGGTCAAATTTCCCTTCCTTACCAGAAGAGCCCCTTACCTAGAGTAGAACTATAATGTGCTGCTAATGAGATAAGATAATAATCTTGTTTAAGTAAAAAGTAAATCACTCACTTTCACATTTCTTCCCGTCGGAGTGCAACTCGTACCCAATATCGCAAGCACATTCATATCCTCCGAGGGTATTGACGCAGGAATGGCTACAACCATGCTCAATAGAAGCGCACTCGTCAAACTCCTTCATAAAAGTAGCGGAGAAGCCAGCCTTTTGTACAGTACTATCTGATTCGAAGATTACAAGCAGCTTGTTGGATGTTGATCTGAAATTATTTTTATTTATTTATTATTCACATATTTATTTAAGATAAGAATCATTCCATTCTCATATCAGCCAACGGACGTCTACTGCTTGACATCGTCTCCCAATAATTTAACGATGCGCGGCGCTGTCCATCGGTGATATGATTCCATACGGCCTCTTACAGATCTATTATAGGCTAATGATTAAATCATTAATTTGACGACTACGATCAGTCTACTCGTGACCACGGCTGGTGTAATCTGGCCGAAACGTCGAGAGCCTCAAAGGTAAATTATTACTTAATATTTACCAAATAATAATAAATCGTGTTAATACCCGTGTAAATAATAATTATATAAAATAAAACACGAAAGTTTTAAAGTTAATATGACTACGATAGAAATTAACTGCGTCCGAAAGCTTTCAAACGTGCCCTTCGATGCTTATTAGGTAAATATTGCTCTAAGGGAATTAGGTAAGTTTTTTCGGAAATAAATTAGGAAAAATACAGAATCTGGAACCTGGTTTCTGAATAGTCCAAATGAAAGAACCGATTTTGAAGTGTACTGGAGCTTTTTACGATTTTTTTGAATAATTGCAGTAGGTACTTACTAGTTATGCTAAACATCAAAGTAACACTAACCTTATGTCAGGGGGTATTTTATGTCCACAAAACATGCCGATGAGTGGACTATCCATGGAGTCTCCATCTCTAACTTTCACCTTATCATAAGAACAGGTATCATGGTTCTCTACTTCAAATGAGTGGAAACGGAGCGCCACTTGGTAGTCCTGGAAATATAATCTATACTTATAATAAAACTGTAGAGAGATCAATTCTGTACATTGAATATATGTTAAAAATTAATATTGGAGGATGAATGGTGATCGATACTAATGCCAAAAATGCAATCAATAAATTTTTTGTCTGTCTGTCTGTCTGTCTGTCTGTCTGTCTGTCTGTCTGTCTGTATGTGCACGCATGGGTCAAAAACTACTGAAGGCATTTTAACCAAACTTGGTACAATTGTAGTCCATACTCCCGGGCAGGTTATAGGCTGTATAACATAACGCTAAGACACATAGGAGCTGAGCAGTGGCAAAAAATTTGAAGCAAGTCGGTTGAAAAAAAGCGCGTTCGAGCTTTTATCATCGCATACGTTGATCATACGCCAAAAATATGTATTACAAAAATAATGGTCTTCAAACGATGAACAAAAAAGTCCTGAATAGTAATATCTATCTTTTATATATTAGTCACAATAACCTGTTTAATCGTTAGGGTTTTCTTCAAAGTGTATTAAATACATAAATATATTGTAATTTGCATAGACATATCTTTTTCAAACTCCCATATTTCAAAAGTACACTTTAATACCTTATTCATAAAAAAAAATATTTTAGAAATCGGTTTATAAACACACAAGATTTAGATGAAAGAAAATTTCCAAATGTCGCCGCGCCAGTATGAGTACGGCAGTACGGTTGATTTTTGTTTAACGTCCGAAACGGCCAACCGGTGCATCTATATAATTTCATTCACATTGACTCTTAATGCGAACGGACGTGGTTCTTATTGACTCTTCTCGGAATAAGCGAGCTTTAGATATTAAAATACATAGATACGTAGTTTTTAGGTATTAAGTTTAAAGTAGGTATCTATCTACTATAATTAAACAATCGGAATCGGATAAGTAATACTCGAGATATCGCTAGATCTCTTTATTAGAACAGTCCAATACAAATCAGGGGTCATGAAAAATGGATTGTTTTTTTGAATGAATTTAAATTTCGTTTCTTTTGTTCACGAGATGGCGTTACCAGTAGTAATCATAAAATAAATGAGTTTTTAAATAATATATAACTATTTTATTATTAAGTGCTATTAATAAGTTATTCCTTTTAAATGTTAATAAAATTAACCATGAATCGTAATTATGTGTAATATCAATTATTATAAGTCTTCAGACTAGCCTTTAAAAATATCAATTTAACGGACACACAGAACATGCAGACTAAGGACAATAGTTTGTGTATCACAATTGTCCTCCATGGGAATCGAACCCGCGACCTCATGCACGCCAGCCATGTAATGCGACCGCCGCGCCACCGAGGCAGGTAATTCTGCCGCACCATAACGTGGCGTGCAAATGTATTCATTCATAATTAATTAGCGATTATCCGTGTGGTGACGGAGCAAGAATACAATATGTCACCTCCCCATCTCATCCCATGGGTGGCGTAAAACCGGAACCGGACTAAGGAACTATCGGTGAATATTATCTTTACGAAATAAAAATGAAGGAAAACTTGAAATTAAACCCTATACCAATCCGACTGGCCAACGTGGTATTAGTAGGCCAAGTATCCCTCCGTCACGGGAGGAGGCGCGTCCTTGCAGTGGGACATTAATGGGCTGTTATGATGAAAAAAGCGATGTCATTTATTATAACTTACAAATTTGACAACAGATGGCATTGTGCCTGTGACGTCATTTTCAGTATCGCGGTATTAAGATTTTACTTGAAAGAATGACGTTCGCTCATGTCTTTCAGTATAAGTTTAGACAAAGTCTTCATAGATCTGTCTTTGTAAAGATCTGTTTTTGAAAAGGTTTTGGTTCGTTCGTTAATTTTACAATTCGTGTGTAGGTATATCTGTTTGTTATAAGGTTTAAAAAACGATTTTTCAGTATTAAATCGAATTGCGAAGTAAGTAACATCCGCCACGCGAACGAAGTCGCGGGCACAGCAGCTAGTTATAAATATATTTTTTAAATTGGCCTACCAGAATGACTCTATGGTGCCTGATGTTAAGCATCTAATACATTCAAGAATGGCGAGCACCATGCCAGTTACAATATTGGTAGAGGCATGAATGTCTCCACTATGACGGCTTAAGAAGATACTTTTTCACGCCTCGCTTGAAAGAACCAGAGTCATAGTTTAAAGGATAATTATAAATTGTCAAATAACCTGACTGTTCAGGCATCCTAGCCTAGAAGTCGTAGTACAATGTTATACCTGAAGCCTGTCTATTACATAGCCTAGGTAGGTATACATATTAAGATCTTCATACAATTGCTTGAGCGATTCACAAATTGTTTTACCGTACCGGGATATACTTTGCGTTAACTAATTTGCTGTTAACAAAAGTTCCCTCAACTTACTTTTAAAATAATAAAGAAAAGAAAAAGTAAATATTGTAGCTGGCATGGTTTTCCCCATTCTTGGACTCTATTGGATGCTTAACATCAAACACCATTGAGTCATTCTGGTAGGCCAATGAAAAATAAAAAATAAAAATATAAATGTATTTTGCCCTTTGAGTGTGAAGAAGTAACATACACACACTGATACACATAAACTCTAGTCTTTTAAAATAATAGTGGAATAGAATAAAAAAACCTCATCTTACCTGAGGTACAGAAAGCCTCCAGACACAAAGTTTGTTAGGTTGATAGTCGTCAGGATAGTTCGGTGATTCTAGATGTCCAGTACTATCCACTTCTATATCACCACCACAAATTGCTAGAAAAAATAACAGAAAAGCTTATAAGTACATTTTAATGCTGTCATTGTACAAGCAAAGAAATAATAAATAATCCTCACACATTCACACATCGCCACCTAGTCCCAAATTAGGCAAAGCTTGTACTATGGGTACTAGACAACAGATAAACATACTTAAATACGTTTTTTTTGTTAATTTTTATACATTAAGCGTAGAAAACACTCAGACCAATGCAAACAATCATGTTCATGCACACAAAGATTTGCATTGAGCGGGAATCGAACCCTCTGCGTAGCAGCCATGTAATATACCGACTGCGCCACAAGGGTCGTCAAATAAGTATACTATATAGAACGGCAGTTATCTTAGCAATGCTAATTCGGTAGAAGAGACCTGTCCCTGTATTATAACGATAATAGACTGATAAAATAATAATGTTTTATAGATATAACAAATTACAAAGTTTTGTACTAAATTTGTAAACAATTAGTACAACTCTTTGCCTTCAAAGTTCAAGAAGTTTTAATCGTTAATGGCTCCCGTCATAAAGTTGATTTATATTAGGAAGTGCCTTTTATGAAGAGCCATTAAATTGTGGAACAATATTTCAGTATGAGTTCTTCGTTGAAATGTAGTGCGTAGAAGTATTCAGTAATACTGGTAAAAGAGGTGACGGACTTACTACCAGTTAGTTCATGACTACCTTACGTTGTCTTTCTTACTGCAGTGTGTGTAAGCTTTTGGATTTATCATCCGATTACGGATGAATTTTCACACTTTTCTTTACGTTTGCCGCAAACAACTGCATCTATTCATTTGAGAATAAATTGCGACCCGTAATTGCTTTTACTTTAGCTACATAAATTTACGTTCTAGTCAAAAACTTTCCAGAGTGCATTTATTACAATAGTCAGTAGAGAACAGGTAGTTAAGTCTAGCAAAAGGTTTAGGAAGGTAAAACCACTGTGTCTATCTGATGTTTTACATGTTTATCTTCAAGCAGTCTGCTTATATTTTATGAGGAGTGGAATATCATCAGTTCTATCATCTTCAAAAAGTTACTAGCATTTTTTTTAGAAGAAGCTGTAACAAAATCAATTTAAATGACAAAGGCTTGCGACTTAACATCTTGTGTCTTAGGGTGAGAGCGACATGCAGGTAATTTTTTAAAGCACTATGTTCTCGCAGATCAGGTATAGACAAGCATAGACATCGTCGTCACCACAACGTCACCATGTCATTTAAAAAAGTATTGTTAGACGGTTAAAACAAGTATTATGAAACGTTAAACTTAATTATACAACCCACCTTCATAAAACGCTCTGAATCCTCGATGTGGTTTAGGTCTAGGCCCTGGTTGGTACACGACAGTTAATCTGGATCCAGTGGACCTCATCATTGGACCTTTGCCAGAGCCGCAGATCCTTCCCAGGACAGGTGCGTCTGGCATATAACCGTCTCTCACTTCCACCCATTCCGAACGGCACTCTTCTGATTTGTGTATGTCAATTTCTGTAATACAAAAAAAATACAAAATTACATAGAAGTTCTCCATGTAGGGGCGGAGTAAGAATACAATATGTCACCACCCCATCGTATCCCATGGGTGTCGTAAAAACCGACTAAGGGACTATCCGTGAATATTATCTTTACGAAATAAAAAGAAGGAAAACTTGGAATTGAACCCTGTACCAATCCGTCTGGCCAGCGTGGTATTAGTAGGCCAAGTATTCCTCCGTCATGGGAGGAGGCCCGTCTCTGCCGTGGGACTCGAAAAAATAGAGTTTACAGTCGAGCAGGTATCAAATTTTGACCATTGCCTTTCGTTATTATTAAAAATTAAAAAAAAAATATAGATAAAATATCAATGAGTGGTCACCCATCCATGAAATGACCTCGCCGGTCTTACGCGATGGCGATAAGTACAGTTTATTAATCATTGTAAACGGCTGTTAGCGTCATTTGCGTCACTATTTATTGTTTTTGCTCTATATTTCTGTACTGGTTTATTTTTGTAGTTAGTGTCTTTCAAACAATAAAAGTACTTTATTTTGGCTATTTAATAAAATAATAGTTATTTCATCATCATAACAGCCCATTAATGTCCCACTGCAGGGACGGGCCTCTTGACGGAGGGATACTTGGCCTACTAATACCACGCTGGCCAGACGGATTGGTATAGGGTTTAATTTCAAGTTTTCCTTCTTTTGATTTCGTAAGGATAATAATAATTTACGGATAGTCCTTTAGTCGGTTTTTACGACACCCATGGGATGAGGTGGGGTGGTGACATATTGTATTCTTACTCCGTCACCACACGGAGATGTAAGTTAAATAAGATCTATTTATTTGTTACGAATTCGCATGGGTCAGCTAAGAATAAGTCAGGCTTAAACGTGAAACCACAATTAAATGTCATTGAAATAATAAGTTTCCACTCCACTGAACAGCGTTTAGCATCCAGCGCTAAAATACTATTCAATACAAATATACCAATATATCTTGGTCTTTGATTGTCTAGAAAAGTTCTAGAGATACCTTTACCAAGTTACTGTTAAAGGAAGATGGAAAGGTCTAGCATAAATGGACGTAAATAGTTGACCGTAAATTTGTACTGGCCACTACAAGCGCCGTTTACGATTGCGGTTGTATAGCTTGGCTATAAATTTAGGGAGTGCTGAATGTATTTTGATTTAAAATTAATTTGTTTTAATTATATCTTTACAGTACTCGAATTTCCTTTTCCAGAGATATGCAGGGTAACGTCATGAATAAAATAGGATTACTTGGTTTTAATCTATGGTAATAAGTGCTATTAGCACTATTGAAAAGGATTTATGAGGAGTGGCGCGAACTTGGGGAATCTAGATTCCAGCAGTGAATCGGTTATGTTAAATAAATAATAAAATAAAATACATATTGCAACCTATTATAAAAGCAAGTATCATTATTATTTGACAACCTCTGTGGCGTAGTGGTTATATAACATGACTGCTACGGAGAGGTCTCGGTTCGATTCCCGCTCAATGCAAATCTTTGAGTGCATGAACATGATTGTTTGCATTGGTCTGGGTGTTTTCTATGTATAATATGTACTTATTTACTTACAAAAAAAAGTATTTAAGTATGTTTATCCGTTGTCTAGTAGATGATGTTGTGTGAAAGAGTGAGGAATATTAATTTATTTATTTATTACATATAAAACAATTATCATTATTATTTCCAAAAGTTGGCAAAATAATGTCACTGTCTTAATTTATAAAAGTGCCGTAAAACTACTTCCAAAGCAAATTTTATTTTAATATTAATCCAAGGTTTTAAAGTTCAAAATCAACACTCGCACACATCTACAAATAATATTAGTAAAATAGTGTAATAATACCCTTTTTGCTGTAATAGATACCCGGTCCTTAAGTCAAAACCATTTAACTAAAATAGATTTACGCTGGAGAGAGCCGCCGTTTTCGTTTAGACCCTTAGGCTGATGAACCGGACAATCAATCAACCGGCTAGTTCATTAGTTAATTGCAAGCCAAATAGAGCAGGCATAACTGTTTTTGTGGTTTATACATATTATGTATACAGGTTCGTTATCTATACTTCTCGAGGTAAAGTTTGTATGTTTGTGACGTTGTAGGGGGTAATCTCTGGATCTACTGAACCGATTTTAAAAATTCTTTCTTTGTTGAATAGTCTATTTATCGGGGAGTGTCATAGGGTATATAGTATCACGCTATGACTAATAGGAGTGGAGCAGTAATGAAATATGTTTAAAAAAGGGACGCGTTTTTTTCGCCGCTCGACGAAGTGGGCACGGGTCTGCTAGTATAGGTATAATATAACAAATTGAAATATAATACACATGTATAGGTAATAATCCAAGTAGGAATAAAGTCCATAATAAATAATATACTCGCATGTGTATTTTCAGAATGTAAAGAAAACAATAAGTACAACCGAAATAAGAATCTCCTCCTTTTTTTGAAGTCGGTTAAAATATAATGTCACCATGCCATCTTATCCCATCGCTACCGTAGACGACAAATTGCTATACACTTTGTTTATATCATCTAAGAATACATTTAAAATTTTAAATATGATGTAAGTAGGTGCTAATCCTCTCTTTTTTTGCTGCCACCTTTAAAGGCCTACGCAGACCTGGACGGCATGGCAAGGGATTTTAATTTTTACTAATGGAAATTCAACCGTAATGTTACAGAAATACGACATAAATTGCTATGCTTTAAAATGATGCCGTGGCATTGAAAGGGATTTTATCGCACGGCATCAAAAGACGCGCCACAGGCTGCCGTGGCGGGACGCCGCGGCATACCGCGGTAGGCAACGGGATGCCGTTGCCTACCGCGACCGAGCGCTGACTCACGGCAAAATCCCTTGCCAGGCCGTCCCGCGGCGCGCCGTGGCATGCCGCGGCATCTAAGCGGCCAGTGTGCGCTGACTCACGGCAAAATCCCCTGCCATGCCATCCCGGTGTGCCCAGGCCTTAAGAGACCCCCACACTAGCGTCTTTAGAGCGTCGCGTCGCCGTCATGCCAGCGTCCCCGCAATGTTTTTTTAACAACGCAAACGCAAATTTGACAACCGACGCAGGTCGGGTGAACGCTACGCTGACGTCTCTTAAAAGGTGCATACCCATTCCTAAAGCTATTTGGCCCATCTGGTGTGGCATGAACGTGCTATGTAGGTACCCTGCATCTTTAATCGGGAAATTCTAAGCGGAAATTCTACAGATCTCGCTTCTGATCCATTCCACAAGGAAACACGAACCATTAATTAAATTAATACAGTAAACATTTTTGAATAATTACGACCAAATAATTCCTCACAAACAATATCGATATTAAATTATTGAAACTGAATCCTAGTTGACCGATATCGAGTTTAATGCGTTACCACACAATTAATTTCAGCAATTTAATACAGTGTAGTTCAAATTCTCATGTAGAATTATAATAACAGCATCTGACTGGCTCATTGTTGCGATGGCGTCTACTTAAGCCCGATTTACACATCGACAAGTACAGTAGCGAGTTAAGTAGTAAGTTGTTGATTAAGTTGATTTAAGTTATTTTTTGGCGAGTTAAGTTGGCGAGACGCGAGAGAGGGGGCGGGCTACTTTGTACTTAACTCTCCAAAAAATAGGATGGAAATCTATTTACGCTACTGTACTTGTCGATGTGTAAATCGGGCTTTATAGAGGGAAACTTCTGAAGTCGACTTTTACTAGCCTTGCTGGAGGAGAAAGATTTCGTAACGTTTAAAAACTAATATGTAGGAGTTTTCATTAATCTACTAATATTACTTAGTTATCACAATACAAAATGAAACAAAAACGGCACTTAAGAATATAAATTCAGTTTCTAACTTAGTCACTTTAAAGGAAAAGCCAGACTGTAGACAAAAACAAAGCTATTAAGGCAAAATCTTAAGTGACAAATACATAAAAACAAAGAGAACTTTAGATTTATTCCTCAAGTAATGGGTGTCGCTGTAAACATATGAGAATGGACATTTTTCTATCTCCTATTTACTGCACAGTATGACAAACTGTTTAGTCTATACTATATCTATACTAATATTATAAAGAGGTAAAGTTTGTATGTTTGTGTGTTTGTGACGTTGTAGGGAGTAATCTCTGGATCTCCTGAACCGATTTTAAAAATTATTTCTGTGTTGAATAGTCCATGTATCGGGGAGTGTCATAGGCTACGTAGTATCACGCTATGACTAATAGGAGTGGAGCAGAAATGAAATATGTTAAAAAAAGAAACGCGTTTTTTTCGCTGCCCAACGAAGTGGGCACGGGTCTGCTAGTAGTTTATATAGGGGTGCATAGAAGATAGAAAGTGGTCAGTACGCCTTCTAGCGATGAAAACTAAAAGGTACGACTTAATAACACCAAGTTTTTGTGTAGAGATTTTAGTCAACCATTCCTAACAATGAGAACAATGTGTTCTTACTTAAACGAAAGAAATATTCTTACAAATACAATCTATCCTACTTCATGTAGCTTATGCTGTATTTATGAAAACGAACAATAATATGAAGCCTTATCAATATCAATAACAAGTGTGAATAATAAGTAACTTAACAATTTTCGTTTTATATTCTACACCCATAAGACTAACAGAGGTAAGCCCCCAGCCCTAAACAAAATATCTTTAAACATACTTAGCCATTAAATAGGATTACACAAACACAATAGGTCTATGTAAGTATGTATAATAATATATTAGTCCATGCATAAACGTATAAAAGCAATCCGCTTGTCCGTTGCGAAAACAAATGGAAACCTTTGAATTAATGAATTTATTGCGGAGCCTTCATTTCAAATAATCTTGGTCCTCTTGAAGCTCCCTGTGTTATATTAACTACGTTCGTGTTTTATTTTTGGGATTAATATAAACATGTGTATGTTTTAGGGTGGACTTATGTTAAACTGTCAACTTGTGGTGGTCGGAGTACAAATTATTCTTTACTGTATTTAGGTAAGTATGACTTCTTTATTTTGTTTATTATTAATGTGTTGTAATAAGTACCTAGGATCATCATCATCTCAGCCAATTGACGTCTACTGCTGGACATAAGAAAAGTACCTAGGTTGGTTACATTAATTTTGTTACTAGAGTGACACCGAGTATAATCGTAAGCGTACATTTAGAGAACAAATTCTTTCTTAACAAATTGTAGTGTAAATCCAATGATAAAAATATCATTGGATTTTCACTACAATTTGTAAATGATCAATTAAAATAATTAACATGAAATTAATAGGTTTAAAATGTCAATATCATGTAACTATCTTCTCTTTTTGAAGTCAATATCACTTACATGGCCATTAAAATGCATAATTAAAAAACCGTGAAAAAAATACTATGCTGAGAGAAGACGTCTTTCTGTCTGATCGCATCTGTAAAATTTCTCCCAATACCAGGCTTGATTTTTAAAACAGCAAAATGTATTTTTAACAAAATCAGTTCTTAAAAATATCAGTCGTAAAAGCAAATAGGTAGTGGCAAGTTCAAAATTGGAAATAAATCAAAAGTGAAGACATTCCTAGTGGAAGCGATAGTCTGTCCCATTTCTATCATGTTCACTGAGCTAGAAATGTGATTTGTTCACGCAGTTCCGATGTAATGATTCTCAACATTATATTCTTTTTGATTGACATGTAAGGTTCCTTATAATGAATCCACATGTCACTTCTCGTCTGCCTTATCTATTTGGTTTTGGTCAGTAATATTATAAGGGTTTGTCCAAATGTAAAGCGGTATTAGTTAGGTAGTGGTTTTATCCACCATTTTTTTCTATTAAAAGTAAAATTCTTTGCAATATCTTTAAAACAGCAAAATGTATTACTTAAAATTACAGTTCTAAGGTAAAAATCCTTTTGGAACATGTCATCTTAATGTCAAAACACCCGTTCCCAAAACATCCGTTCCCATTACAACCGTTTTCCAAATTGCAATTTTCCCAAAAGTAACATTTGGTTTGATATCAGTTTCTCCAAAAGAACTAATTCCAAAACATCCGTTCCCGTCACCACCTTTTCCTTAATTATTCGTTTCAAAAACAGACAATACGAGCCAGAGAACGGCAAAGAATTGATGCATTCAAGATGTGGTGCTGGAGACGCATGCTGAGGATACCCTGGACCGCCAAACGCACCAATGCACCGATACTTTTGCAGCTACGTATCCAAACACGCCTTTCCACCATCTGCCAGCAACGCATTTTAACCTACTTTGGTCACATAATGAGAAGGGTTAAGAGAGCCTCGAAAAACTTATAGTTGTTGGGAACATGGAGGGCAAACGAGCACGGGGACGTTCCTCAACCAGATGGAGCGATCAAGTGAGAGGCCCATCAATCAACCACGTTTTGCTCTGTTGCCCGAGACGCGATGAACAGACACCGGTGGAGGCAGATCATCGAAAGCCGGTGCAAATCATCCACATCCGCTGATGACCACGATCCTGTCATGAGGGACCGACTACAGAGAGAGAGTATAAACAAAATGTCAAACGGGTCAATTTAAACAGCATTAAATATTAGTTGATCTAAATTGAATTGCTATATTAATACTATAATTTAGTTATTGTGACACACATTTACTTAAGCCTGTGATTAAGCTTTTCTTATGTGTGTAGTGATAAACGGATGTACTAAGAATAAGGCTATTAGTTATAAAAGGGTGTCATTATAAACTGATGTTTTGGGGCATGTATGCAATGAGAAATGAGTATTTTTGCATACTGTCATTTTATGAAACTGTTATTTTCAAATAGATGTTTTGGGAACGGGTGTTTTGAAATTCAGATGACATGTTCCGAAAGTATTTATTAGTGGTTTACATAACGTTTTATTAATATTTTTGTAATAAACTAAATTTGAATGCGATACTACAATAAACTTAATCTGTTCGTTATGAAGTCGCGAGTAACGGCTATTACCATCATCATATTAACCAATGGCATAGGTCAGGTCATCATCCACCATTAATGGGGTTAAGCCACCCTGCCTCTTTAAGTATGTGGTTACCACTACAATACAAAACCTTTTTGGCCCTCCAATGTCTGTTCATGTATCATGCCGATTGGACGATAGGAAGGATCGTGTATGGCCACCGTGAGCTAAAATGTAGTTTAAAGTATGACTGATCCAATCGGTAGTTCATGCCGATTGGACGATAAGAAGGATCGTGTATGCCCAATGTGGACGGACTGCAGATTGGATCAAGCCTGCAGTGTCATGCCGATTGGACGATAGGAAGGACCGTGTATGGCTACCATTAGTCATTCGAGCTATGTGTCACGAGCTTATTACTAGCTAACTATAATTTACAAAAATTCATCATCATCATAACAGCCTATTAATGTCCCACTGCAAGGACGTGCCTCCTACCCTGAAGGAGGGATACGATAATTAAAAATGCAAAAACAAAGTCAGCTTGAATTATTTTTACAATTAAAAAAAATATTTCATTTTTTAATCACGATTTATTGAAGCGTCTTTAAGCAAAAAACAAGTAGGTATTTAATTTTCTCAAGGAAAAATAATAAGAAATGAAGTACGTTACCAATAATTCATAATTAAGTTAACGTCTATAGAGAAGAAATTTTTTTATTACTCAACTTTTTCTGAGAACATTTTTTATGAGATTGAATATTACTTATATTCATCTTTAAGTCGTCATCAGACATTGAGTAATTGCTAGATTAAAGACTCCTTAGTTGTTTGGACCTTAGTATTTTACCTGAGGATGCTTTTTTCCTGGAAGGAATTACTTACTAGGTATAAGATAAAACGAAATATTTGATTTTGAGAATTGGTTATTATATTATTTATTTCCATACTAAGCATAGTTTGTACTATGCGTAAAGAAGACAAATAATAAACATTTATTTACATACTTTTGTTGTAAATATTAAACACAGAAAACACCTACAACTGTACAAACATAAACCTTATAAACACTTTAAACTGTATTAATTTTACATTATTTAGCTCAAAATTAAAGGTATATATCCACTAGAATGCTTTGACAAGAGCTTACTAACAATATGAATTGGATTAGCGCGGCTTGTCCACACACCCATTTGTCTCCCAGCTAAACCTTTACAAGATCCGAATGTCAAAATATATTTCTAAGGACATGAAGGATTATTGTTGGGACACAATTTATTTGTCGATATAAATGAATGTTTCCACTTCAAAGACTCGCTTAGAGCGGGGACAAGTGAAACGGAAGTTATGGACATGTTTAATAGATTATCGATTTGCTGTTACCACACCTCTTGTGTTTTTAAAAATGGCTGGCGAAGTGACGTACTTTGCTTTGTTAGAATCTTTGCAAAAAAATTAACTAAAATGTATGGAAATGCCTGTTTCGTATTGATTTAGACACGTGGTCTTTTTTAAAATGCTTTCGCGTTAGATACCATCGATGAATTTTGACACAAATATAGAAAAATAATAGACACAAACTACTTTATTTGAAGCTTGTGACTAAACCAGGCAACTGATGAAAACGCCTTGACTGTTAAAACGTTTGAGATGAATACCTACCTACCCAAAAGATTATTATTAATGAAAGGTTAACCGTTGTGTATAGTTTAGGGCTACAAGTATAATACAGTCCCGTATTAATGAGTGAAGTATTAGTAGTTATTCATCAGATAGGTACTATAAAAGTTTCTCCTCTTCACTAGACAAGATACGCCTTTACAGTAAGATAAAATGGCGCAAAGAAACACTGTTCTGTACTCGCCATTTAAAAAATATTAACAATCTATCTTTTATGCTGAATATTCAAGATTTTTTCTTTTAAAACACTGAACGTGTAGATAAAAGAACAATGCATAGAGGACAATAAAGTACTTGGAAAGAGCCTTCGCACCCTAATTTAGCTGAAGGGTCCTCCTCGCGTCCCTTCGCAGTAACCGAACCTACTAATTTTTATATGTAGGATAATGACTATATTAGTTACCAACTTAAATGGTTATAGCCACATTTATCTTTCAAAATGGCGCACATAACTACCGGACAGGACAATAGATGTCCTTTACTAAAGTATTTTCATAATGCCTGTATTTGACCTTTGAAATTAGGATTTCTAAATAGCCTAAGAGAGATTGGCTGTAGTTTCCTAATGGTATGCAATCAAAAGAAGCCATTAATTGTGTTCATCACAGCAGCAGCTGTATTTTGGAACAAACTATGTTGGTCTCTACCATGGTGGAACATTCTACTGAATGGATTTTAATGATACTTTCCCGTAATACCTATACTTAGTATAAAAATCAGAAAAACTCAGAGGCTACAATTTATAAATATATTGCACTTATAATAAAAGCTACGTAAAATACTATTTCTGCGGAGACAAAGTCACGGGCACCAAAAAAATGACAATGATATAATATTTTTTAACAAAAAGTAACAAAGATGGGCTTCCAATAGCCCCACACTAGACAAATCTGTAATGTGGGTGGACAAGAAGAAGAAAGAACACAATTCAAAATACTTACATAAAATAAAATAAACTGGCGTGAGACAGTCCAGAAGAAAGTTCTTCGAAGCATGACCCTCATCATAACAGCCCATTAATGTCCCACTGCAGGGACGGGCCTCCTCCCGTGACGGAGGGATACTTGGCCTACTAATACCACGCTGGCCAGACGGATTGCTATAGGGTTTAATTTAAAGTTTTCCTTCTTTCTATTTAAAGGTAACATTCTCTGATAGTCCCTTAGCCGGTTTTTACGACACCCATGGGATGAGAAGGGGTGGTGGTGACATATTGTATTCTTACTCCGTCACTACACGGATAAGAAGGAGTATGGTTTATACTAATCTAATTGTCGATAAACAATAATAACAATAAACGAAACTCACCTGTAATATTAAGTACGACTCTTTCACCATGGGTGGCGACTATCCTCCATTCACAGCGCTCGTTAGTAGTCGTGGGTGTTTCCGACCCCCATCCCGGCGAGTTAAACCAGCCCGAGTTGCCGAGTAACGTCCGCCCGCATTCTGTTTACATATTAATATTATCATTATTATCTGTACCAAAATGTTTATGATTTAGTGCGGTTTGTTTACCTCTAATATGGGGGTTTTGGATTTAAAGGTTTGTATTTGATTAGTCATAAGATGTATGAAATATCTTAAGTAAAATTATAATTGTAAGTAACTATTACACGGTCACATTATCTAGAGACCTCGCTAGAATGCGAACCTCGCGTCCCGTAACCTTTTGATCCCCGCGCTCGCTACGGGCGCATCAGTAGGTACAGTATGTCCGACGCGAAGTGACGTCATCGACGCCAGGTCTCGAAATAATGTGACCGGGTAGTATTAAAAGGTGTTAAATGAGCTAACGACCGAACTGATGATAAGTGATAGCTGTCGCCGATTGACATCATCAATGCCTGAGCACAGACAAACCGCTGCTTACTAGGAGAATAGACAAAAGCTGCTATGTTTTAAACTCCTGTGATTTCACCCGCGATTTTCACTTAAACAAAGTTACATTTTCAGCGGCCTAGTTGGCCTTTTTTGAAAATACCACGTATTCTTACTTGATAATTTGGGCAAACAGTTACATTGACAGTAGACACTGAAAATAATACTTACTGGCACATTTATAAAGCAAATTAGTTTGTGCGATATCACTGGCGCTCAATCGCACTCTCTGCCCAATCTCCGGTCTCTTCTTGCCATGAACTTCTAGCGGTAGTATGGTGTCTAAATAAGTTCCTTTACTAAATGTGTTTCGCGCGTAGTGCATTATAGAGTCGTAATCATAAGTCTGCCCAAGTGAGTTCACTTCTTCTTCTGTTAATTTGTTAAAATTGTATTCTTGGCCTGTAACAAAAGTAGTTGTTTAATAAAAGTGATTTAATGAGATTTTTTGAATAGGGATAAATAATTATTCTGTATTAAATAAATAAATAAATAATCCTCAAACATCGCCACCTATTCTTAAACTAAGCAAAGCTTGTACTATGAGTACTAGACAACGGATAAACATAAATAGTACTTATTTTTTGTAAATACACACATATTATACATAGAAAACACCCAGACCAATGCAAACAATCATGTTTATGCACACAAAGATTTGCATTGAGCGGGAATCGAACCCGAGACCTCTGCGTAGCAGCCATGTAAGTAATATACCGACTGCGCCACAGAGGTCGTCAAATTCCGGAGGGTATTTAATCGGTCGGCTTGGTGGCTAGGGTGGGTATTAAGATAAATGATTTTTGTTTTGTAATCTGAGCTTGTTGCTTAATTCGCTTCATCAATAGTAAATTTCCGGTGATTCATAGAAAAGCCTGTAAAAACATGATGACGGAATGTGTTTACCTTTCGTTTTTCATGTAAATTGACGTATAGTATAATTACTTCAGGCTGGTTAAAACTTATCTGGATAGACTAAACCAACGCGTTTAGTCAACATGGTATTAGTAGTCGAAATTTACTACACGTTGATAGGCAAACGATACAAAGAGCATCTCGGTTCAAGAATTTCATTTGCAGATTACGATAGTAAATTGTCTTGCGTCGCAACTGCACATCATGATTACCAAGACACCAAAGCAGCTTTAACTAGCACATTTATGAAACACTAGCTGATTCCTGCGGCTTCACTCGCGTCGTATAGGTAGCTTAAGTGTTATTCTACACCCTGAATTACCTATATTCTAAATTTCATCAAAATTCATTCAGTTGTTTTTGCGTGAAAGAGTAACAAACATCCATCCATCCTCACAAACTTTAGCATTTATAATATTAGTAGGAAGTAGGATTTACTGCTTCTTATACCCAGATACGTCACTAACAGTTAGGTATCTTATTAAACGCTACAAATAGCATGGATACTAAATTTTGGAGACAACATTGTTAGGAAATTCTATTCAAGAAGCTATCACAAAACACGCCAACGATTCACTACGAATTTAAGACCCAAGAACTTTAACTATTTGGGCAGCTTTAAGCCTACTGTATTTCAAAGCAAATTAATCTTAATAACATTAAAAATAGAGTTGTAATTTGTTTGAGAACTTGGGCAAGATTTTGTGTAATTAAATTTAAGTCATAGATCATTTTGTTAAAGTTCATATTTGATTGAGTTTTGCTGTTTGGGAAAATGTCTGAGATTTTGTCAGGCTCTCCTGGTATTTTAGTTGTCTGTGATACAGTTTAGATTCTGATATATTCTATACTGTTAACATTTTATATTTCAAGAAGAATTCATTTTTATTGTATAATAAAACTCAACATAAGTATATTAATTTGAAATAGACAATGTTTTATAACCGTTACGACTTGGGGAGCTTCAAGAAACGACCGTACACTCTTTTAAAAGGTCGGCAACGCATCAGTGATTCCTCTGGTGTTGCGGGTGTCCATGGGCAGCTGTGACTACTTACCATCAGGTGACCTGCTGGCTCGTTTGCCTTCTATTACATAAAAAAAACGACTTTCGTGGCATGATAAGAAGTTATACTAAGTACATGAGATCATTTCGCAGAGGTCTCGGGTTAGATTGGACAGATTCCTGCTCTATGCAAATCTTTTCGTGCGTCAATTCGTGCTTGAATTGACGACCTCTGAGGTGTAGTGGTTATTTACCATGACTCCTACGCAGAGGTCTCGGGTTCGGTTCACGCTCAATGCAAATCTTTGTGTCCATGAACATGATTGTTTGCATTGGTCTGGGTGTTTTCTATGTATAATATGCACGTATTTAAAAAAAAAGATTTAAGTATGTTTAGCCGTTGTCTAGTATCCATAGTCCAAGCTCTGCTTAGTTTTGGACTAGAGGGCGTTGTGTGTAAGTGTGAAGAATATGTCTAATAATTGGACTAGGGGTTTTCTATGTTTGTATCTACAAATACATGTACATTTATCCGTTATCTAGTTCCCACTGAACAAACTCTACATAAGTAGTTTGAGGCTTGATGGCGTTGTGTCAATATGTGAGGTACGATATTCTATTGAACCGGAGACCAAATATCTTAATATGAAACACCTTATTCATAGAATTCTATAGAGGTCAAATCAATAGCCGTAACAATACTAGGGGTTACTTCAGAAATACAATGCACTGTACAAACAACTTCAAAAGTGAAAAAACACATCCAGTCTTACAAAACATATCAACAGTAAAATGCTTCCATAAGTACCTAAGTGTCATGACAAGGAGAGAAAATTGTCTTATCTTTAGTAATTTCCAATAAACTCCAAACACAATACATCCATCCATCAGCCTTATTCCGTCTACTGCTAGACTTAGGCCAGCCCCATAGAACGTCCACAACGCGCAGTCATGAGCCTCCTGCATTCAATTTCCCATAAATCGCTGAACACAAAAAGCGACTTTGTAATTTCGATATGTTACCACTTTTGTAGTTGACTGTACCGCGAGACGTTTAAAATGATATTATCGTAGTAGAGTATTATCTTCTAATTGGGACACCGGAGGACAGGACAATAAGTGATGTAACCCTGGATATTTAGGAAGTGGGCCACAATAGTTTACATCATTTAATTGGGTAATGACTATTACATTTGGTAGGTTTATACCTCGATAGTCCACTTGATAACGCGATTACTGTGCTATTTCGAATTGTGAAATTGGACAAAACGACCCATTAAGTGATGCGAATAGTTGCGACGATTTTAGATCTTCGTAGAAGAGTTTAAGGTTGTTTTTCTTTTGATAAGTAAGATTCAATTATTTGTGTAGTGACTGAGTAAGAATATAAACTGTTAGCAACCCCTCTTATCTTAGAGTTGTCGTAAAATAAGACTAATTTGATGTTGAAAAGCGATATAACTTATATTATTAAATAAATAATATTCCTCATCCATCCACACAACGCCATCTAGTTCCAAACTAAGCAAAGGTTGTATTATGGGTACTAGACAACGGATAAAACATACTTAAATACTTTTTTATTTTGTAAATTCATACATATTATACATAGAAAACACCCAAACCAATGCAAACAATCACGTTAATGCACACAAAGATTTGCATTGAGCGGAAATCGAACCCGAGGCCTCTGCGTAGCAGTCATCTCATATAACCACTACGCCACAGAGGTCGTCCATTTATTTATCCGTAAGGACATCACAGGAGCAGATCTATCCCTGAAGTGGGACATTTAATTACTTATTCAGCGTTTGATTACTGGCCCATCTGGTAACAAGATTTGTTCAAGCCGCCCATAAGCCTCATAAGTAGCTGAACGATTGTGTTACTTCGACAAAAACTAAGACTGACTTCTTGACCTGCCTTTCGAAGCATTCATGGGCCCATCCATCTATGGAATGACCTCGTCCTCGTTGATTAACTTGCCTTACCCCATCTCATCCCATGGGTGTCGTACAAACCGACTAAGTTACTAACCGTAATATTATCTTTACGAAGTAAAAAGAAGGAAAACTTGAAATTGAACCCTAAACCAATCCGTCTGGTATTAGTAGGCCAAGTATACCTCCGTCACGACAGGAGGCCCGTCCCTGCAGTGGGGCCTTAATGGGCTGTGATGATGATCGCTTATGAACCGTAGTTGCAACTGGCTTAAGTAACGTTAAGTGAATTAAGTTTAGTTAATAATTCTACTTAGTTATTAAGCTTTTCTCATGCACAAACTAATAGGTTAGTCGGACAAGGCTTACGAAACTGTGGCTAAGTTTGTCATACAATGTCGTTGTAGAGAGTTTACATAATTAGTCCTACGATACTAGTACGGCTTTGTACTAGCTCATATTACTTTAAATCATAAGGTGTTACGTCATCGACTTCATTATATTACATGGTAACTAATGCCATTCAAACTCTTTTGGAGTTGAAACCAATTAACGCAGAAAATAGTTTTTCCCAAGACAGACAGATAGGTTTAAATAGATCCAAATAATTATGTTACGAAAAATCATTGGCACTAGCCTTTTTATTTTCTTTACGTCTTTTGACGTCCGTAGAAAAGGAAGCCTTGGTACCTTCCCCAAAATAGTGAGTACATCTGAACTAATATCAAGTCGCTCGCTACAAAAAGAGTGCAGGACTGACGGTTACCTTTCTAGTTTTCTAGCATAAAAGACCTTATCACAAAAAAGAGTTCTTAATTTCAACCAAGTAAAAAAAAAGACAAACTCCTATTAAGCTTGTTCCAATTTTAAATCCGGAAATGAACCAATAATGTTCCAAACATTGACCTTATTATCCTGAATGAAAAAAAAAAGAAAGAAATGTCAAAAGAGTTTTTAATAATAAAAAACAGGAAGCAACAGACATTATGTTTTGATTCGTGTTGATTATGCGTCAGATGGCGCTGTGACGTGACTGTTTGAATGACGAACAGCGTCATTGTCAGTTGAGGGATTCTGTTACAAGGTATTGTACTGTACACACAGCAACACATCAAGTTAAACATTTTCATTTGAAATTGTGTCTTATTTTAAGGTATTAAGGTACATGAGTGTCTAGGTTGATTAGTTGCTGTGTGTACCTAATTCATACAGTACCGTATTCTTTGACTAAGGTCCGACTGCGCGATGCTAAGGATGTTTTTATCAGTCTGTGTATGTCTGTTCCTTTGTAATAGTCTAGAGACCTAACACAAGAGACCATTTTGTTTCTTGCATGTATCGATTTGTCTCCATATAGCGAAATTAATCTAAAAATATAACTAGACTCTATATCATGCCGGTTATTGTTGAATAGGTATTTAAAAATTAATTCATTTTTTTTCTTATAATTGTTTTATTTACAAAGCCTACGTAGGATCTATAACGTTTTGAAAACAGTTAGCTACCACTCTTATTTTGTTTTTTTATTGTTTAATTATTAAGTTTATTACTTTTAAACAGTCGTGATCTTTGCTTTTAAGCCTGGGACTGGCAGAATCTTGAGTAAACGTAATAGAGTAAAGTATAAAGAAGTTAAGTAAAATTATATTATAATAATAATAACCCAATTTATTTGATTCATGATTATAGACAATCTTAGAAGGTTCTACTTTAAAACTTGATCATTAAGTAATATTGTTATAACTTATGTCTTTGAAAAACGAATTCTGCGCTATATAAAATTTTAATAACCGTATACAAAAAACATTCAACTCAGGGAAATATATTTTTATTTTATAAAAAAAACTCGACGATATAAGCGTATCGTACCTGTTAGAAAGTAGGACTACAGTCCAGGAATGAAGGGAACGGATAGTAGTCAAAAAATGTCTTTACTCCGGTACTAATGTGGATAACACAAATATCTTGTGTGGTTTTTATAAGCAGACTTTGTTATTTTCTAACCCCCTTACTCATAAACGCCTTTTAAATTTAGTGAATTGATCAGCTTAAATTCTTACGGTTTTGTTTGGTATAAGGTTGGTTTTGCTAATAAAAATCTCGCTAAGCAGTGAATAAATTTAAGAGGCGTTTATGAGTAAGGGGTATATGCATATTTTAAGAGGCATCTTAGTGAGATTATAATTATGTAAATGGAAAAGTATTTATTTTATAGTTAACTAAATTGTTTAGTTATATACCAACCTACAGCCTAGTTTTAAATATTTTGTGGTTTCTGTATTGGAATAATAAATGCGACCTAGGTAAGCAATGTGCAAACAATGTAATACTGGGATTTTGTAAACGTGTTCTTGCATAATGTGGTTATTTACAAAATATTTTTTATTGTCTAGTTTTATTTTAAAATAAGTAAGTACTCTTTTAAAAGTGTATGCTTGTTACTTAACACTTTGGAAATAGATTGATAAAATAATATGTTAAATTGTGTATAAGTCGTCTAGACTTATACTAACACAAATTTTAGAATAATAATTTTAGTACGTGTATAGATTGATACATTAAAATAATATTTGTAACATTTCTAAATGTTTCAACTCAATTCAACTTTGAAGTCATCGAAAACTGTCGTATCTTTGTAATTTTAATAATGTTCGTGAATGGAGTGGTGGCTGAATTGTAATACATCCGAATATAATTAAGTAAATAGAAAAAAGTATTCAAGTAAATTATCCTTTAAACTAATCTGTGAATTATAACATCGGTGTCAACCTGTGTCAACAATTGAAGCAGTTTTTAACATAGATACTTTTCTTTATATTTATTACTAGCTGACCCGTGCCCACTTCGTTGGGCGGCGAAAAAAACGCTTCCCTTTTTTAAAAATATTTCATTACTGCTCCTCTCTTATTAGTCATAGCGTGATACTATTAATATAGCCTATGGCACTCCCCGATAAATGGTCTATTTAACACAAAAAGAATTTAAAAAATCGGTTCTGAAGATCCAGAGATACCCCCTACAACTTCACAAACTTACAAACACACAAACTTTACCTCTTTATAATATTAGTAGGTATAGAGTATTATCCATGTAACGATGGATTAAGAATACATGGTATTAATCAATAAACCAATTAGCCTATCGCAGTCCACTTCTGGACAAAATGCCTCTCCCAACAATCGCCACAGAACAGGGTTCTCCGCCCTACGAATTTAGTCCGACCAAGAGATCTTCTTGATCTTTCTATCCGTGTGGTGACGGAGTAAGAATATAATATATTATTATGTCATCTCATCCCATGGATGTTTTTGGTTGAGGGCCATCCGCCCCATCACAGCCCGTGTAAAGTAGTAGCGGTCGTCAGAGACCAACTAATCGTCCTAAACAAAAAAAAACCATAGGTGTCGTAAAAACCGACTAAGGGAATAACCGTAACTACTATCCTTACGAAATAAAAAGAAGGAAAACTTGAAATTAAACCCTATACCAATCCGTCTGGCCAGCGTGGTATTAGTAGGCCAAGTAACCCCTTCATCACGGGAGGAGGCCCGTCCCTGCAGTGGGACATTAATGGGCTTTACTTTTTTTACAATAAACAATGCATTTCTTTAAGTCAAATTTGATTATTATAAAAAAGGTCGTAGTGAGTAAACCTTAGAAGATAGATATATGCTATCGTTGACTTAATTGTAAACCTTTTTTAAAGGTACAATTCTCTTATATATCATTTCAGTATATCTCCAGACGTTTAAGCAGCAGAAGCAAAATAAACGTTTTTAAGCGTCCCTTTTATATACATATTTCATTACTGTTCTACTCCTATTAGACATAGCGTGATACTATATAGCCTATAACACTCCCCGATAAATGGACTATGAAACACAGAAAGAATTTTTTAAATCGGTTCTGTAGATCCAGAGATTACCCCCTACAACGACACAAACACACAAACTTTACCTCTTTATAATCTATACTAATATTATAAAGAGGTAAAGTTTGTGTGTTTGTTTGTTTGTGTGTTTGTGTGTTTGTGACGTTGTAGGGGGTAATCTCTAGATCTACTGAACCGATTTAAAAAATTCTTTCTGTGTTGAATAGTCCATTTATCGGGGAGTGTCATAGGCTATATAATATCACGCTATGACTAATAGGAGCGGAGCGGTAATGAAATATGTTTATAAAAGGGACGCTTAAAAACGTTTATTTTGCTTCTGCTGCTTAAACGCCTGGAGATATACTGAAGTGATATATTAGAGAATTGTACCTTTAAAAAAGTTTTACAATTAAGTCAACGATAGCATATATCTATCTTCTAAGGTTGACTCACTACGACCTTTTTTATAATAATCAAATTTGATTTAAAGAAATGCATTGTTTGTAAAGGTATTTTGTGTATATGGTATCGACCCTTATCAAAATAAATAAGTTAATCATTATATTTATTTAATTTTAAACATAATTGACCTTTACAGCGATGAGATCCGATTATTAGTTTGAAAGATATCTCAGTTTTAAAATAATGCGCAAATAACGTAAAATATCTGTCTAACGCGATGTTAGTATAGATGAATTTTCTTAGTATCAACATTTTGGTTGGAGTAAGATTCTTATTTTAATTTTAAATACCTGTCATCATCATAACAGCCCATTAATGTCCCACTGCAGGGACGGGCCTCCTCCTGTGACGGAGGGATACTTGGCCTACTAATACCACGCTGGCCAGACGGTTTGGTATGGGGTTTAATTTCAAGTTTTCCTTCTTTTTATTTCGTAAAGATAATATTCACGGATAGTCCCTTAGTCGGTTTTTACGATACCCATGGAATGAGAAGGGGTAGTGACATATTGTATTCTTACTCCGTCACCACACGGAGTTAAATACCTGTAAGTATGTACTATAAATTAATTCTACCTCAAAAAGATCGCTTGGTCGGACTAAATTCGAAGGGCGGAGGACCCTGTTCTGTGGCGTTTGTTGGGAGAGGCATTTTGTCCAGCAGTGGACTGCGATAGGCTAATTGGTTTATTGATTAATACCATGTATTCTTAATCCATCGTTACATGGATAATACTCTATACTAATATTATAAAGAGGAAAAGTTTGTGTGTTTGTAAGTTTGTGACGTTGTAGGGGGTAATCTCTGGATCTACAGAACCGATTTTTAAAATTCTTTTTGTGTTAAATAGGCCATTTATCGGGGAGTGACATTGGCTATATAGTATCACGCTATGACTAATAAGAGAGGAGCAGTAATGAAATATGTTTTAAAAAGGGAAGCGTTTTTTTCGCCGCCCAACGAAGTGGGCACGGGTCAGCTAGTATTAGTATAGATTTAATATAACTTATAATTGCTATAACACATACGATTCATGGTTAATTTTATTAAAATTTAAAAGGAATAACTTATAATTAATAGCACTTCATAATAAAATAGTTATGGATTATTTACAAACTTATTTATTTTTGAGTATGATTACTACTGGTAACGCCATCTCGTGAACAAAAGAAACGAAATTTAAATTCATTTAACATTGAACCAAATCCATTTTTCATGGCCCCTGATTTGTATTGGACTGTTCTAATATAAAGAGATCAACCGATATCTCGAGTATTACTTATACGATTTTGATGAAACATACCTCAGTTAAAGCCTAATAAAAAAGGCTACAATACAATGTATTGGTCTTAAAATTATATTAATTCGTTTTAAAGATGTACGGTAACAAACAGACAGACAGACAGACATTAATTCTAAAAATTGTGGTTTCGTGCTTTTTGACCTTTTTCTAGATTTTATAGATAATTTTTATCTGAATTTTTGAAAAGAACAGACATTTCGACCTTTACAGTTTTATTATAGTATATAGATATAGATTATTAACATTGAAAAATACATAACTAACAATAAAATATAGAAATACAATCACAAAACATTAAATTATTGTTTAATGTGTGTATTTGTTTAACATAATAAGTTTAATTAAGCCATCAACAGATGGCGTTATTTGATATATAGTTAAGATATTTTTATGTTCATCTTACAGCATAAGTATGTTTTGTAGTTAAATATAAAAACTCTTTTTCACTCTCCATTGGAGTTTTATTACATAAAATTCCATCGAGTACTTTTTGGGATTTGTTCATGGTCCTTCGAGCCGGATAAAAAAATGTTAAATGTCTTAATTTTATTTTTATCACAAATACTGCACGCAGCTTAACTCTAAATATATTCCAGTCTACATTCCTAAGATAGCGCTGTTTAATATTTCACTTTGTAAACATAAACTACGTATAAAACTAAAACTACTTATTCTTGAGCACTTTAAATTCAAATATCTTTTGATAGACTGAACCGATTGCAATGAAACAAAAATTAAATGGAACTTCAAGTTACGCTCAATCGTTGTGTATTAAAGGCATCTACATTTTACGTTACATTTAAAAATACTGCACGCAGTTTGACTCTTGATGTAGTTCTGTCTAAGTTTGAAAGATGGCGCTGTTTAATATTAATTAGTTAAATTCAAATATCTTTTAATAGACGGAACCGATTTCAATGAAACAAAAACTAAATAAAACTTCAAGTTACGCTCAATCGTTGTGTATAAAAATCATCTTAATTGCTTTGGTACTTTTTACGTGATGCCCGAACAAATTTTAGGTTACAGATAAACAGACATACAGACATACAGATAAACAGACAAACAGACAAAAATTCCAAAAATGGTGGAAATGGGTTCTATTGGTTATCTTTTAATACCCTGGCTATTTTTTTTGGATTTATTTTCAATGTACAAAAACGACTTTTCTACAGTTTTATTATATGTATAGATAGATGGTTTGCAAAACCGAATACAATTTACTTACTCGTAACATAATATACGCAATTGCAATGAACCTAAGGCAGACACTAAAATTGCACTCTAAAAAATGCAAATACTTATTAATATATTATTATTTATTTGAAATTACACAAATACATAAAAACAACTCACCAAGCATAATGTTATCTCGTATAATCTGCACGTGTCTATCTCGATCGGGTCTTGTATGTTCATGCCAGAAGCCGACCACGTGACCAAGTTCGTGAACGACGATACCAAACTTATCACAGTTCTTGCCTATGGAGATCGCTTGAGCACCATTACCACGTTTGCCGACGAAGGAGCAGCAACTGCAATACAATATTTTCTTATTAGTGTACACGTCAATATTTCAGAATCAAACCTGATGGAAAATGTTATTTAGTGTGAAATGGTTGTGTCGTGAAATAGAGTAATGAAATGTACCACTATGTCGCCATAACTTTGAGAAACTGTCTACCTTGTGTGTGCTGGATGTACACCGGCTAATCCCCAAACATATAAGACAAGTGAAGAATGTGTCAGGGTTTTCGCTCGAGAGTGTGGTCGTTTCCTTTTTCCAGACCTCACAGTAGTAGTACACAAAAATCATCAGAAGGAACACACTGGCAGCTGTATTATCATAGAGCTGTGTATCAAGGTCGTCGTTTTAATTAAAAAAAAAGGATATCTTCTTTAAGTGACTTTTACTACACCCTAATGAGCTGGAATGTTGACATTGTATATTCTTAGTATATCACCATACAGAATTTATTAGTTACACTTATGAAGCACAAATTCACCAGTTATTGCTATTTGTCATAACACAGTTTGTGTACACTGGTGACGACAGCGCAATTGTATTTCTGAGGGTGGGTGAAATCACTTGGAAAATGTGTCAAGGTATGTAACAACTGTTTTAGATTGTTAGACTGCCATTATTTGTTTAGTCTAATATTTTTAGTTGTATGTTAACTGCAGAAGCATTTAAGTATGTTGACTTTATTCCAAGATTCATCATCATCATAACAGCCTATTAATGTCCCACTGCAGGGACGGGCCTCCTCCAGTGACGGAGGGATACTTGGCCTACTAATACCACGCTGGCCGTGTGGTGACGGAGTAAGAATACAGTGTGTCACCACCTCATCTCATGTCATGGGTGTCGTAAAAACCGACTAAGGGACTATCCGTAAATATTATCTTTACGTAATAAAAAGAAGGAAAACTTGAAATATTCCAAGAATTATATGAATATTATTCAAGAATATAATTATACTATCCTACTAATTGCCGTATAGGCTAAATTAAATCGATCGGTAACGTTGCCCCCAAAAAAAATCTAGTTTCTTCGATTTTTTGCCACTCTTATCTTTTGGTTTCCCTTCGCTCTAACCAGGCCACTCGTTTACCGTGCAAGCGGTCTGCCCACCTTGCGTTGTTTAGTATGCCGTCGCTATTTCAGAAAGTTTCTATCGCATCGGTGATTGGTTCTGCATGCTATGTACAGTCAGCTCCTTATATAAAGTGACATCTTACTTATTCAAATTTAAAGTAACGCACATGATGGGTGCTTCACACATTTAGAGGACTATGGTTGTATTTTAAATTTGAATATGTTAGATGTCACTTTATTTATGGAGCTGACTGTACCCTGTTTACACTACTGTTTTATAGAATAATAAATTTCGTGTACTTACCCACAAGGACGTTCAGTAAACACAATATAATCTCTGTGAAGATCAGCATCTCTTTCTACAAACTTGACACAAGTAAAGTTTTCCCAATGTCTCATTGCTTGCTTGAACAAAGACTTATGTGCACCGCTGAAGTTTCCATCTATCTCGTAAGGTATTACACCGTTCTCCCAAATTCTTTCTTTTCTATTAGTAGCGGCGCGGATTGTACGGTGCTTTTTTTTAATCTGTAAAAAACTTATCTTTAGTAAGCATAACAGTTGAATAGAATAAAATGTAAACATATTTCAACAATTCACGTCCGTGGTAAGCAGGGTATCCTTAGCCCAAGTAACAAAAGGGGTACTATTTAACGGTCAAAATTTCTGGCAATGAATTAAAACTTAGCTCAAATCAACCTTCGGGCCAGCGTGGTATCTGTAGGTCGGTATGTGATTATTACTTCATGAAAGACTGTTCCCTGATCTTTATATTCATGCCTCAAAGAAAAACAGGATAATATTATAGGATAGCTTTTCTTCAAGTCGTGGGAAATTTAAAATACAAACTAATGTTGCGCTGGTCATAAGGTTGGCTAGCATAGGTGGTTGCCCGTAATTTCAATTCACATACCCTAAATTCTTAGTACGTTCTAGTCACGACATATTTGTGGTATGTCTACACATCATAGTGTTGTATATCTTTGGCAAGAGACTCTCTAAGCTGTTACTACAGCTATGCCCGCTTAATCCTACTTTAAGCAGTATTGTGCCATCGTGTTTGAAATAAAACGAGGGACCTCTCATGAATGAAAATATGTCACACTATGAAACTTATTCACATGATTACCTATCAAGTGAAAATGTACCTAGGATTAATCTAAAACAGCAAAGATCTTCTAAAAAAAGGTAGAATAAGTATCTACATACTTACTACTACACTACTACTACAAATTACACTCACCCCAGTACTAATATTGTAAAAATTGCTCTCAGCCGCTTCTAAATCTTCTAAGTCATCACGAAAAAACCAATTGTCGAAATTTTGGGTTTGTGTTGTATTTAAAATATTTTTGGGAGGAGCTTTTACTTCAAATCTTTCTTCAAATTCATGTTCCGGTATTTCGAATTTCGATTCAGTTTTGATTTCACCACTGCCATGTTTTTTGTGGTGACGAAAAAACTTTTTTCTAACAAAATGATTTTCTGTTCTATTCTCTGATGAACTTAGAAAGTTTTGGTTTGTTCGTTCGCTTGAATGTATATTTCTTAGCCTGCAAAAGAAGCAATTTGAATTAATTAATGCAAGAAATTATAATACTTTTCAAATTATTGCTCCCAGTGGTAATAGATTGCGCCCATACTTAGACATTCACGCATGTCTAGAGCCCGTGGGTGCCCGTCGCAGTGTGTTTAGATCGGAGATTTAGTACAAATTCGTCAGTAGGTTTCATAAGTTATCTGCAGACATCCGTGGACAAAAAATAATTCGTTGATTCTAAATTAAAATGCAATGTATTCTTAGTAAAACTTAGCTATTCAATTATAAAAAAATGTATCCACGTTCACATTTAAAAGTCAGCTTTTTAATTAGAAAATATTATTCTTTGCAAGAAACTACGCTCAAAGGAGCAATTAATGCAAAGCTAAATTCCTGTAAGGATAGATCGTGAAACTAGGTAGACAGAGTAAGAGCAATTACGGGACGCGACTTATTCACAAGCATGAATAGATGCGATCCTTTGCCTAGATGTAAAAGAAAAAGTGCAGCGAACTCAATAAGAAACTAATGAACCTCTATAGTATGTTTAGTACTGTACCTATTTGTACGAAGAGATTGATTTATAAGAAAGGTACTAAAAGTACTGGTAAAATTTGTTTAGGTAAGATTCCAGTCCAACTCCATTATTTAGCCGTAAAATATGCAGGTTCGGAATCGATCCCTGCTCAAGTTGAGTAACTATGTCCATGAACATGGCTGTTTGGTTCGGTAATTTATTTATTAATTTCAATAGGTACAATTACAGAGTACAGATCGAGGACTGTAAGATTCATAATTATATGTATGTATCTATACTATAATAAAACTGTAGAGGTCGAAATGTCTGTTCTTTTCGAATATTCAGATAAAAATTATCTATAAAATCTAGAAAAAAGTCAAAAAGCACGAAATTACAATTTTTAGAATTAATGTCTGTCTGTCTGTTTGTTACCGCACATCTTTAAAACGAATTAATATAGTCTTAAGACCAATACATTGTATTTTAGCCTTTTTTATTAGGCTTAAACTGAGGTATGTTTCATCAAAATCGGATAAGTAATACTCGAGATATCGCTAGATCTCTTTATTAGAACAGTCCCATACAAATCAGGGGTCATGAAAAATGGATTTGGTTCAATGTTGAATGAATTTAAATTTCGTTTCTTTTGTTCACGAGATGGCGTTACCAGTAGTCATCATAAAATAAATGAGTTTGTTAATAATATATAACTATTTTATTATTAAGTGCTATTAATTAATTATAAGCTATTCCTTTTAAATGTTAATAAAATTAACCATGAATTGTATGTGTAATATCAAATTAGAAGTCTTATTAAATTAAATCGATTATAAGTTTACTTGATTGTTATATTTTTCGTAATTGAAACGCAATTTAATTAAATATAAATTGTATTAGTAAGCTATTAATCTAAAATATCAATTATTCTTTTGGTATTAATTTAGTTTAAACTGTAGTAGTTACTGGTCAACGTAAAAGTATGCAACAGACTCCACCTGTTTTTATTTATGTAAATAAATACAAATACAACCTTTATCAGGTACAAAAGATCTGACAAAAATAAATAGTATTTCGCTGTTTTGCCAACATTGGCGTACAAACTTCATTTTTTAAAGTTAAACTATACTTAAACTTAATCATAAATATAAATTGAATTAAAATAACAATTCTTTTCTCACAATCTTATTATAACTGCAATTATAACACATTTAAATAAATATTTAATAAATAAGATATAGGTATATAACATACAAAATAATAAGTAATCTAGTTTTTTCTTTATAAAATCATTTTACGCATTATTGATATTTGTCAACATTGAAAAAATACAAAACTGACAATAATTATAGAAATACAATCACAAAACATTAAATTATTGTTCAATGTGTTTATGTTTATTTTAGTACCTAATTCAAAAATACTGCACGCAGTTTATCCATAGATAATAATAATATAGTCCAGTCTAAATTAAATCAAACATTTTTTGCTACAATATGGTATTTAAAAGGTATTACAGTTTGGTGTTTCAGCACTTTTTTTTATAAAAGACACACCACACTAGCGGGGGCTTATAAAAACATCAATTTAACGAACACAAAGAACATCCAGACCAAGGACAATAGTTTGTAGATCACACAAAATTGTCCTTCATGGGAATCGAACCCGCGACCACATGCACGCCAGCCAGGTAATGCGGCCTCCGCGCCAATGAGGCAGTTAATTCTGCCATAACGTGGCGTGCAAATGTAATTCATAATAAATTAGCGATTATCCGTGTGGTGACGGAGTAAGAATACAATATGTCACCTCCCCATCTCATCGCCAGGGTGGCGTAAAAACCGACTAAGGGACTATCGGTGAATATTATCTTTACGAAATAAAAATGAAGGAAAACTTTAAATTAAACCCTATACCAATCCGACTGGCCAGCGTGGTATTAGTAGGCCAAGTATCCCTCCGTCACGGGAGGAGGCCCGTGTTTGCAGTGGGATATTAATGGGCTGTTATGATGAAATAAGCGATGTCATTTATTCTAACTTACAAATTTGACAACAGATGGCGTTGTGCCTGTGACGTCATTTTCAGTATAGCGGTGTTAAGATTTTTCTTAAAAGAATGACCTTCGCTTGTGCCTGTCAGTATGAGTTTTGATGCAGTCTCTAAAGATCTGTCTTTGTAAAGATCTGTTTTTAAAAAGGTTTTGATTCGTTCTTTAATATCCTAATTCGTTTGAAGTATATTCTTTCGTTACAAGGTTTAAAAAAAAATTTAGTATTAAATCGAATTGCGAAGTAACATCCACCACGCGAACGAAGTCGCGGGCACAGCTAGTGCTCAATAAAACGATAGAAGTCTCACAGTGCAAGATGTGCTTAGTTTTGGACTAGATATTAGTATAAAAAGATAACTAAGACATTTAGCACTTCGAAGTAAAACAAATCGTAATAAAATCTGTATTGTCTCAAAATATGGCAAAATGTATTTAAGTGACAAGGACGCTCAGCTCATTTGCAGGGTTTAATTCTTTTGTACGTGATCTGTAATTTTGTTTGTATTTTGAATGTTATTATGGAGGCAAACATTATATTACTATTAGCATTGTTGAATACATTTCTTTCTGCGAACGTGTTTTGAATACTGGAGTGGATAACATTAGATTCATTTACAATACTGTTTATGAGAAATTTGGTAATTTGGCGAATCACAATACCTAGCTTAAATGTGAGTCGTTTAGCATTAAATATTAGTGTAAAATATAAACCCATACCGTCTTCCATTACCGTGTCTCCGTCTCCTCTTTCCTGAATTATGCCTTCCAGGTCCTTCCATCAAATTTTGAAGACTTTCGGTTGGTCTCAATAAATTAGGTTCTATCAATTTGCCTTCTGATTCTAAATCTGTTTTGTTTATCAATTTATCTTCATCTTGCTCATTCGTTGACAAGACACCATTAGTGGGAGCAGGAGCCACAGTTACATTCTCAGGCGGCTCTTTAAATTTTAAATTATTTTTTGAATCTCCAGTAATCTCTCTACTATTACTTTGTATCTTATTAGTTATCTCATCCATTTTATTTGATACGTTAGATAAACGGATATGAGGATATAACTCGTCCAAATTAAGTATATTATCAGTCGATACTTTTACTACTAAAACGCCATCTTGTTCAAGACTCTCAGTTTCAGTAAGGTTATCTTGGACAGATGTTTGATTTTGATTGACGGATGTGTTAGTATCTAAGGTTAAGTCTTCTGAAGGTAGTTTGCCATTTTTTAGTAAATGGGACTTATCTAGGCCTGATGGTAAAACCTGTAACAAAAATAATAAATGCAATTTTGATTTCAATGTAAAACATAGCTTTGCTCCTCCAAAATTAGGACCAGTGTCAATCAAATTGGCAATCGTTATGATGCCATGTCTTGTTCTCTTAACTTACACAATGAAATAGGCGCTTAGAGAAGCTACTAAATATTTAAAATAAAAGTAAATACAACATCGAATCAATATGGATACACGTATAATATCGTTGTCAGAAAAAATAAATTGATTAAGTTTTCACCGCAGGTGGTTATTGAATCTGTTTCAGACAGATAAATGATCGACATTACAAAATACTTTTATGACATCAAAAGAACTTTGATAGACTTTGAGAGAATATTTAGATGAGACCTGTCGTGTATAAACTTTTGATCGTTTAAGTATATCATCTAGTATGAAAATGTAAATACTTAGTTGTATTATCTTGTGCGAATATAATTTGGTGTCACCACCCTATCTCATCCCATGGGGGTCATCCCCAAGAATGGTGACAAAAAAGGTGTCTAATTAAAAGTCATAAAATATATCTCTTACTAAACTCCAGAAGTAAACTTAGCGTAAAGCCCTCTTCCAAACCATCTGGCCAGTGTGATATTACTGAGCGATGTCCTTTTAACTAACCGAGGAGAATCCAGCAGACGAGCATTAATTAATTTGTTTTTTACAAATAATATTTTCGCTCTAGGGATTGAGAGACGTTGCACGAAATTTTACAAACATTAAGTATATTATTTTTTTAACTCAACACAAAGTGCAAACTCAAAACAATAATTTATGGATTGCACAAACAATGATTCTCCGTAGAAATCGAACCCGCAAACTTGGCAGTTTTGACATCGAAACCAAAGCAACATTAGGATGAAGTGAAAGAATACTAGTCATTTAGAAAAAAAACATAGAAAAAAAAACATAGTTACATACTTTTGCCATCAAAACCGCGTCATTATACTTCTTCGGCTTATCTTGTGACAGCGGCAGCGGTTGCTTCGTTCTCTTCCTAAGTATGTCAGGAAGACCTTCTTCTTCTACCTGCAAACCTTCCAGAAGTACCTCTTTCTTCAGTCTTTCTACTTCTTCTTGAAGCGATTTGTTGATTTTGGTGATGGGAGCACTTGTTGGCTTGAAGTAGTCTATGCTTGGTATCGCAATGTCACCTTGGAAGTTATCTGTGAAAAAAAAAGAAAATGTTAAATTCCAAGTTTTATGTTTTTAACATTTTGCTTTTTTGGTGATGGAGTAACAATATTGCCACTATTTCTTCTTCTCTTGTGGGGATAGTAAAGGTTCAATTAAGAGGCTTCCACAAGCATTGTATCATACAATATACAACTCATACTATGAGACAAGAGAAGAAAAACTAGAAAAAAATGTTTTACTAGTAGGTATATATACCGCTTGCCAAAGCGCAAGGCGAGAAATGAAGGAAATAGTAGTCATCAATTTATGAACAATCTATGGAGAGGCCTCGCTGACGATGCTTAACCTGTCATACATCAAAAAAATACTACAGCAGCTTGACAGTGAAAAAGTAAGAAACATAACCATCTCCACGAAAACTATACCTTCATCATAAGAGCCCATTAATGTCCCACTTCAGGGACGGGCCTCCTCCTGTGACAGAGGGGTACTTGGCCTACTATACGAGGGTGGATTGAAAAGTACTCGGCCTAACACAGATCCATTCAATTTTAAAAATCAAATCTACCCACATTATTTAGTTCAATTCAGACTAGTTCATTGTGTGAAGTTCGAAACGTGTGCGATAATTAGTTGTGATTTTATAAATTTATTAACAAAGTAATAGGACATAATTTCCGCGAATGGAGCAAATCGAGCAGCGTGCCGTCATTAAGTACCTCCATAAGAAGGGGCTATCATCAAAAGCCATCCATAATGACATGGTCAGTACATTAGGCGATTGAGCTCTGTCATATTCATCCGTCAAAAAATGGATAGCAGAATTTAAGCGTGGTAGAGAGAATGTGAAAGATGAACCCCGCTCTAGAAGGCCTTCGACGTCAACTACTGACGAAAATATTAAAAAAGTACTTGATTTAATAATGGGAGACCGCAGATTAAAAATTAGAGAGATAGCCGAGATTATAGGCATCTCTTAAGAACGAACTTAGAACATCATTGTCAACGAGTTGGGTTTCCACAAAGTGTCTGCGAGGTGGGTTCCGCGACTGCTTTCAGTCGAACAAAAAAGGACACGAATGACTATTTCACGCGACTGTTTGGAGTTATTTGAAGTCGATGCAGATGATTTTTTTAATCGTTTTGTTACTATGGACGAAACATGGGTTCATTATTGTACACCGGAAATAAAACAACAATCAAAACAGTGGAGAAGACCTGGTTCACCTCCCCCTAAAAAGGCTAAGTCGATTTTGTCGGCAAATAAGGTGATGGCTTCAGTATTCTGGGACTCGAAAGGTGTGATTATGATTGATTATCTTGAAAGGGGTCAGACTAAAAACTCTGATTACTACTGCACCTTACTACGTCGTTTACGAGAGGAAATAAAAGAAAAACGTCTAGGAATGCTCAGAAGATGCTGTTTCATCAAGATAACGCCCGTGTTCACACGTCAGTACAGTCAATGGCTGAAATTCACAACTGTGGCTTTGAACTGTTACCGCATCCGCCGTATTCACCTGATCTGGCACCATCAGACTTCTTTCTGTTCCCTAACCTAAAAAAGCACTTGGGAGGTCAAAGATTTTCGACAAACGACGAGGTCAAAGCAGCTGTAGACGCATATTTTGACTCTAAGGAAGAATCATTTTTTTTCAACGGTCTAAATGCTTGGAAGGGGAGGTGGCAAAAGTGTATTGAACTTGATGGTGATTATGTAGAAAAATAAAAATATAACTGATTTAGTATGTGTTTAGTTTATTGGTTAGGCCGAGTACTTTTCAATCCACCCTCGTATAATACCACGCTGGCCAGACGTATTTAATTTCAAGTTTTCCTTCTTTTTATTTTATTACGATAATATTCATGAATAGTCCCTTAGTCGCTTTTTACGACACCCATGGGATGAGATAAGGTGGTGACATATTGTATTCTTACTCCGTCACCACACGGAGACTATACCCTAAACTACTTTATACAAAATGTTCAAGCCGTTTCTGCTCAAAGAAGAAACATACCAACACCGAAACACTAACATCCTTTATAGTATCAATAAGCCGACTAAACATTTTATACAAGGCTTTCTATGAAATAGAATATATAATTCAATGTGAAAGCCATAGAACCGCTTGCCTTTCACATCTAATAACGTTACCAATATCTCTTAAAGCCACTTTGATTGCTGATTAATGGCAAATCCGATTATATAGCTCACTTTAACTTGAATGGAACTAAATACTCCTTGAATTGAGGTTCAATAAATTTGCTGGCAATATTTTTTATCAATGTTTTTGTTTGTCTATTGGCAACAGTAGATATAAATAAAAATTTGTTAATGTATAAGTAAAAAGGTAAAGATTACTGTCTGCGTATTGGTATATTTCAAAACGTGTCTTGTGTAAACTTTATCCAATGACTACGATTACATATAAACTATACCATTACCAATAATAAAAATTATTATCCATTGGCAATATAATAAAAAAGGAGTCAAATCATAATGAAAACTTAAAAAAAAGTATACTTCTTGATTCTTGACTGAATTACAAAAGGCCACTAGTTATGATCATACACTTAGGAGAAACCATAAAAAACCTCTTGTCCGCATCACAAAAGGTTACAAGTTTACTCATTGAGCGGTGAGCTCTATAACCTAACTCTGGTATTATAGTAACACTTATGTTTCTTATTGTGATGACGTTAGGAAGAATTATTTTTGTTTTTTATTTAAGTACGATAAAATACAGGACCTTATTTGTAACTCTATTGAGAACGATAGAACTAATAAATGTAAACATTAGTTGCTTCAAAAATTCAATTACTTTCTAGCATCTCGAGTTTTAACTCGATTTTTAAAAGCAATAAATTAATCGATATGTCTAAAGGAATCGAAATGAGAAAAGTCCATGTTACACAGGGCAAGGGGTGCATAAGGTAAGCCCCTCTACAACCTACTTAAAGAGCTAAGGCTACCGGGAGCTTCAGTAAGCTCTTTACAAGCCTTATTTCCAAAACGGCATTGTCAGGATCTTATCAATTTCAGCTATGTAGGAAACTTAGGAAACAGTAGAACTAACTGCTAATGCAAGTAACGAGACCGCCCTAAGCCTAGAACTGGATTTTAAGTTCTTAACTATCAATCTTGCAGTTGTTTCTCACTTAAACATACGCCCACCAAGTACCCACACATAAAACAAAAACTAAAACCAAATCAGTTTTTTTTTAAATCTCGATTATTTAAAAGCCATACATCGTAGAGATTACGTCGGTTTAAAAAATGCAGTTTATAGTTTTGAGAAAAATGGTAATGGTTTATATTACTTACCTACTCAAAGAAACTTCTAAAATCTAAAACAATTTTATTGTTAAAAGTATCATCAAAGTACAAAACGATACGTCATTTGGAAAAAAATAATATTTTCAATTAAACAAAAATCGTCTCAATCAAGCATTAAACTAGCAACATCACGCTTACACAACAAAAACTTATAATTTTATATTCTAAAATTCAAATTTGTAAATTATGCAAATCACTGCATTCAAATTTCGAACAGCATTCAAAATTCGGGCGAACGCGTCGCGGATGCATGCGGCCATTAACAAGCCCGTACATCTGGCACGATCATAAAATTTAATCGCCGGTCTATGTCCCAGATGCTGCCTAACGCTGGCTGGTAATTAATTAATTGCGTATGTATGCTTACACGACGCGTATTGGACATGACGCTTTACGATAGTACTGCTACATGAATATTCAATAGTGTGGCTTGTATGCCCCTGTTTGTATTGAATTTGATTATACGTTTCTATGTACCTACTACCACGGATTTCTAGACCGCTTGCCCCAATATAGGATTTAATTTAATTAACGTTAGTCAATGATTTAATTTTGTTTGGGAAGGTGAACGAATATGTCACTTATATGCATACATTTTCGCCCGATTTCCATGACGGTAGGCAGGGAATATTGAACAATTGGAGTCCATTTATGCCACTGCTACACCGCGCCAAACATAATACAATAATCCTGCGGGTATTGTTAGCCCGCTAAAAGTTTTTTTTAGCCATATACCGAGCAGTGACTAGATCAGCATACTAGACTTTACTCTTAAGTCACTTGAATTTTAAGTCTAGGCTCAATCAATACATTCTTCGTTAAGCCACTTAAGCCCGATTTTCACATCGACAAGTACAGTAGCGAGTTAAGTATTAAGTTGTTGATTAAGTTGATTTAAATAGATTTCCATCCTATTTTTTGGCGAGTACTGTACTTGTCGATGTGTAAATCGGGGTTTAGAGAATGTCTGTTCTGTAGGACAACGAGAAGCTGATAAGTAACATCATTATAAATATAATAGCCATCATTAAAATTAACCGCATGAACGATTTCACTATTTCATAGAACTGCTACGCCGCTACGGCTATACATTTCGTAGCACATGATTCAATGGATTGCTACAGTCGTAGCAACTAATACCATTGTAATTCAATGGAAACGAATGCAATTGATTCAATTGAATGGATTCTCAATATTGTTAACGTAATGCAAATTTAACTCATTGTTGATTGCTTTTCTATTGAAAATGGTAGTTTGTGAGGTGCTTTTGTTAATGATTTTTTAATGGATTTTTATATTTGGCAAGCATATCGGTCACAAAAAGTTTTTAAAGTATTGGACAAAAAGTACAACATATAATATATCGTCTTAAACGCTATATTTTTTGCTAATGATATAAAGCTGCTATGATGACAGAAAAAAAAGAAAAAAATATCAAATTATTCAATGGAATTAAATTTAATGGAATTGAGAAAATGGTTCAGCACTAACAATTTTGACCTTTACGAAATAATTTTGACACATGTCAACTTATGATTCATAGAGAAACCTCATCTTTTATTATGTCGTAGGCGTTTCATTATTCTTAGGTATTGAAAGGACTTAAAATCAAGAAGGTATTTTATTCGCAAAGTAAAATAAGGTTGTAAGAATGAGATGACAATAATTTATAAAAAGCCATTTTTTACCCATTTTACTACCTCTATGGCGCAGAGCTTATAGCCCATGATGGTACGCTATCTTAATTTTCGCATAATGCAAATCTTTAAGTACATAAAATTTATTGTATGTACAGTCAAGGAATTTGATTCGCGTACCGTCTTAAGTCTAAATTGCTAATGACAATCGATATTGATAAGGACTATCTTTCTTCGCAACGCTAAAATGACGTCAGTGTCGTAGTATGACATGCTTGTTTACCGAGTTCTTCCGAGCCAATTCAGAGTTCAGCGTTTGACATCTTTCGAGAACATAGCTTGACCATAGATATAATTAGTGTTTGACAAACGACAAAGAGGGAGGCTAGACGTAACAAAAACAGGTAGGTTTGGCGTAACGAACATTATTTATTATCTGTGTTATCACAGGTTACTTGAACATATTAGATTGACATTGAGGTGAGATCGATGGCACTGGGCGGTCCGAATTGTCCCGCCATTAAGTTTGATATTTTCGGAAATATTTAAAAACTAATTACTACGTTATAAAATAAACAACAGAAATTTAATTCATAGTACTTTTAATATCTAGTATAAGCACCCATACTGTCGTACACAGCTTGGAGTCGGGCCGGCATCGAGTCTACAATTCGACAACAAATGTCTGAACCACGCAACGATTCCCATACTACGTTACAATGCTCCACCAAAGCTTCTTTCGTCCTTGCTTGTCCATTTTCCCACATTTGCACTATAATACCCCAAATGTTTTCGATTGGGTTTAAATCGGGTGATTTGCTGGGCCAAGGAATTTCAATGATATTGGCAAAACCAATTTTTGGTGATTCTTGCCTTATGCATCGGACAATTATCGTGAACGAATTGTATATTGGGAACTTCTTCTTGTGGATAAACGTTTCGCACAGTAGGTAACATGACTTTATCCATTATCTCCACATAGTCTATGGCATTGGCTCGCGAAGGCATCTGGGCAAGCTCTCCGACCCCCGCAGACGATATCCACCCCCACATAATATTTACAGTTATGCGACCTGACTCTCTGTTCGGGACAACATGTTCTTCTGCATACCGCGTCCTTTCATACCTCCATAAACTCAAACGTCCGTCTTGTAAAGAACGAAAGGTTTTTTCATCTGCAAATATCACAGTGCTCCAATCAAAATGCAGATATCTGAGTGCAAATTCAGCTCTTGCAGTTTTGTTTGCTGTAGTTAATGCTATTTTTCTCGCGTGTCTCCTGTGGTGAATTCCAATACCGTGAAGATAATTTCGAACAGTGCGTAAGCAAATGTCAAACCGATCAGCGAAATATCTTGTTGGCGTGAAGGGATGTTCTTCATAACGCTGTTGAATCTCCAAAATTTGTTCAGCCGTTAGACGTCGTGAACCGTGGTTGAAACGGCGGCGATCTTCTGTATGGCCTTCTTCTCCAAATCGCGTAATCCATAGTCTCACAGTTGTTCTGGATATATTTAATAACCGAGCTATGTCACGAATGCCGTGGCCCTGCTCATGCAATGTAATGATTTGACTTCTCCGTTCTGTATTATTTCTTCGATGCATTTTTTAAATTTAACGTATAACAATTTTTATTGTAAAATTTTAAGTTTTACAATAGCTTGACATTGAACTGTGTCAAAAAGTTGACATCGCCAAAAAAAATTTTTTTTTCTGTTTATTAGACGAAACTACAAATAGGTTAGTATTCAGAGAAGACACTTTGATATTGTAAAATTAATCTAACACACATTATCTAAGGTTGAAGTTTGCAGAACTTTCACCCGAACATACGTCATCATTAAAATGTAAAACAATTTTCCCTTATTTAAACGAATATAAACCTTACGATATGTTAATGGTTCAAACAATAAATCATTGAAATGGTACGTGAATCAAATTCCTTGACTGTACCTAATGATCTAGGTGTCATCACGTATTTACTAAAAAAGTGTACAAATATGTGTATCCACTGTTCATAAAATATATTACAAGCTCAACTTAGTTTGGGGCTAGTCTCCAAAAAGAGGAGAAAAAATTTACCAGCAATCTAAAAAAACCTATTTACAAATTACTAGCTGACCCGTGCCCACTTCGTTGGGCGGCGAAAAATCGCGTCCCTTTTTTAAACATATTTCATTACTGCTCCACTTCTATTAATCATAGCGTGATACTACACACATCAAAAAAGTCTAAGCAACATGCATGATATTACAAATTTACCATTTATATTAATTTATTTTACCATTTATTTTAATTATAACGTTGTATTTTATTTTTAAAATAATATTTTTAGGGTTCTATGATGTAAAAATAACAGCTGTTTTCTTTATAAGTTCTTTTAATAACAGAAATTAACAATATTAGAATATACAGGTACATAAGAAACTAAACTTTTTTTTTACAAATTGAAATTTCTTAAGAAAATGAATTTATTGTGAAAGAATAGGACAATTTAATACAAAGTATGGCCTCCTCTGCTATTCAGAACTTGTCGGCAACGATTATTCATTGAATTAATGAGACTGTTTATGTCATCTTGCGGTATTCGCTCCCAATGGAATTGTAGCAAATCCTTCAGCTGTTGGGTTGTTGTCACTCCGTCCAAGTCCTTCAAAACACGTCTCTGGAGCATGTCCCATGCGTGCTCGATGGGGTTGAGGTCTGGCGATTGTGCAGGCCAGGGCAATACCTGGATGTTCTCCGTTGCCAAGTATTCACTGGTTCGCCGAGCTGTATGTGAACGCGCATTGTCATGCATTAACGTAAAATCGGAGCCAAAGGTTTGTGCAAATGGATGGACATAAGGTCTGAGAATATCCTCAATGTAATTTTCAGCGTTCATGTTTCCATTTACAAAAACGAGCTCAGTTCGCCTGTTCTTCATAATACCCGCCCATACCATAACTGTTGAGCCGCTGTATGGATGAACTTCCTGAACGCACCTGAGTCTTTCAGTATTTCCGGGTCGACGGTACACTCGCACCCTTCTTGTATCAGGCCTAAACCCGAATCGCGACTCATCGGAAAACATAATTTTATCCCATTGTTCCTGGGTCCATGTTATGCGTTCTCTACACCATTCATTTCGACGAGCGCGATTCCCGTGACGTATCGGTGGGCACCTGATAGGGCGTCGAGCTCGTAGGCCGTACTCATGCAGTCGATTTCGCACAGTTTGGGGACTTACATCAACACCACTTGAATTTTGTAGCCTCAAACTTATCTCTCGAGCGGTTAACATCGGCTGGCGTCTTGCAGTCAGTTGTATGTACCGGTCTTGCCGAGTGGTTGTACTCCTTTTACGGCCTGGATGCTGTTCAGCGGGTTCCCCTGTATTATTGTAGCGCTGCCAAAGACGACAAATAACACTTCTATGAATACCAAAATGTCGAGATACCTGAGATTGATTACTTCCCGCTTGCAACATCCCTACAGCTCTTTGCATTTCATCTGCCGTCAAATGACGTCGCTCCATGACGTAAAGAATATCTAACAATTCAATTTTGTCGCCAACTGTATTTAAATGGTTGGTAAAATTATAAAATCAAGACTAAAACGTAGCAATTAACATGCACTCAAATTCAAACAAATTCGCAGTCATTTGAATTTTATGAAAAAAAACAAAACATAATCGAAATTTTTTTTTTACAACCAGCCAGTATGTCATCAATAACAAAAAAGTTTACTTACCTATACACTTTGAGTGAGTAAATACTTAGAAATTAATTAATATAAATGGTAAATTTGTAATATCATGCATGTTGCTTAGACTTTTTTGATGTGTGTATATAGCCTATGACACTCCCCGATAAATGGACTATTCATCACAGAAAGAATTTTTGAAATCGGTTTTGGAGATCCAGAGATTACTCCCTACAACGTCCCAAACACACAAACTTTACCTCTTTATAATATTAGTATAGAAGTATAAGTTAATTTTTTTTTAAAAAAAGATCATTTTTCCATTATAAACATAAGCCTTTTCGCATTTGCCCCCGATTTCGTGGCATAGAGAAACCTTTCATTAAACATGCTCGCTACTTAGATGAATATTACCGGTTCAAACTGGATAATGCCAGATTAAACGGGCTTGAACTGGTTGCAAGCGGTTCAGTTAACGAGATTTGAATAGTAATAATATAAGGCTAGTACTGCTAGCGTTATTATAGGATTTTAGGTGGCTTCTGAATTGCATTTTTAAAAGTGGAAATCTAGATTTAAAAGAATGTCACCAAGTCACCACCCCATCTCATCCCGTGTCAGTCCCATGGGTGTGGTAAAAACCAACTAAGGGACGTTTCGTGAATATTATCTAACGAAGTAAAAAGAAGGAAAACTTGAAATTAAACCCTTGTACCAATCCGTTTGGCCAGCGTGGTATTAGTAGGCCAAGTATCCCTCCGTCACAGAAAAAGACCCGTCCCATGCGGTGGGACATTAATGGGCTGTTATGATTATCAAGTACGTTGTCAACTTATGAAAATTTGGATTTGTTTTTTACATGAAAAATATATTTAACTGACCAAAACCAGAGGGGCAAGTTCTTAACCGGTTTTATTTCATACAGCAGATCACCTTTGTTTAAAAGGCTGTGGATTCAAGTTAGACCCATAACAAGTTCATCAAAAATTTTCAAAGTGATTGTTTTATATCTCAAAATAATTGAATTTTTTGAATCATCCTCGTAAATGAAATTATGTAAGTGTTAAAATTGGTGTCTATGCTATAGTTGAAAATAATTAAATATTTTATTATTTTGTAACTATCTGATGCCCGCTCCTTCACCCGTGTTGTAGCTTAAATGTTATTCTACACCCTAAACTACCTATATACCAAATTTCATCAAAATCCATTTAGTAGTTTTTGCGTGAAAATGCACCAAACGTCCATCCATTCTTCCGTTCATCTATACATCCTCACAAACTTTCGCATTTATAACATTAGTAGGATGTCTTTATAACTTGTGCAATGAACTATATTCTATTCTAATATTATTGTGTTCAAAAACATAGTTCACCAATCGTACGCGACGAAACATATTCATACCAAAACAACACTTATTACAAAGCACTAAGGTGTATATACAGATTTAGGTTGTCAGTATTACAGTGCGTACAAAGATTAAACCGTAAGGTATTTCAGTACTCCACAGAGGACGTATAAACGTCTTTGTCTTACCAGAACTGAGCGTACAAAGTAAAGGAACGTGTCTTTTCAGGTCGAGATGTGAATGATGAGTCTTGATACTTGAATGCTTTGCGTATGAACTGAATGTTCGCTAGTTTAGAATTGTGGTATGCGTATGGTTTTGTATAGTGTTTGTATGTTCTACTAAAGGTAATAGTATCCTTAACGATGAATATCCGTTAAAGGTGCCTGGTGTTTTAGAATGGTTGATTAATCATGTCACTTAGAAACACAAATATTAATACCCTTACTTTCTAATACCCCATTAATGTCGCACTGCCTTTAAATGATAGATTCAGTTTATTTTTTTTTAATTTCCCTTTATGCTGGCTAGGTGGATTGGAACAGGACTTTTAATGATGTTTTTCCTTCCCTCAGTTAGGTTTATTAATCTTTTTAATGACAATTTGCCCGCCAATTTATCGCGTTACTACAAATCTCTTGGAGTAATTACTTTACTTAGCCTAAACAGTTAAATTAGATTACAATTAGACCTCTATGGCGTAGTTATTATATAACATGACTGCTTCGCAGAGGTCTGGGGTTTGATTCCCCCTCAATGCAAATCTTTGTGTGGATTAACATGATGTTTGCATTGGTTTGGGTGTTTCTATGGATAATATGTAGGTATTTACAAAAAAAAAGATTTAAGTATGTTTATCCGTTGTCTTAGTATCCAAGCTCTGCTTAGTTTGGGACTTGATGGCGTTGTGAGAATGTGTGAGGAATATTTAAGAGTATATTTAATTAAACTTGAAAAGACAAAAACGTAGAGTATTCATTCATTCTAGACACCAACTAGTTTCTAACTACTCTACAATGTATGACAATGTCATCATCTATGAATGTTGACTAATTTTACTTACGTAACTTGTTGCTATAAATTCCTGCCTAACGCGCTAAAGGGTAACTTTATTACTGTAATACTATTTTTAGGTTTCTTTTTCTTGAAAAAATACACAACTCCTAGCTAGTAAGTAGTACCTAAAGCATCTTCTGAAGCCGCCATAGTGGAGACGTTCATGCCTCTACAAAATAAATATTGTAGCTAGCATGGTGCTCGCCATTCTTGGACTCTATTGGATGCTTAACATCAGGCACTTTAGAGCCATTCTGGTAGGGAAATTTTAAAAAAAAAGTTATGAGTGCGGTCTCCGAAATTGTTTGCTTCGTTATTTCATGTCTGTTAAAGTCTCCGTGATACAGAGTTCAATCTCTGAAGCGGGAGTTGAAAAACGATAGTATTTATTGAGGTATAAAATATTGAATAATATAATATTCAAACCTACGCTCTTTTTTTTTCAAGGCCTATTTTCATTTATTGTTTACAAAAATTATTGTTTTCTTACAGCTGTTCTGCGAAAGAAACCTTTTTATTCTATTTTCTTTACAAATATTTATAAAATGTTTTTTACCATCAAAATATTTTTTCTGTTATCACAAATACCAGGTTAAGTTGAGCTTTGAGATATTCCAATTTCTATTTGGATATCGAACACGGCGTTGGTGCTTAGATGAGCACCAAGGTTCTTGATATAGTGGATGTTTACCTTTTACTTGCGACAAAGATTTCTGTGATTGAAATTTCTTTTGTATAGATACTTAATAATAAATAAACAATAATGTTATCGACACTTAGCTGTTTGCACGTTTAGATTTGGTAAAAATAACCGCATATTTATGGTATATGGTAATGCGAATGAGAGTACGGTTCCGAAGTGAAAGCAATAGATAGTAGTCATGAAATAAATTAACACATCTCCAAAAACGGTATGCAAGTGAAAACCATTTGATGGAATTTTCGCTTGAGTACCTAAAGTGTGATCGCTTACAGTGTTTTAGGTGACTGTTAGTTGACCAGCAAGATCAAAAGATGAAAACGATTACTAGGTCTAGGTCTACGATTTTTAGGTCTATGGAAAAAAATACTATTGTTTTTTGAGATGAAAATTAAATGACTTAACTTCATTTTGGAGTTTACCATTAGGTACTCTATTACTGAATTTAAATAAATATATTTATCTACACTTCACCAATCCCATTTCAATTCAACTGCGATTCAGTTTTTCACAATGACATCTATTTGACCTTTTGCAATTGATATGGGTAATGATGTATAGGGTAAACCTTTTCGATCATGGCCATGTTACAATTTATATTCAAATTGAGTCGAATATATTTTAGGTTTGTAGGTGAATATTCTTACAACGTAGCTTTGGTTGTCGTTTATTAGAAAAGGTGGTGAACTTCTGATTTGATTTAGTTACTTCAATGTCGTGTTTACACCGGTCATAACAGCCCATTAATGTCCCACTGCAGGGACGGGCCTCCTTCCTTGACGGAGGGATACTTGGCCTACTAATACCACGCTGGCCAGACGGATTGGTATAGGGTTTAATTTCAAGTTTTCCTTCTTTTTATTTCGTAAAGATAGTAGTTACGGTTATTCCCTTAGTCGGTTTTTACGACACCCATGGGATGAGATGGGGTGGTGATATTTTTACTCCGTCACCACACGGATAGCTAAGGGACTTTACTTCTAGATAAAAGTACCTTCTAGATGATTAAACGCACTTCTGTGGCTTGCTAGCTCATCGATTTCATACTGTCTAAGAACCCTTAATCAGTGTTGTCAATTCGAAAACTTAAAATAAAAAGGTTTAAAGGAGAATGTTTTTTTTACTAGGAGCTTTGGGCTAAAATAAGAATTGCTCCCCCCACGTTTGTAACCATTGTACATTGACTTATACCATTGAGCTTATTACATGTTTAAGGAATCAACAAAATTCGCCCCACAGAAATCTAGATATCAGCTGTTCAAAAAATTAAAAGCCCTGTGGCACTCCAAGCAGTTACCTACTAAAAAGTCAGTCTGTCCCCAGGTACCAACTAGGTTCATTACAAAGATTGATACGTAAGCAACATTTTCTTCTATGGAATCTACAAAATTCGCCCTACAGAAATTAAAAGCCTCCAAAGCATGTTGTTTACGTATCAATCTTTGTAACAGACCTAGTTGGTGACCTGGGGACAGACTGCCATTTTAGTAAATAACTTTTGCATGGAGTATCACAGGGCTTTTAGTTTTTTGAACAGCTGATATCTAGATTTCTGTGGGACGAATTTTGTTGATTCTATAGAAGAAAATGCTGTTTACGTATCAATATTTGAAATGAACCTAGTTGGTGACCTGGGGACAGACTGGCTTTTTAGTGATAACTGCTTGGAGTGCCTCAGGGCTTTTTATTTTTTTAACAGCTGATATCTAGATTTCTGTGGGACGAATTTTGTTGGTTCCATAGAAGAAAATGTTGTTTACATATCAATCTTTGTAATGAACCTAGTTGGTGACCTGGGGACAGACTTTGACTTTTTAGCCCAAAAAAAACATTCTCCTTTAGCGACAATTAAATGGCTTATAGTCACTATGCCACAGAGGTCATGAAGTATTTAAGTAGGTATTTAATAAAATTATTCTCAAACAATGCTATAGTGACATTGCAACTGAATATTTCAACAGAGAAATATATTGGTAAAAATACATGAATTTCAGGATCGAACTGCCTTTGTGCATTTTAAAATCACCACAGTTTAAAATGTACAAAGGTAATATTACCTTTTTACATTTTCCCATACGTCCCTGCCCACTAAATGACCCAGTGCTAAAATATAGCTTCTGTCCTGTCCTGGTCTATACAAGGAAATATGGTTTTTTAATGCTATTCATTCATAACAGCCTATTAATGTCTCTTCCCTTGACGGAGGGATACTTGGCTTACTAATACCACGCTGGCCAGACGGATTGATACAGGGTTTAATTTCAAGTTTTCCTTCTTTTTATTTCATAAAGATAATATTCACTGATAGTCCCTTAGTCAGTTTCTACGACACCCATGGGATGAGATGGGGTGGTGACATATTGTATTCTTACTCCGTCACCACACGGAGATTTTAAAGCTATGCTGACTGACAATTAGGTGTTATATTTTCATTTAACAGTCTAGCCCCTCAGGCTTTACGACATCCTTAATTAAATTAACAATTTAATGATTAATAAAAAAATTACCTAAAAAGATGGTATCTAAGTAGTAAATGTAACTAGATATTTTTAAAATACTGACACCTAAAGACTAGATTCTCTTATACAAAAAGCTGTTATGACAGCACACCTAATTAATAAAGAAAATATTCAACAAGTAATTACTTTAATTAGCTTTATTAATTTATAATTAAGTAGGTTCTATTATTCATTAGATATTTTCATCAAACTACACGTCTGTTCGTCCATATTATTATATAGACGACGACCTCTGTGGCGCAGTCGGTAGGTATATTACATGGCTGCTACGCAGAGGTCTCGGGTTCGATCCCCGCTCTATGCAAATCTTTGTGTGCATGAACATGATTGTTTGCATTGGTCTGAGTGTTTTCTATGTATCTATTTACAAAAACAAAAGTATTTAAGTATATTTATCTGTTTTCTAGTACCCATAGTACAAGCTTTGCTTAGTTTAGGACTAGGTGGCGATGTGTGAATGTGTGAGGATTATTTATTTATTTACATTACTTCACATATTCTCGTTTGTTTTTTTGGTTTATTATATTATTCATAAGCATCAACGCTTAAAACGTCAGTGCGACCATTTAAAAACGTCAAGATAAAAACAAAAAGCAGATGTAATGTTATATTTATAACCTTGTTTGTGATGATATAAAACAAACCAAAGTGAAAGGGACCGTGTAAAGGAGCGTAATGCCTAATTAAATATTAAAATGTAATAACCTTTGAGGGAAATTAACATTAATTTGAAACAATCCTAGGTATTTTGTTTGGTATTTTGATAAACAGCATAAATACACGTGTGTCTTATATAATTTTACTAGCAAACCCGGCGAACTCCGTTTCGCCATCAGATGGTTTCGTTTGATGTAACATTTCGTTTGGTCATTAAAAGATGAAGAAATTTTTTTTTTTTTATTTCACAACAGTAATTTGTGGTGGAAATCCATCAGGATTTCCACCACAAATTACTGTAATTAAGAAGAATTATCAAATTCTAGAAAGTTCAAAAACTCCGTCGGGTAATATACTACATCATCATAATTTGTTATGGAATCAAAGGACTTGTATGTCACTAAATCGCCAGCAATTTTTAATTGAATGGTGTAATTCAGTGCGTGTACATTATTATTATATGCGGCAAGAATTGCTTGTTGACTTAACCAAGCATAATTATTGTTCTGAAAATTCTTACTAATGTTTGGCAAAACATTTCTTTCATCATTCCAATTCATTCATTTCAATAAGAACTAATTGAGAGTCTACAAATCGACAAAAGTCGTTGGTAAGAGTAATTAATCCAGATGTCGCATCATCATTATCATCACATCAGCGCATCGACGTCCACTGCTAGACATAGGCCTCCTCCAAGTATTGCCACCTTGTGCGGTCCTGTGCCTGCCTCATCCATCGGCTTCCCACCATGTCGCATCAACTGGGACTTTTCCATTTCCAACAGTTAACTATTGTTTGGAAAATTGTGCACTACTTTGATCATTTTGAAGTTAAACTCTCTTATGAGTGATCAGCGATAATGTTTTTACGTTATTTCATAAAGTTGATGCCTTCAGGTTCCACGGGCAACGTCTGACTGAAATTGTCTGCTAACAATATCATCAAGCCGCCAAAGATATTGTTATTTCGCCGAAGATCCTTTAGTGTAAAGTTAAGTACTTCAAGTGATTTCTCATGTGCCATTGTGCACTCATCTCAAACAATGAGCTTGCATTGCATCAACAATTTTCCCATTGCACTGGATCGGGAAATATTGCATTTTAGAGTATCAATTTTGTTTAAATTGAGTGGCAACTTAAGCGCAGAATGTGCAGTATGACCGACATCTAGAAGAATCGCCGCAATTCCAGATGACGCTAATGCCAAAGCTGTGTCACATCTTGATCGAATATAACAAATGTTTTCCCTGTTCTTCTAGGTGCATCCAGGAAGAATAGACCACCAGTATTATTGTCCACCGCTTGCATTAATGTTTCGTATACTTGTTTTTCCTGTTCATTTAGTAACGGCACATTATTTCGAACGAATTCCTGCAATGTATCAATATTGTATTGCAGCTCTCAATTTAATTCATGGTTTAATGCACCGTGCATCGAACGATTTGACGCAATCATTCCTACTTCAATCAGTTGTTTGTTAGTAATAGTAAAGCATTGATTCTCCATTAGAATCAATCCTTCATTGTAGATTTCATCGGTTATTTGGATGTCAGGATTATTCGTTTGAATGCGCAAGGGATGCAAGATATCTTCACATATTATGTCGTCTTTGTATTTGTTCCATAACTGAATTAGTTGTGAAAAAGAACATGTGGTGATGATAATTGCGAACAGCGTTCTTATTTGGAACGCATTTGATAAAACTACTGAATCCGCAAGTGTTAAATCCCAATGAGAATCGTTCTCGAGCAAACCCAATAGCTTACATGCTTCTTAATATGTTTAGCATTGGTGGTCATTCACAGTTTTCAAATGCGCAAATGATTTTGGTTCACGTACATTTACCAACAGCAGTCGCAAATAAAAACATTCGTCATTTCTAGGATGAACAGTATACATGGGACCTAGTGCATCAGTGGAAAACACCTGTGGCCAATCTAAAACAGGGGTTCCTTGTCACTATTAGATTTTTTTGCGAAATATTACATACTAGCTGCTGTGCCCGCGACTTCGTTCGCGTGGCGGATGTTACTTACTTCGCAATTCGATTTAATACTGAAAAATCGTTTTTAAAACCTTATAACGAACAGATATACCTACATTACAAACGAATTGTAAAATTAACGAACGAACCAAAACCTTTTCAAAGTAAATAAATAGTAAATAAAATATCTATGAAGACTGCGTCTAAACTTATACTGAAAGACATGAGCGAACGTCATTCTTTCAAGGAAAATCTTAACACCGCGATACTGAAAATGACGTCACAGGCACAATGCCATCTGTTGTCAAATTTGTAAGTTAAAATAAATGACATCGCTTATTTCATCATAACTGCAAGGACGCGCCTCCTCCCGTGACGGAGGAATACTTGGCCTACTAATACCACGCTGGCCAGTCGGATTGGTTGATAATATACGGATAGATTGGAAGATAATATTCACCGATAGTCCCTTAGTCGGTTTTACGCCACCCATGGGATGAGATGGGGAGGTGACATATTGTATTCTTACTCCGTCACCACACGGATAATCGCTAATTAATTATGAATGAATACCTACATTTGCACGCCACGTTATGGTGCGGCAGAATTACCTGCCTCGGTGGCGCGGCGGTCGCATTACATGGCTGGCGTGCATGAGGTCGCGGGTTCGATTCCCATGGAGGACAATTGTGATACACAAACTATTGTCCTTAGTCTGGATGTTCTTTGTGTCCGTTAAATTGATATTTTTAAAGGCTAGTGTGGGATTTGTCTTTTGTAAAAAAAATGCTGAAATAAATTATTGTACCTCACACCTTTTTACCATCTAGCAAAAAATATTTGACTAAACTTAGACTCGACTATATTATTATTATTATCTATAGATAAACTGCGTGCAGTATTTTTGAATTACTTAATAAAATAAACACAAACACTTTGAATAATAATTTAATGTTTTGTGATTGTATTTCTATATTTTATTGTCAGTTTTGTATTTTTTTATTGTTGACAAATAGCAATAATGTGTAAAATGATTTTATAAAGAAAAAACGTGTTACTTATTATGTTGTCTGTTATATTATACCCATATATTATTAATTATTAAATAGTTATATAAGTGTGTTATAATTGCAGTTATAATAAGATTGTGAGAAAAGGAATGTTATTTTAATTCAATTTAATATTTATGATTAAGTATAGGTATAGTTTAACTTTAAAAAATGAAGTTTGTACGCCAATATTAGCAATACAGGAAAAGACTATTTATTTTTGTCAGATGTTTTGTATCTGTGATTAACTAATAAAGGTTATTTGTATTTGTATTTATTTACATTAATAAAAACAGGTGGAGTCTGTTGCATACTTTTACGCTGACCAGTAACTACTACAGTTTAAACTAAATTAGTACTTACCAAAAGAATAATTTTACTTTAGATTAATAGCTTACTAATACAATTTATATTTAATTAAATTGTTTCAATTACGAAAAACACAAAAATATAACAATCAAGTAAACTTATAACTGATTTAATTTAATAAGACTTATAATTGATATTACACATACGATTCATGGTTAATTTTATTAACATTTAAAAGGAATAACTTATTAATAGCACTTAATAATAAAATAGTTATAGATTATTTAAAAACTCATTTATTTTACGATTACTACTGGTAACGCCATCTCGTGAACAAAAGAAACGAAATTTAAATTCATTCAACATTGAACAAAATCCATTTTTCATGACCCCTGATTTGTATTGGACTGTTCTAATAAAGAGATCTAGCGATATCTCGAGTAATACTTATCCGATTTTGATGAAACATACCTCAGTTTAAGCCTAATAAGAAAGGCTACAATACAATGCATTGGTCTTAAGATTATATTTTAATTCGTTTTAAAGATGTGCGGTAACAAACAGACAGACAGACAGATAGACATTAATTCTAAAAATTGTAAGTGTGTAGTGTTGTTGCTTTTTGACTTTTTTCTAGATTTTATAGATAATTTTTATCTGAATTTTCGAAAAGAACAGACATTTCGACCTCTACAGTTTTATTATAGTATAAAAGAAGATAGATAGATTACCTACTTTAAACTTAATACCTAAAAACTACGTATCTATGTATTTTAATATCTAAAGCGCGCTTATTCCAAAAAGAGTCAATATGAACCACGTCCGTTCGCATTAAGAGTCAATGTGAATGAAATTATATAGGCACCGGTTGGCCGTTTAGGACGTTAAACAAAAATCAACCGTACAGCCGTACTCATACCGGCGCGGCGACATTTGGAAATTTTCTTTCATCTATATCTTGTGTGTTTATCAACCGATTTCTATAATTTTTTTTTATGAATAAGATATTAAAGTGTACTTTTGAAATATGGGAGTTTGAAAAAGATATGTCTATGCATATTACAATATATTTATGTATTTAATACACTTTGAAGAAAACCCTAACGATTAAACACGTTATTGTGGCTAATATATAAAAGATAGATATATACTATTCAGGACTTTTTTGTACATCTTTTGAAGACCATTATTTTTGTAATACATATTTTTGGCGTATGATCAACGTATGCGATGATAAGAGCTAGAACGCGCTTTTTGTCAACTGACTTGCTTCAAATTTTTCGTCACTGCTCAGCTCCTATGTGTCTTAGCGTTATGTTATACAGCCTATAACCTGCCCGGGAGTATGGACTACAATCGTACCAAGTTTGGTTAAAATGCCTTCAGTAGTTTTTGACCCATGCGTGCACATACAGACAGACAGACAGACAGACAGACAGACAGACAGACAGACAGACAGACAAAAAATTTATTGATTGCATTTTTGGCATTAGTATCGATCACCATTCATCCTCCAATATTAATTTTGAACATATATTCAATGTACAGAATTGATCTCTCTACAGTTTTATTATAAGTATATAGATAACGAAGCCATCTGGTGGCGAAACGGAGTTCACCGGGTTTGTTAGCAAGAAATTAATTTTATCCATATTCTTTTAATATTCTCAGGCACCCGTTCATCCCAACTTAATTTTAGTAGCGACAGATATTATTGTAATAATATTTAAGTTATAATTGTACATGCACTCAACATATTTAACTGGTCAAATTGAATAAAAATTTGCACAATACACGTGATTGATTTGAATTTCAATGTTGATGGTTTCCAATTAAAGTGTAATGAAACGAAAAACTTATTTTTTACCTTTTTTTTGGAATTCACAGTGAACACAATACCAATAATATGAAATTAACTGAGCGGAGAAAAATGAGTAGCTGTCAAACAATGTATCACGCACCGGCGTTTGTAGTACATGCTATGTATCAGAGATGGCGCTGTATTATGTGTATGTAAAAAAAGATTTTCCCGCTTTTCCGTTGAAATTTTACCAATTTTTTTTGCTATAAACCTTGCAGAGCCCGAGACCTTTCCAACGAATGCAAAATCGTAGAAATCGAATCGTGAGTTCTGGAGTTATAGCGTCAGGAAGGAAAACCCGACTTATTTTTATATAGTAGATATAACTTTTCCGTGTAACAATCAAGTCAAAACAAAATTAGTGTGCTGAGTAAATGCGAAATAAGGAGAACTTGAGATAAAAAACTGGTTGTCCTTTATAACTAGAGACTTCCAGGCTAGATGACAAACTCTGTATTATTCAAATTATTTTTAATAATGGCTCGAGGAAATCATATTTATGTACCTACGTCGCGTTCGCCCAAAAAAACGGTTCTAGATAGAATCGAACCTGCTACCTCATGGATGGCAGTCATGTTCTCAAATTGGGCTTGCAACCTACAGTTTATTAATACATGTATTTTGTTTTGTACATTGTTTTATATTTTTTTAGCCCTAATTGGATTTAATATACGATGCCAATTTTTCTGGCGCAGCATAGTCGAACAGATACTAAACTTCTTGATTAATTAAAAACTCATTTGTCAAAATTGACAGCAGGCTGTCAAACGGATTCGAATATCAAATCTCAGTAAACGAATGACATAAGCCTATGTATAATTCGTGTAGACCCATAGAAATGTTGTCTATCCCGTTCAAATGGTATACAAAGGCAAGTCTCGATGCAGACACCGGCTTTGTTTGCACGCGTCGAGTCTTCAATGCTGTTTATACTGTGTATACAATGAGTGACGTACAAAGACAAGTAAAAATTGTTTTTCAGACGTAAATAAAGCCGTGATTGAAGGTGGTTCCTTGGTGGTTGGATACTTTTGGTAGTGTTGGTTTGAATGGAAAATATACACTATAGTGTATAGGTATATTCCATAATTATATGGAATGTTTTGTCAGTTTGTGTTTCGTAAAAGGCGACTAAGAGACTTGAATAATATAAATAATGACAAAATCTAAAAAAAACTTGCCACTAAACCCAATACCCAACTATTCAGGCTGGGATCGACAAGTACTTAGGATAAATTATAATTATGTATCTAAAAAAAATGACATACCTACTTAATAAATAAATTGTTCTAATCCGTTAGACTATTATGGTATTAGCAGGACAAGTTTTCCTTCTCACTCAAAGAACACTGAAGTCACAATAAGGCTTAGTGTCATTCGTTTTCAAAATATTTGGGATTCTACTAGTAGTATCACAGATATCTGAACAAATTTAAATTTTTTTTTTTTATTATTTAGATTTCTGAGAGTACTTAGTATTAAGAACTCAGTTATGACTTGGGAAGTTATGATCATTAGATCGTTTTAGTAATGTTCTTTGTAGTACTTCTGTACGTAATCAAACAAGTTTTTAGAATCAATCATAAAGGGACTATTACGAAGTCTTTGTCCATTGAGTACATTGACACGTGTCCCATCCCTACACGTGCTGTAGGCATTCAATGGTGAATGCGCAGTAAATTTGTGTCTTATTGCGTTTGTGTGTTGACGTATTTAGATTACATGGTGTAACTAAACAATCTCATGGCTGTTGGAAGAACTAAAGTTCGTACACATTGTTCCTACGTAAGCAAAAGCATATTTCTGAGAATACATTACATAGGAACACAAAAAAAAAACGCAGGTTTCTCATTCATTTCTTGTTTATCATTGTCTTTAGTCTAAATGTTCTTCGTGTCCGTTAATTTAATGTAACACATGACTTCCCCGCAACACGAGTCATGATCATGAGAGTGAGAAAAGTCATAAAAAACACGAACGTATAAAGTATGATTGTCTAAAGCCATATTTGACAGGAGTGATCATTTCGACGGGCCCCAAGAACAAAACCGTATCTGCAATATTATCGATTTCGAGTATGAGCGTTTGAAATTCTGTGTACGCATGATCATTTTTTACTAACGCAAATATAAACTTATTGCAAAAAATCTTGGCAAAAGCTATTGAAGTGGTTAATATCTTTATTATCATGTTTTTTTTTAAAGAGTTTATTTATTATTTCGAATAAAATGAATTCTTATAATACAATAAGATTTTGTTCTCTGCAACGATCTAGCACATATATTAATATACGACTTTGTTTTTCGGAATGATATAGTATATGTCTTAACATACGACTTTGTTTTAGGAAATTGATGTCTTGTTTTGGTGTCTTAAAATACATTATCTGTAATGATTTGATTCATAAAAAAATAATTTACTATAAAATAATTTTGTAGATATACAAAACATTTTTATCGAAGGTTGTTTGTTTATAAAGTAACATAACGGATTTTTTATTTTTTATTTTAAAAAAGACAACTCCCGCACTAGGGATCATGCCCTGTGTCGCGGGGACTTTTACAAACATCAATTAACGGACACATAGAATACCCAGACTCAGGACAATAATTTGTGGATCTCACAAATTATTGTCCTGCGTGGGGATCGAACCCACAACCTCATGCGCGGCAGCCGCTGGCTCTACCGGCGCGCCACCGAGGTCGTCACGGATGCCGTTATGTCCATCGTTATAGGACGGAACCCTTGGATAATAGCGTCTAGGGCTTACCACCTAGATGTAGGCTTAAGAAGGCCCCCTTACAACGTGTGTTCGGTCCTCTGCCTATTCAGTTTTGGTAGGAGTCTAAAAATGTCGTTTTGGACATTTGTGATAGTAGAGAGCTTACTGGAGTTCTCGGCTGTCCTAATCCTTTTAACAAGTTGTAGAGAGACTTAGCGGGAGTACCCCTTGCAGCTATATCAACGGTATATAAAGGAACTATGTAGCCATTTCTGGTTATCTCATTTGTCAAGTCAAAATATTTTTTGTCTTAATTGCGTGATCTTTAAGGATGTTTGTTGCTCACGGTACCGTGAGCTTATTAGGCACTACACGCTTTATGAAATTTGAGTAGAGGAATATGTCTGGTCTCAACGGCGACACGCAAATATTCTCCGGGATGTTGTGTGTCCACCAGTATTGTCCAATCGTCTGCCGAACTCAGGACAAATTAAATATTTTGCCTTTCAGCTCTAGCAATCGATAGACTGACTGCCTCACGTATAATTCATAGAGCTCTGTCAAGACGTTGCAGTAATGACTCCTAACCAAAATCACTTTGCAGCCTACCAATATTTGTCTAGTCGTGCCAATTTCTTTGCCACATTCCGTGCATTTTTTCCGTCGCTTTTTCAATCTTACAAGATTACTTTGATCGTTCAGAGTCAATTGAAAGGCGTTGAGGTAGAATTTAAGTAATGCTGCTAAACTGTCATAAATTAAAGTGCGCAACTTCAAAGCTAAAAGTATACAGCAGTCACCTAGAGTAGCCCATTCATTTTGCATTTCTAGGTTCATTGCGTGCACTCTGTAGCTATCATTCTCATCTTAGTTTATGAAAGATTTTGTGATTTCTTTGTCTGATTATCTGTCCGTGTTTCTAAAACCTGCTCTAATAGTTTGAGCGCCTATCATGAACCTTTTGTGAAATTGTAACCGTAACTCGAGTGCAGATGTATTTTTATCAGTTGGGATGGATTTTAGTGGTCGTATATCTAGTAAATCTAGACTTTTTACGTTATTTATCGGTTGTTGATCTATCTTTTCAATGTCATTTATGAAACTATTGAATATATCTTCTAGTACTAGAGAGCGATCTTTATCGTTTATCTTTCTACCAAGCAATTTAAAAGGCACGGTTTCTGATATTATTTAAACGTCTTCTCCGCTTATAATAAGCTCGGGGCCATATGAACCATATTATGTCGTATCCACTTTCATTCCATCAGTCTACATACAGAATTTATCATCCTTTCGAAGTAGTTCTTGGCACTGCTTTGGATTTCAAGTAAGTATCGCTAGGTCGCGTCGTCTGCGAATGCTAGAATGGATTCTGTATATTTATATTAGATATCCCCACCTTTTTTCATCTATTGTTAAGCTATCTATTAGTGGATAAAGCCCCTCCAAACATAAAACAACATCAATATTTTCAGCTACAGGTGGTAGCGGAGAAACGTTACTGTAATTTTGACAGCCAGTTTCTAACAGAAAGCAAAAAGAAAGGTAATGTCAAAGTGGAATTTATAGCTAAACGCTCATTGAAAAACAAGAAAATCATGCTAATTTACTAAAAAATACATTAAATCGAACACTTTTGTATTGAACAAACACGGATGATAAAATACTTTACAGAGAACGAAATCGCATCTTTACCTACGACATATTTTTTCCTTAAAAATTTCGTAAAACAAAATCGTATCAGCGCAACCGTTAAGTGACTTAGAATTCAGTTTTGTCGAACATAGACTTAAGGTGAATAAAAAATGAAAATAATTGATTAAAAATCAATATCTTTTTCTAAATAAAGTCTTATTGTATATTAAACTAATTATAAAACTAAAATTATTATGTTTCATGTAAATTAATTATAAATTTAAATATCTTGTCTTTAGATTTTTGTAGAACAATATAGTATATGCACAAACGATAATAAATAACGCACCTGATTTTGACGAGTACAAACACGTAAATGACGTTAAGTCGCTAAACACGCGGCCTGGGTTCCAAGGAACATGCTCCTACATGTATATACATGTTTGTTTGTGGAAGTATAATTTTTGATACGACAATGTTCGATTGGTTATTTCAATATGCAAGGGAATATAAAAAAAATAAAAACGGTGTCGTATAGTTTTTAGTGTGTAGAATACGATTATACAATAAAATACATTTCGTCTTATTTTTCCATAAGATTTTGTTCTTGGGGCCCGTCGATTTAAGCCCATTATTTAATTTTGTCATCACGTCAACCACAGATCACTAAAACACAATGTCAGTTAAAAATTTAATAAAATTCGTTCTTAATTCGAAATACGATTCCGACATAAAGCGACAAAAATATTTTCGTCGAACTCAATATTTACTGTAAAGTTAAAACGAATTCGCGACATTTATTGCCTGATGTACTCCGAGCTTGATGCGGATAAAACCGGATTATCGCCGAAATCAGACTTAATTTTACGCCAATTATGTCATTTTGACGAGTTCTGTTTCATTGACGTCTGTTTTGACGAAAGCGAGGCTGTAGAAGTAAAATTTTATTTACTGTTCTTTGTTTCTGAGAAATTCGCGGAAAATTATTTAAGTTTGAGTGATAAAAATGAAATTTGTTGTGTAAGACGGGTATGTTGCTGAGCAAGGTTACGATCTAGTTAGGACGGCGGAAAGCCGATGGATAAGGGAGGCACAGGACCGCACAAGGTAGCAATACTTGTCGGAGGCCTATGTCCAGCAGTAGACGTCGATTGGCCTATATGCTGATGATGATAAAGGTTACGAAGGAGATCAACTAAAAATATTCACCAATAATAGTTACTAAGTATTCAAAGAAACACCAAGAACAAACCCAACAGAAATATTCATTCGCATTAAGGTTTTCACTAAAACGGTGATCGGACATTAGAACTACCTTCTGTCGTCTCTGCCTACCCAGGATGAGGCGTGAGTTTATGTATGTATGATCGAACACACAACCTTTGTAAAGCAGGCAGGAGAAAGTAAATTTGATTTATTCTTATTTACATAATCACTATCTCCAAGATCCATGACACGGGAAACTATTTTTATCGGGAAATAACTACACGGATAGGATACATGTGAATAAGCGAGGTGTGTAAATAAGATTGTGTACGTCACATAATAGTAAAATATACGATATGAGAATGTATGAATCATTATTTACTATTTTTGTATTAATAAATAAAATAATAAAAGGATGAATAATAAATGGTACATGTGGAATGTTGATTCGGCGATCATTGTTCCGATAGTACTTTTGGTTAATGGACTTATCCCAAAGAGTCTCTATCAACATCTAAGGAGTCTCGACCTTGGCAGTTGGATCATAGGTCTGATGCAGAAGGCAGTACTGCTTGACACGGCACGTATTGTGAGAAGGTTCCTATCTTTGGATCCCTAACCACCAGGAGCTTGGTCCCTGTACCCGATGCTGGTGGGTCTACCTTTTTTATATTTTTAAATGTCTTTATTTTTATATTTATATTTAAAAATGTAAATAAAAATAATAAATATTTATGTTTATTTCTTTAAATCTATACAAATAAGTTGCCAGGATTTCCCAGAAAGTAATCAGAAGATATTTGTGGAAAATCCTGCTCCTCCTACATAGACATGTTAAAACGATTTACAACAGGTACTAAGTTACAACATCAATTTAAACGTTACAATTAAAATATAGAAAAGTGAAGTAACTTAAGATGTAATTAGCAAGTGTGTGTAAAAAAATCATTGCTGCATTTTCCATTGTCGCCTAAAAATTGACGGTAATTTTATTTAATTATAATTATGTATTACATAATTGACGTATTATGGACAAATGAGCGTATTATGGACAAAACGAAACCTTGAGGCTAGCGACTATTTTCCATTTGCTTAAATATTAAGCCATACATTGATTGACTGGCAATAAACTTGCAAAACAAAACCGTATCACAAATATTTTGAAAAATAAATAAAGTAGAAAATTGTATAGGTAGTTAAAAGCTCAACCTAATCATCATAACGTCCAGGCAAATTCTCTCAATATTTTAATTAATTCAATCCCAAAATGACACTACGTAGATGGCCTCCTGACAGGTACTCGTATTATATTATGTTGGACGGTGGACCTTACCTTCCAACATAAAACACAACAGCTGTTCACGGGTGTACCTTCACATAACAATCAACTACAGGAGCGCCGCCATTCATCAAAGCTATGATGCACTGCAGATGTGTACTGTCGCACATAATTATATGGTAAGGTACTACAATATTACCCTAGACAGGTGACCCTAGATATACCCGTATATTGAACCGTACCTTACAACATAAAACACAACTGTTCACGAGTGTACCTTCACATAACAATCAACTGCAGGTGCGCCGCCGTTCATCAATGGTTTGATGTACTGCAGATGGGTACTGTCGCACACAATTATTATATAGAGAGGTGCAGCTACGCAGCTACTACAAGTAGTCAATTATAGTTTAAGCTATCTTCGATGATTATAACGTGCATGAGACGTAGTACGAAATCTTCATCATAACAGCCCATCAATGTCCCACTTCAGGGACGGGCCTTCTCCCGTGACGGAGGGATATTTGGCCTACTAATACCACGCTGGCCAGACGGATTGGTACGGGGTTTAATTTCAAGTTTTCCTTCTTTTTATTTTGTTAAGATGTTAGTCCCTGAGTCGGTTTTTACGACACCTGTGGGATGAGATGGGGTGGAGACATATTGTATTCTTACTCCGTCACCACACGGAGAACGAAACCTTATTCAGGAAAATTATTTGATCGATCAACAAACTATCGCCCAGAACATGAATGTTATTTGGGTACGTGAAATGTACGTTTCTATATAACGATATAATATAAAACGACACTAATACGGTCAGCAGTAAATGTATCTACCATAGCTCTGACAAAAAATAGAGATGTCCAAACTTATCCTTTATTTGTATACGTTATTGTATTGTGACAAAAAATATTATGTGAAGTGAGGTACCTGTGAGTACGTCACGCGTTCATTGTTACTTACAACTTACAACGAGATGTACAGTCACGAGCAATAATATGTACACATTGTCAAATTTTCTAAACCATCTGCACGTTTATCTAGACATTAGAATAATAAAATTATTTCATAATTTCGAAGAGGTTTCGTACAGTTTTGAACTAATCTTCGAATATTCAATTTTGGATTAGCAGAACTTTAGATAAATGTTTTACAAAATGTGAAAATGTGTACATATTATTGCTCGTGACTGTACAGTGTTGTTGAAGTATCATTCACCAGATCATTATACTCGAGTTTTACTATTTTGATTTTATTTTTTATTTTTACAAGCAAATATGAAAAGCATGTAAAAACACCTGCTACAAAATACTACTTGTATTTTTTTACCTATAAGCTTAGGTATAAATAGAAAAATCCGAAAAAGAGAAAGACAATGGAAAAAATTTATACTCGAGGCGGGAATTGAACCCGCGTCTCTGGAATATACTACTTGTTACAAAAATATTAAAAAGTAGGTATATAAAAGGTAGATCAACCTGCATCAGATACGAGTGGAGGTTAGGGCTCCAGAAAAAAGAAACTCCTCACAATTAAGTGTCGTTTCAAGCAATGCTGCCTTCAGCGTCAGTGTTAAATATTAATTTATATTAATTAATTTGACAATTAAAAAACAAAAAAAATAGTTTTTTTAATCTGCATGTCAATTCTCGTACCTAAAATTCGGTTAAGTTAACTTTTAGTTATCATGTTTTTGCTATTGGAATTGTAATTTTTTGTGGTCGTGTTAAAGTTTTATTTAGAGTGTGACATTTTGACAACTAAAAGTTAACTTAACCGAATTTAAGGTACGAGAATTGACATGCTGTTTTACGTTTTATTATAATTTGCTAAATGCAATTGTGATGTATTTAGGTAACAATCATACGTATTGTCACACAATCATTTCTGATTTTATTCAAAGCTGTATTGATTACAATGACAATGTACAATCATGTACACAATTGTCAAGTAATTTTATTGATTTTAGTGCTTTTGTCTATTGAAACAGATATACCAATTAATGTGGTACTGTGAGCTCTTTTGTCATTATTAATTAATACAGTTATTAATTACCAATCGGTTTTAAATAACCTATTGTATTCTGTTTTCTTAATTATTACCGTGTATTTGCAATAGTCTTATGCAACTATCTAAAAGGCGGTTATTTGGTTGTTGGGTCCGAGGTAGTGAGTTCGATTTTCAAGCAGCATTATAGTAACATTACTATACGACCAATTTAGAGGAGAGCATTAATAAAAGATGATGATTTGGCATGCTCCCATTGTTTTTTTATATGAATAAAAAATAATTGGGTACATTGATCATAATTATATAATGAGTAGAAATATAGGTTAATTCACAATTTATATTGCGGCGCATATGCATTTGCGTTAGCTACTCTGTCTATTGTATTTATATCTAGTGAAAACCTTTGCTTAGCTCAGTGAAACTAAATAATATGTTATACATAAAATAAATATTAACTTCTTTAGACTAGAAAATTGTTAAGAACAAAAAAACTATTGCGCAATATAAATAGAACATAACTTTTATCTGCAATCATTTGTCTTAGCAATAAACAATGAAAACTTAGAGTATCAAAGTTGTTCACTCAAGGGAATCAAACAACCCGAGCAGTTGTTTTGTACTTCTTAAACTTTGTATTAAGTATTTTTACAACACAATGTCGTAACTTACGGGTGTTGTAAATAGATTTTTAAGTACAAGTTTAAGTTTATATAAACTGCCGCCTTTTTACATTCTTTAGTTTATAATAGGTCGGGGAAAAAGTCTTTTCGCATAACGTAGGTATAAACTTATTATAAAATTTCTTTGACTGTACTACTTGTGTCTGGCTGGTTTTGGTAACATTAAAAAGGTTACATTATAAAGAAAAGAAAAAAATAAAAAAAAGTTGTTTCCCGCTATTTTTAATTTGTTTTTCTCTCCGTAAAAATGAGTGAATCTAATGAAGAAATTCGATAGGTACATTTTAAAATTTTATTATAAAAAGGCAAAAATGCAACTCAAGCAGTGAAAAAAATTTGTGATGTTTATGGACCTGATGCAGTGTCAGTAAGAGTAGCACAAATTTGGTTCAAACGTTTTCAGTCCGAAAATTTTGATGTTAAAGATGCACCTCGCTCTGGTCGCCCTGTTACGAATAAAATGGACGCCATTTTTGAAAGAGTGGAGCAAGATCGGCATATTAGTAGTTACGATGTAGCTGAAGAACTAGGAATTGACCACAAAACAGTTTTGACCCATTTGAAGAAAGCTGGTTATACAAAAAAGCTCGATATTTGGGTGCCACACGAGCTCACTCAAAGAAACTTAATGAACCGTGTACCTACTCATTTGCGATTCATTATTGAGACGTAATGAAACCGAGCCGTTTTTGAAGAGATTGATAACTGGCGATGAAAAGTGGATCACGTACGACAAGAACGTGCGAAAAAGGTCGTGGTCGAAAGTTGGCCAGGCTTCACAGACTGTGGCCAAACCTGGCCTAACACGAAATAAGGTGATTTCTGTGTGTATGGTGGGATTGGAAGGGCATTGTTCATTATGAGCTTTTACCGCTGATGTTAATGCCAGCAACTGATGAGATTAAAGGAAGTCGAGAGAAAACGGCCGGAATTGATCAACAGGAAGGGTGTGGTCTTTCATCACGATAACGCTAGACTACACACCAGTGGCGAAGGGTGGATTTTTATAAAAGGGAAGCCGAAGATTCCGTGGACTTTTGTTCTACTTTATATTACTATTATTCTGTAGTTCATAGGTATTCGTGAGAAAATGTTTCGATTTTACCTAGTTGTCCCGAACTCATAAACTTAAAATACGAAAATGTTTCTCTGTTTGGAAGACTTCTTTGATCAATTAGATTAATTGTTTATATTGCTATATCCTAAATGATTCTACATACCTACTTACTTACTTTTAGAATCTGAGAATACTGTCTGTAAGCCACTTACTTATACGTATCGAAATGAGATAATTGTATTAAAATGTTTCGTAAATCCACAGCGCCGGCGTTTCTTATATTTATAATTCAATTTCGAGAATGATGTTTTATCGCACATCACATAATAGGATAGTCAATATAATATAACACTATTAACCTGTCCCTTATAACAACAAACTATTAAATTTGCTGAAAACAATACAAACAAGTACTTACAAAAATATTCCATAGGATCCCAACGCACTACGACAAAAATAAAGTCAACCAATGCACAACACATAATACACAATCATAAATAATTAAACATACAAATTTTACTACTTTAAACAAGAAAGCGAATTTTATAACCTATTTGCAGAAAATAAATACAAATATCTGTTTTTTCTTCAAATGGTCCTATCGTTTACCGATGATTCTGCCAAAGTCAAGACGCAAGCCGTATAAAAATATAAAAACAAATAAATATAATTAAAAACTAAAAATTCAGAAGAAAGGCTGATTTCTATCAGATTTAAATAATTGATAAAAACAAAGGAATGTCAATGGCAAATTAAGTACTTAACGTGAAATGAAATGAAACTTCGTTACAATTGGTCGGTCCACTGGTTGCAATAGTGCTTTCTCGCTCTCGCAATGTTGTAGTTGTATCTTTTATCCTTGTCATAAGCCGATGGCCACCGGCTTATATGGTACCTTAGATCGACGAATACAAAGTGTCACGTGACCGTACGATTTCCGTACAGTCTGTTGTACTGGATTCCTAATTTCGCGACCGGCTTACTGCGCTCCGCGCATGCGCGCTTTAAGTACTCTCTGACTGAACCATAACAAGTTGTTAGTTGACAACCTTTAATTACAAGATGGCGTTATGAGTACGTAAATAATTATATTGAAAATTATTATTACTGTAATTATTATTGCGATTTACGTAAGAGAATACTTTTTTGTTTTATATTATTTTGTATTGAGTGGATGTTGCGTCATTGATTTATAATTGATTAATAGACAATGCTAAGCGGTTTTTGCAAAGGTAAGCCGGTAGGAATCGAGTTATATGGACACTTCGCCACTACTACACACATCTTTAGCCACTCAGCAAAAATTAAGAGAGTTCGACTGGGAGGTCCTAGTGCATCCACCATATAGCCCAGACCTTGCGCCTTCAGATTTTCACCTGTTTCGGTCTCTTCAGAATTCTTTAGGTTCTGTAAGGTTGACCTCAAGAGAGGACTGCCAAAACTATTTGTCCTGCTTTTTTCATCAGAAGTCCCAAAGTTTCTACAGTAACGGGATAATGTCTCTGCCCACAAAATGGCAGAAAGTTGTTCAACAAAACGGTACATATATACCTATTGTAAATAAATGTAAATAAACTTTGAAAAAAAATGTCTTGACTTTTCATACAAAAATACGAAAAGACTTTTTCCCCAACCTAATATTTACTTCATAAATAATAATAATAACAAATAAATACCTAAATATTCACGGACATCTCTACACAGCGCCATCTGTTCCCATAGTAAGCTAGGCTTAACCTGCTTGTATTATGGGTAACAGAAGAACAACGGATATTTGTATTTATATTTATTTTTTAGTAAATACATACAATTATTATACATAGAAACACTTAGACCAATGCAAATAATCATGTTCATGCACACAAATATTAGCATTGAGCAGGAATCGTACCCGAGACCTCTGCGTAGCAGTCATGTTATGTAACGACTACGCCACAGAGTTCGTCAAGTAAATGATAAGATATTACTAGGGATAAAGTCATGTTTATAAAAAGATGTAGCCATAATGTATGAGAGAGGTTACATATTTTTATATGACTTGCTCAGGAATTGAGCTGGCGACCAGTGTTGCAGACATTGTAGCAGACAGATAAATTAAGTAACTTGGTATGTAGACCACGTAACCTTTTCGTAATAATCAACAAACCGGCCAAAATCCTCGAATGATAGACAAAAGCCTCTTCCAAATGTTTTCAGTAGACACGATATGTGCTTCCCATAACCATCGGCCCATCGGCCTACCGTCACCTTTTCTAGAGTTTATTAGTATCAGTCCGACCTTCGCGTGAGAAATCTTTCGATCCGAGGTTGCCTTTTCAGCGTGTTAAGTTTATTAACGTAGTGTAGGACGCCCACCCAGCTAGGTGGACCGACGACCTCATAAAGATCTCTGGGTCGGACTGGATGAGGAAGGCGCAGGACCGTGTTCTGTGGCGCGTGTTGGGAGAGGCATATGTCTAGCAGTAAACTGCAATAAGCTAGTTGATTGATTGAAGCTTATTAACATTTAAATGAGCAATCCTAAAGTGCTGTGCCGGTTATTTTGATTCTCCTTTAAACCTTCTCGTTTCTAATACAATTAAGTAGAGTAACCCAGCATAGCTAACATATTAACCCGTTTACCTAAATCATATAACACAAGTCTCGTACAATTAAACTGGTAGTTATGTACTAAGCACAGTACATATTCCTCGGCTATAGGACAGTTCACTATAATATCGGTCTGTTGGACTGTTACAGTTGTACGTATCACGTAACGTTCTGCTTAGTTTCCTCTAGTGATGTGACTTTATCGATATTTTGAAATGTTGTCGATGTTTGTTTAACAGTTTCGAAGTTGTAGATTCTTATCCCAATTCATGAATTATTGTTGTGAGCCTATTGTTTTAATCTAGGTTGTGTCCATTAAACTTAGAAATATCTTTAAAAGTCCAGTGAAAATGATGACTACCGTGGAGTTTTAATAAACATTTTTTTAATATCCTAAAATATTTTACTATTACAAGAAGAAAATTGAATTCATATTTCCATTTTAAATACCCTATTGAACAAAGGATATACCTACACATAAATATAACATTAACATATTACTTAAGGACTAAAGACAACATTACGTCATAATTATATTTTTTCAAATTAACAAAAGAGGCCAGCTATGTAATTACTTTGAGTTACAAGTTAACAAATAACTATTAATTTTTCCCTGACAAAAGCAAATAAATATATATTATACGAATTTTAAATTTTAAAATAAAATATTTAATCGATTTTAATACAACACTATGAAAGCATATTGACTGTCTGTTTGATCACCCATCGTGAGGTGGATACAATATCGATAAATGAGGTACAGCTTTGCGTAGCTATGTCCACAGTTCATGCTATTGTGTCTTTGTAGAACATCCTTAAACTACTCAACATCAACCCTATTACATTAACATAGAGTTTAAATTCGCACCCATCAGCTACCATCATCAATGCTTCGATGGAGAACAATACCAACTTACAATTCCAGTTAATACCGTTTTTATTTACATGTATTAAGGTTCATTTTGGTTTGATTTTGATGATCTGATGTCTACGGCAGCTCGACTCGGCTCCTGCGTTTCGAGTGTGTCAACAGACTTCTGGTTAAGAGTACTTTGAAATCTTTGTTAAAGTATCCGTATCAGATGTATTACAAAATGGCGGTTCGTTGTCTAAATACTTGCTAGTTTGTCTTTCTTAGAAGTTGGTGAATGGAGACACTCTTCACAAAGCGAACCACATATCACACACACAGACGGGTAGAGGGATCGGAAGGAGCGGAGCAAACTTGGGGTCAGCCTAAGAATACACATACACACAAAAACAGATGGTCAGAGAGGGCCGTAAAGAGCAGTGCAAATACAGAGGCACAAAACTTAGGGGAGGTCTATGTCTAACAGTGGACCATTCGTGGCTAAGAGGGAGGGAGAGAGGTAAAATAATTGAAGATATTATTTTTTATATTTGACGACCTCTGAGGCGCAGTCGGTATATTACATGGCGCTACCCAGAGCTCTCGGGATCGATTCCCGCTCAATGCAAATCTTTGTGTGCATGAACAAGGTCGTTTGCATTGGTCTGAGTGTTTTCTATGTATAATATGCATGTATTTACAAAAAAAATGTATTTAAGTATGTCTATCCGTTGCCTAGTACCCATAGTACAAGCTCTGCTTAGTTTGGGACTAGATGGCGTTGTGTGAAAGTGTGAGGAATATTTATTATTTATTAATTATTATTTGTAACATTTTTACACATAATATAAATAATAATATATGATTTCATTCATGACAACAGATACTAAAGTGTTAAAACTTATGAGTTGATGTTCAACACTCACAAGTCCTCTGTTGGCTATAGTATGTTCTGTAAGTTAACGTGCACTAAGTAGTATTGACTGTAGTACCTTAATATTATTACAGCAGTATAACCACCTACTTTACAAACAAAGCCTTTATTTATTTAATACAAAAAAACTTACGATTCTAGCTTGTTTTATTTTTGGATGCGGGTTTTTGAACAATGTTTGAGTTTTTTGAATAGTTGAGTTTTCTACCTACGTGTGTTATAATTATAACTCTGTGGTTGTTATCTTCTTTAAAATACTAACCCCCGGTTTCTGAATGACTGATCAAGTCAAAATCAACTAATTAAGTGTCAAAACTATATTTTTCAGGAACTAAACTGACAGTTTTGACACTTAATTAGTTGATTTTGACTTGATCAGGCATTCAGAAACCGCGGGTTAGTTTCAGATTCTATCTTTATAATCGTAACAAACCTTTTGGAGGTTGTTTGTGTCGTCTTTAGCCCAGATGGACAGGTGTAGTAGGAGTTCTGACAAGATGGAAATAGGTTTACCGACTAAAATATGTCCTTCTTTTACCCATCATTTTCATCTAATTTTGTTACTGGAGATTGTCATAGGCTATGTATTACATAATGAACCGACAAAGATTGTCTAAAACAACTAAATAATAGTTAAAAATAGATTTGATGAACAATGAACGAACACTATTAAATCTTGTCCCGAACATAATACCGTCGAAATGAAACGCACAAAAATGAAAACTTAATATTTCATTACTACTATAACTAACTATACTTGGTTTTATTTAAATAAGCCTGAGAATATTAGCATGGCGTCCAAATTCTTTCAATAACTTATAATATAAAATTACTAGACTGTAAAATACTTTGATGAATTTGAAAAGGCTTCATAGTTCAGTCTCATTATAATCTGACAGTAATTTCTTCATTAAGCTTATAGTATTTAAGAGTAACAATGGAATGTCAGACAAAGTATAATGTATTGCAGATAGGTGAATAGATCACTTTAAGGGTCCTTTCACACAGACCGGCTCGGAGAGGAGAGCAGCTTCTTATCAAGTTGAAAACAGAGATTTTAGTATTTGTAGTACTTAAGGTTTATTTTTGCATCTGCAATGCTTATGTCATTAAGAAATACTCGAAGGCTCTTGGTGTGAAATAATATGGCTCGCGCAGTCGGTCGGCTCCGACCGCATACTCGAAAAAGCCGCAGCCGGTCTATGTGAAATTGTTGTCGGCTACGCTCCAAGCGTCTACGGTCCGTTCTGTGTAAAAAGAAAAATGCGTGCCAATGCTCTCCGAGCCGGTCTGTGTGAAAGGACCCTAAAAGGTAACCTTATAGTTTTACCTTGCAAGTGCCTTAAGATTGAAATAAAATAAAAATATTTCAGCCTTGTAATAGAACCTAAAGAATAAACTGCCTTGGTGTGATGGTACATTTGCCATTCCCACGAACTACGTTGAGCAATTGTTTACGTGATCCACAAATAGTAGTCCTGATCTTAGACAATACGTCTCCTAAATTTATCCCCCCAGTTCAAGAGATTTTTTCAAAATAAGTTGTTAAGATCCATCCAATTTCATGTTGCGGCACGTAACTGGATTTAGATATCAACAGGTAAAACACCTGCCAGTATTGGTAAAGCCTTCTTGCAAACCATTTCAAAAGCCATAAAACAATAATAAAACGCTAACTAATAGGCGATGTAAAAGCCTATAAAAATAAATTTAAAAAATAAACGCTAACTTTGGTTTTTCCTTGGTTCTGCCATATATCTTCCTACGTAGTAGGAGAGTTTCCTATGAACTTAGTCCTTTGGAATGACATGTTCCGAGCCTCATATCTCTTGCATGCTTTTTGATTGTAATTACTTACATTTCCGAGATTACTTTTGATTATCTATGAAAAACCAAATAAACCACAGGTTTACAGTGAAATTCAGCGCTCTGTTATTTTCCATTCCATTGTTCTTGTGAATAAATACTTTCTGAATTTCTTTAAATATCTGTTTATTTTAAACTAGCTTTTGCCCGCGGCTTCGCTCGCGTTAAATTCGGGGTAGCACTTTTCCCTTTTTCCAGGACACAGAAGAAAAAAAAGTAGCCTATGTTACTCTCCATCCAATCAACACTTACTATCTCCACTTAAAAAATCACGTCATTTCGTCGCTCCGTTTTGCTGTGAAAGAAAGACAAACAGACACACTTTCCCATTTACAATATTAGTATGGATTTACGCACTAAAGACGCACCTTCCTGTGTTGCGTAGATTTTTACTGTAATCAATTATCGTACTAATAAAAGATACAGGTTGAAGCCAATTGCTTGTGAGGTCCAAACCTTCGACATGGGTAAGTTAAGGCGCTGTGCAATTGCTTATAATAGTCAAAATCTAGACCAATGCATAAAAGCCGATTACCATTGATGGCGATCAAACATACTCTGCATCATGACAAAAACATATTCTTACAAGAGAACGTGCAACAAACATCGGAACAACTAACCACATTTACATACCCATTAAACCCTCTTCAAGTGTCACATTAACAACCAACAAATATATCGAAATAAAGTATTAAAAAAAAAGACAAACGCACTCCCACAAAGCCCTGTAATTTCATTAGAAAAAAAGGGTTTTCCGTGAAATATTTCGGGCATAATTTTTCAGTTCAAACAATGATGGAACCCTGCGGTCGGGTAGCATCCCTTTGAGTTAAGAGAATGAAATATGAAGGAACGTTGCGATAGTTTTCCCTTGCTTTGATTGGTCGGTGTATCAACTCATCCATTAAGCCCGATTTACACATCGACAAGTACAGTAGCGAGTTCAAGTCAACTTAATCAACAACTTACTACTTAACTCGCTACTGTACATGTCGATGTGTAAATCGGGCTTTAGGTATCGTCAAAGTGGATTAAAGGAAAGTTCGCAGAATATAGCTTTGATGATCTCTATGGCGTACATTGTCTGGGGTTCAAATTCTAAATGCAAATCTTTTTGTTCATGAACATTCATCATAACAGCCCATTAATTTCCCACTGCAGGGCCAGGCCTTCTCCCGTGAAGGAGAGATACTTGGCATACTAATACCACTCTGGCCAGACGGATTGGTATAGGGTTTAATTTCAAGTTTTCCTTCTTTTTACTTCGTAAAGATAATTATTATTTACGGTTAGTCCCTTAGTCGGTTTTTCGACACTTATGGTATGAGATGGGGTGGTGATATATTGTATTCTTACTCCATCACCACACGGACAATGAACAGAAGGTTATTACTTATTATTTCCATTGGTCTAGTTCTTTTCTGTGTACAAAATGTATGTTTTTTTTTAATAAAAAAAATTTATTTATTAAAAGCTCTGCTTTGTTTGGGGCTGGTGGCATTGTATGAATATTTGAAGAATCTTTTAAGCAATTATAATTTAAAAAAAAAATTGACTTAAATCCTTTACAAATGGTTATGTCTTGCCAGTATGGTATAAGAAAATCAAGTTGCTCCGTGTCACTGAAGAAAACCCATCTGTATAGTCGGGCATTAATGGGTTGGCATGATGAATTGGTTGGTGCACTGGGCGTAATGAATTACGTGCATTTGAACGTTAACCCCATTTACTTAGCCTAGTTCAGAAAGGGCTGTATGTTAGAAATCTATGCTGCTACGTTCATATTAGTATATTTGGGTAACTGAGATGGGATAACAAAATTAGAAGGGACGTATCGAATAAGATTGTGGGTTTAGGATTACAATGTGGTGCCTTGTAATAATTGTGTACCTTTCCATAATTTGTTGTTAGGTATTGTAATATTTATTGGAATATAACAGTAGGTATCTGCACTGCTAAGCAGAAACGAAGGTCTTTTGATGAAGCTGCGCTGTTTTGCCTGTAGGTTCTTTTTATTCTTTTAAAACTATCTCACAATTAATAAATAAATAAATAATCCTCACACATTCACATAGCGTCACCTAGTCAAGTAAGTATGTTTACATACCTACTTAAATACTTTTTTTTTGGTAAATACATACCTACATATTAGACATAGAAAACAACTATGCTATACCTGTAGCGAGAGTGGTAGATATAGCCATGTTTTGCAGGAATATTTACAGAAAAAGCTGTAGTGGCTTTTATGAAGTCATTCCGACTCAGGAAAATAATTTGTTTTTGACTATTAGAAAGAGCTACACTACGCTAAGCAGTAAAATTTTACTGTATGTAACTTCTACCTCTTTTTGTACAAACACAACTACAAATAAATTGGGTTATGGTTTATGGTAGAGGTAGAAAGTAGTGGTCATCTTCTGGCTTATATGATCCATCCATATCAGCCTATGGACGTCCACTGCCGGACATAGGCCTCCTCCAAAAGTTTCCACTCTGCGCGGTCTTGTGCCTTCCTCATCCATCGGCTTCCCGCCGTCCTAACCAGGTCGTCGGTCCACCGTGTGAGGGGTCTTCCCACCCTGCTCCTTCCGGTGATATGATGCTGATGATGATATTGATAGACGTCAGCCAAGAAAATATCTATAACTACGTCACCTGTCTACTGGCACCCACAACTAATTTAAGCTTCGAAACTTCTCCTCAATTTGTATTAAGTTATTAAACTGTAAGACGAACGGCACTTAAAATTAAATGGAGTGTTAAGTTCTAACATTTATCATGCACTCAGGGTTAGACAGGAAGGGTTAACAAATGACCCGCACCAATCTGGCTTAAGAGCACCCTTTTCGACCTTGAATTTAGATTTTTATTGAGTACGACTGTTGAGGGAGTATGAAAGAGTTGATTTATAAAGTGTTGATGGAATAGTCTTGATATTTTCGTAGGGAAGTTAAGTTAAGGTATTTGATTATAAGTTGTATAGCGTCGGTGGCGTAGTAGTTGCGTGCGGCTACCATGCATCGTGGTTTCTAATCTAAGGGGAGTAGCGCCGAAAGCTGAAATACAGGTTTCCACCTAGTTCGGCAACGGATGCTGTTTTTCAATTGTATAGATCATTTTCTCTAGCCTATGTATAAAAACACCTTGTAAACCAATTTACTGAAATAAAAATAAAATAAATAATCACTTGTAAGATAATTATGTAATACTTTGAGTCCTATAATTAAATTATTTTCAAATTATATAGCGTTAGTACTTTTTCCACCTAGAATCCAGGGAACCCCTCGCTAGCTAAGGAAACTGAACATGAGTACCATCACAAATAAGTCTGTGCGTATAATTTTAATGATTAGAAGCACTTGTGATGTGTGATTGTCTTGCAGAGACAAAGTTCCAGGAAGATAGACAACTTGATTAAAATGATAATCGTCATTCAGATGTAAACATACGTAGCTTTTAATTTTATGCCAAAAAAACTTTTTATAAAAATGAATGGACATAAAAAGTAAACATAAACACATTTATATTAGCGTAACAGGTATTTAAAAGGTAGAAAGATAAACGTAATAATTTTAACGTTAATGCATACATATTACGAAGGTTTTATATGATGCCACGTAGCTGAGAAGCGAGCAAAAAATATTGCGTTCAGTCGTCCCCGGCACTGTGCACGTCATGACATGTGTTTACCATTTTTTTTACTCTGAAAATGTAGGGTGATGTTTTTACACAATGTTACTTAAAAAGGGCAGCAAGTTGAATAATTATTTTTTAAATATTTTTTTAAATTATTTAATTTTTTGTATGAAAATAGTCAATGATTAGATAAGATGACATTCGAATTAAGAATTTTAATTTCAGCTTCATTAGGTATCTAGTTTTTATTTCCTAAAAAACATACATACTTAAACATATTTTATATTAACCTCTCAGCTGGCAAAACAAAATGGCGGAAAATAGCACATCTGAAAATTACGAACTAATATGGTTAAAGAGACAAGGACTTGGGTAGTCTAATGATAAATGGCGTCGGAGGTATATATTCTCCATTCATATAGCTTCGAAAATTCTATTTCAAATTTTAAACTTTTTGCTTTATTTTCTATTCTGCAAAGTTTTTAGTTAGGTATACCTAAGATATAATATACAATAACTTATACTGTTAATTAAATTCTATTTCAAATTTTAAACTGTTTACTTTATTTACTTTTCTGGAAAGTTTCTAGTTAGGTATAATTATAAGATTTATAGAATAATTTATAATGTTATTTAAAGTTGTACTCTCCATCCTGTCAGTCTGTATGTCACACATTTATGTGTCATTTGAAAGGGGCTCATATCCTGAGCGGTAGGTGTCGTCTCATTCCGTTACGAAATGAGACGGTGATAAGAGATGTTATTACTTTTAAACGTTTCTCTTATTATTATTGGACGACGAATCCCTTTGGGATTTCATTTTGGAAGTTTTTATTTGAGGAAAATAGACCTTTGTTGAAGAAAAGTCAGTTTTTGTAAATTTTATTTGTTTTATTTTGACAAATATATAATGTAACATATTTCTTGTGTCCAAGTCTAATTTATATTATGTCACAAAAATAACTTAACAAATGACAATCATTTGTACAATTATTACGCTAGAGTAAAAAGAGTTAGTAAGCTTATTAGTTATGCCACATTTAAAAGGAATATGCTTTAATCTTGTAACAGTACTTACTTTTTCTTTTATTAAAAATGTTTGAAAAAAAATTGATAAATAAACAACCGCATCTTTAAGTAGAGTTAACAAAGAAAAGTAAACTTTTAAGATTTTGTGAAAAAAAACGGTTTGTTTAATAATATAAAGAGTATTATTTCGAATCAGACAAGCATGACGTCATATATTTATAAAGGTCACGTTATTAAAAACAGTACAATTGACTGTAACACGAGCTCTACCAGTTCTTTACATAGCAAATCTCGGCTCCAATGTAGATGCAAATCTTACTTGACATAAAGTATGGATATGGATGCAATGCCACTTTTTTTCTAAAACCATAACAGCTTTACAGTTGAAAATTGGTAAGTCGATTATATTCTGTGAACAGATTCACATTCGGAATATCTAATTGAAAAAAAAGCAATATCGGGTTTTCATATTTAGAACTGAAACTTAAAATTCCTTTTTTGATCAAACCCCTACGTGCGGTTTCTTTATGGATAGGTCTATAAAATGATATTATGGTTTCTAATAATAATTTTTTTTTCTCTCCTTGGGAATGTTTTACTACAAAAAAACTATTAAAATCTTTTCAAAAATTATGTTTTATTTTATTCTCACGTCATTTTCACAATTTTATGTTGTCAAAATACAGTAGTTAATAAATCACAAACTTATTTAATATACCTACTAAGGGTGGTATAATTTTCAAATTTATTACATTATTATCATAACCCTCTTTCCAAATATTTCGAAAGGGTGAAATATGTTTTCTTTGGAAAATTTTACAGTAGCGTAATACTTAGCCGAGAGTTTTAGTTTCTAAAAAAGGAAAAAAAAAGAATAATTTTAGTAACATACAATAATTCTTTTTTTTTGGCTTGAACCTAGATCTCTTTGTGTCTGTTAATTTCATAAATTTAAAAGACCCCACGACACAGCTTAATCCCTAGCGCGGAACATGTCCGAAAAAATAAATATTCCTCACACATTCACACAACACCATCTAGTCCCAAACTAAGCAACGCTTACACTTTGAGTACTATAGACAACGGATAAACATACTTAAATACTTTTTTTTTGTAAATACATACATATTATACATAGAAAACACCCAGACCAATGCAAACAATCATGTTTATGCACACAAAGATTTGCATTGAGCGGGAATCGAACCCGAGACCTCTGCGTAGCAGTCATGTTATGCAACCACTTACGCCTCAGAGGTCGTCAAAATCGACGAAAAAAGAAAATATTACGACATCCATGTTTATGACATGTGCTTTTTATTCACCGCACGGACGCATTAACTCCCAAATTGCAAATTTGAAGAATAAATTTATTATTCTCCATCAACTAAAAAACAACCTTATAAAGAAGAAAGCGACCCTCATCTAAGGTATTTAATATAAACTCTCATCTCCCTAAATAAACTATGTTATAAGTTATAACAAAGTTAACATATTTCTACGCCATAATCTTAGAAACTGCTGACCCCATTTCAATTTAACTTCAAACAAGTTTATAATTACGTTTAGGAAGGTTTTAACTATGTGTGAATATGGTATAATGTGCGTCTTTGTCTCAGTAGCCCATGAAAGGGCATCGACGTGAACGGAGGTCCATTACGACAGCTTATAAATGGGCCTATGCATTGTAGGAGTTTGCCTTTATGGACAAAGGGGTAAGGGTCGTAGCACATATAACGTAATGTAAACGGCTCGCCACCGCCTCGCCTTTTTCTTCGGTGTCAAACGTCAAAAAGCCGATTACGTTACGATTCCGATTAGTGTGTGTTGCAGTAAGGAGTTTCATACAAATAATAATGAACGGCTCGAGTTGATACGGTGCCGATCCGTTTAAGTTACGTTATATGTGCTACGACCCTAAATGGATAGATGATATCGAGGTTTTTTACAAGTTTTTACTAGAGATTTTTTCTGTAAAATGATACGGAATTAGACCAAATTGAAAAATATAGCATAAAATTATTGTTCTGAGTCTGAATTGTCAGACTGATTACGATAGCCTTTGGGTACTATAATTTCATCATAACAGCCCATTAATGTCCCACAGCTGCAGGGATGGGCCTCCTCCCGTGACGGAGGGATACTTGGCCTACTAATACCACGCTGGCCAGACGGATTGGTATAGGGTTTAATTTCAAGTTTTCCTTCTTTTTATGTAAAGGTAATTAATATTCACAGATAGTCCCTTAGTCGGTTTCTACGACACCCATGGGATGAGATGGGGTGGAGACATATTGTATCCTTACTCCGTCACCACACGGAGACCACACGGGGACCTTTGTGTACTATAATTTGATACCTGAAAATCCTCTAAATTAAATATTGATATTGATTATGTACTAGGTAAAGACGTACCTAATATTATTATTATACTTATTGCACCAAAAGTTAAATTGTGTTTTACTTCAATTCAGTGGTGTTTACTAAAAATTTATTTTTATGTAAGGAAAGGTATTTAAGTTGATAATACGTCAGGCTCATCCGTTAACCTCATTTTAAATTTATGTTAAACTTATCAATTTTGATAAGACAAAGCATGTTCTATCTTTTATCTAACGTTTTCAATGGCTGCTGAAACATGCTTAACTATAAAAAGGAAAAAATATGTTGACGGAATTTTAATCATCATCATAACAGCCCATTAATCTCCCACTGCAGGGACGGAGGCATACTTGGCCTACTAATACCACGCTGGCCAGACGGATTGGTACAGGGTTTAATTTTAACATTTAGGAATAATAGATTTTAATATTTATATCAATCTACAAAGGTAATCTAACTAGTTCTTATGAGTTATTCTTAAACCAATTTAAATGTTCTCAATTGTATGTTTTTTATATTTGTTATTTCAGAACCATCCATCCATCCATATCAGCCTATGCTGCTGGACATAGGCCTCCTCCAAAAGCTTCCACTCTGCGCGGTCCATACTCAGTCTCAAACAATTTTTTTGTTCGTAAGTAGCCTTATAAAAAATTAAACTAATAAAAAATAATATTTTAAAGTCATGCTTCATTCTGCCAATTTATTTAATTTAAAAATATTACATAATTTTTTTCTACATTCTCTGTGTGTCGCCATTAAGATCAGACATATTCCTCTACTCACATTTGAATACGCGTGTAGTGCTTATTGAGCTCACGGTACCGTGGGAAACTAACATCCCGAAAGACCACGCAATTAAGACAAACAAATACTTTGACTTGACTGTTAGATATTAAGTAGGTACTTAGATATATAGCGCGGCCTGCGAGCCGCGCGGTCATAGATCAGTACAATAAATGCAGTCATAAGTACAAGCCGTGTCTCATTTAACAGTGGCGACGAGTTACGTATACCTACGCAAGATAAAAAATGAATAGTTTTATCGGTTCAGTTCCAACTTTTGAGCTCGGCCAGGACTGGGTTGTATTCAAAGAAAGACTTTCGCAATGGTTAACAGCGAATACACTGTTAATAAAAGCAGAAGAACAAGATGCTCGGCGAAAGGCGATTTTATTGAGTGCTTTGAATAACGACGCGTATAAGTTGGTGCGCGAGTTAATATCTCCAAAAACAGTCGAAAGCATATCATACAGCGATCTAACAACAGAGTTAGATAGACACTTATTACCCAAAAAGTCGGTGTTGGCAGAAAGGCATACATTTCATACAGCTGCGCAAGAGTCAGGAGAGGATTTAATTCAGTGGGCAGCGCGTGTACGTCAGTTGGCAGTGGATTGCAAGTTTGGTAGCGGATTAGACGAAATGCTAAGAGATCGTTTTATAATCGGAATGTATCCTGGACCCGAACGAGACAAGCTGTTTATGGATGAGAAGACAGCATCGTCACTAGCGAAGGCTTTGGAGGTGGCCGTAGCAGTTAATAGTGCCAAGAGAGCTGCTAGGCAATCAGCAAGAGGAACAGCAGGACCATCGTTGCCCGCAGAGGTGTTCAAAATCTCCTCGGTAAAATCAAAAACAAAATGTGCGGTGTGCGGGTACAATAATCACACTACGGACAAATGTCGTTTTTCAAATTACAAATGTAAAAAGTGCGGAGTCAAAGGTCATTTAAAGAAAATGTGCGTTAATAAAAGTGCTCAAGTACATTGCATTAAATCGTGTGATGATAATGATGACGATGGTAAGAGTATTCTTGTTTGTAATATTCGTAGTTTTCGTGGGGAGCCGATGTTGCTGTCTGTTGAGGTGAATGGTTATCCCATTACATTTGAAGTGGATAGTGGTTCAAGTGCTACTGCTATTCCTTACAATGTTTACAAGCAATATTTTAATAAAATACCATTAATGAGTCCTAAGTCCGTTTTAAAAGCTTACTCGGGTGATAAGATTAACGTATTAGGTGTTATAAACGTTCCAGTTAAATATATCAATGAATTACATAACATAGATATTTACGTGGTAGAAGTCACTGGCCCTGCGTTATTAGGTAGAAATTTTTTATCTTTATTTAAAATAGAACTATCTAAAGTACATCATTGTGAAGAAATGTTTGTAATTAATTACTATGTAAAAAAATATCCGGCTTTGTTTTCCGATTGCATAGGAAGTTTTAACAAATACAAAATAAAACTTTTATTAAAACCCGATACTAAACCTAACTTTGTTCGGGCTCGTACGGTACCTTTCGCTCTTAGAAATAAAGTTGAAAAAGAATTAGATAACTTAGTAAAGGCGGGTATATTAATTCCAGTTGAACATTCTGATTGTGCTAGCCCCATAGTACCTATTTTGAAAAAAAATGGTGAAATTAGGTTATGTGCGGATTTTTCAGTGTCCTTAAATAAATGTTTACAGATTGAAAAATATCCTTTACCAAAAACCGAAGAACTATTTGCTAGATTACATGGGGGACAACAATTCTCACAATTAGATTTAAGCAGTGCCTATTTACAATTATTATTGGACGATGAGTCACAGCACCTTACCACAATTAACACACATAAAGGTTTATTCAAATACACTCGGTTAGTATTCGGGCTGGCTAACGCGCCTGCTATTTTTCAAAGGACGATGGAGAATTTACTTCATGGAATAGAAGGGGTTTTGTGTCTGTTAGACGACGTATTAGTGACAGGAAACACTCGTAGTATTCACACAGAAAGATTAAATCAGGTTTTTAAAAGGTTACGAGACGCGGGTTTAGTGCTTAATAAAAATAAATGTAAATTGTTTCAAGATTCGGTGACTTATTTAGGATTTTTGATAGACAAAAACGGCCTTCACAAGTCACCAGAGAAGGTAACGGCAATGGTTAACACCAAGCCTCCAAGTAATGTGCAGGAGTTAAAATCTTTTTTGGGTTTCGTTAATTACTACAGAATGTTTATACCTAATGCTTCGTCTATTCTTAGTCCCTTAAACGATTTATTAAAAAAAGGTATAGAATGGTCTTGGTCAAAAGTTCATAATGATGCATTTAATCGCGTAAAGAATGAATTAACGTCAACTAGGACCCTTGCACATTTTGATCCTTCTAGGAGGTTGGTATTAACTGTTGATGCTTCTCCGACAGGCTTGGGTGCGGTTCTAGCGCAACTTGAAGGTCAAACGGAACGACCAATAGCTTACGCGTCGAGGTCGCTTAATAGTGCTGAAAGAAATTACAGTCAAATTCAAAGAGAAGCAACCGCAATAGTATTTGGTATTCATAGATTCCATCAGTATTTGTATGGCATATCTATACCTTTTATATTACGTACGGACCACAAGCCATTAATGTTTATATTTCGCCCAGACAGAGGGATACCTGAAATGTCGGCAAACCGGTTACAACGTTATGCATTGTTTTTGTCTAGTTATAATTATGAGATACAGTATATTCCGACCGCTAACAATTGTGCTGACTACTTTAGTCGTGCGAGTGTCGCGAGTACTGATAGCACGGGCAGCAGCGAAGCGTCGAATAATAATAAAGAAAGCAAATTAATCTCGGTAGGTATTCTCGGTAATGAATTGGTAGACAAAGCGGAGTTTATAAACTTTGTTGTCGACGGTCATTTACCTATTACTTTAGACGAAGTGCGATCAGAAACTGATAATGATGTAACATTACAAAGAGTTAGGTATTGCGTACAGCACGGTTGGCCTAAAGTAAAAAATGATTTAATTTTACCGTTTTATAAATGTCGAATTGATATCACTGAGGAGGCCGGTTGTTTACTGAGGGGTCATAAATTAATAATACCTACTTCATTGCGTGGTAAAATATTAGATGAGTTACACAGACCACATTTAGGTATAGTTAAAACAAAAATAGAAGCAAGGTCTAAATTTTGGTGGCCATATATAGATAAGGATATAGAAAATAGGATTTCTACTTGTGATATATGTTTAACTTTAAAACCTACTCCGGCTAAGGTACCTTTAACTCCGTGGCCTTTTCCGAAGGGTCCATGGTATAGAGTACATTTAGACTTTTTCGGTCCCTTGCAAGGTGCTATGTACTTAATAATAATAGATGCGTATTCCAAATGGGTGGAGTGTTTTGAGCTTACTGGTGACTATTCCTCAACTACGGTTATAGCAAAGTTGCATGAGACTATGGCTCGATATGGTATTATGCACTGCCTAGTAACGGATAATGGTCCATCTTTTACTAGCAAACAATTTAATGATTTTTGTATTCTTAACGGTATTAAGCATATTACGTCACCTACATACTCACCGTCTAGTAATGGACAAGCAGAAATTTATGTTAAAATAGTAAAAAAAAATTTAAAATCCCTAATTTTGCAAGGGACACCAAAAAGTAAAATAAAATCACGTCTTTTAGAATTTTTGTTTAGGTATAGGAATAGCAAACACACAACAACGGACAGCACACCGGCGGAGTTAATGTTAGGGCGTAGAATGCGTTCTAGGTTTGATATATTAAATACATCGGAAGACGATACGTCTTCATTATCATCACATGAATTACAAAAGTTAGTTCATTACAAACAGTATATACAGAAGAAATGTTATAAAGGCAGAAGAGAAATAGATTTTAATGTAAACGAATCTGTGCTTGTTAAATTAAACAATAATAATAAATGGATACCAGGTGTCGTTAAACGTAAATTAGGAAACAGTGTTTTTGAAATCTATGTTCCTGAAAAAGACATTTTAATAAAAAAACATAAAAATCAATTACATAAATTAAAACGTTGTGAGCAAATGCAGGACGACTGGTCTTTTGTGAGCCCTAGCGCTGATGCATTGGACGCACAAAATCCTCAGATGCAAAGTAATGACCAGGCTTGGAGGGAGAGTGCAGAGCCGTCCCCAGAAGAGGAGGAGTGGTGCGAGGCCCGCCTAGAACCCGATACAAATCAGACCAGCGTGGTATCGGATCTTGGCGTCCATGTCAACCGCCGCGAAGACCCTGAAGCACGTCCTAGGTTAAGGAACATTACACGGCCAGACTTTACAAAATATTTCTGATCGGTTAGGTTTAGGTTAAGTATTAAAGGTGGAGGGATGTTAGATATTAAGTAGGTACTTAGATATATAGCGCGGCCTGCGAGCCGCGCGGTCATAGATCAGTACAATAAATGCAGTCATAAGTACAAGCCGTGTCTCATTTAACATGAGATAACCAGAAATGGCTACAAGGTTACTCTATATGCCGTAGAAATAGGTGCGAGGGGAACTCCAGCTAAATCCCTCTACAGCTTATTAAAAGAACTAGGACTGCCGAGAACTTCAGTAAGCTCTCTACAATCACGAATGTCCAAAACGGCATTGTTAGGTTCATACCAAATTTGGATAGGTAGAGGACGGAACATAGCAGACAGTGAAGGTGACCGCTAACGCGTTGTAAGGGGGCCTCCTTAAACCTACATCTGGGTAGTAAGTCCTAGACGCTGTTACGCCAGTGTTCCGTCCTCTATCACGCGATGGACCCGGGACCCGCAAGGAGAATGCATGGAATGCTAAGATTAGGTCTTATAAGTAAGTACAAGAAATTAATTATCAAAGTTTCGAAACAGAAAAAATAACATAAGAAAACTAACTCACGCGAACAGACAGCCGTCAAATCCATAAACAAGCCAGAAAGCAGAAAACATTACTCATTGGTTTATGGTCGTGACCAGAGGTACTTGTAGTAAATCAGGCTAGCGATACATATGCGCATAAAAGAGGTTTCTTTCAGAGGAAAATCGTGGTTTTCCGGCGTTACAGAGAGACGTCCGGTGACCCATACTCAAAAAAAAAAAAATGTGAATGTGGGTTGGACTTGGGCCACTTAGAAAGTTTTGTAATACTAAAAATAATGTAATTTATATACATTTTCTCTTATTTACTTGTTTATAAGAAATATTAATTAGATTTAAGAAAAATAAGTCATTTTACTGATTATTAATATTTTGCTATTTATTCTTTTTAAAAACGTAAATTTTATGGGTTTAAAATAAATGGCAGGTATGTTCGTAATAAACAGATAAAAAAACCCATAACAATGAATAAAACATATAAAATCGATTAATCTCTCTCGTGACTGAGGGATACTTGATCTACTAATACCACGCTGGCCAGACGGATTGGTATAGGGTTAAACTCACGGATAGTCCCTTAGTCGGTTTTTACAACACCAAAGAGATGAGATGGAGTGGTTACATATTGTATTCTTACTCTGTCACCGCGTGGAAAATGAGTAAACTATACATAGCTTAGCCGTATTACGTATTTTCCGAAATACTACTCCAGACCACTGCAGATTCTTTAAGCTGCTACGGTTTGTAATTGCTGCAGTGAAATATATCTATCAGTTGCATTGCGGATAGACGCCACAGATTCAAACATTAAATCAATTCAGCTTTCAAAGAAATATGGAGTGAAAATTGAAATTCGAACAATAATATTTTTTCTTTTTAAAGCCGTTTATTTTCTTAAATTATCGTCATCATAACAAGAGCTTTAGGTATATCCCACTGCCAAGATGGACCTTATTTAAAGCTAGATTTGCCTGCTAATAACGCGCATTTTTGAAATAGAGTATTTTGTTTTTTTTTTTGGTTTTGTAGAAATAAATAATATACTTCTGCTAATTTTCCCATAGTCAGGTTATATGATACCTATAATATATTATTATGAGCAATTACAATGTATATTTCAAATATAAAAACAAAATTATTAAATCTGCGAAATTCTAACAAACAATTTTTAATCTGCGACAACTTAATAAAACAAAACATTACCTTAATAAATTAATTTCTGAGTGGCCTGTTACATGGGTGTTTCTTCGAAATTCGATTCTTTGTCTGATTCATATGGGCAATTTTTTTTTTCACATTTTGGCTTATAAAACATGTTTTTGTCAAAGATGATAACCTATATATACAATGTCTGAAAAAGGCACACTTTTTTATGAAATGGTTTTTGAGATAATTAACTTAAAATTTTTTGAGGTCATATAAATCAGAATTAGGAACAAAAATGAAATTCTAGTAATAAAAATCAGTCATTTATTTATTAAAATCACAGTTGATAATCACAATGATTATCACCACACCTAAATCTAGTTATTAGAAGCATTGACAACTTGACAATATCAATCATTATCCGTGCCGCCGCAAATATTAACAATATGTGTGAAATTCTGATTAATATAGTATTTTTAACGTATGAATCAGGTACATATAAATAAAAATTTTGCCTTTTAACATCGGTTAATCACTACACGTATAAAATTAGGGATTGCTATTTATACATAGGCTTTTAGTCCCCAATTGAATTATATTTCCAACAGATTCAAGTTTGAAAACCATTTAAGTTAATTATAACAGCCAACATAGTAATCAGAAACACAGGTGAACCAAAGTAATATGAATCAGATATTTACATTTATAACTCCGCAACAACACGAACCAGCCGCATGTAACGTCGTGACCACGTCAGCAGAGTCCCTGGCTACCACCAGCACTAGAAGGGATCTCCTGATGTTTCGTACTTAGCTAGGTACGTTCGAGTAAAGCGCGCGAATATGAATCAGACTTTTGTGCCGGACACTCACAATTTATTTTTTTATTAAAAAACTATCGCAAATATTAGTACCATTTTTTTTTGTGTAAAGAAACAACTAATATTCTATCGTAATATTTATAACGCACATCGATTCGTTAATAAGAAAAAATGTTACTGTTACTAACGTTCAAGAAACTGGGGTACGGACACACCATATTAATCAGAAGAACGCTTTTTAATATTTTTTTTTAAATATATAAAAAACTATTATTAAAAAAAAATTACGTGTGCAAGATAGGTAACTGTCTATACTATGTTTAAAAAAAAATTGCAGTTTGGTTGGTCTGTTAGTTACAAAGAAAAACCTCCAGACATCGAAAATGTTGGGCTCGAAGAATCACCCACTTAATACTTTGATATTGTTTTATTGCTAAACACAGGAAAATAGTAGGTAAACGAGTATTTGACCGTAAGCGATCATAGCAGCCTGCTGCACATATTGCGGTCAAGGAAAATGGAATTTCATATTTTATTTAGAAGCGTTTTGTTCTAGATGAAATAGTTTAAACGTATTTGCATATTTTTCTTCTTAATATCGAATCTACTGGCTCGTGGTAGAGTAAAAGAATTTAACAACTATTTAATAGGCATAATACATCTTTTTAAATAATTCCCTCACATATTATCAAGTCTTTTACCGCGGGGACTGTAATAAACAATAAATTGCATAACTGTCAAAAATGGTAAGTCGTTGTTTTTCCATAGTTTGCGGTCTGCACATAAGTATGGAAAACAGTGTCAGCTATGCGAGCTAAGCTAAACTAACTTAGCTTAGCTCTTGGTGTGTAACCCGCATTAATCTATAAACGACATAACAGATTTTGAAGTTTCAGATTTTAATTAATTTTACTTACTTCTAACTCAATCGAGTTATATAGTTTTTAAAATGAATTATAAGCCCTATTTATAGCCAGCCATTGATTTTTACAAAATACCTTAAAAATGGTTTTAACGTGTTAAAAGTTTCAATATTAATTTAGATTCAACTAGCTGTGCCCGCGACTTCGTTCGCGTGGTGGATGATACTTACTTCGCAATTCAATTTTATACTGAAATATCGTTTTTTAAAACTTCATCATAACAGCCCATTAATGCTGCATCACTGCAAGGACGGGCCTCCTCTCGTGACGGAAGGGATACTTGGCCTACTAATACTACGCTGGCCAGTCGGATTGGTCTATACCAATCCGACTGGCTAGGGTTTGATTTCAAGTTTTCCTTCATTTTTATCTCGTAAAGATAATATATTCACGATAGTCCCTTAGTCGGTTTTACGCCACCCATGGGATGAGATGGGCAGGTGACATATTGTATTCTTACTCCGTCACCACACGGATAATCGCTAATTTATTGTGAATGAATTTGCACGCCACGTTATGGTGCGGCAGAATTACTTGCCTCGGTGGCGCATGGGGCGCGGCGGTCGCATTACCTGGCTGGCGTGCATAAGGTCGCGGGTTCGATTCCCATGGAGGACATTGTGATCCACAAACTATTCTCCTAAGTCTGGATGTTCTTTTGATTTGTCTAAATTTATTGTACCTAACACCTTTTTACCATATTATTCAAGCAATAAATATTTGATTAAATTTAGACTGGACTATATTATTATCTATAGATAAACTGCGTGCAGTATTTTTAAATTAGGTACTATTAAGTAATAAATAAACACAAACCATTGATTTATAAAAAACCCTAGATGCACATTTTCAAACAAAACTAACAGCCAAAAGTGTCACCAAATTAAACATACGCAATAAATACGTATAGTAATATCGTAAACATATTTCTTTTTTCAAATTCAATCTTACACGCATGACATAAAGTTGTATTTAAAAAGTAATGCACATAAAGCAATAAAATTTAATGATTGACGTTTGCCGGTAGAACAACGCGATACTAATTTAAAAAAAGTGCACAATGCGCCCATTTGTTGCGGACGTTTTTGGGAAGTGGAGTGTGTATCTTTGGTTTTTTGTAAATCAATGACACAAACACATTGAACAATAATTTAATGTTTTGTGATTGTATTTCTATATTATAATGTCAATTTTCAATTTTTTCTTCAATGTTGACAAATAGCAATAATGTGTAAAATGATTTTATAAAGAAAAAGCGTGTTACTTATTATGTTGTCTGTTATATTATACCCATATATTATTTATTAAATAATTATATAAGTGTGTTATAATTGCAGTTATAATAGGATTGTGAGAAAAGGAATGTTATTGAAATTAAATTTATTTTTGTGATTAATTAAATAGTTTAACTTTAAAAATTGATGTTTGTACGCCAGTATTGGCAAAACAGGGAAAGACTATTTATTTTTGTAACATGTTTTGTACCTGTGATTAACAAATAAAGGTTATTTGTATTTATTTACATTTAAAAATACAGCACGCAGTTTAACTCTTGATGTACTACAGTCTAAGTTCGAAAGATGGCGCTGTTTAATATTAATTAATTAAATTCAAATATCTTTTAATAGAAGAAACCGATTGCAATGAAACAAAAACTAAATGTAACTTCAAGTTACGCTTAATCGTTGTGTATAAAAATAATCTACGAAATGTAAATTCATACAACATTATGTTTATTTTATAATACAATACAATGTATTGGTCTTAAGATTATATTAATTCGTTTTAAAGATGTGCGGTAACAAATAGACAGCCAGATATTAATTCTAAAATGTGTGGTTTCGTGCTTTTTGACTTTTTTCTAGATTTTATAGATAATTTTTATCTAAATTTTCGAAAAGAACAGACCTTTCGACCTCTACTGTTTTATTATAGTATAGATGACGCTTATAATCATAATTTATGGTAAATGATTAAAACCAAGGAGAAAGTTTTTTTTGCAATGACAAAATTCAAATAATACTGCATACTTAAAGATTGTGACAAGCCATGTAATAATACTTTTTACTACTTTATCTTTTATGCCTTTTGAGGGCGACATTTTTATTACATGTTTTTTTTATTATTTAAGTCATAATTTGCGTTGCCAAATGACGTGTTTTATTAAAGAGATCTTGTTTAAGTTATTTTTAACCCCCGACACAAAAACGACGGAGTGTTATAAGTTTGACGTGTCTGTGTGTGTGTGTGTGTGTGTTATGTCTGTCTGTGGTATCGTAGCTCCCAAACGGATGATCCGATTCTAATGCGATTTTATTTGTTTGAAAAGTATATCAGTCGAGAGTGTTCTTAACTATGTTTGGTGGAAATCGGTTCAGGTCTTCAAGGTCATCAGATCGTTTGTTGAGTGTGATAGGACTGTTAAACACTCAGTTTACTTGCAAGCATATATGGAATCAGACATTTGAAATACTAATGTCTTCTGGAACCTGAACTGAGCTAGCCTGCTGCTACGACTCGAAGATAGGACACGTAACCCTGGGCTGCTTTTTAGTAAACCCATCGAGTATCAATCGGGGGTTTTAAAAAAAAATAATTTGATCTTGTTTTATAATATAGATACTGTTGTCTTTAATAGGATCTAAAACAGAACATATTTGACCAATGTTTTATACGTATTTGAAGTTCTTAAAGGGCCATTAAGCACCTACAATATGACGGACTAATACTAGATACATAAATAGATCTGTAAAAACAACTCTGTAATTGTTATAAATGTATAAATAAATAAATACTTAATATTATGTGCATTTAGTACCTGATGATGACTTCCATTTTTCGCAGAATTTTCACAACCCCGGAATAACAAAACTATTTTGAAAGGAGTGTGATATATTTACCTACTCTTTTTCTTTAATTATAAATAACATGAATCTCCTCATTCAATCATAAGGGGAAACTCCTAAACATAACACTTCCCTCTATTAGGTAAGCCTCAAATCGCATAACATAAAATACCTATACAAATTCATAAAATATTTTTTACGTTTTTGAGTTACGTTATTATCGATTCGTATATTGTGTAAATACATTACGTGAAGCGGATCTCGTATGATAACGGTTAATTTGTTTGCATACATTACTTGTGAAGATGCTTAGGGGGTTGACACACGGTTCGCGATCGCACTGTGTGGTTGCGGTAGAAAAGACTTCGTAGCGGTATGTCGCGCGGTTAACGCTCTTCTCCGGAAGGAGTTATTATTATTTTTAAGTCATTTACATTATTTGGAACTAAAATATTGGCAATGAAGTATGTCTATATATTGCTTGATTCATTTTAAAAGGCAAAATAAGAAATGAAAATCGTCTTCGTCATCGTTCTTTGAAAAATTTAAAGAACACGGTGTTTAACGGTTTTTAATAATACCCGAATGCTCTGGTACTAAGGCTCAATGGAGGATAGCCATCTTTCCAGGTTGTTAACTAAGGAAGAGATAAGAAGAGATAAATGCAGAAGCCTAGAGGAACAAGAGCTTTGTATACAATGCACCGCCCTTCTGCAGAGTCCCGTGTGACAACCTTACACCATTATGACTCTTTTTATGACTGTTTTTATATGTAACATTAGTTATAACAGATTGTTATGTGTGATACGTAAGGGAAAATTAAATAAACTGGGTGTAAGCTAATAAAGGAGATAAAAATCGTTATAAACCTTCGTAAAATGTTGATTATAATCCGTGTTGTGATATAAAATGTACAGTCACCGTCCTAGTTTATTTTGTGGATGTACCTAGTAAAATAACACTACATTTCTGATGTAGGTATATGAAAAACTAGCTGACCGTGCCCACTTCGTTAGGCGGCGAAAAAAACGCGACACTTTTAAACATATTTCATTACTGATCCACTCCTATTAGTCATCTCATAGCGTGATACTATATAGCCTATGACACTCCCCAATAAATGGACTATTCAACACAGAAAGAATTTTTAAAATCGGTTCATTAAATCCAGAGATTACCCCCTACAACGTCAAAAACAAATAAACACACAAACTTTACCTATTTATAATATTAGTATAGATAACTACTGTGTACTATCAGTTAAACAATGTTCATCTCCTACCTTAACTCAAGAAAAAAAACCTAGATAACGAATTCAAAAGGGATATTTGACCAAAAGAACCTTGATTCGGCATTCCACACATCAACGCCAGTATGATGTATTTGCTTAGTGGGCTATGCTATTAATCACCACAAAAATCTATTTGTTTTCATTCCTACGTTTTACAAAAACATAAAACATTTATGTTTGCAAAAAACATAAGTAATTGCATTTGACGAAGAATGAAAAAAAACCTTTTTTCACTCCGCTCTGACAAGCTCGTTATGGCTACAATTCAATTTCGTGGTTATCATGCTAACTGCATATTGAATTTGACAATAATTATTTTTTGAATATCGTAATTACAGTCCGTGTGGTGACGGAGTAAGAATACAATATGTCACCACCCCATCTCATCCCATCGGTCTCGTAGAAACCAACTAAGGGACTATAATCTGTGAATATTACCTTTACATAGAAAGAAGGAAAACTTGAAATTAAACCCTATACCAATCCGTCTGGCCAGGGTGGTATTAGTAGGCCAAGTATCCCTCCGTTACGGAAGGAGGCCCGTTCCTGCAGTGGGGCATTAATGGGTTATTATGATGATAAAAGTGATCAGTAAGTTAAGTTTACTTCCGTCAATGGAGTAGGTCCAACCCTGCAAAGGGGCATTCTTCTTCTATTTGTGTTAAGCTCAAGTCAATGTCAATGTCTTTTCCTGATGATATTAAATCCTAGATTCGCAGTTTTTTGATGTACTCTTTGGTCATGTCTAAGTTAAAATTAAATAAATAAATAATTCTCACACATTCACACATCGCCATCTAGTCCCAAAGTAAACAAAGCTTGTACTATGGGTACTAGACAACGAATAAACAAACTAAAATACTTTTTTTTTGTAAATACATACTTTACATAAAAAAAACTCAGCCTAATGCAAACAATCATGTTCATGTACACAAATATTTGCTTTAAGCGGGAGTCGAACTCGAGACCTCTGCGTAGCAGCCATGTAATATACCGACTGCGCCACAGAGGCTGTCAAAATTGATATGCTCTATTTCCCTCTCATAAACTATATTTATAATTTTTTAAGGTCTTATATAGATCTTAATAGGGTCTATAGACTAAGAACCAGTCTAAATCTAGGTTTTTACGGCCAAATTATCGTATATTGCAGTAGGATGTACTCTGTAACATAATTCAAGTAAAACAATTAACTGCAGAGCGGTTAAACGTAGTTTGTGGGCGAGTCTGCAAACCATTGATCTTAATATTTTAATGCAAAAACAGAATTAATTGCCCGTAGCCTCACCTCTCAACTCCCGTATTATAGGGTAAAATTTAACTGCAGTTAATTAATTGGAATTTTAGTTTACACTAATGGTTAGATTGGGTAAAGTTTTAGTTGTAAAGAATGTTGGTTAGCGTTCATTTATTAAATGACTAGCAGACCCGTGCCCACTTCGTTAGGCGGCGAAAAAAACTCGTCACTTTTTTAAACATATTTCATTACTGCTCCACTCCTATTTAGTCATAGCGTGATACTATATAGCCTATGAGACACCCCGATAAATGGACTATTCAACACAGAAATAATATTTGAAATCGGATCAGTAGATCCAGAGATTACCCCCTAAGACGTCACAAACACACAAACTTTACCTCTTTATAGTATTAGTATAGATGACACTTTACTTTGTTTTATTAGGGTATTAGTCTTCCACTGCAGATACGGGATAGTTATAAAGCATTTATTATGCTAGTACCTTTCACAGACCTAATGAACCTATACTCAGGACAAAAAAGGGTTGTGTGGTGTCACTATACAGAATATAGGAAAAATTTGGAAATTTATCGTACCAAAATAAAAAGTTCAAAAAAATTGAAACTTCGTTATAAAAACTATGAATATTCCTCTCACGTATTGCGGCAACACTGCAACGAACACCGGTTACAAATAAATTTAAAAAACATAAATAATGAAAACAATTCGTCGCCGGGTGTAAAAATCGGTATTGTGTCGTTTTTTTACGGTTCGCTTGATGAGGGACCGCTTTATTGACATTAAAGGTTTATAGAGCGCCAGATTCCAATTTAGTGGCCTAACGACCGCTTGCTACCGATAAACATTGACGGTTTTTCATCAGTCGCCCTGTGATGTGTTAATTGTTTGTTTAAATTTACGGATTTATGCATCAATTTGTTTACTTCGTGTTTTGTTTTAGAAGTCTAATAACAACAATTTCAGTGACACAATACAATGCTGTTGTCATCGACTCTTTTTATCTCGTAGGTGTTGGTTTAAGACGTTCCCAGTGCAGTGTACCATATTATATGGTACACATCCATTGTTTTACTATTGTGTCTGCTGGGGGCACTGTGAAAGGGTTAACATTCTATGGGTAAGTTTGCAGATGTAACTAAAAGACACAAGGAGAAATGCTTACTTTCTTCTCTTCTGTCGTCTTCAAAGGAGTATTTTTGCTGTGGAACATTAAAAGCCGATCAATGTTCCACGGCAAAAATACTTGTTGAGACAGAATTTAAATGTTGAGACAATTAAAAAAAAACAGTTTGATGCGTGTGAGCTACATTATATCCATAAATCAAGTAGATTTAATACTTACCTGTTTTTAATCTTTATTTTGAAGGGGGTTTACTCCTAAGTATGAGTATGTCACCCCCTTACATTATACCCATTACCCATGTAGCTGATTTTTCGACCTCAGGCGCAAAAATAAAACATTGACGATACCAACACAAAACGGTTCAGTTAACTTTCACAAGCGCTTGCAAAATTAAAAAAAAAACACACGAAGCAATGGTCAACTTTTACTAAAACAACACTGTGAAAATGTTCCTGTTCTGTACCTCAAAAGCAAAATAGTAACATTGCAGGGAGAATTCAGGCGTACGTGTAAATTGACTCAGACGATTCAGCCAGTCACGGACGTTGCAATCTGAACGGAATATCCAACATCTAGTTGAAAATTACGGGCTATTCATTACTTTAAAACTGGCGTATGTTCATTAAGAACCTTTTACTGGTTGGATAATATAATTATCTAACTCTGTGGCGCAGTCGGTATATTACATGGCTGCTACGCAGAGGTCTCGGGTTCGATATCTTTCTTATCTTTGTGTGCATAAACATGAATGATAGATTTTGCTTGTGTGTTCATTACGTTATTTGACCTTATAATCACAGCCCATTAATGTGCCACTGCAGGGACGGACCTTCTCCAGTGACGGAGGGATACTTGGCCTACTAATACCACGCTGGCCAAACGGATTGGTATAGGGTTTAATTTTAAGTTTTTCTTCTTTTTATTACGTAAAGATAATATTCACGGATAGTCCCTTAGTTGGTTTTTACGACACCCATGGGATAAGATGGGGTAGTGACATACTGTATTCTTACACCACACGGAGGACCTTATAATATAAGAAGTAAAAGAAGTCTACCAAGCCAGTGTGGTATTAAAGGGCTGTGTTTTCTTCCGTTACTGGGTGGCGCTCGTCTCGTTCCAGTATTTGAACATTTGAAGACTGTTATGCTTATCTCTAAGAAATAAGAATTATTTGATGCGTAACCCTATACTAATCCATATATTTAAATATTCGTCGATCAATTGAGAAACTCATGTTTGAGGACTGGTAGGTATATTCACTAAGATCCATTATTAGACGTTTTAAAAGGTCCACTTAAAGAAAATAATTACTCTTTTAAGCTTTAGTCCACCTACGACATATTATTTCCTTTCTTTTGTCCTTTTAAAACGTCAGTTGTAACCTTTTTACTAAATAACAATTCTAAAAACACGTGGGTTTCATACTTAATGACTTGGGTCTTAAAATAAACGGTATTTTCGTAATCTACGGATTAAGAAACCCATAATAAAATACATTCATATAGATTTGAACGTTACTCAAGGGATTAATTTCTAATAACGTAATAAAATACATGGTGGGAAGACCCTAACACGTTGGGCAGACGACCTAGTTAGGGCGGCGGGAAGCTAATGGATAAGGGAGGCACAGGCAGGACCGCACGAGGTGGCAATACTTGGAGCAGGCCTATGTCCAGGAGTGGACTTCGATTGGCTATTAACCGCACATGTTTAGGAGTGTTTCTATGTGGTCAATGTATTAGGTAGGGAACCAGCATGAAGTCCACATTAAGGTAAGTGCTAATAAGTAGTCTAGCGGCTTTAAGGCTTGACACGTACATACGTTTGTGCAAACAAAGAACTGGTTACGTTTTGGTAACAATTAATTAAAATTTGAGAGGGACCTCCTTATCTAACAGAAGACGTGCGAAACTGTAGTGCCACTACTACACTTTGGTGTTTATTCAGCTCTGTTATTAAGAGAGCGGTTTAACAATTCCTGTTGCAGTTCAACGCAAGAGCACTCTGCTGTTGTGTGGACCTTTTGCTTTTTCTTACGATTCTTTAAAGAGAAGCGAGAAAAAGCAACTGCCATGTTGGGGTCCGTCACATTATGTCTGCAATTGCATCTTGCAAACACTCGGCCATTAGGGCGAGTAGCCTCCTTTCACATACGTTACTGATTAACAAACATAAGGTAAAGTCTCTCATAAAGGCTAATTTAAAAAAGAGAGAAGGGCAGCAATTAAAACGAAGAGTTGGTTTTATGTCCTATCTGTATATCTCTAACTACCCTCAAAACGCAGCTGTCCTACTGCAAAGTTGTGTAAGAAAAATATAACTAACAAACAATACAATTACAGCTATTGTCAGCTCCAACGCTACTAAGAGTTACTTCCATACAATCCTTCGTTTCATTAATCCAATCGGTTTCTACCGTGCTTCTAATTAATTTAAAAGTTTAGCGCGCTGTCGTCTTTCTCTTAGTAGCGTAAAATTTTCTACATTAAGTTTGTCTCTGATATTTTTTTACGCAAGTTATAAAGAAAAAGAAAACTGTCTTTACTATGTCGTAGTAAAAATCTTTTCATCATAACAGCCCATTAATGTCCCACTGCAGGGACGGACCTCCTGCAGTGACGGGGGGATACTTGACCTACTAATACCACGCTGGCCAAACGGATTGGTATAGGGTTTAATTTCAAGTTTTACTTCTTTTTATTACGTAAAGATAATAATTCATGGATAGTCCCTTAGTCGGATTTTACGACACCCATGGGATGAGATGGGCTGGTGACACACCTACTTATTTCACTTTCGATTTTTTGTGCGTGTAGGTATATGGGAAACCGTTTTAAAGGCGACGAAGTACGTTTATTTAGTGAAAAATATTTTTATATATTTTCTATATTTATATATCGATAATTGTGTTCTGAGTTTTGCGGTAAGGTAAAAGTAAACACTGGCGAGACTGGCAATAATGGTTATTCGTTTGTTGCGGTCTACGTTCGGTTTTACTTGATCACAAACCGCGTCATATTAAGTATATTAAGTTCTAAATAATAGCTTGATCACTTAGTGACCGCATCGTTTTTAGTACAAGTATCAAGAAAAATTGATACTGCAGGAAAGGTAATATAAATATTTTACACTTACCAGCTTTACATGGATCCATTCCGAGGTCACCAGAAGCTTTGTTCTCGAAATTTGTGGACAACAGTTCTTCTATCGTATACTTATGTGGCTCTTCTCTAGCTGTCACCGAGTTTACTTCAAGTAACACACACAATATTATAGTCATAAGCGCGCTGACCGTCGACACGGACGCACGTTTATGCTGTAAAGTCATCTTTAGCATTTTGTAACACTTTCTTGTATGTTATGTCATATTCTGGTTATATCTGTAACAAAGGAAATGTGATATTAAGATTTTTTTCTAAATTATTACTATAGTATTTTTGTATTTTTGAAAAAAGACAACTCCCGCACTAGGGTTCATGCCCTGTGTCGCGGGGACCTTTTACAAACATCAATTAACGGACACAAAGAACACCCAGACCAGGACAATAATTTGTGGATCTCACAAATTATTGTCCTGCGTGGGGATCGAACCCACAACCTCTTGCACGGCAGACGCTTGCGCTACCGTCGCGCCACCGAGGTCGTCTAGTAAAACATTTGATAATAATTTATTTATGTTAATGTCTCATTACAGGGAGGAATATATAAAATAACTATTCCTCACATTTTCACATAATGCCATCTAGTCCCTAACTAAGCAGAGCTTGTACTGGGTACTAGACAACGGATAAACATACTTAAATTCTTTTTTTTTTTGTAAATACATACATACTATACTTAGAAAACACCCAGACCAATGCAAACAATCATGTTTATGCACACAACGATTTGCATTGAACGGGAATCGAACCCGAGACCTCTGCGTAGCAGTCATGTTAAATAACCACTATATACGCCACTGAGGTCGTCAAAAATCAAGGAGCTGAATTTTGTTTTGAGTTTTCCTTCTTTGGCGATTATTGTTTTGTAGACTTCTACGACACATACGAGACGAAACGAGAGTGATCATTTTATACTTATAATTTTTCCAACAATTATCCGTTTGTTGGAAAAATTATAAGTAGACTAAATAAATAAATATAATCCAACATAATAAAATAAAAATTTTACTTATTCTAGGACTGCATTTAATAGATGACTCTGTATATCCAATAGGGAACATTGACTGATCTGTTTTAAAAATAACTAAATAATAATAAAATATAACTATAATTGAATTAATACACAGCATCATTACAAAAATAAATCACTTTCATTTACCAAAAGTCAAAATGGGGACTTAAATTCTTCATACCTACTAAATTTAATAATGTCTCCAAATTTGGAACAGTCATTTTCAAGATAAAGCATTGAAATCTCGGGGTAAACGATTTATGAGATCATTTTGAAGAAAATTGAAATTTCACATTTAATATTATCCATCCTTTTCTTTTTGTCTACATTTTGACGAAGGTTCTTGGTTCAATGAGTATTAGGAACAGGTTATATTTTATATAACAACTAGCTCTACATGCGACTTCACTCGTCTTATTTAGAGTTTGGCCGTGACTTACTAACAACATAATAATGACATTTATTGCTTTAGAGTCATATTACAGAGAGATCATGTGGATTAGTACATTTATTGTAAAGATTTCCTTCTTTGGTAATGATATTATTGTTTTACAAGACACGAAAGTAGTGTAAACATTAGGCATTACATTTTATTATATACTTACCTACGTTATGAAATGACAAACATTTCAATTCTGAAGTAATACATATTGAAAAAAAGTTACCCGAATTAATAGCATCATTTTAGAGTCAGTTAAAAATTAACCGTTACGAGAAATACCTGGGTAGATCTCCAGAGGCATTTTTTATCGTGTCGGACTGGAGAAACCCATTTTGAAATCGATAAACGTTTTCATTACATTTTTTTATGTATACTTTGGTGTCTAATCTATGTGGTGCAGGGCTGAAATTATGAATTAGTTTATTAGAAATATTTTAAAAAAAATCATAAACCCTAAAATCCTGATTGCTCTGGGTTGACCTAACTCCCGATTGAATGAGAAAACATTGTGTAACTTTTTATTGAGAAGGTGCATATGTCCGATGTTATTTTATATTACATAACAAATAGTTAATCTTCATTGTAATATTTTTAAAAAAATTATATTAACAATATTTTTGGCCCAATTTAAATTTATCGTCATGACCTGGCATTTTATCTCATCGCTCTGCGCTGGAGTAAAACATCGCGCTCATCCCTCGTTTTACGAACTAGAAACTCTATTCCCCTCCCCCGGGGTAGTGGCTGTCGTGGTCTAGCCGCCGAGGAAGATACATTTGTGCCACGGTCCCCCACTACAACATTACGAGGGTAAGTTTATGATTTATCTGGGTTTGGTTCTCGAATTTGATGATTGATATGGCATGTTTTATAAATTAAATAGTAAGGTTGTAAATGTGCTTATTAAGTGAATTAAGTGATAGTAATGATGTTCATTATGAGGCGTAAACACAACTTTCTACTGTTTTTATTTTGGGCTATATTAATGCTTTTATGACTTTTTTTGATCGCTATGGCTATGATTGCTCTGTCCAAAAGACCAGAGCGATTATATTTTGCAATAATTGTACGTTATAAAACTACTTTAAGTAATAATACCAGATTGTTACAACGACAAAAAAAAAATGTCACGACTCAGCTGTCAAAAATTCTGTGACGTCACGCCTCATCTGTAAAAAATTCTATAACTTCACGACTCCCCTGCAAAATATTTTCCCGCCAATATTCTATGACGTCACGACTCATCAGTCAAAATTCTATGACGTCACGTGTCACGTGACCAAAATTCTATGGCGTCACTAGTCACATGACTCAGCTGTCAAAATTATTATGACTATGACGAAATTATCAAAATATAATATGATGGAAGCCAAAATTTCAAGTTTTCGGAAGTTTTCCTTTACATGCACTATAAGACCTTGCTTCATGCCTAATTTCAAGTTTGTATGTAGACTGGAAGTACCCTGTAGCTTTTTGCCCTTTGCTCATCGAAAATTTGCGACATAAACGGCTATATGTCTTGATTTCGTTAGATTAGAAGTTTGATTTTTTTACAGCACTAAAAGGCAACAGACCTTAGTAAATACTAGTAAATACAGGTAAAAATTTCAGCTTGACCTCTACGCGTTCCTGAGATAAATATTCTTGATAGTGAAACGGACAAGAAAGGGTTCCGTTTTTCCAAAATCGGTCAAGTGCGAGTCTCACTCGCGCACCGAGGGTTCCGTACAAACCTATTTACTTTCTCGCCAAATTGTGATGACGTCAGGACTCAGCTGTCTAAATATTATTTTTCCCGTCAAAATTCTATGACGTCACGACTCATCTGTCAAAAATTCTGTGATTTCACGACACATCAGATGTGAATGTGAGAGTTTTTGACAGATTCTGTCAAAAATTCTGTAATGTCACGACACATCTGTCAAAAATTCAATGACGTCACGACTCAGCTGTCAAAAAAAATTTTCCTGCCTTACTTATCTGTCAAAAATTCTATGACGTCACGTCTCATCATTAATAATATTTGTTGAAAATTGATACCTCCACGCGTTCCTGAGATAAATGGTCTTGACAGACAGACAGACAGACGGACAACGAAGTGATCCTATAAGGGTTCCGTTGTTTCAAAATCGGTACGCGCTGCCCTAAAAATGAACAAGTTTCCAACTGATGAGCTCTCAAAAAGCTCTAGATATATCCCTTATACATAAAATCATAAAATCTTGTAACATGCAAGACTAAAAATGACTAAATAAATAATATATTACCAATTTTATTATTTTTGTTTCACCATTTATGATCGCTCTAGCGCCTATCATGATTGCTCTGGACGCGAAAATGTTTGAACTTAAATATTTCCATAACTGTTTGTCAAAAATGAAGGCCAATAGTAAAAATGTAGTATTTTAATATCATTATTTTCAATGAGATACATAATTACCAAAAAATATCAAGATCTGAAAAGCACCAGAGCGATCACACGAATACGCCCGATTTGGAGATTGACCCACCTATCCTACAGGGGTATTTATTAACCTCTCGTCCTTATGTATGAAATTCATTAATGTATTGTATTATGTATGAATTCAATTAAATTTCATTTTAAATACAATTATTTCATAATACACTTCTACTCTAAGTTTTTTTAAATACCAAAATATAATAAAATAAATAATTTTATTAAATACTGGTGCCAAAATATAATCCTTTTGTAACTAAGGTAAAGCAATTCCTCACCCAAGACAAGGAATTTGCGAGACGTTAAGTATATAGAGACACTTGAACCACTATGGGGCTGAATGTGGGCGGCTGCTTTGACTTAGCACTTGACCTCGTGGAAGATAAAAGCTTCAAGTGGACATGTGTGTCATTTATATGTATGTGTTAGGCTTGGGATTTACAGGCTTACTAAATATACGTATGTATTATTTATGAAGATATATATTTTCGTTATCGTGTAGCTATAGAATAGGAATAGGTATATAATAAAATAATATAATATAACATTCTTCAAATATATATACAACCTTATCTAGTTCCAAAATAAGCAAATCTTGTACAAAATAAAAATGGATAAGTACAATAATATGTAATTATGTACAAATGACAGCTCTTCAGAGCTCTCCGCTCCATGGTAAATTGTTTTTTAGAAATTCATACAATTGTGGATAGAAAACACTCAGACAAATAATGCAAATCTTTGCGTAGCAGCCATTGACATTTAACACTACGCCACAGAGGCCATCACGTCATACATGATATCACTACTTCTTCTCTCTATCTAATAAGTCGTATTTATAATAGTCAAAAATAAATGAAGAAAATTTGGTATACGACTCTTTACTAATCCGTCTAATCCTTTGCACGATAGTTCTGGGCCTATTTATTTTCTCAGTTATTTAACTGTTCAAATCCTTTAAAGTACCCACAAGGTATGATACCTAGTACGGTTATCTTTTAAAAAGGATAAAAAAAAGGATTTAAACAGTGAAATAGTGTTCGAGTTTATATCGAACACCTTGCGAAACGTAATAATTGCATTGCATGCAATAATTAATATAATACATTTTATTTGAATATTAAATCAGTTCTTGTTCACATCTCCTTGGAGATACCGCCGCGTACTCTAACCATTACCATTACCATAACCATTAATTTACCAATTTAAGTTTAGTTAAATTCATTATAATAAGTTACCAATAATTAGTTAAAGACGTGTCAAGAGTCTTGGGTTATTCTTGTGTATATTGATACGAATTATAAATCATTTACCATACCATTGACTTTAATTAAACAACCATTACCATATCGAGAAATAGTGTGTGCGGTTACCATAACACCCATAGACTAATTTCTACATGGTCCTTCGAGAAGAAACCACCAGCGACCAGATAAAGCAGTTCATACCAGCAGCTAAAAGCAACCGAGGTTGGTGAGGCAGCAAATAAGGTCAGATCAAACCATTTTATACTATTTTTATTACTTATACATACAAAATGAATCCCGATTCCGTGTTCGCTAACCAGACGGAGTTATATGAATTTCTTAGCAAATTTTTAACAAATATTAAGAAGGATGGAGTGGACAGGAAAACCATCGAGATATACAATAGGAAATCTGAGACTGTGGAGGCTCATTGGCAAGATTACCTTAAAAACCATAGCAAAATGTGCGAGTTTGCTGATTTTGACCATGTGTACTTTACGAAGAATTGTTTTGACACGGCCCAAGAAGTTTATGTAACTATTAGGAATATTATAGACAAGACTTTGGAACAGCTGGAACAAAAGAAACTACTTGGTGTTAGTCCTCGCATACCACAAGCGGGCACACCGCGGTCCCAAGCGAGTCCATCGTGTCGTCAAGAAACCACGTCAAAGGTAGAAGAGTTACCTAGCGTCGCTGACGTGGTCTGCAAAAATACAGGGTTAAATGAGCTAGTAAGGAAGCAGAATATTAACTTTAAGGCCTTTATGAGGACTGTGAGTAATATTAACGTAGAGAGTTTTGAAAATAAGTGGCAGTTTGAAAATGCGTTAAAGTCACTCGATAGTCGGTGGGGCGAGATTGATAAGCTTCATTGGGAGATAGAAGGAGAGGGCGAAAGCGAAGAAATAAGCTACCAAAGAGCTTTTTGCAATTATGAGAAGACGTACAACAAATTCACAAATGACATTAACATGAAAATGTGGTCTGTGAAACATCGCGAAAAGTCCACCCCCCAGATGAACATTCCCGTGTTCAATGGGGCCTACAGTAACTGGGTCTCTTTTAAGGATTTATTTAGCGAGGCAATTGATAAAAATCCGTCGGTTTCCAACGCGCAAAAGATGCAGTTCCTGAAGAGCAAGGTAGTGGGAGAGGCAGAGCGTCTGATACACCATTTACAGATTAGCTCTGGCAACTATCAAGTGTGTTGGGATATATTAAACCACCGCTACGGAAACAAGAAAATGATTTTTACGTCACACATTAACATCTTGCTTGGTCTCCCTAACATGCAACAACAATCTGTAGTCATGATAAAACGGCTGCATGACATTACAAAGGAGTCACTTCATGCCATCCAAAATCTAGGAGTAGATACGGAGACGTGGGACCCCCTTTTAGTTCACCTGTTAGCACAGAAATTAGACAACGAATCTTTTCTAGAGTACATAGAATCTATCAAGAATCCTAGAGAATTACCCTCTTTACAGGAGTTCCTAGAGTACTTGGAGGTTAAGTTTACTGCGCTAGAAGCATCACGACGCAAACAGGAACCAACAAATCAAAAAACCACATCATTACAGCCAATTAAAACCAATAACCATAACCATAAGAAATTTTTTCAGAAAAATAACCATAATGCATTTTGTAAGGAAGGTACGAACTTTAGCATGAACACATGTCACGTATCTAGGTCGATAATCTGCGCCGTGTGCAATGCTGAGCACGGATTATGGCGTTGCCCTGATTTCATTAAAATGCCGCACGATCAGAAATTAAATAAAATTGAGCAATTAAATTACTGCAAAAACTGCCTAATTAGCCATTTTAAGAAACCGTGTTTATCGAACAAAAGATGTCGTAAATGCTTAGGCACGCACAACACATTGTTACATGACGCGCTAACAAGTCAAAGTCCATCTACGTCATTTAATAACCACAACACCAACACTTTAACCAGTAAGAGAAGCCCGGTTAGGTCGGCTCATGCCTCGTGGAATGACTTAACGGAGATACTTTTAGCTACGGCAATAATTTATGTAAAAGGACTTGATGGCACCTTACATAGAATGAGAGCGCTAATAGACCAAGGCTCTCAACTATCATTAATAAACGAAAACGCAGCCCAGACCTTAGGAATAAAAAGAAGTTACTTCAAAGGTCAAATTTTCGGAGTGGGAGAAAAAGAAAGTAGTTCGAAAGGGATGTTACAGATTACCATACAATCGATGCACAGCGACTTTTCCTTTGATACGAGCGTTATTATTATGAATAACGTAGTTAAACGTTTACCAAATAACACGTTTAACAAACCATTATCCTGGGCACACATTCAAGGAATAAATTTGGCAGACCCCGAGTTTTACATCAGCCGACCAGTCGACTTACTCCTTGGCGCTGACATTTATAGTAAAATAATGTTAGGAGGTATTTTAAAGGGTAACAAGGACGAGCAACCCATCGCTCAACAAACTCAGTTGGGATGGTTACTATGCGGATCAATGCGACCTCATTACCATTGTAACGTCGTTTTGAACAATACTGAGGACTTATTGAAATTTTGGGAGCACGAAGACATTAACCAAAAAATAGAAATGTCTCAAGAGGATCATGAGTGCTTGGAATACTTTTACAAAACGACAAACAGGCTTGAGAACGGAGCGTACGAGGTTCGATTACCATTCAAGCCTGAATTAAAAAATAAATTAGGCGCTTCCAAACCACAGGCTTTAGCTCAATATAGAAATTTAGAGAAGAAATTTCAGAAAAATATTGACCTAAAAACAGAATACCACAAATTTATGGAAGAATATATTACTTTAAACCATATGAAACAAACCAACACAAACCATGCCGCCGACTACTATCTACCACACCATGCAGTTATTCGAAGCGAGTCCACTACCACCAAGGTTCGAGTAGTTTTCAATGCTTCGGCCAAGTCATCAGGAGGTTATAGCTTGAACGACTTACTCTATAGAGGACCGAATATTCAAAAGGACATACAGGAGCTTATTTTGAAATGGAGACAGTATCGTTTTGCTTACACATCAGATATTGAAAAAATGTACAGAATGATATATGTGCATCCAGATGACCAAATGTACCAAAAAATTATATGGAGGCGACCCAACCAAAATATTGAAACATACCAACTCGTCACTCTTACCTACGGAACCAAACCCGCAGGATTCCTAGCTATGATGTGCTTAAAGCAATTAGCGTGTGACGAAGGACATAAATACCCCGAAGCAGCGAAACAGTTAGAAGAAAGTTTTTATATGGACGACCATTGCGGAGGGGCCCACCACATAAAATCAGCGAAAAAATTAAAATCAGATTTAATAAATCTATTGAAATTAGGTGGATTTAATTTAAGAAAGTGGACGACGAATGAGCCACAAATCTTAGATGACTTAGAAACACAACAATGCACTTTAACAACTTACGAATTTAAACAAGGAGATTCAACAAAAACGTTAGGGCTCGGTTGGAACCCAAAAAAGGATAAATTTATTTTTAAGATGAATATTAATGACGAACCAAACAAAATACATACCAAAAGAAGTCTACTCTCTGAAATTTCAAAATTGTTCGATCCTTTAGGATGGTTGACCCCCATAAGTACTACCATGAAAATATTATTTCAAAATGTGTGGTTGACTAAGTTAACGTGGGACGAACAATTACCAGAGCACATAAATACGGAGTGGACTAAGTTGAAACAAGAATTTCATGAAATAAATAATATTGAGATGGACAGGTGGCTGGGAATGACCGAAAAACAAAACATAGAATTACACGGCTTCTGTGACGCGTCAAGTAAAGCGTACGCGTGTGTAATTTATTGCAAAATTGTAAATAAAAACCATACAACCATAACCATGATAGCAGGAAAAGCCAAGTTAGCGCCACTGAACAAAATTGTATCAACCCCTAGGCTAGAGTTAATGGGCGCCCATCTTTTGTCCCAATTAATAGATAAAGTTCAAAGTTCTTTATCTGATTACCAAAAGGACATATACTGTTGGACTGATTCGACTGCAGTGCTTGGCTGGATAAAGGGCGACCCAGCCCGTTGGCAACCTTTCGTCGCAAATCGTGTAAAAAATATCACGAAAATCGTTCCCTCGGAGCATTGGCGCTATGTAAATACAGCCGAAAATCCTGCAGATTGTGCAAGTCGAGGACTTACCATACGGCAGTTAAAGAACCATGAACTGTGGTGGAAAGGGCCCACATGGCTTAATAAGTACAGTATTACACTAGAAAACCAGAATAGAATATTTGAAACCAATTTAGAAACAAAATCTGTATACAAAACAAATACTATAACATCTAAACGTGAAAAAGATACGGTTGTAAACGATATCGTAAATAAATTACTGATAAAGTTCAGCTGTTTTGCTAAAATAAATCGTGTATTTGCATGGATATTACGACTTACTATTTCTAAGCAACAAGTTCGACGTACTTACCTTGACCTAGGGGAACTACGACGCGCAAAACTGCTGATAATCAAAAGTGTACAAACAATGGAATTTGCTGACGACATAAGTTATATAAATAAACATAACAAAGTGCATTGTAAAAGTAAGATATTAAATTTAAATCCATTTATAGACGACCTGGGTATTTTACGTGTGGGTGGAAGGCTGGAACACGCCGACATATGCCAAAACATGAAACATCCCATCATTTTACCCCACAACCATTTACTAACCAATTTATTAATAGACCAAGCACACCAGTTTACCTTACACGGCGGAGTACGACTTACTTTAGCCAATTTACGTAAACAATTTTGGATTATTGGCGGATATATGGCATGTAAAAAATTCATAAGAAAATGTGTTACATGTAAACGACATAGTCCCTTAAAACAGTATCAACTCATGGGTGACTTACCAGAGTCGAGAGTGAATCCGGAGCACGCCTTTTACCATTGTGGCGTGGACTACACCGGGTTTGTTGAAGTAAAAGCAAATAAGGGGCGTGGAATAAGAACTACGAAGGGGTACATATCTGTTTTTGTATGTATGGTTACTAAGGCGGTCCACTTAGAACTCGTATCAGACCTCAGTACGGTAGCGTTTTTAGCGGCGCTAAATAGAATGGCAGCTCGACGAGGAGCCCCGCGTCACATATACAGTGACAACGGTACCAATTTCGTAGGCGCAAATCGAATACTACAAGAGGAGCATGACCAGCTTCTTAAGGTCTTTAATGACTCATTTCAAAGGGAAATAACAGAAATGGGTATTAATTGGCATTTTAACGCGCCTAGTTGGCCGAATGCAGGTGGATTGTGGGAAAGAGCGGTACGCAGTCTGAAACACCACCTAAAGAGAGTCATCGGAACACAAAAACTAACCTTCGAGGAGTACACCACCTTGTTAACGAAGATAGAAGCGTGCATTAACTCTCGGCCACTTTGTGCGCTAACAGAGGACCCTGATGACCTAAATTTTCTTACACCAGCTCATTTTCTATCAGGAAGACCAGGAGTAACCATAATAGAGACTGCACAAGATGCCAGAACCAGGTGGCATCTTACTACCAAGTTATTTCAGGATCTATGGAGTAGGTGGAAAAGTGAATACCTAGTACAACTTTCGTCTAGGCCCAAGTGGATGGACAAACAAAAATGTGTAGACGTAGGAGACCTTGTCGTGATACACGACGATAATCTCCCAGCGGGAAAGTGGGCTCTTGGACGGGTAATACAAACGCATCCCGGAAGTGACGGCCTGACCAGAACCGTTTCGCTAAAAACCGCAAATGGAACAATAGTACGCCCTATTGTAAAAACATCCGTGTTGCCCGTAAATCAAGGTAACATCGACAAACCAATCACGAATAAACCCGCCGCTAGACCATGTGAAAGAAAACCAAAAGTGAAGCTGTCTACCATTGCTACAGTTTTACTTACTTTTACTACCATAATATCACCATCTCACGGCTTGTACTCTATCAAACCATTACCAGATAACCAAACTTTATATTTTGATCCCATCTCGAAGATGCAGTTGATACGAGATAAATGGACGATAATTATGTATTACGATATGGGTCCATACTGGACAGGCATAAATACATACAATAAAATGTTTAATTATTTAGAAACATTATGCACTAATATAAAAATTGAATCACATTGTAATACGATCGTTCAACAAGCGCGCCACGATTACCAGGAACTCGAGTACTATAATGAACTTTTGTTAACACAGCATTTTAACGTTTACGACAGACAGGAAAGCCAGACGCGCAGGCGCCGCCGTGGTTTATTAAATGGCGTTGGATACCTCGCTAATGATTTATTTGGAGTGTTGGACTCACGTTTCGCAGACCAGTATGTGAAGGACATTGAAACCATACAACGTAACGAGAACCATCTTTCGAATCTATGGAAAAACCAGACTTCCGTTATTGAGGCAGAATTTAACCTAATGAAAAGGATGGAAACAACTGTCACTCAACAACACAAATTAATAAATAGAAAAATAACCGAATTAAAGGACAATTACAGCACAGTGCAGCGCGAAATTCAAAACATTTCCTACGTCAATGATTTTACACTGACCGCGATAACAAGTAGTAACCTATTACAGAGCTTACGACGGCTTCAAAATACATTTCTAGACACTATAACCGATATCTACCATGGTCGGTTAAGTATACATTTATTACCGCCTGCCCAATTAAAACATGAATTGCAGACCATATACAGCAAAATGCCTAGCGATCTCACATTACCTATTGATAACTTAGAAAGCGACCTTCTGTACATATATAAATTACTTAAGGTCAAGGCCAGAGCAACTCGTAAATACGTTATAATAGAAGTTTCTTTCCCTCTAATAACCAGAGAAAGATTCCAGCTCTATAAATTAATACCAGTCCCACACCAGACCAGAAATGTCATGACCAGCATAGTTCCAGCCTCCGATTACGTTGCAGTTAATTTACAAAAGGATTCATATTTTACCACAACCATCAACGAGTTAAATACTTGTTTCCGCCGCGAGTCGACATATATGTGTCAATTGCTCAACCCTATAAAGGACCTGAAAAGCGACAAAAATTTCTGCGAGTTACAACCTGAAACAAAAGAATGCAAAGTAGAAAAAACCAGCTGTTCCAATAAGTGGGTCGAGTTACATATGACACCACAACGCTTTTATTTTTGTTGTGATTCATATACAATTAAAATAATATGCGGCGATCAAATGACAGTCCGTCAGTTGAGTCGAGCCGGGGTCATTGGCATAACTCAAGAATGCACAATTAAAGGCAAGGACATCGCTCTATACTCGATTCGTCAGCAGTCGTCATCAATAAATATTACGTCCTCGATCTACATACCAGAATTTGACCAAATAAACCACATCGTAAATGTAAAAATTCCTGATGATAACCAGATTGATGGGAATTTTACCATAGAAATGACCAACCTCGGGAGAGCTGTAGAACAGTTGAAGAATAGTAACACAGAAGTGGAAACTATATCGTCACACGACATCCACCACTATGTGATTAGTTACACGCTAGCGATAATTGTACTATGCGTAGTAGCGGTGTGGGTATGGAGAACCGGCCGGTGCTGCCCTACGCGGCGCCGGGAAACTGCTAACGGTACCCGTCAGCATCAGTTTGAAACAAATCTACCAGAACCTACGACAAGACGACAACATGGTCATCGTGAGCAGGGGGTGGTTGAGATGCAGCCACTACCGAGGCGACAGATTAGTGCACCAGTGTACATTGAAGTGACAGAGCCATGTGGTAATAGTGCGTCAGTGTCTAGTGAAGCGATAAAGCAAAATGTTCACCAAAGTGATATCAGTGCGCGATTACATAATCTCGCGAAGCGGTGGCCTAGTGCAAAATACGGTGTAATCAGACCCGATAAGAAAAGTGTAATTAACCAAAACAATGAGCGATCTGTAGAAGAGGACTCGATAGTTTAGTCTTAATTATTAAGTACTTACTTAATCAATAACCAAATGTTTTTATTTTCTTTATTGACAATTTTATATTCGCTAGATAAGTGCTTTCCCTATTAATTCATAGTTGTTATTGTTTTTAATTATTTTATATTCTATATTTTTTATACTAAATAACATGTAGTATTTAAATCGAATTTACACGATTTAATAATATTTTTATTATGTAACTAAGATGAATGTTTACCATTTCCCGTCGCTCATCTCGTTGTCGGGAATATGTTCGAGTTTATATCGAACACCTTGCGAAACGTAATAATTGCATTGCATGCAATAATTAATATAATACATTTTATTTGAATATTAAATCAGTTCTTGTTCACATCTCCTTGGAGATACCGCCGCGTACTCTAACCATTACCATTACCATAACCATTAATTTACCAATTTAAGTTTAGTTAAATTCATTATAATAAGTTACCAATAATTAGTTAAAGACGTGTCAAGAGTCTTGGGTTATTCTTGTGTATATTGATACGAATTATAAATCATTTACCATACCATTGACTTTAATTAAACAACCATTACCATATCGAGAAATAGTGTGTGCGGTTACCATAACACCCATAGACTAATTTCTACAAATAGATTTAAACAAAATTTATATCGCAACAATGTGCTTTTCAAGCGTTGATTAGCGACTGCGAATCACTAGACTATAACTTCGTTCAAGACAGTTCGCTTTGTTGTGGTGTATTCATGTTTTTAATAAGGAAAGCCAGACGATTAAACACAGACTCAAAGTTTTGGCAAAGTACGAAACTAAGTAGTTAGCTTATAAAGTTTTGCACTATTCAAACTTGTATACTAATAAGCCTAGTTACAAAAACCGTCTCCCAAACTAGAGCTTTGTAACCGATTATAATAAGTAATTTTTTTTAATTGAATGATTTTCATACAGTGTTTTCATGCTCTTTGTGATGAAACCTAGTTACATAACCGATTTTGAAAAAAAAATGGTATGTTACCCGCTTGAAACTTAGGTATGCCTGCCCTTTTATAAAATTTGATAAAAAGACAACTTATCTTTAAAAAAAGATAAGCTGTTTTTGATAAGATAAGTTGTAGGCCAAGCAAGGTGTTTCTAGGCCAAGTTTCTCTCCGTACATAGAAGAGGCTGTCTGGAGTATCACTCCAGAATCCGGAGTGAAACTTTCGAAGTCTTTTAGTCTCATGTTTCGGTAGATTTTGACCTAAACCTTTTTAACTGTGTCGAAAGTACTTCAGTAATAAAATAATTTAAATAAATAAAAACCACTTTTTATAAGTTTAGTGATATCTCTTGTCCCTGACCCTTCATTATCGTCAAAGTTCATAACACTCTTTATCCTGTATTGTGACAAAACAGTTTTTTTGTTTGACAAACTTTCCGATTAACCCACTGGGTTACGACTCAACAAGTTTGGGTATAGCTTGCGACCATGTATTACCCTTTTTATGGTAATAAAACAGGAATATTTTTGAAACGGAAATAAGTTTGTATATTTGACACGCGTGTGTTTGGAAGTGCTTTTATATTAAAAGAAAAAAAATGCGAAGATATTTTAAGAGCAGTCAATGTAATAAGTTGAAGGATTTAAAAAAAAACGTTTTTTTAGCTTTGATTGCTAGTAAGTTAAATCAGTGGACTATGTCCAGCAGTGTCCACTGCTGGACATAGTCCACTGATTTATTATAATATTATGCAATAGGCTAGTTGATTGACTGATTTGAAGTTAAATCAATTGCTTGTTAAAGTAATCCAAAAATATTCTGCATAAAAATATCGGCATGGTTATGGAGTAGAAATACATGATGTCAAAACCCTACATTATTTTCAAGAATGCACTTAACATTTTTCTCTCTATTACATTACAAACATTGACTAAAAACGGTCTGACAAGTGCGGCAGGCAGTTAAAAATAACAGCACCAAACTCTATTCGATATACGTTACAGTTTATAGCAACACTTGCTCAAGACTAAGCACACATCCCCTTACTCATAAACGCCTCTTAAAGTTTAGTCAATTGATTAGCTTACATTCATACGATTTTACTTAGAAAAATCTAGCTAAACAGTGATTAAGTTCAAGAGGCGTTTAGGACTAGGGGGGACAGAGTTTAAAGCTCGTCTCTTAAGTAAATAGGAGAGGAGCTCGCGCCATTATCCCTGCGGATAACCACAACTTCGTTTAACATTTATTTTGTTCGACAACAGACCAGAATAAACTGAACATGTAACTTTGTACGGACGACACGTATATTTAAATATAAGCTGTTGCTGGCTACTTTGTTCTTGCTTCTTTTACAAGCCTAGATTATGTTGGATCCTGTAGGATAGGTCTCATTCTAGATCCGAAGGTGCAGTTGAAGAAGGGACAAGGGATTCGCGATACCGTAAGATAATTATTTGTGGGATCCACAAAATAAATTATTCTCTTTTATTGGGGGTTGTGAATTTACAAATATTAATTTAACGGGCGCAAAGAAAAAATCATAGAGTGGGGCTGCATAACAACGGAAAAAAATATATTTGAAACATGCATTTATTTAGTAAATACATACTAGATAGAGAATACCTAAACGGTAGCCATTTTGATCTTTCTATAGTAGTTTATCACGTACTACAAACTACCCTAAAAGGCAAACGTTCACTCATAAACGCGTTATCACCAAGTACCACGCTCATTCTAAGTACTGACAATCGGCATGCCTAATCAGCCAATGTTCTTTGACCCTTATACGAACACTCATTCAAACATATACACATAACGCAACATTGAAAAATGAACCTTACGTAATAGAATAACAATTGCTTTTTAAATAACTAGCAAGGTCGCTTATGACTCTGTTATATGGGTTATGTTGAGAGCATTGGTCACTGTTATCATTGTGCGATAAGAACGATACATTCCAATAATAAAGTGGGTGCTTTCTTTGTAATGTAGCGGTTTGTGTGATTGGAAATAATTTGCGGCGTTTGTTTCAATGAACTGTGTACTCATTTACCACTCCAATCTATCGCATGGGTGTCGTAAAAGTCGACTTAGGGAGACTTTGTAAAATTTTTACAGATAGATAAACCATTCTGACAATCTTGTCAAAATAAATAAATAAATCTTGGTGTAAGTGGTTTCTCTTCGTCACCAGACTGGACTCTAGTTGCTATCCCACAGCAGGAATGGGCTTAATAATAATTTTATTTATGAGTAGGTAATTGATTTTAGTAATTGAGGATTAGGAATAAGTAATATTAAATTTCAAAATGCTATTTTAAAATCAGACTCTGTTATATTCTTATACCAGTTACCGGATATTTATCTATTTTACAACTCTTTTGGCGTTGGCAGAATCATTGCTAAATGATAAAGCCATTACCATTAAAATAGAATAGAGTCAACTCCTCAAATAAAATTAATACATTCCTATGCGATAGAAATAAAGATACAATATAAAAACGACTCGTAAAAATAAAATGTCCTTAATTTACCAATTAACATGCGCCAGATAAAGGGGCAATTTCGTCGTCATTCGTCACAAAATTGTGTCGGGACAGCTGTGGATTAATTTTACGCACTACTTACGTTCACTCAGTGTTACGCAAATGTTGTAGACAATAATCTAATGTTACGGAATTGTATGGATCTTTATAAAGGTTATATCCGTGTGGTGACGGAGTAAGAATACAATATGTCACCACCCCATCTCATCTCGTGGGTGTCGTAAAAACCGACTAAGGGAATATTCGTGAATAGTATCTTAACGTAACAAAAAGAAGGAAAAATTGAAATTAAACCCTATACCAATCCGTTTGGCCAGCGTGGTATAAGTAGGCCAAGTATCCCTTCGTCACAGCTACTGCTGGACATAGACTACCTCCAAATATAGCCACAAAACTTAATTCCAGTTCAAATAACACTAAAGTTTATCCACAGCAAGGTTCATTGATAAATCTTATCTGTCTCAAAGATTCTCAAGCGAAGTAATTGTTATTTAAAACGTAAACAAAATTAACTAATTTTCTTCAATTTGACATGTAGACATAGCTCGCGTTAATTAGCTGAGACATTTGCTAACACGACAGTGACATAGTACAAATATGTACAGTATTTCGACTTCATAGAAACGGATGAAACGCGAATTATAGCTACACGCTCACGATAGCGGTGGCTTTGCGGAGTGAACAGTCGCGACTGTGCCGCAGTAACGAGCGGAAAAGTAGGTAAATGTAATTAAAAATCTGGAGGTGGGTATCCCTATCGCATGTTTACGTACCGCTCAGTCGTAGGCATTTATAATAAATATTCGGCCGAGATAGACTACTGGTTGTACTGTGACAGTGATACAAACGTCAACTTCGCGTCAAAGTCAACCATTACGTTGACGTTTAACTTAAACGCATTACGTCATCAGGCCCTTAAATATATTTTGTATTAATTTTGACAAAACGTTAAATTAAACTGTCAACTCGAGGACATTAAAATGTAATTTTCACTAAGCATTCAGTGTGTGTATTCAGCAACACTTAAACCTAGACTCTCGTATACCTTATTCGCCTGTATTAAGACTCATTTTTGAATGAAAATGTGTAGGTGTGCAAGTTTTAGTTGTATGTAATTTTGTTAGCGATGCTCGGGTTTATATCTGTTTTATTGTTTTATAAATGTTACGATTGTGGTGTTAAAACCCTTATTCTTGTTAAGAGAGTCGTCATAGTGCCGTAAAAGATATGATGCTACAGATTAATAATTACTATTTAAAAACACAAGCAAAAAGGTCCAATTTTTTAAGAGTACTTAATCTCTTTTTACAGTAAATATTGTTTCTTTTAGTTCTCATATCTAGATTAACCCCCGGTTTCCGAATGACTGATCAAGTAAAAATCAACTAATCAAGCGTCAAAACTCTTGTCAATTACCATTTTCAGAAACAATTTGATACTTGACTAGTTGATTTTTACTTGATCAGTCATTCGGAAACCGGGGGTAAAATACTTATATTTTAAGGTATTTAAGTCTATACGAAGGCTTTACACTAAATTTTGTTTGTGTTCTAGTCAGCTGATATACTAGTTAATGTGTATTTCTACTATTAGCTAAGCGTTTCAATGGTACCAACGGCAAGTGTAACATGAGCCGAAAATCAAGCACAAATTAGTTGAATTTAATTCTGTGATAATTCTTGATTACATTTATTTTGTTTTTTTAGATTTAAACCCGTTGTTTTTATTTGGTTGCTAAAATAAATAATCATTCCTCTGCCCTTATCCCAATTTTATTTGGGATCGGCGCAGCATGTCTTTTTCTTCCATATTTTCCTACCGGACGTCATCTCACAAGTAACACTTTTCGCGGCCATATCGTCTTTCACACAATCCATCCATTGTTTCTTTGGTCGTCCTCTTCCCCTATATCCATCCACATACACGTTCAACACTTTCCTCACCACATGATTCTCATTCCTCCGCATAACATGCCCATACCATGACAGCCGGTTGCCACTTTGTTTATCTGCCTTCGGTGCCACTCAAACTTCTTCTGACATACACGTTTCTTACTCTATCCACTCTCGTAACGGTTGTTAAAATAAATAAAATAATATATTAATTTCTAATTAATTTAGATACAGATAAATTATACTATGTCAATAGCACAAACGTGCTGTTAATGACAACTTCAATCGCACTCCGGAGTATCAATTAATTGAACTGCTGTGCGATTTAAGTTATCGAATTATGAACTTTGTGTTTCCTTTGCACTTTCTTCAATGCACGAATCTAGAATTGCATTTAATGCAAGATTAATAACTACTGTTGCAATTCAAATTTGGTCTATATGCTCTAGAAATAAAGTTCATAATACATTAATCTTATTAAAGTACTCGAGAATCCTTTACGAGATAAGTTTGAAGGGAAAATATGAATTGCAGTCGCTACCAGAAACCGTTTTAGAGTAGACTTTAATTTGTTGACCGACTGCAAAAATAGTAGAGAGCTTAAGCTTTTAAATATTGACACTATGGTAATTTCAAAGATTTACAATTTTAATTAATGTAATAATAAAAAGATATTCTTTGACCAATCTATAAATTACTGTTGACCAGTTGAGGGGTACTCGGACAAATCGTCAAAAGTTAGGTTTGAATAATAATTATGGCGATCATTAGACACCCCCGTGTGGTGACGGAGTAAGAATACAATATGTCACCACACCATCTCATCCCATCGGTGTCGTAAAAACCGACTAAGGCTAACCGGGACTATCCATGAATACTATCTTTACGAAATAAAAAGAAGGAAAACTTGAAATTAAACCCTATACCATTCCGGTGGTATTAATAGGCCAAGTATGCCTCCGTCATGGGAGGAGGTGGCAGGAGTTTCGGAGTCCAGAAAAGATGTTAATCTCAGATCTCCGGTTACAAAGGGAAGATCGATTCCTTAAATGATTAGGTACTTAAAATTACGTAACACATCTTCAAAATCTACAATTAAGCCAATTAGTCTAATTAATAGCTTTATAAATACAACATAATTATTAATATTACTAAACAAAATAATGTTTGTCGCTCACAAAATGTGATAAGACAAAATTTATATCGTCTGCCCCGTTTCTAAACGTTATGTTTATTTATAATTAAATCAAGGAAATGTTACCATTTGTGTGCGCGATTATACTGAATGTCCTCTATATTTACCTAGTATTAGAATTATAACTTTAAGCTTAGAGCAATAAGGTTGGATTTCATGTGAAAAATCGTCGAGGTAAAAAGTGCAAGGTAAAATCTCGGCCTCTGGTTGGAACGCTTTGATAGCTAAATTCAGGTTATTTTCTCCTTCCTTTATAAATGCTGACTTTTCGTGTGTAATTCAGAGAAGAGAGCTGTATTATTATGCATACGTAATGGATTTTTAATCTGATGGTGTTTTAAAAACCACGTGGATAATCCCTGTGCTGTGATGGAAGGAGAATATTTTATATTATTGTGGTGTCACCACCTTATCTCATTCCATGGGTGGTAAAAGCGAATCAAGGGAAAGTTCACAGATATTGCTACAAAAACAAAAAAAGGAAACCACGAAAACCCTTTACCGATTCGGCTAACGTGGTATTACAAGTTTCCCTTATATAGCAAATAAAATCAGAGGGCCTAGCCAAGTTACAAACGTTTCGTATCTATTCTCTTTCTATAATCGTTAACGTCTCAGCGATAGCGATTTTACGAAACGATTAATTGGTAGCCAAGTTGACACAAGTGCGTCGATCGTTCATTCTATAACGTTGAGAGAAAAAATATATTTTATTAGTCTATGGTGAGCGTTCCTGTAGACGTCAAAGTCACTGTTGAGTACGTGGTGCGCGGGTGATTTTTAAGTTTTGAATTGTTTTGTGTGTGGTGTTAAAAAAGTGAGTGAAATAAGTTGGAAATAAGGTATAACTTCTTTTTATTATTGTTTTATAATAATATCACAGTGCGGGATATAATTTAAAACGATTATTGATAGACATAAAATGTAATCTATCTTTTAAGTCAGTGAGAGATACTTTAAAATAATAGTGATAATTTTTATAGGATGGAATCTAGATCCCGAGCTAGCCCAGAACAGTTTGCAGCTTTATTGGAATTCATGGAAAGGTACTTAAATTATTAGTTATTACCTAGAAACCTTCCTTTGTTGTTTGAATCTTTCTCATACTCAGGAACTTGAAACGTAAACAATGACGTGTTACGCTACTTAAACGATTACGATACTTATGAAACAAAGAAAACGATTGTATTTAGCCCATTGCTTAAAAATAGACCTCTTGTTTCTCTGAAATAGTTTTAGCTTATGTTCTAGTCATGGTGATATAGCGAGGCCACAGCAAGGGGCTCAAGGCAGGATAAAGGTCTTGAACGAGAGCTTTGAAAGTCACTTTATCAAAACGAAATCGTCGTATAAACAAAGTGTCCGACATTTCTTCTATTGTTTCTATGCACTGACGATATAAATCTCTTTTCCGGCGTTTTAACCACACTTCTTCGTTATGAGCGCTCCACAACATATTTAAAGTATGCATTTTAAATGCTAAAAGAAATAATTTGTCTAAAATCAAAGTAAATGAACAATACACTTCACAGTCTGAGAACAGCTGAGTTTACTACGCCATTTTTTTAGCGCTTTCTCGAGGGTCTCGGCGATCGCTTAGTTATCGTTCAAAAACTTAGACTTCGATTCGTTAGCGATTGTCAAAAGTGCAACTTGGCTAGCTTTTTCTATGAGATGTAGCGATCGAAATTGTAGAATCGATAATTTCTATTCTATTTTTTTGGACGAACTGTTATTATGTAAACTTGGCTATGACTTAGCTATTCGCTTGTTTTGACCACGTGACTTAGCGATAAAGGTATATAATTCCTATACATTTCTTTAGTTTTCTATAGCGTTAACGATTATAGATTGTCAACTTGGCTAAGCCCGCAGGTACCAACTTTACGAAAAACAAAAAGTATGTGTACAATAGATTTTCCATTTACTTTTCCTTTTATAAGAGAGATAATTATGTATTTATCGTTTCTTTCAAATTTTACGACAGCCTTAAAATGGATCAGAGGAAAGGGTGTAATTTTGTACTTTGTTTTCCACCACTCAGTAATTTGCATAGGAGTTCCAGAGCACAGCCAAGCAGCTGGTTACCCGTAAGTAAAAGTATTGCTTTCTTTAGAACTAAGGAAAATGACTGAATGAATGTTTCGATTAGTCTGCTTAACTAATGTTAGTTTTTCCTTTCATGGTCAACTGATCCCACAACAAAGCGGGCTCAGTTGAACCCATTTATTTTTTTAGGGTGTTACTCAGCCCAATCTGTCAACTGGACCCGCGGGCTTAGTTAACTACTTGCTATGGTTAAGGGTCTACTCATCCCACACCTAGTACCCAGAAAATAGGAAATTAACCATTTTAACTGCTGAATCTATGTTATTGGATCTTTTGATTACTTAAAATATATAAATTAAAACATTTAAACAAAAGGCAAAAGGTTTATTATTATTTTTTTATTTATTAACTAGCGGTCCGTCCCGGCTTCGCACGGGCATTATTTTTCCGCTTTTCTGTTAATGTTTTTCTTGAATTTTCTTTCCTATAAACCTCACGGAGCCCGAAACCTTTCCAACGAATGCAAAATCGTGGAAATCGGTTCGTGCGTTCTGGAGTTATAGCGTCAGGAAGGAAAACACGACTTATTTTTATATAGTAGATTGTATTTACTTATTTTTTTCATTTTAATTTACCAAAGTACTTAGCTATTTCTATGATCACCATAGGATGAGATAGGACGGCTACATGTCATTACTAGAAATCTTGATCTAGCAGCTAGATAATGAACCTTCCAGTCAAATACACTGATAATAATTTCTAAAATATAGTCTGAACTAATTCATTAAAGCTGGAACATTGCCCAACCAATGTTTGCTTGAGACTTGAAACCAGTAGTTTTAAATAATACATTTTTTTAAAGTTGCATAGAAGGCAATTCTCTTTACGAACCTATACACCTTTTCTATATGATGGGAAGCAAACAAGCCAGCAGGTCACCTGATGGTAAGTGATCACCGCCGCCCATGGACACCCGCAACACCAGAGGAATCACAGATGCGTTGCCAACCTTTAAAAAGGGAGTAGGTAGGTACTCTCGTTTCTTTAAGCTCCCCAAGTCGTAACAGTCCGGAAATATCGTACACCTGGACATAATCATACCCATTACCTGGTAATTGTTTAAAACAAAAGAAGGAAAACAGGACCAAAAAGTCGTCAGACTAACGTGGTTTATGCCAGTTTACCAGGCCAAGTTTACCTCCGTCACTTGAGAAGGTCCTTCACATTATACAAACAGACCTTTAGCAACGGAGACAAGAGCTCATTCATTAACGCCGCAAGCATGCCTATCACACTTCTTTGCCCACTGCTGGGCAATACAACACGATATAGAGCTTTAAAAATTATGTTAAAAGGTATGAATGTTTAATAGGTGGTGGTTACGAACTAAAATATTAATTATTGAAAGCTTAAAAGCGTAACTATTACACAAATAACATGTACAATATACTATAAATAGTTAATCCTTATCAAAAGCAGTCCTAATTAAATACCTTTTCATGGATGGGTAGGCAGAATCCATAGTATAGTAATAATATACTATGCCCAAAGCCACGAGAGGGGTTACAAATTTATGTTTACCTACATCCTATAGATGTTGATATGATAACAAATTTACCTTTATCAAATACTATTGTAGAAGATATGTAGGTATTGTCTTCTTGATATAATAATAGCCAATTAATGTCCCACTGCAAGGACAGGTCACCTTTAGTGATGGTGTTTTATTTAAGTTTTAGTCAATAAAGTCAAGGTGTTTTATAGGCTACTAGTAAAATTTACTGAATTATTTATTTGGGAACTTTTTTTTTAAATAGATAAACCCTGCAATGCCGATAGAACCTTGTGTAAAACTTTTACTGAATATATTAATTAGAAACAAAGCTTATCCAGCATGTCAATTCTCGTTCCTAAAATTCGGTAAGATAACTTTTAGTTGTCATGTTTTTGCTATTGCAATTGTAATCTTTTATGGTCGTGTTAAGGTTTTATTGAGAGTGTGACAATTTGACAACTAAACGTTAACTTAACCGAATTTTAGGTACGAGAATTGACATGCAGGCTCAAAACAATCATTTTGTGGATACTAAATAGCGCCTCAAATTTCGAAATAGCGCCCCAAACTTCGAAATAGCAGCGCCTCAAACTTCAAAATAGCGCCCTAAACTTCGAAATCGATTAAGACATTAAAATTTTATTACGACTCCCAATATTCGTTAGCATTCATTTGTTATTTGAATCAATCGGGTAATACCTAATTATCGTCATCGTATCAGCTAGGTAATTTTCGTCTACTGCTGAATATAGGCCTCTTCCAAATATTGCAGACGCCACCTCATAAATCGTCTGCAATAGACGAAAAGGCCTTATATATATAAATATTGCCATCTTGTGCGGTCATGTGCCTCCCTCATCTATCGGTATCCATACTAATATGTATTATATAAATAGAAAAGTGTGTCTGTTTGTCTTTCTTTCACGGCAAAACGGAGCGACGAATTGACGTGATTTTTAGTTGAAGGGGTGGAGAGTAACATAGGCTTCTTTCTTTTTTTTTATTCTGTGTCCAGGAAAGGGGTAGCACAGACCCCGAATTTAACGCGAGCGAAGCCGCGGGCAAAAGCTAGTACCTAATATACATAATAAATTGTGTAAATTCGCCTCTATGTAGTTACACAAAATATGTAATATGAAAATGTAATAATACATTTCCAAATGATATTCATATAATTTAATTATTATTTACTTAGGGTATCTTAGTGCTTACACGAAATGCCTAAGGCATTCTTGTCATAGCCCAAATGTACCTGTACTTTGGGTACAGTCACGAGCAATAATATGTACACATTTTCGCATTTTGTAAACCAGTTATCTAAAGTTCTGCCAATCCAAAATTGAAAATTCGAAGATTAATTCAAAACTGTACGGAACCTCTTCTAAATTACGAATTCATTTTGATATTGTAATGTCTAGATAAACGTGCAGATAGTTTAGAAAATTTGAAAATGTGTACATATTATTGCTCGTGACTGTACATAAGTACTCAAAGGGTTAGTTAGTTCAATCAAATGTTACGCCTAAAGAAATATGTAGGAACTAGCTGATGCCCGCGGCTTCACCCGTGTTGTATATTAGCTTAAATGTTAATCTACCTACACCCTAAACTACCTATAAGTATATCAAATTTCATCAACATCAATTTAGTCGTTTTTGCGTGAAAGAGTAACAAACATCTATCTATCCATCCTCACAAACATTCGCATTTATAACATGAGTAGGATTTGTAGGAAGTAGATATCAAAACTTAAACTGTTTTTTGTGCCCGTTTAATTGATGTGTGTAAAAGTTGTCAACATGTGTTTGTAAATAACACAGGCTAGAATTCAAAGTGCCGAAAAAGTCTTTTAAAATTGTATCTTTTAGCGGGTAGGTATTACTTTTATAGGGGTTTTAAATATTTTTACAAATAGAAATAATAAATCAAGCTTAGATTAATTAGCTTGTACACGGAGGCCATGCCCTTGCGTGCATTCCATGCAAGGGCATACACGCAATGCGGTCAAAGTTATTAGCCAGTTTTGAAGGAGAAATTTAAACTATTTCTTTTTGGTTTAAAAGCTCACTGACGGGTCGGACTATTAGAGATGGTTGGTACCTTTACCTATTAACTTTGAGGAGGGACCCTTTAAATACTAGACTAGGCTGCTGGATTTTTACCTTTGAGCTATCTATGGAAGGAAAAATAAATCTTTAATATGCAGAAACATGGCGATAGTGTTACATAGGATACGCTTACCATAAAAACTATAAGTCAAAATTATGCTAAAACGCAGGTGCAGGAGGTAACTAGTTTTAAGCCAACTCCGAAAAGAGGAAGTTCCAAAATACGGCTAAGTTATTGAATGTTCCTAAAAATCGTCGCCTGAATGCTTATTTGCTCAACGGACCATTTTGACGAATTTCACTTTTTAATGCAATTTTATTAAGGATCAAATTGCGGTTCGATTGGTATATAATACTTGCTGTTTGGACTTAAAATACATTATTTATAAGGAATTTAAGTTTTTGAAAACTAACACAAGAGAATTTAAGCTTAATGCTTAATTGCTCAAAGTCCGTAGAGAAACACCAAACGTGCATCCGAACATCGATTAAGTGCTTAAGTATTCAATCTCCTTACAGGTAACCAATCACGACATCGCATTTTGATGACGCAATACGCCGCCATTATTAATTTATTTTGTGACGAAGCTGGTGCTCGCACGCATTTGAGTTAAAACTAACGCGAAATATAGAAAAAACGTATTAATTTTAATAGAAAACAGTACCTGAAATGTCCGTGACGAAATATAAATCGGAAAATATAGTCACAACTATAGAAAAGAATCGGTAACTTGTATTTTTGTTAACATTTCTTTGCAGATTATCACTGCGTATCGTTAACTTATAGTACAGGATGTTTAAATTAAATTCTTATAATTTCAGATTTAATTAAATCTTTAAATCAAATTGTGACGTATCTATAAATGAACAGATTGTTTCGAACATTTCGGTTAGGTTGTAAAATATAACTAATATAATAATAAAAAATATTGCTTTTGTGCGGTGACTGTCAAAATATACCTGCTACTTGCATGTTTGCTAATTGTTAAATGGGTAAATTTCTTAGCATTAAATGGGTAGTTTTGTGTTTACGTATACCTACGCTTTGTGTTCGCAATGATGTTAGATGCTAGATAAGAAGATTAATACTATTTTTACTCGCCACAGATCCATTGCTCACATTGTAAATCTATTTTTATTATGTCCGTTGCTTTGCATTTTCTTCCCTATTTTGGATGAGAAATTCAGAACTAATTACGCCGTTGAGGAATGAATAGCCCATAAACTAAAGAATTCCTTATGAAAACATAAAGAATCGTCAAAAAAGGGTTAATTTTCTTAAAAAAAATCCAATCTAAATTGTTTAAATAGTGTCAGTATATTAATTATTTTTTATACGTATAGGTATGATCTTATCACCTTCTTATTTTCAATTTATGTCGTTTTAATTGTACATATTGAAATGAAGAAGTAGAGTCACGGTAATACCATAGTTCCATTTTATGTTGACATTACGTACGATGAATCAAGAATCCGACGAAAGAAGAATACGACGAATAAGGACTAATTCAAATCAGACACTAACCGAAAAGAAAATAAAATATATTAGAAGTACCTACAAATATATGAAAGCTGACGACAAAGCCTTTATGGAATCTCTAAGGTTTTGACAGGATCAGACAACATAAACAATACCAGGCGAAGTAAACGATCTTGTATCGGTACAAAAACAAAAAATATTGTATTTTTTATTTATACTCGTATTGTATTATGTAATTATGTGTTGGGAATTATTAATAATTACTACTAAAAGTAATAAATTTCGATCGATTAATCACGTTTACCAAAACATGTAATTATTATTAATAATAACAGGTAATTATTAATAATTTTCAATTAATCACATTTACCGTAACATATATATCAGTGTTTTTTTTTTAATTCTGTGTTTTTTTTAATAATAAATAGCCAGTTAACTAGTTACTTTTTTTTACCACGATACCCAAACACACTGTATTTGGTTATAGGGCACTTAAGTACTAAATATATTCGAATGGAAAATGCTCAACCTCCACTCCAGTAGTGGTCTATCTCCAATTGCATAATTTGTTTTGTGTTTATTTGCTCAACCTCCATAAAAAATTGTGAAAATAAACATAACTCTTTGACTTTTTAATGATTATTTGTAATATATCATTTCATAAACACGTTAACTATTTTTTTAATATAAAACTTTTATAAAATCATATTATTTGCTTAAACTAATCAATAAAACGTCTCTGGTGTAAAATGTTGCAAATGGAGGTTGGACACTTAAGTATTCGTGCGACGAAATGGTAGTACTTATCTTAAAAATGAGTGGAAATCATCGGAGTAGAATGACATGTTATTTCATATCTCTTATCCATAGTACAGGACGTGCTTAGTTTAACTAGACGATGTTGTGGAAATAAAAATGTAAATCTATATCTATACTTGTACTAAGTAATATTATATTATAAAGAGGTAAAGTTTGTGTGTTTGTGACGTTGTAGGGGGTAATCTTTGGATCTACTGAACCGATTTTAAAAATTCTTTCTGTATTTTTATTTATCGGGAAATGCCATAGGCTATATAGTATCACGCTATGACTAATAGGAGTGGAGCAGTAATGAAATATGTAAAGGGACGCGTTTTTTTCGCTACCCAACGAAGTAGGCACGGGTCAGCTAGTGGTTAGTAAAATTTTCGGCCCATATCCCACCATTGTTGGGACGGAACCTCTTGAGGAATAAACATAGCTTACATTGTACTTACAACTTTTACGACACCCTTATATACAACGTTAGTTGGTGAAAATTTGGAATGAGTCACAAATTAAAGAAAGTTAAAACAAAACCTGATTGTAAAATTTAAACAAAACAATTTAAATTATTTTAAAACACATCATCATAACAGCCCATTAATGTCCTACTGCAAGGACGGGCCTCCTCCCGTGACGGAGGGATACTTGGCCTACAAATACCACGCTGGCCAGACGGATTGGTATAGGGTTTAAATTCAAGTTTTCCTTTTTTTTTATTTCGTAAAGATAATAATGACGGATAGTCCCTTAGTCGGTTTTTATGACACCCATGAGATGAGATGGGGTGGTGACATCTTGTATTCTTACTCCGTCACCACACGGATAATATATATAATATAAACACATATAAACCAAAAAAGAATTCAAGCACGAGCCAGGATTTAAACGTAGGTACATTCTATCTGAGAAAAAATCTTTTTTCCAGAAGCAGGACGCGGGTTCAAACCCAACCTCCAATTTTTTTTGTCTTCTTTACAATGCTCTTTACATAGGTCAACAAATTTTAATAATTTAATGTAAAACAAAATTTTGATTTCAAAATCATACATACCACTTAATAAAATTCCTTAGTACACAAACACATGCACTCGCAATGATAACACTTATCACTACACAGACACGGACGCGACGAGGTCCAGAGGGCGACTGAACCAATGTGTATTATACTATCGGGACGGACAAGGAGTCATGAATCAGAATGAATTGTGTACTGGCGGTTAGAATAGTGTTTTAAATTATGTTTTTTTCTTAATTTTTTGTTTGTGTTTTTTTTGTAATTGTAAATTAATAAAAAAAAATGTTATTTTTGCTTTATTATTTTATTTATTGTAATTACCTAACTATAACGACGAGGTCCCGAGGGCGACTGAACCAATGTGTATTATACTATCGGGACGGACAAGGAGTCATGAATCAGAATAAATTGTGTACTGGCGGTTAGAATGGTGTTTTAATTTTTTTTTTTTTTTAAGTTTTTTATTTGTAATTTTTTTTTAATTGTAAATTAATAAAAAAATGTTATTTTTGCTTAATTATTTTATTTATTGTAATTACCCAACTATAGCGCCGAGGTCCCGAGGGCGACTGAACCAATGTGTATTATACTATCGGGACGGACAAGGAGTCATGAATCAGAATGAATTGTGTACTGACGGTTAGAATGGTGTTTTAATTTTTTTTTTAAGTTTTTTGTTTGTGATTTATTATAATTGTAAATTATTTAAAAAAAATGTTATTTTTGTTTATCATTTTATTTATTGTAATTACTCAAATATAGCGACGAGGTCCCTAGGGTGACTGAACCAATGTGTATTATACTATCGGGACGGACAAGGAGTCATGAATCAAAATAAATTGTGTACAGGCGGTTAGAATAGTGTTTTAATATATGTTTTTTTTTAAGTTTTTCGTTTGTGATTTTTTTATAATTATAAATTATTTAAAAAAATGTTATTTTTGCTTTATTATTTTATTAACTGTAATAACCTAACTAAAGCGACGAGTTCTTTGAGTTTATTATTATTTTTGCTTATTTATTATTTAAAATTATTATGTCCAACTGTTGCGTTGACCCCGATTTTAATACCAACACGATTTGGTTTACATTAGTGAGTTACAGAAATTCCATATTGTTTAAGATAAACCAAATTAAAGCAAACCAAAGCAACTAACGCAGATTCTACTAAAAGTATGATTGCTCATTTGAAACCCTATGCCTAACGCCCTATTTACTCACGAAGTAGCCCCCTCTCTCGCGTCTCGCCAACTTAACTCGCCAAAAAATAGGATGGAGATCTATTTAAATCAACTTAATCAACAACTTACTACTTAACTCGCTACTGTACTTGTCGATGTGTAAATGGGGCTTACGGCTGACAGGTTCGTGAAGTGGTATTATAATCATGAATATTTTTAAACTTCATGATGACTCTTTCAAGCCTTTAAAATTAATGTTTACGAAATGTTCTCACGACGCACGCTAGGCAAAAGGTATTGAAATACTTATATTACGATAATTAAAAATAAGCACAGGTTACTAAAAAGACTTGTATGTATGCTTAGTCTAAACTACGCCCTAATCGCAAGCACTTTTCTGTCCGTATGTACAAGTAGGAGTCGGCCTTTAATTTTACCATCTGTCAAAACTGCTCACAACACGAGATTTATCTACCGTTAAGGTCACGTTAAATGATCGCACTTTGTAAACAAAGTTATTATTACCAAATAAACTAATTATAACTCATTATTTTGTACTTAGTTATATCAATTTAATATTTGACTGAGACTATGTTAATAGCATAGGTACGATTTTACGTTAAAGCAGATTTGCTTTAACGTAAAATCGTCGGACAGTCATTTTTATGCTCACCGTGATTACTGTGAGCATAAAAATGACTGTCCATTTTGCTTCAAATTTATTGAATGAGTAATTATGTTTGTGTTAAAATCTGTAATTTCTGATTATTAAGAGTGAATATATTCATTCTTCGCTCGGTTGTCTTTTTTAACCTTTAACTGGTGACATGCGGTCTCACAGGCCGAGCGGCGTCAGTGATTCGTCATTACACCCCCTTCCCGTTGCTTCATTTGTTTATACTTCCGAGTACCTTCAAGTTTAGTCCCATTTACGACATAGAGGAAAAAATTTGCGTCGCACGGACCCAAATACGTAAGTTACAGTGATATAAAATTCGGCAGCGGCCTCTCAGGCACGATGTCACCACTCACGTAACTAAATGTAAAAAATTTCATTATTTGCTATCTTCTTATTTTTACAGTTATTACTACAACATGGACAACTGTGAACATTATAAAAAGAGGCGAAGGAAGTCGGGAGTAGTGCCAAGCACTAGAACACAATATCAAATTGGGGAATGGTTGGTACAGGAAGATTTAAGTGGTTCGGAAGCCGAAGACGTTCCCGAAAATTTACAACCGGAGCAAAGTGATCATAACTCGGAAACGGAACCAAGTAATTCTGAAGATGACGAACCAGTGATACACCACACTGTGAGCCAGAAGTCAACTTAGGACAAACAGTCTTCCGGCAGTGATAGTGAAGATGAACCTCCAATAAGACGTCATAAGTTTGGCCACTGTCAGTTTTGTCAATTCTATTTTTTTATTTTAGTATAAGTTTTTTCTTAGTTAATTACTATATAATCTATATAATAAAAAGTGTTTTTTAATTAAAATGTTGATTTTTAATTTTTTTATTACTAATTATTGATCTCATCTATTTTTGGTTGATTGAAAATATTACTTATAGCTGTGATGCCAAGTTCCTAATAAAAGTTATATTTAGCGTAAACTTATTTGTTTTATTTTAACCAGTAATAGTTTATTATACTATTTTTAAATACTATAATAAGCTACAATACTTAATTTCCATGTTATATACCAAACACTGCAGCGGCTTCTCAGACCGCACGTCACCAGTTACGTTACATAATAACCATGTCACCAGTTAAAGGTTAAGTAACCCCTTAACTAGGCATCAATCCCTGTTTGCCTAGGACTTTAACAAACCTACATGAGAAAGAGACTTTTACATACGAGTCATAGACAATAACTAGGCCATAGTTGTACAATTTTATTAAACGCCTTACTAAATTAACTTCTAAGGATATACTTCATTATAAGATGAAGTAGTTATACCATACACCTTACTTTAAATCATCACTTCTTCGTTTCAATATCATCCCATACCAGCCCATTAAAGACCAGCTGCAGGGACGGGCCTCGTTCCATGTGAATGAGGGATACTTTACTTTTACTTAATCGTTTCAATTTATTCACGTATAACTACAACAGAAATCTCGTTCAAGCTGTTTGCCAAATTAAAGAAAATAAAAGGTAAAACTTCACAAAAAGAAAAAAATATTCGCAATGAATCACTTTGTCTGTCAACTAGCTTTTAGACTGTCACACTGAAACTTTGAGTGACAATATGAGAAATTGAGTGACAATTTGAGAAATTGAGTGACAATTTGAGAAATTTGTAAAATTGAGTGACAATTAAATGTACTAGCTGTTGCCTTTGACTCTCTAGCATCGATGTAGGGCGTCCTATGAAATCGCCGTTTTTCTTTCGGTATAAAAATTGGCGTAGGCCTTGTATTAGTAACATCGCCACCATATTTAACAAATTGTTGACCTGATTGTGAATTTTATTTCGTTTTCATTATGTCGACCTCTGTGGCGCAGTGGGTATATAACATGGCTGCTACGCAAAGGTCTCGGGTTCGATTCCCGCTCAATACAAATCTTTGTGTGCATGAACATGATTGCTTGCATTGGTCTGAGTGTTTTTTATGTATAATATGTATGTATTTACAAAAAAAAAGTATTTATGTACCTATGTTTATCCGTTGTCTAGTACCCATAGTACAAGCTTTGCTTAGCTTGGGACTAGGTGGCGATGTGTGAACATTCACACCTCGCCACCTAGTCCCAAACTAAGGATAAAACTGAGGATTATATTTTATTAATTATATTTAACAAATTGTTGACTTGAATATGAATTTTATTCGTCTCCATTAAATTGATGTTTGTTAAGACCCCACGACACAGAGCAAATGTGGAAGTTGTCTTCAAAAAGAAATCAAAATCAAATTAATAAGTACTACAAATCTTTCAATCAAAGGTTTTTTTCATTTCAAGGTAAAACCCTAAAAAGTGTAACATTAATACCTACGTAATTACATTTGAAACGTTATTTCTTGATCGTATCCGAGATTTATTTCAATATAAATATTGAATGGGTGACCCTCGTCTTAGGCAATGACGAGTCGAAAATCGTAAGTAATGTGAATGTTCCTTTATAGAAATACAACTTTGTAGATTCTGAGAAGGGCTATTAGGTTCGACATATTATTATCGTTAGGGAGAATTTGTTATTTTTCACGTAAATATTTCTTAATACTAATCCGTTTGTAATACTTCTTTGAGGTGCTTATAGCTATTACTGATTGATGAATGTTTACGATGTTAAACACTGGGCGTCGGTTGGCTGATGATGATGAAACGAAACAACCATCATTCAACCTTCATGGATGAGCAAAAATACTTACACAAGATCTTCAGAAGAGCAGTCTAAAGGAAAAACAACGCGTAAAACAAAACTGCTAAAGAGAAGCCAAGCCCTATACTAATCCATCTGGCTTGTGTAGTCTACCCTCGTATCAGGAGGATGCCCGTTTTAAAGAAATAGTTTCTGTCCTAAAGACAACACTTGTTGGATCGTCACTTTCCTTTCATTACTGAAAAATGTCCATCCTTGAAGAAGGACCTTCAAGACTTGTTGTGATGATTTAAATGTGTAACAAAAAAATCAAATCAAAAAATCTATTTTTAAAAATCTCATTTATAACGAATTACTACGAACGCTTCTCCACTAGAATCCAATTAAACCGCCAGAAAAGCTTCCAAATTCAATTCTTTTGAGGGTTCTTATAAAAAAAATTGAAGTTTAATCAACAAAATAATCACTTGTCGGGATAGGACGATATTTCAAGCGTGTCGCCTCGCCGTCATTTCGGTAACATCGTAAAACTGACAAGGCGACATTCTGCCATTACGTACGAGTGTTTTTAATTAAGCCTATTAGATTCGTACACCCGAAAAATAAACGTGAAAGTAAATTGTAAATAAAAATGTCGGAAATTTTACTACATTTTAAGTGTTTCCTAAGTGTCCTCTTTATTAAAATACTTTTGGAACTCATATAGAAAATTAGAGAAGTTATATTTTTGAGGTATTTTGGTTCTATGTTAGCTAAAGTTAAGGTTTTTATTTTTAGTAGTAGAGTTTGAAATTTGGCAGGTTCGAAACTAAGGTGAGCGAGAGAGCTTCAAAGAAAGTATTACTGCAAGAAAAAGATTGTGAAGACACTTAAATGCATACTTTCTTTCTTTGGTGTGGGAAATCATACGTTGCGGCCATTCGCTAGTTGCTTGGAAGACCCTACCAGAAAGTGTGACGTCAACAACCAGTTAAAAGGTGATAAGTCTCATTGCCGTGTAGTTTCACTAGTCCCTACCCAGCTTAAGACTGTAATAGGTACACAGCAGGTACGGCGATACCACCAATGTTTCTCATCTTGTAATAACAATTGTTATGATAGCTAGCTAGATATCCCGTAATCTGATTTTACGACAGAACGAGGCACCATAAAAACCAAATTCAAACACACATCCCACCAAAATTAACGAAAATAATTAGTAAAGAAATAACAGTAGGCACAGCTGATGCTATTAACGATCACAATAACTCTGATATACCATAAAATGAACTTAAGAAAATATCAACGTTTACACTGGATCGGTGTCTTTAATGGACTGAGAGTTGAGATAACGGTTCGTGCTTCTGAATAAGAGTCCCTTCACACCACAGGAATAATTTTCAAATATCTATGGTTGTCCGTGTGGTGACAAAAAAGGACTAACCGAATAAGGGACTAAACGTAAATATTATCTTTACGAAGTAAAAAAAAGGAAAACTTATAATTAAACCCTATACCAATCCGTCTGGCCAGCGTGGTATTAGTAGGCCAAGTATCCCTCCGTCACGGGAGAAGACCCGTCCCTACAGAGGGACATTAATATGAGCTGTTATGATGATGATCATGGTTGTATGAACCATAACGAGCTCTATGAACGAATACCGTCTCGGAGAGAAGAGCAAATTCTTACGGTATTCTCTTGTTTTTCATAAACTCATTTGTAATCTTGTTGGCGGTAATCGTACTCGCTCATCAAACGTCAACTTGTTGTTATAGAATTATGGTTTCGACACCGATTTAAAGCAATCTGACTTGGATAGGTAAAGTTTGCTCTTTAAATAACCCAAAAGTATTTGGATTTATCCTATCCTACTAATATTATAAATGCGAAAGTTTGTGAGGATGTATGGATGGATGGATGTGACTGTGATTATGACTCTTTCACCCAAAAACAACTGAATGGATTTTGATGAAATTTGGAATAAGTATAGGTAGTTTAGGGTGTAGAATAACATTTAAACTACCTATACCACGCGGTTGAAGCCGCTAACATCAGCTAATGTTTAATGAAATTATTGCAATTATCAGTATTGCACATGAAACTGTGGCACAATTAATAATTTTGTTATCTTGACGTTTTATCAGTTGTTGAAGAAGAAATTGTCCACTCCACTCTGACAAACTACGATTCGTTCTGTAAGAAAATAAGAAAAATGCGCGCCGGTCTGTGTGAACGGACTCGTAAGTATTCAGTGAAGTAATGAGCTGGCCTTTCTTTAAGCGATTGGTTACAATAGTGACACTATTTTGAATAAATGTGACTTTATCGGTCTAAACGAGTGACAGTTTATTTGATTCAAATACTAATGATTCTATACAGGCTAATGATCGTTTTGGATTATCTGGCTTTTTTAGAGTGGTAGTTTTTATCTTCATTTAATATTTTGATTGTGGTGTATTACGTTTAATATTCATTTTGTTTATTATTATTTTTCTTACGATAACCCACAGAAAACCTAATTGAGGCGCTGAGAAAGCTAACGAGGTGCAGAATCAAGACAAAAGGTGAAAATTTTTGCAAGACGCCTATGTCCAGAAATAAAAAACCTAGACCTAGGCTAATAATGATGAAAACCATGTTTTAATTACTTTTTTCGTGAAGTTTTTTCGCTTTGAAGTCTAATTTGCTGTAAACTACCCAAAACGAATAGTTTAGAGTTCATAGGGTTTTCATTGTAAGTATAGAGCTTCAATTTTGTTCATAGTTTGGCAATTTATTTTGCTTTGTTATAATCTAAGCCTAAAACATAGGCTCAGTAATCATTTAAGCACTCAACACTATCAAAATATTGAACTGAATGGGAATACAACAGTCAATAACCTAAAATAAATTATCAAAAGCCGATTTATCGTAATACCTATTGTGATTTATGCTTATCCTATTTGACTATTGATCCTAAAATATACCTTATCTACTAGTAATAGGCGCACTGGTAATCATCATTTTAGAATAATAAACCACAATAGTCCATTTATACCATAAAATAAATATCATCATATTCCTGTGACCGATTCCTATAATATGTAGATAAACTCGGTTTACTATACTACCCTCCTCGGCTTACTATGCTCCATGTGGTGACGGAGTAAGAACATAGTGTGTCACCACCCCATCTCATCCCATGGGTGTCGTAAAAACCGACTAAGGGACTTAATACTATTATAAACGGGTCTTACTCGCGGTATATACTATATCCTAGATTCTGGTAAGATAAATACCTAGGTTTTTCTCCGACGTTTCGGACGACTTGCAAGGGCCGTGGTCGCGGAGGGACTGGTGTCAGCGGAGCGTCGTTCTTGTGAAGTGCAGGGAATAGAATCTACCCACACTATGTTGACATTTTGAGTATTCGCCGTATTGTAGGTATTTCGACACACTACACTAATGACGTCTCCCGGTTTTTGAGCTGCAACACTGTGATGATGTTTACACTTGCTGATGACTGGATTCCATGTAGTAGATAATCTATATCCGTCCTTCCGGTTGAAATTATTGTGTTTTTTGATTTCAACCGCTTCACGTACTATCCTGGAGTAATAGTGGCGCTCGGTGGATAAGACCTTTGGGTTGTGTAACTCTATCCAGTGGTTAGTTCCAGACTCCAACAAGTGTTCAGCTATTGCAGACTTGTGGGTTTGTCGGTTTTTCACAGCCGCGATGTGTTCCTTGACCCTTTCCGCTATTGTCCGTTTGGTCTGTCCGATATAGGAACTACCACAGCTGCAATCAACCTTGTAGACGCCAGGTGTTTGTAAGGGAATGACATCCTTTGGGCTGCGCAGATTATGTGCTACCTTAAAAGGCGGACTATATACAGTCTTAATGGAGTATTTCTTTAGTACTGTTCCAACTTTGTCCGTTACTCCTTTTAAATAAGGCATATAAGCCGGCACTCTGCTAACCTCGGGTTTACGGTCCTTCCTCTTAGGACGGTGTATCTCGTTTCTGTATCCGTTGCTTCTCAGAACCTCCTGAACATGTGAGAGCTCACCACTTAAATGTTCAGGGTCACAAAGGTCATACGCTCTGTTTACTAACGGCGACACTTGGAATCCGTTGTCGCCTCGTTAGTAAACAGAACGTATGACCTTTGTGACCCTGAACATTTAAGTGGTGAGCTCTCACATGTTCAGGAGGTTCTGAGAAGCAACGGATGACCAAACGGACAATAGCGGAAAGGGTCAAGGAACACATCGCGGCTGTGAAAAACCGACAAACCCACAAGTCTGCAATAGCTGAACACTTGTTGGAGTCTGGAACTAACCACTGGATAGAGTTACACAACCCAAAGGTCTTATCCACCGAGCGTCACTGTTACTCCAGGATAGTACGTGAAGCGGTTGAAATCAAAAAACACAATAATTTCAACCGGAAGGACGGATATAGATTATCTACTACATGGAATCCAGTCATCAGCAAGTGTAAACATCATCACAGTGTTGCAGCTCAAAAACCGGGAGACGTCATTAGTGTAGTGTGTCGAAATACCTACAATACGGCGAATACTCAAAATGTCAACAAAGTGTGGGTAGATTCTATTCCCTGCACTTCACAAGGACGACGCTCCGCTGACACCAGTCCCTCCGCGACCACGGCCCTTGCAAGTCGGCCAAAACGTCGGAGAAAAACCTAGGTATTTATCTTACCAGAATCTAGGATATAGTATACACCGCGAGTAAGACCCGTTTATAATAGTATTATGTATACAAATCGCGATAGTTTAAAATCTACGACTAAGGGACTATCCGTGCATATAACCTTTACGTAATAAAAATAAGGAAAACTTGAAATTAAACCCTATACCAATCCGTTTGGCCAGCGTGGTATTAGTAGGCCAAGTATCCCTCCGTTACTGGAGGAGGCCAGTCCCTGCAGTGGGACATTAATGGGCTGTTATGATGATGATGACTATACTACCCTGCTCAGAATGATAATCAAGTTTGGTACAGAGTTGATCTTTATTTAACCAGATATTTCTTACAGATAAATTTACTATCAGTGGTGGTTAAATTCATGAATTATAATTAAGTTATTTAGTTACATCAACATAGGAGAACAACATTAATATCCTTTGTAGTTATGCGTATGTATCTTCAAAAGGGGAAGAGTAACTGTTTGTATCTACTTTTGAACATGCAATATTAAGATAAAAGTAATCTACATCTCTACTTGTCCAAAGTTACAGTCAATTAAAAAAAATAAATCATTTTTCTCTATCTGTGTTTCAAAACAAAAAAAACAGCAGACAAACGAAACAAAAGTCTTTAATCATTTCTAACCTGTATATTTGTAACGTTGCTTGGTCGCAATAAAAATGTAAATTTAGTCTCGACAAGGCCCTCTAAAGCCCGATTTACACATTGACAAGTACAGTAGCGAGTTAAGTAGTAAGTTGTTGATTAAGTTGATTTAAATAGATCTCTATCCTATTTTTTGGCGAGTTAAGTACGAAGTAGCCCCCTCTCGCGTCTCGCCAACTTAACTCGCCAAAAAATAGGATGGAGATCTATTTATCATAACAGCCGATTAATGTCCCACTGCAGGGACAGGCCTCCTTCCGTAACGGAGGGATACTATTTAAATCAACATAATCAACAACTTACTACTTAACTCGCTACTGTACTTGTCGATGTGTAAATCGGGCTTAAGCGTCTGCCTCATCCCCAAATAATGAATCATTCCCTGTCTTTTTAATTCCGGACTATCTGCCAAGTGATTTCATTTCTTGTTAAAAAAAAAGTTAAATTCTGTGTTTTTTTGGAGACTTTATTCTTTTCGGCTTTTAGACAATAATATTTTTTTGACATCGCGGCTAAGTATAAAATATTGTGGCCCGGGCGTTTGAGTGGTTAAGATTAGTTAAAATAACTGAATGGAAGTGCTTTTACTGTTTACTTTTGATAATGGTATCTGAGACAGAGGCTTATGGGACTTTCTGTCTTATTTTATTCTCAACCTTGACGTTGGTAGATTTATTATCAGTCAATGATGAGGTCATAAATAGAGTCATTGGCTCATTTCATTACATGGGTATAGTAGTAGAGTAGACTAAGGGAAATTTAGCAGATTTATCTATATTCTATATGGAAACAAAGACTTCATACAAAACCCTTTGAAAAACAAACTGTTTGACGAAAGGAACGTGGTATTAGTAGACTAACCCCCGGTTTCAGAATGACTGATCAAGTAAAAATCAACTAATTAAGTGCCAAAATTGTCATTTTAGTTCCTGAAAATATTAGTTTTGACACTTGATTAGTTAATTTTTACTTGATCAGTTATTCGGAAACCGGGGGTAAGGTTATCTCTATCACTAGAACAGGCCCCTCAATACAGTAATGTATTAATGCTGTAATCATGCACATTGAAACCCAATAATCGACACCAGTTAGGACAGTTCGAGACATAAGACAAATTGTAACGATGCTTATGTACGCTATTGGACCATGGTAAAGGACAACTTATTATCTTTTGTCACTAGAAGATAGGTAAGTCCTACATTTGCAAAGAAACCTTAATACCAAAATTGTATTAAAATATTCAGTAAGCTATTTTAAGAAAACATTCAAGCTATTATCGTAGAAAGTTACATCAGGTATAAGCACCTTAAGTACTACAAGTAAATCGAAAAGTTGTAGACACTTAAAACTTGTACAGGCCTGTTCGTTTACTCGACTTGTTTACCAAAGTTAAGTGTTAAAATTACTTTAATATTATGTTTTATCTTTTGATAGGATAAAATATATAAAATATTTAGCATTGATAGTTTATTTTTTACTAATAAATAAATAAATATAAATATTCACGGACATCTCTACACAGCGTCATCTGTTCCCAAAGTAAGCAAAGCTTAACCTGCTTGTGTTATGGGTAACAGAACAACGTATATTCATACTTAGTTATATAAGTACTTTTTTTTGTAAAGCCATACATATTATACGTATAAACACTCAGACCAATCTTATCCAATTAATCTATTTTAAAATTATAAACTATGCATATTATTAGGCCAACTGTGTAAATCATACTATTGACGTGTGATCAAAAAGGTATCTGGGTCGAACTGGGGGCAAGACCGTGTACTGTGACGCGTGTTGGGAGAAGCGTACCTACGTCCAGCAGTGGACTGCAATAGGTTAATTGATTGTGCCTCTTCCAGTTCAGACCAAGGTACTTGTGTATCGTTTGAGGGTTCTGCTCACCCTACGGCTCCCAGTAGGCCTATATACTCCATTCAAGCCTTTTAACTATTTTTCCTATTAAATTACATTGTTAAATAACAGTGTTTTATAAAAATAATACACCCGAATTGACAACCTCCTTTTTTTGAAGTCTGTTAAAAATAAAATGTCGGTCATTGACTTCTAAACATTTAGACCCAACTCATTCGAGAGTTTCAAATTCTAAATGTCTGTAATAAATAACGTTAAAGTTAAAATTAAAGTCAACTTACAAACATAGAACATACAAAGTATTTAAATAGAGGCTCCAACAATTTATGATTACAATGATGTATCCTCTGTTTTTATTGCTCTTTACAATAAATAAATAAATATTCCTCACACATTCACACAACGTCATCTAGTCCCAAACTAAGCAAAGCTTGTACTATGGGTACTAGACAACGGATAAACATACTTAAATACTTTTTTTTGTAAATACATACATAATGATACATAAATACATACATGGTAAACCTACTGTAGGAGATGTGTACAATGATATGTGTAGCTCCAGAAGAATTTTTAAGAACAAATTAAAATATTGTCAAGTTATTGAACATCAAATAAAAATGGATATTATTGCTAATAACCACTCGCGTAAACAGTTTAGTGACTTCTGGAAGGCGACCAATAAGTTGAAACCAAGGTTGAGCTCTCCTGTGAGTGTTGCGGGCGTGCATGGTTTGACTAATATCGCTAATATGTTTCAGCAGCATTTTAAGGTTACGTCCCCGCTTACACAAAATGCAACGGTGCTTGATGCTGAGGTACGGCCCACTTCAGACATTACTGTGCGATTTACCGCGAAGGAAGTAGCCTCCGTAATAAAGGGGATGAGGAGAGGTAAGTCTCCGGGGCATGACGGCCTCAGCATTGAGCACCTGAGGTACGCGGGGGTGCATTTGCCGAGGGTCCTTGCTATGTTTTTTAACCTCTGTATTAGTCACTCATATTTACCTGATAATCTAATGTTTACAACTGTTGTGCCTATAGTTAAGAATAAAACAGGCGATGCCTCAAACGCTTCAAATTACAGGCCTATATCGCTTGCAACGATAATTGCTAAAGTGTTGGACAGTCTGCTTGACAAACAGTTGGCTAAGCATGTTAAGTTAAATGATGCTCAGTTTGGCTTTAGAGCGGGTCTTTCAACTGAAAGCGCTATACTGAGCCTCAAGCAGACTGTTCAATACTATACACAGAGAAAGACTCCTGTATTTGCCTGTTTTTTGGACCTGTCAAGGGCATTCGATTTAGTTAATTATGATGTGCTATGGTGTAAGTTGGAGAGCGAGACGACGTTGCCACGTGAAATTATCTCAATTTTTAAATTTTGGTATAATTGTCAACGTAATACTGTGAAATGGGGTAATTCATTGTCAACGGAGTACCGTTTAGAGTGCGGGGTGAGGCAGGGAGGGTTAAGTTCACCTCGTCTCTTTAATTTATATATGAACCAGCTGATCGGTGGGCTTAGGAGTACCAGGGTCGGTTGTCATGTGGACGGGGTGTGTATTAATAACATAAGTTACGCTGATGATATGGTGCTCCTGGCCCCATCGATCAGTGCTATGAGACACCTGCTGGCTGTATGTGAATCCTATGCGGGGGCTCAGGGACTCAAATATAATGTAAAAAAGAGCGAACTACTGCTCTTTAAGTCGGGGGCTTTAACCTACACTGATATACCTGAGTTGTTACTCTTGCAACGCTATAGGTGTATTCTGCGACCTTTCAAAAGCATTTGACTGCGTATGTCATGAAACGCTTATACACAAACTTAGGCATTACGGTTTGCAGGATTCTTCCTTAGCTCTTCTCTCATCCTACTTGAGTAGTCGGACTCAATATGTTGAAGTTAATGGTTCGAGGTCCTCAGGCTTGCCCGTAACGTTGGGTGTGCCGCAAGGTTCAATTTTGGGTCCATTTCTGTTTTTAGTGTACATTAATGATTTACCTTACCATTTAAAAAACATTTGTGACGTTGTACTGTTCGCTGATGATACATCTTTAATATTTAAAGTTAATAGAAATAGGACGCATTTTGACGAAGTAAACAATGCACTCACAGAAGTAACTAAATGGTTTACTGCTAATAACCTTGTACTTAACCCAAAGAAAACGAAATGTATTAAGTTTGCATTACCAAATGTTAAAAACCTTGGCCCAAGTTTAATTTTAAATGGTGAACTGCTGGAAGCTGTTCAATCCACAATATTTCTAGGTATAAAAATAGATGAGAAGTTACAATGGGGTGCGCACATATCTTATTTATTAGCGAGGCTCAGCTCAGCTGCTTACGCTGTTAGAAAAGTTAGATATTTGACAGACGTAGATACAGCTAGATTAGTTTACTTCAGCTATTTTCACAGCGTTATGTCATATGGTATACTATTGTGGGGTACAGCTGCCGATATACAAAGTGTATTTATTTTACAGAAAAGAGCTATCCGTGCCATTTATCGGCTTGGAGCACGAGAATCGCTTAGAGAATTATTTAAGGAAATAGGTATCTTAACCGTCGCTTCCCAATTTATTTATAACAGTATATTGCATGTAAGACAGAATATACATTTATATACCAAAAGAAGCGATATTCATACGGTAAATACTAGAAATAAACATAAACTGTGTGTCCCTCATTACCGTTTACACAAAGTACATCAATCGTTTATGGCACTTAGTATACGCCTTTATAACAAAGTACCTGAAGAGATATTAGAATTACCGATTACTTCATTTAAAGAAAAAATTAAAAGTTGTTTAGTAGCCAAAGGATATTACACTCTTGAGAATTATGTTAGTGACCGGGATGCCTGGATTTAAAATAGGTCTATGAATTAGGACTCGCAGAAAAATTTACTTTGGTTGATGTGAAGTAAGCGCGTCCCTCTGCCATTTGTATCTCCCCTGATTGTAGTTTTTTTTTGTTGCTCTTATTGTCAGGACTCGTCATGCTCACTATAATGTCATTGCTTGTGGTGGCGTGGAGGCCGGGTCAATCCCTTCCCTACAATATGGCGAGGGGGTTGATGGCTGACCTTTGCGTTATACTCGTGAACGGGTGCTACTTGGGGTGACTGGTCGACCCTGACATTAATAAATTTACATTTTAATACACTTCTGAGTTTTTATTCAAGGGGTCATTTGGCTGAGCGACGTCTTTACTACTGGATAGTTATTTATGAATGTGATTTGGTGCTCCCACTTTTATGTACTACCTACATCACGACGCTACCTTTATCATTGAATAATCCTTGGTTATGGTTATGTATGGTATACAATGGTTGCAGCGCCTAATTACAGTTATCTCCTATGTAAAAATTATGACGTCAAGAAAATGCAGCAGTAGAGTTTGTTGCGCCGCTTCTTCTCTACTAGCGCTTTGGAGGCGGTGGTAAAGATTTCTAAACTTTGAAATGTTTTAAATTTAGATTAAGTAGTGTTAAATGACGTCAAAAAGATACAATATTATTGTACTACTTTGAATAAATGAATGAAACTGAAACTGAAACTGTGGGTCACCTCTACGCAGAGTCACTAGATTTAAATATTTGGGTCACTGGGTCACCGAGGATTTAAAAGATAACAGTGACATTGACAGAGAACGTAGATCGCTGGCTGTTCGCTGTAATATGCTGGCGCGCAGGTTTACAAGGTGCTCAGAGCCGGCTAAGATAACGCTGTTCAAAGCTTTTTGTCAATCGTTTTATACATGCAGCCTGTGGGTCAGTTATACCCAGCGGGCATACAGTGATCTACGGGTTCAGTATAACAACGCACTTAGGGTGCTGCTGGGTTTGCCGTGGCGCGTCGACTATGTTTGCGGAGAAGCGCGTTGACGGTTTCGCCGCCATTATGCGCAAAAGGTGTGCCTCTATGCTGGAAAGGGTACGCGGCAGCACCAACAGCATCGTAAGTGTGTTTCAGATAGGTGGGACACACCCATGATGCGTAGATGGATGCAGCTTTATACTACAAGGTGAAGCTGCAATCATCACACACTTTAAATTGTTGTATGTTTGTCTAGTTATAGTTACTAATACTAGTTTTAAGAGAAATTGTTACTAACACTATGGACTTTGTTCCGAAATAAATGAATTGAATTGAATTGAATAATTATACAATATTCTCTTTGTGGAGACAGAGTATGTGTTACACGGTATCACCACCATACTAGCTAACCACCGATCGAGTTCCAAATTTAAAAAATAAATCAGTGGCTTAAGCAAAAAAATTCATAGTTATTGTGCCACATCATTCGTTTATTTCTCAACAGAGTAGCCTAATCTATTTAGTAATTAAGAAAAAAAATTAAGTTATTTAAATAAATTAGTTAATTTATTTTTAAGAAATCTGCAGTCGATAATATAATTAAGTAGGTAACTACCTAACTACTTAAAAAAATATCAAAATGTTGTCAAAGCAAAAAATTCAATGTGAAACTATCGAACGTTTTACCTATATTTAGTGATTAATTTGTTTGAAATAAACAGGTGCATTTGATTGACGTGGCAGCTTATTTTAACGTAAAATGATAGGGGAGTAAGTGAAAAATTCTTAGCGCATTTATTTGCGAGCGTAGCATGGGAATAAAAGTATGTAGACTTTGAAGTGATCATTATAACTATATAATTATTATGTTATTAAGGATGATGTGCCTGTTTGTAATATTAAAACCACACTTTAACTACATGGGATTGCTTGCATGTATGTCAGTGTGGTGGTAACGGAGTAAGAATACAATATGTCACCACCCCATCTCATCCCATGGGTGTCGCAAAAACCGACTAAGGGACTAACCCTAAATATTAAGTTTACGAAGTAAAAAGAGGGAAAACTTGAAATTAAACCCTATACTAATTCGTCTGGCTAGCGTGGTATTAGTAGGCCAAGTATCCCTCCATCACGGGAGGAGGCCCGTCCCTGCAGTTGGACATTAATGGGCTGTTATGATGACGACAGTCCAGACTAAAACCTAATTTAAAAATTTCATGTCTGTCGATCTGACTTCTTTTTCAGGTTATCTCCGAAACGGCTACAACTACTTGTATGGGACTTTCAGTAGCTGATTTCATACACATACCTAACTTCACTTCAAAAAACTTAATATTTCTTGCAAAATAAATGTTATTTAACTTTTGATTTTATTAAATAAAAAGACTGCTGTTTGATCAATTAAAATTATGCTTTGTTTTAACATCGCTTAGGCTCAATTTACTTTGAACAATGTCTATAAGCTACAAAGTAATTGTTTATTTGTAGGTCGATAATCAAATAGGAGCAAAGTGAAACTCTCTAAGTGTCGAGTTAATCAAAGTTAAACTTTTTATTGCTTCTCTGAAATTTATTTGAGAAACGTTTTTGATTTTGACAGCTGATATTATTAATTATTAGTGTGATGACGAAGTAAGCATTCATGGTGTCACCACCTCATTTTGAAAAAAATATAACCCTATACCATCACAAAAGTAGGTAGTATGTTATGCCACCAAAAAGTCCTGCATCTATTCTCATGTGTAGAATGAACCAGTAGTAGAACCTTCTATTTTTGAACAGGGTTAATATATTTTTAGGGTATTAGTCCTTAAAATATTAACATCATAATTAGAGATTATATCCAGAATCTCGGAGACTTTAACAAGCACTAAGTTTTTATAGACAAAAAACATCGGAACTCAGTACAATAATTTACAGATCGCAAGAAAGCGTTTCCCAGCCAAAGTAATTGAAAATTAAACTTCTAAATTACGATGTTTTGACTAAATGAGTGATTTATTTCACAGTAAATTTGAAAAAGGTTGGGGGTTAATTACAAGGGTGACGCGCCAAGTTGGGTTATTAATTGTAATCTACGTTGTCACCCAACAGGCAAAGGAGAGGAATTAAATTATAATTAAAAACTAAACTCTTTGCCGTTTTATGCAAAAAGTCCGTAATATTGTTTTATTGCTTATGTTTAGGTAGAAATAAATTTAGATGTTTTAATATTTTAATTCTGTTTATGGATAGATAATGGTAATGTAAATAAATGATTTTTAATTTTTCGCTTTTTTGTAAGAATTTGCTATTAGAATAGAACAATATGTAGTTGTAAGTTAGTATTTAGAGTTTTAATTGTATATTTTTTCGTACCCTCTTGTGTGTCTTGTGTCTGTTCCTAAATAAACTTTTTTTCTTTCTGTCTTTCCTTCTTTCTATTTTATTGGTGTGTAAAACGGCACTAAAAAGATATATCTCTCTAAAAGCCTTATGTAATGACCGATACCGGTCCTTCTGGTAAATTTAAAAAACCAAGAAAAGGTTTATTAGGTTAATAAAAACCCCTTTGTTTTTTCATTTAACTAAGAGAAGCTACAGAATTTATAGGCAAGTATATACTTCAACACCAACAAGTGATACTCAAATAAAAACCCTACTAATTCAGTTATCATAAAATACTAGCACGTGACGTCACATACTTCCGTAATTTTCTCAAAAAACAACAAAAAGACAAAAACAAGAAAAAAGAAAACATAAAAATACACGACATTTCAACGAGGTACCATTAAGTTAAGAGGTCTAAAACGTTTCCTTAACTCACAAAATAAATACACTCAAATACATCCCAATATTAATAAAAGAAGAAAACATTATCAAGCACTTTAGAAACTCAAATTTGTCCAAAGTAACGAACGAAGGCTAAGTTAATAGAAGCAAAATATCATGTATGTGTGGACTGAGGGCCCAATTTTTTTTTTGCGGTTTTTTGCAGATTAATCAACAAAAGTGCATAGTTAAAGTTGTTAAAGAGTTTGTTAAACGAATATCAGAGTTTGTTAAGACTTCATTCAAAAGATATATCGCTTTAAGTGGGTCCCTCAGTTCAAACACAAAATCTCCCATAATTAGATAGGTAATGAATTAAACAACAATTTTTTGTTAAAAATCCTTAGTTAAACATGTATAAAAGTATAAAAAGCATTGAAAAGCCTAATATGAGTAGATAATAAAAAATAACAAACGTTTTAAAAGGTCCCTGAGGGCCCACTTGAATTTATCTCATAATTAATAAATTATAGCATGAACATTAAATATTCCTAAGCCAAACATTTGTTAAAAGGGCAAGGATAAATTTAAAATTAAAGAAAGATCACAAACAGTGATAATTATTGTTATTTTTAAGTTTTTAAGTGGTCCCTCAGTCCACACACTATGCAAATGCTAATTGTTAAATATATAATTAAATACAACAATTACGAAAATGGGGAGCCTTTCAGCGCATAGTTAATTTTGTATTTTATCGATCTGTATTTATCTTGTGTCTGGTTTATTTATATTTTTTGTCATTTTAACTGTTTTATTAATTTTCATACTAAGTCTGGTGTGGGGTGTCCACGTTTAAAGAAAACGACTGTATATTTGTTTTTAATGTCATTTATTATTAATTTAGATATTTATTTATAATTAGGATAACCCACGAAACATACACAAAGTCAATCAGAAATAATACAATATTTAAGTAGCTCAAGCAACAGTGCTGATTCCATTACAAGTTGCCACGGCAAGCAAAACATTACACAATATTAATATTAATCAATTAAATCTAAATTGCAATCATTTTTTTAATGTAAAAAATAAAACAATAAAATTTGCAATACAGTAAAATTAAAATGTAATAAAATTTTAAGTTTTAGACAAGTGACAGGTTATATTATTAATTAGCTACAATCGTAATACATATCTGTATGTCTATACATATAAATAAAATTGGAGTGTCTGTTTGTAACACGAAATCCACAGTTTTTAAGGTTCCGTACTCAAAGGGTAAAAACGGAACCGCAATAATTACTAAAGCTCCGCTGTCCGTCCGTCCATCTGTATGTCACGAGGCTGTATCTCATGAACCATGGCAGTTAGAAAGTTGAAACTTTCACAGATTATGTATTTTAGTTGCCGTTATAACAACAAATACTAAAAACAAAATAAAATTAATATTTAAGGGTTATTAATTTTATATTGGAAAAATAATTTTTGACAGCTAAGTCACGTCGTAAAATTTTTAAAAGATGAGTCGTGAAGTCATCGCATTCTGGCGCGAAAATAAATATATAAATATTGGTTTGTACGGAACCCTCGGTGCACGAGTCAGACTCGCACTTGCACGGTTTATTTACTTATTGAAAGAAAGACAGAAAATCTATTTATTACAGTTATCATCGTAACATTGAATTTTTTTATTTACTAATGAACATGTATTTTTTTATTGTTTGTTTACGTTTGCATCAAATAGCACTAAATTCGGTCCGCATACGGCCCAACACAATTACAACTATTTACTTTTATCTCACACTTTATGACTATGCAGAAACTTTAAAACGTAATGTAACATCATTAATGTATGTAATGGTTCTTGATTATCTCTTGACTGCATGGACACTCTACTTGTACGAAAAACATATTTTGTAAATTTTTCGTAAAAGAAATATAAAACCAATGATAAGATAAATACAGATCGATAATATACAAAATTAACTATGCACTGAAAGGTTCCCCATTTTCGTAATTGTTGTATTTAATTATATATTTAACAATTAGCACTTGCATAGTGTGTGGACTGAGGGACCACTTAAAAACTTAAAAATAACAATAATTATCACTGTTTGTGATCTATCTTTAATTTTAAATTTATCCTTGCCCTTTTAACAAATGGTTGGCTTAGGAATATTTAATGTTCATGCTATTATTTATTAATTATGAGATAAATTCAAGTGGGCCCTCAGGGACCTTTTAAAACGTTTGTTATTTTTTATTATCTACTCATATTAGGCTTTTCAATGCTTTTTATACTTTTATACATGTTTAACTAAGGATTTTTACCAAAAAATTGTTGTTTAATTCATTACCTATCCAATTATGCGAGATTTTGTGTTTGAACTGAGGGACCCACTTAAAGCGATATATCTTTTGAATGAAGTCTTAACAAACTCTGATATTCGTTTAACAAACTCTTTAACAACTTTAACTATGCACTTTTGTTGATTAATCTACAAAAAGCCGCAGAAAAAAAAATGGGCCCTCAGTCCACACATACATAAAATATCGAAATGTCACAAACATGTAGAATTCTAAAAGTCGATATTAACATCGATGTATCGATAAGTAATATCGAAACATCGGTACATAATCGATATAAATTAATGGTCTGTCAACCGCAGGGCGGACGGCTTAGGTTCACATTTAGTTCAACGTGATATTTCATGTTTTGTTGTTAACGATAACTCTTTTGTCTGGATTAGGTAACATTTTGGAGTAAACACAGTAGAGTACACTTAATGGTACCTTCTTGAAATGTCGTGTATTTTTATGTTTTCTTTAACTTTTAAACTATCGCGTTTCATTATTATAAATATTATATAAACGGGATATTAACGCGCATTTAATTTACCTTTATTTTACTTGACGTTTCGGCACAGGTTGCACTGGCCGTGGTCGCAAGCTGACTGGTGATGCGACGTCACAGCTTCGTCTTCGTGATAGATAATATATTATTATCATCTACCCTCGCATCTTGAGATGTTAATATAAAGTCCCCCTACACACAACACTGACCGTATCGCTGTTCTGTACGTTAACCGACCGTTCAAAATAGGGAGGTATTGTTTTTGATATCACTGGATTCCACGTTGCTGACAACTTGAAACCGTCATCCCGGTTAAAGTTTTTAGGGAACTTTTTGATTTCAATGGCCTCGCGCACAAGTCTTGAGTAATGGTGGCGATCGGTGGAGATTACCCGTGGCTTATGAAACTCGATCCAGTGATTAGCGCCAGCGTTCACCAAGTGTTCGGCGATGGCTGACTTGTTGGTCTGTCGGTCTGTCTGTTCGGTACCGGGGCTACTGGCTAATCTCTGGATGGAACATTTCGAAGAGAAGGCCCTGAGCCTTGGCCCTAAAACTATCAGACTTTGGAAACGTTATGTTGATGACATCTTCAGCATAGTCAAAGGAAGCAAGCAAGAGGTAGATCAATATATTGCACATCTTAATGCTCTCCATCCAAAGATGCGTTTTACGTATGAAATGGAGGCGGACAGGTCATTGTCTTTCTTGGATGTCAAGCTAGCCGTAAGACCAGATGGGTCCATATCACATAGTGTTTACCGTAAACCTACACACACGGACAGGTATTTACACGCAACGTCTCATCACCACCCGCGACACCTTCAATCTGTGATAACATCATTAAAGAACAGAGCATATGATCTCTGTGACCCTGAGCACCTGGGGCGAGAGCTAGACCATGTTCAGGAGGTACTTACGAACAATGGATTTAAGGTTAATACGCGAGAGAGACCAATAAAAAGAGAGAGACATCCTGGAGTGAACAGGCAACCTGCGTACCTACCTTATCTGAAAGGCGTGACAGATAAGATTGGCTCGGTGTTGAGAAACTACTCAATACACACCATTTTCACCCCGGAGGCCAAGGTTAATAGTATAGTACGCTCACCAAAGGATGTCCTACCTCTGCAATGTCCTGGCGTGTACAAGATTGACTGTAGCTGTGGCAGTTCTTATATTGGGCAAACAAAGCGGACCATTGCTGAAAGGCTCAAAGAGCACATAGCTGCTGTGAAGAACCGACAGACCAACAAGTCAGCCATCGCCGAACACTTGGTGAACGCTGGCGCTAATCACTGGATCGAGTTTCATAAGCCACGGGTAATCTCCACCGATCGCCACCATTACTCAAGACTTGTGCACGAGGCCATTGAAATCAAAAAGTTCCCTAAAAACTTTAGCCGGGATGACGGTTTCAAGTTGTCAGCAACGTGGAATCCAGTGATATCAAAAACAATACCTCCCTTTTTTGAACGGTCGGTTAACGTACAGAACAGTGATACGGTTAGTGTTGTGTGTAGGGGGACTTTATATTAACATCTCAAGATGCGAGGGTAGATGATAATAATATATTATCTATCACGAAGACGAAGCTGTGACGTCGCATCACCAGTCAGCTTGCGACCACGGCCAGTGCAACCTGTGCCGAAACGTCAAGTAAAATAAAGGTAAATTAAATGCCCGTTAATATCCCGTTTATATAATATTTATAATTTTGGAGTTAATTTGGTTTTGGGTTGAAGGAGGTTGTGGGGACCTTAACCTTACCTTAAGAAATCATTTCCTTACCGAGTTCAGTGTTAGAATTTAACAGATTTCTTACAATTCGCTGGGTCGATGAGTAAAGTAAAAACGTACCTTCATATCGCCCAGTCACATTTCTAGTGTACGTTTTTTTTTAAATAAAATGTTTGTAAACGTAGCGGTTGCTATTTTCCGGCTACCGTGCACGATGAAGAGTTCACATCCCAAGCAGAAAAAATGTTTTAGCGACTCACAACATTTTTGTCCTTAGTTTTTTTATTTATTTATAATTTACGCACACAATAAAATTCATGTACAATGGTAAGCTTAATGGCTTAAGGTATTCTCTTCCAGCTAACCTTTAGGTGATTTGGTGATGGTGAGCCTTAGCCCTCTAGAAAACATGTCTTTAATAGAGAATTTTACAAACATGAATTTAAATAACACAAAAAAAAATTGTTAATTCTTACTAAAATTCAAATTGTCTTTATAGGTTTAATACCATAAAAATAAATAAAACGTGTTTGAAAATGCATTGACAGTCTTTAAAAAGTACGTATAAAAGAAATGAAAGAGCGCAAAAGTGAAAGAAAAAAAAGCTGTTTTGAAGTAAATCCAAATGAAAATCCTTTTAGTATTCACTGGAAAAAAACTTTTCCGTAACATTTTCCTTTCAACCAACTCACAAATTTATTCCACGTTTCACTCTTACACGTAATTCATTCATTCAATGATACACTCTTTAGATTCATTCGAAAAGGTACTTCATCTCTATGGTAAAGTGCTTTAAAGATCACGAGTGGCTTAAAATGTACCACTAGTAGGTATAAGCGTTCTAAACATACAATTTTGCGATACTTATGACCAAGGAGAGCTTTAACGACACCTATACATTGAAATGAGAGCTGATACCATTATATTTCATATTCCGGCATCATACGAAATCAAAGCATTTTAAATTAAAATTTCATAAATCGTTTAGCCCTAATCCAGTCACCTTCAAACGTTTCACATAAATGGCTCCAGTTTTGCAAAAAAATTAATATACCCTATTAAATTTTAATCTTTCTCAATCGAGGTGAGCCTTCCACTTTGTAATGGAAAAAACTGATCCTATCTTTGCGGATTCAATTTTAAATTCTTTTAAATTGTTCAGACAAGAAATTAATATAGTCTTGTAATCCTCGAATAAAGTACTTTTTAATTTGTTTGAAGTTTTTAAACGTCTGACGAGACTGCTAAGTGTTTGAACCCTGACTTCAATGGGAAGAAAGATCTCCACGGGTCTGGTAGTCAGTAGTCTGGTACCCTCTGACACTGCTGTCTAGCTTCCTTGCCCTTTTAGGTATTCCTCGTAAAATTCGAAAGGCACCGTTGGCATTAGTCAGTCCGTTTTGATCGGGATTTGAGCCCCTTTTACAAAATTCGTACATATAAAATTTTAGTGGGACGATAATTTTGTCTTTATTAAAGTTAGTTTTGGCGGTGAGGTTACCTAATTAGACGGTTTTTAGTTGATATCAACAACCAAAATGATTAAACCAAATTTAAATCTATGTTCAAGGCCAACTTACGGAACACAAAAAATAATAAATACTTAATAGCCATAACAGCTTTACAAGTTCTCTTTTTAAAATAATAACAAAAGTTTCTTTTACATTTGAAATTAAGGCGGGTAGATTGGCTCAATAAAAAAGTGCTTGATCTTAAATTGAGTGTTTTGTTCAGTCGACTGGTCGAATGGTCCAGGGAAATTCAATCTCGGTGACGATATTCTACCTACTTTTATGTGGCTACACATTTTGGTATCGTGGCATTTTAGACTTTATTGGTTTAGGATTTTATACGTAAGGGACGAGGTGAATGCTAATTTCTGAGAGGATTGTGAGCAAATACGTCTTGATACTTTACGTTTTTATGATGTAAGCAGTCATGATGGGATCGTTATGTGAATAATGATATGCTTTTGGTTCCCTAAATACTTTTTATATATTTTATTACAGATCTTTTTATAGTTTTTTTGGTAACGAGCTGAAATTTTGTGTTGTCAATCAGTCATGCAACTGTAAAATGTTATTCATTTTTTTTGCATAGGCTATCATTTTAGTTATGTTTTACATATGAACAAAGTATAGGCAGATTTTATTACAAAAATATATTTATTAATTTTGTACTAAGTAAAATCGGTTTTTGTTCTCATAATGTTTTTTTGTTACAAATAAACAATTTATTTTTCTGCTTATTGCAAATATGTGCATGAACATTAATTAATAAGTGCATAAACATTAATAAGTCTGGGTTTTTTATAAGTATCAATACATTTACGAAAAATAGTAGCTCAGTAAAACCGTTTATCCGTTGTCTGCCATACTGTCCATAGTGTAAGCTCTGCTTAGTTTGGGCCTAAATGGTTTTGTGTAAAATAATTATTATATTTCATAGAAAAACAATATGTTTATTTTTCCACAATTTAGTTAACAATGTTTATGTTATTGACAATGTAAGAGTGGACTGGAGCCTAAGCTAGGGAAACCCTGTATTTCAGGACTAAAAACAATCGCTTATATTTTGCCATAAATCATCAAAAACATTTACGACAAAAACCAAGCTTACAAAACAGTTAAATCACACGACATTTAATCTGCAGTAAAAAAGAAGGCGGTATTTGATGAAACGTCGGCATCCCAGTAGTGATTAAACGGGCCACATTGATGTTTCAATACGGGAAAAGCCGACGCTCGGCGAGTTCGATTGGATTTCTTTGAAGGCTGTTGCAAACACGTCCGGCGACTGGTTGTTAGAAATACGATACTTTTACACTAATTTATTTAAGTTTTAGCTAAAAGATAAATGAAAAGTGGTACTTTTTCTTCAGTTAGATACAAAGAAATTGTTTTGCAAGTTTCTAACTAATGATAGTTGTATTTTTGGTACCTAACTTTTATTTTAAATATCTACTCAACCCTGGTATTTTAAGGTGATGTTAATTTGTACATGAATATATATTTAAATTACTTAATAAGTTTAATCTAAATGAGTTGGACTTCATTTGCAACTACAATGTTATTAAATTACATATAATTTTTACCTATAAAGCTTAGGTATAACTAAAAAAATCCGAAAAGAAGAAAGACAATGGAAAAAATTGGTACTCGATGCGGGACTCGAACCCGCGTCTCTGGACGCGTCCAGCGCCATGACCACTAGGCCAACCGAGTAACCGTCAATGTTATTATCAAAAATCTTTATGTTTGTACAGTCAGCCCCAAAAGTCGCTGAACACATTTAAATTCCAAAACTGCTGAACACTAAAAGTGCCATAAGTCAGTGTCGCGGGTATTTCAGAAGTATCGATGTTGCCAACTCGTGCAGTATACGGGAGCCGCGCATGACTGAACGGCAACGTCGCCCGCTGCGTCGCTCATCTGCGGTCGAGTTTCAGTGTAGTTGTAGTGAGTGATTTTGACAGTAGACAAAAGTCAAGCCAATTTCAAAGCGGAATACTACATTAACAATTTCATCAAAACAGTTGTCAACACGATAGCTTTGCTTGTATAGAGCTTGGGTGAAAAGAAAACAGCTCTGGTTCCATCCTGAGGAACGGATTACTTTTTGTGTTTTTTTATTTTTTCTTATTTTGTTTTCTACTATTATTATTCAATACAAGCTGTAACCCGCGACTTCGTTTACGAAAAAAATGTATATTCGACAATTAAATTAAATAATTTAATTAATTAATTAATTAAATGGCTTTATCACCTCTAGACTTAATTTTAGTTGCATGTCATAAAACTATTAAGTTCAATGTCGCACAACAGGGAGCGCTTCTTCTAACATAACATTTCAACTCATATCATCGAATCTCCGAAAATGTTTCTCATACAATTTAAAGTCATAATGATCATTCTTCATTAAATTAAAAATTAAATAAAAATACTATTTAATTTTCAATTAAAAATTAAAAATAATATTTTAACTTTATTAAAATACCTGTGAACAGTGACGGTGAATTTAAGTTACTTGTTTTTTTTGAGATAAAATACAATAAATAAAAAATAAAAAACCAAAAAAAAAACTTGGCACCACCGCAAACCGGGTGGTTTCGAACGCACGTCTACTTTATCAAAGTCGAGTGTTCTATACCCTAGGCTATCGAATCTCAGTGAATTGTTTTGAAATTATGTATCTATTCCAACGAGTAAACATAATAGACACTAGTGTTCAGCTACTTTTGGAACACTAGTGTTCAGCTACTTTTGAAATACTAGTGTTCAGATACTTCTGAAATACCCGCGACACTGACTTATGGCACTTTTAGTGTTCAGCAGTTTTGGAATTTAAAATGTGTTCAGCGACTTTTGGGGCTGACTGTACTTATGTAGTGCACTTAATACAATATAATGCCTAACTTATAGCATTTTAGGAGATCTCTCCACCATCCTCAAGCCTGGCAGTTATATTTTTAAGATCAGTTGGTTATAGCTTAATAGCTTTTAACAAAAAGCAAATTTCATAAAGATTGTAAATCGTTGGTCTTAAAATAAAAGCGTATACAATCCCCTTTAAAAGAATGACTAACTTTTCTTAAGCCCATAACTTGGAAGAAACAGTTTATTTTTATTAAAAAGTTTACTGTCTGTAACTTCACTTACTTTTGTAGAATTAGATAAATTCTTTCTGACACACAGTATATTTTATATATTTTTTATTGACACACAAATATATTTATATTGGTAAGCTACTAATAAAATATGAATATCTTTAAATTGAATATTCCTTTGAATCGTTACATAAACAATAAATGGCACACAAAGTTTTGGAATCCCAAATCTCAGCTTTCTGACGACTAAGTGATACAAATTAGCAGATGCTTTACAAAGCTTAGCGATTACTTCAAACAACAAGCTATTCAACAAACCCTCAAGTTATTTCAAGAACTTCAGAAACTAAACTCGAATCACCAAATAGTGTATCAATAAATTTGTAACAAGTTGTACTGGTCAACATTTCGGGTAAAGTTTAAAGTTTTGGAAGTGTTTGAAGCTGTGCCAACATTGAATCGATTCATCTAACATTAGTCGCAAATCTCGAAGTCGGTAGGCGGGAGTTGCACAAATTAATGGGACGTCAAAGGCAGCCAGATTTCCGAATGCAAAGGTCCACTGTTTGATATTCTATGTTCTGATTGTTGGCTGTAAGGTGCAGGAGACAGCGGTTTGGGAAGTTTTTAGGGTATAGCTATTGCTAGACAATGGCATTGTGTTATGGTATTTGTCTTGTTTTCTATAAAATCTTTGTCATCGTCTATAATGCTAATAACGCTTTATTGACCATAACTTTTAGATGTCACTAGCGGTCCGTCCCGGCTTCGCACGGGCATTATTTTCCTGCTTTTCTGTTTAAATTTTTCCTGAATTTTCTTTGCTATAAACCTGACGGAACCCGAGACCTTTCCAACGAATGCAAAATCGTGTAAATTGGTTCGTGCTTTCTGGAGTTATAGTGTCAGGAGGGAAAACCAGACTTATTTTTATTAGATGTCATAATATAAGTTTCTGTAATAAAATGTGTCATATTCTTTGGTTACCATAAGTATCGATGTAATAATTAACAATACAGTGGGATTATTTAAAATATGAATTTTGAAATTCATTGAAAAGTATTTCTGGTGAAATATTATGTTTCGGTCGTTGAAACAACATATTTATTCAAAATATTAAATTATTTCATAAATAATTCCCAGAAAATTCTTTAAATGAACCACTGCAGCACAAATAACTCGAATTCTGCATCTGGTATGGACAATGGTAACTTCTACCATTACATTTTATACTTATATTGTGTTAAAACGAAAAGCTCGCGAAATCGAAACGTTTGCCAATGTTCAAAGTAATTACGTTGATGACTCTGTTCGTTTTAGACAATCCTACCAATCAATTAAAAACACTCTTCTATATTACCAATTTATTTGCACCAATCTCAAACCAGGTTGCTACTAAAAATATTATTGGAATTCCTATATCCAAGATAATCCAGGGTGTGTTGTCGCGTCAAATAGCGACCTTCGATCAGACAGCACCCTGTAATAATGGACGGATGTTGTTTTATCTGTCTGTTTGTCAAACAGCCTGTATGTGAGAGTATTTTCGTATTGCAGAGCTTAGGATGAGATTCGTCATGTGAAATAGGAATTTGTATTGGCAGTTTATTTGTTATAGTGTATAAAAAAGGTTTTACGTTAGCTATATTGAAAAACTTTACTGACCTACATACATAATACTCACGCCTTTTTCTGTTTCCACAGGGATACGCAGAGACTGGTACCACAATCTTTAGAAACCCACTTTGCTTCATTTAATTTATTTATTCAACTATCTTTACAGGATCTTAGCCTAATGCGATAGAGTACAACAAATTATTTCTTATAAACTAACATTAATCTAACATAATTATATACCACACAATAACTGACCTTTGTAAATTCGCTCAATGATAATTCGCTTTATGTGTTACGCACTTGACCTTTTTTAAGGATGTGACCAATGATATCTTTGTAAGTCTTTCTAGGGTGTCCCTATTACTTTCGCGCTGAAAATTTCGTTTGTTAATCCCATGTCATCCATTCTCTCAATAATAATATTGGACACAAGTCCAAGTCACCTTAATATATTTGTACGGACTTGTAAGGAACCGTACATGATAAGATAAAACACGTCACAAACTTCAGTAAAGTTTATTAAGTAACGTGGATAGAACCACGGCTATAAATGGTCTACAATTGAAATGGTTAATGTTATTTTATTTTAATATAATTATTTAAACTGTCATGGTCACATTCACTATTAATTAACGGATTATCGGGATATTTTACGGGATATTTAGTTCCTCCGTGATCATGGCGCTTGTAACAGCGTCGAAATATCGGACACTCAACAACTACAAACATGGTAAATATCCCGATAATCCGTTAATTAATAGTTATGTTATTTATACACAATTATTTGGTTATGTAACTGCTTATGTCTATGTGTGAGTGGAGGGCGAAATGATGTCACCGAATCAGCAGAAAAATGTGCGGTAATGAAACCGTACAATATTTCTTTTGATTTTCTCGAAATATTATATTAGATATGTTGTGGTTCACTGCTTAAATGTATTTTCTAAGGTCAGAATTAAAAAAGTAAAGTAATATTTGGTTAGTGCATTGCGGCTATTTGGGAATAGGCCAACTAACCTCGACCTAGATTTCTTATTTAGCCAATTGTAGATAAGGGGGTTATTTCCCAATATTTTTTGCATTTCACCTGCATATCTTAATGTGTATTGTTTGACCATACGGAAAGACCTATTATATATAATCAAATAGCTATGTTCTAAGTATGCGCTATTATCTATTGCTCCTAGATTTAAAGATTTGGTTAAAGCTGCTAGACTTAGGCCTCAAAGTATCCACTTTGTACGACCCTGTGAATCTCAAAATCCGAAAATAGTATAGTACCAATGGATCTTAAAACTAATGTTAGAGCATACGAATAGTGCCATACAGGCGTGCAAACTTACTTGATTTTTTTTTTAAATAAATAAAATAAATAAATAAAATCTTTATTTGCTTAAATAGTTATAATTAGTTCAGTACAAACATTTTATACACATCTTGTTTTAGTTACAATATCTAATTGTTATACATCTCTGGACCTCACACTAGGAATCCCTGTGTCGTGGGGGCTATTCATTTTCTCAAATTGTCTCTAATGAATACCATTTCTATGACGGTTTTCTTTTAATTCCTATTCGTCTGATCTTTTTAGATCTGTTTTTGTATGCAACCTTTTTTGTATTCTATGTTATTTTGTTTTTATCTGTACGTTTTTAGTAACATACGAATTCTATTTTTTTAACTTAACGGCTTTTTTATTATTGATATTTAGTTTAAACACTGCTGTAATTTCACTGCTTCAAAGAGGCGTATACTTGCTTTATATATACTGACCACAAAACTATCATATTCCTAAAAACAAAACAAAAAATCACAACAAAATTAAACTTCCAATGTATAAAAATGTTTATATTGAAACAAATTAACGGTTGAATACATCTGGGTGGCTTTGCGACCAAGTCGCGGACATTGTACCGTTTCATTTCATCCACTCCTTCTCAATTAATTGAATAATGTATACGAAAAAGCTTTCTTAACTGAGAGCCCTTTTTGAATTTATTATAGATATTAAATGAACTATGAAGTCCAGATATAATTGATTTACTTATATTTTGGGTTATTCTCTAAAGAGTTTTGATTGAGAAGGATTTACGTTTAATTAGTAAAAGGTTTATGGTCAAGCAGTTGATTTAAAGCTGTTTTGTTTATCCCTTTATTAGGTAAAATAGTTAATATTATTTACTAGGCTATAATCATCCCATACTATGGGTATCGTTAAAGTCCACCTCGAGAAAGTTCGTTGATAAAAGAGTGATCGTTGAGTTACGTAATATGCAAACAAAGAAAGAGTGCTATTAGTAGAGCAAGTTTCCTTCCATGCTCGCTGGAGGCTTGTCCTGTATCAGCACTTACTAATACTATACTATTCCAGAACTCCGCCCGTCTTACTCCACCGTTTCCGGTCGGCCTTCTCAGATTAACAGTCCGAACTGGACCGTTATCCGATTCGTGGTCTTTCCTCAAGAACAGGTCTTCTCCAACAGCCATCAGTCTTGCGGCAGACATGACCAGCACACTGCCACTTTAGCTTACAGATTATACAAGGTATTTCAGTCTCTACTATACGACACTAATGTCTTAAAATGTAAATTTAAACCATTAATAACTTTCGCGTCTCTTTTATAGAGGTTACATGGTTCCCACGTAAACATGGTAGGTGTCGTTGAACTGACATTCTAGTTTAATTAAAAATTTCCACCTCGTTGACACGTCTGCGTGAACTAACTAGTGCGAAATACACACTCGGGCACAACAAGAGCACTTTTTAAATTCAGAGGCATATAGTATACCTGTCTAGTCTATATAATCATCATAACAGCCCATTCATGTCTCACTGCAGGGACGGGCCTCCTCCCGTGACGGAGAAATACTTGGCCTACTAATACCACGCTGGCCAGATGGATTGGTATAGGGTTTATTTTCAAGTTTTATTTCTTTATATTTTACCCCAGTTTACCCTATTATAGTGATAGTCCTAAGCCCAGATTTTCTTATCTGATTTCATTCCTTAAATGCATATTTGTAAAAGACACCACTATGCAAGGTTCTATCCGTTATAAAGTAGCATTTATTTTCAATGTATGAAACGCTGTGTTAATACCGTCAATACACAGAACATGACAAGAACGAGTACTTACCTATGTATTTAATTCTAAAAGAAGAACCACTTATCAATCCAAGCACTATTAAAGAAAATTCATACGTAATTCTAACATATTAGAATTCTATTTACTTTGTATGTTTAAGAAGTTAAGCCCCCTGCACTTTAAAAGTTCTGAACGTTTAACTCCTCAAAGAAACATCACTTAGCAAAAGTATTCAAGTAATCGTTTTTAATGAAAACTTGGCACATTTTAATTATGAAAATTCTTTATCTATTAAATTTTGCATTACTTTCAAAGTATACTTAATATTAATAAAGTAAACAAGTACCTAAGTAACTTTATTGACATACTTTCGGTCAAAAGACGTCTAATGCCAGACTTCCATCGCAGTCCACTGCTGGCCTTTCCTAACACGCGCTATTAACCAGAACACATCATCGTAACAGCCCATTGATAGCCCACTGCAGGGACGCGCCTCCTCGGGTACTTGGCCTACTAATACCACGCTGGCCAGACGGTTTGTTTTACGGTTTAATTTCAAGTTTTCCTTCTTTTTACTTCGTAAAGATAATATTTACGGTTAGTCCCTTAGTCGGTTTTTACGACACCCATGGGATGAGATGGGGTGGTTACATATTGTATTCTTACTCCGTCACCACACGGATAAATGTCTCAGTGAAAGAAGAAACTTTGCCTACTAAGAATTTACTGGCCGATGTTGCCTTATTTTGTCTTCGTAGAAACAACATTTGCGAACTATTTTAGTCGCCTTTACGAGATGAAATCTAGAATACTTACTAATTATTTTTACTCTGTAAACCCAACAGTTATTTATTTTTTCAATGTTTACTAATTTTAGTATTTATTATGGCGAAATTTTGACGACCTCTGTGGCGTAGTGGTTATATAACATAACTGCTACGCTGATGTCTCGGGTTCGATTCCCGTTTAATGCAAATCTTTGTAAGTATAAACATGATTGTTTGCATTCATCTGAGTGTTTTTATGTATAACATGTAAGTATGTACATATTTTTACAAAAAAAAGTATTTAAGTATGTATATCCGTTGTCTAGTACCCACAGTACAAACTCTGCTTAGTTTGAGACTGTGACGTTGTGGGAAAAAAAATCGAAATGAGTGCTGCCAATGTAGGATTCATGACCATGACTCAGCCAAGAGTAGCGACAAAGAAGAGGATATTATATCATACCCAAAATTATAAGGTAGTATATTTAGACTTATGTAATTTAATATTATACATAGTATATTTGTATTTAAGAGTAAAAAAAAAATAACAATGACATCTTAACCTCTTCTTTGAAATGTGCTAAGCTTAATTTACTTTTTTATTAAAACAATAAAAGTCTTCTTTTGTAAAAAAAAAGTATTAATTTGTCCTTTTTATCTTTTTGTGGAGATAGATTTATGAAATTTCCCTTAAGTAGTAAGCTTTTACGGCATTCATGACCATAAGAAACCTTGACTAATTCTTACAAAAAACAATTTAATGTTTTTACACACTACAATCTTCAATACTAAGCTTAAAATTAATCGTTCAATAAAAATTTCTAAAATAGAGAAAAGTAATTGATCTATAAATAATGTCCATAAACAATGGCAAAATTAACACAAATTGATTTAACACCTAATAAAATTATTAGCAAACCTAAATAAATCACATCTAAAAAAAGAATATCAAACGACCAACGACTCCACATTTTTAATGTTACAAATAATTTAAAAAAAGTAAAATACTATTTACTTACCAAATACAAAACACCGTAAGTAAGAACTTTGATCGCTAGCCGCTTTGGAGGCGGGACGCGCGCTCCGTACCCTCTACGCGCTACGACTGCCGCCCCCACCGCTACGAGAGAGCTACGGCGTAGACCTTTCTCTTGAACGCACAGTGGATTTAATACTTTATTGTGTGAATATTTTTTAGTAAGCTGGAACCAAAAAACTAATGGGAAATACCCATTTTAGTTTGGGAGGTGGTCGCTTAATTTTTAGGGTTCCGTACCAGTTTTGAAAAAACGGAACCCTTATAGGATCACTTTGTTGTCCGTCCGTCCGTCTGTCCGTCCGTCCGTCCGTCTGTCTGTCAAGACCATTTATCTCAGGAATACGTGGAGGTATCAAGTTGAAATTTTTACCAAATACTAAGGCTTGTTGCCTCTTAGTGCCGTAAAAAAATCAAACTGCTAATCCAACGGAATCAAGAGATATAGCTGTTTTTGTCGCAAATTTAGAGGGGTAAAGGCAAAAACCTACAGGGTACTTCCAGTCTACCTACAAACTTGAAATTTGGCATGAAGCAAGGTCTAATTGTACATGTAATGGGAAAATTCCGAAAACCTTAAATTTTTACTTCAATCATATTATATTTTGATTTCATTGAATTTTGGCGGGAAAGCTGAGTCACGTGACCCGTGACGTTATAGAATTTTGACAGATGAGTCGTGACGTCACAGAATTTTGGCGGGAAAATCATCGCACGACAAACACTGTTGAAGCATGGCATCGCAGGTTAAATAGCCGAGTGCTCTCAAAGCCCACGTTTATTCAATTTTTGGAGAAATTACTACGAGTGGCAAAAATACAATGGTAAAGAAAAATGTGTTAAATGTTAATAATAAAAAAAAGGGAGATAAAAAATTAAATGCTGAGTACTCGAAGTTATTGACTGCTTTGGAAATGGGAATGATTACACCATTCGATTGTCGAGAGAAAAAAACCGAAGCAAGAAATAAACATAAAAAATATAAACAGTAGTACAGAGATTTGTTTAAACTTTAAAGGAAGGAACATTTTTAGTTAAATTATTTTCTAAAGAGTTTAAGATTAATACTTAAAGTAATGAGATTGAGATTTTACGATTGTCTTTTGTTTTGACAGATTTTTTTTTGTTTTATTTTTTAAAAACAATAAATATGCAACTTTTTTTTTTGTTTTTCTGATATTATTTATCTAATTTAATTGTACATCTGCCGTTTTAAGTACTTGCTATTACCAGACAATTACGTGTTGTGCCCTTGGCATTTCAGACCAGTTGCGTTTTAGACGACATGAATTTTAGACTAACTCCGTTTTAGACCAGTTGCGTTTCAGGCGACTTGTATTTTTAGACTAATTGATATTTAGACCAGCTGCGTTTTAGACCGGTAGCGTTTTAGACAAGTTGCGTTTTATACCCAGTGACCAGCTGCGTTTTAGACCAAATGCTACTGCTACCAGTTGCGTTTAAGACGAGATGATAGTGACCCGTTGTATTGGGTCACTATCATATCGTCTTAAACGCAATTGGTAGAAGTATCATTTGGTCTAAAACGCAGCTGGTCTTACTATCATCTCGTCTTAAACGCAACTGGTAGAAGTTGCTTTTGGTCTAACACGCAGCTGGTCTCTCTTTCATCTCGTCTTAAACGCAACTGGTAGCAGTAGCATGTGGTCTAAAACGCAGCTGGTCTCAGTATCATCTCGTCTTAAACTCAACTGGCCTTAAACCTCTAAATATGTTTCTAAAGTGGTAACATCATACGTAAAAAGAAATTCACTATGGGAACCGCTGTCGCCAAGAAACAAATAAACACACAAATAAACTATGTACTAATAAAAAAATAACATATTCGAAGTAAGTTAGAGTAACTTAGATAAATCTAGTTAAATAAGCTTAAAGGTATAAATAATTAATCTGTGTAGACTTTTGAGTCCCTGTTCATCATCATTATACCAGCCCATTAATGTCCCACTGCAGGGACGGGCCTCCAGCTGATCCTACTTCTACTTCTGTGATACAGAAGATATGCAAAAAATCCATTATTATGTGAACAGACAATGGCTGTCTTTGCCAATGATTAGCTCTGCGCACGAAAAGCATCGCACGACAAACACTGTTGAAGCATGGCATCGCAGGTTAAATAGCCGAGTGCTCTCAAAGCCTACGTTTATTCAATTTTTGAAGAAATTACTACGAGTGGCAAAAATACAATGGTAAAGAAAAATGTGTTAAATGTTAATAATAAAAAAAGGGACATAAAAAATTAAATGCTGAGTACTCGAAGTTATTGACTGCTTTGGAAATGGGAATGATTACACCATTCGATTGTCGAGAGAAAAAAACCGAAGCAAGAAATAAACATAAAAAATATAAACAGTAGTACAGAGATTTGTTTAAACTTTAAAGGAAGGAACATTTTTAGTTAAATTATTTTCTAAAGAGTTTAAGATTAATACTTAAAGTAATGAGATTGAGATTTTACGATTGTCTTTTGTTTTGACAGATTTTTTTTTGTTTTATTTTTTAAAAACAATAAATATGCAACTTTTTTTTTTGTTTTTCTGATATTATTTATCTAATTTAATTGTACATCTGCCGTTTTAAGTACTTGCTATTACCAGACAATTACGTGTTGTGCCCTTGGCATTTCAGACCAGTTGCGTTTTAGACGACATGAATTTTAGACTAACTCCGTTTTAGACCAGTTGCGTTTCAGGCGACTTGTATTTTTAGACTAATTGATATTTAGACCAGCTGCGTTTTAGACCGGTAGCGTTTTAGACAAGTTGCGTTTTATACCCAGTGACCAGCTGCGTTTTAGACCAAATGCTACTGCTACCAGTTGCGTTTAAGACGAGATGATAGTGACCCGTTGTATTGGGTCACTATCATATCGTCTTAAACGCAATTGGTAGAAGTATCATTTGGTCTAAAACGCAGCTGGTCTTACTATCATCTCGTCTTAAACGCAACTGGTAGAAGTTGCTTTTGGTCTAACACGCAGCTGGTCTCTCTTTCATCTCGTCTTAAACGCAACTGGTAGCAGTAGCATGTGGTCTAAAACGCAGCTGGTCTCAGTATCATCTCGTCTTAAACTCAACTGGCCTTAAACCTCTAAATATGTTTCTAAAGTGGTAACATCATACGTAAAAAGAAATTCACTATGGGAACCGCTGTCGCCAAGAAACAAATAAACACACAAATAAACTATGTACTAATAAAAAAATAACATATTCGAAGTAAGTTAGAGTAACTTAGATAAATCTAGTTAAATAAGCTTAAAGGTATAAATAATTAATCTGTGTAGACTTTTGAGTCCCTGTTCATCATCATTATACCAGCCCATTAATGTCCCACTGCAGGGACGGGCCTCCAGCTGATCCTACTTCTACTTCTGTGATACAGAAGATATGCAAAAAATCCATTATTATGTGAACAGACAATGGCTGTCTTTGCCAATGATTAGCTCTGCGCACGAAAAGCATCGCACGACAAACACTGTTGAAGCATGGCATCGCAGGTTAAATAGCCGAGTGCTCTCAAAGCCTACGTTTATTCAATTTTTGGAGAAATTACTACGAGTGGCAAAAATACAATGGTAAAGAAAAATGTGTTAAATGTTAATAATAAAAAAAGGGACATAAAAAATTAAATGCTGAGTACTCGAAGTTATTGACTGCTTTGGAAATGGGAATGATTACACCATTCGATTGTCGAGAGAAAAAAACCGAAGCAAGAAATAAACATAAAAAATATAAACAGTAGTACAAAGATTTGTTTAAACTTTAAAGGAAGGAACATTTTTAGTTAAATTATTTTCTAAAGAGTTTAAGATTAATACTTAAAGTAATGAGATTGAGATTTTACGACTGTTTTGACAGATTTTTTTTGTTTTATTTTTTAAAAACAATAAATATGCAACTTTTTTTTTTGTTTTTCTGATATTATTTATCTAATTTAATTGTACATCTGCCGTTTTAAGTACTTGCTATTACCAGACAATTACGTGTTGTGCCCTTGGCATTTCAGACCAGTTGCGTTTTAGACGACATGAATTTTAGACTAACTCCGTTTTAGACCAGTTGCGTTTCAGGCGACTTGTATTTTTAGACTATTTTTAGACTACTTAAAACGGCAGATGTACAATTAAATTAGATAAATAATATCAGAAAAACAAAAAAAAAAGTTGCATATTTATTGTTTTTAAAAAATAAAACAAAAAAAATCTGTCAAAACAGTCGTAAAATCTCAATCTCATTACTTTAAGTATTAATCTTAAACTCTTTAGAAAATAATTTAACTAAAAATGTTCCTTCCTTTAAAGTTTAAACAAATCTTTGTACTACTGTTTATATTTTTTATGTTTATTTCTTGCTTCGGTTTTTTTCTCTCGACAATCGAATGGTGTAATCATTCCCATTTCCAAAGCAGTCAATAACTTCGAGTACTCAGCATTTAATTTTTTATGTCCCTTTTTTTATTATTAACATTTAACACATTTTTCTTTACCATTGTATTTTTGCCACTCGTAGTAATTTCTCCAAAAATTGAATAAACGTAGGCTTTGAGAGCACTCGGCTATTTAACCTGCGATGCCATGCTTCAACAGTGTTTGTCGTGCGATGCTTTTCGTGCGCAGAGCTAATCATTGGCAAAGACAGCCATTGTCTGTTCACATAATAATGGATTTTTTGCATATCTTCTGTATCACAGAAGTAGAAGTAGGATCAGCTGGAGGCCCGTCCCTGCAGTGGGACATTAATGGGCTGGTATAATGATGATGAACAGGGACTCAAAAGTCTACACAGATTAATTATTTATACCTTTAAGCTTATTTAACTAGATTTATCTAAGTTACTCTAACTTACTTCGAATATGTTATTTTTTTATTAGTACATAGTTTATTTGTGTGTTTATTTGTTTCTTGGCGACAGCGGTTCCCATAGTGAATTTCTTTTTACGTATGATGTTACCACTTTAGAAACATATTTAGAGGTTTAAGGCCAGTTGAGTTTAAGACGAGATGATACTGAGACCAGCTGCGTTTTAGACCACATGCTACTGCTACCAGTTGCGTTTAAGACGAGATGAAAGAGAGACCAGAGTGCGTGTTAGACCAAAAGCAACTTCTACCAGTTGCGTTTAAGACGAGATGATAGTAAGACCAGCTGCGTTTTAGACCAAATGATACTTCTACCAATTGCGTTTAAGACGATATGATAGTGACCCAATACAACGGGTCACTATCATCTCGTCTTAAACGCAACTGGTAGCAGTAGCATTTGGTCTAAAACGCAGCTGGTCACTGGGTATAAAACGCAACTTGTCTAAAACGCTACCGGTCTAAAACGCAGCTGGTCTAAATATCAATTAGTCTAAAAATACAAGTCGCCTGAAACGCAACTGGTCTAAAACGGAGTTAGTCTAAAATTCATGTCGTCTAAAACGCAACTGGTCTGAAATGCCAAGGGCACAACACGTAATTGTCTGGTAATAGCAAGTACTTAAAACGGCAGATGTACAATTAAATTAGATAAATAATATCAGAAAAACAAAAAAAAAACGTTGCATATTTATTGTTTTTAAAAAATAAAACAAAAAAAATCTGTCAAAACAGTCGTAAAATCTCAATCTCATTACTTTAAGTATTAATCTTAAACTCTTTAGAAAATAATTTAACTAAAAACTCTGAAACTCGACCGCAGATGAGCGACGCAGCGTGCGACGTTGCCGTTCAGTCATGCGCGGCTCCCGTACACTGCACGAGTTGGCAACATCGCTGGTAGTTTACATGTTCATGCTTCTTTTGATGAATACATATTTTTTTCCCTATTGAATACATATTTATTAACAATACAATGTGTACATAATATGAACACTTATTTGAAGACATATTTATGTTCTTGTTAATGGTGACGTCTTATGAGACTTTGTGGTAAGTATTTACATATTTTTGCACCTGACTGTACTTAAATAAAAAAACTAAAAAGTAATAAATAAGTGAAACTAAAATGCAAGTTTAAGACTTTTGAAATAATTTATTAGGCGCGGTTAAGCTAAACTTTGAAGCACTATAAATCATGAAGGATTATTATGCAATAAAAAAAATGACTTAGGAAACCTAATAATGATGTATGTAAAACTATCCAGGTCCAGTCACTAAGTGTGTAGGAGGATACAAAGAAAATTACATAAACACACACGCTGAAAATAGTCTTCAAATAGGCAGACTGACAGACAAAAAATCATTTAATTGCTGTAGTTTCATAATTGGGTTAAAGAAATATTTTAAGTTAAGAATAACGTTAAGAATACACGCACACTCCAATTTTATGTGATTGTACTATAGATGATTAGTATTCTTTCAGTTACTACGTACTAAGCACATAAAAAAAGGAACACTCTGTATTTAAACAGGGTCAATACTCTCTATGACCGGGTCAAAACATCGGAATTAGGAACTCATGTAAGCTTATTCCGATGTAAATACATCGCAATTAGGTGCTCATATAACCTTATTCCGACGTATATACATCGGAATAGCGTTTTATGATGCTAAATCAAAGTTTCTAATTCCGAGTAATAAAAATTAAAAGATTTTTTGATATTATGCAAATTAAATAGTGGATAGTTGCTATATGAAAGGGACACAAATATAAGACACATACATATTTATAATAACAGAACAGATCAAAAACCGAACGTCTTCATAAATTTTTTCCCGTACAACGTATTAAGAAAGTACCTATAATAGTCATTTTTAACCTGCTATAATTAGTGAATCCGACGTCAAGGTGTACCTCGGAATTACATTATTAAATGCATGAGTTATTTAATAAGTCAGAACTAACACATTAAACTTTGTAATCATAAAACACACACCGAAAATTTAAAAAAATTAAATGTCTTAAAATTTGTTTTTCCGTGGTATACATCGCTTTTAGGAACACACTAAAATATTTTGCACCTAATGCCGTGGTGTTTTCAACACGTATTTTCTTGCTAATTTGCAAATAAAATACTCAAATCTTAAGTGTTTTCGATAAAATATATTGTCCTTTCAATAATTCAATCTCAACGAAAACTCGCATTGTATAAAATTATCACGCAAAACACTATTTGGCAAATCGTAATACTCACGTGCATGAGGTCCTAAACGTATGAAGTGTGCTTTAAAGGCGGCTTCCCGTGGCAAAATGACCGATTATTCTACAGTGTGAACACACTTAACTCTCTTTTGTTTATATAAATATGAACAGATAAATTATTAATTGATTATTTTATCATGCAGACCAAAATAACTAGTGAATTACTTTAAAAACCCGTTTTACTAAATACCTCGGATTTTACTGCCATTTTTAGAACCCCTCGTAGTTAGGTGCTTTTACCTTAATAAGTTAAATTTAAAATAAATATTGTTTGGCAGAATTTTAAATAGCATACATTTCATTAACCTGAACCTGGTATGTGAAATGAAATGCTTGCGCATCCGAAAATAAAACAGCCGTTTTTGTTTTAAATGCAATACTTATTTATCTAATTGAAAAACATTTAAAGTAATGATAGTGTGTTAAGCAAATACGAGTATTTTATTGCCTTTTCTAAAGACTTACTTAGTAGACAACATTTGCATTTTTTTCAATTGTCGGCGTTAGAGAGCCCAATAAACACTCATAAAAGAAAATTTAAAAAAACTACTACTAATTTCTACTATACGTCTGACTAGTATAGTAGTTTATATTTAAAAAAGAGTAAGTAAGTAATTAACTTTTATTTAAATAACAATATGAATAATCTAGTAACAATACACTTAATAAACTTTATTACTTTCTTCACTGTAGTCCTCTTTAATTATTTCTGCGCCACGTTCTCCAATCATGAAACAGGGGCCATTTATATTACCACTTATTGAAGTTGGCATAATACTAGCATCAATCACTCGTAGATTTTTTATACCATGGACTTTAAGTCTACTGCTCACTACCGAAGTACTGATGTCATTTCCCATTCTACATGTTCCTGCGCCATGATGTCCTGAACTAACCATATCTTTAGTAATACACTTCAAGTAATCACGACTACCTAATTCGAGATCATCACAACCTGGTAACTCCACTCTACCGAGGAATCCTCCAACAGATTTAAAAAAAGTTGTGTTTAAAAGTTTAAGTAGCTCCTCAGTGCCTGAAACAGTCAAATCCAAATCTTTTGGATTAGTAAAGTAATTTGTGTAAATAAGAGGGCTTTCTTTAGGATCTTTTGAACTGAGTGATATATTTCCTGTTGAATATTGGTGTAACGTTGAAATATAAAATATATACAAAGTAAATCTTTTATTTAATTCTGCCATAGCTTCAAGAACAGAATCGACATATCCATTAAAAAGTGATAACAATTTATCTGCACCAGGCTTATTCTTCATGATCCTATAAACAAATATTTTAAAGTCAGGATATTTTGCAGTTTTCGAAAGAGAGTAAGCTGCTGTTAAGTCCATATTTGTACTTTGTGCTAATACTCCAGTACGATTGTAAAAGTACTTTAATTCTTGAAACTTTCTATCCGCTTCATTCTCTGTATTAGTTTCATTAGTATATAAAGTGATTGGTGATACATAGTGATCTGTCATATTTTGTCCTACCATTGGTGAATCAATTATTGTTGAAATGTTTTTGGATTTAAGATGTTTCTTTGGTCCAATTCCAGAAAGCATAAGTAATTGTGGTGAATTAAAAGCCCCTGCACTTATTATTACTTCTTTTTTCGCGTATACTGTTCTTGCTTTATTATTGTAATCAGCAACTATCCCAAAAGCTGTATTCTTAGAATTTATCAATATTTTAGTTACTAAAGCATTTTTCCAGATCTTTAAGTTTTTCCTTTTTACAATTGGCAGTAAGTATGCTTTGCTCGCACTATTCCTTAGGCCATCTGAGGCTGTAACAGTTGATACACCTGATCCAAAGATGTTAGCACAATTCGTATCTTCGACATTTTCAATACCAATTTCTTTAAAAGCGGATAATATTTGTTCACCTATACTACTGTAGGTATGATTCCAGGTATTTATTACAAGTGGCCCTTTATGGCCATAGTGATTGAATATTTCTGGATTCCTATTTAACTTTATATTTTCCAATCGTTCTGCCTTTCTAAAACATCTACGTACATCTTTTAAATTCCATTCTTTGTTGCCCGCATCGTACCATCTTTGATAATCGTAATCATTTCCTTGAATGTAAATCATTCCATTAATATTACTAGATCCTCCAATCATCTTCCCACGTACTATTCTTAAAGATCCATTAAGGTGACCTTGAGAAGTGACACCATCGTTTACAGACTTATAATTCCAACTATACTTACTTTTAAAGAAACGAGTCATATATCCTGGAATCTAAAAGAGAAAAGTGTCATTGAAGGTAATAATTCTCTTTTCTTATTGGCAAGCATAATTTGTCAGTGAATGATCTAGAGTATGGGCAGAACGACCGTAAAGACATGAAATGAGAAACAATTCTAGAGTAGGTGACAGGTCTAAACCCCGAGTTGGCTTAGGCAGTTAATTGTCTACTTCTCCCAGACCTATGGAACAGACCATTTATATTGGTCATGGATTAACTTGGGTTCCAGTATTAACATAAATCTTGGACCCAGTATATGTGATAAGTAAGTAGTTGACGCATTATTTCCACATGCGCAAAAATCTGCGATACAGGAAGAGCTAAATTGAGCTTGCAACCCGCAATAGTGCTCCGGGACCAGATAAAATTCTAGGCTGATCTTGGGTAGGTACTAGCTTAATCAATTCCTGAGAAAAGAATGAGGCACCTTTTGTTGCCTCCGGTGCGGGGTATTTATGACTAGCTGGAAGAAAGCATAAAATATTATGATCTTTTCGAGCTTCAATTTTATCTGGTCCCTGGTTAATATCTGTTCGTCTTAGCGGAGGTCTATCGCGCATGGGTCCCGACTTATCGGAATGTGAATTCGACTTTGGTCAATAAATATTCACAGTGGACGCAATAAAAACGCGTTTGAACCAGTCAAAGTCAGTGGTCCAGACGAGGAAAGTATCTTTCCCTGTGAGAATTGATATAGTCAATGCCTTTTACTCCCTGCCTTTGCAAGCAATAAGAAAAGTACTAGTATATTAAGTGCCTCCGTACTTGTGAGCTAATGTTGGACCATACTTGAATAATGAACTATTCGGTATAAGAGGCATGTTGGAAGCAAGCTAGTGGAAAATATAAATTGTGCGGTTCCACAAGGGCTTTGGTGCCGCTAGTATGAAGTTACGTTTGCAGAGTTTGTTGCGCAGATGACACTATAATACTAACCAGGAGCTATTGCTTTCCTGAAACATTAAGAATCGCAGAATTGTCAGTTGCATGTGTCATGACCAAAATTCGGGACAGGTCTACAGGCGGCGCCACAAAAATAAACAAAGAAATTTTTTAGCATAAGAAATGCTATAGAAAAAAAAAGCTTACACTGGCTTCTATAGGAGGATCACCTCCAGCCTCAATAAGAAGTATACTCCAATTCTGCACTTCGCTAAGTCGATTGGCGAGCACGCATCCTGAAGTACCAGCTCCTACTATTATGAAGTCATATTTCTCAAAATCTGAAATATTAATAAGTGGTAGCATAAACTTTCTACACCTACTTCTTCGACTGTTAGGTACAAAATAGAAAAATCGTATTAATTTGAATTAATTTTTCTTCGTAATTGTAATACTTAATTATTTATTGATAAAAGTTTGTTTACGTATAATTTAAATATAAATAAGACTAATCTAATACTTATATGAATTTAATTAGGAAAAGTTCCTTTAGTATACAATAATTAAACTTCTATAAAATTTTGCTGTGTTGTATATATACCTAACACCCACAGAACACCCTTATTTGCTATTATTTTATAAACGATCGAGGATTAAAGTACCCAGCTAATTCTGTTCACATATCGCGTACATGGACCCTTTAAAACAAACTCTGAAAACGAAAGTACTTACTTTTAACTTTAGCTTGTGGCAAAGAACCTTCTGTTAATAAACATTGCGCTGCTGCAAAATACTGCACCGCTGATGCGAAGGTAGAAGAAGCTACTCCGACAGTAGGCTCCGAACATGATGAATTGTAACTAATTGACGAGACGTGGATAAAACAATACAATATTGAATTTCTTAACACAAACATACTTAACACACGAATATAAAACAGAATATTTTTTACTTTTAATTAGAAACATGGAAATTTTTGCGGACCTTAAAATCATCATATGAATAACGATTATTATTACATTTCTCTATGTCTATTATACTAGGGTTTATTGGAGACCCGTTTTCTTGGAAGGCATACATCGGGCCGGAGCCAAGATGCAGTGGCCATTTATGAGATAGTTAATCTGGTGATGGATCCACAAGGCAGAAACCCTCTCTGAACGCACATTATGATAAACTCAGAGATGGTCCCTGCCAGCTGCTACTATTATAGTGCATTTCTAAGGACGCGCTGGAAAACTAACTAATAGCATATGGATGTGCATATATTCTGTGATAATCAGTCTCAATATTATGAAAATTGACTCGCCAACTCGTTGAGTAGGCCCCACAAAATGGCCGCACGCACAGTGTGACAATGGGGCAACATCTCTTAGAAAGGCTAAAATATTTATTACCTTTCACTTGATTGAAAGACAAAAATTCGTATGGTTATAGGTCTTCAGTTAAGCCTTATACGTGTAAGGCTCTCATTTAAATTACTTAGTGTTAAACTGTGAAACGCTCAGTTCTTAGCTCTTTTAAGTTTTTTTTAAGTTTCACGTTGGCATGGTATTTGCTAACTCCAGTGGTTACTATATTGAATAAAACTACATCGTAAGTTAAGATTTGCTACAGTGCACTTACCCATATGTATAACATTTCACTCTTGATTAACTTCTAATTAAAAAAAAAACATCTGTCCCTATACTAACTAAAATGTAAAAGTATTGAATAAATACTTACCACTGCATATTGCATAAATAACAGGTATAGGCAGCGCTACCTGTTTAAACCAAATTTATTATTACGTAGGTACAACAGTTGTAGTGCTGTTGTAGGTAGAACATTGATAAAATACATGTACCTAATGTATTTTATCAATGTTCTAGTTGCACGAAATATATTAAAATATCCTATCTATTAATTTACATTTTAATTAAAAGTATTATCTGTTACTTTATTAAATAACTTGGTATAGTCGAGAACTAAATGGCTTTATCACCTCTAGAGTTAATTAATGTTAGTTGCATGTCATAAAACTATTGGGTCAATATCGCACAACAAAACATCAGCTAAATCATGACGCTACTTTGACATATCAGTTCTCTTGTATTAGCAAATAGTCGTTAGATATTTATAAAAACAAATAGTAAAGTCAACGTTATTGACTGTTACTAGAGCATATTTTCGGTAAAACGTTTTAGTCTAATGAATTTCTCTCTTTTTTCCTTCTATGTCCATCCCTATCATTTCTTGCATGACGTCATTGGCGCATATTTCAAATTAAAGTTTTCGTAATTTTATAATATAAAACAAATTAGGGTAAACCACCTAATCGTTAGAAGTCCTACAATTATTGGCACTTAAGAGTTAAAAGTGGGTAAAAAGAAAGAAAACACTATAGATTATTCAAGTTCAGTATGGTTGTTCAAGTTCAAATATTATTTATTAAATACATATTTTTATCATATTTTGTTTATTTCATGTGTCAATATCAACATAGCAACAATAAATTTATCAGAATCCTTTTATTGGCATTAGTGCCAATAATATTCATTTAATACCATTATTACCAATTACAAGAAGTAAAATCCACAATAAGAGTTAAGGAGGATCAGGTAGACCTTGTGGACACTACAAAATTTCTTGGTATAACACTAGACTCTAAGCTTCAGTGGGGCCCACATATTAGGACATTGGTAAAGAGACTAAGTTCTGCAGCTTATGCCGTTAGGAAAATTCGAGAACTGACAGACATAGAAACTGCTAGATTAGTATATTTTAGTTATTTTCACAGCATAATGTCATACGGTATTTTACTATGGGGACATGCTGCCGACATTCATTCTATCTTTGTGCTGCAGAAGAGAGCTATTCGTGCAATTCATAATTTAGGTAGGAGACAATCACTTCAAGAAAAATTTAAAGAAATCAATATATTAACTGTAGCAAGTCAATACATTTATGAAAACATAATTTATGTTCATAAAAATAAAGACCAATTTGTCAAAAGAAGTGATGTCCATAGTATAAATACTAGAAATAAAGATAGACTTATTCATCCGTATTCTAGGCTCCAAAAAATACATAGTTCATTTCAGGGTCAATGTGTCCGATTTTATAATAAAATTCCGAAAGATATTCAAGATCTAAGTTTTAATAAATTTAAGAATATAGTCAAACAAAAACTTATCGTAAAGGGATATTGTACTATCCTAGACTACACGAAAGACAAAAAGGCTTGGGATTAACTGCTTCTGTTCCCCAGGCTGTCTCAAATAATGCAAGTTTATGCACTTTTTTTATTTATGTGTGCTACTTGTGCTAATTGTTTTATCTAAGTTCTTATTGTATTATTGTATCCTTTCTATCTTTTTTTCTGTCTTCCTTGTTCTCATGCTTGTCTTCTATTTTTTCTTTTCTCTGATTATTATTTTTTATGATGTATAAATGGTGTATTATCCTGTCTGGTACTGTCAAATATTTTGATTGGGTATATGATTTATGTAAAAAAGAAATGTAAACACAACTGAATTTTAAAAGAGTTGCCATGAGTTTCTTTGCCAGATTTCTTCTCATTGGCCCTACCATTTGGAAACTGGAATTTATAGATCAACACAGACAGACAAGTAGATTCGAGTAGTAGATTAGTTTTATTTTTCTCCTTTAATTTACATTTGACAATACAACGCGGCTTTTTTAGTGCTGTAGCGTTTGTCTGTGTCGATCTATAATTTTAATTGTAGCTTCAATTTTAAGTAAACGACGATTTCAAACAATTTGTAATAAATTTTATGAAATAAAGTATTTTGAAATTTGAAATTTGAATACTATTCAATCACATAATAATGATTAAGTATAAGCAAAAATTAAGTATTTTATCATTTTATGATATTTTATATTTTAGTCTGACACAAAGTCCACTCTTAAGGTGCTAACAATTGGGTGGCTTACCAGCCAATATTTGAATTCTACATTTTTACTTTTTTACTGAAATGACAAGCTTGTAATGTCACAAGTAAGAAGTTGACTTTAGTTTTAAATTATTTAATGGTTTTTCATGGTTTTTCGCTTATCTCTGTAATTATTGAGTAGATTACGCTCAAAATTTGCTGGTATAAAGTTGACACAAAAGACTAATTGTTTATATAGAATTCAGCAAGTAAATCGATACGAAACTCAATTAATAGGCAGTTAAATTAACCCGTTGCACATCGCTGGCCAAAATGAACTAAATTATGTGTAATACTTTTTAATTCTACTTGTTCTACCTGTCCAAGACTAAAAAAACAGTAATCATTGCAAAATTCAATTATTTTATTTTATTCTTTATTGTAGACATTATATCTTTCTTTATTGGTAGACAAAAGCCACGGATCAAGGTAAGTGGAAATTTGCCCTGCAGTGGGACCCGATTACTTTTTTCTTTATGTCTAGACTAGTCACAATGGTGTCTGTTAGCTCGTGAACTGCGTCACTAGTGGACCTGTTCTTTCGGAAACCGTATTGTGACTGGGAGAGTAATTTTTTCTTTTCTAAGTAATTGACGAGTCTATTGTTCGCTAGTTTTTCTAAGATCTTAGAAAACGCAGGTAAAATTGAAATGGGTCGGTAGTTGCTAACACAGTCTCTCTCGCCACTTTTATGTATGGGGTGAATTAGGGCGCGTTTGAATGCTTTAGGGAAAACACCTGAGGAGAGTGCCAAGTTACAGATATGTGTAAAAGGTAGCAACAAGACGCTCCTATACCTTTTGATAAAGTTGTTCGAAATACCATCTAGGCCAGTTGCGCAGTCGTTTTTAAGAGCACTGATAATCTGGTTTGTTTCGACAGTGTCTGTCGGGAAGAGAGCGAATGATTGTGATTGGGTTGGTTTGTGTGATGTTGTAAGAGACGAGGGTGGGTTGGAACTCTGGAATTTTTCGGATAGAAGCTTGCCGGCATTTGCAAAGTACTGGTTTACTGAATTTACTGATTCTACTGGGTCTTTTTTGGTTAATAGATCTATTGCTGGTGTTTTAGTTTTATTTGTGTGAGTAATATTTTTGATAACTTTCCAAAGCTTTTTTGTGTTATTTTTGGCGTTATTGATTTCTATTTTTTCAAATTCTATTTTTGCTTTATTAATTAACGAGTTACAGAAGTTGCGGTAGCGAGTATAAGTTAGTCGGTAGGTTTCATTATTTGGGTATTTTTTTGTTTTTGCCTGTAGTTTGTCCCTATTTCTAATGCATCTCAGCATACCCTTTGTAATCCAAGGTTTTAGGATATGTAGGTAATTTAAATATTTAGATACATGAACAATCGAATGTAGGAATTTAATTTGGAATAAGTAGTAGGTACCTATCTTTATACTCTTTCCACTAAATGTAAAAACATTTGACAGCTTTTTAATATGTTAAGTACCTACCCATAGTAATATTGGTTCATTTAATACAATTTTCCTTTATTGTGGATGGGTTATTTGGGGATGTTCATGTATATACCATCATAACAGCCCAATAATATCAAACTGCAGGGTCGGGTCTCCTCCCGTGACGGAGGCATACTTAGTCTACTAATACCACGCTGGCCAGACGGATTGGTATAGGGTTTAATTTCAAGTTTTCCTTCTTTTTTTCATGTATACATGAACCCCCCAAAATAACTTTCTGTTTAACGGTTGCGAAAAAGAGTATGAACTGACTTTTAACTTCAGCTTGTGGCAAAGAACCTTCTGTTAGTAAGCATTGCGCTGCTGCAAAATACTGCACCGCTGATGCGAATGTAGAAGAAACTACTCCAACAGTAGACGCAGGGCATGATGAATTGTAACTGTTTAACAAAGTGGCGATAAAATAAATCAACTAGGTATATTTAATATTCTTTACACATTATAACAGTTTAGTTTGCTATTTTTAAATAAAGACATTTTCATATATGCGTGTGAAATAACCATTAATAATAAATTACGAACTCATGATACTCTCTCCTGCACTGATAATTATATCATTAATGAAAGCATCTCATAGTTCCCTAAACTTGCATTTTGTACACTACACTACACTACGCCAAACTCTCAACTCGTGCATGATTGCGCACAAGTCGAGATACTAGGGACGCCTTGTTGAGTCCAGTTAACGCGCGAACTCTAGAGCGATTTTTCGTTCAACTCCATGTTTCGTACTGAATTCCTCCCCAAATGCTCGCGCGTTGGTACGCAGCTTGTGGACGCAACGGTCGCGTGTAATAGGTACGCGCGAAAGAATCGAGGCGAATTCGCCTTTTCTGGACTAACTCTTAACCATAGCAAGAATTTTTTCAATTAAATTTCGTTTTGACTGTTTCGTATCTTGTATTTTGCATAACTGGTACTTATATAGCGAATCGGGTGTTTTGCGAGTCCACTTGACAGGTGAGTGGGCTGAGTCACCCCATAAAAATCTAATGTAGTACAGTACCGTTTCCCATCTATAGGAAGATAAAAACAAGTCTACCTACAGCTGTAACTGTGTTCTTCACTTGCTTAGTTCATAATTAAGAAAACAATCCCAAAGGGAAAGCATCGTCGTAACGACGACGATGTATTGGACTGTTTTCTTAAACATTCTCACAATGCTATTACTCGTAGTTCCCAAACATTATCAGAACTTGCACTAAGTATGGATAGCTCCTATAAAATAAACTAGCTAGCTAGGGACTAGCTGCTAGCTGACATGTAAATATTAAATCAATTTTATAAGTAAAAGCTGTACTTACCACTGCATATTCAAAGCAAATGTTTGACAGGTAAGTACTACCTTATTAAACAGGTAGGTAATTAATTTAAACAGTTTAACAAATTAAATAAGAATAAAAATGTAATAGGTACGCATTTGGACCGTTTTTAGGGTTCCGTACCCAAAGGGAAAAACGGAACTCTATTACTAAGGCTCCGCTGTCCGTCCGTCCGTTTGTCAATCTGTCGGTCACAGGCCATTTCATGAACCATGACAATTATAAAGTTGAAAATTTCTCTGTAAGCCATAAATTTTATTATTGGATGTGAAGAAAAAAATGAAAAACTTAATAGGTAGGTACTTAAATAATTTTGCAGTGCCTGTTGAGTTACCTATTGGCGTTTTAGCTGCTTCAGTCAAAATAACAAATTGTTTGCTGAATATTCAAATAAATTTAGACATTACTGAGCATTTTAAAAGCTGCAATCTATAATATGATGCTGACTGTACATATCCATAAACTCGTATATAATAGTGACAGCTGTCACTTTTGACAGATGGGACGTGATGTCATAGAATTTGACGTCACAGAATTTTGGCGGGAAAACATTTTTTGACAGTTGAGTCGTGACGTCATTGAATTTTTGACGGATAAGTCGTGACGTCACAGAATTTTTGACAGATGAGTCGTGACGTCATTGAATTTTTGACAGATAAGACGTGACGTCACAGAATTTTTGACAGAAAAGTTGTGACGTCATATTATTTTGGCGGGAAAATATTTTAGACACCCGTCACTTTCGACAGCTGTCACTTTTAACAGCTGTCACTTTTGACAGATGTGCGTGACGTCATAGAATTTTTGACAGATGAGTCGCGACGTCGCAGAATTTTGGCGGAAAAATATATTATGACAGCTGAGTCGTGACGTCATTGAATGTTTGACAGATAAGTCATGACGTCACATAATTTTTGACAGATGAGTTGTGACGTCATAGTATTTTGGCGGGAAAATATTTTTTAACAGAGCTGAGTCGTGCCGTCATTAAATTTTGGCGAAAAAAATAGTATTTAAACAGCTGAGTCCTGACGTTATCACAATTTGGCAAATAGGTTTGTACGGAACCCTCCGTGCGCGAGTCAGACTCGCACTTGACCGGTTTTATTTAAATTTGTTAAGACTGTTTTCTTCAATAGCTTTTGCCCGAAACAGAAATAATAAAAAAAAGTAGCCTATGTTACTCTCCGCATCCTTTCAACTATCTCTACTTAAAAAAAATCATGTCAATTCGTCGCTCCGTTTTGCCGTGAAAGTAAGACAAACAAACACACTTTCCCATTTATAATATTAGTATGGATAAAGTCTGTTGTATAAAAATCAATTAAAATGGTCAAAACCATAAAACTATCTCTATTTGCGCCATTCCAAAACTGTATATAAAATTTCAAAATAACTCTTCTCTAGTCGTACGGATGTCATAAAAGTCGGAAGTGACATAGCAAAAGCATATCATTGACGATATTTTTGTATTTGATTTCTATGTATTTCTATGTATGATTTCGATTCCCGTTCAATACAATGTGTCATAATATCATAACAGCCCATTAATGTCCCATTGCTAAGACGGGCTCCTCCCTGCAGTGGGACATTAAAGGGCCTGTTATGATGAACAAAAAATTCTCATTAAACTACAAACATATACACACACACATAATATACCTATTTCAATAATCAATGTATCGCGTTAATGAATGCAAGGTCACGTGTTTCAGCGACCACAGATAATGTAGCTAACTGACAAACTGAGATGAGGGCCAGTTAGTATTACATAATGATGTTCACGTAAGTTTATTTATTAAACATAAATAGTACTGACTTATAATAGTTAATATAATCATCATAACAGCCCATTAATGTCCCACTGCAGGGACGGGCCTCCTCCTGTGACGGAGGGATACTTGGCCTACTAATACCACGCTAGCCAGAGAGGATGGGAGCACGCCCGTCCCTGCAGTGGGACATTAATGGGCTGTTATGATTAACAAAACAGGCTCATTAAACTACAAATTTCTGTGCTACAAACATATACACGCACACATACATACCTATCTCAATAATCAATGTATCGCGTTAATGAATAGTACATCCTGGGGTGCCACCGCCTCAGTCCTGCGAACGTCTGCAAAAGCTTTAGTGTACTCGGTGGCAAAATATTGTGCTCCTGTATGGTGTCGGAGTGTGCACACGCACAAGATTGACACCCAACTACACGAAGCTATGCGAACCATCACTGGGCTAATTAAATCTGTTCCCCTACATTGGCTTCCAGTTTTGGCGCACATTCCCCCACCGGGTATACGTAGGCAGGCGGCGGCTGCTGAGTGGAAGAAATGCTGGCAAGAACTAAATGGAAAACCAATGCCAATACGAGAGACACTCAACAACCTACCCGCACGACGACTGATATCCCGATCCTCTATCTGGTCAGACGAACACCTCCAAACAGACACCAATCTCCTGGAGGAATGGAGAACTACCTGGGAATCTTTCGAACACCACCCCTGGAAGGACCTAGTGCCCGATCCTTCTGTTAAGCCCCCTGGTTTTGACAGCTGCCGTACTGTGTGGAAAAGGGCAAATAGGTTTAGGACTGGACAAGGGCGATGCAACTACCACCTCCACCGATGGGGCCTCAAAGACACGCCGGGGTGTGATTGTGGAGCTCCAAAACAAACGATGATGCACATCGTCGAGGAATGTCCCCGACGTCGTTTCTCTGGGGGAATGCGTGAACTCCACAACCTTACTCCGACCGCAAAAGATTGGCTCCTCCAGCTCGATATAGATGTACTTATAGCAAGCAAAAGGCAAGCAAGGTTCAAAGCAGAAGCCATACGCAATGATGATGATGAATGCAAGGTGTTTCAGCGACCACAGATAATGTAACTAACTGACAAACTGAGATGAGGGCCAGTTAGTATTACATAATTATGTTCACGTAAGTTTATTCATAAACATAAATAGAACTGACTTAGTTTATAATAATAGGTTTTAGCTATGAAATTGCCGTTTTATTTCTTAATTTTTTTTTCTTTTTATCTCTTCTGTTTAAATATTTTTTGTTATTTAGGAATAATAGGATATTACCAACATCTTAATATTTGTTCTTATTATTAGGGTCCAATTTAAAACAGCGGATTTTCCCATTGTTTAATTATAACTTCTTCCCTGATACTTTTTTTTCTTTGTTTTTAATACAATAGTTGGCTTAAATGTGCGTTATTACTTTTATACCAAATTTTATTCTATTATGTTTAATAATAATTATTAAACATAATAGAATAAAATTTATAATTTTAATTAAATTATAATTATTATTGAAAAATCGAAGATAACGTTAGTAATAAAAATCTAACTTCTGATAAAATCTTCATACAAAACGGCAATTTCATAGACCTAATATAATATAATAATACTCCTCACACATTCACACAACGCTATCTAGTCCCAAACTAAGCAAAGCTTGTACTATGGGTACTAGACAACGGATAAACATACTTAAATACATTATATACATACATATTATACATAGAAAACACCCAGACTAATGCAAACAATCATGTTCATGCACACAAAGATTTGCATTGAGCGGGAATCGAACCCGAGGCCTCTGCGTAGCAGTCATGTTATATAGCCACTACGCCACAGAGGTCGTCATAATTATTATGCCTTTTATATTATATGCTATAACAATTAATCCAGCCTGTTTAGTATTCCTAAGCCAAGTGTGCCCCTGAACTGGAGGTACTTTATTCTCTGATACCTACGGTAGAAATAAAAATGTTATCACAACTTTTTTTACGAAGAATTTAAAAAGAATAAAAATGGCTTCAGAGGTAGCTCAAACAAACAACCAAAGCTTTTGAATTTTACATCGGAATGAAAAGAAAAATGTATTTGTAGAAATTATCTGAAAACGATAAATTAATATGAATTCTTTTGATGGCAATTTAATAATGAGAATAGAATAAAAAGAGACTCACTTTGGTGTAGGAGTAAGAAAACATACAATAGTCGCGTCTTTATATCATTTTATAGGTGTAGTAAATATTATGACTAAAAATAATTTACTGACGAAAAAGTTTTTTTTTCATTCATTTTTTTCATAACAGCCCATTAATGTCCCACTGCAGGGACGTGGCTCCGCCTGTGACGTAGGGATACTTGGCCTACTAATATCACGCTGGCCAAACGGATTGGTAGAGGGTTTAATTTCAAGTTTTCATTTCGTAAAGATAATATTCACGATTAGTCCCTTAGTCGGTTTTTACGACACCCATGGGATGAGATGGGGTGGTGACATATTGTAATCTTACTCCGTCACCACACGGAGGACTGGTTAGAACGGGATCCTGCCGTTTGGCAAAAAACGTTTCGTCAAATTTCACTTCCCAAAAAACTTATCACAAAGTTTCATTTCCCAAAAAAATGCTTAGCAAATTTACATTTCGCATTTTATTTACTTGGTCAAATATTCATTTGGCAAATTTTTACTTGGTCAAATTTTATTTAGTCAAATATACAATAAGTGGGTCATTCTACCGAGTGATTAAAAAATAAAATATTTTTTTAGTTTCACAAAATCAGTAATTTACCCTGTTATAATAAAGAGATACTACGCAAATGTCGTCTAAAAAATAAAATCAGAGCTGAATAATAAACATTACCAGAATAATTGCACATTTTAGTATTATCACTTCGACAGGAGTGATTCTCACTTCAGATCCTACTTAAAAAGAATAATCTTTAATATTAAAAGAAAAATAACAGCTAATCTTAACTGCTTTTGCTAATAATTTTATAGTATAGCTAGTAAAAATGATCAAATAAGGTTGATAAAGATTCTAAAAATAAAAAAATTAAATTTCCAAGGCGTGAAGTCATTTCTATAGTCACTTCGTCAGGAGTGGTTCTAATTACAACGTAAGATAATATTTTATTAAACTTATCAACATTAATAGTAAAATAAAAAAAATAGTTGGTTTAAACTGCTTTTGAAGATAGCTTTACCGACAGAAGTGAGTTCTACAGGAGTGAGTTTTATTACGAAAACACATATCCTGTACAAAATTTAAGGTAATAAGATTTAAATACACCTGCCATTGATAATTGACTACTTAACTAATAAGGCCCTAAGGTTATCATATTCGTATATCACTTACTTAGTTTGTAGGATAAAGTACAGTGGTGACGTATTAACTTCGACAGTGATGTAGAATGCCGTTGAAACTTATTTTTATTCCGCCCAGGTTTCACTGTCTGAATTATGGCTGAGACTGATACTGGCAAAACTTGGTAAAGTGTTATCAGAGATAGAAAATTACGTTGCATTTTTAAAAATTAGATATTTTACTATTTTGACAAATAATTCCTACAGGTGTGATTTTATTTTACGAACAATGTAGAATGTTGAATAAAGTTAAAAATGAAGATTAATATTAAATATCATTAAAAGCTACCGTTACTTTGTAACATGCTTTATTAGTTTCTTTAGGTTATTTATACATAATACCCTTTTTAAATAATTTTAGAAGAATCTTAATGCTGATACTTGCTTTGCGAACATTCGACAGGACGTGAGCAATCACGTACTGTACCACCAAAAAAAAGGAAAAGTATTTATTATTCAATATGATCTATATGTAAACTGTTAGACTTAGCGACAAAGTTTATAAAATTAATATAGAAAGTATTAAAATTGAGGAACTACGACAGGTATTTCAAGCGAACACTATTTTAGTGACTCAGTAGAATGACCCAAGTAAATGATTTATTTAGTCAAAATTATATTCCTTAAGGAAGTTCGTTTAAATTTTAATATGGGTGAAAAATGTAGGTTAGATTAGAACTGCTAGAAAAGTAGGTTAGGTTAGGTTTGAACTGTGACCCCAACAGAGCGCGAGCCGAGCGAGCGAAGCGAGCGTGCCGCGGCAGCGGCCGGCGAAGCGCCAGAATTAATTTTTATTGTCAGTGCAATTAGACCAAGTTTTTAAAGGAGTGAATTTAGACTCAGTAAATCAAAATGATGTATAATATTTTGGAATAAATAGAATAGAATATTTATTTATTTTGCAAATATAGTTATAAAAGACATTAAAGATATTAAAAATAAACATATAGCTCAGCTATATTTTACCTAGGTAGGCATGCAAAATTTTACATATTATAATTACAAAAATAAATTAAAAAGTTATTTTGCAAAAGTTTTTTTAAATGTACAGAACCAAAGTCAATTAAAACAAGAAGTAGAATAAATTAATAAATAAAACAAAATCTAATAATGGAAACTAATACTAATATTATAAACTAATACATTCATTCGAATTCGAATTATTAATATATTTGCCAAACCATATTTCGCACCTTGAAAACAAAAGTGGCATTATGCCAAAAACGTTGATTTTGAGTTAAGGACACAGTCTAGTTTATTTCAAAAAAGCGCTTCGAATGCAAAGACATACGTTCTAATAGTTCCAATAGTTTTGCCTAGATGTCGGTAGTGTCAGTTTTTACTTTTAGGTTAAGTGACGACGTGGTAATTGAAAAGGTGGCACTATATCAGTTAGAGCCAAGCATCCCAGTGGAAACGAACGCTGCGGTGAGTAAAAAAGTGACATTTTATGTTTAGTGACATTTTAAACCTAATTTACGTAAATTAATTCTCTACATGAAGCAATACATAATTGGCACTTTAAGTATAGTGCCGTTTATGTAGTTTAAATTTTGCCGAAATAAAATATTTGATTAATTAAAAAATGACATTATATGTTTAGTGCCTTTGTTAATGTTATAGTATTGTAATAATCTTTTAAACGAATAAATACATAAATGGCAAAATACAGTACTAATTACCGTATTTTGATGATTTTTAAATAAAATAAATTTAAATAAAAATTTACAGAGCTTGATTTGACTAAACGATCAAATAGAAACTCCAGAACTTCAGCCGCTTTATCTGAGCAAATTGGAAACCGTGACCCTTGACCATAAATTTGTCGCAATACTTCGAGAGATCATCCACAATCGCCGCTCTCAGGTCTACCTTCTCTCAGACTAAAGTCGTGGGAGATCACAGAAGAATGGCCTACCATAAGGTAGCGTTCTGGCTCCGCTTCTTTTTAACATTTAAACCAACGACCAACCGTCGTGTCCTAATACATCCCGCTTCTTATACGCTGACGATCTCGACGACTAACAAGCAACAAACTTCTCAACTGGCGCTTGCTTTCTCGGCTGGAGAATATACGTACGCAGTTTGGAACCGATCAGCTCTAGCTAGGGTGGTGGATACAGCTTTGAACGAAACCTGCCGGATTATTACAGGTTGTCTCAAACCAATACCGGTCAGACTGGTGTACCATGGCTGGCATCGCGCCCCCAACGATGGGATGTGGCAGCCTCCCTTGAGAGGAGCAAAGTGGATAGCGACCCCCGGCACCCTATGCACGGCTATGATCATATCCTATCACAGCAAAGGCTGAATAGCCAAAAGAGCTTTATAAAGTGCGTCCACCCTTTACCCAGCAAATGCGAGGTGCAATCTTGAAAGGGTGTCTCTGCCGGAACTGTTTGTGCCACTCTCTGAGAGGCTTCCGCCCGGACATGAGTTACCATGGGCTACCTGGAAGTTCTTAAACAGATTGCGAACCCAGGTATGACGAAGCAAGAAGAACATGCTCCGGTGGGGCCTCACGAACAATCGCGGACTGAGTTGCCTGTGCGACGCCCCCCAAACTATGACCTACCTCTGTCCTGGATGCCCTAACACCTGCACTCAGGAAGAGCTAATAAATGACAGCTATAACGCAGTCAGTGTCGCAGAGTTTTAGGGTACATCAATTTATTCCACACGTTTTGCCACCGATACGCTAAGAAGATCCTTAATGTTGATTATTTTTCAATTGTACTGATTGTAACTTACTTTACTTTTGTCAAATAAACATTTTATCTTAGTATTATCTCATAATTTTGTTTTATTTATGTAATTATTATCATAAGATAAGCTATAAATTGCGTTTTTATTCTAAAACAGTAACTAATAAAAAAATCAAAAGTGGCACTATACTGATATTTTTTTTGAAACAGATTTTTCTAAATAAGTAACTTAATTACTCGCATGTTTTCAATAATTATCTAAAAGCCAGATAGTCAAACTGTTAGATGAAACTTATAACCGTGTTATATTTCAGTTATTTGTATTAGATATTGATCACGGTATTAAACCAAAACTTTAAAATGGCCGTACTGAAAAACTACTGTTTTTGTATAACGCCACTTTTGTTTTCAAGGTGCGATTTGGTAAAATGAAACATTGGGTCCGATTGCGTTTCTCAATTGACTTTAATTAAGAACAACAAAATGAACTTAAATGTAAACTTAAATTTTTAGTACACATGGGTATTACCTTTCCTTTAAATAAGAACATACACTAAAATAGAGCCATTCTAAACTTAATTAGTGATAGTAGTTTTCTTATTCCGATTGCGTTTCGTCTTATTTGACATTTGACTGACCTTATTTAAGTAGAAGCGGTATAAAAACTGCCTTTATTAAAGTCGCTCGAAATTCTGTGCGAGCTTAATTTAAGTTATTAAAAAATATAGGTATTTCTTGAAGTTTTAGTAACAAAGAAGGTTAAATGAAGAACATCAACGGTAAAAGGGTTAAAATCTGTTAAAATTACCTAACTGAATGCCTTTGTTCCTTATAAAAAAGTGCGTCTTTTCTTATTTGTTTACAGACAAAAAGAAGACTTATATATCGGCATATCGATAATTCTGATCCGTTCGATGTGACAACTACAGTGTTCATAAAACTGTGTTGTTCTTTCTTCATCCTTCTCTTTTTATCTGTTTCCATGTTATAAAAACAAATTAAAAGATATCACAAGTAAAAACGCAAAATAAGTACGAACGAAAGTAAGACTAACTTTGACGTAATACCTACAGGCGGCGATGTGGTTGCTAAGCGACAACGCCTATATAAATAAATTTTAAAAAACTTTGACGTACAGATGTCAACCTTATACTCATAATTAAGGTTGTTTTCATAGACAAAAGGAATTGGTAGCTTTTTAGGTCACGTTCTTATTTTGTGACATCCGCAATAGCTTCAATATAAGGACGTGGTCTTATTTTATAAATTTTAGTGCATCCTTATTTAAGAGCATTGCTATGTAATTATTTGCTAAACAAGAATTTGCTAAAAATAGTTTTGCTATCTGTAAAATTGCGAAATGATGGTTTTGCCAAATGTTTTTTGGGAAATGATAATTTGGGAAACATACTTTGGTAAGTGTCACTTTGGGAAACGTTTTTTGCCAAACGTCAGTAATCCGGTTAGAACATCATATAGTCGGTACTATAATATATATATATATATTATATGCTATAGTTTGTCATGCCTATGATGCAGGCAGCCCTCAATGTCGTAAAATTCGTACGAGATTTACCAACGTTAAAAAAGAAAAAAGCTAAAACACTGCTCTTTTAAACTGAAAATATATTTTTTGCAATTCTTTTGCAACCCTCCAACCACAGACATTTACTTAGATGCATTTAAACTAATCCCTAAAATTAACGAACTCAAAAAGGGGAACGCACGGAGCCCATCAGCTTACTAAATACACCCGACGATGTCCGTGGCTTAACATAAGAAAAGGACAATAAATATTGTTAATCCTTAGATTATTGCTGAATACATTTTGTATTTTAAGCCACGTCATTTGTAAGGATAATAGTATTTATGTATTTAAATAATTTTAAGATTTGTTTTGTAGAGTATCTTGCATGTATTAGCAAAGGTTTATTTACTTATTAAGTTTTAAAACGAATTAAATATAAACTGCCAATAAATATATTTATTCTTTTAATAAGTATACAATTTAAATTAGTCAGAAGCCAAGATTACTAAGCTTCTGCAGAATAAAAAGAAATTAATTATTATATCTACTTTATCAATAATATTTCTTTACAGCACAATTTACCGCGACAAGGCTCCCAATTTATTATTGTTAAATTCTAAATAGGTATGACTTCTTTTTTTTATAAAACAGACATAGTAAAAACAGATATATGGTTATTATTGGTAGTAGAGCTAAGATGAAATCATACGTTCCATGTTTTACTAAGTGATTATAATCCATCACTTTGTTGAATCCTTAACCAAAGTAAATATGTCTCTAAGAGTATTTATTTTCGTCTTGGCTTCTGTTCGATGCATGTCTTCTCAAGGTCCAGGTCTCAAATAAACACATACTCATAAACGCCCTAACGAGATTTTCTAAGTAAAATTGTATGAATTTAAGCTAATGAATTGACTAAAAATTTAAGAGACGTTTATGAGTAAGGGGGATAAGTACTACAAAGACGTCTCAAATAACAATAGCAATAAAAATAAAATATTTTCAAAGGTCCAAATTTATGTCAGTCTTTGAGAGCGAGACTCATTCCTGACTTTTTCTAGTGATGATTAAACAATTTAATAAAGACGAAATTTATTGTTATAAAATAATAATGAAACAATAAATAAGTATAACTTTATAAAATTCCCATCGCCCATTAAACAAGATATTATCTGAAGTGCTCGCGTAATGCCAGGAATTCCAATTTGTTCTCGTCAATGAAAATAATAGTTCAAAAACTTTTATCCCTCGTTTATGTAAATTTAATTGGAGATTCTCGGACACAGACTTTCTTCGACATCCTTAAATTCATATTTTATTGCTATCATTAAATTCTAATTAAGTAGGGGTGGGGTTTGAATGTCCCACAACAAGGACAGGGCTCCTTCAGTGACTGTGGAAAACTTGTCCTACTAATATACCTACTGGTCTGACGGATTGGTGATGACTGATTTACTACCAACTGCTACATTGTGTTTGTTAAGACAAACAGATATTATTAATCTAGTGTTTGGAGGTCGGGTCCAGACGGGTTTCTTAAGTAGGTACCAACAGCAATTAGACCTAGATGTAAACCCAAGATTAATATAATAATATAGTATTAGTAGAAAGACAGAAGGATCAAAATTGGGGATACGTATTAAAGTTTGATTAAGCACGTTAATGAATTAATTTATTCGACAATCAGGATTTATTAATTTGAACCCAAACGAATTAAATTTTGGTACTTAGATATTTTGTTTTTGGACAATATAGTACAGTCACGAGCAATAATATGTACACATTTTCGCATTTTGTAAACCAGTTATCTAAAGTTCTGCCAATCCAAAATTGAAAATTCGAAGATTAATTCAAAACTGTACGGAACCTCTTCTAAATTACGAATTCATTTTGATATTGTAATGTCTAGATAAACGTGCAGATAGTTTAGAAAATTTGAAAATGTGTAGGTACATATTATTGCTCGTGACTGTACCTACTAGAAATGGATTCAGTAAAATTACTTATTATTTTATAGTCCGAGTTTACAATTTTAAAAGCCCATAAATTAAATTAAAATTTGATTCGAGATTAATTGTGATAAAATACTTTATTGCCATAAGCCAGTAAATTACAATTTTAGAATTGAAATATAAAACAAAAATCTATAACTGTTGGAATCTGTCATTGAGAGAGTTTGCTATAAAAGTCTCGGTAGGCCGCGTAAGCAAGTTCAACTTCACGCAGGGCCGTTTGTTTGTATGATTCGAAAATAAATGTCCTGAGCTAAGGCATGGTCACAAATAACAAAGAAGCTTGATTGTTTGCTGTGAAATTAAAATGATTTGTAAAATTTTCCACGACACTTACCTACGCTTCGGAACTCAAAGACGCGGATTTATCTTTAATGATTATAGGTGGACGGTCTCCGTGTGGTGACGGAGTAAGAATACAGTGTATCACCACCCCATCTCATCCCACGGGTATCGTACAAACCGACTAAGGGACTATCCGTGAATATTATCTTTACGTAATAAAAAGAAGGAAAACTTGAAATTAAACCCTATACCAATCCGTTTGGCCAGCGTGGTATTAGTAGGTCAAGTATCCCTCCGTCACTGGAGGAGGCCCGTCCCTGCAGTGGGACTGTGACATTAATGGGCTGTTATGATGATACGAACGATGATGCTTAACCCGTGATATCGTTTATTGATCAGTAGTTGCAACAGGCTGCGGACGCCTTAGAAGAAAACTTTTGTAAGTATATATAAATATCTACACAGTCAGAAATCGCTCCCTCCTTATCAATCAAGTTAGCGTGGCGAAGTATTTAATTATTTTTGGTATTTCTCATAATATTAAGATGTAATAAAAAGGTAATAAAGTAATAATGCTTTTGAAGAAAATTGCTCTATCTATCTAGGTATCTCTAGGAAATTGGTAATCAGTGGCAACAGGAAATTGGTGATCGGGTGCGGAGTTCTGCAGTGGGACAATATAAATATTTTTTTTTAAATCCTTACACATTCACTCATCTCCACCTAGTCTCAGACTTAGCAAAGCTTGTACTATGGGTACTAGACAACGGATAAACATAGGTACTTAAATACTTATTTTTTTGTAAATACATACATTATACATAGAAAACACACAGACCAATGCAAACAATCATGTTCATGTACTTACACAAAGATTTGCATTGAGCGGGAATCGAACCCGAGACCTCTGGGGAGCAGTCATTAATATACCGACTGCACCACAGAGGTTGTCAAGACAGACTTATCTACTATCTATCTAATTAAAAGGTGACTAAATGTAGAGCGCTACTGCCGCGCAGAAAATAATTATGGAACCCACAGTTACTATCGTAGTTACTACGCCTTAGACCATACTTCTAAGAACAGAAAATTATTGTCATAGGATTCGACCACGCATTATCGTGCCATCAGTCGTATACCACGACGACAAGTACGCCACTGAGGTACAGTCACGAGCAATAATATGTACACATTTTCATATTTTGTAAAACAGATATCTGAAGTTCTGCCAATCCAAAATTGAATATTCAAAGATTAGTTCAAAACTGTACGTAACCTCTTCTAAATTACGAAATAATTTTGGTATTCTAATGTCTAGATTAACGTGCAGATAGTTTAGAAAATTTTACAATGTGTACATATTTTTGCTCGTGACTGTACAGTATTAGCCTTTAAAATAATTAAAAATAAATAAATAAATAATTTCAGAATTTTTACATTCCTTAATAATATTAATTACAAACTAAAAAAACACACTTACAAAAATTTAAAAACAATCAAAGAAAGAAAGAAATACTTTAAATTATATTTTACATGAGTATTTTATTTGTTTGGTCATTCTGAAAACAAAGACCGGCAAATCTTTTAAAGTCCCAAACAATCGTGTTTAACACCAATTAGTAAGCCACAGGACTGTAAACATTTACCGTTGTCCGCTATAAAGTTTAATATGTTATTGGTTTACAGACTTGCGACGTTTTGATATTGCAGGCTTAAGACCTAGTCACATTTGATAGATATCTAATAGGTTTTATCTAAGTATATTATTTTCTTCTCGAGTTTCAATAGCTGTACGTACTGCCCAGACGAATTGGTTTTGGGTTTTGTCATAATTATAAAGACGTTGTTGCGCACGCCGCTTCTTCTCTACTTGCCCTTTGGAAGCGGTGGTAAAGTTTTATAAACTTTGAAATGTTTTTATACTTAGGTTAAGTCACGGATTAAGAAGTGTTAGATGACGTCAAAAAGATACAATATGATTGTAGTACCTAGTACTTAGAATAAAAGATGTTTGAGTACGTGAAGTTTTCGTTCTTTTATTTTCGTATTGAAAATTAATTCAAATTTTACCTTGATCAGCTTTTCTGATTACCCGTGGGTTGATAAGGGATGGTGATATAGGTTGAAAGGCCGATGATATTGCTACACTGACTCATCTGTTCAGTTAATAGCAGCTGTTATTGTTTATTGCTTTTTATAAATCTTTAAGTTTTCTTAAAAAGCAGGTAAAAAGAACAGTACCTAAGCAATTTCAATAATTTTATAAGACGACAAAACTAATGAAAATATGAAAATGCCAATAAAAAATATACTACAAGACCTTGCTGGATAACGATGCTGGAGGAAAATAAAACAGTTTTAAAAATAGAACACATAGTTTTAGAACTCAATAAACGTCAATCTGCGATTCGTTTCGACCGGCGCGTATAAAAGATTTGTTTGTTATCTTTAAATAATATTTTTGTACAAAATTTGTATGTTTTAAATTCTAGTTACCAAATAAAATATCTTAACTAGAGGTTAGAATATTAGTTTGTGTTTTAGTTTTTATTTTTTGTGAGAAATTTGTGAAATGGACAGTGTAGGTCTTGTCGAACTGTGCAATTTGGTTTATATTAATGCAAGGAACTCTATAGTTCGTTCTTTGGATCTTCCTGGAGGCATTTTAAATAATCTTCGTAAGCCATTTAGTAAGTTCTTTTTTTTTTAATTGTATTTTAGATCATAATTTATTAGGTATCTATCGCGTTTATTAATATGAATCTTATAAACGGGAGATTAACATGATAATCTATTTATTTACATTTTGCTTGTCTTTTCGGCACAGGTTACACGTACCATGGTCGCAAACTGACTGATTATTATTTTTTAATGCTAACATCTCATACAGGAAGTGCCTTTTCCTCAGTTGTGTACGTACCTTCGAAATGTCATTGTAGCATTGCCAAGCTTACATAGCATTCCCAAGTCATATCTTTTTGGTGTTTCGATAGGTATATTATATATGAAATACTTGATAATGTAATCTTTTTATTATTATCATTCTTAAAAAGACGATTAAGTATACCAAAGTTCTACAGTTCCTGTGTGGCTACTAATATTCACGACTCCCGTTCCTTGTCATCATTTCCATGGTGAACATGGAATAAAACAAACAAACAAAAATACTTTATTTATGTACAGTCTCCATACACACATACAACTTAATTTAGTATCTCATTACTAATGTTAATGTAACGTGTTCTACCTAAAGCAAATACCTACATACAAAAATTGACGCCTGGGGTTACAGAATGCTAAACGTCATGTTACTAAAATTCTTACATACCTTCTTTGGTTGGTCTACATTCATTATTACCTATACAAACCTACATGCCGGTCGATCTGAATGCAACCTCCATGCCCCCTGATCAAACGTTGCCAACGTGTCATTAGTAACGTAATTTATGCAGTTTTTATTATCATTTTTACTGTGTTTGTGTTGTGCATCGAATAGGTACGAGTAGGCATGCCTAATAAATTCGTTGTGTAATGTTACGAAACCATAAATCGCAAACACTAAGGTACTTGCGGTAAATAAGGGCCACCTTAATCTAAACCTAAATAATTTCTAGGAATATAATAAAATATTTAATATCACGGTAATGTTTATTTTAATATCTGCATCAGAAAGTATTATTACAAATATTTTCATCTCAATTAGGCACAGTAATCATGATTTTAAAAAACCCTCTCAATGGCACTTAATAAACGTCGGTAGTTTTATAAGGGCCAAATTTTAATTCAAATATTAAAAGAGTAATCAATAGAAAAAATATTGTTTTTTAGTTTTATTTGACTTAAATTATCATTAAAATTTGGCATTAAATCACGCTTATAACATTACATCAAAGGAAAAACTAGCAATGGCTCGACAGTGTCGCCTCTACCGGCATTCGTGCTGCGCTTTGTTTATGAATCAAATTCAGTAGGTGCGTACGGTTAAGTGTTTCCGACAAATATTTCTTTTCACAATATTTTTATTTCTTTTGTGAAAAATCTACAATTTTTTATAGGGGGCCCCGACAAGGCACGCTACGCCACTGATAGTTAGTGACTAAAATGCCGTAATATTTTCTTGGTAACATAATAATGCCTCTTGGTTACAGAATCTTGAAAAACTCGAATGATGGTTGAATTTGGAGATGTTGATTTAATTAAAAAAATATGCATTACATCAGGTGTTTATGGTAGCTATTTCTTTTAATTTAACTTACCTTAGAATTCCTAATAATAAATTCTGATTTTCATTGTATTCAATGTAACTTGGGTTGCTGGGAAATTTCACAAAAAAATAATTTTGTCTCAGATAATATTACTGTATGCTATTAAAAGTTTCATTGATATTTTTATACTAAATAATAAAAATAAGTCGGGTTTTCCTTCCTGACGCTATAACTCCAGAACGCACAAACCGATTTCCACGGTTTTGCATTCGTTGAAAGGTCTCGGGCTCCGTGAGGTTTCTAACAAAGATTCAGGAAAGAATTCAACAGAAAAGCGGGAAAGTAAGGCCCGTGCGAAGCCGGGATGGGCCGCTAGTACTAAATAAAAATGTTGTATCATGTAAAATAGAAATAAAGGGAACAAAAAGACCGTAAATAAGTGCTCAAAAAAATAGTTGTCCAAATAAAGTTCCTATGTCAAACTTTCTACTTTCGACTTTTCCATTTAGAATCATTCGCTGCCTGGACTAAATAAAACCTATCTGCTCACACTTTTGATTAGTAGGCAAATATGTAACGCGCGCTATGCACAGAACACTATACATACACAATATTTTAAGAAATAAAAAATTTAGAGTTTTTGAACGTAACACGTTTTCAAATTCGGAACGGTTTCGGTGAATTGCCTAATGTCAATTTAATAATGACAGTAAAACAGAGAAGGCAAAGTTAAAAAAAATGGCGGCGATTGGAATGTGTGAAACACCGGGCTGTACTTCTATTGCTCAATTACAGTGTCCGACATGTATAAAACTCGGAATTCAGGGGTCGTTCTTCTGTAACCAAGACTGCTTCAAGAAATCGTGGAAGTCTCATAAAATTATTCATTCTTTAGCCAGTAAGTGCGTTATAGGTTATGTGGTGGTGTTAGGTTACAACAGTGAATGATAACGTTAATTTTGTTTTAGAGGGTGAAAGTACAGATGCATCTAGTGTGGAATTTAATCCTTGGCCATCATACAATTTCACTGGGAAGTTAAGGCCATTCCCGGCAGGCCCTAAACGCAAAGTGCCACCTCATATTGGTCGTCCTGATTACGCTGATCACCCAACGGGATTCCCGGCGTCTGAGAATGCCGCTAAAGGCTCTGGACAAATCAAAGTGCTTGATGATGAAGAGATTGAGGGCATGAGAGTAGCCTGTCGCCTCGGGAGAGAAGTTTTAGACGAAGCTGCCAAGTAAGTTATCTTTGTTTTTAAATCTTAGTGTGTAAAAGTAATTTAATTTTACAATGTAATATTGTAAAATTAAATTACTTTTATGGCGCTTTGTCTATCAGCAATATTTTATTTATTTTATAGATTTAACTTAAAATTATTATAGTTTCTGGTCTTGTTAAATATAGGCCTAAGAATTTATAATTGTTTGGACTAGGCTTTCATAGGTAATAATTTTTTTAAGTAATGTTTTTTATGGTTTTGGATATAATTTGTCTCATTAAAACTCACTCTATTTCCAGTAGAACCTACCACATAGCCTAGACTGATTGATATAGAATTTTTCATCAAGTTTTCCTTCATTAAGTAATATTCAAACATATAATGTCTAATATGTTTTTAGTTGATTTCTAGTATGAGAATTCGGTAATCATTGATTTTGAAGTACATTACTTATGTATATACGGTACAAATACATATATGGTGGCTTTTCTGTACAGCAATAACCATTTAGCTGTGGTTATAATTGCATTAAACAGATTAAGTAATAATTCTATAATTTAAAGGCAGGCAACAATTTTTTTATTGTACACCATGGTAAACACATTCCTGCCTGGTATTTACAGTTATTTTTATTATAAACAAAAAGAATAACACAATGTTTTCACTTTTACAGAGTATGTGATGTTGGAGTAACTACAGAGGAAATTGATCGCATAGTACATGAAGCATGTATTGAACGTGAATGCTACCCAAGCCCGCTCAATTATCACAACTTCCCAAATAGTTGTTGTACTTCAGTCAATGAGGTTATTTGTCACGGTATACCAGATTTGCGTCCTTTGGAGGTATGTAGCGGTTTACTTTTACCAATCATAAAAGACTTAATAATTTATCCATTTAGGTTTTAATGCTACGGGATTGGAAAAAAACATGGTATTAATAGATTTAGTTTCCACAATATACATGGAAATGAATTAATTTTGTGTAGGAGGCATACCACAGAGGTAAAGAAGGCCACCGTAAAGCAATGGATGTTTCAATTAACTAGCCTATCGTAATCTACTGCTGGACATAGGCCATCCCCCTATGGACATTGTTTGGCAGAGACGAAATCGAAATTGATACTACTGTCACTGAATTAGGCGTACAAAGCTTTATTTATTCCTAAATATCTACTTCTTTCTATTTCAGGATGGAGATATTTGCAATGTGGACGTCACTGTGTACCACCGAGAGTTCCACGGTGATTTGAATGAAACATTCTTTGTTGGTAATGTGCCTGAATCAACCCGTAAACTTGTTCAAGTGACTTATGAATGTTTACAAAAGGCTATTGATATTGTAAAGCCTGGTGAAAAGTACAGAGAGATTGGTAATGTTATACAGAAGCATGCTCAAGCTAATGGATTTAGTGTGGTGCGATCTTATTGTGGGCACGGAATACATAGGTTGTTCCACACTACACCAAATGTACCTCATTATGCCAGTAAGTAAAGGTCTTTTTATTAAAGTACTAGCTTTTGCCCGCGACTGCGCTCGCGTTAAATTCGGGGTAGCACTATTCCCCTTTCCTGGACGTAAAAGAAAAAAAAGTAGCATATGTTATTCTCCATCCCTTCAACTATCTCCCCTTAAAAAATCACTCAATTCATCGCTCCGTTTTGCTGTGAAACTTTCCCATTTATAATATTAGTATGGACTATAGTATAACAACACTATAGAAATTGCTATGGTGTGGGTTCAAATTTATGTTAATCACAATTTTTTATTTCTGAGACTGGTTTTTCTTTTGTGTAAGTTAAAAGAACACTTTCTATCCATTCATTTTGTTTGTAAAATTGTGTAAGTATGAAAGAACCAGTAGCATGCTGCTATTAATCATGTAAATAGATTTGATATTATGTTTATAATTCAGAGTACAAAGTTTTAATTCCAAAATTTAACAAAAAACAACATTTTTTTTTATTGAGATAGAAGGATTTAAAGTCTTGCCAAATTAACCATCAGATCCAACCCTTCAGAAGCTTTTTAAGCAATTAATTTAATTCCTTCAACTTTAACTTGATCTGTACCTAAGATTTTTTTATTTTAATTTCCAGAAAACAAAGCTGTAGGTGTAATGAAGCCAGGGCATTGCTTCACAATTGAGCCAATGATCAATGAGGGAGGCTGGCGTGATGAACAGTGGCCCGATCACTGGACTGCAGTTACAGCTGATGGTTCGCGGTCGGCTCAGGTAATTATTTTAAACTTTGTAACTTACTAGGGGACACGCGGAATGCCGCATGCCGCTATTATACTCTACAATATTAGGCATTTATTATGCATTTATAAACTTGCTTCTTGAATCACTGTATCTATTTAACAAAATCGCTTTAAAATCCTTTGCATAGTCTTAAAGATTTAGCCGTTGTCTTTACAAGCGATAGAATCGCGGCGATATTATCGTCGTGCCACGTATTTACTCTCTCTGAAGATGTCTTCACAAAGCGATGTTTGTTCGTACTCGTAGAGACAGCCAATCTGACGCATAATGATCAATACGCATAATGATAAACAGCCGCGCCTTATGCTTATATAAGGACGGACAGACAGCAACAGCGACTTTGTTTTAAACTAACATAATTATAAATTTTTAACTATAAAGCTTAGGTATAACTAGAAATATCCGAAAAGAAAAAAGACAATGGAAAAAAATTGGCACTCGAGGCGGGACTCGAACCCGCGTCTCTGGACGCGTATAGTCCAAAGACGCGGATTCGAGTCCCGCCTCAAGTACCATATTTTTCCATTATCTTTCTTCTTTTCGGATTTGTTATACATTTTAAATTTATCACTATGTGTGATAAATCTTGTCCTTGTGGTAGATAGAATACAATTCATGTTGACATGAGTGAATAATTTAAACATAGCGTTATTTTAACATGGTGAATGACTGCCAGTAGAAATTCTAATGGCAACTTCTTACACACAATGGTCCTTAACATCTCATATTAATCATAGATAGAAAAAATGTTATATTAGCACTGACTAACTAGATTATTTATTTTTTATTATTTATAAACAGGCAGGCAGTTGTTGCAACTGATATTGCCTGTATCCTGTGTATCAACAGCATATTGTAATTTTACTTATTAAATTAGCAAAAAATTGTCTAATCTATTTTTGAATATGTTGACACTTGGTGCCGAAACTACTTCTTCAGGCAGCTTATTCCACACTCTCACCACTCTGTTGCTAAAGAAATGCTTGTGAGATTAGTACAAGGTTCTATGTGTATGAGGAAGGAATTCCTGTATTAGTTATTTTGCGCAGCTTACACTTTATAGAATTAGTGGTCACCTTAACGAAGCTATGAGAATGTTAATAAGCTGTTGCCAACAACCATATACTATTCCCTATTTTTAGCTTTTGCAAGTATTTTTCGCAACTAAACTAAAAGTTAATACTGTAAAGGTTAATTGTCACATTCATGATTTTTTCTATTTTTGGGTAATTGTGAAAAGAAAAAAAAAAAAAGAAAAACAAACAACTAGGATAAGTACAGGCTACACTTCCAGCTTGTGAAGCCATCGATAATAATTATTAATTATTTCAACCTTTAATTTCAGTTTGAACAAACGCTGCTGGTGACAGAAACTGGCTGTGATATCCTCACGAAGCGTGGTGCTGGCCATCCTTGGTTCATGGATCAACTAGAGAAACTAAATAAGCTATCCTAGTGTACTTTATACATGAACAATGAAGTGTACTGCTTTAAACGTAGCATTTAATATGAGCCCGAACAATAAACCCTAAGGGGCATTGTAAAATATTAAATTTTAATACGATATTTTGTTCTATAATGGTAATGATAAAAATTAAATTAAAAACTTTCGTTTTAGTTTTATTTTAGAGTTGTTACAATAGTTTTATGACAACTTTATTAGTGTCGTAATTAGTAGAGTATTTCTGCGTAAGAGGGAAGCTACAGACTGATTGGTTGCAGAGATCGTTTTGGCTTGTAAAAGACATCAAGATCTTTTTGAACCTGACGAAGGCAAACTATAGTATTTATCACGTTCGTCAGGCCCGCCCGGCCCTACGGAATTTGGTAACGAGACTTGTACCAATCTGATGTACTCCTTGACCCAAACCTATGTAACCACTTCGTTTTCAATGTAACTCTTTTGGAAAAAAGTTACAGGCACTTTTTAGGGGCCGGGCCAGCCTGACGGTTCTGGCCCGGCCCCCTTATATCTCGAGAACTACAAAACATACAGTAATTCTGTAAATACAGAAGGAATGTAACAGTAACTCTGAAATAACGCCTATGTAACACTTTATTTCAATACCAAACTCAATATTAACGGAGATGATATTAACGGTTCTTAGGGGCCGGGCTGGAGTTATTTCATTACGTCATAATATTAAAACAACAACAGCTAATTTTTTTTTTTACGTGCGTGTGAACTGAGGGACCAAACCGGGAATTCGGAAAATAAATTACCAAGGATTTAGTAGTAGATTAGAAACAATTGTAGAACGAATCTTGGAATTTGTACAAAAATGTATCAAAAACTACAGCCCTTTATATGTGGTCTCTCAGTTCTCACAGACCATTTAGCCACCTCTCGGAAATTATCTTCAAAATGAAGATAATGTGATTACACACATTTAGTATAGAATTTATAAGGTTCATTTTCTAAATAACAGGCCACTCAAGCATTAAAGAAAAAACTAAAACAACGTCCAAACTGTGGTCCCTCAGTCCACACTAATATTATTTATATTTCAGTGAAAATTACTGAATCATATCTCTAAATCCGTAAATTTTCCAGCTATGGTTATAGAAAAAGTCTTTATACATTTTCTAAAAAAGAAATGGAGCAAAAATATTGGCGCAATTTCAAGATAATGAGTATTAAAACTGGTCCCTCAATCCACACGTCTATTATCATATTGCGTGTGCTAACTGTTTAACCAAAGTAATATCAGAAACTCAAGTGGATGTACCTTTTAGTATAAAGTTTCTACTAAATTATCGAAAACTTAAATTGTATATTAATTACCTTTAAGCTGAGATAATCGTTTATTATTAACCCCAGATATGATTCAGTAATTTTCACTGAAATATAAATAATATTAGTGTGGACTGAGGGACCACAGTTTGGACGTTGTTTTAGTTTTTTCTTTAATGCTTGGGTGGCCTGTTATTTAGAAAATGAACCTTACAAATTCTATACTAAATAAGTGTAATCATATTATCTCCATTTTAAAGATAATTTCCGAGAGGTGGCTAAATGGTCTGTGAGAACTGAGGGACCACATATAAAGGGCTGTAGTTTTTGATACATTTTTGTACAAATTCCAAGATTCGTTCTACAATTGTTTCTAATCTACTACTAAATCCTTGGTAATTTATTTTCCGAATTCCCGGTTTGGTCCCTCAGTTCACACGCACGCATTTTTTTAAATGTAGTTACATATAATCTTCTGGGCGTACAAATGTAACTCTTTCGTTTTTACTTAAACTGCCTAAAGAAAAAGAAATCTTCATTTTTAACTTATTCCAGCCCGGCCCCCTTTAACTGTTAATATCTTTTTAATATTGCGTTATTTTATGCGGAACAAAATGCATTGAAAAAAGCGTAAAGAGTACATGATAAGGCTTTTAGTCCTGAACCTGTAAGCTTTGTGGTTCCTAAGATGTTTTAGGTTATATTTAACCGTAAAAATGTACTAAAAAAGTGACCATCAGTCACAAAGTAATTTCAGGATATAAATTATTTATAGGTAAAATTTATAAAAAACTTAAATTTTTAAAAAATGGAAACCTTCTCAATAATTCTCTTGTAACAAATTATACATGCGGTTTCGATGCCGTTGCGTACTTAATTGCTTATGGCTATGTTGCTTTTAAGAACTTTAGATTAGAAATGGATAAAAAAATGATCATATTATTTGTGAATATATAGGGGCACGCGTCCTAATGTTGGCACTGCACCAGATTATCAGCACCCCCAACAAAAACTCAAATTATAAGCTTTCTATTAATTAATTTTGGCTACCATTTAACAAACATTAAAATAAGATCCTTTTGGAATTATAAACTGATCCAAACATGACACTTTTTGAAAAAAAAAAAGCGATATTTTTAAAAACGCGGGAACATGTCCTTCACATTACTTTGTTTTGACAGTTTCTTATGATCGTAGGTAAGCTCAGGTTTTTTTATTTTACTTTATTTTAGATCTTTTAGATATTTTTTACTGAACCTTTAGGTTTTATTCATGTATAAAATGTTTTATAAGGCTTATCTGACAATGGAAATGAACGTTATCTTGATTTTATGTTCATAAATGAGGTGCTGACATCTGGGTTCAATTTTTTTGCGAATTGCTAATTATCGGCACTGGTAGGTACTGTTACATGACAAAGTGGTATGTAAAATTGTTAATCCATATATTTTATTGTAAAGCGTGATTATTTTATGCCTAGAATTCAATATTCTTGGAAAAAATACTCTATGATTTCGGATTTCATATCCTGGCATGGTGCTGAAACTAACATTGCTAGTTATTTTCATAGTGTTGATATTATGATCAAAAGAATGTCTATTATTTTTTGGAATTTTTTATATTTATGTAATTATTTTTCTGAAACTTCGGTTGTTAGGCTAAGTATAAATAAAAGAGATTTTACTATAAACATTGGATTATTTCATTTATCTACCTAATTTTATGTCTAATTTTAAGGTGCTGATAATTGGCTCAGTCAATGCCAATAATTGGCGATGATGGTGCCAATAATTGGCGCCAGGGTCATTATTTAGTCAGACTCATCTAAATAAAATGTGTATAAATAATAACTATTTTTTATAACAAAAATCAATTATTTATTAAATAATGAACCAAGAAAGCATATTGTTATACCTAGTTGTTATCATTATCATCACTGTGATAAACGATGTTAAAGTAGGACTAACTCTTAAAGTGCTGATAATTGGTAGCATCACCCTACGATTGATTAGCGACTAAAGCGCACCTGATTCTGCAACATACGATTTAAGATATAACATATGTAGAAAATATTACAGACAACTATTGAGCAAAGAAATTAATTGTGAGTGCAATGTAGCAAATTTATTTCAATATATTATATTAGAAGTATTTTATAGTGCTTTATTTACAAAAGTGTGTACAGAAGAAAAATATAACTTCCAAGTACAGCGAACACTACCTTTTCTACCTCTTAATTTAGACGTACTTAACACATTTGGAATATTAGCACTAGAAGATGCATTATGCATGGATATAATCACAACAAACTGTGAATATTGCGTGGGTAATGTACTGTCTACTTATAATGTTCAAAATATAATAACATCTGATTTAAATGGAACAGCAGAAATTTTACTGACTGACGTATCAATATATCTACACTCGCTGACCTATATTTTGATACCTTGATAAACCGATCAACCAAATAAAAATCTGTGATTTATTTTATATGTAAGCAACTGTGATTTAATTAGGTGAAGTTTAATTATGTAAGTACCTCATAGTAAACTAAACGTAACTAATTTGGTTTTAATTGAAAAGTCCATTAAAATTTGAAACTCATAGTCACTGTACTAGAATATTCTTAAAGTTAACCTAAAATATTATAACCTAAAACATCTTAGGAACCACAAAGCTTACAGGTTCAGGACTAAAAGCCATATCATGTACTCTTTACGCTTTTTTCAATGCGTTTTGTTCCGCATAAAATAACGCAATATTAAAAAAGATATTAACAGTTAAAGGGGGCCGGGCTGGAATAAGTTAAAAATGAAGATTTCTTTTTATTTAGGCAGTTTAAGTAAAAACGAAAGAGTTACATTGAATCTGTACGCCCAGAAGATTATATGTAACTACATTTAAAAAAATTAGCTGTTGTTGTTTTAATATTATGACGTAATGAAATAACTCCAGCCCGGCCCATAAGAACCGTTAATATCTCCGTTAATATTGAGTTTTGTATTGAAATAAAGTGTTACATAGGCGTTATTTCAGAGTTACATTCCTTCTGTATTTACAGAATTACTGTATGTTTTGTAGTTCTCGAGATATAAGGGGGCCGGGCCAGAACCGTCAGGCTGGCCCGGCCCCTAAAAAGTGCCTGTAACTTTTTTCCAAAAGAGTTACATTGAAAACGAAGTGGTTACATAGGTTTGGGTCAAGGAGTACATCAGATTGGTACAAGTCTCGTTACCAAATTCCGTAGGGCCGGGCGGGCCTGACGAACGTTATTTATCGCTAAAAGGCATTGTTAGTATATCGACACCAGAAGTATCAATTAACGTAAGGGACAAAACACGACTTTTCAGGAGAGCCAAAAAACCATTCCGATTTTACAAATTCTTCTGTAACTTTTTATTAGTTGCCCTAATCTTAAAAGTGTCTAGGACAAAGTTTCTTATAATTTTCTCTTCTTTATAACTATAAATAAAATATTTACGTAAACTTACGCGTTTAGAAAATAGCATGTCCCTTACATTAAAAAAAGTTGCTTAGTTCCTGCTAGTTGTCCTTTAAGGTACTCAAGCTTTCAATGTAAACTATCCCATATTAAAGTAAGCACCAAGTTTAATAGGAAACTATAACACAAATCTACTGTAAAGGACATAAACTACTATGAACTGGATGAAATATGATGTATGATAAACTATTAAGAGCAGTTATCATGTAATTTTGGACCTGATATCTTTATTATTAAGTCCATTAGTAAAAATAAAGTATATTTTTCTTACAATACTATACAATATCTTCCAATATCAATAACTTACAATATCTTTAGATTAATTTTGGAAATTTTGGAGAAAATTCGGACTGGTCGAACAGTAAATACGACTGTGGTAAATGCAGTTAGGCAGTTCCTAGAGACAGGATCTTATAAACGGAGACCAGGTCACAGTCGTAAGCTGTGTAATTTGACTTGGCATAACCGTTTTATCAATTCAAGCACGTAACCAACTCCAAGAAGTTAAAAATGTGTGTGGGGGTATACGTACGGTCAGAAGAAGGTTAAGCTTTTAAACTGCTAGAGGACCACAGTTTATTATTTCTCACGTGAGTACAGGCAATGGATAATATATATAAGGCCTTTTCGTCTATTGCAGACGATTTATGAGGTGGTGTCTGTGATACTTCGCTTTTGATGACTGTACAGACCGATACCACAGGCTTGACAAAACAAGTAACTGGACATTAGTGTCGAACCATGTTCATGTCGTTTTTGTCTCTTGTCAGCAAGCACTCCAATCCAGGATTCATTACAAAATTTGCGACCCTCTCCGACACGTTTGCGCCACTCAGGACGTTTTTCCGCGAGCTTCTCCCTGTCACGGTGGTCGATTTTAAATGCTGCCATGTCTCGCTTGGTGCAGTCTTTGAAACGAAGCAGTGGCCTCTCAACATCTCTTTTTCCATTCGCTACTGCACCAAGAAGTACACGTCGTTGTAATGGAGAGGGTTCCATCCTATGCACATGCCCTAGCCAACGCAGACGTCTCTATTTAAGAAGCACTGTCAGACTAGGCAGCTGTGCGATTTCTAGAACCTTCTCGTTTGTCATCTTGTCCTGCCATGCTAAGCCCAAGATCTTTCGTAAGCAACGCATGAACCATAAGTTAAGACGACGGCGACGTTCTTGTTTTGCATACGATGTCCAGGTTTCAGCTCCGTACAAGAGTATGCTTAAGATGGAAGCCTGAAAGACAACCAGCTTGGTCTTAGTAGTAAGGTGCTAATTATACCATACCCTTGTACCTTACCGAACATGGTGGCCGCCTTGCCAATACGGATGTCGATCTGTCGAGAGCATTCGAAAAATGTGGTGTTTACAGACGAATATCGGATATCATTAAGTTATCGTGAAGGTCGTCAGAGTTCTTACAGGCACAAAAATAAAAGGTTTGCCCCATGTGCCCCTTGAAACTGTGGTGTGCCAAGATGGTTCAATAATGTTTTGGATGGCATCATTTACGGGGCTCGTACTTAGACTTGGTTATTTTTTAAAGTGGGTGGTGTAAACGCAGAAAAATATGTTACAGAGGCTTGAGAACCTCATGTGATGCCAATTGCACCATTTATTGGGGAATAATTTCTGTTAATCCATGATAGTGCCCAGCCACACATCCTTAAAAATCACAACTGAATACCTGAATAAGGGTGTGATTCGAAAATTACTATGGCCTCCTTGAAGTTCAGACTTAAATCTTGTGGAACATGTCTAGGACAATTAACTAAATGTTACAGTTTTTATGGCTGTTTCTCATTTTGTATATTTTTTAGAAATATTGTTCATTAAATGTTTTTTAATTCATACATGTAATTAAGTAAAATATTTGATAATACCGAAAAATACTGTATAATGTACATTTTATCGAAATTTTAGACATAATTAAAGGTGGGTCCTTGAATGTATATTAAGGTAAGAGACTAATTAAAGTAAAGTTATGTATTGTGTTTTAACGTAAAGGTCATATTGTGAGAATTGTACAAAACTTTTGTTTAATGTAAGGGACTGAATTGCATTTCAGAACTATTTACATTATTTTTTCTAACACGTAAAAATATTTACGTGCGTTAAATTATTTTTTTAGTATAAAAAACAGTCTAGACCTTCGAAAACGTGAACTGTAAGGGACATTTTTTTAACGATAGAGAAATTTCAAATATACCAAACGATAGAGCGTAAAATTCCGAGTCCAACGGTATATATAGGTAACTCATTTTGGCCAAAATGTCCCTTACGTTAATTGATACTTCCGGTGTCGATATCTTCAGATTCGCATTTGCTAGAAGCAGTCTTATCTATTGCTATGGGAGCAATACCACTGCTGACCCACCATACCCCTGGGATGGAAATTTGATTTCGCGCTTCAATCCTAATTAGGCTCTGTGTAAGGCTGCGTTTACCAGAGGTGTGCGAGGATTGTAAATGTGTGGGTGTGTTTCCACTAAAGCTGTGCTATGATAATATCCCGTGTCTACCCGGTACGGACCCACGATACCCCTGACGATACCATTAGGGGTATCGTGGGTCTTTCAAAAGTAAACGATACCCCCAACTAATAGTGTTGTGCGTGTGACACTAATCACTTCAGACCCACCGTACCCCTGGTGGTCCTTTAAAATTAAACTGTACCATGACCAATATGTTACTAAATTACAATCAGCAGCTATTCTAATTATTTCAACTTATGACCCCTGAGTGACCATGAGCCTTCTGAGTAGGCCCATAGGTCAGGCTACAACATAGGTCTCTCCATAGACCTCCGAGTGACCATGAACCTTCTAAGTATGCCCCAAGGCCCCTCAAATTTATAAAAAAAAATTTTTGATGTTATATAGCCTATAGCTTTCCTCAATAAATGGTCTATCCAAAACTGAAAATTAAATTCAATTCGAAGAAGTAGTTCCTGAGATTAGCGCGTTCAAACAAACAAACAAACTCTTCAGCTTTATATAATAGTGTAGATGTAGATTAATAATGATTTATTTAAAAAAAGTAATTACGATCTCACTATGTAATGAGTTTGTATTGCGCGGCCTCACCCGCATTGTTTATGTAGCTTAAATGTTATTCTACACCCTAAACTACTTACATATTATATTCCAAATTTCATTAAATCGATTGTGTAGTTTTTGCGTGAAAGAGTAACAAACATCCATCCAACTATCCTCACAAACTTTCGCATTTATAACATTAGTAGGATAGGTAGTTATTTATAAGTAGGAACATTAGTCATTTACTACAGGAGATAAATGAATTTCCGCATTCCACACCGCAACACTACTGTCATTCGGACAGGGGTATCGATTACTTTTTAAAGACCCACGATACCCCTGGTGGTATCCTCAGGGGTATCGTGGGTCCGTACCGGTGTGTCTACGAGGATGTGTAGCGGAGCTGTGTGTAATTGCGCATTAATGTGTGGCGCGAGGATGCGTTCAGTATGCGCAAACCCCGCAACACATCTTTCTGAACATAACACATCCCTTCGCTTGTTTCATATTCGCAAAAATCTAGCTCCGCCGAGCCGTTTCCACCAGCGCTGTGCTGACCGAGGCGAGGTAAATGAAGCGATTCTATTGGTTCTTTATACAAACACATCCCTCGCTTTGCATCCTCGCACATCTCTGGTGGAAACGCAGCCTTATACTTCCGATTTCCACGGTCTTGTTGTAGTGATTGATTTTTATGAAATCTCATAGATGGCGCTGCTGCTTCAAAATTGTCCCTATGTCCATTATGGAAAAAAAGATCCATTGTTGGATCTTTTTATTCTAAAATCACACACTTATATCCACTTTAATCCATGATCCGAAAATATTTAAAAAATGGATCTATAAGTGTGTGATTTGAGTGTAAAAAGATCCATGGATCTTTTCAATGGATTTTAGTGGACATAGGGAAAATCAATGTACCTGATGTTTTGACATACCTACGATTTTAACCTTTTAGGCCATTTCGTCTACTCTATCATAACGTCCCTTTATTCCCGGTCGTCCCCACCCTGTCGTCCCCACTGGGTACAAGTGGGAAAAAAAAGTTTCGTTCGTCCCCAGTGGGGACGATTGGAACTTTTTATTTCCCACTCGTTCCGCTTACAGACCGAGAGTCAACCTTTATTACTGGTCGTCCAAGGAATGAAATAATCGCAACATTATACCTACTTAAAATAAACTTAAGTTTTTATAATACTTTTGCATGTGGATTTAAATAAAATATTTCACGGATTATTAAAATGCTTTAATTATGCTTTTCTGAGACTAAACAATATTTTTAATTGAAAATAGTTTTAAAAGATTGAAATAATTAGTACTTACAGTATATTACTCTATAGTAGTAGTATTAGTACTCTCTAACAATAAGTTTAAATGACAGTTGCATATTTTTTGTGAGTAAAAAAAAAAACGACAAAGTAATCATAGTATGTAGTCAAGTTTTCAACATGCTGCCTGGTTGTATAAATTATTTTATTATTTTGGGGAAGTCGTGTAAAACAATAAAACGTCAATGTTTTTATAGAAACATTTTCAGATTCATATTATATAGCATATTTAAAGTGGGTGTATAATGTTGCGATTATTTCATTCCTTAACTCTCGGTCTATAAGAGGAACGAGTGGGAAATAAAAAGTTCCAATCGTCCCCACTGGGGACGAACGAAACTTTTTTTTCCCACTTGTACCCAGTGGGGACGACCGGGAATAAAGGATAATGTCCACTCCGCCAAAATGACCACTGCATTAAAATTTCCAATCTGTTAAAATGACCACTGTGTCAAATTGCCCTCTCCATCAAAATGACCACAGTGTCAAATTGTCCACTCCATCAAAATGACCACGGTACCAGAATGGTTTTATGCAAGTATAGATAAAATAAATAAATAACAAGACATTATCGCCGCAGGTATCCGGTAGTCTCCTTCCATAGCCCAATAAACCATTCACCTAATATTCACCATAACAGCCCATTAATCTCCCACTGCAGGGACGGGCCTCCTCCCGTGACGGAGGGTTACTTGGCCTACTAATACCACGCTGGCCAGACGAATCGGTATAGGGTTTAATTTCAAGTTTTCCTTCTTTTTATTTCGTAAAGATAGTAGTTACGGTTATTCCCTTAGTCGGTTTTTACGACACCCATGGGATGAGATGGGATGGTGACATATTGTATTCTTACTCCGTCACCACACGGATACACCTAATATTCACTTTTATATTATTTTATGGTATTTTTCAACACATTCATAGAGTTGCAGTACAATGCTCTTTTCACCTGGCATCTCTGGTTGTCTCATATTGTACGCTTAGATACTCAATACTCAATACTCAATACGTTTATTGCACCATAATGTAGTTACAGTTCTTACATAATATACACAGTATATAAAGCATCATTATGGACCCTGTCGGGCACAGCATACGCAGGAGAGAGGAAGACTATTATTTTAAATTACTTATAATTATTCTATATTAGAAAAATAGAATATTAAATAAAATTTATAATATAATTTTATTTTACACATACCAATTTAATGTATAACTTTTAATAATGTTTTAATTCTAATATTTATAGTGGAATATTTTAAAACTGTAATTAAAATTATCTAATATTATATTTATACCTATGCTAATTTTATCCTATATTTTTATCAGTTAAATATTCATCTATAGTGTAGTAAGCTTTTTTATATAATATGTGTTTTAGTTTGTTTATAAATGTTATATAATTAGTTTCATCTTTTAGTGTTTCTGGTAGTTTATTGTATATTTTAACAGACATTGTCAACGTACCCGCAGAGTGCATGGCTAGTCTAGAAGTTGGTAAATTTAGTCTATTGTTATGACGTAGGGAATATTTAGTCTGGATATCTGCTCTCTTATCATAGAGTTCCGGATATTTACGAACAAATTTACATAACTCTAAGATGTAGATACACGGTAAGGTAAGTATTTTGAGGTTTTGAAAATGGGGCTTGCAACTTTCTGTCTGTTCTATATATACCAATATACGTATTAGTTTTTTTTGTAGTATAAATAAGGCCGGTGCGTCCGTACTATTACCCCAAAGGATAATGCCGTAGCTGAGCCACGAGTAGGCGTATGTGTAATACGTAGTTAAAGCAGTCTGTAAGTCAGTAGATTTTTTTACCTCACTCAGAGCGTAAGAAAATGAAGAAATTTTAGATTTTAATTGTATATTTTTTATAGATGATTTTAGATAGATGGGTAATACTTTATAAAACAGAAACAATAATGTGTTTACATTAAAAAAAAACAAAATAACCAACAAAAAGTTCCTTTTTATTTGAATAACATTTTGGCATTTATATAAATAAATAACAATTCTAAATGCACTTATTTAAATGAAATTAATTTCACTCTCCTTGATTGTATTATTTTATTACGAAAAATGTCCTACTGCTGGGACGGGCTTCCGATAACGGAGTGACATTTGACCTGATAGTTTCACGCTGGTTCCACAGGCATGATATCCACCCGTTTAACCAAACAACAAACAAACAAACAGATAGTGAAATTATCTCATTTGGTATTTAACTTAAATATAAATAAAGAGACTGTATTACAGAATCTTTTTTTTTTTTTGCTTTACGCACCAACGGAAATAAGTATAATTTAGTTCCTTTTGGGCCATATCGTCCACTATCTCAGAATGTCCACAGTATCAAAATATCTAGATCTGTCTACTCTAACAATACTACGAATACTTACATTATGCTTGTCGTGTATTTCTCTTTCATGTTATAGTACAGTCAGAGGCAAAAATATGTACACATTTTCAAATTTTCTAAACTATCTGCACGTTTATCTAGACATTACAATATCAAAATGAATTCGTAATTTAGAAGAGGTTACGTACAGTTTTGAATTAATCTTCGAATTTTCAATTTTGGATTGGCAGAACTTTAGATAACTGGTTTACAAAATGCGAAAATGTGTACATATTTTTGCCTCTGACTGTACGAAACTCATGTCACAAATTAGATACAATTAGGTTTAGTTTAAGAGAACCATAAATTTATAACAAACATGGTTTTTTACAATCTTGAAGGCCCATCGTTGCTTGCTCGTATCCAGCGATTTCTGTTGAGGCACGCTAATAGGTCATGCCGTTGCATTTCTACAACTGGGCGGTTGGCATTAGTGTAGAGAAATTCCAGGATACGGCCTAATAAAACTGCACTGTTTCACACCAATTGCCTATTCCCCATTAAACTGTAAAGACTTTTAAAAATCTACCATTTATTTTAGCAAAAATAGGTATGCTATAACACTCTTAAGTTCATAGTTATTAAAAGTAACAATAAATCTAAAATCCTTAACATAAAATTTCCTGTAAATCACAACAAAATATACAACTATTTTAGAGCACCTTTATACAGAAATAAATAATCCATTAATAACTAGGTATTTTAATCATCGTATTCATCAAATAAGGGTATGTAATCGTCACTTCTATCTTTTAGTTTTAATCCGAATTGTGTCACTTGATTCATGTCTATACTTTCGCCTTTATCGACAGATTTCACTGTGGCTCCTCTCCATGAATCCACTGAATCTTTCTTCACTACCGAATCCCGTCCTGACTTTAAACTTTGCAGTTTTGCTACTACTGCTTCTTTCTGCAAAAATAATAAATGTGCTTTTAACTATTACATACCAAATTCGAAGCATCATATTTAGGTGGTTTTATGTAATCTGTAATTCTTGTAGTTACGTACTTTTAAGTACAAACCATGTCTGTGTATGTAACATTTGAAATTATTTGATTTATTTGTTATAAGAGTTTAAAGCTTGTCATTAATGTTGTAAGATGGAGTGACGCGAGATTACTCCGGAATTTTAAAGAAATATAATTACGAGAAGCATTACTTGCAAATATGCAATTATAGAGTATGGCAAATTAATCTCTAATCAATGAGGCAAGGCAAAATTTTTGAAATCTTTAGTAAAGTTAAATCTTACTTGTGCTTGGTTGTCAACGTAGCTAGCGTAAATCCTCAATATTGGCTCTCCAGTCTTTTCATCAAACGTTAGCTTACTTTTGGCAGGAATCTTGGCTTTTACAACCGATACTCTGGGTATAGATGCTACATTCGCTGCAGTGGCTATGTTCTTTGAGTCTGCTACAGCTAAAAGTCTAATGGGTGCTCTTCTTGACATAAAAGTAGTTTTTTCCTTATTGAAGTCTTGGTCTTCGCTTACCGTTGCCTCTACAAGTTGTCCTGCATATACAGCACCTCCTTGTGTTACCTTGGGTTGTTTGTCATCTGATCTTACTAAAGTGTAAGCTACATTGACAGAGTCCGGTGCTTTTGTAAACGGAACTCCCAGAAGGGATTTTAATTCTTTAGTCGTTGTGTTGTCTAATTTGTCGTCGCTTTTAACAAAATAGGTGTTCAAATCTGGCATTAGTGTAGTCGTTGTCGTGGTTGTGCTTTCAACTGGTTTTGCTGAAGTTCTTTCTGTTGATTTGTCTTCCTGTGCCATTAGCGCTGCCGCCCTTACATCATTCAGTGCGGAATAAAAACCATTTGCTATAACAGAACCCACGCTTTGGCCAACTTGTGCGTAATATATAGGAGTCGTATTACTTTCTTCAGGCTTAGTTTCAATTACATACTTCACGGTGGTCGTTACTGGTTGTGGGGCAGACGATGCTACTTCTATTGTTATGTTCTGAGGTTGTTGAGATGTTACTTCTGGTTGTTTTTCTGTAGTATTGGGAGCAACAAATGATTGAGGTATTAAAGTCACAACAGAAGATTCTTGAGCTTCTCTTTGAACTACGTTCTTTTGTTCAGTTTTTACTGGGACATGAATTGGAACCGGCTTTACTAACTGTTCGTTTTCCAGTAGCACTATTTGAGGTTGCTGTTGTGAAGCTTGTGGTTGTGGCTGCAGTTGAACTTGTTGGACTTGTTGAACTTGGTTGGGGACGTTTGCAGCGTAAGGAATGAATTCAACTGCAGGAAACCGTTGCATCAATTGGCTTTGTAACTTTTGTAGAAACAATGGATCTGATTGGTACAGTGCGTTTGGTGGTATAAAAATACCTTCTGCTCCTGTATTTAATAAATCTTGGTGTGATGGAAGAGTATTTAGGTTCTGTAACAAGATTATCAATATTATAAATTAGGTACGTTTTTTGTTTTACAAATACTTACTAAGTACATGACTCTATGCTTGGTGGGAGTGTGAAAGAGTCAAAGACACCAATATGTATAATAGAAGGTTGTAGGTGTTGAATTTAGCCTTTGTTCGATCTGAATATAACATATTACTACGAAATTGATCCTTATTTGAAAAATCCTTTAATTATTCTTGTCGATTTTTTAATAATATATTTGATTATAATATATTGATGCTAATAGCCTTAAAACGAGCTTTAACATGACAAATCATTTGCTTTACGAGATGGTAAGATTTATTTTCAAATTTTGAATTTCAGATTTACTAACCTGCATTTGGAATTGTTGAGGCACTATCTGTTGGTTCACGTTGATCGCTGGTAAAGAGAATTCGGGCGTCAATTGTAGAGCTCCATTTCTAAATAGATTTTGTAGCTCTGGTCCAGTAAAGGACTGAAAATGAAAAATAAATGAGAAATACATTAAAATACTTAGATTGAAAAAAAATACCTATCAGCTTAACTAAGTTATCCAGCAAGACATAGAACTCTGCCAAATATTTAATCCGCAGGCACTCCTGTGCCACTTTCATCTTTTAAACAGCATAATGCCGAATGACCGTAGCAGGCAATCACTGCTAATTATGATTAAATTTAGTACCAAACCAATGCAATAAAAGAACAATGCTCAAAACGTCCCCAGCTTGTAGCACTTTAAAACCTATGTTAATCGAAAGGCCTTAGTATTTTCATCATTTTATTGTATGACAGCAAATCTCAAATGTGTATCCGAAAAAAGTTATATCGCCTTAAAGAAACCGAAATGAGTCACAATTATGTTGCTGTTTATTGTACTTTTTCGAAATGATAGTCAATACAATACATAGTTAACAGTGTAGAATACAAGAAAAATATAAAATATTATTTATTTATTTATTATTACGCGCCGTATATGCCCAATGACCAGATTTTTTCTTTTTTGTGAGCACGAGTAGTTTTTCTCCTGGGACATTTACTACTTCACGCTGGCTGTGGGGCGGAAGGCCCTCAACCTACGACATTTAAGTGTCATGCCTCAGGGGCACCTTCTGAGGGCACGAACCTCGGCCTGGACCGTCACCAACTAACAAAAAGGCACGCCCTCTAGGAGCAAACGCGGCGTATTTCTGCCTCGTCGGCGAGGACGGAACCGCGGACGTGTTGTTGTGGCTTCGCGAGCCCTATGAGCTCTACGTTGAGCGATCGCGATCCTATCACCCGGCTCTTCGAGAGCATATCTAGGTCTTCTAATTTTGGATATTCTAGAGGGGAAGTACCCGGATGCCTCAACCACTAGTTGGTTGGGGTGAGTGGCAGCCGTTTCAAAGTAGCGACATTGGCTCGTTACGCGTGAACCACGGTGCTCCGGTCGCTTTGCGCATGAACCTATTCTGAATTGTTTGCAACCTATGGATCCTGCTGTGTGGCCCAATGTGGGCGAAAACTACGCACGAGTACGTCATGATTGGCCTAATACAAGTCTCGTATATCCTAACTTTATTGCGAATTGACATCTTTGACTCCTTCCTAAGGAGTAAGTGCAGCCGTCCCATCACAAACGAGCCCCGCTTGCGAACCATGTTTAGGTGGGGACGGAGCGAGAGCTTATCGTCGAGTATGACTCCAAGGTATTTGGCTTCCCTAGCCCAAGGGATCGGGGAGCTGAACATCTTGACTTTTGGTTTTTTTTTTAAATTGGCCTACCAGAATGACTCTATGGTGCCTGATGGTAAGCATCCATTAGAGTCCAAGAATTACGAGCACCATGCCAGCTACAATATTTGTAGAGGCATGAATGTCTCAACTATGGCGGCTTCAGAAGACGCTTTTTCACGCCTCGCTTGAAGCAACCAGAATCGTAGTTTGAAGGAAACACGTAGGCTGGCAAAGAGTTCCACTGTTTGGTGGTTTTGCACATGTACGAAGTGCTGAACCGCTTTGTTCGGACTTGTATGGTTTCTACTGTGTAGCAGTGGCACTTAAGTCCGGCACGTGTTGTTCTGGATAAGGAAGGTGGAATCAGTTGGAAAAGTTCATCAGAACACTCGCCGTGGTACAGCTGATAGAAGGCCGCCAATCCGGCGATGTCCCTACGCAGTTGTAAAGCTCAAAGGATTTGGATACTTCTGGGCACCCAATGATAACCGCTGTAACCAATCAAGAGTATCTAGAAGGTGCTGTGCAGAGCCATCCCAGAGGTGAGAGGGGTGTCTCTGCCGAGAGAGTTTTGTGGCTCCTTTTCTTGTGAAACATCAACGCTTGGCTATTTTCGGGGTTGACTGTTATCCTTCATTTCTAGAACCACTCGCTGAGGGCGTTGGACGCAGATTTACGAATGAATAACCAAATAAACCCTGTCTAGTAACAATTTGTCCGTTGGGTCATTGAGGCTATAAACGGGACATTTAAAGGTGATTTTAAAATGTTCAGGAATGTAGTATTCAATAATACACTTCTTCATTCTTCATCACAGACTTCCGAATTGCTGGAGCGCTTCTCAATACATTCAGGGAGCCTTTTCATGACAGTGTCTATGCCACAGACTTCGTTGAACGACTTCATCGCAGAATTCACATCAACAATAACTTGGGTAAATACCTTACAGGCAGCAGGGTACGTTCAGAATATTGACTGATGAGTCCATAAATTTTCCCGTTCCTGAATTGTCAAACGAGGATATTATTTTGTTTAGTTTGGGGACATATCACACTTAAAACTAGCAGCTTCCTATGTTAGCAAACATTTACGTGGCGGCGTCTGCAACATAGAAGTTTATGCTACTCCAAGTCCAATTATGAACCAATACGGTATAAACACGGCAGATTGCACTCTTTTGAGAGGTCGAATTTTATCCAAACATAGGTCAAATGCGACCTACTCGTATTACAGGTATTTATTTGGATTGAAATAACGCACAGGATATAAACGCCATTCAGGCATATTATTGTTCATGCTTAACTGCTATAAGAACAGCTGGTGCTTGCGCGCATGTCGTCAGTATCGTGTGGTACTTTGGTATTGAAAGGGATTTAGACAATTTCAAATGGGCCAGCCAGTGCCTGGGACAATATTGTAATAGACACTAAAAATACTGATTAATTTTATAATAAACAAATGCGATTATGAAGATATTTTTATTTGAAAACTTCTAAAAACCGTCCATGGCCACTTTACAAAAAGCGGGAGTCATTTCAAAACTCAGAATAAGTTCATTCCACAGTATTAATTAAAATAAAAGGAACATCATGAACAATAATATAATATAATTGTGACTGATTTCGGTTTCTTTATGTCGATATAACTTTTTTCGGATACACATTTGAGCTTTGCTGTCATACAATAAAATGGAGAGATGACTAATACCTTTCGATTAACATATATCTTAAAGTGCTACAAAGTGGGGACGGTGTCCATACATTTTTGAGCATTGTTCTTTAATGCTGCTTATGAACCATTAAGATAGCTTTCCTTTAACTTATTACTTGTTATTGACTGTCTTCATAGTACAATTTCAGAGCTGAAATCCCGTTGTAGGGATGTCTGAGGAATGTTATTTTTATTACAAAATACTTACTGTTGCTTTTGAAAATCCTGATGGTGGAACTATTTTCGCTACGCTGAATTCGCTATCTGGATATTTCTCTGTGACTTCGTAAGATGGCTTAGCCTGAAACAAATTTAAATATCACAAATTAAAACTAAGTGTCATTACCTAAAATACTGAGCACGTAAACGGCATTTGGGGAGGTTGTGGTTTGGAATCCCATGCGAGACTATTTTGTGCAATTAACAAGAGATTGTCATCAGTCTGGACGTTCTTTTTTTATGTAATTGGAGGCAAACGAGCCAGCAGGTCACCTGATGGTAAGTGATCACCGTTTAGCACTTTAGTGCGGGAGTTACTAAACTAAAGCGTTACTTGCTTTACTAATACAATACTGCCCAGATTTATTTTTACTGGGATACCTGCCTGCTTGATTAGCACGTTATTTATTATTTATTTATTTATTTATTATTAAAACAGTATCTTAATGCTAGTTTACAATCACGAACAATCACGTTGATGGAATATCACGGATAAGTGAAACCTATTACGAGTATAATTAGGGAAACGTACGTAATATGACTTACCTGTTCTGAAACAGGGTTCTCGGAAGCTTCAATAACAACAATGGGCTTCTCGGACAGACTGAGGTTGGGTGCTGGTACCGTGTGGATTGCACCTGACGGTCAAACAACTCTGAATCCAATGTTTTGGTCACAGCGATCACTTTACGTCAAAACTATGAGACTGAATGTTTAAATACGTTACTCTTCAACTCCCTTGGACGCGCTTTAAGGTACAATACTTCTCTCACCTATTAAGTGTCATATTAATATTCTATTAAATATTCAAATTCATGCAAACTATCTCATGCAGCCATGCTCAATAGTCTCGTTAGCCATGCCATACCTGCCATGTAGGTCACGGTTTCGTATTCTAATAGAATTTTTGACAACCCAAACTTTACTCTTACTAGGTACCACGAACATTTTAAATTATACATATCTATTCAACTTCAAAAACTATTTTGTAATATAGACAGACTTGCCTGCCCTTAACCTAAAACAGTCTCATTTTGACGAAGTTTTCGCTGTGCCCATTTTATGTTTTGTGCAAACTGTGCACGAAGTAATACATTGAAATATAAAGGAGGATAGGTACATAATATACATCACAAGACAGATACTAATAACAACTACCAATAAAAAATGCCTTTACCCACACAGAAAACACAAAGAGCTTAAGGAGAGTCAAAAGGTAATCGTTAAAATTTCCTCATGCTTCTAACACCAAATGCTTCTCACGCAAACAGGGTTGCATCCTAAGGGATGCATTATTTTCAAATCACATACATAAAAAAACGCCAAATATCCCTCTAAATCATGCATCATATTTTATACCATTCAAGCATAAACCTCTAGAACATAACCAGAATATAAAAAAGAAACCAAAAGATAAAGATTCGTGCTGTGCACTTAGCCAGTCAACCTGTACCACCGTCACTATGCACCACATTCTGCGCAGAGGCTGCCTTCACGAACTCGTATTCTGGTGTAACAGATGACATCGAAGGTATTCGGGCTGTTGTCTTCCATGGACTCCCGAACATGTTGCGTGTTGCTGATGATGTGTAATGCTTTATTGCATAACTGAAACATGGAGGTAAAAATTGTATTCAGCGGTGCTAAATTACAATAGCGAACCTGCTATTAAAGAATACCCCAAAAAGATGTATATCAGATAGAACTGAATTGATTGGAATGCTATTTGCCGATTTTGAGTAATGCAAGTCTGTTGATAATAATAAAAATGAAAAACTTATATGCAAAAGGGTACACAAATGCTTGCGCATAAAACACAGTCTTTTTTATTTTACGATTTTTATTTCTTTTGTCTTTTCATTCATCTTAATCTTAGGTCTACTAGATTGTAGGTGAAAAGGTACTGTACATTACAGGCTAAGGTAGTAACATTACAGGTTACAGGGCTATAGGCAACACTGCTGGCCTTACTCATCTGCTATAAAGGAATAAAAAAACCTTGTCTTGGGTAGCAAATTGTATAACGTTCTTACCGTTGAGGAGTCCTTCTATAAAACACATACGGTGCTCTATGAGATGCAGCTTGCGCAAGCCTCATCGTTCCATATGTCCAGGGTCGCATATCCTGTAGCTGCAAATTTACTCCAGGCCTGAATGCTGTGGGACCTCGTATCCTGTTGATCGTTGACATGCGGTTGATTGGGGTCATTCGGTTTATGTAAACTGCTTGGGTGAGCGAGCATAGCACTATGTATATTATGCAAACCTGTAACAAAAAATAAATATGCTAAGAAACAATACAGCGTTTTAGAAGTTACAGTATGTTGTTTCTGATTTTGTTGCGAGAAACAAGAAGAATGGTAGAACAAAATATAATGGTTGGATCTCGGATTTCCAGTCAGAGACAGGTGAAAGAATGCCAAAAGTGAGCTACTTATATTTGATTCCTGTATAACGAATGGCAGAAAGCATGAAAGCTACGTAGATCTCCTTAGACAACACCAAATCTTATATTCATAGATGTCAACGAAATGTTAACGTTAAGTTGCGTAATAATATTATTGTTTGCTCATTTCGCTTTCCATACACTTTTAGAGATGGTAGATTGCTAATGTTTGTAAATGATCTAACTTAAATAATAATAACGTTTTCCCTTAAAGCTGCATGCCGTGCTAATAATCGAGTGAAATAGGTTCAGCATAATCATTAACATCGAATAGCTAAAAGGAATAAATTCTTTAGATTACCATATAGATTAGCTGTATTACCGCTTACTCCATAGAAATGCCTACTGTCTATGGTAATCACCACGCAGAAATATAGATTACTTTCCCTTTTAAATTAATAAGTGGGTAAGCTTAATAACTGACGGTAACGCGGATCTAAAACTAGGCTTGTATATAAAAATATTGTTTAAATGAACTAGATATAAGGAGACTCATAGGAAGCACATGACTTATAGAACAATAGTGTGTTTTCTTTAAACTAACGAAAGCTTTCGGCCCTTAATAGTACCACTTTAGTGACGGGTTCCACAGGAAAGCAAACTTGGTCTAACAATATCAAACCACTATTTTTGTATACCTATTAGTGTAAGTTTATTATTGTAGCTGTTTTTAATTGTATCTACATATTGTAATATTTATTTTACATTTAAATATTGGATATAAATTATTAATAACTAATCACGAGATCACAATATGCATGGCAATTCACGTTCCTTAAAATCGTAAAAAATTCTGTTAAGTTAACATTTAGTTGTCAAATTGTCTTACCTATTTTGTGACAATTTGACAACTAGTTAACTGATTTTTTAACGATTTTAAGAAACGAGAATTGACATGAATAAGTATGTTTAAATTTCACGTAGGACAATTCTTGTGCGATCCACAAAATCAGTGTGAAGAAAGAAATGGGCACGGGTTAGCTAGTCTCCAATATTATTCTTGGTCAGATTTTACGAAAAGCATGGTACCTATGACTTGAGAATTTCATTTCATTACTTCTCATTGTTTTTACTCGGACCCTACGTGGAGAAAATATAATACAACATGAATAAAATAACAACCAGCATAATTAATAAGATATACTATATTTCGTCACGCTGTATGTTCATAATAGTTAAGATAATGTAGAATATTTATACTTAATACTGTTTAAAGAAGGCAGTAAACGACGCTCGATTTCGCTCGCATCCATCCGTGACATTGTTTCACTTTAGACAAAACTAACTACTAAATTTATGATGCATGACATTTATCTAAGTTAAATTGATAAGGATTATTTATAAGCTCATTGAGCTTTCAGTATTATTGCAGACATTATTACTAACTATAAAATCTTCTGCTTGATTTATTAGATAAACTGAATTACCTAGCTGCGGTTATTCTACTGTGCAAATAGGTGAGATAGATACGTACACTAGCTAAATTATACTGTATAAAACTACAGAAATTGCTTATTTTCAAAAGTCTAGAACTTTTATAAACATAAAAATAAATACGCTAGAACATAAATGCAAAAAGATGAGTCATCATGAAATGCTAAAATCCTTTACAGACACTGAGGTTTCGTCTCGGAGAGAGCTCTATAAAATATATTCAGCTAATCATTGTCAAGGAAAATATTCAGTTATAGGTACCGCAGCCAGTATTTGAAATTAAATGGGAATGCTAAACACAATTTTCCAGCGTCAGAAATAACCGGCCTGGTGGTCAGACATCTTTCCCCGGTTACTTACAAATAAGGAATCTCGTCGTATAAATGAGTTATGTCTTGAGAATATTAATTTGCGTTATTGAGAAATGCATAAGGTAATGAAATGAATTCCCAGATAAGTATCAATTAATATCTACTGTTCTTTCTTGTTTTGTCCGTGAGAATAAGTGTGGAAGGTACAGCCTACATACTTAATGTACCTTTACTGATATGACTACACAATCATAGACGACAATGTTTTGCCGCTTACAAATAATATTAATAGGTTTCCTTCGTATAGGTTTAGAATATTATACTAAAATGTTTGGTTCTGTCAAGTTCACCTAACTTGTAAAACCTTATTATATTTTCAACCACTCAATCAACGTATTCTATGTAATAAATCTTCAAGGACAATTAGAGTCTGTGGATCGCACAAGAATTGTCCTACGTGAAATTTAAAGATAAATTCATGTCAATTCTCATTCCTTAAAATCGTTAAAAATTCGGTTAAGTTAACTTTTAGTTGTCATATTGTCATTTTAAACATAATTCATTACTGCTCCACTCCTATTAGTCATAGCGTAATATTATATAGCCCATGACACTCCCCGAAAAATGGACTATTCAACACAAAAATAATTTAAAAAATCGGTTCAGTAGATCCAGAGATTACCCCTACCTACAACCTCACAAACACACAAACTTTACCTGTTTATAATATTAGTATAGAAATTCCTCTACGAAAACATATTTATATAAAAACGAATCAAATTGTCTAGTAGATGTCCTAACTATGATTACATTTACTAAATAATACAAATAAATCTAAGAAATGCCTGTGCTAATGCCAACTTTACTATTGTTCGCGTATTTTAGTTATTCACAAGTAAACAACTTGTATTTCGTGCACAAGAGCAATTCATAATTATATTTTCTCCATCATTATGCATGTAATCAAGAATAATATATGATTACTTGTCATGTCGACGTAATTTGCTCTCATAATCTAGACTTATCGAGATTATTATAGTCAGGCTTTACTGATTGATGCATACAGCGTGCTTAAGGCTATGACTTTGAAGCTTGTGCATGCACATAATTTGTTCAGTAAAGACTTTAGGACAGGGTATAACTTGATTATCATTATAATAGCCCATTAATGTCCCACTGCAGGGACGGGCTTCTTCCCATGACGGAGGGATACTTGCCCTCCTAATACCACGCTGGCCGGATGGATTGGTATAGGGTTTAATTTCAAGATTTCCTTCTTTTTATTTCGTAAAGATAATATTCGCGGATAGTCCCTTAGTCGGTTTTTACGACACCCATTAGATGAGATGAGGTGGTGATAATATATTGTATTCCTACTCCGTCACCACACGGAAAATGTAGAGGGTGAACCCAGCGAGCTAAGTTGAGTCAATTCAATCTTGCACCGGTGCCAGAGATCCGGATATAGGAACAATAATGGGTTTTTAGGGTCTGCTCATCAACACTGCTGCTACAAAAAAATTTCACATCGTAAAATTAGCTATTTTCGTGATTGAACATCATAATATAAAGTGTGATGCTATCCTTAAAAAGCATAATGATAATTATCTTACATAACAAACCGATTAATTGGTCATCTCCATGTGGCGATCACCTATAGCGTGTTATAACGCACGAGTGAATTTTCACGCGAACACTTAAACATTCAGTTTTCATACATTTATTCACTTTTTTTTGTATTGTAAGTATACGTGTGCCGGATTCCTTTGACTTGTTTAATTAACTGGCTATCATCCTCGGCTTTTATTGCTTTAAAATCGGCTAGAGGAGAGAAATTAGATGTTAAGGCACTGTAGAGGACCCGTTGTAGTGGGAATTCGATAATAATAATGCTCAAATACAAAGCAAATAAGTGCTATACGCAAATGATGTTATTGAGTTAGGAGGTACAGTGTGCCTTATATTTGTATGCCTGTGTAATTTTTGGCAAGACAGGGTCCTGTCCAATGTGAAAGATTTATTTGTTAAAATAATAATTAAATTGATTATTATCCTAATTTATATAGAAATAAGTCTGTACTTAGTTCGCTTTTTAAATAAAATAATATTATGAACCGGTATCTAGTTTCTTTAACGCGTACCTACATCTTGTACGAGTTAATTTAAAGTATTTATCTACAGTAATTTGTATAATTAACTAAATAAATATGGAAAGCAATCTCACTAATGTTGTCAGAGGACATCCTGCGCAAGCGCAGCTATAAATAATGGCGGTGTTGATGCCGACAGTTTAGATAAAGAGATGTAACAAATTAATTAATCTACTTTATAATTAATAAAATGTGGTAGAAATTGATTTATATAATTAATAAAATGTGGTAGAAATTGATTGGATAATCAATCTCTACCTTAAACTATGGTTACTACCATCTTAGGATGTGACAAAAACCTCAGCAGGGCAGTACCTTCTTTAATACCAGGTAAGAGATAATAATTTACTATTCAATCTGTTAACCCGACACTTCGACAGAATGACGATAAACACAGTCCACCATACCGTATTTACAAAACAGCTACAATTTTGCAAAACAAGTCTTGTCAGACTCAGAGCGTTTGCTCTGTTACTGTTCCTATAATTAAATAATGTAATGCAATGGTTACAGTAAATCTTTTACATAAACAAATATCAAAGTTACTTTCTATGTAATCGTGAAATGTGAGAACAGCACGTGAATTATATTGGGGTCCCTCAGGGAACAACTTTATCGCCTATGTTAGTGCTGACTAATTTATAAGATTTTGTAAAGGAGGGTAATGGTTGGTGTGTCTGTTTTTCACACTATAGATTGCAGGTTCGATCTTAACACAAGTCAAACATTTGTGTATACGGAAATAGTTGCTTGACTTCGTATTTGTATTTTTTTTGTTAACAGTGAACTTTTATATATTACAAAACAGAGATGGGCACAGATATTAATCTACATAGGTACTCTTTAGGCACACGATATTCCGAATTAGTTGAGACCAAAGCAAGCAACAATATGTATCAATGTCAATCATAAATAAATTAAAGAACCAAATTTGAATGCCATTATCCTAATGTTTTTTGTACATAAGTCGAAGTTGACAATTCCATCGCTGCAATTAATTTTAGGAACGAAAAGTTAAGTACAAACATGAGATCTGTACTTAGCTATTATCAATGTTGGACTATAATGTTATAGGCCTGATACAAAAAATTGCTATATTGCCCAATGCACTAAAGCTTTATACTATAACGAAAAATTAGCAATATTGCTCAACAAAAATATACTACTCTAACTCTTCTTAGATTCTATATCTAAGAAACATTTAGTACCGGTTAAATACACCTATAATAGCACTCTATGTCCAGTGACGTGTATTAAATAAAGCAGAACATTAACGGTATGCTGCAGTCTAATTGCTGCGGTTCCGCTAGACAATTAACTGCTCTGTCTGTCTGTGTATGTTTATGCTTAACGTTAGAATAAGTTTAACTAACATCTTAGTAAACGTGTAATTCTGTTTTCATTGACAGGCATTGTTTCTCAATATGTACGGAGAGAAGAAGCTTTTGCAAATGAAAAAAGGAAACAGGAGATACATTTTAGATACACATTGCATGAAAAGCGCCCGGTTACTGGAAGGTGATAAGTTGAAAGAGTATCGACAAATATCAGCTTAGTAAGCGTCTATTCCCAGTTTTCCCCGAACACTTTCCCACGATCGGGTGAATTTGGGAATTTGGAAAAATGTTGTCGCATCTTCCCCCGTATTTCATAATCGGGGGAAACTGGGAATTTTGTTGCATCTACCCCCGAATTCATAATTGGGGGAAACTGGGAATTTAGTTGCATCTTTCCCCGAATCCATAACAAAATTTGTAAAAAAAGTAAGTATTCGGGGGAAACTGAGAATAGACCTTTGTACCTTAGTGGTTTTCAATATGTGTATAATGAATTTTTGTTTTCAACTTAGTGGTCCTAGAAAGAGTTGTCCTGCCTAAGTTGGTATCACTGCCGTTTCCGCCTAATCCACTTCTAAGAAAGCTAGCACTACTTTATTAGCACACAACAAGTGCATTTATCCAGTGCCAGACCAAAATTAGTCCTTTTAAATCCACCCAGTTCAGACAGGTTGATACAGACCTTTTTTATCTAAAAGAAACGCACCACAACTAAGAAAACAAACAGCACACTTAAGGGTCACTAGCGCCGCTAATTGAAAAAAAATCATAATTCGCAAATATGTAGGATAAATAATCTAAAATGTTGATACCAATTCTTGGGGCAATAAAGTATTTGTATAATACACTGTCAACACTTTAAATAAATGTTTTTCAATTAAATAATTTTGCATTATAAACAAAAACAACCGTTTGCTTTTCGAATGCGATATTTAACTTTTTTTTTCTATTGGCGGCGCTAGTGAGCCACGTTAAGAACAGTCATGGGGTCGTAACACACCACAACAAAGAAAACAAACAGCACATTATTATAATGAAAGAAAACCATACATGATTGTTTACCATTGAGTATAATAATATTATAACACTTTTCGTACTATCATTAACGTAGTCTGATGTGAAATCTAGACTGGTCGGACCTGTCCTAAGCTACTTGTTTCTGACGTCTAAGTGTTGACGCTTAGGAAAAACCTTTAGCGTTATCTTAGTTTTATCTTGTGATGTGGATTACAATCTAGCTGAGATTGCAGATTCTCAGGAGTGATAATTGTAATAATTTACTTATCCTCCGAAGCATTGATATGGATTACAGTGAGTACCTTATGAAGCAATTTCGTATGCCATATTTTGGAGATAACAATTTAATTTAATTATTTTATTTTTTTAGTCTCTGGGTCGGACTGGATGCGGAAAGCGCAGGACCGTGTTCTGTGACGCGTGTTGGGAGAGGCCTATGCCCAGCAGTGGACTGCAATAGGCTAGCTGATTGATTGAATTTAATTACGTAGGTATAAGAAATTAAAAAAAAAAAACTATCTATTACATTGCATAAGAAATGACTTCGTTGTAAAGAAATAAACATTGATATAAGAGAGGAGTTACTGTTACAAAAGTTGTGATTTCTTACATAAAAAAAAAAACAATTAAAATAACAAAAACTAATATTTACTTTTTCTATGCTCCTATTGATCATGTTAAGTAGTAACCGTGCTTACCCAGAAACACAAGCTGATAATTACTATGACTTTATTATTTTAAGCGCCAGGCTTATTATCAGGGGATAGATCCCGGCTGCCATGGCATATAAAGAAATCAGCCTATGGGTGGCTTGAAACACAATGGCCACCAGGTTGGTAACTAAACAAATGCTAAAGAAGAAGCAGCGGATATCAGGTCAGTGTCACAACTAAAAAACGTCCATAAAGTGTCTAATTAACAACAATAAGTTCAATAATTTTGGTAAACACATGCGTAATGGAAAGTAGTATATTATCTGTGGTAACGCTCCACAGACTACAACTCAAGGCCTTGGTAATGTACCTACTTGCAAGGCTGCATAGATACGTGTATAAAAGAGTATGCTAATGCATTTTCTCTAGTTCATCGTGAATTATTATTGACTATGTAATGAAGATAATTTAATTGCTTGTTTATAAAGATAACTAATACATTGAACTGAATCTGCATGTCAATTCTCGTACCTTAAAATCGTTAAAAATTCGGTTAAGTTAACTTTAATTGTCAAATTGTCTTACCTATTGTGTGACAATTTGAAAACTAAAGTTAACTTAACCGAATTTTTAACGATTTTAAGGAACGAGAATTGACATGCTGTTTGAATCAAAAGACGACTTCTGCACTAGAGATAGAGCCTTGTGTTAGGGACTTTTACAGGCATGAATTTCAACGAGAAAAAGTATTATCAGGCTCAAGAAATGAATCATGGACATGAGCAAAAACACATTAAGTGGTCCACATTAGGTTTCTAAGATTTTTTGATTATAAATTTTATTACAGGATATTCCAACGTAGTGTGGGACGCCCCCCAGCTAGGTGGACCGACGATCCCATAAAGATCTCTGGGTCTGACAGGATGCGGAAGGCGCAGGACCGAGTTCTGTGGCGCGTGTTGGAGCGGCCTATTTCCACCAGTGGATTCCCCTGTTTCGTATCGCTTCTTCTCTTATCGCGGAGCGTAGCGGTACTAAAGTTTAGTAAGCTTTAAGGACAGGGTCTACAATTTGAACTTGTTAACTAATAAATAAATAATAATAAAACCTTTATTTGGAACAGATACACAGGTACATTTTTACATATGAGATCGATAATAGCTGCAATAGTTGTAACTTAATAACTTTACCATCTTTTCAATATAATAATTGTAGAACGCATTAAAGTATTGAGTATGTTAACTAAGATTAGTGTAAATAGCTGTTGGTGAACCGAATAATAAATAAATAAATAAATAAAGATAATAAAATTGACCCCAATAAATAAATTAATTAAATTTAATATACTCGTATAATACTTATAATTTTTTTGGGTTGACGGACTTACAGAATTTTTGATAATTTTCAGCAATTCCCCTTTTTTCAATTTCTAGAAAGAAGAGTAGGACAGAAATCGGTCAGATTTCGGAAAAAGGAAAATTATCTTTTTGTTTATAAAGACCACATAATAATATAGGTATTACTTGTTATTATAACACATTATTCTTATATTCCATTACCCTGACCATCTGGCCAGTGTGATATTACTAACTATACTAGTGCGGTAAAAATATAAAGGAAAATCAAACATTAATGTTCAAGACACACAAACAATTAAATTAAGCGGTAATTGAACCTGAGACCATCGGGTACCAGTCATGTTTAATAACCTCTACACCACAGAGATCGTTACAATGAATAGAAAACTCCATATTTTAAAAAAAACTCACCTTCATGATAACAAAGACACACAAACCACCACACTAAAACACAGTACCTAACACAGTATTATTATAAGCACTTATTATAATGTATTTCTCACTTATTTTTTCACAAAGTTTTCCAACTAACACTTGTGTCGACACACTACAGAATTGGACAACGGTCAGTTGCTTGTGGGGGACGAAATAGGTCATCACACGGTTTTATTACCCCCACTAAGATTCTCTTGAAGCGCTGTTAATTTTAACGTTAGGTTGAAAGAATGCCGGGGTAGTTTGGGTTGAGTGTCATGGGTGTACTTGGCTGTTACGTAGAGGTCTCGGGTTTGATTCCGGTTTACAAGAAATCTTTGTATGTACTTTTTTTATTGTTTGTTACATCAGAACTACCTACCTAATTTTTTGATCAATTTGAAACTGAGTACTATGTTTTATTTGTTTGGAATCATGTAGAAATATTCTAATGCTGTTTTATAGTCCCATTTTAATGAAATATATATTAATCTAAAAAAAGCCGGAAGTACTGTGTCATCACTTCCAAATAAATGAAATTGTGTTCTTACTATAATCGGTAACAACGCTCTTGGTTTGGAATCGGTTTTTTAATACGAAGCTTAACCACTGATCATTCTTAACAGTTTAGTATCACTGTCAATCTGCTGACGTCATAACAGCCCATTAATGTCCCACTGCAGGGACAGGCCTCCTCCCGGGACGGAGGGATACTTAGCCTACTAATACCACGCTGGCAAGACGGATTGGTAAGTATAGCGTTTAATTTCAAGTTTTCCTTCTTTTTATTTCGTAAAAATAATATTCAGGGAAAGTCCCTTAGTCGGTTTTTACGACACCCATGGGATGAGATGGGGTGGTGACATATTGTATTCTCACTCCGTCACCACACGGAGACGCAGTAAAAATATAGACGGAGTAGATCTGCTGACGTATGGACCGAGAATTATAATTATCTAATTTAAGGTAGGTACCTATTCTAACTTCATTTATTTTTGGTGACAAATAATTAGGATCACAAGCAAAGCAGAAAAGAAAATATACAGTTACTTAATTTTTCATAGATACGATCACTAGTACCTATTGCCCAAGATGAAAACCAAAGTTTGTCATCTTTGGCTGACTACCTTAAGTTGTCATCTCTTGCGCTACTGTTGTTGCTTATATACCTATTGCATTATAAACAAAAACGGCCGTTTTGTAATGCGAAGGTTTACTCATTGAAAAACATTTAAAGTGTTGAGAGTGTGTTATACAAATACTGTATTGCCTTTTCTCAAGACTTAGTAAACAACACTTTGCATTCTTGATCCTATTCGCAAATTATGTTTTTTTTTCTATTGGCGGCGCTAGCCACGTAGGTAAAGGCCCTTAAGCGCAAAAAATATCGTAGTAAACTAACCTAACACTGACACTTATTTTGTCGATGTTAATATTTTTATTTAGATTGTAAATATAAACATTATACTTAAACATTTTATTTTTAATGTAATTTCAGTCACAAAAAGAAATGTCACTGCACATGTGCTTCCAACCGGCATTGTTTTCAACCGGCTCAAGATGTCATGTACTCACTTCAACGGTGTTTATGTGTGATTCTCGAAGTCACTTTGTGTATAAAAAGCCCTCTGTATTTATCACCATTTTATAAAATATAAGTACGCTTCCATTAATTAGTCAATGCACGTAACTAACATAAATTGTGCATTTGTGGTAGTTACTACTTTCAAAACAACTGAGCCAGTTGATAACTTGCTCTAACTTTAATTGAAAATTCTTTAATCAATTTAAACTATGTTTAAAATCGACAATATGGCATTAGAAGAATAAGCGTTGTAAATGTATGAATTGCCCATTTTAACCCTTTTTATTTAATAACAAATTTAAAAAACCTATTGGGCGATAACATTGGGAATAAGATCTTTGCCATTCACACAAGCACCTAGATCAACTACCAAAGAAAATGTTTGACAACACTACTGTTTTGGTCAATACTTACGACAGTGCTAAGTATTATTTTGAGATCAGTTATCACTCGATCGCGTTCGTGGGTGTTGTATATTAAGGGATATGAAGTCAAAATTGATATCATATAAATACTAAGTAGGTATAATTTGATCAAAATAAAAGCCATATAAGTGATTCTAGACCTATGCGTAACAGTCATCTATTGAAACCACTGCGCATTGTTATCTAAAGGTGATAGCGAGGTATTTCAACCTACTATTTGGCCCCAATGCCAGAACTTTCAAATCCTGACTAAGTACTAATCCAAATAAGCGAATGCAAAATTGACAGAAATACTCAACATTATAAATCCACAGTATTCCATCATTTCAATAAAAAAAACATCGGATTAAAATCCATAAAGTTCAATAGCTCTTGTATTGACAAATTATAACTGGCCAGTATTAGAGAGTGAGTTTTTACCGACGAGTCACCGACTTGTGTGCACGCAGTGGAAAACGTAGCCGATGACCGGTGTCCAACGGCGGCCATTTTCTTCGTATCTACTAGAATTAATACGCGCTCGTTGTATTGCCTATTGAATCAGCTTTGGAGAATGTCTATAGTGTTATTTTTACGTTATAATCCTTAAAAGAAACTAACAGCTTCTTACCCGTTTAAATCTTTTCTACTTTAGAAGCGTCATAAAATATTATTTTATCGTTCTTGCACAAGTTAGATAACGGATACGTTAATATTCCCAACCAGTTAAAAAAACTAAACTATCATGGGTGGTAATAAAACTCCATGGCAGAGTAGATACTCCTTGTTTACTCCAAAGCGTTCGAAAACTAACCTAGGACAGTTCTCTCCCAAATATGTACAGTCACGAGCAATAATATGTACACATTTTCAAATTTTCTAAACTATCTGCACGTTTATCTAGACATTACAATATCAAAATGAATTCGTAATTTAGAAGAGGTTCCGTACAGTTTTGAATTAATCTTCGAATTTTCAATTTTGGATTGGCAGAACTTTAGATAACTGGTTTACAAAATGCGAAAATGTGTACATATTATTGCTCGTGACTGTACTACAGTCGCAATTTAACTCTCTTAGTAAAAATAGGGATAATGATAATACTCGTAGCAGCAAGGTTTTCAAATGTTAACTTTCTTTTTGCTTGACCGTGGCAACCAAAAGCAGCTTCAATTGTGTTGTATTTCAATTATTGTAACTTTCTTTAGCATTTAAGTGTTCTTTTGGCTGTCCCAAAAATATTACCTACCCTTTCCAACGAAAAAACAATATCTGAAATTGGTTATGAAATATCCGATAACAAGTTCTGATAAGTATAAGTACTAAAACTTTTGAACTATTCCACTTTTTGGAGCCATATACCACAACTTTTACAAGTTATTGGTCCACATCATCATATCAGCCAATTGACGGCCACTGTTGGACATAGGTCTCCTCACCTCCTGTGATATTTCCATACATGAGATACTTAATCCATGTTGTCATCCTGTTATGTTATAAGAAAGGTCGTTGGCATAGTAATTAACCTGTTTCTATAAAAACTAGTAAAAGCATTACTCAGAGCGGTATAGACATAGAGAAAGTGATATTTTCACACACTACCCATATGCTCGACTTGAGTTGGTACTAATATCTAGTTGAAGTTGGTACTTTAACCAAATTAAGAATGATTTACTTTCTTACGTTGTTTAATAATGTTCTTTACATGTTCAGACAACGTCATCTAGTCTTAAACAACGAAAACACTTAATGTACATATTTAGTGTACAGTCACGAGCATAAATATATTACTATGGGCAGGTTCGCAATAACATCTGTCATTTCATTGAGTTTAATAATATCTCTCTGCACATACATAATTAGTTGCTACTTTAATAAATCTAGACGTTCTTTTCTTAGTTCCTTCCTGCTAGGATTGAAAGTAGTTATTATTCGATGCCCTAAAAACTTGGAAGAATCATCCAAAAAAGGCAAATGTTCATGCACACAAAGATTTGCATTGAGCGGGAATCGAACCCGAGACCTCTACGTAGCAATCATGTTATATAACCACTACGCCACAGAGGTCGTCAACTATATTCAAGAGCTGGCTGATTTGATAATGAAATAACAGGCTCAGAACATCAGAACATACATCAGTGGATTAAAAGGCGCTTACCATAACACCAAAAGGTATCGCTACAGCCAGTGATAAGGTCACCGCACCTTAATTAAAGACTGTACCTATCAATCATACTGAAAGCGAGCGCTCAAGCCCGACGCAACTAGAGGTAGAGTAGGAAGTGTTATGTAAAGTTAAGGCTTTTATTTCTATAGTTTTCCGCTTCCTGTTATTTCTTGATTGATTTTTAAAATGGTGCTTTGATCACACCGTTTATTGTTATAAGTTATCGTTTACTTATTTATTTTATTTTTTTCATTTTTATTTTATTTGACAACCTTTGTGGGTACCACCCTACACGTAGAGGTTAGTTTTGGTGTCATTATTATCATTTATTTATTTATTTATTTTATTTCTTAGTTAAAAAAGACAACTCCCGCACTAGGGATCATGCCCTGTGTCGCGGGGACCTTTTACAAACATCAACTAACGGACACAAAGAACACCCAGACCAGGACAATAATTTGTGGATCTCACAAATTATTGTCCAGCGTGGGGATCGAACCCACAACCTCTTGCACGGCAGCCGCTTGCGCTACCGTCGCGCCACCGAGGTAACATCATTTTCTGCCGGACATTGGCCTCTTCCAAATATTTTTATTTTACTTAACCATGTGCCTTCCTCATACATCGTTTTGACGCCTCCCAAATCAGGCATTCCTTTTACTCCGTGAGGGGTCCCCATTCTATAATTTTTCTAGCCTAGCAACCAATGGTTCTGTATGCTCTGTATGAGCAGTGTTACTTTACTGGTCTTCTTATATCAGATTTGATCATGCAGGGTAAATTCCATTAGCCTTTTTGTATTTTAAGATATATCTTGGCATGTTGTTTATTTTTCGTATACCTATATCATTAAAGGGCAACTCCCACTGTATTGTGTCGTAGGTAGGTACCTATTTCGATATTTTTTTACGGACCTCTCTACACAGCGCCATCTGTTCCTAATCTAAGCTAGGCTTAACCTGCTTGTTGTATGGGTAACAGAACAACGGATATTAATAATTACATACTTATTTTTTTTGTAAATACATACATATTAAACATAGAAACACTCAGGCCAATGTAAATAATCATGTTCATGCACACAAATATTTGCATTGAGCGGAAATCGAACCCGAGACCTCTATGTAGCAGTCATGTTGTATAACCACTACGCCACAGAGGCAGTCAAAATTAATTAATTTAAAGATTACAATGTAGTATTGGATCAATGAATGAATCAGTCCATCAATTCTTCTGTTCGCAACCCTGTCCATAACACTTGCTATCGCCACGCCACCTAACAAGCCATTGTTGCTATCACATACCTAATTAATAACTTTTCCAAGATCACCTTTCTTTACAGTCCCCTATAATACATCCGACCAGGAACATTATAACCATTATCGACACTAACTAATGATATTATCATTAAATAATGATAGCGGATAACTTTCCGTTGCTTATTAAAAAGGAAAGGAAATTATTTTTCCTGTACTTATACTTAGTGATCTAGATATAATTTCTTCTCATGTTATGTAATAGTGTAACTAATGATTAAACTTGTGTTCCGTGTTAAACCAGTATAGGTACAATATACAACAGCGACTTAAGGAAATCAATCTTATATGTACCTATGTACTACTTTATTTTCTTACTTTTTTATTGTGGAGGAAATGCTTTAAGCATCTGTTGTATCTCGCTTACGGTTAGGGAAAGGGTAGATATGTTAGAATCCCATCCCCCAACCGATTAAAATCACCAGAGATTTCTCAAAGTAAATAAGAAGAATATCGGGAAAATGATAAATAAATAAATTCTTTATTTGCATAAAATTTGTACATTTCTTGATATTGATGCTCTGAGTCTCTGACCCAAGAGGTTGGCTTACATGCCTGATGCCCGATTTACACATCGACAAGTACAGTAGCGAGTTAAGTAGTATTTTAAGATTAAGTTGATATAAATAGAGTTCTATCGTATTTTTTGGCGAGTTAAGTACGAAGTAGTCCCCTCTCTCGCGTCTCGCCAACTTAACTTGCCAAAAAATAGGATGGAGATCTATTTATATCAACTTAATCTTAAAATACTACTTAACTCGCTACTGTACTTGTCGATGTGTAAATCGGGCATGAGTTTCAAGGGTCAGTGCCTTCTTCCGATTTACATCGAGTTGCAAAAATTATGCATTATTTAGTTACAAATTAAACTTAAAAACCAACTAACTCTAATGTATGTGTGTGTGAATGTGTATTTGTGTAGGTGCGTGTGTGTGTATGTGCTGGGTGGTGTTTGAGCAAGTAATGCCTTATGGTAACTTTATCATATTATTATATTCACTTTTCAGTCTAAGTTGGTTCTTCTGTAGCGAACTGTATTCAGAAATATTTATAAGACAGTTTTCTTTTTTTTACACGACGACTCCCATATTAGTAATCGAGTGTTGTGGATACTTTGACAGATATTAATGGCCACAAAGTTGGTACATTCAGGCTTCAGAAAATCAATTATTGTGATTCAAATAATTAAAGAAGGAAAACTTGAAATTAAACACTATACCAATCCGTCTGGCCAGCGTGGTATTAGTAGGCCAAGTATCCCTCCGTCACGGGAGGACTGCAGGGACGGGCTCCCTGCTGTTATGATGAAATAATTAATTATCATTTGTATCGCGGATTCGAATACACGGCTTCACGCAAGGCAACAGCATTCACATTACAAATGTATAGCATAAAAGAGATTCATTTTTTATCTACATTTATAATACTTACACATCTTGCTCATACTATTTTGTAAGGCGTTGTTATAGAACAAAAACACTACGTCTTGTTTGCTGGAATTCTATGCATAACTTTTTTATTTTTTTTATTTGATGGGAGGCAAATGAGCCAGCAGGTCACCTGATGGTAAGTGATCACCGCCGCCCATGGACACCAGCAACACCAGAGGAATTACAGAGACAAATAATTATCTTGCAGGCATTGACGAAGTGAGACCGTCTAGGTCGGTAGTACCGTCGTCCCTTTATAATCCACCTCCAAGCAATAGTGTAAAATGTTACTTTGCTCAGATGGAAGCGTACAGTAGCTAGGAGAAAAAGAAGTTACTTAAGGTTAGGCCATGAGCGGCGATTACCACTTATCATCACGTGGGCTTACTCGTGTGCCAGTTTAAAGCAATAAAAAATGATCAGTTTTATTGACGCCAAAGTGTATAGATTTTTTAAGATCCCTATTTGACAGTTTTAGTCAACCTTTGCCATAACAATCACTAGATATAATAACTGATAAACATACTAAAAGCTTCCTAAACTCATCTGCTGGCAGTCATCAAGCAAAAATAATTTAACAGAAAAAAGACAAAGGACTAGCCTGCAACTAAAGTGCTCTATGTCACATTTGTGGCTAAATCATTTTATGAACTTAAAAAAACAATAAATTAATCCGAGAAAAAAGGTCAAGAATCTTTTTGTCTTCAAAGTAAGGTTATCAATAAAATAACACTTTACAATTTACTGATTTTTAAATAAAAATATCTAACTTTATGTATGTAACATACACCTGTATTTTGATTACCTACTGATTTTTTTTCTATTTTCAAATTGACCACTTTAGTTCCAGGCCAACCAAAGGTAGTTTGAATTCGTGTCACCAAATTTTCGGGATTATTATACACTAGGTAACCCGTGCCGACTTCGTTGGGCGGCGAAAAAAAGCCGCCGTTTTTTAAACATATTTCATTACTGCTCCACTCCTATTGGTCAAAGTGTGATATAGCCTATGACACTCCCCGATAAATGGACTATTCAACACAGAAAGAATTTTTGAAATCGGTTCAGTTGATCCAGAGATTATAATCTCACAACGTCACAGACACACAAACACACAAACTTTACCTCTTTATAATATTAGTATAGATATAGATAAGACGATTGTTTTGAGCCAATACTGTACTAGACCTATGGTGTAGAGTTTTATTATCAAGATATCTATGTGTTTTGTTTTTGTTGCGATAATACCAAAACGGCAGATATTTTCTTAAACTTAGTTCGACAATTGACGAAAATACTAATTATCTACTTCTTTTTTACAACTAACACATAATAAACTTGGACAGATGTAGTATACATACCTACTCAGGCTAAATAGGTACTTAACACATTTTTAAATATACTTACTAAGATTTGTCATAATGCGGTAATCGAAACCGCGAAATTGTGATTAGCCTGCAATAAAAATAATAACTGAGAATTTTCCTTTAGTCGGCTTACGTCACCCATGGATGATGGAGGGGATTGATGACACCATAAATATTATATTCAATAAGGGATTTTAATAATTAATAAAATAATTGTATATTATACATCCCTCATCATTTATTTACAAAAAAAGTTCAAATATTTTACATAAAAAAATATAAATAAAATTAATTATTTGAGCATTATTTACATATTTCTACTACACTACCTGTGTACATTTCAAACACCAATTCTATAAAAAAACTAATAAATATTAATAGGATAATTTACAAATTATTTAATTAATAAGGTTTATCGCACTTTTAAATTGTTTAGACATTATTGATTTAAATAGTTTTGACTACCTTTATTCCTTGTATGTCAATACGAGAAAAATTATCTAGATTATAAGAATGTGTCATAAAGCGTTTACAAAGATATTAAAAAAAACTTTTTTGAATTCTTCAAACCGACTCCAAAATATTCCGATTATAATACTTGCGCAAGTTAGTTATCATGGGTGATTCATAGACATCAGATTTTAAAATACTTATGGCTATTTAACCAAATATTGATTTTTGAATTAGTTGCCTAATTAACATTTTTGAGTTCTAAGATGGCAAATATTGAAAATCGTCCTCATCGTTTTAAAGTCGGTTCAAAATAAAATCAGCAGAAAATAAAATTGGTAAATACAATAGCAGTTTTTATGTATTTTAACTCTTAATCTTAAAAAGGTAATAATATTATTCTAAAATATTTTTCGTACTCGTAGTTACAAACTTGGAATAAAGTGTGTGGAAATCAGAGTACGGGATAATGTTTTGGCAATTAAAAGCATATTATTAACATTAACCCTTTAACTGGTACAAGTAACTTCGTTTTTCATTGGTTTTGACCTTTATTGCAAGGTTATTAGAGTTGCTAATTAGGTGGCAAAATAATCACCTCTACCGGTTAAAGGGAAGCAAGAACAGTCAGCAGCACATTTTTATAATTAACTTTTAAGTTTGAACTTGTATTGACAGTTTAGTAAGACAATATCTCTTAAAGTATTGGGTTACATCTCTATAAAGATTGAACATAAACGGGAATTAACGCGAAATGCAATTGCATTTTTCATTCCGGTACAATACAATCTTATTTTTACTAGGTAGTTATTAGAACACAATAAGAAAAAGTTAAGAATTTACTTTTTTATTATAGTTTTTGTAAATTCAGTAAACCCCAATTGATTTAATTATTGTTATCTTGGATAACATCGTTAATCAATAGCAATCACAATACTCTCTGCAAAGCTTGACTTATTTTTATTAAGTTTGCAGGGGCAAGCAAACAATTGTATTGAGTTTTTTAGTACATCCGATAGATGGCGTGCTGCAACGATTGATTAACCGACGCGAAAGACAAAAAGCTACTAAGGAGAAAGAATTACAAAAATAATGTTAGGATTACCTTACTGATTAGTTATTGATTGATTTGTGGGTACATTTGTTGTAATTTTGAAAGTTTACTTGGCAAAAATGAATGCTTGATTTTTTTTCATATATCAATAATGTGTTACGTTTATTTAAACAATGGACGATAAGCGACAAATAAACTTTAATCTAAGAGTATTTGACCTAATTTTTGGCCAACCATACGTACTTAAGTGCTGCTAACTATACTCGTACCTATGCCATAAACAAATACCTTTATTAAATTGATTTTTTCTTTGATTCTTTATTAAGTACTAGAAGTTTTGTTTTATTTATATCAATGTTTTATTTATATCATACAAATATTGTCAAAATGATAATGTTTATTAAGGTAACAATATGTACTGGCTTTTAATATTACCAGTTTCAGAACTCTTAAAGATTTCATTCTTTATTTGGTATACAATTCTACTAATAAAATTTTAAGTAACGTCTCTGAGACCAATTGCATTATTTAAGAACGAATTAAAAGTTAAGTACCTAAATTAAGTAAAGTTAAAAGTGATTTAAGGAATTATCACCGATTAATAAATATATAAATTAATGATGTTGATAATGCTGTAACTCCTCTGTTTGAGGCAACACGTGTTCGACTGGAACCTCTGTAAACAGATATAAAAAAAGTAATTAGAATTTTGTTTGTAAAAGTGTTACTCCACCAATGAATCGATGACATCGATCAATGGTAGAATCGATTAGTCCACGTAGATTCTAACACACTGATCGATTTCTTCTATTTCAACGTCGGTCCATGGACATTCGATCAATTGGCTTAGTAACACCCAAATTAATGATTTAGTATAGATATTTAACAACATTAAGAATAGGTTACAATAATTACAGTATTTACATAATCTAGAAATAAGTTTAGTTGATACAGATAGGTACCGCATTCGTGAGATAATTAGTACCTACAATAACACTTAACCCTAGATAGCTAACCTTCCTAAACTGCTATGAAAAGCTAACCATTCGACTTTTTTACGACCATTTTTTAAAATGAGATTTTTATGTATTTAAAACTATATTACAATTAAGATTATTAAACTGAGGGGAAATATAGGGTATAAATTAAAAATAATTAATACAAAAGTAAATGTTATGTCACTCTTAAGTATTAAATCACATTTTTTTAATGACCCATATCTTTTTTAATCAAAAAGGCACTCTAAATATTATAATGACTAAATTATGAGAATTATTATTTTTTCTTCTTAAATAATTAAGTTTAAGGTTTATAAACATTAAATAAATATAAAATATTTAGCTATTTTTGGCACAAGTTGGACTAAATTAACTATATGTTCAACACAAATGGGAGCTTTGCAACTGTTACAATTTTTCTTTGCCATACGCCTCATCTTATAGGAACACAATCTGCAGCTTTCGATGCACCTCGGCGTTCACTAAGTTGGTTTAAATTGGCAAACGTGTAGGTAAAAACGTTAAAAAGATAAAGAAAGATATTTATGGCATGTTCGTCATTTTGACGAACGTTAGCTATCTAGGGTTAATAAGAGCCTGGAAAACGAATAAGAGGAACAGTAAAGTTTATGTTATCACTGTGCGACTAGAGTATTTGGTAGATAGCTTGATTGAGTGGTAGACAAAATGTAGTGTTATAATTAGTATGTATTATGATTAAAGTTATTTTTTCTAGCTTATCTGTCCTTATAAAGATGCTGTTACCGTTACTCACAGAAACACCATTATAACTAATTGTTGTACAAGATTATTTGAAAGGGTCTAAGAATTTAGGGTTTTTAAATTAGTTTATACTACTAAAGTAAACAATATTACAATAATATTATTATCTTAACTGCTAACGATAATGGAAATGCTAGTTATTATTACGCTTATCACAAAAGTATCTGTTAACATAACCACTGAGTAGTACTTTAGCTTGAGGATTATACCTACACAAAATTTAAGGAGTTTTTAATTACAGCTATCTTCATCAGCCCTTTATGTGTCCCACTCTAATAAATTGGGACACTAACCACGATTTAAATTAGTAGCATTTGATTCTGGAGATTTTCGGGATGTTGTTATAATCTATCTCACTTAGTAGCCTTATGATTGCTGTTACTAGTTTTAAATTTATACCTACTCTTAAGTTTTAGTAAACGTAATGTTTCCTTATATTTACATACAAAATTAATAACTATATAAAATTATTTACAGTTGTTTGAAGGCTTTTTACAGCCGTCAGTATCTGTCAAAAAATAAGTACAATTTTATTAATTACTTAACTCAACTTTCTAGAATTAATGTTAAAATTATAAATAAGGTTACTTGCACAATACAACTTAAAACAAAAAGTTAAGATTTTGACAGATATTGTCTTATGTATGCATATAATATTAAAGTAAATGTAAATGGGTACATCAATATTAATGTATAAGTATATACAAAATTGTGTAAGTGAAAGTATATAGAGTTTTTTAGTCCGTTGTCTGTACAGTCTTGTTAGCGTTCTATGAAGTACTTCAAAATTTAATATATTTTACAAAAGGTGTATTGAAGTCTCTCACAGAACCAGTCATCAGTCAAAGTCACATACCTTTAGTCAGTTACGTCATACAATCAGACTTGAACGATCCTGTTGCCACGAAGAATAAATTTGACGTCTTTTCTTCTGGTCTGTTCGGTGTCTGTTGAATTCTTTGGCTTTTCTGTCGTCGTAGTCGAAGTTGTCGTAGTAGTTGTCGTACTTGTCGTAGAAGGTAAGGAATCAAGGATTTCAGCAGGAAGAACGCCAATTTCATTGTCAGAAACTACAGGAGTTGGCAGGAAAGGAATTTGGCCTCTTTTCAATAAATCTTTGTAGGTCTCTAAGTCTGTCACTGTTAGATCCTCAGAAGATCTTTGCTGTTTATTTAAGTAAGCATTAACTTTTTTCAAATTGGTTGTTATTTTTTGTATTTTTTCGGCTGTGAGACCTTGTTTGTGGACTACTGGGGTTGGTACAACTCCACGTTTTGATGACGCGTAATCGTATGAAGTTATAGGTAGTGACGGATTTCGAGGATCGTAATCTGAGTAAGAATCTGCAGCTGCTGGTTGTCCGTAGGAATCAACGGCTCCCCAAGTCATAGGTTTGAACTCAGGGATTGGTTGAGGAAGCGGTGGTGGTTGGTATACAGGATTTTGTAACATTTGTGTGTAGTCAGGAGCAGTTGGGCCGTGGGATGGGGCAGATGCTGCGAATGAAGGTACAGAGGCAGCGTAAGCGGGAGCAGCGGAGGAGAATACGTTCTTAATGGCACTGTAGACTGTATTCAAGATGGAAGGTGGAGGTTCAAGATGTGTATGGCCAGAGTGTGCGGTGTCCAGAGATTCAGCTTGATCGCCCAATGGTGTCAGTATGACAACGCCGGCGTGCACACCATTCAGTTTACCCCGTCCTGTCCCAAAAATTGTCGGAGTCTTAGGAAGTGTCATTGTTAGTTGTGATGTGGATTATACTGTGCTAATCTAAGTCAAACTTAAATTATATATCGTTTTTTAGTTAGCCGCTGCGCTTTGCCATTTAAATGTTTAAAAACTACAACTAACACTACTACCCGGTCACATTATCTCGAGACCTGGCGTCGATGACGTCACGTCGCGTCGGACGTACTGTATTGATGCGCCCGTGGCGAGCGCGGGAGTTGAAAGCAGAACGGGACGCGAGGTTCGCATTCCAGCGAGGTCTCTAGATAATGAGACCGTGTAATAGGTTCACTTGTTTCATTGAAATGTCAAAGCGCAGCATTATGTTCTACATAGTGTACTATCTACTTAATTACTACTAAGTATTATGTAAGATTAAGATCACACTTAATTAAGCTACTCATTGTTACGATACTACTTAGGCGTTGCGTAACGTCATTCAAACTACTCAATTATACCTAAAGTGTTGAAAAAATGCGGATCTTCTGGCGATGGTTGAAATCCGAAGTGTCCTAAAATAAATATATTAAAAGAACATAATTATAAATACATAAATAAATAAAATAAAATATAAATACATAAAGAATATTATTTAATTTGCGTTAATAAGTCGAGCTTACGCATTTATGGTTTCTTTAAATAATTTTCTTATGAAGTTAAAACTATTGTAAGTAGATAATGATAAACTATTGTAGGTATATGTTTATAAGAATTCAAATAAAATTTTGCTTATGAGGTAAGCGTAAGGGACAAACTTAAAGATTTTATCCATTCAATCTCTCTAAAGTTATCTCGCTTCAAACGAAAAATGACACTGGCTTTACATTCATGAAAGTCAGTGACTGTTTTGAGTTTTATCGTTTCTTAATTGATACTTAAATAATATAAAAGATATAGATTTAGATATTGTATAACTTTTTTATAGCAACATAAGCTGGTACGGTTAGCAATTAAGAAACCTTACTTAAATTGCTAATGCATAGCCAAGCCGCTTCTTACTACTCTACTTCTTTTACTAGCTTCCCAAATTTAAAGAGAAATATAGTACTTACGACGAAAAAGTTTAATACAATGCGGAAATGTCAATGGGCAATGGAATTCAGAATTACAACAGAAAATAAATACAATCAACAATATTTAGTCATCATAATAATTATCATTGTTTATCGACTAGGTCTATAACTTGACTCCATTTTCTTTAAATTAGATAAAATAACTACATTCGCCGCACATGTAAGCATCGTAGAGTTTGTTAATTCAATGTCATTAAATTGCAGGCAAAGTAATGATTCATACAATGATAAATAAATAATTAATAGGTACATAAACCAAAGAATAAATGTAATGTAGGTACAGCTCTTTGGTAGTGTAATGGGTATTGAAAAATACCTTTTACACCACCCGGTGGTGGTGTAGCTTTTTGGTAGTGTAATGGGTATTAAAAAATACCCTTTACACCACCGGGTGGTGCAAGACGGTGGTGTCACGGGTACACAAGGGAGTTTGCATGGAGTTTATACGCTATCAAAACTACTATACAAAGATATTCACGTTAACTTAGAATAACAAAACTATCAATGATACATTTATAGAAAAGAAAAAGCGCCTATTTGTTTCTATTAATTACTGTGACGTGATAGCGTGGGATATAAAGCCTCATTTGACAACGCAATCGATTCGATATCTGCGTGGGAGAATAATATTGTCTTGCCTATATTAGTTTTTTGTCATGAGAAACCTTTTATGATAGGCCGTCTACCCTTTAAGGCAGGTTAGGTGTAATGGAATCCCGAAAAGTTGGAATCTTCTGATCTATTTAAACCTATATCTGAGTAATAATTCCTAAAAACTGTATTAAACTCTTTAACTTTCTTAAACTTAACTGTATTAAACTTTCCGTGTGGTGACGGAGTAAGAATACAATATGTCACCACCCCATCTCATCCCATGGGTGTCTTGGTTTTTGTGTAAAAACCGACTAAGGGACTATCCGTGAATATTATCTTTACGAAATAAAAAGAAGGAAAACTTGAAATTAAACCCTATACCAATCCGTTTGGCCAGCGTGGTATTAGTAGGCCAAGAATCCCTCCGTCATGGGAGGAGGCCCGTCCCTGCAGTGGGGCATTAATGGGCTGTTATGATGTATTAAACTCTTAGTCCGTATTTAGTAAGCCCGAAAGAAGATTTTTTAGATACTACCAAAGCAAAGATTAATTTTTTAATTACATTCATTTGTTTTTTGACAAATTGTTGTCCTAAGTCTGGATGTTGTTTTTTTTTTTGTTGACGTGTAGTTGGTCTCTGACGACCGCTACTATTTTACATGGGCTGTGGTAGGGCGGATGGCCCTCAACCAAAGCTGGATGTTCTTTGTGTCCGTTAATTTTATGTCTGTAAAGCTCCCGCTTTGCGAGATATAGAGCTCAATTCCTAGTCTTAGCTGTGAAAAAATAACTGTAACTTTAAAATAAAGTAAATTCCTTTAAATTTAATGCACATTTTCTTAACAATGTACCTACCACGGTAGAGTGCGTCTCTTTTTAATGTTAAGTGGCCATTTCACACTGACAGGCTGTCGTATTGTGCAATACAATGCGGATTCATGTTATGCTATTTCTTTGTTTCGTCACCTTTTTATATTTACATCCGTGAAATTGAACCCAGTATGTATGATTCATCTTAACTTATTTTTTTTTGTAGTTTACCTACAGTTTTTTTTTAAGATTCCTTATTTAGTAAGTATATTATGAACTAAATGGTGTTTAGTAAAAGTAATCTAGTTGGTAAAGCATGTTACCGATCGAAATAGACATACACACTGGGCAACGAAACTTGTGCTTATTGGAAACCCGTGAAATGTATGTATAAATAAATAATCCTCACACATTCACACATCGCCACCTAGTCCCAAACTAAGCAAAGCTTGTACTTTAGGTACTAGACAAATAGTTATAAATAGTTTGATTCCTTTAAATACTTCGTTGCCAACTATTTATCAGGTACTATCGTTATTATGGCTACACTACAACCCGTAGTTGTTACTTAAAACTAAGATACATTTAAGATGCATTTTAAAATGTTATTTCGAAAGGAATTTGATAAAATAAGTGAAAGGTTTATTTATCATAACGATCAATCAATTCAACTATGATTACTGTTGTACAACTGAACGATTTCTTGATGAGATACCTACTTATATTACAAATACTGAACACAAAAAATATAGGCCTAAGTAATGTAGAGGAATTATGTAGTAATGTAGCGAAATATGAAGAAACTCGTGGCCATTTGACGACCTATTTTGGAACATAACTGCTTCGCAATGGTCTTGGGTTCGACTTTCGGTTAATGCAAATGTTTGAGTGCTTAAACATGATTGTGTGCATTTTTCTAGCTGTTCTATGTATCGTTATAACAGCCCTTTAATGTTTCACTGCGGAGACGGGCCTCCTCCCTGTTCAATTTCAAATTTTCTTTCTTTTTATTTCGTAAAGATAATATTTACGGTTTGTCCCTTAGTCGGTTTTTACGACACCCATGGGATGAGATGGGGTGGTGACATATTGTATTCTTACTCCGTCACCACGCGGAGATATAGAGTTTTCTATGTATAAATATGTTCGATATAAACATTGTTATGTTCTCTACCTACAAAAAACAGTGCTACGTTGTTTTTAAGATGTGAGAACGACTTGGAATAAATCGAGATGTGCCATGGTAAAATGATTCTTATTAATAGTAATCATAGCACATAATTATACGATGACTTAGATTTCGAAAAAGTATAAAATTTACGTACGAATTATTAAGGAGAATAGGTTAAAAGTAAAAAGTGGAATCTGTTTAATAGTTTTCACTTGCCGTAGCGTACGTTGACTATGTATGAATAAACATGTGGCCACTAACCATTAACTCATTTGCTATTACTATTAAGTACTGTAAGCGTTTGTATATGATGACGGAATATACATACAAAATGTCACCATCTTGTTTCATCCTTTAGCTGTCGTTAAAACTGTTTCACACAGAAGCTTTACTCGTATTATTCTGTGCTAAAAAGGGTATAATTTGACATAAAACCTTTAAGCAATTTAATCTGGCAAACATTGCATTAGTAGGCCATGTTTTTATGTCTCTGCAGTGGTAACTTTTAAGGTTTTTATTTTAAAAATATATTTTTTTAAATAAATGCAAAACTTTAAGGAATTTTAATTAAGAGTTGATTAATCAAAAGTGTAATAAAATTTACATAGGTGACGTTACATTTCTAATAACATAACCCGGTTGTATTAAACATGGGTAAAACCTTTTGGGTCTGGACTTCTGATGTAGGAGAACTTTTGGACACTCGGAGATCCCAAATATAATTAAAATACTTAACTATTACTTCTTTTATGATAATATTTCTGATGCTCCACTTATATCGGTTAAAGAGAAAACTGGTAAGGCCACGCACGTGAAAGTAATGAGTGATTGACACAATGTTTGTCAAATGTCAGAGGTAGGTATGCATAAAGCAAACCACACTATATCTTACTTTAGCTGTTTAGCTTTAGGCATGACTTTATATGACGTTTAATGAAGTCAGTTATTAACACAATTTACTTTAAAAAATAATTGCTGACTGGGCAGAAAAGTTGGCAAACGCGGGCCAGATAACAGAGTAAGCAGACCACGACATAATCAAGCTAAGGCGGCCGATGGGTTGTAATCAAATCTTAAAATTACAACGTGAGCATTCAAGGAATTTCAAGTTGCAGTTAAATCATTTGTGCTTACCACGCATGATAGCCTGTTAGATAGCAATTAGTAAAAACATATAACAGATTAGTTATTGGAAACAGTATAACACTACTGCTAATCTTCCTTTAGTAACCTGCCTTTGAAAATAAACAGTAAAAGGTGTTTTCCTAAAACGGTTACGCAACAAGCTATTAGTACATTCTTGTTTATTTCGTCGTCAAACTCCTTTGTTATACATACGAACACATCATTTGTAACACTAATTTACTGAAGCAAGACTGTGTGTTAAAAACCGATATTGGTTAAGACACTTTCAACATAGTTCCTACTGGACAAAAACTATTTAGCTTCTACGTTAAACGGCGTTTAGTTTCTTAATTTTTGGAATAAATCAGAGTTCGATGAATGATATGTGCTATTATGTTTTGAATCATAGTGTCGTTATAGCCTAGCCATAAAAAGAAGTCAAGACAATTTCTTAAGAAATTATTAATGTAAATATTTATAAGTGATTGTTGAAGTTCTATAATAGAATGAAAGAGTGTAACAAAATCTAGGCATAGGCATTGCCTCCCTAAGATAGTATGATAGAAGGATGGGCATGAATAAATGTTGGTATAGCCTATTGTAACATAATTACGTATGATAGTCTCCACAGGTTGCAAAGCTATCTAAACTAGAATCTTAGTTTCCTCCTTGGCAAACTAGAATTTGGCTTACGCAATGGTGGTCTGCTGTATCTATTATGTTTTCTGTGCATTACTGTTATATTCTAAGAAGGTGTTTTAACGCAAGTATAAGTGCGAGTAGATGTCAAATGCCCAATTGTAGTCTGTAACTACATTTTCTTGACCCCTTAAGGTCACACTTATCAAAACATATTCTTAAATTTAAAATTTTCAAATGTGATTTATTTTTATTATAAGACCCAATATTGGAATAAAGTAGCTTCAAAACATTATTAAAATCAACAGCACTAATAACCATCTATCGAAATCTAATGTTTTTGTTTCAATCTGATACGATTAAAACAATTAATACCATTACAAAGTAATGTGATTTTAAACAAGTATTTGCTATTTGAAAGGCATTACATAACAAACCCGCTGTGCTAGTAATCACTGTAACTATAATTAATTTTATTTAAGTGCTAATATAGCTACCGTATTCATCTACCAAACTATTCAAGTTAGGCAATCCGTTTAGTAAAAGTAAACGAATTTTTGATAACATTTTAGAAAGGATTTTGATGTCGATAAAATTTTGACTGAATCATCAAATTGAATGAAGTGATAGGTTCTGCCGATATTTTTAAATGCACAAAATGAAATGTAAAGATTTTTATTTTTAATTAGTTTAAGACAATGTGTTTGTATAAACTAAATCTAATGTTAGATGGTTCAGTGGTTAAAGTCAGTATTATCTTATACCCATACGTAAAGATTTAAACAAGTCATTTGCTGCTATCAGTAATAAGGTTCTAAATAAAATTTAACGTTATTACTAGGCCAGGTCACTTAGGCCTGCCTCTAAAGAAATAGCAGTTACAAGAATTTGCTTAACAATTTACCATCATCAGCATAAAGCTTATTGAATTTTATTAGGCCTTAAGCAACATTTACATTCAAATTAACATTTCGTAAGTATTTTAATAAGTACAAGGATCTAATAAGTTAACTATGAACATGTGTATCATATGACAACGCTCCATTCACAACCGGTAAGGCAGGAGCCGTGACATAATACACTTTCACTAGTATATACAATGGTGCGGTTTAGTTAATCTGTGTAACTGTTACTATAATAAAAGACTTCCTTAAAATGTGGCGAAATATTGCAGATAAATCTGAGCTAGGTAAACTTAATGTTTTTTTGTAATATAATTTTGGATATACGTGCGAATACGTGAAGTCAATGCTTGAAAACTATTGTAGCAAGCAATCACTATGCCAGAAGTGGGATCGCTACATTATGTCCCACTACAAGAATATGAGTTTTTCAGATATGCAGTTAATTTGAACTACTAACAGGTTTGACAGACCAAGTAGTTTGGTTTCAAAGAGAATCTAAAAATGAAGTACTTACTCATTGAGTTATACTTAACCAAATATTTGTTGACACGTGATACTATGTGACTCCTTTACGTAAGTATGTAAATAAGAATGACACCATTTTGAAGATTGCCAATTTGCAAAACCAAAAATAACAATCACAGTTCTAAAAGTTATTGATGCATTAAAACATATTTTACATTACGTTTAACACAAATTATAATGCTGTTCCTAGACATCCGTTTCTAACCAAAATCATATGAGGTATTACAAAATAACAGCTATTTGGTAGTCAATTGTTTTGCGTTACTTCGACATGTCAAACGTCTATTTCCGTTTAAAAGGGAAAGTGTTATGTAAATGAAGCGAGGACATCGCTGCGGTTTTTAGTCATGAAATCAAAAATTTTGTAAGATACCTAAACGCCTAATTGAAGAAAATTACTCTTGAAAACTTTTATCTATTCAGAAATTTAAATGACCTACATAGACTTAAGACACTAATAATTGGTACCTGTATTGGATTTGTGCGTAAAAGTTATACAAAGTATGATACAAGCCAGAACACTTTTGAAAAAGGAAATCTGTTCTGCATAAGAAAGGTGCTAATAGAAGTTCAAGTGCTAAAAGACAATACAATTAGAAATAGCTATAATACACAGCTAGAAACTTACCAGATACGAAATTACATTCAAAGGAAAAATCTCTTCTGTGAAAGGAATAAAAACAACGGAATATGGGAACGAGTATAAATGTACAGTATCGAAGGACAATATTGAAGCTGAAGATGAAATTGAAGGTAGGTCAAAATGCTAAGCGAAATAAAGCTTCAATAGGGTATAAAGATGCCTTGAGGCGTGAAGACAGCAACTTAAACATCTTACCATTACAATTCATTGATTAAGTCATAATAGCGATATAATAGCTCCCCTGACGGAAAAGGCATCGGCTCCTCATGATTTTCATCTACTACTGAAGATATTGCTATTAGTTCTGAAAACATAAATTCGGTTTTTTAAATATAATATAAATAGTAAGAGCGGTCCAATGAAGAAATACAGATGTAAAGATATTTACAGGAAATAGTTAATTACAATGAAATACATACTAAGAATTTTACGATTCAAAATTTTGAATAAAAAGTTGCTATATATTTTAGAACTTTATATAAGAAGCAATATGTAAAGGAGCGAAAGAATAGACGACTACATAATAAAGATAGTTATAAAATCATAATATTATATTACAATAAAGATATTCTTCTCACAAAAGAGGCCGCATAAAAACATTCAATGACCGAACAATAATAAGTGATTCAATAGAATTCACAGTCAACTTTTACTATCAATACTAACGAAGTGGAGAGAAACACTGTGTTTATGTTTCTGTACAACAGCATCTTGACGATCATTAATATTACTTTGTATAACGGACCAATCTTATGCCTTTTTATTGTATTTTTTGTGTAATACTTTACCTACATTGATGATTTTTGGTAAATGGTGAATTCACGTTCGGATTATGTGCTGTTTAATTTTTCGATAATAAATTACAGTAACGCTATGCAATTATACCTATAATATTTGACTAAAAGTCGTGAAAACATTGTAAATTTTAGCCTTTATACCTTAATATGTCTAATGTGTACTTTGATATTCAAAACATATACAGACCTTAGCCCAGTCCTAGTTCTGACGTTCCTTTAAAGAATACCTAATCAGTTTTATTGGAAAATCCTCTTCTACTTGTTTGTCTATATGCATTGAAAACATTTATGATTTGTGTGTAGATAAATACACATATTGGATCTCGAAGTCAAAAGTGTAACACTTTGTTAGACATTTTGACGTCAAAATTATAAATTGAAGTAAAAATTAAAATTGTTGCCCTACCTAGGCAGTGATACTTATTTTCCACACAGAGTATAATCAACTTTTAGTTTCAAAGGTTCTTGTTGTTTCACTATTAAGAGTCTAAGGAAACAAAATTGTGTAGATTCCAAGACATCAATTATCGATAAGTCTTGATCATCTTTATATTAATGCTCTTCAAAGTTTTGCAATCTGATGTAGTAGTAGAAAGTAAAAAATATGTAGCTATAATCAATATATTTCTATATTGCTACATCAAAATAATTAAACTGAATACAAACTGTTATGTGACCTCGATGTTAAATGTCAAAGTTGCATAAGAGATTTTAGGAAATAACTTTTTATATAATAGTCTTAATGGGGCACTAGAAATTGATATAAAAAACTTAAAAGATCTTAAATAAATGATAGGGTACACCTGTTTCTTCACACTAACGTAATGTAAGCAACATAACCCAGATTAGTATCAATAAGATGAAAAAAACCATCACTCCTAATGCCTTCCGTAAAGTTTTTTGTAAGTAATGCAACTTGTACGCAACGACTGGGTGTAAGTTGAATTTCTTAAAGCTTGCTCAAACATAGATTGTTTCAACGTAACTTCAAGTTTGTTAAACTTTCATACAAAAACAAAATATTACCTTAATAAATGAAGGATACCTTCTATATTCATATAAATCTGAATGTTGCAGTTATGTTGATTTGGTTATAATAAAAGAAAAATATAATGTTTCTTTTAATCTATTGAAACAAAGTATTGGAATGTCTGATTCAGAGAAAACATTTGCCGAAGCGTCTTCATAAATAACTAATTTATTAAAATAATGATATCAGTACTCAAGATCCGTCTAGGAACTAAAGACCTATTCAAAACAGCAGAGAAATACACAATACATTTATTGTACGTGGTTCATTAGGAAGAGGGTATTGTGCGTATGATTCATAAGTAATTTCAAGTAAGTATCAAAGTTTGATCAAATAACTTAATCATTGAATGAACCATGAAAACTTTTTAACTTAAACTTATAAATAAACATCTTTGTAGATGATATCTTAGTATTATTAGCGTAAGACAATAAGTTAAGATGAAAAAAACAAGTTTTAGCGAAAAGAGTCTCTTTTCAGTAAAATAGCAAAGAACTTTATTGAGATACATTATTTATTATTAAATGACTAGTGTTCCTTATATATTTTTAAGATCAAAGCTGTTGATAAGTTTAGATAAAAAAAATTGAAGAGCTTGAATTTATTACATATTTCACGCCAATTATCATCATCAATTAAATCTAGCATTGCATAAAGTAAAAGATGCACTGACTGTTACATAATAGGCGTGAGTTCCTATACCACGAACTTTTGACCTTATCTTACGTAAAAGATTAAAATCATCTAATTTCGCTGACTACTGATAATTTTTTTCAAAGATGATGTATTAGTTCGGTTTTGTAACGATATTATTAGGTAACTTTAACAATTTTAGAATTAGAATGTAACTATATGAATTACGGTTATTTATTGCAACGGTTACTTAAGATACTTATGTTATTTTGATGTTTTTTTTTTAACTATTAACATACATCCGTAGTCAAGTTTTATAAAAGATGGGGTTTCGATCAAAGCACCGGGACTTATTCTAAAGCGATCAGTAAGTTCACTTGTTAGCTTGCATTCGAAATTAAATTGTTAAAATTATCCTCTGTTAAATAAAGTATGTTGCTTCCTTGCTTTTGTATTGTTAAGAATAATACGATTATTTTATATAGTACTAGGTACTCGTAGTTGAAGAAGTTAGTTGGGCATTTCTATAAGGGCAAGTTCTATAATTGCACTTGCAATTTCGATTGCAGAAATTCTATAATCAGCTTTGAATTGTATTTGTTTATAGTTTAATGTTCTTTGGAGTAGAATTATACGTGATTCTAAACAAAATAAAACATTGCCTATTAAAGACTAATTTCAATTTCGTAAATAACAAAATATTTATTTTTTCTTAATTTAAGTTCTACAACATTTTTGTGCTTTTCTGCGTACCTACGCGTACATGATACTAAAATTAAAACAAAATCTATCTTTAAAATAAATTAAGTAAATAAGGAAAAGAAACAAAATGATAGTTTCTTTCTGTACTTGCGAGGAAAACATTGTAAAGTTAACTGCGCATTGTATTTATGCAATATTTTACTTACTTCTAATTGCATGCACAGCTTTAACTTAATTTAACAAAATACTAAGTCCAATATTACACCATGGTATAAATTTTATCGAAATCTTGTTTGCATAGTTTCTTTTGTATCATTAAATACTCTGGTCAGTTTTCACCTTTCCTGCTATCTAACGGAATAAGCTCCAAAATCATTTATAATTGCAAAAACTGCTTCAAACTACATTTACTTTTATTACTTAACATCTTGATAGATTAGTAATACATTCAATCATAATGAATTATCAATTATGTCTGTAGTATTAGTGACATCATTTTGACAGCATAATTATTAATAGTAGAGATGCATTTCCTTGCTGTCCCCAATCGATGTTTTTTTACATATTTTTTGCTTGATTTTATATGTAATATTTATGTAACAACTTTTACGATTTGATTTTAGCTTTACATGTTACATAATTTAAGCTCATATTTAGAAGGGGCTGTAAAAAACTTGTTTTTATAGATGAGGTTATTTTTAATAAACTTTTGAATGTATTTTATTGATTGCCTACTTTTACTAGTCTTAGATTAATTAATTTGAAGATGTTGGTGCTTACACTAATTTCATTTTTATTACAGATGAATAAAATGAAAACAATAATTTTTATTTTTGTATTATTATATTCATTTACAACAATAGTTGTCTTTTAAGTGACAACTGCAATTTCTATAATTATTTTTTGCGTTGTCTGATTAGTTATCTTACTGTCAAATCAGATATTAGCTGTTTTTGATATGGGAAAATTATGACAGCATTTTGAAGAAGCATAATTACGAGAATTATAACCTTCTGATTTAACATTACTATGTGATGTTCTACTTATATTATAAGAACTTGTACTAACTGATAATTATAGGTTTAATTATAATTAAATCTAGTTCTACTTATTGCTAAAACGCATTCTATTTCACAGGTATTAACCTGTTTATTGAGTACTTTTCTCAACTTTTACTTAACATAAATATCATTAGGCATTAAATTTGACTGCTTTCAAGTCTTAAATAACAAGATTAATTAAATTAGAAATTGTTTCAGAAATATTTAGGGTTTTGTAACTCACCATCTAACTGCGAGGGGTACTTATGCGCAGCGTATCCTGTCGGTGCGGATGGTGCTGTGAAGTGGGCCGGAGCAGTTGGTGCACCATATGCTGTTGGGGGTCCATACTCCAAGTGCGCTGGTGGTGGGCCGTATACTGGTGTTGCTGAAACGTGTAGTTTGTAATTGAGGGTTGTGTTATGTTATGATTTGATTAGTTTATTTGAAAGGTATGACTGGCGTTGTCATTATTTTGTTTAGGATTATTGTTTGAAACAGTGACTTGTAGTTACTGTGTTTTAGCTTTATGGTAGTAACAGTAAAATTGTCTTTTATGTTATTTTAATTCTGAATCTGTTCCATGTAAAATCAATGTTGTTATGTTAATCATAATATTTGTTTAGCGCGTTTCTATGTTTCATTATTTTTTAACACTTGTGATTTTTGTGATGACCATTATAGAGTTTAAAATATTTTTTCAAAATGATCGTATGTAATATATAAAGTCTGCGTAGTTTGAGACTGAGTACTTATTGTAAAGATTCTATAGATATATTTTTTTTGCAAATATTAAATTGTATAAATCTTATATTAAGAAAAATAAATAAACTATAAAATCATTTGATTGAATCAATCAAATGAAGATAAGTAAATTATTAATATATAAACATATTTATTATCATTCTTATAAGAATGCTTCAACAGTAAAGCGCTCTTAAAAGTAGTTGTCTTTGTCTTTCCTGTTATATTCTCAATAATAAATAAATGAAAGAAAGAAATACGAGTGTCTCTTCTACAATATTTAACTGCTTTGTGATAATGCTAAATTTAAGACATAACAGACTCTTAATAGGAACAATGATTTGCCACGATGAGTGACTTATTATGGTATAAGATATTAACTAAATCTGATGCATTTTTGTAAGCGTCATCAGTATTAGGATGAAGTGGAAAGTAAAAATATTGGTATTAATTTGTTTAGTAAACAGATTTTGATAGTAATATCTTTGAAAGTCATTGATTGGGTGGACTGATATTGTTAGTATTAAGATTATCCCCTAAATCTCCCTCTTATGCGTTGGAAGAAGTTATCTGAAATAACACAGAAATACATGTATTGCTTTAAAATGAAATAAAGTATTTGAATTTATCATCAATTGCACACCGTTTTAATAATTTAATGTATATCTGCAACAATATTTTTATAATACTTAGTGGTAGTACCTATTCCCAGAATTAAACACAATAACAACACATTATGGTTTATTTTTATTTATTTCACTTATATTGGTGACGTAAATGTGAAACAATACCTAGTCATTAGATTTAAAAAAAATTAATCTATCGATTACTGTTTAAAGAAACAGAGTAAACAACGAAAGCATTATGTAGGCTTAATCAATTTAAGGAGCCTGTAAGATATTAAAAATGGAGATATTTTAAAGTTTCATTGAAATAGTTCATAAACTAAAATTATATGGATAGAAACTGTACTATATTATTTTTATGTACGAACCTATTTTCTGCAATATTTACAAGCGATTATATTGTTTCAATTTATTACATCTGATACTAAAACTATAAAATATCAGTATTTTATTACTTAGCTAAATGTAATTATTGGTAAGTAAACTATGTTTTAGATACCTATAGTACTATGCATTAGTCTAGTATAGCACACGGTTTTATTACGATCGATCTAGCTACGCTTTCCTGCAGTAGTTATTTAATCTGCCTTACTTTACATGAAATGTAACGATGCTAGGATATTTTAAGCAAATACCTAATAAGACTTTACAATAAAGGTAATGTTATCTAAGATGTTTGGTTAAAATAATTCAGATTCCTTTCGTGATTTTAATTGGAAAATCACTCGATTGTGTAGTGTTTATTTAACAGGTTATGTTGTTGCAAAAAGGAATAAATTTTAAGACTCTTTTCAAACACTTTATTATTTTACAATATGGCAAACAAATATCTAAGTAATAACAACAATCAAATTAAAAACAAAATTAACAATACTAATAAAAAAAAAAACTATTTTTAATTCTTTACAGTAAAAGTAACAAAGATTATTTTACAGAAAAGTTTAAATCTTAGGAACTAACTATACAAGGCTCAATATTTACCCCTAGCCAAAAGTTTAATAATTTATACAAATAAATCTTTCGGACATGTAGCGCTCCGTATTATAGGAGGTGTCATAGCACAAATCAAGTTGACTAATATGTTATTGTCATTACGTTTTGGTCTTGGAGCTTTGGTTGGAGTATTTCTTCGTATCTGTACTCTGCTGTTTGATGAGCCCGAAATAACGAACACCGAAGAAGGCTTCGTAACTGATGACTGAGTGCTAGTTACCATCTCATCTTCTAGTGTTGAAGACATAGTAGTTGATGTCATCTCATCGCTATCAAGATTTACATTTGGGATGCCTTCTAACAAGAAGCCAATTTCTGATCTTGTAGCAAGATCGTTTTCTTCGTTGCTGTTCGATAAAGTAGATGTTCTCATAGTTGTAGTATCAGCATTATCGGCAGAAATGCTTGAATCTTCAGACGCCAAAAATGCTAAAGTATTCATTATTTCAGAATCAACAGACTGCCCATCCATGTTAAATATAAAAGGCAATGTGGTTCCGGAATTAGTTGTAGTTTCACTAATATCATTGTTTTGTATTTCTCCGAATCTACTTTCAAACATTATTTCGGTTTCTTCTGTATTGCCTAAAATTACATCTGAAATAGTTGAAGGCATTGTTGTTGAATCATCTTCTTCGTTTATGTTATTTAAGTCATCTGATATTGTAGCCCCTGTTGTAGTCAAAGTCTCATCCAAATTAAGATTTTTACCTCTTCTGCTATTAACCATTACAACGTTTTTTGTACTATTGTTAATAGGTCCAGGTAGACCATCTAATGAAGCAGGAGTAGCAAAAGCAATTTCCTTTGCCTCTCGATCATTTGCGTTTGGTCTTGAGTTTCTTATATCAATTTTAATAGGATTTTCTGTTAGAGCTGAATAACTTAAATTGTCATTAGGAGTAGGATATGGATCCTGGAAATCTAAAGCTTTTCCACTTCGTTCCCTTGTTGGCTGTTGTGGACCAGCGGTATTGCACAAAGGGGGGAAATCACCTGGAGATATAGGTAAGTGTGTATGACAACCATATTATGTAAAATACAATAATTTTAATATCATTTTAGTTTAAGTAATTAGGTTATACAACCTATGAAGTAAGTATTATGATAATTGAACTGAATCTACATATTTCTTTCATAAAAAAATACATTCTAAGTCGCTTTAGAATATTCGCTAAATATTTTAAAGTAATTTATAAATTAAGCATTTAAATAACCAACTATTACCTTATCTCTATACTTTCAGCGACTATAAAAAGCAATCACATTAACTGTACCACGAAGATTATCAGCAGAGTGCCAATTTATGAGACCTAACTTACTTCGGAGGATAAAATCTATACCAGGCTAGTGTTTTGGGGTTTCTTATTCTATATCGCCAAAAATGTTGCTGGATGTTTGTAACCACGTTTGTAACTGAAAATCTCATCTAATTTATAAATGATGGATCGTTACACGGTATGGTGCGGTACACACTTAGATTCATGGTTCATTTTAAATAAAAAAAAACTATTAAAATAAATAACTACTCACAATGCGGTTTCTTGTGGCTAAGTGCAGCAGAGCTAACGATCTTCTTGCCAATATTGCTAACAGCATCTCCCTTGACTGATATAACTTTGCCTAATGTTGCAGCTAAAGCACCACCTCCCTTGATAAGTTGTCCCTTCAGTATGGTCACTCCTCCAGTGATGGCTTTCACTGCTTGGAAAAGTGTGTAAAGGATAGATTTCTTCAGACCCCAGTAGTCATATTTTTCTTCATGCTGCGGGATAATTGGACAAAAATAATTAAAACCTGTGTTTGCTTTCTGAATGTTTCCTTTCTGAATGTTTCCACCTAGTAGCACTATAGACAGTAGTTTTGAGTGTTCTATTAACTGTGTCCGATTTATTCAAATTTTTAATCATCATAACAGCCTATTAATGTCCCTCTGCAGGGACGGGCCTCCTCCCGTGACGGAGGGATACTTGGCCTACTAATACCACGCTGGCCATACATTGGTATAGGGCTTAATTTCAAGTTTTCCTTCTTTTTATTTCGTAAAGATAATATTCACGGATAGTTCCTTAGTCGCTTTTTACGACATCCATAGGATGATATGGGGTGGTGACATATTGTATTCTTATTCCGTCACCACACGGAATTAAATTTTTAATATTTAGGGGTATTTTTGTTTCGAACAAGATTAAACAAATGAAAAATGGTCTCAGATCCTGGGTCGGTTCTTACAACCCCTAAGAGTATAAAAAAAAAGAGTTGTATTCTGAAGCCGTAGCCATAATTATGTTTGTCAAGTCTTCTTAAGTCTCTTACAACAATCAAAAGATGAGACTGGATGGTAAAATTTTGTATTCAAAATCCAACTTCATACAGATAAATTAATGTTTAAGGACATCAAGTTTTCATACCGGTTCATATGAATACCCAGGATGTTCATCATGTCCTTTGCCTGATGCTGACCCAATGAAAGCTGATGCTTGACCAAGGAAGCCGACTTTACTTTGTAGGCCTGATGATGCTTTTGATACTACCGATGTCAATGCTTGGGCTGATGACCGCTTTGTCCTTGAACAAAAATAAATATTGTAGGCATAATCAAAATTTCATACATAATAATTACAGTGAAAATTATATAAATTAGCTGCTTTGAAATCGTAGTCTTGCTATATGAGGCTGTAAACTTGCATACCAAGCAGGTGTATTTTTAATTTTTTTTTTTTTTTTTTTTTTTTTTTTTTTACTAGAATATGGCTGCCCTGTGTCAATTCTCAATGTTCATTAAGTTTATTACATTGATTTTAAGATAAGTCTATGCAACACAACCCAAGTGCCTGACATCAGGGAGTAGTCTAAAATTAGATTTGTGATTCTATCATAGCAAATAATAGTAGCAAATAAATATCATATTATCCATCTTTTTACTACAGGATTTCAAGTCAGATAAACTCGAAATAACTGCCAAATGCGGAAAAAAGATAATTCTTCAGACTTTGCATTATAATTTTAGAGAAAGTTTCATTGTTATAAAATAATTATTTTGCAATAAGGAGAATCTTATGCAGGTTTTATTTTTCTTACATTTATTAAATATGCTCTATGAGATAAAATATGTCAATTAGATCACAAAGTAATAGGTAAATTCATTTTTTAACCGACGAAAAAAAACGGAGGAGGTTATCAATTCGACACGTATGTTTAATTTTATTTAATATGATCACGCATACACATTTTTTTTACATTTTTGTTAAAAAAAAAATTAAATGTTCTAAGTTTTAATCTACTCTTAATCTAACCTAACTTAACCTTAATCTCATACAGCTATATTATTTTACCTCATTATTTCTTCAGCCGCTAATCCTTCCGCTAGTGCTTCTAATTGTTGTGGTGACATTCTACTTATGGCCGCCATGTCAATGATGTCCAGGTACAACTGGGGACCTTGTGAAGGTGCTGGTGCAGCAAACGACGACGCTAGGCATGCCACGCATATCCATAACTGCAAAGAAGAAGAAAATTGGTTAGGGACTAAGTATACATAGAACTCTATTCTCCGTGTGGTGAAGGAGTTAGAATACAATAGGTCACCACCCCATCTCATCCTATAGGTGTCGTAAAAATCGACTAAGGGACTATCTGTGAATATTAACTTTACGTAATAAAAAGAAGGAAAACTTGAAATTAAACCCTATACCATTCCGTCTGGCCGGCTTGGTATTAGTAGGCCAAGTATCCCTCCGTCATGAGAGGAGGTCCGTCCCTGCAGTGGGACATTAATGGGCTGTTATGATGATGATGATACATAGAACAACGCATTTCATTACGAGCGTAATTGTTGTTAAGTCTGACCATTTAGAGTGGTTAAGTATAGGGCTATAAAAATATTACGGCGAAGTAATACATCACTTATTCATCGTGTCACTACTCTTACTCATCCTAAGCCTGTCGTTGAAATCAAAATCATTGTAAAGACAAAGTTTAAACACAAAACATTGTGCTTCAACAATCCCAAAGTGTGTATTTTTCGATTAAATAAAAGGTGTATTATTATTAGCATTATTTATTTAACAAGAATATAAATATATTCAAGTAAAATACCACACACATCGTGTTTTAACAACTCTACATAATAGTAATTAAAAAATACAAACATAAAACATCAAGTTTTACTACAATAAAACGCAACCATAACAAATTGTATAGGAAACATAAAAACTTAAATAATATTATTTGAAACACATAACAACATTTCCTATAATTTATTACAAATAAAGAAAAAGATAATAGTTAGTATAGAATAGAACAATATGATTATGTGTATTATGGCAGCGGCGATGAAAGACACGATGTTGTAGCTGTTTAAGCCTTGGCAGTGAAAAGCGAAAGTTTTTATGCGCGCTCGCTGCTCTGACGTCATTATACATGGTTCCGCTAGTTGTGGCTATGCGGTACGCGATGTTTTAAAAGATTTTTTTCTTTGAAAGATGGTGTTGTTGTGAATGGCTATCATTTTTATTTCATTTTGTCTGTTGTTCGAAATGTATTTCATGTTGTGACGAAGTCATTTGAATTGAGAAATAATCATTCATTAAGAGATATATCACAGACATCATCATCATCATATCAGTCACTCGACGTCCACTGCTGCACATAGGCCTCCTCCAAGTATTGCCACCTTGCGCGGTCCTGTGCCTCCCTCATCCATCGGATATCACAGACATATCGTTACGAAAATATAACAAAAAACACTTGACAAATTATCGTATGTTAATTTACCTAGCAAGTATGCTAGTCGTAGTTCAAGTATTTGTGCTACAAATTAAATTATGACATATTTCATTATTTGTGAAACGCTGATTTTAGTGCCTCAACACTATTGACAGTACAAAATGTCGTTAAACCGGTAAGTCAAGACGAAGCGAAAATTCTCAGAATATTTTATACTTTTTCGATGATTACTTAGGTCAATAAATTTCACTCTCTACTATAGCATACGTGATTAAATTTTGAAGATGTGTTTGAAAATACCTTCTTAATTATAATTTAACAGCTTGTCGATGTCCCACAAATAGTAGAGGTCTTTTTCGGGGTAGTCCCTTTTTTCTCCGAATATCGATCGTCAGAAAATCATCATCCCTAACAAGTTTACTATAATCATCACTTTCCATAATGTTCGCGTATACGAAATCGTATATTACCTAATCGTCTTAACCTATTATACTTGTGTGTCATAAAATGGGGTACTATAATTATTACGTTATCCTATTTTTTCTTGCTATAAAGTCACATGTCTTAAAATAAAATATTAGGGCAAAAGTCAGAAACAGTTGGTTAGGTTAGGTTAGTATGGTGACCACAACGCGCCAGAAACATTTTTTTTATGTAAAACTAGAATATAGAATTTATGTTTTTTATATATTATAGATTGTGATGGTTATAGCAAATAATTAGGTCATGTTATGTTTAGGGATTTAGGTTTTCGGACAAGTGATATTATAAGACATGAATTTAGGGCTAGCTACCATTCGGACACATGATGATTCGTACACAAAATGTTATGACACCTTAGATTATAGATAAAAAAAATATGAGACAAAATAGAGAACCCTTTTCCGGTGATGGAGAGAATCTTGACCTACTTGTATCACGCTGGCCAGACCATTAGTAGGTACCTATACTTTAGTGGGCTTTTATGATGATAATGATTTCAGAGCGTTGACGGAGTAAGAGTACAATGACATAGTATCACCACCCGATGTCAAAATCTTATAAAGATCCAATCATTTGTAGATAGAAATATAATCGTAGCGCGAGGTTATAGAACCCGATGTGCGCTTATGCACTTTGTTTAATATTCATGCAGGGATGCACATTGTACAACAGGTATTCTACAGTGATTAAGGCAAACTATAGAGGAAAGTGAAAATTACCACGATATACTTCACTATGATCGGGCTGAATGCGAAAAGCGAACCGTGTTCTGTGGCGCAACTTGGGAGAGACCTATGTCCAATAGTGGATATCGATAGGTTAATGGATCGATAGTGATTCTAAAAACAGTATACCATGCTTTTTGTTAATAAGAGATACCTAGAAAGACGAGTAGCTATTTTAATATGAGAGCTAGGAGGTAACTATTCATATTTTACATTAAAACCATTATTGACACGAGCAAGGAAAAGACGTAAGTAAATTGTTTCTCACTGAATCATTGGCGGAGAAAATTGTTACATCCGGATTGTTGTTCCCGCAAATCCAATTACGTCTAGCCTCAAGTTGGTTTACCGTGACAGTGGATGAGGAAACTAAGTTCATAGTACTATTATTTTAATTTTGCTGTTTACTGTGACAGTGATGCTAAAATAACTAGAACTGCCTCGATGGCGTATGGTTGCAGGATCTAATCCTAAAAAACTATTTCTAATTATTGTCCTGAACCTTAATGTGTTTAAGAGCGTTTATAGGGCTCACTAGCGCCGCCAATTGAATAAAAACCATAATTCGCAAATAGGATAAATAATGTAAAATGTTGATAACAAAGAAAAGGCAATAAAGTATTCGAAATAAAACGGCCGTTTTTGTTTATAATACAATAGGTATTTATTTAATTGAAAAACATTTAAAGTGTTGAGAGAGTGTTATACAAATACTTTATTGCCTTTTCCCAAGACTGTGTTATAGTGAGCCTTATAAACGCTCTTAAATTGATGTTCGCAAAAATCTCAGCAAAATAATATTTAATGACAAAAAATGCAGAGAACCCATTTTATTCGGACAGTGTCGTGAACTTCGATTAAGCAAGAAATTATGAAGAGTTCATTTGCCTAAGGAACAAATAAAAATGAGCAGAATATTGATGACTGCATATTAGCACCTTTACGTAATTGAAAGAGGCTAATTCTGCGCTAAAAAAAAATATTAATTAGGTTTGTTAGTAACTCTAAATATCCTATTGGACTTTACGGAAAATCAATAATATTTACATTTAAAATATGAACTAATACATACGGTAAACCTCATCAGCACGCGTCAATGAATTCATATGTAAACAATAAAACGTAAAATTTAAGGTAAATACAGGTTAATAGGATCTCCCATTACGCCATTGACCTCTTAAATACATACGAGGCAAACTAAGGCTTTCCTGCCGTGAGCTTGACTTTAGAAAACCATAATACTTAGATTTGTATGATCACATGGCGCTTAATACGATAATAATAACATCTTCTCCGTGTGTCTATGTCACCACCCCATCTTATCCCATGGGTGTCGTAGGAACCAACTAAGGGACTATACGTGTTTAACTAAATGCTTTTTGTAGTCGCTCATTTATACTATAATACTACGTGTTCTTACGATTCATAATTATAACTTAAACATAGACATTTCAATTAACAACGTCCATTTCATTTAACGTAGTTTTACGTAGCGCGTAAACACGTAATTAATAAGTACCGTTTTAATTATTGTTAACCATTTTCTAAGTTAGCAATCAGAGAAATTTTTAAAATGTAAGTCAGTAGAGCATTTCTAAGAAAGTTATTTTCTTTGTTGAAGAGTTATGCTAGGTATAACCCTAGGCTCTTTATTGAACTTTCCTAATACTTGTGGTTATATCATATTGGATGTCTTTCTACTTTTAAATGCCAAATGTAGGTTCAATTTGCAGTTATTATTGTTACATAAAGGACTTACAACTTTAGTTAAGTTCCAAATTTATACATGATAGATCATAATGAATGTAAAAGTTAATTTAGTTTTACTTAATTATATTTCCCTAGTAATTATTATTCTAGCAAAAAAAGAGATAGGAAAAGATGATAACAGTTTTTTCTACGTCTTCTAACTGACCACTAACCTAAGTCTAAAGCCCGATTTACACATCGACAAGTACAGTAGCGAGTTAAGTAGTAAGTTGATGATTTGAATAGATCTCCATCCTATTTTATGGCGAGTTAAGTACGAAGTAGCCCCCTCTCTCGCGTCTTGCCAACTTACTACTTAACTCGCTACTGTACTTGTCGATGTGTAAATCGGGCTTAACACTCAGTCAAAACCATTGAATCGACTATGGCGATTACCATAGACGCGGTCAAGCAGGATGGAAAGTATCTAAGACATTTGCATACATGTAATGAAAGAAAAGGTTTATGATGAGTTTATAACAAGGCATGTTACCCGTACCAAGGAAGATGCAAAATGTGGAATACTGAACTTAAGGAATGACTAGAAGAAAATAAATAAAATATAGGGACTATCATACCGATTACCGAATTACTAAACACCGAATAACGTTACCACGAAAACATGATAGCGAGCCCTGGAGTCCTGAAATACAGGGTCTCCCTGGTTAAGGCTTCAGTCCACCCCTCATAGATTTTGTAAACCAATATCCATATCCATGTATAAAATTATTGTGGTGAAAAATAAAATGTTTTTTTTTTAATTATTTTTATGATATACAATAAGCACTGAATTTTATTGTAATCAATCTAGCAAAATCATAAATTAAACATTAAAAAACAAAATATTAAATCTAAAAACAAAAGACAATAATAACAAATGAAATCATATAACTTAAACTGGTAATTTCCGAATGGCTTTATAGCCATCTATTACCTAAAGCCAAAACGTCTTACGTAAAACAATAGCTATGTAAACAGACCCAGTTTTAAACCAAACATGTAAATCAGGTTAATAAACGGAACTTACAGATTAGATTCAAAGAGTTTAAAGGAAGCAATACAATTATAGTTTCCAACTTGCTTATAAAAGTGTCATACAGTAATTTGTGATCAGTGAAGCGGCGTAATAACATCACTTTGGCGGTTTCCTTTTAAGCCATTTTATTTTTTTTTTACAAATATTGGGCGTTGATCATTTTGTAAGACTTACGTAAAACGTTTATGGTTTAGGTTTACGAAGAAGGCTGTGTTCGGTTACCGTGAAGGTATTTGTTATAGACAAGAATGTTATTATATTATAGAAAGTGGTGTGTGGGAATTTTGGTGTGATTGTTATGTTATTTTGATTTAGTTTTATTGTAATGTGTTTGTTATTATAATATTACTATTGTTGTTTGGTACTGTTACGTCTGAACGGCACTATGACATTCTACTATTTTGTAGGGATTTTATTATGGACTATGTTTATTTTCTGGGTGCTATTTCAAGTTGCATTTATCCTTAAATTGACTTAGAATTGACTGACTTATTTGATATTCTAGGAACCGAAAAAAATTAAGGTTGTTCAAAGTATTCAAATATATCTACCTATCTGAAAATATAAAAAGGTTACAACTAAAAAATATTTAATTATTTAATTTTTTATGATCAAAAAGACAATTTACACTACATTACAAAAATAAAAGCAAGTTGTGATCCTAAAAGAACACTTTAAAACCGGTAGGCTTTATCTAATAGTAGATCAGACAAGTAAAAGTTACATAATGGTCTAAACTATCACTCAGAAGTATGTTTACATTCTCAACCCACTTTATCGTAATAAATCACGTTTATTTATCCCAAGTATGAAGAAAAATAAAGAGTTTATTTTACCTTTGACCCGAACAAAGTTGCACAGAAAATGTTGTAAATGTATTTGATTGACATAAAAAACTAGATTCTGTCTAAAAATAAGTTGCTGTTAAATTGTTTTAAACAATAAAATATTTTAAATTAATATATAAATACAATACAGGCTGACTTGGTCATAAATGACCACAAGCCTCTAAATAAAAAAAGATAATAAAAAATATATAAATACATTATAATTGTATCGTCCGTCCGCCCGTAGGGACGGAAAATTCATAGCAAGCCCTTCATCATCCCTTTTGGCTATTATGAAACTTGTAAGCCAAGCTACCTTTCGTAAGGAGGTCTACACCTGAATCGGTTCATTAAAAGACAGACAAGAAAAATGTAATTATTAATTGGAGAGCAAAAAGTTCACCAAAATTAAGGGCACTTACGTGACATTTGCTACCAAAATTGGGTCTCCAAAAAATTTTACGTAAGCTTTTTACCCTTAAGTGGATGTAATTTTGGTTTCACAATGAAAAATGATAGCAGGTACCACAAGTAGATGACCTCGTTAGTAACGCCCGAGTTGTTTTTACTGTAAAATGTTATGTAGTCATATTACGTAATGTATTTTTTATTATCTTCCTCAAAGAATGATTCCTTATTTGTAGTAATGATAGCATTATTGTTTGGGCATGCGGATATATATCTTGTTAAAGTAGATCGTAGTATATTGCTGTTACTGCCAATTATGGAGGCTTGATTCCTAATAAAATAGAGTAACTTGATGACCTCAGATTAGTCTGTGTTATCTTAAAATAACGCATCGCATCGGAGAAAAGGCTGTTCTCAAACGTAAGTTCCTTATTTTAATATTTTTATAGTTATCTTGAATTTATTATCATATTTGTCTGCATAAATAGTACATGTATAGTATAAATATGATCATGCTTTGGTTAATGTGGGTAGCGAGAATAATATTATGAACGTAATAATGTTATTGTATGCTTAGAACCGGTTTTAATTTACATTAAATTAGAAAGAACGATACATTATACAATTTATAGGTGTAAGTAGGTGTTGGACATGTCTGTGGATGGATAGGGGAAGAGGACGACCAAAAAAACGATGGATGGATGGTGTGAAAGACGATATGGCTGCGAAGAGTGTTACTTGTGAGATGACGTACGATAGGAAAGTATGGAAGAAGAAGACATGCTGCGCCGACCCCAAATAGAATTGGGATAAGGGCAGGGGAATGATGAAGTACCGCGATTCCCACTTGCTATCAGATTGCTCTTTTGCCAACTTAATGCAATAAAAGAACAACGAATGGTAATGTTTCAGACATATCTCATACACACATGGCAGTCATTTTTAAGAGAAGAATCGGAACCTTATCGAACAACATCATTTTATTGCCAAACAAATCCAAAGACGGTAATGACCTTAGCTGGAAGTTGTCAAAGATAGTAAAGAATAGTTGATAAACCAGTTCAAACCGGCTTGATTGCAGAAAAATCGTAGTAGTACCACTTTCTTTCATTCGTATATACTTATCGAGACTTTTAATATAAACAGTAAACTGTTTACTTATTCATTAATGTAAAAAATAATTTTGACGTAATGTAATAATAGTATTTATTTGCTCTTTAAATGTTCAAAAGTACCTACTACAATATACAATACTAAAAGTATTTGATTACCGGGAGAAAATTATTAAAGGTCCGTTACTTATTAAATATTATCTTGTAAAACTTGGGACTTGAATAGTAGTTATTTTATTTCTTTCATTTGCTGGAAGTGTGACAAGGTCATAAAAATGTAAAAATTTGTCGTAAAAACAAAAGATGATTAATTAATGTCACTGAGTTTCTCCTGGCCGCCATAAAAACATATGAAATTATAAAAAGCAATTTTTAAATTTAGAAATATTTGATTTGAAATTTTGCTAAAGTGGAACAAAATGATTTATTCATTAAATAAGAAAACGTCATTTGAATATCTTTGGGCAGTCTTTAAACAATTCCTCCGTTCAAGGACAAGCATTATAGCTTTTATGCAAAAGCTTCATTATAGTAAACAACTATAAACATAAATTTTATGAATCGATAATATGCCTATATTGAACCTTGTGGAAAGTGGGAATACTTACAGTCCAGGAATTAAGGCACTTCACTTTTCTAATCTACTCGCCGACGACGATATACGCAATAGAACAACATTTTGTGGGGTTTTTGCAACTTCTGAATAAAATCAAACGGTTACTTTATTACATACATTGGTAGTCGGATTTCCAAAGATTGGACATTCTCCGTGTGGTGACGGAGTAAGAAAACAATATGCCACCACCCCATCTCATCCCATGGGTGTCGTAAAAACCGACTAAAGGACTATCCTTGAATGTTATCTTTACGAAATAAAAAGAAGGAAAACTTGAAATTACACCCTATACCAATCCGTCTGGCCACGGAAGGAGGCCCCCTGCAATGGCACATAGATGGGCTGTTATGATGATGATGACATTGGTCTACCGACTAAAAGCGACTGCCATCTTCAAGTGCAACCGACTAGCCCGGGGACACTTAAAATCATCTAATGCAGTCTTACAAACATGGACAGATATAGCTACAGATATATTTAGATACAGATCTAAGACTAACACTTCCTCATACATTTCATAACATGCACAGATCGACACGTTGCTCTTACAATTTGACCCTAAGCGCAGTGAAAGTTAGAGTGAAATAGAAATATACATGTGACTCTTTCGTGCCAGTCTTTAAGAATAGTTATCATAATTTATAAATGTATGTAATCATGTAGTTGTTTAAAAGAAATTGTGAGTAGCGTGCTATATTAAGTTGACTATTTCCGATTATTTGTTAAAGTTTATAAACTTAATTTCGAATTGAATTACTAACTTCATAACTAGAGTGTTTTTCCGGATTTCGTTTACATTATGATGATAGTTAGATACTACAATTCGTGAGAAATATTTTTTGAAATATAAATCTAATTAGTAAAGCTGTATGCTATCAAAACAAGTCAAGAAATCACTGCTATTCAGTTTTAAAATACCTAGATAAAAAATATACAACTGAATAATTGAGAACCTTATGTTCATAGATATTATTTTTACTATCTATACATCCGATCTGACAAGTCAAGAACGCAGAACGCAACCGATGCATTACAGCACTGAACGATTTACTTGATTAGCAACGTTTTTTATACACGAAACGAGCTGAGTTTACTTTGAACTAACTGCAAAAAGCACATTAGACTGCATAATAATATGATCAAGTCGAAAAAGTTAGTAGGCAACGATAGATGAGAGTGTCACCAAATCAGAACATTGTTTTAGACGTCTCGTCTATATTTATCGAGGTCTCATATATTTACAAGGCGGACCTAATGTTTTGTTAAAATTGTTTGTAATAATGTAGATTAATTAATTATGGGTGTCGTAAGAACTGACTAAGGGACTATCCGTGAATATTATCTTTACGAAATAAAAAAGAAGGAAAACTTCAAATTAAACCCTATACCAATCCGCCTGGCCAGCGTAGTAGGGTAAGGTTGCGATCATTGGACTAGCGCTTTGTTTGGACCACTTCAATATTTCGCGATCTATTCATATTTGGACCTGATATTTGCATCGAAACGGTAGCTTTACAACCCCCCACACCACCCTCCAACCGGCAGTACCGCAGCAGGCATCATGAGGGAATGGACGTACTTCGGTTTGTTTCTCGGACATCGAATATAATTTTTACGCGGCAAATAATAGCATGTAAGTACTGTTAAATTAATTATTTTAATGTGTTTTTTTTTACTAGTATAGTACAGTAATTAAGAATACATACTATCGTATATTTTTGTTGAGTAACGTGATACTTTTTTTTTTAAAATAAATATTCAGTGGATGTTAGTAAGTTTCTATCAATGGACAACCGGTCCAATCATGGCAACTTCTATAATGTCTATTATTTAAAAAAAACAAATCTGTTTATTTTAGCATAGCAAAAAGAGGAGGAGAGAGAGTCGCGTATGAAACTAGCTTAGGGAAAAAAGAACTTGATTGAATGAGGTAATCAAAATGTTTCGAGTGCCAAAAGCGACGATAAAGAGAAGATTTTACGTACCTGAAATATTTTTGTGATTTTGCATGCCAAATAAAGAAATATAATTAGGGTGCACTAATTAATGTAATTATCTATTTATTTTCGGAAATAAAAGAAATTTGATAAAAAAATATATTTTACTGTATTAATTTTTTTACATGCACCTTGAATGGACCAGCCCCTTGTAATGCCCTACGTCCAATTATAGCAACTAAGTGGTCCGATGAAAGAGACTGTGGTTCAAACAAGGAAACCATCACAAAGCTTTATTTCTTTCTTTTGCGACTATATACATAATAAAATTAACTTAATTATGTTAGTTACCAATAATTGAATATACAGACTATTCGTTTATATAGATTTTGTTTTATTTCACGCTCTATTTTAGCTACCAGGTCTGTTTAAAATTAAGTGGTTCAATAGTCGCAACCTTACCCTACCTATTAGTAGGCCAAGTATCCCTTCGTCACGGAAGGAGACCCGTCCTTGCAGTGGGACATTAATGGGCTGTTATGATGATGCTGATTATGGAGATTAAAAAGTGAACAACGAACAATGAAGTAATTATTAGCTCGAAAAAAGGAATGTTATTCAATCACTGCGTTCTTTTAAAAGTACAGCAGAGACGTGAATAAAACGAATCTACTTGTAGACAAGTACTTACATAAGTAAACATTGATTATACTTTGGAAAAAGTTATTTGATCTAAAATGGCCAAGTCGTTTACGCTGCAGCAAGTCACGATTGGTCATTGTTTACAATTTTAGTCTACCACAGTGTGGTAATGGAAGGAAACATGATGTCATTAGCCGTCTATTGCTAGACATTCTTTCAAACGTCTCCACGGTCCTCTATCCTGTTCTTTCATCACCCATCGGTTGCCAGCAACCATATCCAGATTGTCGATTCACCTTGTTAGAGGTCTAACTATCCTTTATCTCTCGGTACGGAGTCGCAATTCCTAAACTGTAGAGTTTGTTACGCCGCTTCTTCTCTTACTAGCGCCTTGGAAGCAGTGGTAAAGTTGGAAAAAGTTTTATGTAATCTTAGATTAAGTAGATTTAAAGTGACGTCAATAAGATGTTATTTTGTAACATAATATTGGGAAATAAATGAACTGAACTGAACAACTGGATACAATAAAAACCATGATCATCTTATGATGATCATGGTTTTTATTGTATCCAAGGTTGTGTTAACTTTCCATCAATAAATCATACAAAAAGTTATAATAATGTTTATAATTTGACACATACACCGCACTGTGGTATTCAGAAAGCAAAACGACATTACTTTCGTTTGGTTACGTTGTATGTCAATGTCCGACGTGATTGATATTATAGGTAACATTATTATGTTACGTATTGTGATGGGCTAAGTATACAGGGTGTCGCCAACCCATCTTATTATGGGGGTATTGGAAAAGGCGAGGTTGTTCCACCTAAAAGTCAGTTGTAAAATTTTGGCTTGCTGTGCTATTGGTCACGATCGAGGGCTTCAATTCTAGGAATTATACAAAGTCAGGAGAAGTCTAGTCGGCATTATATGTTCGTAAATTCCTCATTTGTAAAAGACCTTGCGACGTATCGACGGCATCGTCTTAGAGCGACGTACCTAATGTTTTGTGTCTATGTATATACTGTGTTTAACAACTTAATCATGAAAGAGGCCAGTAACGTATATTTATGGACTGTTACGATCGAACTAACCGCGTGATTAGAGTAAATATTTTTTTTAACAATTAGGTTTGCAATTCTTACTAGAATACAATCTCTATTTAAACCAGCCTGTGTATACTACCTACACACCAAATTTTATTCATATTAGTCAAGCAATTTTGACGTAGATGAGTAAAATACATAAACACATCCTCTTAAACTTTCGCTTTTACTAATTATGGGATGTAATGTCACAGCCATAACTAGTTTTGATAACGAATTTGTGACCTAAGACTTGTTAATAACGGAATTTAAAAATCATTTGATTGAAAACAAAAATAAAAAGAGAGTTTACATGGTCTACTGATTTTAATCAAGTGATAAACCATGAATTTTATTAACCGTGCTAATTTATTCGCTAAGTTAATACAAACAGAATTGTCCCATTTGTTTGTAGGTTTACGAAAAAAGTTTTTCTTATTTAACATTTTTCCCTGACTTCCACACGTCAATACAACATGAATATCAAACAAAAAAAACTTCGCAAGCATAAATAGACCAATGTTCACTCTGTGATAGAGGCTACTTTGAGCCTACATTGCATTTTTCGCGACAAAACCAAAAAGTTATAGCCACAAAACTAGGTTTTAAGGTAAGGTTTTTTTCACCATAAAGGTCAAAATGCTTTAAAATATATTTCATTATTATGTCACAGATGCAAAATAAAAGGCGGAGGTCGTGCCTTTCTCCTTCCAAGCTTTATATTAGCATCAAAATGTGACACGAAACAGTAAGCAAGAAGCAATATAAATGTGAATGTTCTTATGTAACGAAAACATATAAATACTTAATTTTTAACTTATGCGTTAAAGATAAGTTGCAAAAATGTTCTGATGTTGGCAGTTAGGTAAGTAGTTGTTGTTACAGGCCTTTATATCCAGGCCAGGTCTATAAAAATGGAGAGAATCTTGGTTTACAGTGATACTATGCTAGCTGACTCCTAAAAAGAAGTAGGTTCTCTACTACTACTACTACTACTACTACTATATCAGCCTATGGACGTCCACTGCTGGACATAGTCCTCCTCCAAAAGCTTCCACTAGTAGTACTAGTAGGTTCTCATTCGGTGGTATTTTTTTTTTGTTGAGAGAATACAAGCATCTTATGAGAGAGTATTTGGCACTGCAATTGGCTTACATCCAACATTCCGCCTATCAGAGCCTAAATTCAAATACTTTTATTTAAAAATTTCTTTACATAATTACTATATCGTTTATCGTATTGCATGTACCTGAAAAATTGACATCACGATTAATCAAGCATTAGCAGTCAGTCAAAATCAATGTGGTTCATCAAATTCTATAGACAGGTGACCGCTTCAAAAGGGATTCACCTGAGGCTCTTCATACACTGGACACGTATAAAGTCGGCCATTATTGTTGTCCTAGACGAAGCCACGGCAAAGCTTGGCAGCTTGAACAACTTATATTCATCATAACAGTCCATTAATGTCCTACTGCAGGGACGGGCATTCTCCCGTGACGAAGGGATACTTGGTCTACTAATACCACGCTGGCCAGACGGATTGGTATAGGGTTTAATTTCAAGTTTTCTTTCTTTTTACTTCGTAAAGATAGTATTTACGGTTAGTTCCTTAGTCGGTGACATATTGTATTCTTACTTCGTCACCACACGGACTTATATTGGCTGTAAAAAAATAAGGCGGCCGAGGGCTTGTGGTGTTAAATAAAAATAGCATAATAAATTGGCTATAGACATAATGATCTACCTAATGCAGCACACACAACAGACAGAACTTTCAAATTACCTTTACAATAGGCGTAACCTAAACGCCATGGATGACTGCTTACAATACTATTACGGTTAGTAGTCAGTGATATTATACTGAGTTATGTTTATTCTGTTTGTATAATAAGTTCATGTCCCACGACAAGGATGGGGCTCCTAATTTGATTGAAGGGTCCTGTGATCAAGAAAAATATGATATAGGTTTTGAATTAATATGTGATTTTCTTTTAATTTTATTTCTCTTGTCACAAAGCATTGCTACAAAGACGAATGAATTCAAAATAAAGATAACGGAACCCTAAGTCATATTTTATCATTTCAAAAAAAGTTTAAAAAATACTATCTTGATCCTATCAAAATGTGTGTAAATTAATTAACTAACAAACAAACTCATTGTATTTTATTTTTAGCATTTAATTTTATTTTTAACGAATGCGGTACGAACCTAACCAACTTGGAATAAGGGTTCTAAGCACAAAGACTTGACCTTTTTCAAATGAGGTCTAAAGAGAGCTAGTATAAATTCTTTACATTGCTGACAACTATGAGCGTTGGTTACCACTTAGCATCAGGTGGTGAGATTCCTTGTCTGCCATCCCAAGGCATCAAAAGAAATGTAAAGAAACGCCAGCATTATCTATTCGCCGCTTAACCGCGATTAACAATTATCACCATTAGTTGCCGTTACTTCGCTGTGACATACGCTGTTTTCCCTAATGGACGCAAATGAGCGTGTGCGCAACAACGGTTGCGTTGCGGTCGTCTATTTAGTATATTATATGTGTGACATTTAAGTTACGTACAAAGCTTAGGTATAACTTCAGTATCCAAAACAATGAAAAGAGAATCGTGAAATTTGAAGCTTGACACATAATTCAAACCAGCGTCTTCTGAGGCCCTCACTGGGAAGACAAACAACATTCTATCTCATGCTTCAAATTTTTTCACTTTATCATAACAGCCCATTAATGTCCCACTGCAGGGACGGGCCTCCTCCCGTGACGGAGGGATAATTGGCCTACTAATACCACGCAGGCCAGACGGATTCGTATAGGGTTTAATTTCAAGTTTTCCTTCTTTCTATTTAAAGGTAATATTCACTGATAGTCCCTTAGTCGGTTTCTACGACACCCATGGGATGAAATGGCGTGGTGACATACTGTATTCTTACTCCGTCACCTCACGGATAAGTGTCGATTAAATTATACTTGGCATATTTTAGTGTTTTGTTCTAATATTAACTAATCTGCGCAAATAGAAAAAAACATTACATTTCGCTCTGTTTTATAAGTTAACTTTCATTGTTGTGTAATGTTATGTCTTGTATTAAATTATATTTTAATCTCTTTATTATTTAAATACGTATTGCTTTTTATTTACCTTTATTTAGACGGTGTAAAGAAAATAAATAATACATTACAATTGCATGTGGAATCTGCAATCAGTCTAATGTGATGATCATTCCATAAGTGAAAAAAATATACAATCTCATACTTCAATATTATATAATATCCTAAAAAGTTTTCACACGTATACAATTGAATATACAATAGAACAAATAGTTGGTTTTATTATACAAAAGACATCTTTATCCCACGACATAATGATTACGTGTAGCCCTTACAGTACAAAATGTCATAATATTGTTAATCGATCTGATAAAATGGAAAGTAGTGCAATACCTATAGGTAAGTCATTTTAACAGGTCTTATATTTGTTTTAAATAGACAAACTCCGTGTGGTGACGGAGTAAGAATACAATATGTCACCACCCCGTCTCATCGTCGTAATAACCGACTAAGGGACTAACCGTAAATAATATCTTTACGAAGTAAAAAGTAGGAAAACTTGAAATGAAACCTACCAATCCGTCTGGCATTAGTAGGCCAAGTATCCCTCCGTCACAGGAGGAGGCCCGTTCCTGCAGAGGGACATTAATGGGCTGTTATGATGATGAGACAATTCCCCCACTAGGAATGTCGTCCCTGTGTCGCGAGGGCTTTTGCAGACATAATATTAAAGGACAAAGAATATGCAAGCTTAATGCAATAATTGACATCCTATTTATATTGCAACATTGCACCCATTAGCAGAATATTTTGTATGTTCGAAAATAAAACGTAGAAATCTCGGGTACAATTACCGCTCAATAGGAATGAATAAAATGTTTGCATTGGTTTACGTGTTTCCTATGTATTATAAAATGTATGTTTTTACCTAATGAGTTTATTTTTTGTTTATTCATTGTATAACTGTACAGCTGCTAGTGTACGATTAAATTGCGATGTATTAGGAAAATTATATTATATCATTTTTTATTAGTTATTAATCTCTTTATTTACATTTTTGACAATATTTAATTTTTTTAAATGTAAATAAAAATATTTAAAAATATAAAAAAAGATCCACCAACGTCGGGTACAGGGACCAAACTACTGGTGGTTAGGGCTCCAGAGACAGGAACCTCCTCACAATACGTGCCGTGTCAAGCAGTACTTGCCTTCTGCATCAGACCACTATGATCCAACTGCCAAGCGCGAGTCTCCTTAGATGTTGATAGAGACTCTTTGGAATGTTACTTATTAATTTCATTATATTGAATTTGTGTAGGAATTGATTAGCCACGGGTGGTATTCGCCATTCGACCATAAAACAATAAATAAATTTAATAATTTATTCTTCCATAAGACTGCGTGCATGTAATGTATGACTATATTATTCTTAGACAAAGTTCTTAATAATTATTCATAGTTTTTGTGTCAAGAATTTAAGTTCAGGCTTTAGGTCATGCCCGTCTGTAATTTTATTGCCAATTTACAGGACAATTGAATTGTGTGGGCCATAATGAAATACCTGCATAAATTTTAACGTAGAATAAAGGATTAATTTGTAACGTATGGTGTATTTGAACCCATGAGACTTTAATGGTACACTGCAAGGACGCCATAAAACTAGGTCTATTAATCTTATGTGTATTAGACGCATATTATATGTTTTTTCTTTTGCTTTCTATGTAAAGTTGTTTTTGTTAATTATTTGCGAGCTTTTCTTTAGCCCCCGTTAAGGAATCTTTGGCATTAGATATGATTTTCTCTGGCACCATAGCGTAGGTATAGTACGTAAATAAATATTTTCGCAAAATATGTCTGACTTTCGCCTTTCACAAATATTTTTGCGAAGAGTCTAATTAGCTTAGAAGTTAACGTGCTTTTAATTTAGAACCTAGATTTATAATTATACAACTACATTTTAAACATAAAAAACATCCAGACAAATGCTAACATTAAGCGCTAATTATATTAAATTCAAATGTATAACATTTGAATTGTAATGCGAGCCCTAGATTTTAGCTTCGAAATTATGTAGGTACTACTCAAAAACAACCATCATGACAATAAATATATAACAAGATTTGGACTAAATATAAAACTCTATGGAAACTCTACTATCTCTGCATTAGTTAACTGCGTGTGTTCTTTTCCCTCCTAGCAATAGGTCGTATGCGTGCCTGGTATTAAAAAATGACAGCTAAGTACTAAAGATTGTCAATGTTGACATACAATTTTCGCGCCGAAATATTGTATGTGAAGTGCGGGGAACTGTTTATTTTGACAGTTTTGTTTTAAAATGACAGATGAGCAAAAAATCTGATACTAAGTATTACTTCACGTTTGCCTAAGTCGCTGCCTCATCATAACAGCCCATTAATGTCCCACTGCAGGGGCGGGCCTTCTCCAGTGATGGAGGGATACTTGACCTACTAATACCACGCTGGGCAGACGGGTTGGTACCTATAGGGTTTAATTTCAAGTTTTCCTTCTTTCTATGTAAATGTACTATTCACAAATAGTTCCTTAGAAACCGATTTCTACGACACCCATGGGATGAGCTGGGGTGGTGACATATTGTATTCTCACTCCGTCACCACACGGATAAGTCGCTGCCTATCCGACTGGATTTGTCAAGTCTCATAGGCCAGTAAGGTTACTGTACCCTTCCACCTAAACAGTAAACTCAAACTACTCTTCAAACTTCTGCTTATAGTAGGTTAAGCTGATGGTAACGACGACCTCTTCCTTCAGGTGATCCATTGGTACAAATTTCTATGATCTAATTTTTTTTTTTTAGTTAGTTGTGTAAATTAATAAAATGTATTATGCACCGTTATCAAAATATTTATATTCGTTATTAATTTCTATTACTATATATTTAACTTCTATCAGAATATCGGTTGAAAGTAAAATCGCACGTTGTTTTTAAAACCTTTGCTAAATAGACAAACAATAAGCAAGTACATTAATTTGATATTTATATTGACTGAAAAGGAGGCACCTTTTCGGCATTCATGTTTTGTTTACACTATCCTACTCTTTATGTTTTTCCAATTTTATTTTACTTGGTAACATTTTATGTTATTAGTTTACGTCTATGGTAATTAAAATTCACATACGTAATATAAAAACTCACGCCTTTTTCCTATGAGGGTAGGCAGATACTACTGAGAGCCAAGTAGGTACTACGAACCTTACAAACCAGCTTTCCTTTTTTTTAATTTGCCTCCTTTGTATATTATGTAATTGAATAGTTCAACTTACCTTAAAGTTCCTCATATTCATTATCCTATAGAAACAGGCAGCGAAAGTCACTTAGCACTTGCACTGTCACCCCACAAGCACCAAACACTATGTTTATCTACTGCGAAATATTCAAAAACAATCACAATTTTCAAAAAGAAATAATATTCCCGCTAAAAGGAAATAAAGATGGCGGTCGGGATGATCTGACGTTTATATTGGGACAATAAGTATTTTAAAATTCGAATGCAACTTTCGCGCGCGTTCGCTTAGACGGTTCACTCTCACTGGCAGCAATGGCGTGTTTTCTTTTTATTTAAACTTGGAATCCCCACTATAGTAACATTAATGCATAATACTTAGGTTATCAGTTCATTATTTGGTACAGATTCTTCTTAGCAAGTAGGTGATTGTACATAGGTAGAACTAGTTATTACCTATAACTGTTTTTCTATTAAAAGTGATCGAAGAAATAATTTTATAAGATGAATGTGCTAATCTGTGACCGAAATAACGCTAATAGAAGTTTGAATTCAGTGCAATTTATTTATGATGTGTAACGGTTTTAATATTTATTTATTACTAGCTCTACACCTGAGCTTACCTGATTTAATTATAACGCTCAAAAGTTAAATTAGCACCATGTTGGTATTTGTTTGGACTATATATACTAATTCAATTAACTTTTTAGTATTTACTACATTTTTCATCATATATTTCATTGTTGACCTCTCCAGCGTAAGTAGAGTTTGTAGTCTTTGGCTGTTGCGCAGAGGTCTCAAGTTTGATTGCTGCTTAATACAAATCTAAGAATTGCTGGGAGTATTAATGTATAATAATAAAGCATACGTGTGTTTATCCGTTGTTTAGTACTCATAGTACAAGCTCTGCTTAGTTTTGAATAAGATGGCGTTGTGTGAATGCGCAAGACTTTTGAAAATGATTGCTTTGAAGATAAAATCATATCTTCAAAGCAATTATTTTCAAGTATTTCATTGTTTTCGGTGTTTTTTGATAACATTGGTTTTATTAGCTCTTGGTTATTTTAGACTAATAAAATTAGTATTGGCACTGATCAGTAAAAAAAAGAACCTAAGAAGGCTTAAATCAAAGACAGAAAATAAATATAACTATTTCTCCTAGAAAAGTAAATATAACAATAACTAAGTTATTTGACATTTTTTAAGGAAAATCCATACTAATTTTATAAATGGGAAAGTGTGTCTGTTGGTTTGTTTTTCTTTCACGGCAAAATGGAGCGATGAATTGAGGTGATTTTTTAAGTGGGTCTCCACTCTAATAAGGTGAAGGGATGGAGAGTGACATTGCTACTTTTGTTTTTTTTCTTTTTTTTTTCTTCTGTGTCCAGAAATAGGGAACAGTGCTACCCCGAATTTAACGCGAGCAAAGCCGCGGGCAAAAGCTAGTAATGTTATAAAAATGATTGCTTTTCCATAGGCAGAGCTACTTTATTTTTATATGGACCTAACAGCGTCTGTGGCGTGGCGGTCACAGATGTGCACGAAGTCGAATCTAATCTAGGACAATTGATTTGTACGAGATACTGAAGCTTGTCCAAAACCAGATATTTTTGTCTGTTTCTTGTTAATTCGAAAATATTTCACGAAACTCAATATAATCACAGTGCAAGAGTAGTTTATAAAAAAAAAGATGTTTTCGAAGTAATTCTTTTTTATAATGATTAAGTACAGTCACGAGCAATAATATGTACACATTTTCACATTTTGTACTACAGTTATCTAAAGTTCTGCCAATCCAAAATTGAATATTTAAAGATTAGTTCAAAACTGTAAGAAACCTTTTCTAAATTACGAATTAATTTTGGTAATTTAATGTCTAGACAGACGTTTAAATAGTTTAGAAAATTTGACGATATGTATATATAATTGCTCGTGACTGTACTATGTAGCGTCACCGCGACCTCCACATACCTACTATTTATTTTCCGTACTTTGCTCGACATCCACTCTGCGAATCTCATCTCACTTTCATCACCGAAAAATGCCTGTCTCTGTACTAAACATTAAATGGCTAATAAACGATCATAACAGTATCGCCTGTCACATTCCAATAATACTGTTATAATATAAGACAAAACCTTCGATTAACGCCTCTATTAGTGTCGTTGGTTAACACACATTAGTCGCCTTAATTCGCTAACGATTGCTGCGTTGTCGTAAGCGACGATAAAATCGTCCTGGATGCAAGTATTCAGACCGTATCGATGTGAGATACCTAGGACATCCTTTTCCCTACTCAGCACGGAGATATTTTATTTATATTTTAAAATAACCTTGTTTCTGGTATTTTCAATTTAACAAAGTATGTATAGTTCTACTGAAAGTAGGGTAAGATTGCGATCATTGGACTAGCGCTTTGTTTGGACCTGGACTGGCACGATGCTCTTTCATTAAACCGGTCCAATCATGGCAACTTCTATAATGTGTGTAATTTAAAAAAAATCTTTTTATTTTAGCATGGCAAAAAAAAAGGGAAGAGAGAGGCGAGTATGAAACTAGCTTAGGGAAAAAAGAAGTTGTATTGAATGAGGTAATCAGAATGTTTCGAGCGCCAAAAGCGAGGTTAAAGAGAAGATTTGACGAACCTGAATTTTTTTTGTGATTCATGCATGCCAAATAAAAAAAAAATAATTAGAATCGACTAATTAATGTAACCATCTATTTATTTTCGAAAATAAAAGAAATTTGATAAAAAAAAATTTTTCTTTATTAATTTTTTTACATGCACCTTGAATGGACCAGCCACCTATAATCTCTAAGTCCAATTATAGCAACTAAGTGGTCCGATGAAAGAGACGGTGGGTGGTTCAAACAAGGAAACCATCACATAGTCTTATTTTCTTCTTTTGTGACTATATACATAATAAAATTAACTTAATTATGTTAATTACCGATAATTGAATATACGGACTACTCGTTTACACAGATTTTGTTTTATTTCACGCTCTATTTTAGATACCAGGTCTGTTTAAAATTAAGTGGTCCAATAGTCGCAACCTTACCCTACATACAATAATATTATTCCTAAAATTACTATTAAAACTAGTTAGTTCTTTTTTTATTTAAGTAAGTTTTTATTATTTATTTAGTGTTATAGGTAAAGTGGACCTCGAGCTTCAAACAGAAGTCTAATTTACTTTTGAGATGAAAATCAATACATGCTATAGAATATTGATAAGGGGATTTTATCTGTGAGAATCTAGCACAGAAGTAAATCTTGAGAATTTTACTATACTGTAATAAATCATATTGATTACTTTATTAAGCTTTATCATTAATAATATATATTATATGTAAATCATTTAAACAGTTACAGTATCTCTCGCGGAGAAACTAGCGAAATAAATAAACAGTAACCATTTTTAGGTGAACCCTATAGTACCTAGTAGCTAGTAAAATAATTGGGTTATCAGACTTAATACTCTAGTTATAGGGTAGAAAATGACTTGACTATGCTTTAGCTGTAGTGACGTTCATGAACTGCGTTTACTACTTACCATGAGGTGACCAGCTTGATCGGTCATCCGTTCCAGTAACAAATAAAAAAAAAAAAATATTTGAGTGATCACAATTTCTGGTTCTTAATGTAACATGCCTCTGCGCATGTTTTTCATATTTAAATACATACATACATAAACTCACGCCTTATCCCGGCCGGGGTAGGCAGAGACGACAGAACGCCACTTGTTCTTTCATATTTCATCTTCAACAATTAATGTAAAAGTTATAGCTTTTTTGATATAACAAATTGTTATTGCTATCTAATAAGATTTTTTTTTATCGTAGGATGTGTATGTAGTATGTATAGTCAGTTCCTGTATATTCAATTCCGCCAGGACGGGCTTTGTAAGATTTTGTTTTTGCCGTCCATGCCTTTACGGGTGACTAGAAACCATGGTGGTTTTCTACTCAGTATATAGCTACACTGACTAGAAAACATTATTAATTTATTTCCATAAATTGGGATTCTGACACGCCTAGATTAAAAGTGTGTAGACTTCCTATAAAAAATAACACACGGTAAAAAAAATAGGAATGTTTAGTAGAAATAGAATGCACAAGGACATTCCATTAGCCCTACCTAACGTACACAGTACTTAATAAACAGTTTAAATAAATCCTTATAGAAATAAAATTTTATCGTTTGAACTATTAAATAATACATAATTAAACACAGACACATATTCACACACTCTTTCACATATTTGTCACAAATAGGAAATTAAGCCTAACAGTTGATTTTATATAAACATCTGTACAAACTTTTGTTTCTTAATTTATGTACAAAACAACGAAACAATCGCATTATTAGATAAAATAAAATATTTTTTTCTCCAAGGGTCGGGCCCAACACCTTTAATACAAGTTGCTGTTGCAACTTAGCAAGGGTTTTGGGAACAACACACAACTTGTTTACTTATGTTATAATAATTCTATGAGGTTGTTCTTAAAGTGTGTAAAAAATTGTACATGTGTTTTGATAATAATAAATATTTCATTTCATTTCATTTCATATTTCATTTCAATTCGATGATCTAAGAATAGAAAGAAATAGTAAAGAATTATTACTAAATAATTAACTGTATCAAGGATATTACTAGACTGTATCTATTAGGCAAGCTGTTCACTAGTTTTCTGCTAGATCTTTTATGAATTATGACACATGGTTTAAATTTAAGCAACTTTTTAAATAACAAGATTTAAAATTTAATTATCATTACATAAGATTTTTGCTACTGTTTGAAACCGAAGTCAAGAAAACATTACGTGATTGGCTATAGGCCATGCCTGAACATCAGACTTCTTATTCAAAACATCAGCCTTTATCATAAAGATTATTTTTTGGAATCTATGTTGTTTAGTAGTACCTAGTTGTCTAACTTTCAATCAAAATTTAAAAAAATAATCTTGGTCGTTCGAGGTTTTGGTAAAGATGTTTAACGGCACGGCATTTTGTCCATTTTATATTTGTAACGGTGCGAATATTTATTTATATACAACCTGAAAGAAAGCTCAAATACAGTCCAGAAATAAGATAACTAGTACACGATCACATTGTACGCGTCTATATTGGCAGGTATTGCCAATTTTCACACTTGAAGAACTCGTTATCATACGATGGAGGAAATACAAGAGCCGGAAGTTTGTTCCACAATGTAATGGTTTGGCATAGAAAAGAATTTTCAAACCTTTTGGTGCGAAACGATAGTTTGAACTTATTTTAAATAGTAATATAAGCTTTACCATATTATGTCGCGCCGTAAAGCATAGTACTGTGGATATTATTCGAAAATATCGGACTAATTATATTTATGCCGTTATTTTTTTAGACTACTGCAAAACACTTTGTAGGCTCTTGGTCATAGAGTGGGAACACAATTTAAAATTTTATATAGTAAGAGTGTCGCTCAATCAAATGACCCCTTAGTAAATATCATAGGGGCCAATAGAACTATGCATAAATTCTTATTGCACATAAACGTTAACTATCAAACATAAACTATACGATAGCATCTCGCAAAAACAAGGAAGAAGAAGATAAATGATTGATATCTGCAGTGATAGCTCGTCCTAATCTAAATGTGATTGGCGATAGTCGGTCAGTGCATTGTGCAACAGCCAGTGAAGGGTAATGCGCACGCGCACAAATATTACACTACCACCCAATCGTGTTATAAAATTATATACATGTATATCTATACTTCTATACTAATATTATAAAGAGAAAAAGTTTGATTTTTTGTTTGTTTGTTTGAATTGAATAGGCTCCAAAACTACTGAACAGATTTGAATAATTCTTTCACTGTTGGAAAGCTACATTTTTCCTGAGTGACATAGGCTATATTTTTTATTTATTTGTAATTCTTACTTAGGGTCGTTTTGATATATTATTATGTGCAACGACCTTTGAATTACGATTAAGTGTCGTGTACGTCCTTACAAATCTAAATATAATGTTTAATGCCCGTGCGAAGCTGGGACGGGCCGCTAGTTTATTATATAATATTTTCTCTTACAAAAGTTTTTAGGAAGCAATTTTTTTGTTAGCCATTTGATTGGTGAGAACTCTTTTTTTTTCATATATAAATTGCATATAACTTATTATGTAATAATCTGGCAAAATATGATAGACGATTTATTTTTTGATAGGTAGTCGTGTGACTTCATCAATTTATTTTTGTTGGCTAATACTATGTAACCTGGGTGTTATATTAGCGCTGATAGCGCCATCTAGATGCATTCTGTGCAAATTTCTATCGAATTCGTTCTAGATACACAAATGTTTATTATTTATTAGTAAATTATCTTTTGTCTTTGTTTCACTACAGCCTTGGCCCTTCTTCATTGATGAAAGAAAAGTAAGTGGTAGGTACTGTATACATGACAGGAACCTTGATTACCTTTTTGATATGTATAAGCAAGCAGGATGTTGCGGGGAAACCGACCGCATGTGTCAGGAATGCCTGGATTAAAAACAAATAGGACTCATTGGTCTGAGATTCGCTACATCTTACTTAATGAAGAAAATGCAGCAGTAGAGTTTGTTGCGCCGCTTCTTCTCTACTAGCGCTTTGGAAGCGATGGTAAAGTTTTCTAAACTTTGAAATGTATTTAAACTTAGGTTAAGTAGTATAAATGACGTCAAAAAAGATAGAACGAAAGTTTTGAATAAAGTATTTTAGTATGAGTTTAAATCATCGTTGTTTTAAAGTAAAGGTTTTTACGGCATTTGTCTGTCCATTTAATTATTTTTAAATACCTACATTATAAAAATTACTGGGTATTCCGTGTGCTTATTAAAATGACACATTGCTTACAACGTGACGATTCTCGTTGTTACCGGGTCAAATCTTTACTTCTCTTTAATAGGGTAAGTGGGTTGATGGATAACCTTTACGTTATTTTCGTGAACAGTTGGGTGTCTGGTCGACCCTGTTTATGATTTTTTTGTGGTCTTAACCTATTGACCCGTTCGATATATACTAAGGGGTCATTTTGTAAGTATCATTATGTATGTATTTTTTTTTAGTTGGCCTACCAGAATGACTCTATGGTGCCTGATGTTAAGCATCCATTAGAGTCCAAGAATGGCGAGTAAAAAAACATTACAAAAAAAAGTATTTATGTATGTTTATCTGTTGTCTAGTACCTATAGTACAAGCTTTGCTTAGTTTGGGACTAGATGGCGTTGTGTGAATGTGTGAGAAATAATAAAATTTAATTTAATATTTGGGAGAGCGACACTGTTACTTAATAAATGTTTAAATTGTGCTCGCACTCTTTGAACAAAAGCCTACAAAGTTTTATTAAAGTAGCCGTGAAGAATATGGTAGAATCTCTTTCAGATTTTTGTCTTGGTGAGCCCTAGTTCACTTTCTGACGGTAGAATGTAGATAAACTTTGTGATGTTTGTGAAGGAAAACTCTTTCTAAGCATTTTGGGTTTTCCAGAAGTAGTATCTGTATAGCTTAGCTTAATCTGCTTTGTTTGGTTTATAACACATTTGCATGTTCAGGCGATATGTGCATTCTTCATCATAATCATCATAACAGCCCATTAATGTCCCACTGCAGAGACGGGCCTGCTTCAGTGACGGAGGTATACTTGGCCTACTAATACCACGCTGGCCAGACGGATTGGTATAGGGTTTAATTTCAAGTTTTCCTTCTTTTTATTTCGTAAAGATTCACAGATAGTCCTTTAGTCGGTTCTTACGACACCCATGGGATGAGATGGTGTGGTGACATATTGTATTCTTACTCCGTCACCACACGGATATGCATTCTTAATTTCTGTCTTCTCTCATCTCATGTACATATTGATCTTCCTACTAATACTTACCAAATGTTTAATTATAATTTAAAATTTGAGATAACTTATAGGAACTAGGTATATTTTCTCAAAAAACCCAAAGCATAACATCATTGATCACAGAATCAATTCTCGAAACAGTACTCTTGCGCAGAAACGGATACAAGCTAGGATATCTTTATATAACGGATTAAATGTAGAACGTTGCGTCACGTGGTTCGTGTCATTCGTGAATCGGATGCGAAGAGTGCATACTAAATAAGATGCTTGGTTGAACACAATGCGGTCAGTCGTATTTATCGTGAACTATTTTTTTTATTCTCCGTGTGGTGACGGAGTAAGAATACAATATATGACACCACCCCGTCTCATCCCATGGGTGTCGTAAAAACCGACTGAGGGATTATGAGTGATTAATTATTATCTTTACGTAATAAAAAGAAGGAAAACTTGAAATTAAATCCTATACCAATCCGTCTGGCCAGCGTGGTATTAGTAGACCAAGTATCTCTCCGTCACGGGAGGTGGCCCGTCCCTGCAGTGGGACATTAATGGGCCGTTATGATGATTTTTTTTATTGATAGTGCTTTATGTTATGTACAAGAATGTAACCTTCTAAGGGCCAGCGCACATAATAATATGGCGAAGTGATGATATTTGATGCTTCAATATCATTCAAGAATAAATTGTTATGATAATTGATTTTGGATATTATTGCAATGAAAACAATGTCAATATTAGGCTGACAGTGAAAAATGCTCTTAGCTGCGCTCCGCTATATGTGCGCCGCCCTGGCCTAAGAATGTCTTAGCAACGAAACAACAATTAAGATCAAAACAGCATCAGGTAACAAGATAATTCTTATAGTCTGTGGCTGCTAAGCAGAGGTGCTAAGGAATAAAAATATTTGTGTGCATGAACATAATCATGTTCTGGGTGTTTTATGTTTTTCTACGTATCATCATCATCATCATCTCAGCCAATTGACGTCCACTGCTGGACGTAGGCCTCCTCTAAATATTGCCACCTTGCGCGGTCCTGCGCCTCCCTCAGCCATCGGCTTCCCGCCGTCCTTATGAGGTCGTCGGTCCACCGTATGAGGGGTCTCCCCACCCTGCGTTTTCCGGTACGCGGTCGCCACTCTAGAACCTTTCTGCCCCAACGGCTGTCGGTTCTTCGCGCTATGTGCCCTGCCCACCGCCACTTTAACCGGGCAATCCGGAGCACTATGTCGGTCACTTTGGTTCTCCTGCGGATCTCCTCATTTCTGATTCGATCACGCAGAGTAACTCCCAACATGGCTCTCTCCATTGCCCTCTGAGTGAAGGTAAGCCTTCTGAGAAGGCCCATAGTAAGCGACCACGTCTCTGTTCCAAACGTCATCACTGGCAACACGCACTGGTCGAAGACCTTCCGTCGACCTCCGTCTTCAGACACTGCGGCAATGTGGACGAGAAGATACGTTTTAGCTTCCCGAACGCTGCCCATCCGAGTTGGATTCGACGAGTGACCTCCTTCTCAAAGTTGGACTTACCTAGCTGGACTAACTGTCCCGGGTAAATATATTCGTCGACAACTTCGAGTGTAGAGCCTCCAACCGTGATTGGAGTGGGTACAACATGGACATTTCTCATGATCTTGGTCTTGTCCATGTTCATTTTAAGACCCACTTGTTGAGAGACTCTACTGAGGTCATCGAGCATTGTGTTGAGGTCCTCCATGGTCTCAGCCATGACTACGATATCGGCAGCAAATCGAAGGTGCGTGATATACTCGCCATTTATGTTGATGCCGAGTCCGTCCCAGTCTATAAGCCTAAAAGCATCTTCCAGTGCAGCAGAAAATTGTTTCGGGGATATGACATCACCCTGTCTTACTCCTCGCTGCAACCGGATAGGGCCAGATAATCCACCCTGGAGACGAACCGACATGGTGGCGTTTTCGTATAAGCACCGCAGCACTTCGATATATCGTTGGTCAACTTGGCACCTTTGAAGAGACTGCAACACTGCCCATGTCTCGATCGAATCGAAGGCTTTCTCATAGTCCACGAACGCCAAGCATAGAGGCCGGTAATACTCATTGCACTTCTGTATAATCTGCCGCAGCGTATGGATGTGGTCTATGGTACTAAAGCCTTTTCGGAAACCGGCTTGTTCGGGAGGCTGGAAGTCGTCCAGTCTGCGTTCGAGACGATTCGCGATGACTCTTGAGAACAATTTGTAGACGTGGCTCAGAAGAGTGATAGGTCTGTAATTTTGAAGTAGCGTTCTATCGCCCTTCTTGAAGAACAGTACCACCACACCCCTGTGCCACGCCTGCGGCGTTTTTCCCTCGAGTATAACGGAATTGAACAGCTTCTGAAGAGCCTTGAGAATGGGTTCTCCACCGGCTTTCAGCAGCTCGTTTGTGATTCCGTCATACCCCGGTGCCTTGTTGTTCTTAAGTTGTCGAAGAGCAGCACTAATCTCACACAGACTGACGTCCGGGATTTCTTCGGTATGGTGTCGCGTTAATCTAGCTCTAGGATCGACGGCCAGATCACTAGGGGGCTGTGTTGTAGTATATAACTGTCCGTAAAACTTCTCAATCTCCTCTAGGAGCTCAGGCTTGGACGACACTATTCTGCCATCCCCAGTCTTGAGCCTAGAAAGTTGGCTCTGACCTAGAGACAGATCTCTTGCGAACACTTTGGAGCCCTTATTTTGCTCAATGGCTTCTTTAATACGAAATGTATTAAAGTGCCGAAGGTCGCGAGTCGGTGACTTAGAGATCTGTCTATTGAGCCGTCCATACAGATCAGCATCGTCTGGAGATTGCAGCGTCATCGTACGCCTTTGCTCCATGAGCGAGAGAGTGTGGTCGGAGATCTTTTTTGATCTTCTCCGGTGCTGGATCTTAAAAGCACCGGATCGACTGTACGGACAGTTTCCACAAACCTTTCGTGGTATTCGTCCACATCAACACATTCGCTGAGGCTCTCGAAGCGGTTCTGTAATATGAGTTGGAAGTTCTCGGGGATTTGGACTGGTGTAGGTCGGAGCGTAGACTTCATCAGCCGACTTCTTTCCAGCCTAGGATTGATATTTAATGTGCCTCTCACCATCCGGTGATCACTTCCGGTTTTCACCGACTAAGCCAGGTCCACTTGGGGCAGTTACGCTTCTTGAAGAAGGAGTTCATCATAAAAAGTCCCTCCTTCTCCATGAAGTCCGCAAGCATTTGGCCCTGTGGATTTCTTTGTCCATATCCAAAGAGCCCCACTCTCCACTCATTTCCACTTCTAGAACCCAACTTCGCGTTAAAGTCTCCCATGACAACAGTGTATTGGGTCTTTGAGCTATGTATGGCTCCGGAAATATCCTCATACATCTCTTCTACCTCATTGTCGGAGTGAGCTGACGTGGGAGCGTAAACCTGTATTACCTTCAACGAATATCGTTTGGTAATTCTGACGACAAGGTACGCAAACCTCGAAGACACACTCTCGATCTTCACCACGTTGTTCACGAGAGACTTGTGGACGAAAAACCCGACACCTCCCTGGGACTGTTGGTCGCCCTCCCGGAAATAGAGCAGGTTACCAGACTTAAGGGTTATCGAGTCCTCCCCCTGTCTTCGGACTTCTGATAAGCCGACTATGTCCCATCGTATCCTGCTCAATTCTTCCTCCAGTTCTACGACCTTCTCGTCGGTCCGCAGTGTGCGCGCGTTATATGTTGCCAGGGCCAAAGGTCGGTCGTGTCGTTTCTAAGCACGACCTGTGTACACAGCGTCGGCGATGAATAAGAAAATATTATTATTCTTGTCAAGACAAGACACGGCGAACGTTGTTGCGGAGAGGCGGGGAGCGGTGTAGTAGGGTATCATACTTTTTTGCTTTCTAGTTAACATTTTTACTAAAGGAAACACACTGATTATCACACTTGTTATTACTTGCGCACCCTACGCCCGTCTGACGACTGCACGAAAATAATCCTATCGTGTACACGTTTCGATTGGTCTTGTCTGCGGAAGACACGAAAAGTTTTCGTGTGCGAAAAAGACAAAATTCTTGACGTCTACACGAAGATTTGTCTTGTCTGGCGCAGACACGGCAAATTTTCTTAGCGTGTACAAGCGCCCTAAAGCTATGGACTCCATTTATATCTATACTAGTAAAGGGTAATCTCTGGATCTACTGAACCGATTTAAAAAATTCTTTCTGTGTTGAATTGTCCATTTATGGGGGAGTGTCATAGGCTATACTCGTAGTATCACGCTATGACTAATATAAGTCGAGCAATAATTAATTATGTTTAAAAAAGTGACGAGTTTTTTTCGCAGCCTAACGAAGTGCAATGCAAATATTTGCGTGCATGAACATGCTCTTGGATCTGCATGTAATATCTTCTTTTATATGGATAATATAATGGGTCGGTTTGAGCATTTATTTCAATGTTCTTCTACAATGTAAACCGTACCTACATAAGACGTAAAAGTTCGATATCAAAACCTAATATAACAATTTTTTTAAATTATGATTTGAGTTTTTGGTTTTTAAATAAGATCTTTTTTTTGGAAATATGCACCCCGCATTTGGTTATAAAACATATAAACATTCCGAATTATAATTTAACTAACATATCATGACAGCCTTTTAATTTTGTCAAGAATTGCTTGCACACGCACGCAATAGACAAAATTAAATGATATGTTGTCTTTGAATTAAATTAGTAATAAAATTAGGTATAACTGAATAGCCTACAGTATTCTATTACTCGTTTATGTGTCAAGATTGTAAGATCAGTGTTCAGGTCACGTTCGTATTGTTAGTATGCTATTATTATAATCATTATATTAAAGGTCGATGATGCTTTTTACACGCAAAAGGTATGCTAAGGCAAGGTTTTCCTACGTTAAAAGACTTGTTATATGTGGAGAGTTCAGTGTTCAATCAATCAATCAATCAATCAACTAGCCCATCGCAGTTCACTGGTGGACATAGGCCTCTCCCAAAACGCACCGTTCGGCCGACAGGAAAAACATTTTCGGATTAAATTATTGTATTAATATTTACGTAGCTGATATATATTCCAAGCATCAGATAACAATAATACAAAACAAATAAATATTCTTTGGAGTAGGTACAGTCATGGTATTTAAAGGTCCGCCACCTTAAGGCCTATTTTCGTGTGCTTATGCAGTATGAGCGATACTCTGCTTTACCAATTGAGTATGACATAATATTGCAGTCAATGGTCGGCTGTCACTAGTAGGGATGACAATACAATATCGGTTACCTAGGATACAAAATTAGTCCTTCGTGAATGCTCGTGAATCGGAAATAATATTTATTATTATTTAATATTACTTATTTAATATTCAAGTTTTATATTCTGTGGCTATAGGTATAATAAATTATTATTTAAACAGTAATAAATAAACAGTAATAGACATTGACAATGAAACACAGCAAATTAAAAGTTTGTAATGACTAAACAGGCCTGTTGGCAGAATTATCGATTAACTTAGGAGCCATTATAAAAAAATAGAACAGAACAGACTAAATAGTTCATTAAAAAGGTTTGATGTTGACATGTAACTAGACGTAGACCAAAGGTGAAAATGAATTTGACCCTTATTATCATACTGTGTGAGTATAGTTTTATGTGTTTTGTCTATACAATGCTTTAGTTTCAAAAGGTACTAAGAGTTTTAGGCTTCACAAACGAATGAAAAAGAAAACTGGCGGACGTTTTCGGTCACCTACTGTACACCAAAATCACACTATCATTATTTTCATACTTAAATGTACATACAAACGGTGCCTTATCACTAAGAACGATCTGATTTCAAACAACCTTGGTTATGGATAGAGTTCAAAGATACTTCAAAGCTGGCAATTTGATGGAACGATAGATAAAAACATTATTGCAGAATTATGAAATTATAGTCCCAAATTGTTTCAATACTATGCCTTGCTGAAAAATGAAATATAAAACCCAGTTTTTGATGTCTTTCATATATCCTAACTTAACTAGCTGATGACCGCAGCTTCCCCCGCGTTGTATAAGCAGCTTCAATGTTATTCTGCACCCTAAACTATCTATAATCCAAATTTCATCAAAATCCATTTAGTAGTTTTTGCGTGAAAGAGTAACAAATATACATACATCCTCACAAACTCTTTCGCATTTATAATATTAGTAGGATTAGCAGGATAAAAATATAATATTTTACAATAAAATATTACGGAACATTAAGATCTAACTTTCCGCAAGAGATTACCTCATATTGCGTAATTCACAACTTATAGCGTCACATACGTTTATTGCCTGCAAAAGAATGTGTAAAACATCACATATACAATTGTTATGTTGACAATTTTGACAGGAAACAGTGCGAGACAACTACTTTATATATCTTTAAACAAAAATAAAATAAAACTATACCAAATTCAACTACATTAGCGCTCAATATCCCATGGCAGGATATCACAATTGATGCAAGAACGTTTTGCCAAGACGCATTTTTAGTTCACCTTCTATTTTTTTTACATTTTAATGACATAAGATGACAGTTTTACAAGAAATAAGTATCATTAGATATAATTAAATATTTCGTAATAATTATATGCGGACGCCATGACATCTTGTTGCGATAACGCGCACAATGGGGTTGTGAAGAATGAATTTATATTATAATAGATATGAAATAATTTGATAATGAATTATTTGTAACAAAAACTATGAGTAATTTTGTATAAAGTAGGTAAATGTAATTATTTTTACAATGACTATTTATTTGCTAACATAGAAACCTAATTTTGTGACATGCTTTATGCATTCTTAAATTAAATGGAGTTCAAAATATAATTGGATTAGCAAAATATGTATGCAATGCACGAACTAAGTAGTTCAGTGCTTATACGCGTTAGTGTTTTCATAATGATCCTTGAGTCCTTCAAGGGCCGGGAATAGGCATGTTGTATGTTGCAATTTTTGCTACTAAAATCTTAGTCACTGATAAAACCCTGACCCTCTTCATAAAAATCTCAATTATCGACGAACTTCTAAAATATTTTTTTTTGTTCCTACAACAGTCACATGTTTTCTCATTGATGTTTTAAGCTATTCTACAACGTTTCCAAAAAGAATCAATTATTTTTCTTTCTAAACCAACCTGGTCTTCTTATACCAGGTTGTCCAGATGTATAAATAAGTATACGGTTTTATTTTAGAGATATCCTTCTATTCTATGGCCTCTGTGCCGTAGTGGTTATATAACATAACTGCTACGCAGAGGTCTCGGGTTCGATTCCCGATTAATGCAAATCTTAGTGTGCATGAACATGATTATTTGCATTGGTCTGAATGTTTCTATGTATAATATGTATGTTTTTACAAAAAAAGAGTATTTAAGTATGTTTATCCATTTTCTAGTACCCATAGTACAAGCTTTGCTTAGTTTGGGACTAGATGGCGATGGCGATTCTATTCTTAGAGATAATATTAGCGAACTTCCGTTTTTGGCTTGACCATAGACGGGATACAAACTATATTAATGCAACGTGCTTTTGATACTTTGGAAACGGAAACCCTTTTACAAGCAATGAGGGAGTGCGGAGTGGGTGGGAGACTTAATTTATGGTTTCGTGACTATCTCACTTCGCGTTCCTTTAAAGTCAAGGTGGGTGATTCGTACAGTGACGAGGGGGAGGTGAAGTGTGGGGTGCCACAAGGCTCGGGATGCGGACCTGTCTGCTACCTCATGCACGTGAACACCCTATGCGAAACCTTAAGCCATAGCTCGACATATATGTTCGCAGACGACCTGTGCGCGCTTCATGCAGGGACTGACCTAACTGAAATCTATCGGTTCCTACAAACTGACGTAAACACCGTAGTTAAATGGTCACATGACAATGGTATTGTGCTTAACACATCAAAGACTAAATATCGTATTATACATTCACCTTACCTACTCCCACCTGCTACTGTAACACACATCATCACACATAGTTATGAATGTTTTCATAGTAATTTACAAAATTCATGTACATCTATTGAAAAATGTGAATATGTTACTTACCTGGGAATGAAAATAGATGAAAACTTCTCTTGGTCCTACCACATAGATTATTTATGTAACAAACTAAGAATATTATTAGGTAAATTTTACCATCTTAGTTATAAAGTACCTACTAGTACACTAAAGTGTTTATATTTTGCATTAGTTGATCCAATACTGAGTTATGGCCTTGATTGCTATGGACTTACCTTTAAAACTTACATTTTAAGATTAGAGACACTCCAAATTAGATTTTTAAAATTACTGGTAAGCAAAAAAATTAAAGATAGTTGTTCTAAAGACTACAATAAATTATTTAAAATAACTAGTATACTTCCAATAAGTTTAAAACATAATTATTTACTACTACTAAACAATCATAGCAGACAAGGAAATCACTCACTAGTCACCCATAGCACTCATACAAGGTCAATATCTGCAGGTAGGTACACCGTTCCCAGAGTTACTAATTATTATGGAGACAGAACATTAGAAAAACGCTTACCGTACCTGTTAAACGGTCTACCTGCTGATATTAGACGCGAACCTAATAAGAATAAATTTGCTAAACTGCTAAAGAAATATTTATTAAATACTCTTACCTGATTTAACTGTTATTATGTAATTTAACTCTTAATTTAGATTTATCACTAAAGCTACCTCATTGATAATTGTATAATTATGTATTATGTTATTTAAGAGACTCCCTGATCTCACAGATAAACAGCGTCAGCTGTTTTGTGAGACTGATGTATAATTAGATGTAAACTTATATGTTAATAATAAACAATAAACAATGGAATTCCCCAATTATTTAAGGCAAAAATCATTTATTATTATAATATATTAAAAACCTACTAATACCACAGCAAGGATATTATTAGGACAATGTTAATTACATTAAATAATAGGTGAACTCCTTTTTTGAAATCATAATCAATATACTTTAAAGGAGGAATTAAGTGGGATTCCCTTAATCCCTACGATACAGGGAATATTAAATGCTTTGGTAGCGCTTCAATTGTGCAATCAGAGGTATTGTAATTGAATGGTACCTACCTCAGCTGAACACGCTGGTACACATTGTATTAAAAACTTATGAACAGCTGTAAAAAGCTTCAATAAGCTCTGTACTAGCACAATATCTAAAGCACCATTGTTGGGGTCTTATCAAATATGGCTTTTAATATCTTATTAATTCCCCTCATTTTGTTATCGTTGATTTCGTAAGACATGCGATCAATGTATAACTACAATGTAACAGTATCTACTACATATTTATCTTAATTTCATAGAGTTCTTAATCCATTTTTTTTTAGATTATCATAACTAATTTCTAATTTTAAACGGAGTATCTGTTGTATGGTATTTATATTGCTGTTTTTATTAGTTATATCATATCAAAATATAAAAATATTACATTACAATAACAATATATGGTACCTAAAATATAATTTATCTGTATTGACTTGTCCCAAACTAAGCAGAGCTTGTACTATGGATACCAGGCAACAGCCATATACTTGTATTTATAATTATTTATACCTACTAATTTATATTATAATACGTGAGATAATAAATAACATATGATTATGAACTTTATAACAAATAAAGCAAATGTAAATAATTTAATCCTTGTTTAAGGTTTTACTCGTATTAGTGGCCTTATACTCGTACTAGAGTCACAACTAATTATATGATTTTGGTAGGGCCTATAATAGAGCAATAGCCAAAATGACATAATCATCAACCAATATAATTTACGACAACAGTAATGTCACTTTCCCTATACCAGACTATTCATGCTGTAAATAGACACAGCCAGTAAAGACATGTTCCAAATGTACTCAAATAATAATTAATAGAACATTCGAGCCATGAAAACGTGAATAACCAGTAATTTTTAAGGTATTATATCAGCTATAAAACTGTCTTACTGTCTTATGTAACCATTTTGTTTTAGGTATTGATATTTCACGGTAGGGCATGGGGTTTGTAGTAAATAAATATTCACGGACATCTCTACACAGCGCAATCTGTTCCCAAAGTAAGCTAGGCTTAACCTGCTTGTGTTATGGGTAACAGAACAACGGATATTAATACTTATATACTTTTTTTTGTTGTAAATACATACATATTATACATAGAGACACTCAGACCAATGCAAATAATCATGTTCATGCACACAAATATTTGCATTGAGCGGGAATCGAACACGAGACCTCTCCGTAGCAGTCATGTTATATAACCACTACAGAGGTCTTCGAAGTAGTAGGGTAAAGACTTCTTTTTTTTTTGGTTTCGCTGGGGTAAAATGCCTACGCATCCCCTTCCGTTGGGGAACAGGAGGGGTATGTGGGGCTCCCAGGGGATTAGAACCAACCCCCCTGTGTACCCACTAAAAGTCCCCAGCGGCACTCCTTCATCGCCTACTTGGAGGGGGCTGGGAAATCGGCAGAGCCTTTGCGTCCAGCCCCCCCCCCCCCTCCGGCAGGGTAAAGACTGCTTCTACAGAATCCAATTTCGACCAAGTACAGGCTTTGTTACAAGGTTTCATTCTTTGCTAGATACTGACTTTTAAGTAGAAGTTCTTTTGTTACCTTTTACGATGATTGGATGAGGGCTAGTAAAACAGCACCTGTATTCTGCCAGAATGTTCAAGGAGGCAACTAAGCCAGTTGCCTCCTTGATCAATTCCTTCCTTGATTCATCAATTCTACAATTCTTTTATTTCAACATAATACGAGTATATCCCGCGACATTTGTAGATTACTTCCTTGTTATATAATTCCCTTTCATTCATTATATTTTAAAGAAAGAGTTACATCAAAGTTTGCATGGTCTACAATAACCAAACACTAACTTATAATAATATTATTTTAAAGTTGGTGTTATCATATTAATTTATATTGCCAATGTTTGTTTTTAATTTAGTTTGTCATTATTTTAGTTTGTTTTTTTTATTCGCATGCCGTGGTTTCCTATAATTGAAGGAATTCACGCCATGTTTCTGTAATTTAATAAATTAATTTCTAATGTATTGCCTTTGTTGGAGACCATACTTAAAGTGCCTCGGTGGCGCGCCGGTCGAATAAGTGGCAGTCACGCATGGGGTCGCAGTTTCAAATCGTGTCCTAGAAAAATTATAATATGTCCGATCAACAAGTGGTTATCCTGATGGTTGTTCTTTCTGTTCGTTAAATTGATGATTGTAAAGTCCCCACGGCACATAAACAAGATGTCTACATTGCGTAGTCCCTAACACATTTCTGCATACAACTACATCACAACGTAATACAAAACGTCACTAGACATACATACGTATTATATTCAACAACACAACGTAAGCTCAATTCGTCATAAACAGGTCAATATTGTTCAAATAGAGCATTTTGCCGAGACTCATCCGAATGGGATTCCCACGTAACGAAGAGGAAAATGATCACATTTATATAGCACTCTCTCACAGCATTTAGCTAACAGTCGGTAAACACTTGCTTTGACTAAAACAACTATTTTAGTTGCTAGTCTTAGTTATTATTGCATTGTGCCATCCTTTTTTTGATAATCAGTTTCTGAGTTAAAAATGGCGTCGTGCAATTGTGCTTTCTTTGTGGTAAGTTTTGTTTTTGTAAATAAAAATTCTTTATTAGATAGATATCTTCACAAAAGGCAATTACACAAACATTCGTCTTTTTGTGACTTTAAAAAAGCCTAAAATTGCAATGTGCATCGAAATTAAGTAGTATCGCAGTGAAGATCTATCGCGGTAATGTGCATCGCAGTTTTGTAGCATCGTATTTGGATTTATCGATATTTTGTGCGTCGACATTCTGTATTACACTCAAAGATTTATACCTACTTTTCTAAATATTATTCTTCCTCTTTACTTATACAAAAAAAACCTAACTGCCATGCCTATCACAACAGCTCATATAATGTGTCCTTCAGTGTCCTGACACCGCCTAAACGAGTTGTTACTTATCGCCCTTTACGTTTAGCTTCCCTTCTTTTGTTTTCACTGTAAAAACATTTCCCTTTGCCTTAGTTAAGCCAACATAATTATCAGGTATACCTAATAATAAATTAAAATTCATTATAACAACCCACTGCAGGGACGGGCCTCCTCCCATGACGGAGGGATAATAGGCCTACTGATACCACGCTGGGGCTTAGTAGACAAAGGACTTATTCGCAAAACGCCTTACCCCTAAAAAGAGGACCTATTCGTCCAATGGCTTATTCTTATAAAGACTAATTCGCAAAATGACATATTCTTAAAAAGACCTATTCGCGAAATGGCTTATTCTTATAAAGGCTAATTCGCAATATGACTTATTCTTAAAAAGACATATTCTTAAAATTACCATTTATACCCGACTGCGAAAAGTTGGTAATGTTTACTCCTTATACACTTAGACTATGGATTATGCCTACATCCTCAAATAATGATTGGATTTGGGAATAGAGTATATTGCGAATAGAGTATTTTACGAATAGGGTATTTCACGAATAGGGTATTTAACGAACAGGTCATTTTACGAAAAGGGTGTTTTACGAACAGGATATTTCACGAAAAGGGTGTTTTACGAATAGGGTATCTCACGAATAGGCCCAAAAACGACTGCAGGTCATTTTGCGAATAAGTCCTTTGTCTACTAAGCCCACGCTGGCCAGACGGATTGGTATAGGGTTTAATTTCAAGTTTTCCTTCTTCTTTATTTCGTAAAGGTTATATTCACGGATAATCCCTTAGACGGTTTTTACGACACTCATGGGATGAGATGGGGTGGTGACATATTGTATTCTTATTCCGTCGCCACAAGAAGCTTACTCCGTCACCACACGGAATAATAAATTAACATTACATAATATTTGTTTACAGTTTACCCTGTTCCTGGCAACCAGCTGTGCCGCACCTGCTGAAGGTAATTAAATATACTTTTAGATTGCATAGAACTTCCAGTTTTGCGTCTCCCACTTATAATAATTTATTTGTGACAAAATTGTGGTCAAGATAAAATTCTATGCTGGTCACTCTAATGACTCAAAAATGTAACTTTATCTTGTACAAATAACTGTCTTGGTTTATAACACCTTACAAAAAAATCTACAAGACGCTAAAACTACGAGCTTGCTAGATTTTTTAATCATATTTGCTATCTTAGCCTAAAAACTTGGTCTTAAGCTAGCCATGTGAAAAGTTCGTTAGCTTAATGACCCTAGTTTGTTATCCTACCCTGAAAAATTTTCCTTTTCGCGTACTAAGAATTATTTTTATTTTACAGAAGGAGACTTGAATATAACAATTCCTACTGAGTGCGAAGGTCAAGCTTTTTGTGACATCAAACCAGCCGGCTATGATGACATTGAAGATAGAATCAACAGCGTCATACCAGAATTCATGATTAATGTAAGAATATTTTCATATATTTTTATAAAGACCTCATCAGTACTATCGCATACTTACGGAATGGTAGGTATACCGCGTGAGAAGTATTCAGCGTTAAATTTTATATTATTAAAACTACTTCGACCGTATCAAACAACACGAGCAAGGGAATAAATTCCACGACCTCTATGGGAAAATGTACTGTTAGTTTTGTAATTTAACAGATCGTATTAATGTTATTGTGTCTATAACCATATAACTAATTCTTATTATTTTAATTTGATTTCAGGAAATTGATGACCGCTACGCGATATCTCTGGAACCAATATTGTCACCAAAGGAAGACTGGCACAACTGTCCGTACATAACTAAGGTATATTATGCATAATATTTTCGGGATATTAATCCGTTTGACACATTTTGTATTAGCAAACTTAATTCATTTCATAAAATATAAATGAAGTCATGTCACGTCATGATGGGGTATGACAAATTTACGTTAGTCCTCGCAAAAGTGGGTTACAGGGAATTTATCAAGTATTACATAGCTAGTTGAAATAAACCGTATACCAATACCTATGATCAGCATGTTTTAGAAACCCAGTATAATTACTAGGACCCGAGATCTCTACATAGCAGTTTTATTTATATATAATAGGTACAAGCTGACCCGTACCCACTTCGTTGGGCGGCGAAAAAAATGCGTCCCTTTTTTAAACATACTTCATTACTGCTCTACTTCTATTTTAGTCATAGCGTAATACTACATATCCTATGACACTCCCGGATAAATGGACTATTCAACACAGAAAGAATTTTTAAAATCGGTTCATTAAATCCAGAGATACCCCCTACAATGTCACAAACACACAAACTTTACTTCTTTATAATATTAGTATAGAAGTATAGATATAATCTAGGCTATAACTAAAACGCCTCAGAAATCGTAAAACTCATTCAAATAAATCTAATTAAATATATTAATTTCCAGCATCAAGCTATGTACACGTACAAGGCCGATCCTGATGCAGACGAAATAGACATTATAGTTCAAACAAAACTTTTAAGACAGTACGTCGAAGTAGTTACTTGCGCGTAAGTATACTTATAACCACAGAACATTAAAATACATTAGAAAGGTTATCAAGCGCAGTTTGCATCGGATCCGCTGTAGCCACTAAGCCCCCACTATTTCTACAACTACGTAAGCAACGAAAGTAAATACAGTGTCACGCACACACGCACAACGTCAAACGAAGCGCTATGTTTGGTCACACAGCTCACTCACACAGACGTAATCTTACTTACGTATGTGCTGTGCAAAAGCAATTTATTTTACATTTACGCTAGTGATTGACAAACGATAAAATTGCATCGATTATTATATTATAGAAGGTTCATAATTTGCAAAGTTATTTATTTATTGTATCTGAAATGGGTCTAATGCTTATTTCAATGATATTTTTTATTTAATCATAATATACGACTGTATATTAGTTATTTTATTTATAATAAACTTATTATAAATAAAATAACTCCTTAAATAGTAGATCTGAAACTAAATTAATAATAATCTATTTTCGTATGGAAAAGTCAAGACCGTTTTTACCGACTTCAAAAAGTAGGAGGTTACGTCAATTATATACACTCGAACAAAAATAAAGAGTAAGTACGTAGAGTAAGTAATAAAACGAGTGACTGTAAATTACAGTAGTAAAAGTAAAATTTTTAAATGAATATTAAATAAATATTTGAAGAAATACTATTTTAATAGGTAAGAAATTTTGTTCTTGGAATTTAAGGGTAATTAAATAAAACAATATTCTCCATAAAAATAAATTGATATGCATTTACTCAAATGAAATGAACCAAAAAAAGTCTCCTATGGGGAGACTTTTTTTAATCGAAGCGGAATAGTTGTAATTTTTTTGTCCCCTAAAAAAATATTCAATTTGGCCTGGTAGTTTTTTATATATCTATTTCCGGACTTTTTTTATGTCGTAATCATCTTCGTTAAAATGTTTCGAGCAAATGGTGCTTGTCTTTGTAGGAAACCAATCTTCTCTGCCAGTTATATTAATCCATTTTTCCTTTACATCAGGCGCTTAAGGAAACCTAAAAAACATAACATCAGTACAACATAAAATCTGGCTATTAGCCATAATATAATATGCCATAATATTATCCATAAAGAATAATCCAAAACGTAAACAGTTAAATTACCGTAAAAAGCCGCCTCTGTGGCGGGGTGCCGGGTGCCGTGCACGAGGTCGTAAGTGCAATTCCCACGTAGGTCTATCGTACAATGCAGATTAATTTCAAAACGATTTAAGATTTATTTCGTGACATCATTATAAAATGATTACTTTGAAACAATTGAAAATAAAAATAACAATACTAAATGTTATTTAAACCAACAATAACAATTCATGTCTAAAAATCAGTTCCATAAATAAATTATAATCAGAAAAATCTAATGAATAAAATTTATCGATAAAGAGCGCTGTTGAGGTACATCACTGCGGTCGGATGTATCAGTGGAAAGCGCGCGTGGCGTTATGCATTGCTTTTCGAATAGGCGAAACTAAGGTTGCATAGCAAACAATGCCGGCAATGAATAAAAACAATGCAATATTATGATTTCTGTTGCCAAAATCAGTTTTTCGTAAATATTGTCATAAAATCAAGAAATTTAGGTGAGTCTAAATTTGTGGTGGAATGAAATTCCTTCTTTTGTCATACTTGACACTTGGCTTCTTGCTTTGCAAGTAATAATAGCACAACTCGGCATTTTTTGACGCTTTCTAAACTTTTTCACGCTGATACGCACTCCATGAAAGTCCGCGGACGACTACGCGGGGATGCGTCGCTTTCGAAACAAACTATGAGCGTTTGCTCACAGTTGAGGCGCGCGAGCCCCGCCTACTTCGCCTTTCTAATGTATTTTAATGTTCTGTGCTTATAACCTATATTTTGTGGATGTCAGAAAAGGCGAATAAAAAAGAAAGAAATAGAAACCATGTGAGGAATGTACATCGGAGGATCTAAGCTTTTAAGGGCTTAGGGTCGTAAACGGATCGGCACCCTATCAACTCGAGCAGCTCAGTATCACTTGTATGAAACTCCTTACTGCAACGCACACTAATCGGAATCGTAACGAAATTGGATTTTTGACGTTTGAAACCGAGGAAAAAGGCGAGGCGGTACCGATCCGTTTACGTTTTGATATATCTGCAAGAACCCTAGCAAATGACAGTTGTTTGTAAGCTGATATTTGACAGCTCTCAGTTTCGTGAAGTTCGTTTCTAGCACACATAAAATAACCAGACAATAAGCAGACAGACCTAATTAACCAGGATAATATTTTTATTACAAAACGAACTCTAAATAAAACTTTCATGAAACTCAATCCGTAGGAGCAGCGAGATTTTGGAAGCTTTCAATAAGACCTGTCCTTTAAGTTGTACATTCCATCCAATAGCCAATGGACATCCATTGCTGGACATAGGCCTTCTCCAAATATCTTCACCTTACATATTACAGTATTGTTAGTAATATCTATTTTTCTTTTTACAGGACCGAACACATACCTACGAGCAGCGACGAGGAATGTTTCCAAGGCCTCAATTTAAAAGAATTCGGATTAAAATCATCATGTCGGACAACAAATTCTAACCGCACTTTGTTGATATACGATGCACAAAAACATAAGGTTGTATCGAAAACCTATGAAGTGCCTGCTTGCTGTTCCTGTGCTGTGGCTAATAACTGGTGAAATTATTAACCTATCGCAGTCCATTGCTGGACATAGGCCTGTCCCAACACGCGCAACAGAACACGGTCCTGCGTCTTTCGTATCCAGTCCGACCCAGAAACCTTTTTGAGGTCATCGGTCCACCTAGCAGGGGCGCGTCCTACAACCTGGATGATTATACCTAAAGCTTTTATAATTTTCTGGACATGGCAATATGTAAAAAAAATAACTACGAAAATACAAAAACCTAGCTTTATTTATAAAAAATCGTAGAAGATAAGGCTGAAACTAATTTATTATTCATAATTTATAATATTGTTATTGTAATTATAAGTTTTAAACAAATCCGCTGTTTAGTATATTTTTTATTTATTTTCTTTTTAAAAGTATGTGCTAAGTGCTATTGAAAATGTTGCCCCAGGCCACAGCTTTTAAATAAGATTTTTGAAAAATTTATGAATTCTTTAAGAGTATAATAATAAATAATTTTACTTTTTAACAATAGATCATTTTAACAAAGAGTCAATGTAACAGTTGGACATAAATGAGCTTTTGGGTTTTTGACATTGGACGTATATTATCCGAAAGTAAATCTTCGCGAAGGCGATTTAAAGCATTTTAAAATTTTTATTGATAATAATAGAGTTGATTGTTTCTGTTTTATTAAGTATTTATTTTGTAAAAAAAAAAAGTAAAAACTTATGTATATAGTAAGAAGTAGTGTATCTTTGCTGGCAAAGATAACTGTTATTTAATGAGTATGTATATAAAAATGTAAATACGTATTGAGTAATAAAGTAACATAAATGCTTAAATTATTTAAAAAAATACAGATAATAATATGTTAAAAATATCTTTATTATTTTATTTATACCAAACTATTAAACTTATCCTCAACACGAACTCCATTTTGTTATAATTTTAAAACCATACTGCACTAAATCTCTATCATACGATAGAGATTTAATGCAGTAGACATTATTATAAAGATCACCAATTTGAGCGACTTCAAAGTCAAAGCCAATTAGTATCAATTTTTGTTACAAAAAAATGATCCCAATGATCTAGAGTTACTCTTTATTTATCAAGACTTTAATTCTATGCGACTATCATAATTCTTTAAAAACTTATACTCGTATAAACTTTAAATTCAAATGAAATAGATTAATTTCATGATTTTTTAAATTCTACTTTAATTAATAAAAAATATATTTCTTCCTTAACGCGCCTTTACGCGGCTCACTAGCGCCGCCAATAGAAAAAAAATCATAATTCGCAAATAGGTTAGATAATGTAAAATGTTGATAACAAAGTCTTGAGAAAAGGCAATAAAGTATTTATATAACACACTCTCAACACTTTAAAAGTTTTTCAATTAGTTAAATTTCGCATTCGAAAAAAAAACGGCCGTTTTTGTTTATAATGCAATATTTATTTAATTGAAAAACATTTAAAGTGTTGAGAGTGTGATAAACAAATACTTTATTACCTTTTCTCAAGACTTTGTTACTCGTATTAACATTTTAAATTATTTATCCTATTTGCGAATTATGATTTTTTTTCAATTGGCGGCGCTAGTGAGCCCTATAAACGGTCCTAATTAAATTATTATGCTATAACAATTACTAAGCTCATACTACACAACGTAGGTTAAGGAAATTGTGCCTTAGACATTAAAAATTACTAAACTGGAATACCCTCTGAGTTTACAGCTAACTCTCAAGACTTGTACAAACTGACACAGTTTCTTAATAACTTGGGAAAGCACCGTGAATCATATTTTTTCCCGCGAATGTCTTTGAGATTTTGACCACCTTTGATCATCATAATCATCTTAACAGCCCGTTAATGTCCCACTGCAGGGACGGGTCTCCTCCCGTGACGGAGGGATACTTGCCCGACTAATACCACGCTGGCCAGATGGATTGGTATAGGGTTAAATTTCAAGTTTTCCTTCTTTCTATGTAAAGGTAATATTTACAGATACTCCCTTAGTCGGTTTCTACGACACCCTTGGGATGAGATGGGGTGGTGACATATGTTATTCTTACTCCGTCACCACACGGGTACTCTCTTTGATACTTAGGTAATACTTGATTTGAAGAATCTTGAATACGGGCTATACCTTGCATATTTTTAAGTTTTTTAAGCTCTATAGTGGTTTATTATTCCAAAGAGTAAAATAACGATTATTAAATCTTTTTCTTATGAGAACTAACTGATTGATGATGGTCGCTCGGTGGCGATTGAGGTATATAACGCGAAAAAGGTTTTAGGGCAGAAAAGTTATGGAACGGATACCGTGAAGTGGAAAACGAAGGATGGGCAGATCCCACACACAGTCACCAGATGATCAAGTCAGTACAGGCACTGGGCCCATTCAGTTTAACAAGACGATTTGTTGTAGGCACTCTACTATGAATTACATGTACAAAACCTCGAGCCAAAGCTATCAGATTAAAAGTAATAAAAACCATGTCATAATGTTTATGACAAGTTTTAAATAGAATGTCAAGAACTCTCAATTGATAAAACGGTAATTGTATCCAATCTAACGAGTATCGAACTTGGAATTTCCATTCGTAATGATTCAGTATTTTATTATTATTTCCTGTTAGAGTACTACTCGTATTTATAAACTCTAGTTAATGGCCCATGGCAAGGATCATGTTTTATCTTCTTAGCTTCGTAGTCAAGCTGGGCAGGGATGCTTGAGAAAACTCGTCAAATTACAAAATTACGACATTTATGACGACCTCTATGGCGTAGTGGCTATATTGACTGCTACGCAGAGGTCTCGGGTTCGATTTCCGCACAATGCAAATCTTTGTGTGCATGAACATGATTGTTTGCATTGGTCTGAGTGTTTTCTATGTAAAATATGTATGTATTTACAAAAAAAAAGTATTTTTATCCGTTGTCTAGTATCCATAGTACAAGCTCTGCTTAGTTTGGGACTAGATGGCGTTGTGTGAATGTGTGAGGAATATTTATTTACCACTACACTAAAGTTAAAATTAATTATTTTATCCACAAATTGTTATCTTGATATTCTCTGTATACGTCTATTTGCTTGACATCTACTGCCAAAGTTGTCTTAGCAATAAAAACTTAAAACTTAAATTCGAAATAAAATAGACTGACCTGCGCAGTATAATAAGCCAAATTGAGAAAACCCCAATGGGTCTTCTCGGTTGGGCTTGACCCATTGAGTATCGTAATAATAAGCTGATATTTAGATGAATGATACTAGTTTGTTAATCAAAACAAAACGTCCGGGAATCCCTTACAAGAACAGGAACCATCTGGATAAATTGTCTTGTAATTGTTTACTGTGCTTCATTGAGGAAAACATCATATAAAGCTTGAGACGCGTATGTTTTATTCAGTGATATGAGAACGGTCAGTCGACATACAGTTAATCGAATATTACAGTTAATATAACATACATACAACATAAAGTTCCTAATTATTATAATTTCTTGCTTGTTAGTAAACAAGGATTTTTAGCGTGTTTATTTTTCGTATTTTAATAATTTGAACTAAACGCAATGGACACTTGGAAATTATTATGTTCATTGGTAAATTAAAAGACTATTATTATTTTCGTTTACTGTGATAATTTATTTTTATTGTTTGTGTCTTACTCGTATTTTATCTAATTTAAAATGTTATGTCCTTTCAGATTTTGGGGTTTCTCGCATTCAGCATTGCTGTCCCAGTCCCTGGTAAGTTTTAAATAAATTTTAAGCTAGCTTAGATGTTTTTTGAAATATTATAAATAAGCATGAAAATTATGTCTTAAAAGTTAAATGTTAGAAAACCTCATATTATATGAGTTTTTTTTAAATTTAATTTTATGTTTTATTTAGAATTTACTGGAATCAAGTTACCTAAAGAATGCAAAGGTCCAGGCTTCTGCGCGATCAAACCTGAAGGTTACGAAGAACTAGAGGCAAGGATCAACAGCATATTACCGAAATTTCTACGAGGGACAACGTCTAATTAAAATATTCGTAAAAATACTTGTGTTATAGTTTATTTGGTGTATCATCATAACAGCCCATCAAGGTCCCACTGCAGGAACGGGTCTACTCCCGTGACCTAGGGATACTAGTACCACGCTGGCCACACGGATTGGTATAGGGTTTAATTTCAAGTTTTCCTTCTTTTTATTTCGTAAAGATTTACGGATAGTCCCTTAGTCGGTTTTCTCGACACCCAACTGAAATTAACCTAAGCACCTAACATCTGGGAGCAGTTTAATAAATGTTGCCAAGCAATGACATTGTAAATAATTATCATGAAGGATTCGGGGGGCCCAGGGTTCCGATAGGAATGAGTACTCAGAAGAAGCATGAGGCAGGTTTGCACTCTGCCTCAAGCTTTAAACTTTTTGCATTGTCTTTCGTTCTTTTCGAAAGTTTCATGTTTGTAAAATTGTTTGATAAGATTTTGTACCAATTACTTATGGAGTTTGTATCTTACAGACATTCATACCTATTTTGTGTTTATTTACAAATTTGCTAATTGTAAGTTATAATTATATTATTTTTTTGTTAAGATTGCTAAATAAACAAATTTTCGTTCGTTCGTTCGTTTCAGCCCTTATCATCCCACTGCTGGGCAAAGGCCTCTCCCATTGATTTCCACATTTGTCGGTCCGTGGCCAATGAAGGCCAGTGTTTTTGTGCCCTATCTAGCTCATCTCGCCACCTTCTACGTGGTCTGCCGCGCCGCCGATTTGAAGAATCTGGGCACCACTCGGTGGTAATTTTAATACAATAAAATATTTATTGTCTTAAGTAAACGGATTTTACTAGGTATTTGTTTGTTCTATAATTTACAATACATGGAAACTAACTTATATACTTATACATTCAATTACGCATTCAATAAAACAGTTTTCCTCACAAATATGTAAATATCAGTTACTTGTGAAGTAAAAAGGATTGTAGAACTTAATCATAAAATTGTCTATGGTGGAAACCGCCTTTAATCCAAGCCAAGCCGCTGCCTACCATAAACAGTGTAGTTGTTAAGTCTCCAAGCTCTATTAAGTTCACTGTGTACTGTACCCTTCTACATAAGAACACTACTGCTTGGAGGTGGAGTGCTTACTTCACCTCCAAGCAGTAGCACGTAACATTATTTAGCAGTTAACACATTGATAGGGTTTCGCTAAAGATACCACTGACGTAAAAAATTTACAGTAAGCTTCTGCAATAATTTGAGGTTTTTCTTTAATATGATTTTAATAGTGATTTATGCGTAAAGGTACCTAATAAGAATACCAAATAAAAAAGTGTTTAACGTCTTTAAACTTTAATTTATTTGTATCTACAACTATTTATAAAATTATATTTAGTACTAGCAAACCTGGCGAACTCCGTTTCGCCACCGATGTCTGTCCGATGTCTTCGTTTTATGTACTTAGGTAACATTTCGTTTGGTGATTAAAAGATGAAGAAATTTTTTTCTTATTTTTTTTTGCTTTAAATCTCACGGAGCCCGAGACCTTTCCAACGAATGCAAAACCGTGGAAATCGGTCCGTGCATTCTGGACTTATAGCGTCAGGAAGGAAAACCCGACTTATTTTTATAGTGTAGATAAATGAACTACCTTATCAAATTGTACATAAATACATATTACCACAATAACTTTATTAAATAAATACCTACCACAATAACTTTTTCTATCCTCGTAACAAATTAGGAACGGGAGACAACAAAAGTTATAAAAACGATGTCTGAAAATATTTTCTAAAAGTAACATTTAATACTAATGTTTTTCAAACCATCTTAATAACATTAATTAGTCTCTGATTGATTTTTATCAATATAATTTTTTATAAGATAAAATTTTTTCGACTATTCCTTTTTGTTAAATAAATTCCTTAATGAAAACCTTACATTATTTTTAATTGTACAATTAAATGCATGCCGTCTTATTATTTTATAACAATAATAAGTATTAGGTAATAATTCATACATCATTACTCAAATTAAATTATTATAATGAGTCAAATTCTTTTTACTTTGGAAATATTTAGGAAACATACATTCACAGTTTGTAGGAATCTCAAAGTCTTTTGGTCTAACTTTTTGTGTTTTATAATCAAATATATAAATTGTGATTGTGGAATATATATTTTCACAGTAAGATTTTACTCCTAAACCACTTAATATTGAACCTTCGAAACACTTTTCACTTATTATATCGCCTCGCGTTTGGCTGCAAAAGAAACAGTAATCGTTAATGATTAATAATTATTTAGAAAGAATTCAAACAATAAGTAATAACAAATAATGAAAATAATTATGTAAATTAAATTTCTTTGACATTTTTAACTACTAAACTTAATTCCTTAATAATTATTCTCCGTTTTTATTAGTTTGTTTTCATAGTTGCTTATCTATATCTTAGTTGTTTTCCAAATATACATTAAATAAATAAATAATATCCCTTTTAATAATGTCCAAAATAATTAAATCCATTAATTCCATTTTTCTCTTATTGTTTTATAACAGTTAATTAGTTCATCATAATTACGGTTCTCATGTAATGAAGTGAATAAGAATACATGATTTTTAAAGCTCATTTTGTTACGTGTTTACGGGTTTCCATCCATCCCGACTAAGGGACCCGGTCGTATTAGATTGTTACCTATAATATTTAAATAATAGTTACCATACCTTTGCATGCGTCTGCATTGCAAGCTGCTTATTGGTTGTTTGAACACATTAAGTTGTACGATAATGTCCGCTATACCTTTCTTTTTGTTGTGTACGTATAGATATGCGTGTTCTGTCTGAAAATTAACCAAAAATACCTTTATTAATTCTAATAAATCATGTAATTTTAATTTAATATGAAAAAAATTCTGTGTGTTGATAAAATAAGTACAAAAGTTGTACCACCACTGCGGCTGCACGAAGTAGTGTGCAGCTACTGTATTTGGTAGGTAGGTTGTTAAATTACAAATGCTAGTTAAGTTACAGGGTTAAAGGACAAAAAGTTTAGTTTTTCAGGGGCGTCAGGCAGCGTCTTAGCAATGCTCTGACATAACTAACGTCTAGCTAGCGTAGCTACCTACCATCTCAATGCAATAAAAAAATGGAATACAAGTATCATTACAAAAGTATTCATAATAAACACCTTATTAATCATCTTGCATTCGTTCCATAAATCTCGTTGGACCATCAAATTACGAAAAGGCCTTGCTGCAGAACGTAGGTCACTGGCGTATTCCTAAAAAATTAAAAATAAAGATTACAAAAGTTCATACATTAAAACACCACAAATGTTTTATAAACAGTGAGGTATAAATTTTTGGTAAAGTAAAATCTGAAATGGACCAAGAATTTAACCTTGTGGCACACCAAAGATTCATATTAAGTCATATAACAGCCCATTCATGTCCCACTGCAGGGACGGGCCTCCTCCCGTATGGAGGGATACTTGGCTTACTAATACCACGCTGGCCAGACGGATTGGTATAGGGTTTAATTTCAAGTTTTCCTTTTTTTTACTTCGCAAATATAATAGTCACGGATAGTCCTTAGACGGTCTTTACGACACCTATGGGATGAGATGGGGTGGTGACATATTGTGATTGACATAACAGTTAAGACCAAGGATCTCAAACCTACTTACTTCAACAAATGCGTGGGATTCCTTTGGTAAGTTTTGAGAAGAGCTAAGAAAGAATCACGCAAACCTTAATGTTTGAGTTTGATTACAAGCATTTCATGATATACACAATCCAATGCCTTTAAAAGGTCGCTGCATACACTAATAGTACTACAATTGTTCATCCAATGATTCGTATGTGTTTTAATAAAGCTATGTTACAACAATCGTTAGTACAGCCCTATTGAAAGCCTACGCAGGATGTTATTCCGATATTTTAACCAATTTTTTAATTGATTCAATCAAAAGTGCTTGTACAAACTTACTGAAAGCTAGTAAGATTAATATAGGGCTATAGTAACATGGTTCACGTCTTAAACCTACATTGGTAAGTTCGAGAGACAAGATTGTTTCTATATCAATCGAAGACCTCCGTGGCGTAGTGGTTATACAACATGACTGCTACGCAGAAGTCTCGGATTCGATTCCTGCTCAATGCAAATATTTGTGTGCATGAACATGATTATTTGCATTGGTCTGAGTGTTTCTATGTATAATATGTATGTATATAAAAAAAGTATATAAGTATTAATATACGTTGTTCTGTTACCCATAACACAAACAGGTGAAGCCTAGCTTACTTTGGGAATAGATGGCGCTGTGTAGAAAAGAAAGAAAAAGTAAAAAGAAATCACACCATAAGCCTGACACCCAAACGAATAAACCTTGAACTGCCATGAGTCAAGTGTATTACTCACTTCAATTAAAAACTTTGGTAATGCGTCGTACATCTTATCTTCAATTTTCTTGTAGTTAACTGGTTGAATTGCACATATTCCTTTTTTTCTGCATTCTTTCGGGATCTCAATTTCAATATCTGAAATTAAATTCAAATTAGGTTTCTTGAACATTTATATACGTAAAGTCGGCATATAGAAATCAAACGATCCAACCCTATAACATGGCCTGCGAGGTCCGAAAACCCCAAGGTATTATTTTTTAGTAGAGAAGGGGTATCCATCCCTGGGCTTGGAACTGCAATTGGTGGTAAAGACGATTATTTTACAATAATAATACATATTATGTATGTACAGTCAGCCCCAAAAGTCGCTGAACACATTTAAATTCCAAAACTGCTGAACACTAAAAGTGCCATAAGTCAGTGTCGCGGGTATTTCAGAAGTATCGATGTTGCCAACTCGTGCAGTATACGGGAGCCGCGCATGACTGAACGGCAACGTCGCCCGCTGCGTCGCTTATCTGCGGTCGAGTTTCAGGGTAGTAGTAGTGAGTGATTTTGACAGTAGACAAAAGTCAAGCCAATTTCAAAGCGGAATACCACATTAACAATTTCATCAAAACAGTTGTCAACACGATAGCTTTGCTTGTATAGAGCTTGGGTGAAAAGAAAACAGCTCTGGTTCCATCCTGAGGAACGGATTACTTTTTGTGTTTTTTTATTTTTTCTTATTTTGTTTTCTACTATTATTATTCAATACAAGCTGTAACCCGCGACTTCGTTTACGAAAAAAATGTATATTCGACAATTAAATTAAATAATTTAATTAATTAATTAATTAAATGGCTTTACCACCTCTAGACTTAATTTTAGTTGCATGTCATAAAACTATTAAGTTCAATGTCGCACAACAGGGAGCGCTTCTTCTAACATAACATTTCAACTCATATCATCGAATCTCCGAAAATGTTTCTCATACAATTTAAAGTCATAATGATCATTCTTCATTAAATTAAAAATTAAATAAAAATACTATTTAATTTTCAATTAAAAATTAAAAATAATATTTTAACTTTATTAAAATACCTGTGAACAGTGACGGTGAATTTAAGTTACTTGTTTTTTTTGAGATAAAATACAATAAATAAAAAATAAAAAACCAAAAAAAGTACTTGGCACAACCCGGTTTCGAACGCACGTCTACTTTATCAAAGTCGAGTGTTCTATACCCTAGGCTATCGAATTTCAGTGAATTGTGTTGAAATTATGTATCTATTCCAACGAGTAAACATAATAGACACTAGTGTTCAGCTACTTTTGGAACACTAGTGTTCAGCTACTTTTGAAATACCCGCGACACTGACTTATGGCACTTTTAGTGTTCAGCAGTTTTGGAATTTAAAATGTGTTCGAGTGTCCTCCGAATTTCTTCCGAAGTACAGTTGACAATAAAATCAATCAACTGTACTCGTAAATAACCTTGCCTGGTCAACTTAGTAGACGTTGGCCAAGTTTTGCAGTGTACTATCATTATGGTACTAAACCAAATCCCCGTGCACCCAGCTATTTTCTTTTTATTGAAATAGTTACTTAGTAATAGTTTTATTAATAGCTAAATGGAGTGAATAATTCTCACCATCAACTAATAGAGTATTGATTTTCGTCCATAGCATAGTTATCTGTAAACAGGAATTATAAAAAAATTATAAAAATCTGAATCTGAATTTCAAATATTTATGTAAAATATTTAACAATTACTTAGCAGTTCTCCTCTGTGTGGTGACGGAGTAAGAATACAATATGTCACCACCCCATCTCATCCCATGGGTGTTGTAAAAACCGACTAAAGGACTTTCCGTGAATATTATCTTTACGAAATAAAAAGAAGGAAAACTTGAAATTAAACCCTATACCAATCCGTCTGGTTAGCGTGGTATTAGTAGGCCAAATATCCCTCCGTCACAGGAGGATGCCCGTCCTACTGGCTGCTGGCTGTTATGATGATAAAGTATATTTTATGCTTTTTAAGGAGCCCAATACTTACATAAAAAGGTGTCATAACAAAAAAACCGTTAACGTCATCGCAACTCAACAGGAAGTTATCGATTCAACCCCTATACATAATTTAAAAATAATAATTAAATCAATATATTTACCAATAATAACATGTAGGTCTCCATTTCACTAATTAATAAATGTATCTAGAACACAACAACTAAAACTAATGCCGCGTAGTCCGAATAGCATTGCACTTTTATATTTATATACTAAAGAAAATATTGTTTAGACTGAAGTACTAATATTTTAAATTAATTCAATGAACAAATAAATATAAATAATACATGTCTAGAACTAGATAATGCATTATTTTATGTTTATAATTTTTATTATGTTTGCGTTATTATTGTCTGGGCATACCAGACAATAATAAGACAATGCATGCGGTTGTCAAGGTAAGTCCCATATTACATAAATGATAAGATAGTTATCATCTGCCTTCTTGTACCTCATTACGAATCTGCTGTGAGGAGACATCAAGGTGTTATTAGTAGAAGACCTCAAATGGCATAAAGTAATAGTCTTCTGATCGCGATGTATATTATAGTGTGCGTGATCGTGAATGATTGCATTGTTCAGGGTGTTTACCATGTACATAATTTAGAAATAAAGAATGAATATTACTTAGTTCTATGTTTATTTAGTTAGTGTCTAGTATCGAAAGTACAATTTCTGCGGATAATTTTTAATGAATTCACTCTAGTTCTGCTTAGTGGTAGATCAACTAGGTTTGGCTCTTGTACATACCACAAAAACTTTACGTTTGACGTCCTTCTTAGAAATACATTGGGTCCTACAGAAATGATTTATCCCCTACCGCCATTGATATTGAATCAGATAGAATTCGCGGACTCTTCTAAATGCTGTCCACCATCACCAAAGCACAACAGCCTGGCCTGCCCATAACTTCAAGACAACACTCTACAGCTGTGCAACTTATATGGGTTCTTACAGTTGAATGAAAATTAAGAGGAAAATTACTAAAAGGTTCGAATAAAGCATTTGATTAATTTGATAAACGAGACTTGGACTCGGAATCCTAGTAATCAATGGCGTCGCAAGTAGGCGTATTCTCCGAAGAAACAAGGTCGAATCTAGAGTATCACTCTCGAGGATCAAATACCCGCCATTAGCTTTTGTTCTTCTTTTTGAAAGACAAAATGTTTAAAAATAAAAACAAAAGTAAATTTTATCTATCTTTATTTTCTACCAAACATGAGCAGCATACAGGGAACTGATATTTTTTGGTATCAACATCTTTCTTCTCAGGATCGTATACCAGCAATGAACGGTATGCGTAAGTGGTATGACAGGATGACGTCAAGCCTGAAGCGTTCAAGCCAATATCTTGGAAGCACTCCTCGTCACCGCTTTTAATGTGATTGTACCTGTAATTAGAAGTCAAGAGTTAATGATTTAGTTTTTCCATAAATTACGTGGTGGTAAATATTTTGCGGTGCCCACTAGCAGCTTTTCGCTTATAAAAAGAAGGCCTTATTTATCAGACTTAACCCTGGTTTCTGAATGACTGATCAAGTAAATATCAACAAATCAAGTGTCAAAACTCGTGTTAACTAATTTTAGTTCCTGATTTATTGTTTAGTTGATTTTTACTTGATCAGTCATTCAGAAACCGGGAGTTAATTTTTTTCAAACCACTTAGGCTCTTAGGGGATGGTCAAAATGTAATTGATGAAAAGTTTGCTTCGCGTTTCATTCTTTTGTCAAATTGACTTAGTCATGGATAAGCAGCGACTTGGCTATGCTCTGGAATTGCTGAAGTTAATGAGCGGCGGTTACCAGAAACAGCCCATAGCAACACATTAACTTACACACATACCTTAAGCCCTTGTAATAAGGTACGTATTCAAATGAGAATACTTAATACATATTTTGCTATGTTGCTGTTTATAGATACCGTAAAAAATCAAATAATAATATTTTAAACTTACGCGCAAATAACACTGGTTAGTTTTTGTTTGAATAACTTGGTGTTCACAATAATATCTGTTTTAGTATTGTTGTTTTCATCGATATGATTATAAAGGTACATGGACTCCGTCTGCAAAATAGAAAAGATCATAAAAATTTAAGTGATTAAATCTGCTGACTTTTGATACTCACAATATAGCTGTATTCAACCTGATGGAAATTGTGAACTTAGTCCATGAAGGCTTACATATGGTAGTCATGAAGCCTTAGCTTCACTTCATCGACATCCCTGCTGCTGATCCCTGAATACGATATCCAAAAGCGATCAAACTATTTGCGATAATATTTTTCGCTTGACTGTACAGTGATTGCTATCCAGGCAATATTGCTACCCAGGCAATATTGCTGCCATCTATGAGCAACGATTACCACTAAATATTAGGTGATCTGCTTGCTGCTTGGTGAATAATGTTACACTATTCAAAAATAACAAATGGAGGTATTTGTTTTCTGCATTAAAAGCAGAACTTTTCTACTGCATTCTTCCCGAACACTTTGCAACCAACACCATTTTTAATAAAGTTTTCCGTATTAGTACAAAAGTAACTATTAATAATAACTTACCTTAGTAATGTATGGACAGTTATGCCAATCACTTTCAGGTGATAATTCAACAACTGTCTCATCTGGTCCAAGTCTGTCTTCATAGTCCTATAAAACAAAAGAGTCGTTAATAAAAAAACACAAAATAGTACATTAATGTGATGACAATCTTGCATGGAATCCCGAGACAGTTCCAAACCCCTCTGCTTCGCTGGTCACATGGATTAAAGTAGAGTTTCTATCAAGTTTTTGTTCATATGTTTCCGTAGGGAACTTTCCTTTTGTAAGTAGCCTTTGAAAACTATAATAAAATTCATTCTCAGTCACAACTAAATTGACTAGCTGCCCATACAGATTCGCTTTATACTTCTTCGCGTAGTGAATTCTTTCTTTAATTCTATAAATAAGGTAAAAGCACCTAACTACGAGGGGTTCTAAAAATGGCAGTAAAATCCGAGGTATTTAGTAAAACGGGTTTTTAAAGTAATTCACTAGTTATTTTGGTCTGCATGATAAAATAATCAATTAATAATTTATCTGTTCATATTTATATAAACAAAAGAGAGTTAAGTGTGTTCACACTGTAGAATAATCGGTCATTTTGCCACGGGAAGCCGCCTTTAAAGCACACTTCATACGTTTAGGACCTCATGCACGTGAGTATTACGATTTGCCAAATAGTGTTTTACGTGATAATTTTATACAATGCGAGTTTTCGTTTAGGTTGAATTATTGAAAGGACAATATATTTTATCGAAAACACTTAAGATTTGAGTATTTTATTTGCAAATTAGCAAGAAAATACGTGTTGAAAACACCACGGCATTAGGTGCAAAATATTTTAGTGTGTTCCTAAAAGCGATGTATACCACGGAAAAACAAATTTTAAGACATTTACTTTTTTAAAATTTTCGGTGAGTGTTTTATGATTACAAAGTTTAATGTGTTAACTTATTGAATAACACATGCATTTAATAATGTAATTCCGAGGTACACCTTGGCGTCGGATTCACTAATTATAGCAGGTTAAAAATGACTATTATAGGTACTTTCTTAATACGTTGTACGGGAAAAAATTATGAAGACGTTCGGTTTTTGATCTGTTCTGTTATTATGTCTATGTGTCTTATATTTGTTTCCCTTTCATATTGCAACTATCCACTATTTAATTTGCATAATATCAAAAAATCTTTTAATTTTTATTACTCGGAATTAGAAACTTTGATTTAGCATCATAAAACGCTATTCCGATGTATATACGTCGGAATAAGGTTATATGAGCACCTAATTGCGATATATTTACATTGGAATAAGCTTACATGAGTTCCTAATTCCGATGTTTTGACCCGGTCATAGAGAGTATTGACCCTGTTTAAATACAGAGTGTTCCTTTTTTTATGTGCTTAGTACGTAGTAACTGAAAGAATACTAATCATCTATAGTACAATCACATAAAATTGGAGTGTGCGTGTATTCATATTTCTTTAACCCAATTATGAAACTACAGCAATTAAATGATTTTTTGTCTGTCAGTCTGCCTATTTGAAGACTATTTTCAGCGTGTGTGTTTATGTAATTTTCTTTGTATCCTCCTACACACTTAGTGACTGGACCTGGATAGTTTTACATACATCATTATTAGGTTTCCTAAGTCATTTTTTTTATTGCATAATACTCATTCATGATTTATAGTGCTTCAAAGTTTAGCATCATCATCATAACAGCCCATTAATGTCCCACTGCAGGGACGGGCCTCCTCCCGTGACGGAGGGATACTTGGCCTACTAATACCATGCTGGCCAGACGGATTGGTATAGGGTTTAGTTTTAAGTTTTCCTTCTTTCTATGTAAAGGTAATATTCACAGATAGTCCCTTAGTCGGTTTCTACGACACCCATGGGATGAGATGGAGTGGTGACAAATTGTATTCTTACTCCGTCACCACACGGAAAGGTTAGCATAACCGCGCCTAATAAATTATTTCAAAAGTCTTAAACTTGCATTTTAGTTTCACTTATTTATTACTTTTTAGTTTTTTTATTTAAGTACATGTAAGATTATTTTTGTAATCATGATACAAGTAGATTTTTATGTTGATTTTTATAAGATTAAGGATAATGATTAAAAAAAGAACTGATTTAACATAAAAAATAAACTCCTTTTATTTTTGAACATCATGTATGAGAACCCTACATAGGTAGTTCCCTTTCTATTTTTATACTCGGAATTAGGAACCAAATGCATCGGAATTACAATTTTTACATCGGAATTAGGAGCATCGTTCTTTTTCATATTTTTATTTATTTTATCATTTTTAATAACCTGTTACTGACAAACTGCATATATTTTTCAAAAATTAGATAGTTAACGCTTCGGATAAAAATATAAAATTGTATACAAAGGTACGATAATTACTTAATTTTTAATGTTCTTTCGTGTTTTGTCAAAAACACCACGGAATTAGGTGCCTTTACCTTAGGTACTCGTAAAATTTATAAATTTACCTGTTTTAAATATTTTGGAAGCGAATTGTTGATATCATCTTCTAGTTGTTGATATCCGTCAGGCTTGATAGAACAAAAACCTTCTCGCTTACATTCTTCTGGGATCTGAATGGCTGGACCTAAGAAATAAAACTGTTGATTAATATTTTGTTGCAAAAAAATTAATGTTTGAAACTACGACAGCTAATTTTATGTTTTCTCTATCACGTACAGGAACATGAGGTATCGTAGTTAGCCACGGTAACCATCTGTAATTGCGGTTGCCGTCAAAAGAACAGAAAGCCCTAGGCCATTCATATTGCCTATAAAAAGCCTTACGACAGCAAAGCTAGGATAACTAGGATGTCATGTGTTATCTAGTTGCCTCGAGACTCCTAATGGAGCCCAATGTGGTTCCTGAACCCTAGAAGAGGATTGAGTCTGCCTAGCATTTAATTATATAACCTTACGAGATACGCTTATATAATAACATCTCAGGTAACCACCTCGGGGTGTTAGCCATTCTCGGTTTTGCATGACATGCTAATCATACGATTTATTTCTATTTTAGGGCTCAGAAAGGTAACCACATCGCTAACCACATCTTACGAACAATTCTGCCTAATATCACAAATCAAGGAACATTATTATACAGGAAAAATTAAAACATAGTAGAAATTATCTTACCGTTGGAGGTAGCAGTACTGCAGAATGCCATTGACGCCATTACCTGTAGGAACAAAACAATTAGTCATACTTTTCATTGTATTTTTAGTATCTAGGTACACTTTGAACTTGTTTACTCCTGGACTTCATAGAAGAGACTTAGCAATATCGATTCGAGGAAGCGTTATTCTTCATACTTCATTAAAACCCTAAATAAAATTGAGAGCCCATTAATGTCCCACTGCAAGAACGGGCCTCCTCCTGTGACGGAGGGATACTTGGCCTACTAATACCACGCTGGCCAAACGGATTGGTATAGAGTTTAATTTCAAGTTTTCCTTCTTTTTATTTACTTAAGACAATATTCACGAATAGTCCCTTAGTCGGATTTTACGACACCCATGGGATGAGATGGGGTGGTGACATATTGTATTCTTACTCCGTCACCACACCGGTTTATCAATGCCCACGTAAATTAATAAAGGTCTTCTACGATCAGTTACTTATTTCTATTTCAAGACACTGATGCTTACGTCAGTGGCTTAAAGACGAATAATGTAGGTCCTATTACCGCTTAAAAAAAATTAAGTAAAAAATTTACATTTTGGCAAGTTTTAAATACTAATAGTATTCAAAGCTTTTTTCAAATTAACTAACTCAAACTAAGGGTATATTTTAGATCGTTAGTGAACTAAAATGTTACTTACCACGATGATCGCGTGATTTTTTGAATTCATTTTGCTATAACTTATTTATTGACAGTCACTACTCTCACTTATTTGAATTAAAATAAATTAATTAACAATGTAGCATCTTACAATACATGTGTAATACTATTTAAATTTTAACATTACAATAACTTTTATAGTTTTCCAATAATGTTTTTTCCTCTTAATATCATGAATGACCAAATGTGTCGCAACATAAGACATGCTTGTGATCTGTATTGTGCAATATTAAATGAATAAAATGACGCAATGATAAACAAAAACATAACAAGCTACCTTTTTAACGTCATGGTTATTAAGTCACTCACCCTGTGGTTAACTTCACGCTTGTTCATAACAAGAACTCTGTGATTTACAAATTAAGCTTAGATTGATGGATGGATCACATTTAAAAGATTCACATAAAATTATATTAAATTCACATATCAAAAATCATAACGAGTCTAACGAAAATTTATTAATTTTCGTGAGAATTTTATTTTAATTTCTTCTTGTCTGATATCAGGAGGTTGGATATTGGATTTATGAAAATATATTTTTAATAACAATTTATTTTTTATTTCTTTTACTTATCTTTTAGCAAACTTAGTAGAGAGAGCTAATCAAGCCGCCAATAGTTCGTAAGATAAGATAATTCCCGCATAAGACTATTTTTTTGTGTCGCGGGAATTTTAAAAACATTAATTTAACACACCCTCACGCAATTCCTAATGTCATTCACAAATGTAAGCGAAACCCCGGAAAACCTTTAAGTCTTGCTCAAGAGTCGATTTGCTAAGAGCAACAAACATGCTCATAAAGCTGTAAACAAATACTTCATTTAATTTTGAGGATTTGGAAATATTGGTCTGGCCTAAACCAATAACTAAAAGTTTAAACAATGAAGGGCTGCAGTAGTTAGGTGTGGATTTTTCAGAGCTATAGTTAGTAGAAATACAAGGAAGTCGAGAAGGAGGAAATACCTAACAATAATAATATGAAATTACTTAAAAATTCATACAACCTCATAACCCAAGTGGACATATCACAAGCTGTGCTAAATATCTACTAGACAGCGGATGAACATAATGACACGTTTCACTTGTATATCTACATCTACACATTAAACATAGCAAACACCCAGAGCAAAATACATCCTAAGAAAAAGACTAGAGCATAAAAAACCAGACTTTTGATTTCATTTATTTTAATTTTCATTTTCAGTCCAGCACACTTGGGAATAGGGAAGTACCTTTTAAATCATGGCGTATTGTGTAAACTATTTAGGGTTAGTATTTCTTAGGGAATAAACATTATTATTTATTCACGTAATATTCACAAAAGGAAAACTAACAACATCATAATATATTTTGTTTAACGAAATTCCTCACGCATATTTTATTGAATAATCTAAAAGAGCACTCGTATAAATTCATCATAACTTTAAACATAAAGTTGTTAAGGACAACTGAAAACTTATATGCTTCACCATGCTGCTCAGACCGATTTGGTTTGGGCCGAGTTAAATTTTTTTGTTGAGATACAGAAAAAATGTTATTTTAGCACAAAAGGGGAAGGAAAACCACTAGTTTTTCCTTCTCATCCCAGACGCAGGGTAATTACCATGCTGCTCAGACCGATTTGGTTTGGGCCGAGTTTAATTTTTTTGTTGAGATACAGAAAAAATGTTATTTTAGCACAAAAGGGGAAGGAAAACCACTAGTTTTTCCTTCTCATCCCAGACGCAGGGTAATTATTTGTAGAACAAACATGAATAATTTGCATATTTCAGCAAAGGATAATGTAGTATTACAGTGTGGAATGCGAAATAATTACGTATTATACAGACATACTCGTAATAAAATAATTACTTATGAAATATACGTCACCCATAGTATTCGCTAATTGGCTCTGACGTACCTATTTTGCGTGTTGTGCAAATATTAAGGAATGTTTGTTAATAGGGAACAAGGATAATAATTCATCTTCTTACCTCTAAAAGGGTAAGGATCCCTTTTTTTCTTATAATAGTTTTTGTTCTAATTTAAATTGTCATAATAAGTTAGGCATAATAATTGTCCTTGTCATAATAATAGTTTGCCATATTTGGTTTTTAGCATAAGTACTATGTTTGTTGGCATAATCTCGTTTTAACATAATTTCATTTGTACTAATATTGTTAGCCATTATCTTCAGTCATAATATTTATTTGCTATAATAAAAAAAGTTGTTAAAACCCCGGATTAGAGCAGTCCGACTAGGATAGGTTAGGTTAGGTTTATACTTTAAATAACCAAAAGGGAGGATTGGATCAGGGTAAAAGTGTGTCCAAACATAGAGCGGTATGAACGCGGCAAAAAACTAGCATAGCACTCACTAGTGCTAAGAGGTGGATTCAGTTTCAATTGCTGCTATAGTTACTAAAAACAGTAGCTAGTAATAGAGTCTCAGGTCAACTGCCAGAGTAGTAAGTAGGTACAATCGATCCAAATGATTAGCATTTTGCAAATCGTGTATGAGTACAGTATGTCGGTGTAAAGCCTTTTCATGACTACCGTCCATTATCTTTTGTTGACTTTACTATCATTACCGAGTGGTATGTAAACAAAAATAAAACCTTGATGGCCGCATTCCAGATCAAGTCTATTTGTGCTAGAAGAACACTTGCACTGGAGAAGATTCATTCATGTGGGGCGTAATGACACAAGTATTAATTAATTTTACATAATTACAATTGCATCATATTAGCAATGATAAAAAATGTTGATTGAATGTATTAAATTATTGTGCAACAAATAAATGTAACAACTGTTATTAACATAGGATCAACTTTTTTAAGTCTAGATAAGGTAAAGGGTTGTCTGGAAAAAATCGTCGAAAATATTCTACTGCTCGTCTGCGACCATAGAGCAATAAAAAAACTAGTTAGGCTGATAAAATATAGTAGGCCCGTTTCTCTCCATTAGATGGAAGCGTGTCCATGTAGTAGCACTTTTACTTTATGGGTGGGTTACGAATACAGTATTTTGGGGATGAAATAATTAAAAGAACACGTACCTACTTGAAATTTCAAAATAATTTCGCATTTTATCATCATAATCATCATAACAGCCCATTAATGTCCCACTGCAGGGAAGGGCCTCCTCCTGTGACGGAGGGATACTTGGCCTACTAATACCACGCTGGCCAAACGGATTAGTATAGGGTTTAATTAATAAAATTTTCGCATTTAACTATACAGGGTGGCTCATTCAAAAGGGTCAGTATGGGAAAGTCTTAAACTATAAGTCATACGAAGATTTGTTCTTAGGAACCATGTCACCGATTTTAATAAAAAGAAAAACTGCATTCATACATTTGAAAAAGATACTGTACCCAGCTAGGGAATCGAACCCGGTTGTTTTGCAAAAATAAACTTATACTTTTTTTTATTTAAATATCGATTCTGTAGGTCTTAAGCAGTAAATATCTCTATGAAACATTATGTCTTAAATGAATAAAATGCATTGTTTTCACATAGTTTAATTTATCATGCAGCCATGCAGTATCTTCATGCAGCCAGTCATACTGAAACGTTCCATTTTCAAATGAGGCTTAACTTAACACGTCTGGCTCGATTCTTTGGCTTTGCGGAGAGTTGTAGGGTCTCTTTACACCTACTATAATAAATTTAAGTATGTGAAAAAAATGCATTTTATTCATTTAAGACATAATGTTTCATAGAGATATTTACTGCTTAAGACCTACAGAATCGATATTGAAATAAAAAAAGTAAAATTTTATTTTTGCAAAACAACCGGGTTCGATTCCCGACTGGGTGCAGTATCTTTTTCAAATGTATGAATGCAGTTTTCTTTTTATCAAAATCGGTTCATAAGAACAAATCTTAGTATGACTTATAGTTTAAGACTTTCCCATAGTGACCCTTTTGAATGAGCCACCCTGTATACTTATTATTACCATAGAATTAGCAAATATTTCAAGTTGCAAATACTTGTTTCAGACTATAAAATATTTACGTCATTTATAAGGAAAACTACATCATTAAATTCTCTATATATACATACACATTGTAATAACGATTCATAAGTTTATTAAGCGTGGATTGTGTTGCTTGTTAAAGCTAAGCAGCTTTTAAAATACAGTAACTTTTAAATAACAATTAAAAGTCTTGATTAGAGAAAATTTGGTTTGATTAGAGACGTTTATTAATTTCTAATTAACTGTAGGAAATTGAAATAGTTAAATAATGAATACGTTCACTGTGTGTTTAGTTTCTTTGGTAAGTAAATAATTTTATTTAATTTGCTACATCTTCTTTTTTTACATTCTCTACTTAAAGATTCTTCTTATGATAAAGGCACATAAGGCGTGCTTTCTTTAAAATATATGTTCTCAAGATTGTCTTATTAAGCCCAACTCTTATAGGACTAGAAAGAGTACTTTTGTCTGTTTTCTAATAAATACTTTTTATAAGCTTACATTTTCTACTAGTAAACCTTTGTAGAAGATTGAAATTCATAAATTTTTTAATGAATTTGTACGATTGTGAAAAATAAGTGGTTATTAGTTAGTGATGGATATAAAATAGTAATAATAGAAAATTTGTACTTCAAACTGACAAAAGGTTTTTTTTATTAAGCCTAGAAGTGTATGTTTATGTTTAGTGTATATTAGTGTGTGATATTGCTTACAAAAATTTGTTTACTTCATTTAAAATAATTTCACAAGCTGCGTAATTACCTATTATAAGTACTTAATGCGCAATAACTAATAATGCTTATAAGTGAAAACCCATTCGTTAAACTCTTCAAGCAAAGCCATAAATTCTTGTAATCTTATGCTTGGCTAGAAAAAGAACTTAGATGTTTAATTAAAAAAACCGGTAATTTTTCATGTATAAGTAAATACTTATACATGAAAAACTCCACCGGTTGTGTGGAAGCTTTGATTTCTAAAAGACAGTATTTTTTATCAGATTTCGTAAAAGAATTCGTCGTATTCAGACCACTTAATGTCATGAAAAACATTTTTACGTAAAACTTAGCCTTCAGTCCTAAGATCTTGTTTCATTTTTTTTCATAAGACTTAGTTTAAGATAGCTACCTACTTTGTTTGACTATACATAATTTTTTTCTTCAGGTTTTCCTGTCCGGACGCGTGACACCATTCCCAAATTACGATGGCGACGTTCTCTTCGATCCCTTAGAAATCAAAGCTTGTAAGTATAAATCGTTTTGAGACATAATATTAGTAAAGATCTTCGTGTGGTGACGGAGTAAGAATACAATATGTCACTACCTACCCCATCTCATCCCATGGGTGTCGTTAAAACCGACAAAGGGACTATCCGTCAATATTATCTTTACGAAATAAAAAAGAAGGAAAACTTGAAATTTAACCCTAAACCAATCCGTCTGGCCATCGTGGTATTAGTAGGCCAAGTATCCCTCCGTCACGAGAGGAGGCCCGTCCCTACAGTGGGACATTAATGGGCACGTACTTATTATGTACGTGTTTTAATGACGTATTATTTAAATCATTATTAAACCTAAATAGGTTAACAGCGGGTTTTTAGTATGAAAATAATATAATAAGTTATTAATTTTCCTATAAATTCTGTTGTTGTCTTTACTTAAATACTTAATTAGAATTATTTTATGGTTGATTTTACATTTGTAAGTACTTAATCAAACAGTTACCTTTTATTTTTTCTTATGATTAATCTTATTCCTATGAAAAATACTGTATTGTATCAGTTTTAGCAAAACCAACCTTATACCAAACAAAATCGTAAGAATTTAAGGTAATCAATTGACTAATATTTAAGAGTCGTTTATGAGTAAGAAGGAAAGCATTTACTTATTCATCACAAAAAAAACAAAAAGCCAAGTGAAAAATAAATGTATTTTTTTAATTCTCTTTTCAGTTAGCATGCCGGAATCTTGCAGGTCTAAAGACAAGGCGTTCTGCTTCGAAAAGGATGATTATCCTACTGAAATTGTTGAACAACTGTTGAAGGATATGACACATTTGGTACGTATCGTCTATCGTTAAGGCCCATTCGCACGAGCGCTTTTTTAACGCGCGTTAAAAAAGCGTCGAAATAAAACAAATGCACTCTTATGTTCCTCGGCGTTGGAAATAGAACACAATTTCTAACGCCGAGCTATAAAAAAGCGTCGCGTTAAAAAAGCGCTGGCGTGTGAACAGGAACATATGAATGCATTTGTTCTATTCGGACGCTTTTGTAACGCACGTTAATAAATCGTTTGTGCGGATGGGGCCTTAGAGCATTTCACCGCCGTCCAATGAGTGTCTGATTAAGAGGATTTCAGCATGCATGTTTTCTTTTATATTAAAAGAACCTACTAAGGTTATACCACCATGTGGTGACGGAGTAAGAATACAATTTGTCACCACCCCGTCTCATCTCATGGGTGTCGTAAAAACCGACTAAGAGACTTAGATCTTAGACTTTAGATCTTTACGAAAATAAAAAGAAGGAAAACTTGAAATTAAACCCTTTACCAATCTGTCTGGTCAGCGTGGTATTAGTAGGCCAAGTATCCCTCCGACATGGGAGGAGGCCCGTCCCTGCAGTGGTACATTAATAATCTGTTATGATACTGCTAAAAGCGCAAGGTGCTTTCAATATAAGAGGTCAGGGACAGCAAAGACACCAAAAACTTTCCACTTAAAGACAGAAAACCAATATAGTAGTACTTATTTTTTAATTTTACAGGAAGTATCAAATGAAAAAGATGGTGGATATTCGTTTTCAAACCGTCAAGGATCTGCTTCAGATGCACAGGAATGTTCAGCACAATCCACTGTAAGTTATTATATTATGAAAGTTTAAATATTTATTTTTTATATTTGCCTTCTCGATTTACTTATTTTTAACTGCTCCATTACATCAACGGCCAAGATTGAACCCTGACCCTAGTCTCAAGAGTAGGGCAGTGAGCACGATCTCTTGATTACCTTCCAAGGCCTCCTTCAAGTAATGTTCCTAACATAATGAAACCGAGAACATACTTATACATATTAAATTCACGTTATGATACATCACTCAGGACCTTAGATGGGGGCTTATACCTAAAATCTTTTGACTGAAATGATGAGATATAATGATATTTCACAATTACCTTTTTGCATTACACTTAAGAATAAATAAATAAATATTCCTCACACTTTCACACAACGCCATCTAGTCCCAAACTAATCAGAGCTGAGCAGAGAGCAGAGAATAGTGCAATTATTTATTTTTTTACCTCTACTTTAAACTCAAATTACAAACACAATTTTATTAATGCTAAAATCCTGATCAGCGATGTGTATTACTATGCCCACTTACACAAGAAGTTTGTTTTAATCTATTATATAAATATTTCAGATGAACCCTATCTACTATATTGTTGATGAAGAAGGGAACGATAGAGTTGTAGTACAGATGGAAGGACGCTTTCTTCAGACGTACACTATCAGGTGGTGCGAGTAAGTACTTACCTACTCATTTTATTGATACAATTTTTTTTTAAAACGCTTACTTCGTGTTAATCCCCACGTGTATACGATTAACACGAAGTAAGCGTTTTAAGAATACTCAAGAATACTCTTGCGAAAAAAGCCTATGCTTTACAATTTGATGAAATAGGTACTACTAGGGACCAATCCATTTTATGTATTTTTTTTTAATTACACCTACGTATCAAGGCCTGTCATTTTAATATTTTGGGTATTTTATACCCATTAATGTTGCACTTGTTGTCATTTCTGAGTTGATATAGTTACATGTTTACATTCTTCTCTGATCAAAAATTTGACTTTACAAACAAATCATTTTTTATTCTAACAAATATTTAATGAAAACATATATTTTCTTTTATAGTGAAGAAGGCCACGTGACAAACGGAAAACAGTTCATGAATTTCACAGTACAAGACTACAAAATGTACTGTGAGAACAAATACTTGAATTATGACTTTTTAGTACTGAGCATGAAACCAGACATCAATGGAAACTGGACTATGGAGAGGGCTAGAACTAAGAAAGGCATCCCAGTTTGTTGTGCGTGCAAATATAAGAAGATTAGTAAATAGATTTTATATTAGTATCATCTAGTCACTGCTCCAACTTGTTTTGTGTATCGTAAAAGGTGACTAAGAAAAATTATGTAAATACTAGCTTTTTCCTGCGGTTTCGCGTTAAATTCGGGGTAGCACTGTTGCCCTTTCCTGGACACAGAATAAAACAAAAAGAGTAGCCTATGTTACTCTACATCCCTTCAACAATGCCCTGTTAAAAAATCACGTTTTGCCGTGAAAGAAAGACAAACAGACACTTTCCCATTTATAATATTAGTATGGATTATCATTACAAAAATGTAAGAAGAAAACCTGGTATCAACCCAATTGACATGCCTGGCCAGGCATGTCGTGCGTAGCGTGGCAAGGACAAACCACTTGAAGAAGGGCTTACAATATAAAAGCAAGACTGAGGTTAAAAATAAGATGCCATATTCCAAAGTTATTTATTGAAAAATATATTTTTAGAAAAATTATGCTAAGTTAGTTTTAATAAATAAATTACGAGTATTATGATTGAGATTTGGTTTTTAATTTTCAAACTCTACTTTTTGCTTTAACTATCAAAATAGTGGTTGGTGTATTATCCTGCCTTGTGCTATGCCTTATGCTATGTGCGTAGGTCGATCAAACTTATTTGTTACTATACTAATAAACAATAAAAAACAAACACCGCACCATTCCAACATTTGTGTGCACTCTTGCACTTAAATGAAGGACTTAACTAACATAACAAGGACTTTTACCTTAGAACGAAATAATAATGTATTAACGAAAATATCAGTTTGGGAGTTAGGCATTGTTTACCTAAAATAATTTTTGTTTGCAATCTTTCAAGAGCCCCTTCCGACGAGATGGCTTATTAAAATTTTATAATGCGTTCTTTTAAACAGAAGACTTATATGGAGTAATAGCAAGCTGTTTGCTTGATTCTTGCTATTATCATTTACAACCTTTACCATACCACTAAATATCGTTATTGGTATTCGTGGTCTTGAAGTCAGAAGGCTTCATAAATGTCCCTCTTTAGAAACAGGCCTCTTGCAAGGATAATGGGCAGCTTCCACTAATGCATGGATCTTAGAACAAGTTTTTTTTAATAGGTATAGAGCTGGTGTAGTGTTTTATATCTGGTGAAATAAAGCGGTACGTCTTTTTTCTTTTTAAGTACTTACAGAAAAGTACGCGTTCGTACTGCTTACAGATATTGCCGCGGCCTCTTTTGGCACCGTGGCCGGGCTAGGTCGTAACACACTACAGATTTGCAGTTATTTGGTTTTTTATGAAAATACATAAAATGTACGTTAAATGTTAATAGTACCTACCTATTATGGTACCTATGTGCTTTTCATTATTTGTAATATCATAAGTATTTCATTAACACTAAAAATCAATAAAAAATAAATAAACGCCTGTTGTTACTATCATAGCTTTTCGCATAAATATACTTTGCAAATAGTTTTATTTAAAACATGTTTTCAAAATAGGTGTCATCTTGATTTTTGTTCCGTGGATTTCATCATGGGTACGACATTATATCATATTATGATACGTAATTACACATCAGCCAATTACGAAACCCATGCTACGTAATCAGTTACTTTTTATAGAATGGCTTAGGAACCCTTTTTGGTAGTGATAAAAGTAGGTACTCTTAGTCGGCTATTATTTGAGCAATCTACTAAACAAAACCAAAAAGAAACGGCACTGCCTAAATATATAAACTTTGTAAAACCATGTCCGTGATTTATTATCCCGCACAAAGCTAATCAGAATCTTTGTGTGTACGAAGCTGTTTGCAGTGGTCTGGTTTTTTTTCAAAATGTGAATATGTGTAGGTAAGTATGTTTGTCTTTTGTCTATTTACAGTAGGTATTTATAGAAGAAGCTCTGATTCGTTCGGGATCATCTCATTATTATCATCATTCCCCTGCCCTTATCCCATTTTTTTTATTTCTTTCTTATGGGGTCGGCGCTGTATGTCTTCTCCTTCCACATACTGCTAAAATGTATAGCAATATTTTACAACCGGCCGCCTGTCTGACGCCAACCCTCTTTGGGAATGGAGTTGTTGGTGCTTTACTTCCCACCAGGAAGTTGACCCGAGGTACAGGGTGGTATGCACCGGGTCGTGGTATCCCTTAGTCGCCTCTTACGATACCCACGGGAGGATATGGGGCAGTTCTATTCTAACCGGGCACCGCACAGCATAGTTTAGTTCGGAACTAGATGGCGTAATTTGTCTGTGTGATACTGCACCCCTGACGAGAGTCAGTAGATTCTTGCCAGCATGAGAATCAATTATAATAATAATTAATATGAGAGTAACCACCCGTCTTAAAATGCGAACATGAAATATAGTGATTAAGCGGTGACGTTGACGTATTGTCATAATAATGCAATGACCTTAATGGTACACATGGCATTAACGTTACAATGAAATAGACCTTCGGGAAATCCCCAGTGCAAATATAGAATTAGACTTTAAATATAGAGATTCGTTTAAGTAAGTATATTATTTTCATGTCACGAACTGAAGAAACTTATGCTCCGTCTATGGTTTACCCTTGCGATATCATTTGCATGCATATGTTAGTGAACTGTTAAAAATGGATATTTTCACATAACATTACCTATTATAAATTTTATAGCATAAGTAGGTATACGAATAATATAATTATAAATTATCATTATAATTTTAACCAACGGACATCGATTCGGATATAGGCCTCCCCCAAATAGTACCACTGTACGCGGTCCTGTGTCTTCCTTACCCATCAATTTAATGAGAGTGCTAAACTGAAAATATGACATTAATAAAATGGCCAAGCTCCCATATTATAACGTTTTTAGTACAGGTTTTTAGAGTTTCGCTGTTTACCATCATAACATCATAACTTACAAGATGTGCAATGTGCATTAAATAGAAGTTATGACTTTGGCAAAAGAAAAGGTAAAAAGGAAATTTTCTTGCCGTTTGAGTAATAATAACAGAGATAGTTTGTGGTAGAGTCACGCTGTTTACAGCATGAATGAGCCGACTCGACAAGATTGGACAGTACCAATCTTTTACAGAAAAGCGACGTACTTAATGTACTTAGTTGCTTTTACTTTTTTTCAATTTCTTTCGATAAGTGTAAAGTATCGGAGGCCTAACTATGTCCTTTAGGATCTCTCCTCTTTTCTTTTGCAGATGATAGAGAGAATGTCAACATTCATAAGACATTGACGTGCTCGTCTATCACCTTTTACACCAGTGTGATGACGACGGAGTAAAGTTCGTTTAGGCCCGTTGCTATCATATGCATATCTGGACTATTATTCGCGCTTTGTATTAGGTTCGATATAGTCATATTGCCATGTTTCTATAAAAAAAAACAAAAAGATAACCATACATATTTATTCCTTTTATTCGAAGGTAATTTGGACAATTATTTATCAAACTGAAAATGTGACGCAGAGTAATGACGCTTGTGGTTAACCCAATTGCATGAATGACGTCACTTCATTGTAACGGCACCAATATGACAAAAAAACAATTGTTTGAATTGTTCATATTTATTTAAATGTATTAGTATGTTACAGTCAAAATTCATAGCCTATCAAAACAACTTTTGACTGCAAAAAACAGTCAATAATGGTTTTGACTAAGGACGTCGGTAATGAGATTTTACTGTAACGTATACACTTAAGTATTGTTGAACAAGCTTGTAATTTCTTACTGTAGATCAGGCATCCTCTAGTTTTGAAAGGAAATGTCCTACTCATGGTGACTAGGGGGATTTATAATTTCTTCAAATAAGCTGAGAGAGGGAAACATAGTGATTCTATAGCGTCATAGAAACATTGTATTCGACAATTTTAAGAGTTCTCGTCTAGTTTTAGAATCTGATATTACATTTAAGTTTTTATTATCAAGAAAGAGTTACTTATCATATTATTTTAAAAAGTTTTACTTATTTACATAGATATTTTTTTGAACATTTCAATGCAAGCTTTCTTATGACAGGTAAATCACAGTATTTAGCGGGGATTTTCATTCTAAGTACGTGTTCTGATTATGATGACATGAACATGACCATAGATTATTATCAAACACGTACTTATTCGCTCGTGTATTTTAATAGAAGATTGTATCCGCTAATTTTGGACAATACTACTACGTGGCCGACATACGGAATAAAAGCTTATAATATGCGTAGGTACGTATTAAGAAAACCATCGCTATTTTAAGAAAAAATATTTCTCTTCGTATTTAGGTTGCATATTACAATTGGCGTATAAACCATTTTGGCCAATATGACTTAAATATACCATTTTATTCAGATTATTTTTCTCTATCGATCTGTTATTTTATACCCTTTAAATTCGCAAAAAAATGGTTTACCTATAAGTACGACTAAAAAAGTTAAGACTATCATACCCAAAAAAGAACTTAATATTAAAGTAAAGGCCGAACGTATATTTTTTTAGGTTTATTTAGATGTAATGACCAAGATTTTTATTAGTCGCTTTTATTTTTGGTTATTTTTATGTAACTTTAAAAACAAAAAAGCTATGACTTAAAAAAAAATAGTTTTTTGCTCTCCTGAAAAGTCAGGTTTTGGTTACGCCAATTGAGCCCAGAGGTATCGATATTATTTAATTATTTTAAGGTGGTAGACAAGTAAGCATCGTATTTGATGATTAGTAGAGTACGAGTCGAAGATGTTGAAAATAGCAGCGCAGAAGTCTTTTTTGTAACTAAACGGAAAGCAGCGAGGGGAGAGTGTGTTTAGTTAAAGTTTTTTTCGACCAATTTTGTTAAATTTACACAAGGCACACATAACCTAAAAACTTTTAGTGTTATGTGCTTGGTTTCTCTTAGCGTCTGAGATGAATGCTAAAATTATGTTGTTATTGTCTTTAAAGCTGCGATAATCAACAGTCAAGAATACTCCAAAAATATATAAAACAAAAACTTATTTATTTTTAACCGACTCCAAAACGAGTAGGATATGTGCAATTGGGTGTAAAAACACATTTTTTTATTTTTTTTTGTCTTAGAACTCAGTCATTGCCTGATCCATTTGGAACAATATTTTTTATTGACAAGGGTCATGTTCAAGGTAGTCCTATAGATTTTGATTTTACAACCTACTATTTATTTTGCATACAAAATATAATTCCGCAAATGATTTTTGAAAACACTATTTTTAGAAACATTTATTTGACAAACTCTTCACAACAAATTCAATCAATTCAAATTCAATATTTTTGAGTTCATATTCAGATAGCTACCTACATTTTTTAGGTAGGTATATCACGTTTCTACTAAATGTATTTTAATTAATTATTATTTTTTTGAAATAACAATATTAAATCAAGTTTATGCTAATTATTAAGCAATAATTCCAGTATAATTTTTTGAATACTAGGGTACAATTTTGGTAAAATGACCGGTTAAAGTTTTTTTTTTGCATATTAATTCAATCTGTTTTTTGACTTATTTGAATAAATAATAATATTAGTCTCGCTTAAAATACAAAAAAGTACCTAAACACAATAATCGAAACAGATAAAAAATAATTAGAAATAGAATTAGTTAAAATATTCTTTTAGATTTTCTTATTCTTACATATTCAAAAACCTTATAAACACTGACCGGCTCGGACAAAACGTCCACTTCGTTAGGCGGCAAATAAACGCGTCTCTTTTTTAAACATATTTCATTATTGCTCCACTCCTATTAGTCATAGCGTGATACTATATAGCCTATGACACTCCCCGATAAATGGACTATTTAACACAGAAATAAAGAAATAATTTTAAAAATCGTTTCAGTAGATCCAGAGATTACCCCCTACAATGTCACAAACTTTACCTCTTTATAATATTTGTATAGATAATATATACCAGTGTAAAATTAAAATGAAAGACATTAGTATAGGTACTTACTAAAGTAGCACGGCATAGTATCAAAATGTCGATGCTGCACTTTCCAACGTCAACATGGAAAACCTGTCGGACATGCGTACAATGACACTTCGTTTGTCAACTATGTAACTTCGAAGGGCAACAACTTACCAATTTAACGTAATTGACCAACAATAAACTTGTAAACTGCATTTCTTCTATTGAGAACACTCCTTCTTATGTCGAGTAGCTATAATATCGTCAAAATCGAGAGATATAATTTAGATAGTTTTTGCTTTAATATATCTACATATATGAAAGCAAAGAAACTTGACATGAAACCCTATACCTATTCTTCTATATAGCGTAGTTTTAATAGTATAAATAGTGCCTTCATTTCTAGAAAAGTATACAAAAAAAAATTTCATGACAGACATGATTTTTTGCACCTTCTATTATGACACGCATGCAAACTTAAGAATAGTTAAGAAACTAACAAATTATTTAATTTATTGTCACATTTATTCTATGCAAAAAGAAAGCGAGTTTTCCAAAGAATAGTACTAAGCAGGTCGCTGTTATAACCTGTCGCTTATAAGTATACTCGTACAAAGTTTGTAACTAATACATTCGCGTTTCGAATCGCGCCGTACTCGGTTGTCTCCGTTACTGTCTCTGACTTATAAACATCACGTGTTTACAGTGTGTTTTTATTTGTGATTATGTACGTGGAAATATATTTTACTTTAGTAAGTATTATACTATAAGTTTTACACATTTTACTGCAATCAATTCACGGAACAAAAGATTTAATCTTGCGGTTTTCGACCAAGATTTATTACGAGAACGTAAGTCCCTTTAAGTAAGTAAATAATTGAAGTTAATTAAAGAGGAGTGGTCATTGCGGAAATAATTTATGTTGTGTGCGAAGTTGCCTGTATCTAAATGACATTTAGATGTAATACCTACTTGCTATGTTGCTTTTTTCATCTCTTTGTCTTGTAACATTGAAGGTCCTTGATTTAGAAACCCGTTAGTGTTATCAATGTAAAATATGGATATTTAACTTAGCATAAAATGTAAGATTATTTTTTTGTAGTTTGTGGTTTTAACCGCTTGGATAACTAGATATTTATGTCAAAGATAAGTGTCATTATAAAGGTCAGATTATAGTGTCCGGAATATTTAACTAAGTAAAGGTACCTAAAAATTCTTAAATTCAAATAAATTGTTATACCTATGATTTTTTTGTTTTTTTTTGTTTTGTAATTCAACTTTTTAATTTATATTTGGGAGCTTTCTTGATAATACGACAGGCTCGTATTCCTTGCACATTTATTATTACTTAGATAATGTTTGTAAACATAATCCCCCTTACTTATAAACGCCTCTTAAATTTAATCACTGTTTAGCGAGATTTGTTATTACGAAAACCAACCTTATACCAAACAACGTAAGAGCTTAGGCTAATTAATCAATTGACTAAAATTTGAGAGTTTTTTTATGAGTAAGGGGGAATATGTAGATAATATAAGTTTTGAAGACACTGATTAATGAGTACAGAGCCAAATTAATTATATTTAGCTTATTTGATAATGCTTATTAACTCTCTTCTATTGTATTATGTCTCAAGAATCATCATCATCATCATAACAGCCCATTAATGTCCCACTGCAGGGACCGGCCTCCTCCCGTGACGGAGGGATACTTGACCTACTAATACCACGCTGGCCAGACGGATTGGTATAGGGTCTAATTTCAAGTTTTCCTGCTTTTTATTTCGTAAAGATAATATTTACGGTTTGTCCCTTAGTCGGTTTTTACGACACCCATGAGATGAGATGGGGTGGTAACATATTGTATTCTTACTCCGTCACCAGTGTAACAGTTCTACTAAACCTTTAAAATAAAACTAGAGTATTTAGTGAAATAGTCTTATATTAATAAAATAGTTCGGGTGTGGGTCGGTAGGTAGAAACGTTCACTGTCTTGTAGATAAAACTGTCCAGCACAGAATAGTACTACCCTGCTTAGTCTCCAGGTAGTAGAGGATTGGCAGCTTCAACCGAACAGCGCAATGGGCGTAGGTAGACAGCACAGGTAAGCGAGCAGTTGTCGGTACCGTGGCAAAGTGGCGACGTCCATGTTCTGAGCTGCAGGAGTGAACCCCAATTCGGGGAATACACAACACTTATAAAATTGAAAATCTCAAGCGTAGAACAAGAGATTAAGAACTTGTAATTAGTTAGGTATCAGAACTTCGAACCTAGGTCTTATACCTCACAATAAAACCTTCAGGTACAGATTCTCCGTCACTGAAACCCGCCCCTGCAGTGGGACATAAATGGGCTGTTAGGAGGATAAGTTAAACTTTCTCAATGTTTCTTTTTGCCAATGTTTATCAAAGATTTTTCCTTTGAGTTTTCCTTAACTTGCATTTTCTGCATAGATATAATAATATGAGTTAATTCTTATCGGATTATATAATTCTCATTACGTCATGTCGTGGTGCCCAATATATTTATTCGATTTAATCATATTTAATAAATATTAGCAACGATTTATTTTTGTAAATTGTTTTTGTTAACTTAAAGAGTAGCAGCCAGTTATACTTATATCATTTTTTGACTTTTTAATGCTTACGTCATGAAGGTCACCCAACTAAGGGTCAATAGATTAAACATGAATTTAACAGACATATTTAAACAGACAGATAAGATTTATGTAGACATAGATATATTTTTAGCACACGAGTAGACGTCTAGCTTAATTGAACCCAAATTTGGGTTTAATTTATCTTTTGTTATTGTCATGACCACATTTCCGTGTGTGGTGACGCAGTAAGAATACAATATGTCACCACCCCAGCTCATCCCATGGGTGTCATAAAAACCGACTAAGGGACCATCCGTAAATTATCTTTACAAAATAAAGCATAGAAGGAAAACTTGAAATTAAACCCTGTACCAATCCGTTTGGCCAACAAGGTTCACGTCACGTAATTTTGCGTAAAATTGGGCTTGTACCACTATTGGGACATTGGGCATATTGTTCATATAGTCTAATGGAAAGTCATCATCATAACAGCCCATTTATGTCCCACTGCAGGGACGGGCCTCCTCCCATGACGGAGGGATACTTGGCCTACTAATACCTCGCTGGCCAGACGGATTGGTATAGGGTTTAATTTTAAGTTTTCCTACTTTCTATGTAAAGGTAATGTTCACAGATAGTCCCTAAGTAGGTTTTTACGACACCCATGGGATCAGATGGGGTGGTGACATATTGTATGCTTACTCCGTCACCACGCGGATCCTAATGGAAAGCGACAGTCCACAAATGAACACAACTGGTTGCCGTGATACTGTAACCTCCCTTAGATGATTTCTATAAATAAATAGTTCCTCATTATTTATTAATATGTAACTCTACCTAGGTCAGTAGTTAGTTTCTTTATATTTTCCTTATCTATTTTACTTAGTTACTACATTATAATCGTCTTTGTAAATTTACTTTTATTAATTATTGTTTTATTATTTTTAGGTTCAACTGAATTTTTGTCATAGAACTTAAATTAATTATACCCTACTTTCATATTAAGTAATCAGAACTTGCGCTATGGTTACTAGACAAAGGTTAAGACACTGTTGTACTTTTTTTGTAAATACATACCTACGAGCCGACAGTGAAGTGCCAATAACTCCTAACTGACATTTATTGAGAAATTCACTTTTTTATCGATTTGAATTGAAAGGCATTATTTGCATGTTTTAGTGAAATCTCGTACATTTATTTATATTCAGCATTTAATTTACATGTGGAAGTACCTTACAACTCAATTATCGTATTGTAAGTAAACAAAACTAAAACAAAAAAAAACAGAACTGTCAAGAACTGCACTTATTCTAAATTAATTTCAAATATTTTGATTGATCGAAAATTAATTAATTAATTACTTTTTTTCGTTTCCTGTAAAATTTGGTCTGAGTTAGTAGCTATTACCACTTCGCCGTCGATATTATGCATGACAGTAACAGGTATAATAATACGATGTTTATACTCATAGTCTATTTTACTAAATTATTATCTAAACTTAAGTATGTTATTACCATAATATATTAATAAATTAATTATTACCTACTGTTACTAGCTACTTAACCAGTAACTGTATTGGAAATATTTGAAAGAAAAATAATATTATACAAGTTTGATCACTTGACAACAGCTAAAAATAATTAAAAGAAACATTTGGCTAACTGACTACTTATTACAATAAAAAAAAAATTACAAATACCAAAAAAAGCAAATTTAAAAATAATTGACTTCTTAACACGTTCCCAGTGCAATGTACCATATATGGTACACGTGCATTGTTTTACTTTTGTGTCTGCAGGCGGCAATGTTGAAGGGGTAAGATCTCAACGTATTTGGTAGGACAACGACAATTGCTACATGACACCAGGCATGAACCCGAATATCGTCAAGTCTATCGGACTCTGACCCTATCAGCTCTCAATTTAAAAAAAAACAAACATACATTTCAAAACAAAGAGCATGCATGAACCACGTTAGAGTCATGTCTGTGGTCATGTCTAATTAAAATAATTGACAAATAACAAAACCTGATGTTGGTTGAGAAAAAAAATATAGATCAGACAAGTAATTCGGGACGATTTTAATATAGTGTCGCGTTTGGCTTTTTTGTTGGTACCCGTATTAATGACATTACCTGTACCTAATGTTATTTTACCTGTAATGTAATTATCTCGTTGGAACGCAGTTTGATAAACCATAAGTAGGTATTCTTGACAAAGAATTATTTGTGACTATTGGATTCAATTCGTCAAAGTTATCAAAATACATTAAGTATTTACAAAAACAATTAACTTGATAATACAATTCTTCAAACATTAACTCAGCTTCATCTTGTCCCAAACTAATAGGTAAGGCAAGCTTGTACTATGTATAAAACATAACTACTTATATAGGTACCTACACTTCTTATCAAAAAAATCGAAACAAGCTGCAAGTTTGTGTTTTGTAAGGATTATGAGAATAATGTGTATATTTAGGAAAATGTGTTGTGTCATTTAATAGGGAATTTAATGAGGTTTTCAAATAATAATGTTAATGTTCTGGGAAGTGTATTTCTTTTTTCTTAAACTTTAATACTTTAAACGTAGTGTGTTCGATATGGTCAAATTGGCGTGATTTTATAAAAAAAGATGCAAAGATGCTTATGTAAAACCTAGTGGAGTATTTACAGCTACGCTATTTTAATTTGTCTCTTAGCTAAGTAGTTATTTCTCAAGCAAAAGCAACAGAAATGCACTTAGTTAATCTATATTTCATGTTAACTTTCCAATTTCTCCGGAGCTTATAATGAGCCTTCATAAAAGCTGTCAAACGACTGGTTGTGAGAGTAGTTTAGTTACAAGAAAATTTATTTCTATAATATAGCTAGTACAGACGAGTAGGTTTTCTTTTAATTATTTAATTTTTATGTCATCATCATCATATCAGCCCATTAATGCCCCGCTCCAGGGATGAGATTCCTCCCGTGACGGAGGGATACTTAGCCTACTAATACCAACCTGGACAGACGGATTAGTATAGGGTTTAATTTTAAGCTTTCCTTCTTTTTATTTCGTAAAGATAATATTCACGGATAGTCCCTTAGTCGGTTTTTACGACACCCATGGGATGAGTTATGGCGGTGACATAATTATTGTATTCTTATTCCGTCATCACACGGAGATTTTAATATATTTACTGGGTTTTAATTTTTTTTTATGTATATAACGTCCTCCATTTGGAAAAGCCTTTAAGTAACTACTTCAGTCGTCGAGAATCGTCGTCGATAATACTTTGTTTGTTAGAGAGAAAGAAAGAGAAGTGCAGGTGAGTTTGCTTTAAAAGAAGAAATAAACAGAATTACTTTAAAAACATAACAAACGAATTCTTTACGATGATTTTATCTAAATCAATAAAAGAAAAGCATAAAATACGTCAGGTCTTTGAGAATCGCACATACAGTTGTATTGTATGAGTTTCAACCCCCAACATTGTGCACGGCAGCCGCTTAAACAAACATTTCGCCACAGAACCGCCGGGTTCTTGAGTGTGTAAAACACGGAAGACTAGAAAAACTCTATCGTGGGCTTTATAAAAATTATACATATAGCTAATTAGCTGACAGAACTTATAGGCAGGGTTCAATACACTTCGACATTACTTAGTGGACAAGACAAGTATCGGATTATTTCCTTTATTGACTACATGATGTCATTTCGTTAACCTTGTATTGTTTACAAAGAAGTATAATTTTGTATTTACTTTGAAATATTTATACTTTTAAAAGGTTTTTCTTATCGTTCTGTCACTAAAGAGATAAACCCTTCTTTTTAAAGTGTCGAACCTAAGGGAAAGCGCAAGTACAGTGCAGGAAAGAAGCAAAGAAAAAAAAATGGTCTCCGACTCTCGCCCCCTTACTCATAAACGCCTTTTAAATTTAATCAATGCGAGATTTTTAATACGAAATTTAAGCTTATCAATTATTTACTAAAATTTAAGAGGCGTTTATGTTGGTGATCTTTTATTACTTTCACTTGTTTTTTTTTCCAAAAAAATGTTTTGTAAAAAGTCAATCTAAACGAAATTGCGTAGGTAAGTATTATAATCAAATTTATAGTTAGAGTCGATTTGTTTTTTTTATTTTATTTTATTTTATTTTATTTTTTATTTTATTTTTTATTTTATTTGGGAAACAAACAGATATTTACAGTATAAATAGTTATTACACATAGTTAAATCTAAATCCATAGAACAGTTTCCACTAATTACAATACAAAAAAAAAAACTTAATAATAACTAAAGACTAATAATAACTTAAGACTAATAAAATCTTAAGAATAACTTCAGGCTTAAAACTTCTTAACCACACATATTTGACTATGAACATACAGATATACGCATTATTAAATGCTATTTTAAGTAAGTAAATGCTATTTTAAATTCCTGACACATATCTTAAATTCTTCCAGAGAAAAGAGAAATATATCTATATTATTATTTGATGAAACTAAATCATTAAACAATCTACAAGCTCTTTTTATAAATAAATTCTTACAATGATTAGTTCGTGAGAAACTACAATAGAAGAGAGACTTCCCTCGCGAACCAACACGAGGGCAGACGAAGTTTATTTTGTTTAGTAGATAGGTTGAGTCTAACTGGTTTGTAATAATCTTGTACAAGAATACCAGATCACGTAATAACATATAAATATAATAACATATAAAAAAATATTCAAGTAAAGGTCTAACTAGGGTTTTAAAAAGTAGTATTAAAGTTGTCATATTTTTAAAATCTCGGCCTATGCGCATAATGAATCCTAACATACGATAGGCTTTGTCGGTAATGGCAGATATGTGAGAGTCGAAAATGAGTTTTGCGTCAAGTAACACACCAAGGTCACGCACCTCGGAAACTCTCGCTACAAGCTCGATATTTATCGCATAGCTAAAGTTTATAGGTTTTTTTTTTCTCGAAAATGTGACGACTTTACATTTATTTACATTTAAGAATAATGAGTTACTGACACAGTATTGACACAAATTATTAATGTCATGTTGCAACTCTAAACAGTCCTCCGCTCTCTTAACAATTTTAAATATTTTACAATCATCAGCATACATTATAAAGTTAGATCTTTTAAAAACACTAATGACATCATTAATATAGATATTAAATAGGAGAGGACCGAGATGGCTCCCCTGAGGAACGCCAGATGTTACGGGCATGAAATAAGAGCAAAATCCCTTAATAGTAGTAGCCTGACTACGATCTCTCAGATATGATGCCAGCCACCTAAGTAGATCACCGTGTATACCGATGAATTCCAGTTTGTCCAGAAGTATTTTATGACTGATCTTGTCAAAAGCTTTAGAATAGTCGGTATAAACTACATCCACCTGATCACCAGCATCCATGGCAGTAGTCACAAAATCGAGAAATTCACAAAGATTAGTCTCTGTAGACTTTTTACTAATAAACCCATGCTGCTCAGGTATAATTATAGGCTTGATGATAGGAGTGATTATATCACAAATAATTTTCTCAAATAATTTGGGAACAACACTTAGTTTAGAAATGGGACGGTAATTCTTAATGTCGTGTTTGTCACCACTTTTAAAAATCGGTACCACATATGAACGCTACAATGGAATTATTGCAATATTATAGCAGCAATTTATTAAAAATAATGGAGGTATGCCGTCAGGACCACTACCTTTGCTAGCATCAAGGGTTTCCAAATATTTCACAATAGTGTCAAAAGGAATATATAAGCTACTAATATTTAGATTGTTAGGGTTTTCACCAGATGCAATGGGTGACGTCATAGGTTGATCATGCCTCTCAAAGGCAGAATTGAAGTGGTTATTAAAAAGCTCACATATCACACCACCGTCACTTGAGGTGACCTGATCAAGATGTAAGCTCTGAGGAAGGTCATTGGATGACTTCTTGGTCTTGACATAAGTCCAAAAAAACTTACTATTTTTCTTAATTAGGTTTTCTGCATTGACCAAGTAACTATCATCATGTTAATCTGAATATACCTATTATTCTACTTAACCTAAGTTTACATAGGACTAGCTGACCCGTGACCACTTCGTTGGGCGGCGACAAAAACGCGTCCCTTTTTTTAACATATTTCATTACTACTCCACTCCTATTAGTCATAGTGTGATACTATATAGCCTATGACATTCCCCGATAAATGGACTATTCAACACAGAAACTATTTTTAAAATCGGTTCATTACATCCAGAGATTACCCCGATTTGCGCTCAGTAAGCTCTGTTTACCCCAATAGGAAGAAGTTTTATGTCCGTAGAAATCTTTGTAGAAATTGTCGCGATGAGTTCTAACACACTAGTTGCATTTTCATAATTATATTTATTTTATTTTCAGATCACCGTGTACGGTTTGCAGCTATCACTTGCAAGAGTAACAAATAAAGGTAATTTTAGGAATAATTTGAATGACCACACACAAAACAGCCTTTTGTGTACTAAACACGAAATTATAATGTGAAATTATAATGCAAATACTCCTTCAATAAAACAGAGCAATCCAAAATGTGTTGTCCTGAGTCGTCGACACTCGACTAATTAGTCAGCCCATGACAAGATGATTAACATTTTAAATTTGATTTGAAATTGTTTGAAAACCCCTGCGCATCCATTCTGTGCAGATAAAATATAATGCCGTAGACACAAACTCTGCAAATTGTCATGTCTCATCATATTTCACTATGTCAATCTCATTTATGCCAGTGCCCATAGATTCTGTCTATACGATAACTAACATATAACATATGAATCGTACCTGCGCAGTGTATGATTCACATAAATCAGTCATGTCTATAAACTTGTAAATGCTAATAAGTAAATATATAATTAATGTAGGTATTATTGCATATGATTAATGTCTTAAAATACATTATGATCAACATTAATCAGATTCTGATGTCGCATTATATCTTATGAGTAGTCTTAGTTAATTACTTTTAGAATGTAATTACGGTTGTTAAATTATTCTTAGAATCGATATCAATATGTAGTTATACCTAAACATTGTAAGTGCTTGCCCGGATTAACTGATTTATCAAATAAATTCTGTACAGTATTTACTGTGTCAGAGATCAGGCTACAAATTTAAATGTTTTACTATAAAATGATGTAGTTCATTATGATGATTTAAAAAGTTCTCCTTTGAAGAGGAAATATAAAAGTACTATTTTGGTTTAAAAGATTATGAAAAATGCAACAAAAAGTAAACAACAACAAGTATAAGTAAGTCCAAGAGCGGCGTTGATCATCTTTGTATGATACAAACCAATTAACACAATTATGTATTTCTTTCAGATGATTCAGATACAAAAATCGTGTATCCAGGACCAATACAAGACCTCAGCACAAGATATGGTCAAAAAGGGAAGAACGTCACCGACCCCTGTGCAGGTGTCAACTTTTGCACCATAAAACCTGACGACTACCCTGAAGAGTTATTTAATAAGATCTTCAAAGGGAAATATAAAGTAAGTCAGCAAAAAAACTGGTGGTATTTTACATTTAGAAAGAATGAAAGAAAGAAAGAAAATAAACTTTATTTGACACAGTAGACACTAAATACAAATAGAATTCAACCATTTTATTCATTTCTCTCTCTCTCAGTCTTAAACGATTCACTGCTGGACGTAGTTCTTCTCAAGTTTACGCCACTTCTTCCGGTCCTTATATCAATTGCCGGCCAACATTCTGAGTTCGTTCCTTCATTGGATCAGAAAGCGGCCTACACTACTTTTGCATATTGACTGTTTGGTGACAGCTATTAGAGGCCATGTAGGTTAGTGTTACTGCTATGTCACCTTCAAGGAGTAGTGAGCAAGTGCAGTAAAGTAATCGAATGATGAAGCTCCCCTCATCCTTTCTTGTACAGTCAGCTACTTATATAAAGTGACATCTAACAAATTAATCAAATTTAAAGAAAGATTCATTACGACATGATTCGATACGATAATTTGACGATGTAATTGTTTCGATATATTTAAGCATGATGGGTGCTTCACACATTTAGAGGACTTTGATTGTATTTTTATTATTGATCACTTTGGGAGTTACTTCAAATTTAAATATGTTAGATGTTACTTTATATAAGTTTTTATCAATACTAATAAATATTACTAATAAATACACTTACTACAATTCCAGGAGCCTGTATACCAACCAACTTACATAATGGCAGGAGATCGACAAGGAGACCCTGACGACGTCGACAACTGTGAAACTGTTGTCACGGTAAGATTAATTAAGTAATAAGAATTTGTAATTTAAACAAATTACTGCATGTGGTAATGGAGTAACAATATCTGGTGTAACCTCTCCATCTAAAATTAGGGTATGGTTCGAAGATAGAAAACAAATTACAATATTTAATCCAAGACGGTAGGCTTTCTACAGAACAACGGGTAAATTCAGCTATCGAGGCATAGGTTATAACAGAGTTTCTAGACCGCTTACCCATAAAACTATCCAGATTTAAACCTTACTTCAAGTGTCCATTTTAATTCATATTTTATAAACTTATAATATTACTAATTACCTTCTGAACTTGGTCATTGCAAGTAACTTCATGAAATAAAATAACATGCGAAAATCTCGCGCCTTCGAATACTTTTCACAAAACATTTATAATGCACACGCTTTTGGTTGCGACCATTACTTAACAAACAACGCGAATATCTCAAACTATTTGATGTGTCAGTACAACTATCTACTTATACTATGATAACAAGTTACACGATCATGCAATCATTGGTAAACATAGCAGTGACCTTGTTGATCAAGTTCCGTTTTTTTAACATCTGGTTATTTACCTACTATATTATTATGCATTATACAAAAAAACGTATGATTCACATGTCGCGGTCATAAAAATTAATCGATATTTACTTACTTTATCTGCGGTTTTCAAATGGTTTTTTCTGCGCAGAGTGCCTTTATTTTCTTTCAAAATAAGGTACCTGCGGGTAACAAGAGCCGGTGGGTATCAAGAGCCGTTGCTTGAAAATGACACTTTTAATGATCACAGCACCCTTCATTTACACATGCTTAAAAATGACCAATAGGAAAGCTAAGATCCGAGCTCGCGTCGTCGCAAGATCATCAATCTTACCAGTAGCCACGAGTCAGTTGAGAGTGATAGACATCGCAGCTCCACTATAATTTTATCTTGCCAAAACAATTTTTTTTTTACCTAAAATACAGCCGTTGATCAAATCTTGTTAATTAATTGTGAATGTTATACAAATAGTGTGGGCTAGTTGAGATAAGTTATAAATTTTTGTTAATAAATACAATACTTTTTACCGTTTTCAATTATGCTATTATCAGGGACTAATACGGGCCACGCTCGAGGCGGGTACATAGGCCGGCCCTTATTATACATACAGAATGTAAATTAATTTTAACAAATTTCAATAGACTTCGTTATTTTAATACATACCATAGTTGTTATAGTTAAGCATGTATTTGTTATTAATTTTGTATCATAAATCATCCTCAATGTCTATAATTAACTTAAAAGTGTCCAAGTTGTTGATCTCGATAGCAATTATTATAATTATTATATATATAATTATATATATTATTTATAAAAAAAAATGTTTTAGTTTTGTAATTTCCATAGATAATATTTAAAAAGTTACAAACTCATTGTTTACGTTTCTGATTATTTTGACGATATGTTATAGATAAAGGTTTTTATGACATGTTTTTGCTATGTTAGTTTATTAAGAGCCATTGCTAGTTTTTCCTTTGATTAAGTAATGTTAAAAGCGTGATTTAATGCCAAATGATAATTAAAGTCAAATGAAACCGACAACAATATTTTTTCAATTGATTACTCTTTTAATATTTGTATTAAAATTTGGCCCTTATAAAACTACATACGTTTATTAAGGTCCAAAGAGAGGGTTTTTTAAAATCATGATTACTATGCCTAACTGAGATGAAAATACTTGTAATAGTACTTTCTGATGCAGATATTGAAATAAACATTACCATGATTATTAAATATTTTATTATATTCCTTTATTTATAGAAATTATTTAGGTTTAGATTAAGGTGGCCCTTATTTACCGCAAGTACCTTATTATAATTATTATGGCATTATTTTTTTTAATTTTGGTAAATCCATCATCTAACGTAAGATAGTAAGGGTAAATAAATATAATACGCCTGGAAATATGGCCTTATTTTAAACCAGCGGATTTTACCCCTTGATTATTAGTATGGATTTTGGAGGCCTATGTTTAGTAGCAGACGTCAAAATTTGACGACCTCTGTGGCGTAGTAGTTATATAACATGACTGCTACGCAGAGGTCTCGGGTTCGATTCTCGCTCAATGCAAATATTTGTTTAACATGATTATTTGAATTGGTCTGAGTGTTTCTATTTTTAATTTGTATGTATTTACAAAAAAAAGTATATCAGTACTACGTAATATCCGTTGTTCTGTTACCCATAAAACAAGCAGGTTAAGCCTAGCTTAGGTACTTTGGGAACAGATGGCGCTGTGTAGAGACGTCCGTGAATATTTATTTATTTTATTATTAATTAATTAGCTGATGTGATGATGATGAATAAATAAGTGAATTTGATCGTCGTCTTGTAAGAAGTAGATGGTATGAGATAGAGTAGTGTCACCAGGTATTATTACTCAGTCACCGAAAAAGGAAATATAAATTGTCAACTACATACATTAACCTGCATAACATTGAAGCAAATATCGCCGTCCCCAACGAACAAAACCGTAATAGGAAAATGACAATTTTACAGGAGGGCATAAAAACTAAATATCATAAAAACTAATAAACTTAAGAAAAACTTTCTGGTACCAAAAATTGGGTATTTTTTTTATGCATCCGATTATGAGTTATTTATTATGAAAAATGTTTATTTATTATAAGAAAAGTAAGAAAATGTCTATTACCGACTCATATAAAGGAGAATGTTAACGCAAACTAACTTTACCATAGTGTTCGACTGAAATCACAAAACGGTCTTGCTATAGTTATAGTGCATTGTGATATTGTTGAAGGGAAATATAAATGTACTTTGTATTCGTAAAATGTCTTATCAATTTTATTCGATGATTTAACTGAGCTCAAAATTACGGTAAAGATATATAACGCGCTTCTTCGATAATCCTTTTTCAGACGTTAAGGAAGGTAAGCGTTAATTACATACAAAAAAAATGCGAATGAAAGGAAGACAATGGATAATTATTATATTTATTCTTATTATACCATATTTATTATTATACCAATAATTTGTCAGTATTATCTACTCCAAAGTAGATAACACCCAACAAAAAACAAAGCGTATTTTAGCGATCGTTCTAGCTTTTAGCGTCAAGATCTAGATCAGGGAAAATTCTGTCATTTGAGTGCTTACATTTTAGGGCCGAGGGAAACGCCACCGTAGTGATGAACACAACTGATTATTACGGTAAAATAGGGGTACTACTACTTATTATTACTTATTGATGATAAGGTATACAAACTTGTATCATACAATCCCACGGCCAGAGTGCCACGAAAAATACGCTCACTAATCCAAGATCATGGACTTTTTCACAGAAGACGAACGATTAAATAAACCAAAATCGCAGTAGCCACCTAAGTTATAAGGGCTACCTAAAATACATAAGTCTAACGTACCATTGCAGCCTTTCGTAAGTCAAATCTCTTCTTCTACTTACGACCTTGCGAAGTACGTTACGTTAGTATTACAGCCACCTGTGATAAACACCGTCTTTTGTGAAGGATTCGCGCCCCTTTGTCTAGTCGACAAGGAATCTACGATTGGAACCTGACGAACTGGTGGTGAGTTTTGATGTAGAATCTCTTTTCGCAAATATTCCAATCAAAGAATGCGTTGAGGTAGTTAGAGACAAACTAAGTGACAATGATATGCCCCACAACTATGTTAATCTTCTAAAACACTGCTTGGATGGCAACTACTTCCTTTCCAAGGTCAATACTACCTCTAGATTGATGACGTCGCAATGGGAAGTTCAGTAGCCCCGGTACTGCTTAATCTCTGGATGGAACATTTCGAAGAGAAGGCCCTGAGCCTTGGCCCAAAAACTATCAGGCTTTGGAAACGTTATAACGATAATAACGTTTCCTTGCTTGCTTCCTTTACCTACGTAAAGGAAGCAAGCAAGAGGTAGGTCAATATATTGCACATCTTAATACTCTCCATTTAAAGATGCTTTTAACGTATGAAATGGAGGCGGACATGTCATTGTTTTTCTTAGATGTCAAACTAGCCGTAAGACTAACTATATGGGTCCATATCACACAGTGTTTACAGTAAACCTATACACACGGACAGGTATTTACACGCAACGTCTTATCACCACCCGCGACACCTATATAGTATAGCGAGAGCAATACCATAGCACTTAAGAATCATTATTCTTGCGTATTCACCATTATTCATCCATTGTAAAGGGACCAATGAAAAGGGAGAGACATCCTGGAGTGAACAGGCAAACTGCGTACGTCTCTGAAAGGCGTGACAGATAAGATTGGCTCCGTGTTGAGAAACTTCTCTATACACACTATATTCACCCCGGAGGCCAAGGTTAATAGTATAGTACGTTCAGTAAAGGATGTCCTTCTTCTGCAATGTCCTGGATTGTACAAGATTGACTATAGCTGTGGCAGCTCTATTATTGAGCAAACAAAGCGGAAGCAAAGAACCGACAGACCAACAAGTCAGCAATCGTCGAACACCTGGTGAACGCTGGCGCTATTTACTAGATAGAATTTCATAAACCTCGGGTAATCTCCACCGATTGCCACTATTATACTTAAGACTTGTGCGCGAGGCCATCGAAATCAAAAAGTCCCCTAGGAGCTTTAACCGGAATGACGGTTTCTAATTGTCAGCAATGTGGAATCCAGTGATTTCAAACACAAAACTTCCCTTTTTTGAACGGTCGGGTAACGTACAGAACAGCTATTCGGTCAGTGTTATGTGTAGAACCATTAAAGTAACATCTCAAGATACGACGGTAGATGATAATAATCTAATCGCATCACCAGTCAGCTTGCGACCACGGCCAGGGCAACCTGTGCCGAAACGTCAAGTTAAATAAAATGCGCGTTAATATCCCTTTTATATAATATTTATAATAATGAAACGCGTAGTAGCATAGTTTAAACGTTATAATTAGTATATAAAATTAAAACACGTATACTAATCATACTCTTTTGCATTGTACTTCAACTTCTTGACTTTAACTTTAACTTCTTGAGCAGAGTAGAAACCATAACAACAGTAAATAACTGTCTGGTATGTGCCGGTACTTAGTTAAAAATCAAAAATAACAACAAAATAAAAACAAATATACCTACTCTGATTTACCTCTTTACCTGTTATTGTTATTAACGCTTCTTTTCTTCAACATTACGATTGAAGGACGAAGCATGCCTAATGCTTCGTCCTTCAATCGTAATGTAATAAAACTGTCTGTCACGTAGGGTGTGAGAGAGAGCAATAACACATTGCGATAAATATGAATGCGAGTTCTCATCCGAACGATATTTTGTTGGCGATTACTGGCCACGGCGTTGTCATTTTTCCCTTGAGCAATATGGTAATAGTAGCTTACTCTACAACTTTGATTCAAAAGATTTGGTAATATGCTTTTGCGGTAATAATCGTTTCAAATTGTCTACTAAGTGTTCCTGGAACAATAACTTAAAGATCATTACTTTTTTAATTATCTTAGAAAGTATTTATCGCAGGCCCTAAAAAAAAATTGAGTAATGTAATACAGTCTTTGGATAGCGAATATGCAATAATAAAAAAAAATGGTTATAGCTATTACCATAGTGTTCGTTGGGGACGGCGATATGATGTCATGGTCAAAATAGAGAGTCATAAAGCAAGTTAGCTATACAATGACTAATAGACAGACATAATATTATGACGAAAATATAAAACATGTTTCGGGTAAAGCATTTTCAATGTAAATCACAATTAGTTTTGTCCTTTGTAAACTCTCACGTTTAGCATGAATTTTGATTTGTTTATGTTTAGTTAAGAAAGCAGCTTAGCACCTTATTAGTGGATTAAGAGCTGGCTCAGCTATACTAATACTATGTTAAATTACCAATCTCTCTATCTATCATACCCGAAAATCGTAAGCATCGTAAAGTTCAATAAATTATGGCAAATAATTACACCGCCCGGAAGCATAAAATCCATAAAATTCATACTTACTTATTTTTTTTTTATAATATTGTCTTCTTGACTCTCAAAACAAAAACAGTTTACAAAGTTTAGGTACATTGCGAATATAGTTAAGTAGTGGGAGCCTGGTTTCCAAGCTAGATTTAGACCTGTATTATGGATAACCAGATCTCCATAAATTATGTGAATATAGTTCGCATTAACCGGGAATTGAACCCAAGACCTCTGAGTATGGGCCATGAAGTATAACCACGCCGCAAAGCTAGTCAGAATGTACACTTTCCAGTTCAACCATGGAGCAGTTGATGTTTTATGGGTTATTGGCATTTATACTAATTATCCTTTTCTTTTGTAATTTCAGTACGAGCCTCTCTATAAGGTGAGATCAAGGTCGGGTGAAGTGCGTACAGTCGTTCAAGCTCCCAAAGAAAACTTCCTACAAATGGTCCGCCTTGAGACTTGCAAGTATGTATATTTTTTTACTTCATCATAACAGTCCATTAATGTCCCACTGCAGGGACGGAGGGATAGTTGGCCTACTAATACCACGCTGGCCAGACGGATTGGTATATGGTTTAATTTCAAGTTTTCCTTCTTTTTATTTCGAAAAGTTAAATTCACGGATAGTCCTTTAGTCGGTTTTTAAGACACCCATGGGATGAGATGGGGTGGTGACTTATTGTATTCTTACTCCGTCACCACACGGAGTTTTTTTTTACTTATACTTATTGAAAACAAAAATGCATTTTTATTTAACAAACCTAATAGAGTTGAGATATAAGAAACATTTAACACTAGTTCACATGACATGATCACAAGTTTAATAGTCAACATTGTTTTGACTGGTTGTCAGTAGCGTCAGTAGGGTTTTAATGTTGTTTTCCAATAAGTGTAAAAATTGATCTTGGTAAAAAATTTATTGGCACTACTTAAGCTAAATAGCGACAATCGTACATTCCAACGAAAAAGCATCCAAACGATGCGCAGCTGTTTAGGACTAAGTACCTAGCTAACTTATGACTTAATTTCTGGAATAAATAAATAAATAATCCTCACACATTCACACATCGCCACCTAGTACCAAACTAAGCAAAGCTTGTACTATGGGTACTCGACTACGGATAAACATACTTAAATACTTTTTTTGTAAATACATACATATACATAGAATACCTATAATCTAGCTTTTGATCAGGATTAGTACGTTCGTATTGCCGTGTCCTAAATATAAGAAGAAAAAAAACATTCTTTTAAAAACACTAAATTAAAATATAATAAATCCTTTTTTCAGAGAGGATGGTGGTTCATGCTTTACATCATTCCAAGCCCCGGTCGACTTAAGAGCATTCTGTAAACAGAAGTACAGCATATGGGAGTTCTTAGTTCACGATGGTAAAGAAGGCACTGAGAAAGTAGAAGTGGATCTGCCTATCTGTTGTTCTTGTCATTACAAAGCTACTACATAAATATAATAACTATTACATTATAAAATAAGTATTTATGTAAAGAAATGATGAATAATTAAGAGGAAAATTAACTCGGCGTGCAATTTACCTGTAGGTATTTCTTTCTGTCAGCGGCACGGCATATTAAGTATAGTGTATCAAAAATATTAATTTCATGTTGTTTTATGTACGAAATATGTATAAATTCCATGTCGTATAATATACCGCAATATGGATAAATTCAATGCTTATCCACGATACATATACCGAAATATAAATAAATTGCATGTCACATTCATTGTCCGTTATGTTTGAAGTACCTATTTATAAACATACAACGGGATATTTTTATAATAAAATAATATATTAATATGAAAAATAATGTTCTCATTTGCATAGAAACTGTTTAAAAGAATTTGAAAATAAGTTTTAATCTTTTCAAAAATCTATTCTAAGCATTAGATGAAACATTTGTAAAAACTGAGACTAAAAAATGATACATATTGGCGTCTTATGAATGTTACAATTTAAAAATTGGTTGTGTGATGATAATAATATTTGTTGAGTGTAAAAAGACCAAATTTAAAAAAAACAAACAAGTACTTATTCGTTGTATAGGTAAACACTACTTACTTGTAATAAGAGCCATTTTTTGAATTAAATTATTTAACTTGATGTATTTCTGTGCGTGCTGTATTGTTTTCTACAAATGAGAAGAGTGTAAAAACTTATTCATAGTCTACAACGCTAAACGTCAAAACAAGTGTTGCCCTACGCTTGAAACGCTTTCAACCAAGTGGTTGGACGTTTTCATTTCAAATCGTAACGAATATCATAACTATTAAAACGTGTGTTTGGTTTGTATTAAAATGTATAAGTAATGTATATTAAATTCATTGCTCCTAGTCAATTTAAGAATATTTAAATAAAATGTATTAATTACCTACTTTTATAAATTTTTGTTTTTCCTGTTTCTCTTTTGTTTTTACATATTGTACCTAATTATATGATACGGAAAGGAAGTGTGAGCAGACCCCTAATTATGGCCAGGGCAACGGGAAACTACTTTGGTTTTGGTTTCGTAGGCGACCGAAGCGTACCTACACAATGACTACAATAAATAAACCACGGAAAGTGATCGAGTGGAGACACGAAATATTTTCAGTATATTTCCTCATGGATACAAAATTAATTTCAGCATAATTATTTTAAAACTAATAAGTAATATGTAATAACCTACCTTAAATTAAAATTTAAGTTTGTCGTGTGCCTAAGCAGTGACGTCAAAAAACAGCGTACATTAATAGAATTATTATAAAATAACCCATATTATATTATACCCATAAGTAATAATTAGGTTGTGGCTATCATTTACGTATATTTCTTGGTTTTCCCTTATGTGTTAATTAATTAGTTTAATTATGATTATTATTTGCATATCGATATCATTGTAACTGGAGCCTCAACAAGAGATCACTTTTTCGTCTAAAAATATTTATATTGTAAAATATATGAAAAAGAAAGCAGCTAATGGCTGGTTTACGTTTGTCTAGCATTGCAAAGATTTAATGCAGTAAAACTCTTAATAATTTGAGATTATTAATTAAGTAGGTACTTTGTCATTCTAAAATGTACTATTACTGTTACAGCCAAAGTAAGAAATATGAATATTGTACATAATAACTAGCCATTATGTATAAGGGCTACTCAATTTAGATAAAGTGATAAATGTCGCAGAATTAATCACATTAACTAGCCATTATATATGTTATAGTACTGGCAAAAATACAATAATAAGGCAAAAGTCAGAAACAGATGGTTAGGTTAGGTTAGCGAGCAAAGCGAGCGTGCCGCGGCAGCGGCCGGCGAGTGCAAGAAACATTTTTTTAATGTAAAACTAGAATAATATAGTATTACTACGTTATTATCCTGTCTGGTACTGTCAAATATTTTCATTGGATATATGATTTATGTAAAAAAAAAATGTAAACACAACTGAATTTTAAAAGAGTTGCCATGAGTTTCTTTGCCAGATTTCTTCTCATTGGCCCTACCATTTGGAAACTGGAATTTATAGATCAACACAGACAGACAAGTAGATTCGAGTAGTAGATTGGTTTTATTTTTCTCCTTTAATTTACATTTGACAATACAACGCGGCTTTTTTAGTGCTGTAGCGTTTGTCTGTGTCGATCTATAATTTTAATTGTAGCTTCAATTTTAAGTAAACGACGATTTCAAACAATTTGTAATAAATTTTATGAAATAAAGTATTTTGAAATTTGAAATTTGAAATTGAATTACTATATTCTAGCCATCCTTTGGTCGCCATACTAACCTAACCTAACCAACTGTTTCTGACTTTTGCCTTAATATTGTATTTTTGCCATATATAATGGCTAGTTAATTTGATTAATTCTTCGACATTTATCACTTTATCTAAATTGAGTAGCCCTTATACATAATGGCTAGTTATTATGTATAATATTCATATTTATTACTTTGGCTGTAACATTACTACTAGTATTTTCTGTGAAAGGAATAGCATAATTTATTTTTAAAGTGAAGGAAAACCAATGACTGTAAATGTAGGTACCTAAATGTCCATATTATTGATATTAGAACAGTTATGGGTTATTTTATAATTATTATTGTTTTGATTTTCTCGTTTTGGACACAAGGGTAATCCCAAACGCGGGATTAGTTTTTATTTAACTAAACAATGATGTAGTCTAGAGTGTTATCTCCCTAATAAAGTCCAAATTTGTGCCTACAAATTGAGATTTTATAGGGATATGGCTCGTTCTAACGCGGGAAGGGACCGTCCTAGCAGGAGGGCAAATACTTTCTATCTATTTATATACATTTAGGTAGACGGTAGGCGAGCAGGACTCTCCTGCTAATATGTGGTAACTAACGCTGATGAACATTATCAGTGACAGAGCACAGCCAAACTGCTGCCTCCCTAGACAGAAGGTTTTAAGTGTCAAGCTCATAAAGGTGGTACCGACCTAGAGACTACTTACCTGTTTTTTATGGGCTGATAGTTTGAGCTCACCCCTATGGGTAGTGTAGTGTATGCGACTATTTACCTTGCTACCTGCACAGACAAACACTGTCTCGTGCGCACCACGACATGAGACCCACGGGCGAGAATGGGCGTGTCGGTAATCTGTAAGTTGAATGCGTGTACGAGCCTGTGAAATACCCTATCATTACTTTGGGACTGGTTTTACAGGTAGGTAGGTATATTTTTATAAATATTAGCTTTATTACAAAGGAGAGGGAAATCCTAATTGATACCGTTAAACTATCATTTAGATATTAATTACTTAATTAACAGTAAAAAGACCGAAATAGACTGATACGGAACCCAATCTTATGTAGGTACTTACGATCGAGGCTCTCGCTAAGGTTTTGAACTTTCCATACCTACGAAAACAACGTGCATAAGTAGGTACGTATGAACATTGTTTTCTATATACAATATTATATATTTACAATAAAAAAGGTAAATAGGTATGTTTATCTGTTGCCTACTATCCATAAACTCTGATTAGTTTGAGGCAAGATGCCATTGTACTAATTTGTAAGGAATATTAATTTATCGACTGCAGATAATAATTGAAACTAAGTAATTAGTTCAATATAAAAATCAAAATGAAATGAAATGAAATTTATTATTCTCTCTCACACAGAATATAAGCAAAAAATGCCTATTAAATTCCACAATAAAAAAGACAAAAACATAAGCTAGCAATTAATGCACAGTTTGACGTTCGTTGACAACGAATTAACGTAAATAATATATAAAACAGGGCATAGTAACTGATATGAATATTATACGATGACGTACCTATAGAGAAACTGGGATTAGAGGAAAACGCATCGATATAGGGAAGTGATCGACACCTACGTAAAAATATCGATATTATTTCGTGGACAAACAATTAACTAAATACAAGATTTGTGGTTTAGGGAAAGGTTAAAGTTACCATAACGGTGGAAATATTGATTATAAGGTGGACTGTATTGACAAGATAAAAACATCAAAAACCTTATGTTTTTGTCTTTTTTATTGTAGAATTTAATAGGGATTTTGATTTTTATATTGAACCAATTACTTAGTTTAAATTATTATCTGCAGTCGATAAATTAATATTCCTTACAAAGGTTAATTATTGTAATCACTGCTTGAATTGAAGGAGAACGGGGCCATCAGAGGGGAATTGTGACATGATGTCAAGAATGATACCTACAGGGAATAGAATACATCAAGAGAATATGTAAATATATAGTACCTAAGTATTAAGAACATTTTATACCCTACAAAATTTACGGAACACTCTATAACACTTTAACATGCAAAAAATATTTAAACAGAGCGGCTGACAAGATGGATTTGTAATGATATAGGGTTTTAAAGCTTTCGTGTTTCATTTTAGAATTATATTTCAGTCATCTCGTGACCATGGCTGGTGTAACCTGGCCGAAACATCGAGAGCCTCAAAGGTAAATTATTACTAAAGATTTAGCAAAATAATATCCTGTTAATACCCGTGTTAATAATAATTATAATATAGGGTTTTATGTAAAGAATCACTTCTTTTGTTTTCGTTGGTTAGGATTAAGTACCTACATGGAATGGTGGTATCATATATTTTTACTTTACCAACTCAAGATGGACTAACAAAGTTTTTAAATAATATTTTCTCTTTCTCGCTTCAGGTACCTCAAATAAAATTGTATGTAAGGTTTGTGGTTGTCATTGGCTTACGCAATTACGAGTAATTAGTAATAACTCAAACATTTGAAATATACCTATATTTTAAGGACAAATTTACTAAGGACATGAAAGTATACATCATCGACTAATTGTAACAATACCTAAGTACTTATTCTGTTTTTCCTGCTTGTGTAGCGTCAGACCTTTGAATAACTTTGCTCCCACAATAATTTTAATTTTTACAACAATCGTGATACCCTGTTATGGGTATAGGTAATAACAACTTGTTTAATCTTCATTATATAATCTGTAAGAGAGAATTTATCTTCATAAATTGTCTAGTGCTTGTCACCTAATCCACTGCTTCTTAGCACCTTCATCTGGTGGCCAGCCTAAAGTACAATATGCCAGCTACTCCCTATCGTCCATTAAGAAACAGAACATCTTTCTAGAATCTTACTGTCAGTTCTACATGCAATTTTCCATGCCTATTGATACTTGATTCATTAACTTTTATTTACAATATTATTTCAAATATCTTAAATAATATATTTATTGCTTTTATTTTAAGAGCAATCGAACATTTAATTAATATTTATTTCACTTCGAAAGCGATCAAATCTTAACAATTTAAATACGCATATTAGGACGATAACAAACAACCAATAAAACAAGACCTCATCCGCTTCTTTGCTAGTAGAAATTTAAAAGTAAAATGGATTTTATTAAATATTCGCGTAGGTCATTCATTACTGGTCTCTTGTGAAGCAAGACGGAAAAGACGCGAGTTGCCTTGCGCGCCTTTTGCTCAGGTCAGTTGTCATCCGTCCGCGAAAGGAATCGTACGTGTCGCTATCGACATCGGTGTTTTGTTTTATTCACATGCCTACGTCATACCGACACATAAATAGTAAAGCGGTTCGATATGGAATTATTGAGTGTTCAATACCCGTAGTTACCGGTTATATAAAAACAATGTGTTTAAGTGCGAAATAAGTGTGTAGTTACAATGGCTTGGAAATTGCATTTAGTCGTTTGGATAAGTGTTGTAAGTATTCAATATTTACTTATGCAACTGTTTAAAACAGTCACCAAACTAGTTTTAATAGGTAGCAAGGTATTATAATGTGAAAACCGCAATGCTAAGTCAATAACAATTGCTTATATTAAAGACCATAAAAGTCTATTTTTATGTTTGACATCTCATTATCATAGATTATATTATCTGTATTTTAAAATCTCCCGCCTAAATTAAAAATAAATGGTGGCTCTGTTATGGATATGTTTATGCTTATAACTGGTTTAAGAAAGCTAATGAATTATAAAATTATGTCATTTTGTGAATAGATGTATAATGGTTGTATTTACATAACGACTTTCATCCTTCATTTAATGAGTAGGTACCTATAAAATTAAAAAAACAAAACATTTTATGATACCTTTTCATTATACAAGGTATAAAATATCTAGGTATATTAAATTTTGCTAGACCTTAAAAACGTTATACCTAATTCACAAACTTTGTTTCTGTTTTTCGCCGGGTCCTTGTCCTTATAAATGTCAAACCACAGCAGTAAAAATGTTTAACCTTTAAATAATGCTGCTTTTGGCTAGGGGTAATTAAATAATAACTGATATTATTATGGACGAGCGTAAGGTAATAGGTGACTATTTAGCTACTTACTTGATTATTGTCAGAACAATAACATTCGATTCAAAACCTATCCTTTCTACAAGGCTTATCCATATTCATATAGCGTAGGTATATTTAATTCCATATTTGTTTATATTGCACTATCTATGGTAAATTATATTCTATTATGTATCACAAATACAAAATATTTTATACATAATTATCAAGAAATACCTCTACACTTTATAAAGCCCGTAAGGAAAAGCCTTATCCCTCAGGGAAATCCGGACTCAAATCAATCATGGGGCAAATAATTTTCCTGCTTCCCAACAACCTCGCACATGGTTTTAATTACAATTACTTAACAGAATTAAAGTAATTTACGTAAAAGATATTTGTCGTTTGTCGTGGCTGGCCGAGCTGTGGGCATCATTTAGTTGATATAATGATGATGATATACATTTCATCATCATCATCATCTCAGCCAATCGCCGTCCACTGCTGGACATAGGCTTGGAGGACCAAGTATTGCCACCTTGCGCGGTCCTGACACATTTGATATCAGTAAATTCAAAATAAAACTTTTTATGTCCTGTATCCACCAGTAAATGTGATGTATGATGATGATGATATTAGGTGCAATTAAAATCGATACATACATACATAAACACACGCCTTATTTAAGGGGCAGGCTACTACTGTATAATATAGGTACATAATTATTTGTAGTTATTCATACATGCCCGTCGGTTTCGAGTGCCACGCATAATTTGCTCTTCCTAAAGGATGCCTCCACTTAAGTCCCTATACATATTTCTAGGACCTCCCCTACCGACGCATGTTACCTAATAAATCGCGCTAAGGTTTCCATTGTTAATCAATCCTACTAATAATATAAATGCGAAAGTTTGTGAGGATGTATAGATAGATGGATGTTTGTTAGTCTTTCACGCAAAATCTACTGAATGGATTTTGATGAAATTTAGAATATAAGTAGTTTAGGGTGTAGTAATAATATTCAAGCTACGCGGGTCAAGCCGTGGGCATCAGCTAGTCTCATATAATCCATTATTTCAATGTGTTCAAATCGCCTTAGCATATTTTCCTCGATCCTCGCTACTACTTACATCTTCTTTCAATCTATAACACTCTTTTATCTCACTGTTTAAAATCAATGTAGACATTAAAGTTAAAATCCTTTTTTGTTTCTTTAATAGCCTTTTACTGTAACGGTATCAATAAAAATATATAATCGATACATTTAATATTTAACAGCTGTGTGCCCCCCAACAAGCAAAGTAGCGATAACAGGGTCTAAATTTAAAGCTCTAAGTTATATAGTAGCTATGTAAGATATAAAATAATACTTTTAAATGATAGTACGGATATAAGAGAGCTTGCTTAAGCACCAGCGATAGTAAGGTGATATAAAAGATATAGAAGAATTACGCTGCAGTTTAAAGTAGTAATAAGGTGCTATAAGCTAGAACTTTACAGTTTTATTGCAGCTTTAAGTCGATTTTAACATTAAAAGCTCTTTTGGAGTGACTACTATCACTTGCTGATGTAAATGCTCTATTTAGGTGCTATGTATACCTTTAAGTGCTAAATATCCCTTTTGATGTTAAAGTGGTTATAAGAAAGCCCTCAAACCGTTTAAGGGTTATAATAATCAATCTTATAACTCTTAATAGTGCAGTGGTAATGTAGTGTTATATTGGTGTCTTAGCGCTTGAGGTGCTAGGGAAGCTTGAAGCTTTATAGCCCTCTAAGAGTGCTAGTGTGAACGTTATTCAGTCTTAAAGCGATATGCGAAATATAAAACCCTTCTATATCACCTTAACCTGTTTAACGAGGTTATTTATATTAATGAGCTTTAAAAGTCTACATTAGTGTTAATAATCACTTAAAATGTTAAAAAATTCCGTTATATCGCTTATGTGGTAAATTTTAACGTCCATCTTGTATATTAGAGGAGGGTTCCGCCCATCAAAATATTATTAGAAATAAAGAATTTATAAAGTTGAAAAATACTGGCTAGTTGGGACAAACCCTGATAAAATTGAATTAAATATAAATTTGGATGGTTTACCTATTTACAAAAGTGCCAAGAAAGAGTTTTGGCTAATTTTAAATATAACATTAGTCCATTTATAATAGGAATTTATTACGGAACAGGGAAGCCCAAGAATCTATAGTTATTTTTGAATGATTTTGTTAGTGAAATGGGGGTATTACTGGAGCAAGGGGTTTTTGATTGGACGGGAAAACTGTTCCTAATTAAAATACGGTACTTTATTTGTGATTCAGCTACCAAGATATTTCATATTTTATACCCTTGATACATACGATATGAAGATAAATAAAATACAGTTTTAATCAATACCTTGTATTTATTTATACCTATTAGATAGGATCTAAGTTGCAACAATAGAAAGACATTAGAAAATAAAATGCAAAACAATAGTCATTCTCCTACATAACATAATGCTGAATTTATATTCTTCACATAATTTTGACTACTTTGAAAGCACATATCTATCTGACGCTGACTGTACTAACAGAAATTATATATAAATCAATCAATATAAACCTCGCCAAAATTACTTAACAAATTCTACATACGAAATGCAGCATAAATGTGTAAAAATAGAGATCGCTCCTATTTGGCAAAGGTTAAATAAAAAGATTTTTGTACTTCACCACAATCATACAATAAAAACTACTGTGGCTTATTAATTAATAATGTACTAAGTAACAGAAAATAAATCAGTCGATATGAATCTCGTTTACATTACTAAAATTGCACATAAATATAATACAAATCGAAAATAATATGTGATCGCTGTTATTTGACAAAGGAGTAAAAATAAGATCCTAAGGAAAGTCCAAAGGTTTTAGTGCAGTGTTTATTGGACGGACGATGGTTTCTTCTTCAGTATCACTTTGTGTAAGCATAATAGTTATTTCTTTTTCAGCCGCCTCGTTAGTATTTATGTTATTTCTTTTAACACTGCACAATGAACACCAATGCGCTTGCGGTATCGATGAATCGTCGTTAATGATTTTTTGTGGCCACCTTAGAACGCTATTGTGCTCCCATGTAGACGGTACTGCAATTAGTTGTACTTTATTTCGCTCTTTGGTCTGAATTATTTTAACCGGCGTACTGAAATATAAAAATTAACTTTGCTGTAGTAATGAAACATACAAAATCCAAAACATTGAGATATAATTATAAGATTAGATCGACCAGGGGTCCAGCGAGCGGGCAGGGGATTTCCACGGGTGCCAAATTTTCTTAAACACGAAGGGAGTCCATGCTCAGAAATTAGTAACGGGGGTTTATGTAAGTAGACTACTTACGTTTTAGAGATGTAGCTTTACAACACGCTATGGCACGCGCAGTCGTCCAACACGTCGCTCTGTTGTTGCCGTTGCCGTAGTCGCGTTGTGCTCAAAAGTTTTTACCGCTAAAACCAAGTTAAAAATGTATTATATTATAACAATTAAACATAGAGATTGTAGTCTTTAACTTATTCCAAACAAAGTACGAACTTTAACATTATACGCAGAGGCGGGGAGAGGGGTAGGCGCAGTACCTACACCGCGTCGGTTACCAATATAATGAAAATAGGCGCGTATTTCAATTTATTATTTGAATACCTATATAGCTAGGTATGTAGCAAAACAAGTATTGTAACTACTACTTTATTAATTAAATAAGTGCCTATTTAGATTTCTCGTACTTATAACATCATATACCTACCTACTGAAAAAGATACAATAAACTTGATTAAAATCTTTTATGTTTTCATATTAGTGGTTTACGTATCTTACCAAGGAACCCAAATGTCTCAAATATCATAAAAAATCCTTTCAACGATATGACTTAGGGTTCTAAACGACGTAGTTGTTCAAACAGAAGAGCTAATAAATAATTTTATAGCACCGTTTTAAACTTATGAGTTCTAAAAAAGATATAATTATCACTATTGCCGCTAGCCTTGCATTTAAATTGATAACTCCATTATTGTTTACAAATGTAACCTAAAAATCTTGATATACGAGTATCTTTTAATAATAATGTTAACTTAAATCATTGTTGTTTTCTCACAATTAAAGATCTAAAAATTTTTGATTAACCATTTGGAAGGAATTAGCAAAATTACAAAAAAAATCTAATATTTTTGCTATATTTTTGGTTTAAAGATTTCTTAAAACGCCTTATTTTAAAGGCGCTTGAAAATTGAGATGAAAAATAGTATACATATTAACAGAAAAAATACAACCGCAATAGTATTTCACTTAAATAATCGCTAAAGGTATAATATATTGTAAGACTTACCGTTTTTGTTTATCAATTGCCATTACGTTCACATCACACTTAGATAAAATACAGAAGGAATAGGTACCTAAAACATTACAAAGCGCAAAGATTTTATTTACACTACTCCAGCGTTTTTGCATCACTTTAAGTGGCATAATGATACCATCCTACACCTTTAACAGAACTTAAAGTAATAAATACCGTTTTTGCAACACTTTAAGCGATATAAAATAACATCTTATAAATAAAATAGAACCTCAGGCGATTAATATAGACTTTGCAACACTTCAAGTGATATAAAATAGCATATTATAACGATAATAGAACCTTTTTATATAATTAAACTTTTATCACACTGTAAGTGATATAAGACTGCATCTTAAAACTTTTATAAATCTTTTGGTAATAAAGACAGTATTTGCAACACTTAAAGTGATAGAAAATAGCATCTTATTACTTTAATAGTATCTTGGGTAATAAATGCGGCTGTTTAACTCTTAACTATCGCCATTGGTAAGAAAATACCATATAGTAGCATTGTTATGCCACTTATTTATCACTGTTGCAGTTAATACGAGCAGCTGTAGAACTTACAGTGCTAACACCGGTGCCTAATTCGGACTATAAGAGAGTTATAGTACGCTATATCGCTAATTTTAAGGCCGCGCTATTGCTATTGGTGTTTAATTGAACAAATAACCGATTGTTATAGCGCTTATTTTATCGCTAAATTGTTACTTTCATTACAAACATGGCCATGTTTGTAATGAAAGTAAAAGCAAACTTACTTTTACTTCGTAACTGACGGCCATTGCCAGCCGTTATCGGGCGCAATCTGAATTAATTGATTTTTAATGAGCGTTTATTTTTCTGTTGAATATTTACAATGAGGTTTTAATATTGGTTGTTACTGGCTGTTGTGAGTAGTAACCATTCTATTTTTAAATATTTTAGATTAAAAAAGGAGGATATTTTGCGAGATCAAACTATTTATCCGACCTCATTGGAGTCATGAACCATATTATTATCATTATCTGTTTTACATTAAGAGATTCATGCTCTATGCTTTTGCGATGTCTGAGTATAATTGTTCTGTGTACTGTTGATACGAGTTAGGGGATTATTATATCAGATGTAACTGGTTCGATCTTCGCACAAGTAAAGCATTTGTGTGCATGAGCATAGTTCTATGATTTGGTCTAGGTAACTTTTTTCTAACAATACGACCTAAAGTAAACTAAATTGGGAGAAAGTGACTATTTATAAAACTACAGACAAGTGAATTAACGGGATGCCATTATCAATATAGGATTATAAAATTCCAGCTTATATCACAGGTTTTTCACAGGCTAACAGTAATTACAAGGTTTACAATATCCATTTTCTAAATTGCGGCTTCCTATGCAAATAAACCTGGCCTGAGTAGGTGAGTGCCGTGAGTACAAAGTGTGTGTGGGTTATGCCCATATTCATCGTGAAATACTTGAGCAATCAATTTAGAATATACGTGATAATTATTGAAACCGTTGAATACACGAGTATGTGTTTATTTAGGACTCACCAGGTGTCAAACTAATGAAAAGGTTAACATTTTTAACACATCTTCTTGTTTGAGTCCTGTCATGAGGGGCTTTTACAAACATTAACGGAGCATGTAAACTTAGGACAATCATACATAACATATTCATACAATACAATTTTTTTTAAATACCTATCTACCCGTCAATCTGGTTTCGGCTGGTTGGTGTTTTAAACTCCCAAAGACTGATCTACCAACTGAAAGCCATAATGTTCCCGTTCCACCTGTTTGTCGGGGTTACAAGGGGCAGGCTCATTAGCCTTTGACCAACAGGTGCTTTACCAACCACTCATAAGTATATATTAGGGGTCTAATTTATATAGGTACTACAATGTTCAGCCTACTTTGGGATTACTTACACGACGATTTGTTATATTGATGTGTGAGGAATCCTCATATTAGCCAAGAGACGTCTACCTGAACATAGTTCTCCTCCAAATATAGTAACATTGTGCGGTCCTGTACCTCACACATCGTTTCCCCGCCCGTCCTAACCTAGTGTCATCATCATCATCATAACAACCTATTAATGTCCCACTGCAGGGACGGGCCTCCTCCCATGACGAAGGGATACTTGGCCTACTAGTACCACGCTGGCCAGCCGGATTGGTATAGGGTTTTATTTCAAGTTTTCCTTCTTTTTATCTCGTAAAGATAATATTCACGGATAGTCCCTTAGTCGGTTTTTACGACACCTATGGGATGAGATGGGGTGGAGACATATTGTATTCTTACTCCTTCACCACACGGAGAACTTATAAGTTATGTTTATCAAGAATCTAACAACTTTCAATAGTACAAGCTCAGTTTACTTTGGGACTAGACGATAATTATCATATTTTTGTAGAATGTTTTTTGTCCGTTTGTAAAATCACATAACGAAGGCTTAGTAGGTAGCCCGTTTATATTAAATAAGTAAATATTGAAAATTAACATATTATCACAAAAACAATTATTTCATAGATCTATAATATTATGAACTTAAGGAATTTAATTACATAACAAGTGATTATGTCATAGTTTTTATGTTGTATGTATTCAAGGTCATTCCTATAGTAGCAATTATGCTAATTATATAGCGTTTATCTTATGAGTACTCTGGTAATAAGATTACAAAATAATTTTAACTGTATCTTTATGTCGCAGGGAAATGAGGAAACCAGGGGTATGACGAAATCCCTGTAAATGTCGAAACGCCTTGCACTTCGCTGCTCGCCTCGTGCGTTATGGTCACAGTTCTAACCTAACCTAACCTACAGAAGTTGGAATACTTGTGTTTTTTAACCTACAAACAAGAATATGAGCATTTCTTTTCTGGTAGAAACGGCATTTTCGTCATTTACCGGGATTTCGTGATATCCCTAGTGATTTCGTGAAATCACTGGTTTCCTCATTTCCCTGCGACATATACAAATACAATACGTATATCTATAGGTTGGCCAGCTTGAAGTCGGTGTTGCAAATTGCTGTGCAGATGTCATTTTTGAACCTAAATTGCCTTAACCAATTGCATTTGCCCCTAATTGTATCATAAAGACATTATAAATAACATCAACCAAAGGAACGAGTTGTGGACCGCACTCAAGGAGAAACCAGAAAACAACGAACTTGTAGCAGTATATAATGCGAAAAAACAAGAAGTATCTACACAAATCCAAAATACGAAAAACTCATACTATTACAAAATACTTAATAACTGTTTTAATAAACCAAAAAGGATGTGGAACTTAGTAAATGTATTAGCGAGTAACAAGATTAAACAAAACAGTGTCCCTTCAAAGCTATTAATTGACTCAAAATACGTAACTGATAAAATGAAATGTGTAAAATATTTCATCATTACTTTGCTACCATTGGTCCACATTTAGCAAATAATATCCCCGTAGCCGTACATGATTCAACCTACTTTGCCCGTGCTTGTCCTGACAATCTTGCTAGTGATATTCCGCTTTTATCTGAGCTATATCCATGTTGTGACAATGAAATTTCTAAATTAATAGCAAACCTCGACTCTAACTGTAGTACTGGATTAGACGGCATAAGCACCAAAGCAATAAAAAGTGTATCCAATATTATATCTGGTGCCCTGAGTAAATGCTTTAATAAAATTCTGCTTACTGGAAGCTTTCCTGATAACCTAAAGATAGCTAAAGTTACCCCTATTCATAAATCAGGCGCGACTTCTGACCCAAGCAATTATAGACCGATCTCGGTTCTACCTGTTCTATCAAAAGTATTAGAAAGAATTTTATACATCCGTTTAGAAAAACACTTATCGTCTTTTAATTTTCTATCTGATAGGCAATACGGTTTTAGGCCAAGAAGTAGTACACTTTCAGCAACAATTGATCTTGTCACTAAAATTAAACACAATATAGATACCAAAAACATAGCCGTCGGTATTTTTATCGATCTCAGAAAAGCTTTTGATACCATATCTCATAAAATTTTATTACAAAAGCTTAAACAACTTAATATTACCGGAAGAGCCCTTAAAATATTCCAGTCATATCTAGAAAACAGATCACAAATAGTAAAGCTAGATAACAAACACCAAAGTACCGCATTGCCAATTACTTGCGGCGTCCCGCAAGGATCAATTTTAAGCCCTTTGCTCTTTTTAATCTATGTAAATAACATACAAGACCTTAAATTACACGGCCATCTCACACTCTACGCGGACGACACTTGTCTTTTCTATTTTGGGCCCTCTATTCATACAATAATCAATCAAGCTCAAGATGACTTAAACATTTTATACTCATGGCTGCAAAACAACTTATTAACTATTAATACTTCAAAATCCAGTTATGTTATATTTAAAGCAAAAAATAAAATAATACCCTCTCATGCACCATTACTAATAAACAACGAACAACTTCAACAAAAACCGTTTGAAAAATACCTTGGTTTAAGAATAGACAGTCTTCTAACATGGAATGCTCATTTAGATCATATTCAAGCCAAACTGAGGTCCCTACTAGGGTCACTGCGAGATATAGTCAAATGCATACCGAATAAATTACGTCACAACATATATAACACCTTAAGCCGGGTTCACATTTATCTGACGTGTCGTGTTGTGATGCTTTCTATCGTGACGGCTACTGTTCACATTGATATGATGTGTTATGACGCACTAAGACGCTTTTTGTATCAGTTGTGTCTTGGCTCTTAGCGAGTTCACACATTTGCAATGTTTTTTCAAGAATCATTCATTTCTGACGCGTAACAACACAACACAGGCGCGTGCACACTAGTCTTATGCGGTGTGACGTCCCGCTGCACCGCCCCCCGCACCTCACCCGTCCTGACGCGGACCGGGATCGTTTGTGACGCGACACATCAGAAGCCGTCACGACACAACACATTGGATAAATGTGAACGCAACTATATAAAATGTATGAAACCGTTACCGTTCTGATGCATCACGACACGACACGTCAGATAAATGTGAACCCGGCTTTAGTTAAGCCACATTTAATATATCTTGTAGAAATCTGGGGAAATGCAGCTAAGACTAAATTAGGTGAGCTTCAAGTTTTGCAAAATAAACTCGTAAAATTAATTTTAAATTATCCGCGCCTTACGCCCACATACACAATTTACAAAGAAACTAATATTATGAACCTCAAGCAATTATATATATACAACACATGCATTCTTATCAGAAAAATCCTAAAAAAAAATATAAAATCTAGTCTATCATTCACGAAAGTTAAACATATCACCCAACGTAGTACTCGCCGAGCTAACTTCTTGGTTTTACCAAAAATTAGAACGAACTATGGTAGAAAGATGTTGACATACGAAGGGGCACAGTTATATAATAAGCTGCCACTAGACATTAAAAGTGTAAACTCATTTAATGTATTTAAATCTCGAGTAGCTCAATATGTACGTACATCAGTCTCATTATAAACTTGTTTACGAGCAAAAAAATACATTAGATGTGTACCTAATACCAAACCAGTAATATAGGTAATAGTACCCACATTTTTATAATAATTACTGAGTTTAACGACGAACTTGTAAACTATACTATAAGTTAATATTGTTCTCAAGTAAGTGACATTGTTTTTATTGAGAATAAAGATTCTTTAAACCTATCAACCAAAATCTGGAAAATTAAAATTTTATTTAAAGATAAAAAAATATATTATGACTTCAGACTCTAACTTATTCCAAATTAAAATAAAAGTAAGTATTTTTCTTTAAGTAGACCTATTTTTATAATGATTTCACGTTGATTCTTCGATATCGTTCATCACAGTAGCTGTGAAGTCGCTGAGAACACTACCATAGGAAGTAGGCATTTATAATAAATACTTATTCGGACGAGATAGACTACTGGTTGTACTGTGACACTACTTCCAATAAAAAATAATATTATTCTACAATATTATTACTAGTCACGCTATTATGTTTTAAAAACTTTAATATAAACACGACTACCTTTGTTTCTTACGTAATTACAATTGTATAATCTACATTAGCAATATATTCATACTAAATATGCAATACAGTTAGGTCCGGGTCGTTGTCGATCCTGTTTCTAATGTTCCTTACATTTCCTTACATAAAGTAAAATATTCGTTGTAAAATAATGTGTAGTAAAATACTCCGTGTGGTGACGGAGTAAAGAATACAATATGTCACCACCCCATCTTATCCCATGGGCGTCATAAAAGCCGACTAAGGGACTGTCCGTGAATATTATCTTTACGAAATAAAAAGAAGGAAAACTTGAAATCAAACTCTACACCAACCCGTCTGGCCAGCGTGGTATTAGTAGGCCAAGTATCCCTCCGTCATGGAAGGAGGCCTGACCCTGCAGTGGGACATTAATGGGCTGTTATGATTCGTTGATAGGAGAGAAAAATTAACTCAGCTTTATACAAAATTACAAGGTTACTGAGGATGACATCGAGTTTAGGCCAATATGGAGAAAGAAAGCTGGTTTCACCCACGTGGGCCTCATAGCCAGGAAAAGAGAAAGAAAAAGAAAGGTTAGACACACCACGTTATAATCCAATAGGATAGGTTTACAATAGACGTCGGACACTAGAAATACAAGTACATAACATACATATAAAAACTCACGCCTTATCCCGTTCGGATTAGGCAGAGACGACAGGACGCCCGGACGTTACGAAATACAAGTGTATGTTTTTTCCAAAAAATGGTTATTAAATAGAAATTAAATGTAACTAATGTAATTTAAGACTACACATTTAATTAAATAAATGTTTAACATTGAATAAGGTTATGAGTCATTTGTCTTTAGTAATTAAGATGATTGATTATTATATGTTTGTTATGTAATTAAGTTGAAGCAGTTATTTCATAACATTCTTTCTTATAATGGCTTTATCGATATAAAAATTTATGACCTATATAACTAGGTTTTATAGCTTATTAAAACAGTAATAAAAGTAGTAGGTACTAAAATGATTGCTAATCTATCTTGGGGAATATAGGTACACCTTCTCGAAATTATATACTATATACTACCCCAAGTGTGGTGACTAGACTATTAGTAGGCTAAGTATCCCTCCGTCACGGGAGGAGGCCCGTACCTGCAGTGGGACATTAATGGGATGTTATGATGATGACTAAACCGGAAGATAGATGCCGGAAGATTCAAATAATTAAATATTTTCCTGCGCGACAGGGCTCAAGGGATAGATTTTCCCGAAATTATTCCTGTATCAATTAAGTAATAAGAACGCTTGATATCCAATTATAAAAGCCGTGGGTAAGGCATATTACACACAAAAATTACATATTACATCGATTGGGTCAAAAAGGTTCCGAAATTGCGATTGATTACCCGCAATGTAGAATCTGTCAACCAGATTCCCGACAGATAAAGGTGTCATAATACCGTACTGAATAGAAATATAGCCATTTGGAGGTGAGAGGATGATGCTTAACTGCTACCTATGATGACGATGATTCTGCATATGCTGAACTATGTAACCGCGACTTATATTTCTAATAATGCATAACAGCAACAAAAACCTACTTTTGATCATTTTTCCAAGTTGAACTAGCATTCAAAAATTTTTTTTAGAATTAAATAATACTTAAATAAATAATTCTCACACATTCACACATCGCGCCACCTAGTCCCAAACTAAGCAAAGCTTGTACTATGAGTACTAGACAACGGATTAACATACTTAAATACTTTTTTTTTGTTCAAACAATCATGTTCATGCACACAAAGATTTGCATTGAGCGGAAATCAAACCCGAGACCTCTGCGTAGCAACCGTGTAATATACCGGCTGAGCCACAGAGGTCGCCACTTGATCAACTAGCATAAAAGGTGACTGATAAGTATGAATTGGTAGACGAACACTAAATGAATCATAATTTAATAATTATTAACGATAATAACATGCAACACGTTATCAATGTTATATTTGAAGGTCACGCATAAATAAGTTAATAGATAAGCTTGTTTTACCTTTATTACCGCCTACATTTCTATTAAACTCGTGATTGTTTTATTATTGTTATAAAAATTAATATTTAAATACTCATTATTCAAAAAAAAATCTTTTATTATAATTTATCCCACGTATGAAAAAAAGCTGAAAACAAATTTAAATAATCATAAATTTAAACAGTCATACGGAAAGATTCGGACAGCCAAAACCCCTCACATAGCAGATAGATAACCTGATCAAGCCGCCTAGAAACCGATAGATGAGGAAGAAAGGCATAAGTAATATGACTTCACAAAGTAAAAATATTTGGGTAAAATCTATTAGTATATTATTTAATATTGGACATCTATTTGACTTATCCGAAACTTAAAGCCTGAACACAAAATGATTTGAACCCTAAAAATTTTTTTAGCAACAACAGATTTTGAAGATACAGCAGCACAAACACAGAGTCTTTGCTAATAATCTCAGTAAACAACATTGATATTACTTCTGCCGATTCTAAGTACACATTAACATATACAAACAATGTTGACCTGTGTCTTGTTTAACTAAAATATAATTTGTAAATATTAATAAGTAGGTACCGATATTAACAGATAATAATTGTTTCTCAGAATATTGGCGGAAGAAAACAATTTATTGAATAAACAAATATCTTAGAAGTGGTAGATCTAGAAAGTAATATCACGCGAGGCCAGTTATTGAGTTAGGCCAGTCATTGAGCATTTTTGATTATTACTTAACTTACATACACACACATAACGCCATCTATTATTAAAATAAGAATTGAGACAAGTTTTTTTTTACTTCTTTATCCGTTCTAAACATTTATTTGTTTGAATCTGTCACTTGAATCTAAAGTAGTACCTACTCTCATTTTACAAAACAAATAAACCTATCTTATTTGTGTAGTGATGCACTATCACCTCATCTCAAACTCTCCATACCACAAGGCAGATTTTATTTTAGCGAAAGTAAAAAGAAGCTTAAACGATAACGTCGTAGGTACTAATACGTTGGCCGTAGTTGTAGTAGGCTCTGTTTTATCACTCCAGGGGTATTTCATGATTAGCGTTAAACGACGCTAACGTTTTTAGACCAAATTTATTTTAAGCAACAACATTATTTTCGTGGAGGCAGTACGATTAGTCGAAGCTGCCACTCCTTTTCAGTCAATGATCAACGATCATGAATTATTCAATAAGTTTTGGATCTGTAACTCTTGAAGTAGTTCACACTTAATTCTTAGTAATACATTCGCGGTAGAACATAGACTAAGTACCTACTTTTTCTAGACAACCGACGCGGCCCTTACAAAGATACCAGCTGACCGCTGCACGGCCTCTACGCATACCATATACAGAAGACTAATTGATGCGATTATGTTGAGCAAGGCAATTATCATAATTTGCATAAACGTTTTTTATTCCAGTAAGGTGGCAGACGATCAAGCGGCCCACCTGGTAATAAGCGGGGGTTATGTTCTGTCATTACAGACCACAATAAATTAGAACATAATGGAATCTTAACATATGTATAAACAGAATTTATCGCTGTTTTTCATCCTACAAAATATTAATTTTAACAATTTTCAAATTTCAGGTAACAACATCAGCTTACAAATATCCAATGAACAATCACCAATTAAGATTTGCACCTTTTCCAATTGACGAAAATCAACAAACATACAGATCTGGTCACGAAAGCAGTCGACTAAATTCAAGATCTCCACAAAATCCTCTTCTTAGCAGAATGAGTGAAAGGTCGATAGAACCTAGTATTGCTCAGAAGGGACCAGAAGAAGTTAGAGTTTATCAGCCAAGATTTGAAGAACCAGCGGTGAGACGATCAGAAAATGGATCGACAAAGATATTGAATAACTTTCTAAAGCCTTTTAGGAGGAGAGGTAAATACTTTTAGTTTTCATTTGCTACTTAGAATTCAACTCTCCTCGCTTTCCATATCCGTGGTGGACGTAGAAGCAGATGTAGAGGTCTTTTATCATGATTTCTGGTAGATCGACTTGTGGCTGGTACCATCTACACTCAAGAGAAATGTATATCGCGTCTGTTTATTCGTGTAGTTAAACCGGCAAAAGTGAAGCCATTTCATAACTACCTACTGTTTGATGCCTTCATACCTGAAATGTATTCGCGTTTACGCGAATACGCGACTTAATACATCACTTAAAAAAACCATAAATAATTAAGTAGGTATTTTAATTAAGTTTAAAATAAAATTATTCCACTGTATGCTGTCATTTGTCTTTCTGTCATTAGCTTCTTCCGAAGGCGGCCATTAGCAGAACAATAACATCAAATTGTACACATACCTACTATTGTAAACCTAATCTTGCATCTGAATCATGGTAATGTTATTAATCAGATCTGATACTACATACGTCTAAGTATAATAATACCGTGTCTGAACTTTTTGTAAATAAAAACGTCCCGACCACAGATAAATAATACACTACTTATTATACTTCTAACTGTTTTTTACAAGGTCGATCATTTACGTTCAATGTAGATTGAGTATTTACGTCATTCTTTTGTTTTTTCAATATTGTTTTTTCGTTGTTGTGATGATTAATCTTCAAGTCTGCTGACTAAGAATAAGTACGTTACGTTCCAATCCCCATAAAATTTCGTTGATAGTCTTACAACTAACTAGCTGGTTTACTGGGAGATTACAATAGGTTTTTTTTAAGAATCGGCATTGCGCGTGTAACTCTTTTGGTGTTCTAGGCATCCATAGATTATAAATCCACTTACCATCAGGTGAACTGTATGCTTGTTTGCCTCTAAAGTGGTATAAAAAAAGTGACCATGGTGATCTTCATAGCTGCTATAGTAGGTGTACAATTAGGCTGCCTGTCAACTAGCGGAGACTGGCAGCAGGGCAAAAAACACGAAGCAATATTAATCAATAGAAAAATCTTCGCTCCTTGCTTGATTATATTTAACGCTGCGACAACCGTGAAAATAATATTATGTATTTACTAATCGATTTATAATGGAGTGCATGCCACAATGGGTACTACGTAAACATATTGTGAATAAAACTATTAGTCATCAAACTAAATAGTCTAGAGAATAGTGTAAAAAGTCACGTAAACAAAAAGTCAATTGAGTTGTTTATACTGTTTTGGATGTAGAATTATAATAATTTATTCATCAACACTACTTTATGGTGTGATGACACGTGTAAATCTGTTTTGTGACCTTCAAACGGACAGGTTTGAAATCTTTGCTCATCCCAGCTCATCCCATGGGATCACTTAAATGGCATTGGTTCATACTTAAAGAGCCTCAAATCAGTTCGCTTAAGTTCAGTAAAAGTCATTTAATTTTAAAACCCATTAACCACCTCGTACGAGTACACAAAGAGCAAAAAGATTGGAACTACGAGTAAATGGCGTTGTGTAAGAATTTGTAAAATATTCTATTTTTTTAAATAACAGCAGTAAGACCACATTGAACGTAATAGCAAGCGAATACAGTCCAAAAACGAAGGCAACCAATAGTAATCAAAACACAGCTTAACTCCATATACTTAGTTATAATTGCTCTCGTTTATCTTCCAATTAAGAAAAAAACGTCACCAATATTTTCAAGGTGCCTCTTTATTTTTTAAATGCGATTTAAAAACAACATCAGCTTTATTGTTAACCTACGTCATTTATGAATACTTCCTCATTAAACAATGGTCTGCTAATAACTCGAATTGCGTTAATTGACAGAGAAATACACTTCCTTTAATACTTGGTTGTGAAATTATTGTTGACCTTTTTATTGTAGAAATGCAGGTACTTACTGAGTTTCCTGATTGTTCTGTCCCATGGTGATATTAATATTAGACCTCATACTAGCCATGGATAGAAACTGGAATTCTTCAGGGACGTAAACTGGCGTTCCAACAAAATCGAATTTTGTTTATGAAACATAGCAACCGATATATTTACATTAATTTGCGGCACAAAAAAGATGTTTCCGTAGTTAAACAATCAAAATTACCCAGTGTAAATTGTACATTGTTATGTGAGTCATAATGTAAAATTCAGATTCAGAGAACTATTAAAATAAATAGCAAGGCTTTATAATAGGTAGGTACGGATGTCAACTGAATAACAATGTATTTTTGGCAATACCCATACTACTAAATTCACCATGAGTACTCAAAAATCATACAAATTAATTTCAGTACAAGTAAGCTCAGTATAAATTCATTAATGTGCATTTTGCAAAAGAAATAAACGATTTAAGCATCATCATATTTATCAGCCAATAGAAGGAAGTGTCCGCTGGTGGACATAGGCCTCCTCCAAATATTTTCACCTTGGTCAGGTTGGAAAATGTTTCATCATAACAGCCCATTATTGTCCCACTGAGGGGACGCGCCTCCTCCTCCTCGGAAAATGTTTAATACGTTGTAAATACAACATTTTAAGAAAGCTCATATGAAAATGTTTTAATTTCAGTTCAAGTAGACCACAATCAAATAACTTTTCCTGGACCAACAGCGGTATCGTCAGTGAAGAATCAGTTTGTCCCTGATATTCCAGAATCATGTAAATCTTCAACATTCTGTGAGAACATACCAAATTATCCGCAAGAAGCAGTCGACAAAATTATAAACGAGGTAAGCTTTGTCATTATTTATTTATTTATATGACATGCCAACCCTTCATGGTCAACACTGATTCCACAACAAACAGATCCCGCGGGCTCAGTTGACCTCATCAACAATATATATATTAAACATCATCATCTTCGAACCATTGGAGAAAGACGATTCTGGTATGGCGACCGCGTACAGGAAAGTGCGGAGTGAGAGTACCTGGTTAGGCGAGCAGTCACCACGCAAAATTCCTCAAGCCACGTAATGTACCTACAGACAGTTTAGTTGCAGTAGATATTGTACTGCTGATCATTGTTGAGTGAAAAGTGGTTGCAATCGCATGCAAATTAAATGTCAAACACGACAATTATTTGTGCGATCAACAAATTATTGTGTTGAGCTGGTTTTTGTGTTTTTTAAATCCCCGCGACACAGGGCACGAGCTCAATAGATATCGCCTTATCTTCTGAGTATTAAAGACATATTATGGCTACATTTCTCTATATCTATCTCGCTTGCACTTACTGGTCTTCTATTCTTATATAGTATCTTCTATCTCTTTTTGGAGTACTCATATAACGTGTTTTCTATAGTGGGCAGTTTTTTTAATTAAAAAGTTAATCTGTAACTCTTTGTTTTCAGTTAGGTGAGCCACTAAATCTCCAAATAGATAAGCTGGATGTTCCAGACGTACCTGATATCACACAAAGGTGGGGACCACCTGAGGAGAATGTAGAGTTATGCAATTTCGTAGAAAAGGTTAGTACATGGCGTCTCATTTTTCTTATGCTGAAACATTGAGTAATGCTCTTACAGTAGCCTTTTACGATAAATGAATGGGAAAATGTAGGTATAGTAACATGGTTCTCATTGATCAAGTCAAAGCATTTGTTTGTTTGAGCTAAGGTGCTCATAAACGAAAACGCTGGCTAAGCAATTTTGGGGAAGTCAATCTATTGATGAGTTGAGCTTGCTTCGGAGAGAAAATAAAAAGTTGATACCGATTATAGTCGTTGCGAAGCAGTCGTTAAACTACGTCAGAGACCTATGGCCTGTGGGTGCCTTGAACAATTCTCTACACCAGTTTGGTCATTAACCAAATGATAAGAAGAAGAGCTATTCTAGATTGTTTATTAGATCTTTTAAAAACATTGTGTCTGTAATTTCCAGGTGGTGTATCCTCAAGGCGCGAAAGGTGCTGACGACAAATGGTATACTTTAGTCAATAGGAAAGATAACCCTGTGCAAGGATTCAGGGTGGAAATATGCCAGTAAGTTAAAATCAGAAAATATTATCCATATTGAACCTAAACACACATTTTAGAGTAGGGTATATTCTAAATTTTATCATATTTGGTCTATTAACAACTGTACTGGACTTAAATATTGGTATAGGGTTTTCTATACGAAATCACACTGTTACCAGAACCAAACATAAATACTGAGATCACAGAGTTTTCGACATAAAAGTTGGCTTTCTTTGAAAAGTACCTATAAACTCAGGGAAGGACAGGTTAAATGAGTAAGAATACACTGCAACCTATTCAACCCAAAATTGTCGTGAAAACTGAAATTTAAGTCTACTTACTTCTAAGCTTACTAAACTTCTGCTAAGCTTACTTTACTCCTGCGAAAAAAGGAAAATATGATAGATAACACTATAGGTACCAAATATCTCGCATGTCCATCCAATGTGACATTTCCAGTAAGTATAATAAAGAATACTTTTCAATTTCAGAGGGGACGGGTCAAAATGCTCGGACATCGCGATCTTCCAAACAGGATACGTCGCTCGATGCAAACAAAAGTATGTTCTTCGCACAGCAACAGCTATCGTACAAAGAGAAAACGGGACACTTCAGTTAGTCGAAAAACAAGTGAAAGTACCCAGTTGTTGTTCATGTGTTGCCAAATACAATATAGCGTAATAATAGTGCTTGTGATGTAAACTTTATCTTAAATATGTGGACCAAGATGTTAGAAGTGAATTCATTGCCATAAAATGAAGAGATTTATTTCAATCTTTGAAGACACCATTGAAGATGCCTTGGGTGCGATTATCAGCTTCAACAAGGTGTTAGATCGAGATTACTCATGGGGCTACAAATAAAATAAGCTTTGGTTCACGAAATATTACAATAAAAGGCCCAAGTGCTGAGAAATGCAACGCATCTGGAACTGTGCGATTGCGTGCTATCTAATGACATAAGCAGCACTTATAAGTTTCAAGCAATTGACAATACGTGGCAAGATTTCAAACGAATTGGGTGAAAAACTTCAATATTAAGTATTTGAAGATAATGTCGTGTTAGGTATTTGTATGAGAAATATGGACAATAGAGATTTTTCGAGATTTGGTGAAAACCTTCAATATTATGTTACTCGAAGAAAATGTGTGAAGGACAATAAGTAAAAAAAGACAATAACAGATTCAACACGATATTGTAAAACTGCACGTCTTTTTAGATAAATGATTGTTACATATTTTCTCGACAAGTTAAATCTGTTGATAATGCTTTGTTAAAATTATCTAAGCTTACTTTCGCATACTTATACACTTATTTCTTCAGCCATTTTCGATTACCATTATTATTATAAGAAAATTGTATCTCAAGTAATTATTTATTACAATAATAAAATGTGAAAAACTGCAAGTTATTGTAAGAGTTTCGTTATTATTTATGCGCATGCTAATGGCCATAATACTTATTATGCATATAATGCAATGTCCCTGCATGAAATTAAATTTAATATACCTAAATAATTTTGATTTAAATACCTATCTAAATTATTTTTTATAATGTGATCGCGGAATTGTACTTTACTAATTAATAAAATGTATTTATAAGTACGAGTACCATTATGTTGTATGCTATAACAAAATAAGGATCTGCTGAACATACTGATATTATCCAATATTATTAGGTAATAGGCTTATCTATACTAATATTATAAAGAGGTAAAGTTTGTGTGTTTGTGTGCTTGTGACGTTGTAGGGGGTAATCCCTGTGTTAAATAGTCCATTAATCGTGAAGTGTCATAGGCTATATAGTATCTATGACTAATAGGAGTGGAGTAGTAATGAAATATGTTTAAAAAAGAAACGCGATTTCCTCCGCCCACCGAAGGGGGCACGGGTCAGCTAGTAATATTATAAAGGTATAATTAAGCAAGAGAATAGAAGTACCTTCCTTTCTCATATCACATTCGCTAATGTAGCTGGAACAAATTAACTATCAGGCCTTGAGATGTTATCTGCTGAACAGTTACTTTATGCTGCATTATACCTACCTACGACTTTAGAACTTGGTATCGGCTGAAGAAGGTATAGCGCTACTCCACTTTATAGTACCAGGTAGACCTGCTTTACAAAACTTAAGTTCGGAGTAGCATTGAGTAGGTAAGTACTGTTTACATCTTAGGGACGGCTGTGTTAATTATCTCATGGAAGTCCTAGACCGACTATACTTTTCGCAAAATTAATGACACCCAGGTACTACGCAGATATCTTAGCGTGATTTATCGCGTGTACTCGTACCACAGAGAATGCTATGGGTTATTTATTTGATCTTGCCCCTTTCTGCCCTTTTCATAAAAGGACTACTTGTGCTTGCATGGGGTGTCCTACACATTTGTGTCAGATATCGATTTGCACCAAAAGTTTCCGGAATTCTTTCCTATGCCAAGCCATAGTTTTGGAATAAACTTCTGGCTCACGGATTTCCTCTATCCTATGTGGGATGGGGTAATGGGTCCTTCAAACTTAGTATGAAGAAGCATTAAGCCAGACCGCGCTTACCATCAGGTTCGACATAGTTTAATGTCGTTTTTTTCTAAAACATAAACATTTAATTTTCAAAAATATATTGACTTTTTTTTTAATTTCACGTAAATATGAAATGAAAAGGTGAGTTTATAAAAGGCATTCGACATAATTTGTTACAAACTGCAATTAAAAAATTTAGCTTTCTGACGGTAATAAACGAAGTCAAAAAACTCAAAGCTTATCATTGTCAATTTGGCGTTGACATTATGAAGTGTCAATGTTCCTGAAAACTGTCAACAGTATAAAAATAAATTGCCGTGCCGGCGTAAAATGCTCAGTTTACTAAACAAAAAATCTATCTTTACACTTTATTTTGCTTTCGTTAGACCTTGTTTCGCTGTTGCACACAGTAACATGTCTTCTGGATGCGGCGATGCTGGTAAGTTTGGCTTTTTATTAAACAAATTCAAATGAAAATGAAATCAGAAATGTAGAGACTAGCAGTAGAAGCGAAATAACGCAAAGGTACCTATACTGCTTAGATTTTGATTGACATGACACGCAGGACGCAGATCCAGGTTTTGGTTTTGCGACTGTAAAGTAGCTTAGTGGTGCACTATGTGGTAAATCTGATAAATAATGTGGAATAAATAAATGGAAAGTCTTTGTACAACGTAGGTTTGTACGACGGTTGTGGAAATTACATTAATAGTAAAGTTCTGTGCAGTCAACCTCCCTCACTAAAGGAAGGATCTACTAGCTCCAGAAACGACCAACTTGGCCTACTTTATTCACTGCTCACAGAGATTGATATACTTACAGTTGTTTTTTTCTTATTTTCAAGACACCAACACTGTTTAAGTTACATGGTGTGGTGCCAAAAGATACTGTAGAATTATACCATTTTGATTAATGTTTTTACTTTTATTTTACTAAAAATACAATTCTATTTACCTTCTGTATTATTTATTAAAACATTTTAAACTATATTTCCAGACAAATACTCCATAGCATATGTGACGATCCCTACAATGGAAGTAGGAAAAACGATTGCACTTGGACTGGTTGCACATAAGCTGGCAGCGTGTGTAAACATTATACCACAAGTGACTTCAATATATGAGTGGAAGGGAGATATTAATGTAGATAGTGAGGTAATATAAACTCCTATAACTATCCTCTTTTTTATGACTATTGGGCTTAGCTATGACAAGTAATATTTTTTTTATTAAATCTTATTTATTTAAAAGCCATACATCATATAGATTAAGTTGGCTACCTATTCAATCTAATGATCTTGTCTAAAAAACTGTATTAAATTATGTATGAGACCAGCTTTACCATAACTTTAATTAACAATTTGACAGAACTTCTGTTCTTACAACTTTTTTAACATTATGTTCAAAATGACAATTTTAAATAACTTAGGATATGTAATAATTGCTTGTGCAGTCCACAAATTGTTGTCTAATATGTGTTTTTTATATCCATTAAATTGATATTTGTAAAGGTCTAGTGACAGAGTTATCTTCTTCATCATCATCATCAACTAGCAGTCCACTGGTGGGCATAGGCCTCTCCCAACATGCACAGAACTCTTAAAATTATCTTCTTAAAATTATCTTCTTAAAATTCAATTAAGCCTAAAATTTGAAAGTGACTGCTAAAACAGACTCACAACTTGACTGCATCTTTGAGTCAAATGAGTCTGTTTTAGCAGAGACAATAATATCTTAGATTATTGTGATAATTAATTAGTTTGTGGTACATTTATTTCTATTAGTTAAATACCTAAATAATAATTTATAACCGTTGTGTTAATTAAATGGAAGAAAAACAAAATACTTATAGGTTTCTGGTTTAACTATTGCTGTAAAGCTCTAAAATAATGTATTCTTTTTTTTAATTTCCAGTCATTGATGATGATAAAGACACGAACATCACAGGTGGACAGTGTAACAACTTATGTAAGAGAGAATCATCCGTCTGAAGTGTGTGAAGTTATATCCGTACCAATTAAGAATGGAAACCCGCTATACTTGAAGTGGATCGGTGAACAAGTTAAAGATAATGGGTAAATAGAATGGAATTTTAGTTGCCACTGTTTGTATAAGAGTATTGTGGTGTTATGGTTGGTGGGATGTTTAAATATGCAAATTAACCAACCAATATACATAAATATACATAGACAACAACAAGACTAATGCAAAAATTTTTATGATTGTGCACACAGAGATTTATATTGAGCAGAGTCTTACCTAAGACCATTCTCCGTGTGGTGACGGAGTAAGAATACAATATGTCACCACCCCATCTCATCCCATGGGTGTTGTAAAAACCGACTAAGAGACTATCCGTGAATATTATCTTTACGAAATAAAAAATGAAACCCAATACCAATCCGTCTGGCCAGCGTGGTATTAGTAGGCCAAGTATCCCTCCATCACGGGAGGAGGCCTGTCCCTGCAGTGGGACATTAAAGGGCTGTTATGATGAACCTAAGACTAGTAAAGTAAGAATAGTAACTACAACATTACTTCTATGTGGTTCTGTCCTTTCCAAGGAACGTAAATCATTATTTCTTCTGTGATATAAAAGTCATTAGGCCTCATCAAAGACCTATGGGTCTATTTAAACGGACTTGATCTATATGGTAAACATATATGGCGTCGTGTCAACCGCAGACTAAAGAGTACTGATAGCTAGAGATGTGTAACTGATGTGAATAAATGAAATATTTACTTAAAGTTCTTTTAGTACTGAACGGTTTATGGCAATTTTTTTAGCTACATACATTATACAGTGTAGGTATATAATTACATAATATTCTAATTACGCAATAGGAATGTGGAGTCGTAAATAATGCTAAAAGTATTAAACAAATTTTTTATTTATAATTTTTACAAATATAGAAGGTAGGTAGGTATAAGCAGCTGTAAAAGAAAGAAAAAGAAAGAAAAAAAAAGAAAGAAAGAAAATACATTTATTCCTGGTTTAAGGGTACAGTAAGAATATCATCATCATCATGGGCCCTTGCGTCTATTTCAGACGATTAATTTACTGCCTCGTGGATGCCATGCATTTTTTCTCATGGCTGTGCAAGCCAATTCTAGAGAGGCAGATTCCGTCGCATACTCTGCAGACAAAATTTCCGAGCGCTGCGGGAGTGTTGTCAGTATGGTGACGTTTCACTCTCCTAGTCTTTAACGTTTCGAACCAGGTGGTGTCATGTATTTTACGCCCATCGAGCACACGCTCTCTCCACTCATTTCGATCTTCGGCCAGCTTTTCCCATCCGACGTGGTTTATACCAAAAGAGCACATGTCTCTCTTTGCGCAGTCCTTAAAACGGAGCACTGGCCTCCCAACGTCTCTCTTCCCGTGAGCTATGGCGCCAAGCAAGACACGTCGCGGTAGGCGAGCCGGTTCCATTCGGTGCACATGCCCCAGCCATCGCAAACGTCTCTGTTTTATTAGAGCTGTGAGACTGGGCAGCTGCGCGATTTCAAGAACCCTCTCGTTTGTGACTCTGTCCTTCCATGAGATCTCCAGTATGTTCCGGAGACAGCGCATGTGGAACGTGTTGAGGCGGCGCTCCTGTTTTGCATACGTGGTCCACGCTTCGGCTCCGTATAAAAGTATGGACAAAATGCAAGACTGATACACGATCATCTTAGTATTTGCCGTTAGATGTTTATTGCGCCATACTCTCGTATTCAAACGTCCGAACATGGTAGCCGCTCTGCCGATACGAATGTCGATCTCCGCATCCAGTGAGAGACTCTTCGACAAGGTCGACCCCAGGTAACAGAAATTCTCAACTACGTCCAGCGGAGAACCGTTCAACATAATATTCGGTGACTCGGCGCATCCTTGCGCTAATACCACTGTCTTTTTTGTATTTATGCTCATGGAGAACAGATCACAAGCTCGAGAAAACCTGTCCAAGATAGCCTGAAGATCATGCGCAGATGTCGCTACGAAGGCTGCGTCGTCGGCGAAAAGAAGACTATCTGTGTATAAGTCTTCGCGAAGGCGTTCCGACTTGAGAAGTGATATGAGGTTAAAAAGCTTCCCGTCCGCCCTCGTGTAAAGATGAATACCTTGTTGGTCGTTACCGAAAGCGACTTTCAGAAGTAAGGCAAAAAATATCCCAAACAAGGTAGGTGCTAACACACATCCCTGCCGCACACCTCTGCGCACGTCAAACGGCTCAGATGTGCTGCCATTGAACGCAACGCTGCCCTTCATATCTTCGTGGAAGTGCTTTACCAGCGTCAACAGAAGTGGTGGACATCCGATACACTCGAGTGCAGTATAAAGACCCTCCCTGCTGACCGAGTCGAAGGCTTTGTTGAGGTCGACGAACGCAATAAAAAGAGGAGTCTTCTGCTCTCTACACTTCTCCTGCAATTGCCGAAGTGTAAAAACCATATCCAATGTGGAACGCTGGGCGCGAAAACCACACTGCGATTCAGGATACACTCGGTCAGCAAGCTTTTGAATTCTGGCTAGAACCAGACGTCCAAATAACTTGCCAACAATGCTGAGGAGAGATATGCCGCGATAGTTGTTGCACTCGCCACGGTCGCCCTTGCCCTTGTACAGGGTTATGATGTTTGCATCACGCATATCCTGTGGAATATACCCTCCCTCCCAACATTTCCACAAAAGATCGTGCAGAATAGGTGTTATGCACTCGAGTTTGATTACCTCTGCAGTTGTTCCATCACCACCTGGACTCTTGCCATTTTTAAGATGTTTAGTAGCCTCAATCAACTCCTCTATGGTAGGTGGGTCATCTAGCTCACTCCAGGTTGTCAGTTTTGGAATGCATTGAACTGCTAAAGGCGAGATGTTAACTGGAGTTGAGTAGAGCCCAGTGAAGTGTTCCACCCACCGAGTAAGTTGTCGGTTGCTGTCTATTATGACTGACCCATCAACTTCCTTCAGAGGGGCTGTCTTTATGGGGACAGGTCCAAGTGCCCGTTTAATGCCTGAGTAAACACCGCGAAAGTTTCCCGCATCAGCACATGATTGTATACTGCGGCATAGTTCGGTCCAATAAGTATTGGCGAAGTGTCGTGTGACCCGTTGGAGTGCAGCTCTGGATGTTTTCCACTCCCTCTCGTTGTTGTGACAAGGATTTTCCCGGTATTTCAGGGCAGCTTCGCGTTTTGAGTCCAAGAATGGACGTATTTGTTCGGCGTTTTCCGCAAACCAGTCCCGATCTTTGGCCCTCTGATACCCGAAAGCCTTCGCAGCAGTGATTGTCGACAGATTCCTGACCTTCTCCCACTCTTCCGACAAAGACATGTTTCCACCCCAGGAAGCAGTTTCTTCACGCACGAGAGCCTCGAATGACTTCAGCATCTCTTCGTTCGCAATGTTTTGTAAGTCTATCTTTTTTTTGCCTGGTGGTCTGGACGAATGGATTTTTTTAAGCAATAGCGCGATTCTACTAGCAACCAGGGAGTGGTCCGTGTCGCATTCCGCACTGTGATACGAGCGAGTATGCAGTGTATCTCGAAGATCCTTTCTACGGGTTAGAATAAGGTCCAACTGATGCCAGTGTCCCGAACGGGGGTGTTTCCATGACACTTTATGGGGCGCTTTTCCTTTAAAATAAGTATTGGTAACGCACATTAAGTACTTGGAACAAAACTCCAGCAAACGCTGCCCATTATCGTTTGTCTTTCCTACACCGTGGTTACCAATACAATCACTCCATGCAGTGCGGTTCTGACCAACTCGTGCATTAAAATCGCCCAGAATAAAGAGGCGGTCGCTGGCCTTTACTGAATTACCGGTATCCGAAAGTTGGTCGTAGAACAGGTTTTTAGCTTCATCTGTCGACATTAAAGTTGGAGCATATGCAGATATAAAAGTAACAAAGCCACATGTCGTCTTCAACCTGAGCAGCATAATGCGTTCCGAGACACCCTGTGGTGGATGTTCGAGCATATCAAGGAGATCGTTTCGAACAGCAAAGCCAATCCCATGCTCACGTGCCTCGCTGGCGCTCTTTCCCCTCCAGTAAAAAGTGTAATGAGCTTCCTTTAACAATCCCTCATCGGGTAACCTGGTCTCCTGAAGAGCAGAGATTGAGATGTTAAGTCTCATTAGTTCAACGTCGATCATTGCGGTTTTGCGCAAGTCCTGTGTATCGCCCGAACTTCCACAGTTCTCCGGGAGGCCTGTCCTCATGGTTCGGACATTCCATGTCGCAATGCGCATGGACGAGTGAACATTGGTGGTTTTAATATTATTTTGCTGTTTAGTGGCAGGTGTGGAATGTCACAGCGCCAACCATCTAGATTACCTAGTGTCCCCTACACCCTAAAGGGACAAGTCAGAGCTGAGGCGGATCAGCACCTTATTGGCTGGGGGCTGCCCAGCTGAAGCGGGCGATAGCTGATCAATGGGCCTACGATGGACCCTCCCACTGACGAGAACGACCCCTGGCGCCCGCGCTTACGCCTATCCGCGCGGACTTATAACCGGTAACTGCCGCTCCCCGTGTTGGTATCCACGGATTTAGACTCCGTGGGTGAAGTGACCTCTCCACGGGCAATGAGTCGCCTAGGCAACATTCAAGGAAACGCAGGTTTGCCTAAGACCTACGCCGCCCTCTCGACCTCCCCAGCTAAGTCCACAGGAAAGGCAAGCCAATACATATGGAGCCAGATTGGTTGCAGGATTCTGCCGCATATTTTGGGTTGGACCCTACTTGCGCCTAACGAAGAATCCAGTTCCGGGTTTAATTTCGGAGTTTCCTTCTCCTAGACGGACTACAGCACAATGTTAACGATGCCCGTCGCACCGGGTTTGATTTCAGAGTTTGCCTTCTCTTAGACAGGTTGCAGACCAATGCTAACGACGCCCATCCCGCCGACAGTAGTAAGAATATAGACAATCAAAAATAAAGAATATAAACAAAAGTCATGATAAAGCCACATATGTGCAGGAATCGGACCCCACTCAGCATAATGCTGCGGCACACCAAACAGTTATGCTCAGTCGCTTACAGCGCTGATTTTCAGTGAGGCCCATAAAAAAGATTACAACTTTGTTGATATTAAATTTTACAAATATTGTTATGAGTATCGCTATACCACTGATTAAATTGAAAGTGTCCTTATACCCAGCAGGACCCTTCGACCAATTCGATTGAAAATCAAAGTTCCTAGTAGAGTAAAGTAAGTGGAACTTTGATTTACAATTGAATTGGACGAAAGATCCTGCTGGGTATACGGACACCTTCAATTTAATCAGTTGTATATCTGCTCATGTTGTTACTTAAACAACATTATCTAGTACTTAAATAAATATTTTTTATTTTATTTATATTTTCACTAGCTGATACCCGAGGCTTCACCCGCGTTGTATGAGTAGCTCAAATGTTATTCTACACCCTACTCTAACCCTATATTCCAAATTTCATCAAAATTCATTCAGTAGTTTTTGCCTAAAAGAGTAACAAACATCCATCTACCCATACATCCTCAAAAAATTTCGCATTTATAATATTAAACTTCGGCCGTTCAGAGAATGCGTTCCTGACACGTCGCGATTGAACTGACGCAGTAACTTTGTAATGGCGTTGCAGTTACGATAAAAATATTTTTGCTGGTTGTTTATCGTTTTAACTATTGATGAGCATTAAAACAACATTATTATATCAATAATTAATGAATGTTATAATGTTGTGTCAAACTGAGTGTCAAATAACTTGGTAAACAATATTTTTCTAAATCTACACTGCGCTATTACAAGGTTATGTCAGCGCTTTATATTTGTAGTGCTGTGCCAACAATAACAGTGAATAATAGTATCGTAATCTGTTCTTATCGATACAGTTATACTTTATAAAATAATACGTTTTGTTTTTCTTTTCAAGAATTTGAAAATAATGGACTTTAGAATAACTTTTATTAAATATAAAAATAAAAGTACATTAAATACAAAGTAGCATTTTTATATTTAGGTTGAAAATGGTAACCCCAAATGGCGTTATGGGCCGCCATTTTGTGACGCTGAAACAGTCGTCTGTTGTCGTTTCGTGCGCATAGACCACGTTCTTCAAGTGTTTGCGATCTGTTGTTATTTGACTTTGATTGTGTCTTATATTGCGTTCTTTTTACTTTTGGTGCATAATAATGCCTAAACGTGGACAAACATTGAAAACTGGAGCCCGTGAGTTAATTATCAAGCTGCAAGATTACTTTGAGCGGGAGCGGCAAAATGGCGGACCCCTGGTTCCTGTCGAAAAAGTACAAGAACGCGTCTCTCAGGCGCTTGGAGTTAGCAAACGAACGATTACAAATATTAATAAAGAAAAGTTCGGCTCTACTGGCATGGAAGATAATATTTTACGTACTCCGAAGAAGAAACGTAGAACTAAACCCGTGACAGATATTGATACCTTTGACGCCGATGCAATCAGAAATCATATATATGGTTACTATTCCAGAAATGAATATCTCAACAGGATGAAGCTTTTGGCGTCGTTAAGAGAAGCTGGACTGTTTAGCGGGGGTAAAACTGCTTTAACGAAAATCTTAAAAGATATTGGTTTTTCGTATAAAAAAACAGACAAAAGAAAAATTTTATTAGAACGATACGACATCATTTTGAAACGGATAAGTTTCTTGAGAGAAGCAAAAAAAATTGATAACTGGGATAATGTCGTGTTCATTGACGAGACATGGCTAAACGCCAATCACACGGTTTCCCGTTCTTGGACGGATGATACACAAGCGTCGACGTCGAAAGTACCAATGGGTAAGGGGGCTCGTCTGATAATATGCCACGCAGGTACTGCAAAATACGGCTTTGTGGAGAACGCTTTACTGGCATTTCAATCAAAAACCACAAATGACTACCACGAGGAAATGAATGCCAGTACATTTAAAGAGTGGTTCCAGAACGTGCTTTTGCCCAGCCTACCAGAGCCTTCTGTAATATTGATGGATAATGCCTCCTATCACTCGTTTCAAATACAGAAACCACCTACCCAAGCTAATAAAAAAGAAGAAATGGTTGCTTGGTTACAAGCAAAAGGCATTGACGCAAATATGCAGATGCTAAAAGCAGAGCTAATTAAGTTAGTGAAAGAAAATAAAGCGGCAAATGTGCGATACGAAATCGATGAAATGGCTTTGGAGTACGGTCATCGCGTTCTAAGAATTCCACCGTATCATTGCCAATATAACGCGATTGAGCTAATCTGGGCTCAAATAAAAGGTTACGCCGCCCGCCACAATACTTCCCCGCCATTCAGCACGAAAAAGATGATGACCCTGTTAAAAGAAGCCTGCGGGAAAGTCACAAGAGATGACTGGGCAAAGGTTGTCGAAAAGACTAAAAACCTGATTATGGAACATTTTGACCGAGATATCAGGATTGATTCTGTAATTGATAATAATATAATTATACATGTAGGCGAAGATGATGATGAAGACACCACCTCCTCAAGCGAATCGGAGTCTGATTAATATTCTGTACGCACATTTAGTTCAATGTACTTTATTCCATAGAAATACAGATTGTAACTTTGTAAAAAATAATAAATAAAACAATTTTATTATATTAATATTCCCTTTTATTGTTTCCACGTAAAGAACTAAAATATAAATTTTAAATGATTCCGCCAATTTAAAACGGTCTAAATCTAATCATAAAAATAACGCGGCGGTTCATTTTGGAGTAACGGTAACGAACTCGGTATAATGTTGTGTCCATCACTAGTCGTGACTAACTGATAAGTGTCAGGAACGCATTCTCTGAACGGCCGGATAATAGTAGGATTTATTTAAGCATCATCATTTAATTCGTATGCCAATCGTTCATTTACTTTTGTTACACATCCCTACGAATCTATGAAATTTCTAGAATCTACAAATGTCAAAAAATGAAATTAATTTTTATCTGTGAAATTTGCCGTTGGAAAAAAATACATTTATTTAAAATATAAGGAAGATAGTGGTGAAATCAAATTAATTTACGTGTTTTCTATTGCATAAACGTATAATGCTACTTTCCAGAAATTTTCATCCATATCAAAGTGTGCGATTGATGTTAAAACTAGTGAATTTGCAATATGTGGTGTTTGTTTACTAAATAAATCAAGTAAGGATAAATACGGTATAGGTATGGTATGAGACTCTCAATATCAGGTTGGACAAAGCATGTTTTGATATGCAGCATGCAACAAACATTATGATATTTACTCATCTCATTTAAATTTTGGTTTGCAGATCAGTATCCCCAAAACCTTGAAGAGTCAACAGAAACAAACACACATTGAATTATAATTATAATATTGAAGAGTGGAATTATAGTGTACCTATTCCTATTCTGAGAAGTAAGCCAACACAATAACATGGAACAAGGGGATAGCTATCCAACACTATCTTTGCAAATTTTTTTTTATAATATTTGAATATTTTTGTAAAAAAATTCTTGTTTTTAGCTGAAATAAAGGCTTTGAAAATTAAAGCTAACTTTATATTTTTTTTACATGGTACCTTGTATACTGTAGGCCCTCGCCCATGGCGGCTTTTTGTAGCGATGCAGTCGCGCATTTAGGCGCCTACTAAAAGCGCATGAGCATCGCTACAAAAGCGCGTTAGTCACATTTGGAACGTGCAACTGCATCGAGACCATCATCGCTACAAAAAGTCGCTGTGGGCAAAGTGCCTTAAGTTAATAAGTTATTGTTTTCGAAAACTTGCTTATTAACTTTAAATGTGTATAGAATTTGTCTGAGGAGCTTCTCAATTCGGCTTGTTGTTATTTCATAACTCCGTTTATTTTTTAAACTAATAGAGTAATGTTTAACATTGGTCCCATAGAAATTTCGACTTAATAGGTTCAGTTATTTAGTTTAAATGTAAAAAAATATGATTTTTGTAAAAGGTCAATGTAACGGAATTTGCGTATAAGTATTATAATTAGGTAAGTTTATAGTTGGGAGTCGGTTTTTTTTAAATTTGAAATTATCTTAGTAATCATTACGTAATGTAAGTGTATGTAAAGTTAAAAAAAGTTATCTTCAGCGCATCTGTGATTTAAGTTAGATTTAATAATTTTGTTTTAATTATTAAAGTTTAAGAGTCAAATTTATTGTTTTGTTTTGTAAGTGCAATAAAAATATAAATTAAATTGTAGGTGTTTTCTTGCATAATATGCTGCCTTAGGCGCCATATTACCATCCATCTTTCCAGTTACTCTCTTTCTCTCTTCCCAGCTATATATCCCACATGGTGGTGGAGTCAGCTTTTCTATCTCCTCCACTTTGCTCTATCCTCGACATCTTCATCAGTTACGTCGCGTTCCCTCTTGTGCTTTAGCACTACATCCCTCCACCTAGTCTTAGGTCTTCGACCGGGAAGCTCAAGCTCTAGTGCCGAATTTCCCCCGTAGTCTGGTGGCCATCTTTGCATTTACTATGAATAATAAACAGTCGATAAGAAGGTAAACATGACACTTAATTATATCAATGCTAGGCCTCACATTACCTATTACGTGCATGCTGTGAAACGTCTTTTGGTGGCCGTTCGAATCCCATGTAGGGCAATATGCGATCAGTGAATATCGAAGATATTTCTTACTCAAATTATCGAGTAGGTGTGAACAAAAATAGTAAAGTCTAAGCCGTACCTATAATTTTCTTTTGTCTATATTAATATAAGCTGCACAGAAGCTCTGGCAAAAGAAACACCAACAGCCGCAAGGTGAAAACTTTGGCTTAAAAAGTGTCCTCCACCTCCTGACTAAGTAGGTAGGTATATCACTCTGTGCGAAAGTCTTCCACCGGGACACACATTGCAGTGGCCGATCTGGATGTCGAAAGGTCGGAGGTTAAAACGATTTCCTACACAGGTTGGCCCCTGTACAGCAAATATGTGTAAGTGGGGATTCAGAGACGCCTTTCTTCCCCAATGTGACTGCGGCAGTCTGGAGCAATCGATGTCGCATCTAGTAGTGTGCCGATCTTTACGCGGCCACTCCAAATGCCATTGAAGTGGCCGCTCACTATTCTAAAAAGGTTTGAGTTCTCGACCATTGACACGAGAGGAGAAGAAATATAAACAATGGTAGGTAGGTCTATTCAGCAAGTGACCGTCTAGGTCGGCGCCACCGCTGTGGCCAGTTAATTCATCTCCAAGCAATGCGTGCTAGTGCTCTGTTTCGTGCTAATGTTTCTGTGTCTAGTTGGCAGGAGGCTAGTGAAATCACATGACTGGGATATAACAGCTTGTGTCCCAGGGTACCAGGACAGCGACTTGGCTATGATCTGGCATTACTGACGTCCACGAGCAGCGGGTACCTACTACTTAATATCAGCTGGGCCAATTTCTCGTCAGCGAACTGAAAGCAATAAAAATAAAAACTAATTTGACATAATCTCCTTTTTTGTAATTTTGATATCATTTTATTTACCGACTAAGTACCTACATATTGTGGACTCTAACCTCTGACTAAAACCTCTAGCTAACAATACTTACATAAGCTACAAGTTTATCTATAGGTACTTACTTGGTAGGTATAAATAGCATACTCAGCACATTTAAAATAAATTGAATATCACAGTCTTTGTCGTCTTGTGTGCATGAACTTGGCATTGCTCTGAATGTCTTTTATGCATATGTTACGGTAAATGTGATTAATTGAAAATTATTAATAATTACCGGTTATTATTAATAATAACCACATGTTTTGGTAAATGTGATTAATCGATCGAAATTTATTACTTTTAGTAGTAATTATTAATAATTCACAACACATATTGGTAAAAGTGATAAAATAAGTAAAAACCCAACGTTTTTTGACCAGCATATATTTTATTTTTCTTAAATTAAGAATGTGGTTTGTTGCTACACTATAGGTACCTAGTGTAGCAAACCAATGGGGCGCAAAACACTTGACCGATTTTGAAGTTTTCGATCAAAAGATCGTTTGGTTAGGTTATGTTAGAACTGTGACAACCAACGCGCGAAGGCGAGCGAGCGAAGCGAGCGGGCCGCGGCAGCGGCCGCCGAGCGCCACATTCTTAATTTATAAAAAAAAAAATATCTGCTGTTCAAAAACGTTGGGTTTTTATTTATTTTATCACTTTTACCAATATGTGTCGTGAATTATTAATAATTACTACTAAAAGTAATAAAGAACAATGGGCAAAACGTCCCCACCCTTGTAACACTTTCAGCTATACATCAAATGAAAGCCCTTGAAAAGTGAAGCATTTTATTGTATGACAGCAAAACTGTCAGTCATGGGAGAACAGAGTTATTGAGGAGAAGAAAATAAAAATAATGAACGATAATATTACATACTTTATGCTAATGTTTCCTATGTAAGCACGATAGAGTCAAAGGCGATCTTACTAGTAGAGGGACCATACATGTAGAACATCCTACATCATCCAGAAAACCATGAATTTCGCTTTTCAAATAAAAAACATACAGCTTTCATAAATATAGAAACTCGTATATCATATCAGCCAATTGATGTCCACTGCTGAACATAGGCCTCCTCCAAGCATTGCCATCCTCATCCATCGGTTTCCCGCCGTCCTAACTAGGTCGTGGGACCACCGTGTGAGGGGTCTCTCCACCCTGCGCTTTCTGATAGGCGGTCGCCATTCCAGAACCTTTCAACCCCAACGGCTGTCGGTTCTCCGCGCTATGTCCCCTGCCCACCGCCACTTTAACCGGTCAATTCCGAGCGCTATGTTCGTATGCACAGTTGGGTATATTAGAAAGATAACTGGACCTGACGCAGCTACTACTTCCAATGCAACAGTAACGAGCTAATGCTAATCATTAATGAAAACCACGCACCTATTTATTATTTATTGCATGAAACTGATGCATTCATACTACCACTCCGACACCGACTCCGGTCATATAAAGGTCATATCATACAAAGGTGATCACTGATTGGAAGAGGCTCTTGCGTCTGTCGAATCCGCCCAACTAGATAGTAGTCCCTACAGTTCGGATACTGTAGTGGACACTGAGGCGGCGATCGGTGCCCTGACAGGTCGTGTCATTAATTAACAATTGCTCTTAGACAGTGGCTATGCTGGAAGACCTCCGCATGCAATTACCTGGAGAACTGCGTGATCTGTTAAGCCGCAAGATCCCTGCCACACGTGCCTACGACAGGGCCCTCAGCGAGTCCAATAGGGTTAGAATTAGACAGCTTCAATGGCCTGTTAAAGTACGCATAAATGAGTTTTGTCAGTCACGATGGTATGCGCGATTGAGTGAGATCGAACCTTTTTATCTCGCTTTCTAGCAGGTATACCTGCTAGAAAGCGAGTTCATTAAAGAAGGACGTATACTCTACTATGCCTCCTTTGGTAGGCCTGATAGGAGGCTAGCGTTCGAGTATGATGACAAGGCCGAATGCCTGGCCAAGAACCTCGAGGCCCAATACGCAGTTCTCCTCAGGGTAACAATCACGATATAATATCAATCACATACACCAATTTCAAATATTTGTCAACAGCGAAGTAAAACGGTGAACTTCTCTCCAGGAGTCACCGCTCAAGGCAGACAACGACGATATACCGTTAGTTACACCTACCGAGTGGAACCGTTAAATAAACTTCTCGCCCCTAAAAAGGCACCAGGCTCAGAAAGAATAACAAAAATAGTCATTAATTTATTCCCCGAACGTCTTTTGGTCCTTGACAAGCATCTGCAATGTCGCAATATCAAATTGTGTCTTCCCACAACAGTGGAAAGACGCCGTGGTTATCGGAATACCAAAACCCGACAAAAAAATTCCGACCTGTTAGTCTGAGTCGAGCCGTTTCCGAGCCTGAGGAACATAAATTCTGTCGTTTACTATTTCTGCAATGGTTGCTGAATAAAGAACATGTCCTATTGGTTCTCTAAATGTTTATATTAGCAAAGCTAGCTATCCGAAAGTCAGGAAAATGCTGTAGATGATTTTCTGGATGATGTAGAATGAGCTAGATGTATAGTCCGTCTACTAGTAAGATAGCCTATGTTTAGTTTAGCAAAGCTAGCTATCCGAAAGTCGGGAAAATTCTGTGGATGATTTTCTGGATGATGTAGGATGAGCTAGATGTATAGTCCGTCTACTAGTAAGATAGCCAATGTTTAGTTTAGCAAAGCTAGCTATCCGAAAGTCAGGAAAATTCTGTGGATGATTTTCTGGATGATGTAGGATGAGCTAGATGTATAGTCCGTCTACTAGTAAGATAGCCTATGTTTAGTTTAGCAAAGCTAGCTATTCGAAAGTCAGGAAAATGATGTGGATGATTTTCTGGATGATGTAGGATGAGCTAGATGTATAGACCGTTTACTAGTAAGATAGCCTGTCACTTTACCGTGCTTATATAGTAAATATTAACATAAAGTATAAAATATTATCGTTTATTATTTTTATTCTCTTATCCTCAATAACTCTGTTCTCCCATGACTGACAGATTAGTTTCATACAGTAAAATTCTTCACTTTTCAAGGGCTTTCATTTGATGTATAGGTGTAAGTGTTACAAGGGTGGGGACGGCTTCCATACAAAAATGCCCATTCTTCTTTCGATCGATTAATCACATTTACCAAAACATGTGGTTATTATTAATAATAACCGGTAATTATTAATAATTTTCAATTAATCACATTTACCGTAACACATATTATTATAAGTATAAAATGTGCAGGTACTTTTTAAAAGCTTTTATTTAACTTGCTTTGTGTGTTTGTTCGGGTGGAATCTTGCAACTCAACTTTATACATAAAAGTAAGTATTTCTGCGCGTTTGTCAGTTGTTTTAAAATCAATAGTAGGTACAAGCTCTACTTGAGATCTTGAGGTCGCTGTATGTCAAATTTCTAATCCTATCCTATTAGGTAATATTATAAATGCGAAAGTTTGTGAAGATGGATGGATGTTTGTTACAATAATGTTGTTGTTTTTTGTTTAAAATATCCGCAAAATCTCCTGAATAGATTTTGATGAAATTTGGAATAAGTATAGGTATATCTATTATAATAATATTATATACCTACCTACCTAAATCTAAATTACTGCACCTATTACCTACAACACGTAAAATTTTGTTTATGAAATAAATGTCTTATGTCTTATTTTAAAGGGACCAATTTGAATGTAGGCACCTGTTATTTGAAATAAGTAATAACAGGTTTTTTCAAATCAGTTTATAATTAAAGGAGTTATGAAATAACAAACAATAAAAAAATACAGCCGAATTGAGTAAGTAGGTATCTCCTCTTTTTATGGAGTCGGTTAAAAATAAGATCCATTGTTTATTTCTTTAGCAAGTTTAAAGCTCTATGCGTTTATAGTAACCAATAAACTACGAAACTCTTAGCTTAATATTAAACCTTGGTATTAAGTTTAATGCACTCACAACCTAAGTACTTACAAGTAACTTGGCAAGCTCCATTCTACTAAATTCTGAAATTGTAATTATACTAAAAGTACCTAAAGTTAAGGTCTTTGACATCAGCCCGTGTTTGTCAACTTTTTGTGTAATACTATATTTGGCTGTATGCCAGAAAACCCTTGCTTGCAATTACGGTAATGAGCATTTAAATTCAGAATGTCAATTTATGGCGGCAATTTCACTTAACTTTTCATTCTTTTTTTTTTTAAATAATGTTTTTACATAAACATATTTCTAGAACATTAATGAGTTTTTTATTATTTAAAAAAGATAACTCCCGCATGAAAGTCTTAGTTCATTAGTCGCAGTGACTTTCATATTATCTAATAAATAAAAATATATCGGGTTTTCCTTCCTGACGCTATAACTCTAGAACGCACGAACCGATTTCCACGGTTTTCCATTCGTTGGAAAGGTCTCGGGTTCCATGAAGTTTATAGCAAAGAAAATTCAGGAAAACATTGAACACAAAAGCGGAAAATAATCCCCGTGCGAAGCTGGGACGGACCGCTAGTATAGATATAAATTAAACAAACACATACCTACATACGTAATTTATGGGCATAGCATGCAGGATTGCTTCTTTTTAGTGGTACAGCAGGGCACAATAGAGGCAGAAACGACACCGAACGTAGGGAGCAATAGGGTTCTCCAATGGCGACCGCGTATCGGAATATAGGCAGACCCGTAACGAGGTGGACTGATGATCTAAAAAAGTTTTTGGGCAACCGATATACAGGGCATGTTTCAAAGAGGCCTATGGCCACCAGTGGATGACGCCGTTTGATTAGCATCCTCCTTCAGCGCTGAGAAACTACTGTCTTAACGTATATTGGTGTAAGGTTCATTTCTAATCTTACGGTTTCTTTTAAGGTAAACCCCTTACTCATAAACGCCTCTTAAATTTTAGTCAATTGATTAGCTTAAATTCTTATGTTTTGTTTAGTATAAAGTTGGTTTTACCAACAAAAATCTCGCTAAACAGTGATTAAATTTAAGAGGCGTTTATGAGTAATGCCCGATTTACACATCGACAAGTACAGTAGCGAGTTAAGTAGTATTTTAAGATTAAGTTGATTTAAATAAAGTTCCATCCTATTTTTTGGCGAGTTAAGTACGAAGTAGCCCCCTCTCTCGCGTCTCGCCAACTTAACTTGCCAAAAAATAGGATGGAGATCTATTTAAATCAACTTAATCTTAAAATACTACTTAACTCGCTACTGTACTTGTCGATGTGTAAATCGGGCATTACTCATAAACGCCTCTTAAATTTAATCACTGTTTAGCGAGATTTTTGTTGGTAAAACCAACTTTATACTAAACAAAACATAAGAATTTAAGCTAATCAATTGACTAAAATTTAAGAGGCGTTTATGAGTAAGGGGTTTACCTTAAAAGAAACCGTAAGATTAGAAATGAACCAATATACGTTAAGACAGTAGTTTCTCAGCGCTGAAGGAGGATGCTAATCAAACGGCGTCATCCACTGGTGGCCATAGGCCTCTTTGAAACATGCCCTGTATATCGGTTGCCCAAAAACTTTTTTAGATCATCAGTCCACCTCGTTACGGGTCTGCCTATATTCCGATACGCGGTCGCCATTGGAGAACCCTATTGCTCCCTACGTTCGGTGTCGTTTCTGCCTCTATTGTGCCCTGCTGTACCACTAAAAAGAAGCAATCCTGCATGCTATGCCCATAAATTACGTATGTAGGTATGTGTTTGTTTAATTTATATCTATACTAGCGGTCCGTCCCAGCTTCGCACAGGGATTATTTTCCGCTTTTGTGTTCAATGTTTTCCTGAATTTTCTTTGCTATAAACTTCACGGAACCCGAGACCTTTCCAACGAATGGAAAACCGTGGAAATCGGTTCGTGCGTTCTAGAGTTATAGCGTCAGGAAGGAAAACCCGATATATTTTTATTTATTAGATAATATGAAAGTCACTGCGACTAATGAACTAAGACTTTCATGCGGGAGTTATCTTTTTTAAATAATAAAAAACTCATTAATGTTCTAGAAATATGTTTATGTAAAAACATTATTTAAAAAAAATAAGAATGAAAAGTTAAGTGAAATTGCCGCCATAAATTGACATTCTGAATTTAAATGCTCATTACCGTAATTGCAAGCAAGGGTTTTTTGGCATACAGCCAAATATAGTATTACACAAAAAGTTGACAAACACGGGCTGATGTCAAAGACCTTAACTTTAGGTACTTTTAGTATAATTACAATTTCAGAATTTAGTAGAATGGAGCTTGCCAAGTTACTTGTAAGTACTTAGGTTGTGAGTGCATTAACCTTAATACCAAGGTTTAATATTAAGCTAAGAGTTTCGTAGTTTATTGGTTACTATAAACGCATAGAGCTTTAAACTTGATAAAGAAATAAACAATGGATCTTATTTTTAACCGACTCCATAAAAAGAGGAGATACCTACTTACTCAATTCGGCTGTATTTTTTTAATGTTTGTTTTTTCATAACTCCTTTAATTATAAACTGATTTGAAAAAACCTGTTATTACTTATTTCAAATAACATAGGTACCTACATTCAAATTGGTCCCTTTAAATTATGACATAAGACATTTATTTCATAAACAAAATTTTACGTGTTGTACGTAATAGGTTCAGTAATTTAGATTTAGGTAGGTAGGTATATAATATTATTATAATAGATATACCTATACTTATTCCAAATTTCATCAAAATCTATTCAGGCGATTTTGCGGATATTTTAAACAAAAAACAACAACATTATTGTAACAAACATCCATCCATCCTCACAAACTTTCGCATTTATAATATTACCTAATAGGATAGGATTAGAAATTTGACATACAGCGACCTCAAGATCTCAAGTAGAGCTTGTACCTACTATTGATTTTAAAACAACTGACAAACGCGCAGAAATACTTACTTTTATGTATAAAGTTGAGTTGCAAGATTCCACCCGAACAAACACACAAAGCAAGTTAAATAAAAGCTTTTAAAAAGTACCTGCACATTTTATACTTATAATAATATGTGTTACGGTAAATGTGATTAATTGAAAATTATTAATAATTACCGGTTATTATTAATAATAACCACATATTTTGGTAAATGTGATTAATCGATCGAAATTTATTACTTTTAGTAGTAATTATTAATAATTCACGACACATATTGGTAAAAGTGATAAAATAAGTAAAAACCCAACGTTTTTGAACAGCAGATTTTTTTTTTTTATAAATTAAGAATGTGGCGCTCGGCGGCCGCTGCCGCTGTTGGTTGTCACAGTTCTAACATAACCTAACCAAACGATCTTTTGATCGAAAACTTCAAAATCGGTCAAGTCTTTTGCTACACTAGGTACCTATAGTGTAGCAACCAACCACATTCTTAATATGAAAAATAAAATATATGCTGGTCAAAAAACGTTGGGTTTTTACTTATTTTATCACTTTTACCAATATGTGTTGTGAATTATTAATAATTTTAATTACTACTAAAAGTAATAAATTTCGATCGATTAATCACATTTACCAAAACATGTGGTTATTATGAATAATAACCGGTAATTAGGTATTAATAATTTTCAATTAATCACATTTACCGTAACATATGCATAAAAGACATTCAGAGCAATGCCAAGTTCATGCACACAAGACGACAAAGACTGTGATATTCAATTTATTTTAAATGTGCTGAGTATGCTATTTATACCTACCAAGTAAGTACCTATAGATAAACTTGTAGCTTATGTAAGTATTGTTAGCTAGAGGTTTTAGTCAGAGGTTAGAGTCCACAATATGTAGGTACTTAGTCGGTAAATAAAATGATATCAAAATTACAAAAAAGGAGATTATGTCAAATTAGTTTTTATTTTTATTGCTTTCAGTTCGCTGACGAGAAATTGGCCCAGCTGATATTAAGTAGTAGGTACCCGCTGCTCGTGGACGTCAGTAATGCCAGATCATAGCCAAGTCGCTATCCTGGTACCCTGGGACACAAGCTGTTATATCCCAGTCATGTGATTTCACTAGCCTCCTGCCAACTAGACACAGAAACATTAGCACGAAACAGAGCACTAGCACGCATTGCTTGGAGATGAATTAACTGGCCACAGCGGTGGCGCCGACCTAGACGGTCACTTGCTGAATAGACCTACCTACCATTGTTTATATTTCTTCTCCTCTCGTGTCAATGGTCGAGAACTCAAACCTTTTTAGAATAGTGAGCGGCCACTTCAATGGCATTTGGAGTGGCCGCGTAAAGATCGGCCATCGTACACAGTGCTCATGGCACAAAGGGCACACTACTAGATGCGACATCGATTGCTCCAGACTGCCGCAGTCACATTGGGGAAGAAAGGCGTCTCTGAATCCCCACTTACACATATTTGCTGTACAGGGGCCAACCTGTGTAGGAAATCGTTTTAACCTCCGACCTTTCGACATCCAGATCGGCCACTGCAATGTGTGTCCCGGTGGAAGACTTTCGCACAGAGTGATATACCTACTTAGTCAGGAGGTGGAGGACACTTTTTAAGCCAAAGTTTTCACCTTGCGGCTGTTGGTGTTTCTTTTGCCAGAGCTTCTGTGCAGCTTATATTAATATAGACAAAAGAAAATTATAGGTACGGCTTAGACTTTACTATTTTTGTTCACACCTACTCGATAATTTGACTAAGAAATATCTTCGATATTCACTGATCGCATATTGCCCTACATGGGATTCGAACGGCCACCAAAAGACGTTTCACAGCATGAGCGTAATAGGTAATGTGAGGCCTAGCATTGATATAATTAAGTGTCATGTTTACCTTCTTATCGACTGTTTATTATTCATAGTAAATGCAAAGATGGCCACCAGACTACGGGGGAAATTCGGCACTAGAGCTTGAGCTTCCCGGTCGAAGACCTAAGACTAGGTGGAGGGATGTAGTGCTAAAGCACAAGAGGGAACGCGACGTAACTGATGAAGATGTCGAGGATAGAGCAAAGTGGAGGAGATAGAAAAGCTGACTCCACCACCATGTGGGATATATAGCTGGGAAGAGAGAAAGAGAGTAACTGGAAAGATGGATGGTAATATGGCGCCTAAGGCAGCATATTATGCAAGAAAACACCTACAATTTAATTTATATTTTTATTGCACTTACAAAACAAAACAATAAATTTGACTCTTAAACTCTAATAATTAAAACAAAATTATTAAATCTAACTTAAATCACAGATGCGCTGAAGATAACTTTCTGAGATCTATTTAAATCAACTTAATCTTAAAATACTACTTAACTCGCTACTGTACTTGTCGATGTGTAAATCGGGCATAAGGGAGTAAATGTAAGTATACCTAAGTAAAATAATAACTTAAATGCATAAAGTTTTTGAAGATACATTATGAATGATCCATGGCTAAATAAAACCTCGCTGACATCTTAATAAAAGAAAAATATATATAGATGTTAAAATAGAGCATCGAAAACAACTTGAAAATCATCATCATCAGCCCATTGATGTGCTACTGCAGTGACAGGCCTCCTCTCGGGACGGAGGGATACTTGGCCTACTAATACCACGCTGACCAGACGGATTGGTATAGGGTGTAATTTCAAGTTTTCCTTCTTTTTATTTCGTACAGATAACATTCATAGATAGTCCCTTAGTCGGTTTTTACGACACCCATAGGATGAGATGGGGTGGTGACATATTGTATTATTACTCCGTCACCACACGGAAACTCTTTAAAATAATGCTCAGAAATTATTGTACGTTCAGAAAATAAATATCCTACATATAGGTACTAAATTTAAAGGAAACTCTGCCATATTGCCTGGAGTTTCGTTATCGCAGTAATTTATGGCATGTTTTGCCGATGCGCAAGCAATAAGCTTAATTACTGGAAAATTTTAACCACATCTCTAATAGTTTTCACGTGAAAGAGTAACACGACATACCTACATCTAAGTAGTCTTACAAGTTTTTGCTCTTAGAATAGTAAGAAGTACTTGGTTATTAATCAATCAATCCCTTTCAATGCCGCGGCATCATTTTAAAGCATAGCAATTTATGTCGTATTTCTGTAACAATACGGTTGAATTTTAGTTCCAAACAGCCCGGACGGAATCAATCAACTAGCCTATTGCAGTCCACTGCTGGACATAGGCCTCGCCCAACACGCGCCACAGAACAGATCGTTTGGTTAGGTTATGTTAGAACTGTGACAACCAACGCGCGAAGGCGAGCGAGCGAAGAGAGCGGGCCGCGGCAGCGGCCGCCGAGCGCCACATTCTTAATTTATAAAAAAAAAATATCTGCTGTTCAAAAACGTTGGGTTTTTATTTATTTTATCACTTTTACCAATATGTGTCGTGAATTATTAATAATTACTACTAAAAGTAATAAATTTCGATCGATTAATCACATTTACCAAAATATGTGGTTATTATTAATAATAACCGGTAATTATTAATAATTTTCAATTAATCACATTTACCGTAACACATCTATACTATAATAAAACTGTAGAGGTCGAAATGTCTGTTCTTTTCGAAAATTCAGATAAAAATTATCTATAAAATCTAGAAAAATGTCAAAAAGCACGAAACCGCAATTTTTAGAATTAATGTCTGTCTGTCTGTCTGTTTGTTACCGCACATCTTTAAAACGAATTAATATAATCTAACAACCAATACATTGTATTGTAGCCTTTTTTATTGGGCTTAAACTGAGGTATGTTTCATCAAAATCGGATAAGTATTACTCGAGATATCGCTTGATCTCTTTATTAGAACAGTCCAATACAAATAATAATAATAATAATATAATATAACCTTTATTTCAGGCTGCATAGGCCCATAGAAAAATACCTTATAGACTAACATACATAAAACAATATAATATATACCTTAATGACTAACATAAATAAAATAATATAACATATTGCTTCCGGTTACACCTTTCGTTCGGGTGGTATTAGTCCGCGGAAGCGACGGAACACCACGTTCTTCGGCCAGAAGTCAGAGTCCAAGACATGCTGAAGGTACAAGTTCGGTATACGCAACACGAACGCCTTAAAGTTCACGTTGCGGTGAGACTCCAATAGCTGTACCCTCGGCCTGTACTTCAACTTCCGGTGGACGTACTCGACGATGTCATCTACCTCCGTGGTGTAATGGAGGCGAGATATGTACACCGGAGTGTTCGGCTGGGCGGCACGCAGCGTAACCTTGGGCTCCGCAGGAGCAGTTCCGCAGCAGTTCTTGTTTCTTCTCTGACGGCGCTTCTTTTGCACCGTCACAAAACCGTCGTTTTCTCCTCGACTCGGTATCTTCTCAGACACCACAGCCTTAACTACAGGAGCCTTAGGGGTGCTCGTCATTAACAACGGACCCGATGGCTTAGTAGCACGTGCGGCGGTATGAGGAGGAACCGCGGGGGCAGGGGCAGAGTTGTGCGGCACGTTGTCTGCACGTTCTGCAGTCTCAGCGTTCGTCGGCGTTGGCGACAAAACTGCTGACGCGTAGCTAGCGGCCGATGTATCGAGGCGACACGCTCCTCGCCGTGTGTTGACATTGACACAGGTCGGTGACCTAGTTGCAACAGTAACATTCCTGCGCAACTCGTCGACTTCCTGTCGTAGACTTACTACGATTGTCTCAGATGAGCTCAGCTTCTTTTGCACATCTGCTAAACTTGCCTTCAAAAAGACAATGTCCTTGAGGAGGCTTGTAACATCGACGTGGTCGAAGGTGACAGGAGGCAACTTGTTGAGGTCCTTCGCCACAAACGTCGGCACGTCGTCAGGATCGGTTTCTTTTAGAAGCGTGATTATGTCTTGTAGACTTTTCTTTGTCCCGTCACGCCGGCGGGACACCATCTGGTCACGTTTATTTAGAACGGTATACAACTGCAGCTTAGAGGCAGCAATATCTTCTTCGCTGAAGTTGGATGCGCAGATTTGAATGGCGGATAGTTCGTCCATCACATCCAATTTCTGCTGCAAGAACGACAGCAGCTCGTTCGGCACAAGTATATCACTCATGACGTAAAGTAGCGAGCGTCGGCTTACGCCGCGCTAAACACTAATTAATTTATTAATTATTAACGCACACGTCCGACTCGGTATGTTACCTATCGGCGTATGACGATGACAAATCAAGGGTCATGAAAAATGGTTTTAGTTCGATGTTGAATGAATTTAAATTTTGTTTCTTTTGTTCACGAGATGGGGTTACCAGTAGTAATCATACTCAATTGAGTTTGTAAATAATCTAATTACGTGCTATTAATTATAAGTTATTCATTTTAAATTTAAAAAAAAATTAACCATGAATCGTATGTGTTATATCTATCTATCTATCTATACTATAATAAAACTGTAGAGGTCGAAATGTCTGTTCTTTTCGAAAATTCAGATAAAAATTATCTATAAAATCTAGAAAAATGTCAAAAAGCACGAAACCACAATTTTTAGAATTAATGTCTCTCTGTCTGTCTGTTTGTTACCGCACATCTTTAAAACGTATTAATAAAATCTAAAGACCAATACATTGTATTGTAGCCTTTTTTATTGGGCTTAAACTGAGGTATGTTTCATCAAAATCGGATAAGTGTTAGTCGAGATATCGCTTGATCTCTTTATTAGAACAGTCCAATACAAATCAGGGGTCATGAAAAATGGTTTTAGTTCGATGTTGAATGAATTTAAATTTCGTTCCCCTATTTGAAAGTCGTACATAGACAAACGGTTACAGTAGGAGCTGGGTAATGAGGTTCGAATCCCATGCCGACGAATCTTTTTGTATGTATGAGATCTTTTCAAGAAGTTGTTAGCACAGAAGGTGGTAACAATATGGATTACATGAGCCAGTGTAGTTGTGTCATTCCAATCCAGCCTAGACTCAACCGGTAATATATTGAAGAAACAGGATATAGTGCAGCTGAACTATCTTCAATCCTTAATAATAATATTCCTAGGCTAACTACAGAACAGAAATGTGTTTATGATACCGTAACAAGAGCAGTAATAAACGAAGAGGGCATAGTATATTTTCTCGATGCTCCTGGTGGAACAGGGAAAACAAATCTTACCCAAAGGGATTCTAGCGGAAATTAGAAGAATGGGAAAAAAATCCTTAGCGGTGCCATCTTCAGGTATTGTAGCAACATTACTTCCTGGTGGCAAAACAGCGCACACTGCATTTAAAATTTCTTTGGATTTAAATTGCATTGAAACTCCCGTGTGTGGTGTGTCACCCAATAGCGACAAAGCTAAAGTGCTGCAAGATACCTGTTTAATTGTATGGGATGAGTGCACTATGGCTCATAAGAAAACTATAGAGCCAGTTGATAGGACACTAACAAATTTGCGCAGAAGTAAACGAGTTATGGGTGGGGTAACTGTTGTGTTTTGTGGAGAGTTTCGCCAGTCTTGCCAGTTGTTAGTAGGGGCATAAGAGCTGACGAAGTGAACGCTTCTTTGAAGAGGTCTTTTGTTTTTGGCGACATATCGTTAGGTTAGAATTAACTTTAAATATGAGGGCGCATATGAGTGATAATCTTCAAGCGCAACAATTTTCTACTATCTTACTTGATATAGGAAACGGAAAAGTTCCCGAAAATCAGACTAAAATTATTTTGCCACCCAGCCTTTGCTCTCTGGTCACCAGTGAAGAAGACTTAATACAGTGTTTATGGAAAAACGCCCATATAACACAAAAAGAAAATTTCTGGTTATGTGAGCGGGCAATTTTAACACCTAGGAATGATCACGCCAATATTATTAATGCAAAAATTATTTCTGAAATTGTTGGTAATGTCGTCACTTATTTAGCAATCGACTCAATGGTTGATCAGGACGAAAGCCACTAATTTTCCAGTGGAATTTTTAAATTCGTTGAGTGCTTCTGGTTTTCCAGCATACAGCATTTCGCTAAAGGTTGGTGTACCAATCATTCTCTTGCGTAATTTAAGTCCTCCAAAATTATACAATGGTGCACGTGTTAAGGTCATTAACCTTCAGCAAAATGTCATTGAGGCTGAAATATTATCGGAGTGTGGAAGAAGTGAAAGAGTTTTTATTCCACGCATTCCCTTATTACCCAATAGTTTCCCCTTCCAATTTAAAAGAACTCAATTTCCCGTAAGCCTTTGCTTCGCAATGACCATCAATAAAACTAAACATACTAATATGTATTTAAAATTACTGCGTAAAGTCACTTTTCCACGCGGACGAAGTCGCGGGCACAGCTAGTATAAAAATAAAAATTTATATAGGTACCTACTAGGTTAATCGATATTTGTCCGTAAGTTTTATGTCAGTATAAAACAAAGGCTTCATCCCTAATTGGGAGATGACTCTTTTAAAACAGACAATTTAAACAATAGAAAATACCTTTACGGATACGTAACAGGCCATTTTCAGACGGTGAATGTAAGTTAAAAATACTTTCTTTTAGGAACGAGACTTACAAGGAGTAGAAATTTATTTTTAGAGTAGTACGAAGTAGCCCCCTCTCTCGCATCTCGCCAACTTAACTCGCCAAAAAATAGGATGGAAATCTATTTAAATTACCTTAATCAACAACTTACTACTTAACTCGCTACTGTACTTGTCGATGTGTAAATCAGGCTTTAAGCACGTGACCGAAACAAATGTGGCGTAGGACGTACCTAAGTATATACTTCCTACAGTAATGGAAACCAGCTTGGACTACTGATACGTATGACTGATGGATTACATAAGATTTAATGACAAAATACAAAGGTATTTTGTTACTCAAGTTTTTCCAAAGTATGTAAGGGTTCTTTCTGATTGACCTAGTATAACGCTCTCGATAATAGTACTTTTAAATTAAAATAGGTGTAAAGTACCGCGAAACCCATCAAAACAATTCACACGTTTTGAAGGGAAACTTGGCCTATCGATACCGGAAATATGAATTAATGTAAAGAACATTTTATCCCATCTCATCCCGTGTAAAAGCTGAGTCTCATACGGAATTGATAAAATTAAACATACGGTAATATTAAATAATTTTTTCTAATATAATTCTTTTTTCACCTGTTACTAGACATTTTTAAACGTGAAATATTTTCATTTTATAAAAGTACAAAAAGTCCTTTTTCATTTATGTGAGTAGGTATATATTATTAGATTGTTACGTAAAATCTTCTATTTTCTAATTGACATTATATCTATTCATAAAACAAGCGACATTCAAAAACTAAAATCGTACAACAAAGAAAAGTCATGGTACTTACTACATTCTTAAACGAAAACTAACATCTTCGCTCGAATTCCTCCCACCAATCGTAGCGACCGTAGAGGCCGTCTACGAGTTTCGTAGCGAACGCTGACGCAGTAGGGCGGCGTAGCACTACGCTTATCGGCCCACAACCTGAATACATTGACCTTTCTTCAAAATCACTAAAAATAAAATTCTGTAAAACCTTAAGAAACACGAGTACTCGAATAATCGAATAAGAATCGCACTGGCCGCATTTAAAATAATTAATTTAAAAAAAAACATCTGCAGTCATAAAAGTGTTGGTGGATGTGTAAGTAAAGTTTAGTGTGAGGAGTGGCAGTGGTCGGTGAAGACGTTAGTGCTGTCGAGTTGGGCGGAACGATGATGTGCTCGGCGCCGGGTCGGTAGTGCAGTGCGACACACGCCGGCGCGGATCGATCGCGCGACATCGACCGCCGCGGGGGAGACACTGTGTGGCGCGGGGTGCGGGGGTGTGCCGGGGCGGGGTGCAGGGGCACAGGTCTCAGTCGCGCGCGGTCACGGCGTGCGGGCGCGCGCATATCTGCACGTGCATGGCGCGCCTGACTGGATGCCTCGCGCCCTCGGGGAATGGCTTCGTCCGAGGAAGAGGCGACTACCGCGTCGACTGGAAACGACTTCAGTGACGATGAATGCCTCAGTGTACGAAAATGGTGGTGCTTTCTGCTATCCTCGATCTTCACGTTCCTCGCGGGGCTACTCGTGGTGCTGGTATGGCGCGCTTGCGCGTTCGTATGCTGTCACAAGGAACCGGAGCTCGCGCCGAACGACCCCAAGCAGAAGGAGCAAAAGGCGGCGCGCCAGGGGAAACAAGAGTTCGAGGGCACGTTCATGACCGAAGCGAAAGACTGGGCCGGCGAACTTATATCCGGTCAAACTACCACAGGAAGAATTTTGGTAAGTCACTATACCTACACTAAAACCTATACCGTTTAGTCATAGTCAGACTACGAAAAAAAAATTAAAATCATACCTACATTTTAACAAAACTATTTATAAAAAACTATCTAGTGAACATAAATTACTATAAGAATAGACAATAATATGTGACTTTTTAAATTAATAAGTGGCTCGAGTTGTCCTCCATTCTTCAGTGGCCTGAAAGCCATATTACCGAGATTACTGTTAGCCTATTTAACGTAAAAGGAACCTTAACTATTAGAAAAGAGAGTTCAAATACCCTTAGGTATATGTGTGAACTAGTCCACGAATGCCATAATGTAGGGCTTTGTGTCAATAGTACATAGGTATGATACTTTTAAGTCTTCATTAAAAGGGTGTTACCTGTAGTTAATTATTAAAAGATTTTTCTAGAATACAAAATTATCTTTTCTATGTAGGTAAAAAGATGGTGATTATAAACGTCAAAAAATGTCGTTTTAGTATGATAAGGAAGGAAGGAAGTCTGATGCTGATTGGATATGCGTAAGAAATAAACATTTTCCCCCTTACTCATAAACGCCTCTTAACTTTTAGTCAATTGATTAGTTTAAATTCTTACAGTTATGTTTGGTATAAGTTTTATTTTATTAATAAATATCTCGCTTACCAGTGATTATATTTAAGAGGCGTTTATGAGTAAGGGGGTTCAATGCTAAGTAGGAGAGGTTTATAAGAATTAAGTTGTGGTGCGTGGCATGCCAAGCCATGAATTAACCTCTGCAAGTAATGTCCTATACCGCTCTCGTCAGACGAATTGGTAAGGTAAAGGGTTTTCTGTCAAGTTTCCTTGCTTTTCTATAGTTAGTAGCCCTGTAGAAAACAAAAACGACATCCTCTGGCAGAAAAGGGTGGCGTTACCTTTATTCTTAGTTCATTACTAAAATTACGCAAATTTTTATGATAAGTAAGTATCATTATCATTATCATCATCTTTTTATCAGCCCACAGACGTCCACTGTTGGACATAACTGTGGCCCATTTAAATTTGCCCACGTTAACAATTTAGTTCCTTCCTCATTAATTAGTATGAAAGGTAAATTAATATTAATTAAAAAAGTTAAAGCAATTAATATTAATCCATTGTAATGACGGTCTACAAATATTTTACTCTTAGTCAATTATAACGATAATTTTATACTACAGTCTTCCTCGTAGGAAGACTGTAATTGCCCTCAATCCCTGTTTTCTGACGGAACGCAATCCTTATGAAGTTTCTCCATCCTGGGGACGGCAGAAGGATCAGTCAGAATCCTACTGATTAAAACCCCTGGTGTTCCATCTCTTACGGAGACCAGGATTCATGATTCTTCGGAAGCCGGTTGCATCACTCCGTCTTAACAGTGACGTAGAAAGCGACTAAGAAAAAGCCCGAACGTGATATCAATACTACAACTAAGGAGAAAACTTAATATAACCTTACACAGCCAGTGTAGTGTTAGTAGGCTAACCCCCAGTTTCCGAATGTCTGATCAAGTAAAAATCAACTAATCAAGTGTCAAAACTATTGTCAACTATCATTTTCAGGAACTAAAATTTGACACTTGATTAGTTGATTTTTACTTGAACAGTCATTCGGAAACCGGGGTTAAGTTTCCCACCTACACTAGAGGCTTGTTTTGGTTGAGGGCCATCCGCACTATCACAGCCCGCGTAAAGTAGTAACTGTCGTCAGAGACAAACTACTCGTCCTCAATAAAAAGAAATAGAGGTTTGACTATAATAATGATACTGCGTTCTTCTTTTGTTTTGTTCTGCGTTCTTTTTTTAAATAAAGATTTTTTTTGATAAAACCTTTAAATAGTCTGGTTAAGGGTATGAGTAGGTAGGTAGAAGTGGTGATTTGTTCCTTTTACGGCCCGCAGTCGCGGTTTAGAAACTCCGAGGGGGTTCAAGTAAAGCCTGTCTTCTTACTGCATATCTTTATCAGTGAAAGAGGAAAACCGTGGGTTTTAGGCCGTTCACCTAACTTGGACACACGTGCTTACCGGACTAAAAGAAGGTGCCATTTTGACGACCTCTGTGGCGTAGAACATGACTGCTACGCAGAGGTCTCGGTTTCCATTCCCGGTCAATGTAAATCTTTGTGTGCATGAACATGATTGTTTGCATTGGTCTGGGTGTTTTCTATGTGTAATATGTACCTATGTATTTACAAAAAATAGTATTTAAGTATGTTTATCCGTTGTCTAGTACCCATGGTACAAGCTTTGCTTAGTTTGGGACTAGATGGCGTTGTGTGAATCATCATCATCATCATCATATCAGCCTACAGACGCCCACTGCTGGACATAGGCGTCCTCCAAAAGTTTCCACCCTGCGCGGTCCTGTGAATGTGTGAGGAATATTTATATATTTTTTATATCCGTGTAGTTAGTGGTTAATGAGTTGTTATAACGATATAATCCATTATCATGAAACCAAATAATCGAAACGATTATTAAACCACAGAATGTTATCAAACAAACTGTCCGCAACAAACTGGTAATAAAGAATGAATTAATAAGTAAGGCATATTATAATGTCACCGAATTCCTTACTGACAAAAAGTTTTTACAATAAAGAATGTATTAGTTTAGTAAACCTATTAGTATTAGTTTCCATTATTTGATTTTATTTTATTTATTAATTTATTTTACTTCATAATTGACTTTGGTTCTGTACATTTTAAAAAAACTTTTGCAAAGTAACTTTTTAATTTATTTTCCTAACTATAATATGTTAAATTTTGCATGCCTACAAAAGGTAAAATATAGCTGAACTATATGTTTATTTTTAATATCTTTAAATGTATTTTATACCTACCTATATTTGCAAAATAAATAAATATTCTATTCTATTCTATTCTATTCCGCATTGTTATGTGGTTAAACAGTCATAATGTTAATTAAAACATTTAAATATGTTTAAATTGTGTATTTTTAGTTCAGCACCACTGGTCCGTGTTTTAATTACCTAATTAATGCACTAGGTAATTATAAAAAATAAATAAACAACTAGTACCATAAAATACGCGAATGAAGAATTTTTATTCCATCGCCAGTTGATACTATTATTTAATTAATGCACTAGTGAATTATTAAAAAAATAAAACACTACTATTACCATGAAATACTAAAATAGAGTATTTTTAAGTCCGTCGTCATTTGATAATGTTATTAGGTACCTACTACATAATTAATGCACTACTTAATTAATACAAAAAAATACCTAGCATAATAATATAATGTAATAAAATAATTTAATTTTATTGTAATAATATCTAGGTAATAAGTATAAAATATCACTAATATAAATATCAAGGTCAACACTAGTCTGTAATAGGTATAGCAACTAAAATTATAATAATACTTGTTATTATTGTTTTCCATATTTGTGCATGTAGGTATCTGTCGAATTCTTGTTGCTAGCTTTGTTTTTAGGATTCCGTAACCTAAATAGAAAAACATGAAAAAAATTTAAGGCCAGGCGCAAACGAGCCACCAACCACAGCCACTGGTGGCCAGCAAAAGGCACTTAACACACTTTTTCATATATTTTGTATTTATAGCGAGTGGCCGCCGCCGGTTACACGTCTGCGGTGCGTCTATACAAAATAATTATATAAAAAAGTGTGTTAAGTGGCTGTCACAGGCCACCATCAGTGGCTGTGCTGCTCGATGGCCCGTTTGCACCTGGCCTAAGTTTGTTTAAACCCATGAAGGTAATACGTTACAATTATTATTCTTCTTCGTCTTTATCGTTTAGTCAGTGGCTAGGAGTCAAGAGTTGGTCAAGCCGCTCGTAGTCCTTTGAAGAACGGAGACGTTCAGATGAAATACCACTGCGCGATTACCCATCTATGGAAAGACCTCACCGCCGATGGTTCACCAACATTATCTATACTTTATAATATTATAAAGAGGTAAAGTTTGTGTGTTTGTGACGTTGTAGGGGGTAATCTCTGGATCTACTGAACCAATTTTAAAAATTCTTTCTGTGTTGAATAGTCTATTTATCGGGGAGTGTCATAGGCTATATAGTATCACGCTATGACTAATAGGAGTGGAGCAGTAATGAAATATGTTTAAAAAAGGGACGAGTATTTTTCGCCGCCCAACGAAGTGGGGACCGGTCAGCTAGGTCGTTTATAAATCAGTAATTACAAGAAGCTGAGATCTTTTTGCGCTTGAGTTATAATATTGATACTCAATTCTTCAAACCCTTGCTGAAGTAAAAATAATTTGTTGGTTGATGTTGACAAGTTGACGCAATCAAATTATAGGTACGGCATTTTTTTCTTTCGTGTATGGCCCTTATTTTGCCAGTCTCAGGGGAATCAAAGCGTGTGTTTTCTGTTGACCTAGAATTATGGTTTTTACCAAAAAACATGATATAAAAAAAATCTAAAAATAGCAAATTATACGAATCCCCTAATGCGCGAGTTTAACTCGTACTTGACGGGTTTTTAGGAGCAAAAGGAAAAACAATTCACCTTTATATGATTATTTTTTTGTCTTACTGGTTAACTTACTGTTAGTTGTTTTGTCATTAAAATTTAAGTAAAAAGATGCTAGATGCTATTATCAAATACGAGTTCGATCTACGTGGACATCTTACAAAGACGTGAAATTATTGGGGAAGCAATAGCTGCAAATTTTTTTAATGATTTTACCTGGTCTTTCGCGTGAAATGATCCGAGGAGGTCTCTAAAAACCTAAGATGATACTTTTACCACAACATACAATTGCTCGTCTACCGTCTTCTTTACGTGGAGCCTAGATCATAATTAGCTATCTCAACTTTATCGGGATCGGGTGCTTCTGTTGTGCGCTTGGCTCCAAAGAGATCTGACCCCTATGAATTAATAAAAACAACAGGAGGTGAGAACACATATACGGACATGGATCTTAGTGGACCTATGGGACACGTTCAGCAATCAGACAGTTCTTTTCCTTCTTTATGGTCTGTTTAATAAGGCTAGTTATGTTTCTCTACGCCTCTGAAGGCACATCCTAGCAGTAGACCATTTACAGACCCTAAGAACCTGGTTACCCAATCGAAATAGAATCGCCCATTCAAAACACTTTACCAATTTAGCTAAAAACCTTTTTCGCCTCGATATGTTTCATCCCTTTACGAGTTGATATAAAAATAGCGGAAAGGTATTAACCTAAATCTGTTCAGTTTGAATCCACACCCCTCTTGTATAGATACACAAGTATTGACGTCACTAGAAAGACCTATATAGTCGTCGAAGTTCGTTCATCTGATATCGGAGAGTGTCCTCGAAAAAGATTTTGATACCTATCATTTCTGTTCCAATTGTGTTCGGTAACTTGGAACTTACAAATATTTTATATTGAATTGGATTTGGAATGTGGTATTACCATTTCATTTTCAGGGTACCATTAAAGTGAACTAAGGATTTTTGGTTTCATATAGAGGAGAGTTTAATAGGTGATTGAATGAAACCTAAGGGGAAGAAAGCAAAGAAATGTTGCAAACCGAAGGTAACCAGTCATGCAATGTTTGGCGTCTGGACAGGCAAAACGTTAACCGTGTGGTCACTCATATACGCTGCGAACACTATGCTAATGCAAACCGTTTGGAGAAGGTTTTTTGCTCGAGTGCACGGTAGCGCTACACATGCGGTCTATTAGTTGAGCTACCACTAGTTTGTAAGTACTACATAAGTGGCAATCGTAAGTTTGATTCATTTTAAGGGTGAAACAGGCTGCACAATTCTGTGTGAACGATGTTCGATTGCACATTGTATGAAGATAGATCTAAAACATAATCTCTCTTTTGTTTTTTCTCGTTGTTTTTCTTAAGACCCCTAAAGTCTTTTTTCTTGCATCTTTCTTCGCTCTGGTCCATTTATTTCTTTCTATATCTTAGTCAAGTTTCGACCTATAAAATATCGATAATTTTTTATATTAAGTAAAACATTAACATATTATTAATTCAAGACTAAATACAAGATGGAGAAATGTGCTATTTATACAATGACAAGACAGTACTTTTCGAACAAGATATTAAATTTACATTCCCTTGACAATACAAATGTCAATAGTGTCAAAATGACACACAATCACGATAATGTCATACTTTGACATTAAACATACGTTCTAAGAATGTTTAGAGAAAGACGAGGAAATGATATTTGTTTAAGTCCCATCGTATCAACCTTACGTCATACTTATTAGGTACATGGGTTGGCCTCTTTTAGTGTAAGGGAGCAAGGGGTGTAGTAAGAAACCATTCATTCAGACCGAAAACGGAGTAATATCATTGCAGCACTACACTTTCCGTTGTACTCAGCTAAAGCCAACTACTGCCAAACTAAGCAGCGGTTGTACTATAGGTACAAGACAATGGATAAATATACTAATAAGATTATTAGAATTATACATCCTATTGATAGAAAATACCCAGACCACTGCTAACGTTTATGGTAAATCACACAAAGATTTACATCGAGCGATTGCCGAACCCTCAAACCCGAGACTTCTGCGTTGCAGCAATGAACTTTATATAACCAAAGAGCTCCACAGTTATTTCTTTTGTAGAATTAGTGTAACTACCTAGTAGTCTTCAACATCAATAGACACGAGTGTTCATTGAATGAATGTACAAAATGTGAATGAATGAATGACCGACCGATTGAATGAATTAACAAAATGAAGTGTAGCCTTTAAAACGACTCTTTTTGTATTGATTTTAATTACACTTTCATAAATTATTTTGCATTAAATATTGGATAAGTAATGATTAGTTGTTTCTTATTATTATTAGTGTTACTAGTGCTTTGGTTAAAGAATAAGTTGTGAGCTTGTATGCATGGATATAATATGCATTTATTAAAAATAATGTATAGAACAATATTTATATTGACCTCTTAATTTAGGATAAGTTGCGACATTATTAACTATCTTTCTATCTTTAAAAAGACTACTCTCACACTACGGATACAGCCCTGTGTTGCGGAGACTTTACAGACATGAAATATACTGACACAGTAAACAACAAGACTCAAAACAATTACTTATGAATCACACAAACAATAGTCCTGCTTGGGATTTGAATTCACAACTTAGTGCACGGCAACCGCGTGTCCGCCACGCCACCGAGCCAGTTGTTAATGTAACCTACTCTCTCATGGGTGTGTACCACTCCCACAACCACCTATGCGTGTTGATAACAATTTAGGGGCAAGGTCTTATCGATATTCGATCGCGATGACATAATATAGGCCAAGTTATACTTCTTTAATATGTGACTTAACAGATGTTTAATATAATAGTTTATAAAGTTACAATTGTAGATTTTAAACTTGTCTTTTAGTTAAGTTTTAGTAAAATGTTATTAAATTGATTGAATAGAAAGGCTTAAACTATACATAGTATAAAATGAAGTCGCTTTTTCTGTCCCTATGTCCCTTTGTATGCTTACATCTTTAAAACTACGCAACGGATTTTGGTGCGGTTTTTTTAATAGATAGAGGGATTCAAGAGAAAGGTTTATCTGTATAACACGTGTATAACACATCTGTATAATATAGTATAGAAACCTATATAAATTTAGAGATTTCTAATGAAGCTGTATTTAAACGATGATCGAAACGATTATATGGACATTCTGTAGTAGGTGCCCGTGCGGAGCCGGGGCAGGTCGCTAGTAGCTAATATTATAGTCAAATTTTTAATGTCCCATTGCAGAGACAGGTCTCTTCTAGTGACGCTGGAAAATGTAGCTTAATAATACCATGCTGGCGGACTGATTGGCGCACGGTTTTATGTTCACGGTTGTAGTTTTTCTTCTTTTATATTAAAATTTGTAGTCATATCTTTTGCAATCTTTCCGTCTCGGCTTTTACGAGCCATAAGGGATGAGATTGAGTGGTGACACCATGTTTTCTTATTCCTTTACTACTAGGATAAAAATTTATTAATTAATAAAAAATACATTTTTGTTTGGAAGTTATCAAATTTTGGAAATATACATTTGCATGTTTTCTTTACAAGCAACATATTTTAGAGAAATTACTGGGCTTATAGTCGTCTAACAACTTTTGTCTAGGCTAAACAGCGGCTTGGCTGTGCTTAATACACACCACACGATTGCTAGACACCTCCTCAAAACATTGCCTCTTCGTGCGGTCCTGTGCCTCCCATTGGCATTGCTTACCATCAAATGGACCACCGGCTCGTCTTGCGCACCAAAGTGCTCAGTAATATTGATGAAACAGATGATTAGTAGGTCATGTCCCATGATTAGGTAATAGGATTTGAAAATAAAAAAGGTTATGGATAATTAAAATTAAACAAAGTTACGTAACATAAATATGAATTCCCGACATCCATGGGCCGCCTAAAAACATGTACTATAGTACACTAAATGTTATTTAAATGAAGGACTTTTTACACACGTGTAAACTACTAAAGAAGTCAAATTATTCCCTAGTCATTCGCTCGTGTCGAGTTTAAGTGGCTAGTTATACGTGAATCATACGATGAGCTAATTCAATCGTAAAAAAACCAAAACATTTAGATTAGTACGGCAGACTATTAATAACTTTAAGAGATTGCCAACGACTGTAAACTGTATTACTACACTAAATTTTATTTGAATGAAAATGACGAAAAAAAATAATGTTGAAAATGTTGTGTGTTGTTTTTTAAATTGAATTTAAAAAGAGAAAATTGTATTCTCTTTTTGAAATATTTGTTAACATACTACAAAACTCAGTCATTTCTAGGCTAATTAAAAAAATCCTCGTCTGACAAGCAAGACGCCTCTATGCCTCTATGCTATAATAAAACATCGAATTAACAATCCATTGAATATAAAAACAGCCAGCTTAACACAACTATTTATTTGTCAGTCACATGTGGTAGGGATTGGAGCAGGCCGGTAGCGTAGTGATTGCCGTACCTATGAAGTATCCAATGCAGGCGAACCTACTTTTATACAATCCCAATTATTGTGTACTAGCTGACCCGTGCCCACTTCGTTGGGCGGTGAAAAAAACGGTTTAAAAACACATTTCATTACAGCTCCACTCCTATTAGTCATAGCGTGATACTATATAGCCTATGACACTCCCCAATATATGGACTATTCAAGACAAAAATAATTTTTAAAATCGGTTCTGTTGATCCAGAGATTACCCCGTACAACGCACGTCACAATCACACAAACTTTACCTCTTTATAAAATTAGTATAGATGAAGATTGTCTTTGAATTCGTTGTTTAAATAACGGTGGGATGCCCGCAGTATTTATTTTCTTGTCTTGTTTAATATGAATCCACCAAATTGAAATACATTATGAAAAAAGGTAAGCATGTGGGTAGAAATTAAAATATAAAGTTGTAGTTTCTACCCACTAAAATATTGTACAAGCAATCATATCCCCAAAATAGTTACCTAATTAAATTTTATTATACTTACAGACAAAAAACACTTGTCACATGCGATTTTAAATGGTATATTAGGATGACCTAATATACCATTTAAAATCGCATATGAATTGCTCCATAAATAAAACTGCTTAGTTTATAATAATAAAAAAAAAATAAGATGTCGATAATTACCTAGTTTACCGGTAGCTATGATTGATGCAATGCATAAATTCATTTTCCTTTATTATTTAAGAAAAATGTATACATTTTTCGTAAAAATAAATAAATTTTCTCCATTTTCTTTACCAACAGTTTAGTGCATAATGAGTGTACAAAATACGAATGAATGGATGAATGAACGAACGAGCTAATGAATGAAGTGTGGCCTTTAAAGCGGCTCTTTCAGTACCTATTGATTTTATTTACACTTTCAGATATTATTTTATATTCAATATTGGATACTTAGATATTGTTAAAGCTTTATAAAATCTTTAAGTAAAATAATATTTTATAATATTGCTCCATTATTACCACACTAATAAACATACTTTTTCTGGTAAATTATTAGCTATTTATTACGTAATATTTTCATTATGTACTAATAGATACATAATAACCTAACACACATTTACTCCAACATAGATCTTAATCCCCTCAAACAAGACTCATTTTCCAATAAACATTAAACCAAATACCAACCAACTGTCACAATCAAATTTAAAAAAAGAAAACATCTACAACCATAAACAATAATATGAGTTTTAATGAACTAAAGACAGGACTCATCAATGACATGAAAAGGAAAAGCGTTCTTGAACCAGGGGGTGCATCGATCAGTCTAAGTGGGTCATGGTCTCGGAACGTCCCGGCCTATGGGCGTAGCTGTGACCTAACAGGGTACGTGAAAACGGCACGTTTACCGAGAAATTATCGATTTTTTTTGCTTTTCTTTCTATTATTTATTGTAATGAATGATGTTTACGCTCACGTGGTGTTGTGTAAAGGCTTTTTGTTTGTAGTGTGCGTTTTATTTCATGTTCGTAACAGCGCCATCTAGTTAAACATTTTGTAGTTCTTGTACTATGGCTACTGGACAATTTGTAAACATGAATCTAGTCTAAAATAAGTATTAAGTATTTATACTTACCTAACATTTGACGTTTTATTTAGTAAATGATTTAGGATTTATACATTATTATAATAAAGGAACACATAGCACAGAGTTACATATTTAGCAGAATTTGTACGATGCACGTGGTGACGGAGTAAGAATATGTCACCACCCCAACTCATTCCATGGGTGTCATAAAAACCGACTAAGGGACTATCCGTGAATATTACCTTTACGAAATAAAAAGAAGGAAAACTTGAAATTAAACCCTATACCAATCCGTCTGGCCAGCGTGGTATTAGTAGGATGTATCCCTCCGTCACGGGAGGAGGCCCGTCCCTGCAGTCGGACATTAATGAGCTGTTATGATGGTAGTAGCCATAGTACGAAATCTGCTTATTAATTACCTAGTAAGACAATTAATAAATATCTAATTGAAAACGTTGATAGCGCACTCTTAACAGTTCGTGGTTGCTACGCACGCTCTCGAGTTCGATTCCGCTCAAATGCCCGATTTACACATCGACAAGTACAGTAGCGAGTTAAGTAGTATTTTAAGATTAAGTTGATTTAAATAGAGTTCCATCCTATTTTTTGGCGAGTTAAGTACGAAGTAGCCCCCTCTCTCGCGTCTCGCCAACTTAACTTGCCAAAAAATAGGATGGAGATCTATTTAAATCAACTTAATCTTAAAATACTACTTAACTCGCTACTGTACTTGTCGATGTGTAAATCGGGCAAAAGGAAATAACAAACCAATTATTGTACTTCGTACGTAGACTTTTTAAAGCACGTTTTCTTGTATGGCCGTATACGATACAGCAATCATACATACGTACATAAACTCACACCTTATCCCGTCCGGGGTAGGCAGAGACGACAAAACGCCACTTGTCACGATAATACAGCAATTATGTATGTATACCGCCACAAAATCGTTACAGCTTTATACATAGCTATATAAATTCGCGTATTCTAATCCAGAATAATCTAGTTTTCCGCACATCCAGCTTTATTCAAGCTATATCTAGACAGACATTATACATAATGTATTATGACAAGCAATATTGTTATCGAGGAAGAACCAGAAAGTTATGTTTTTCAATGCTATCAATGTAAATTGTCTATGCGCGCGCATCTGATCGTTAACCACGTGCGTCAGCTGATAAACTTTTATTTAAAAAGTAACCCACCCTTCTTAGCCATTCCATTTTTAAAAAGACGCCTTTAAGTAGTTATTACAAGAAATGTTTTAGTGTAAATAGGTAGACGTAAATAGGTGGTGAACCTAATAATAAATCTACTACTTAGTTATATAAAAATAAGTCGGGTTTTCCTTCCTGACGCTATAACTCCAGAACGCACGAACCGATTTCCATGGTTTTGCATTCGTTGGAAAGGTCTCGGGCTCCGTGAGGTTTATAGCAAAGAAAATTCAGGAAAAATTTGAACAGAAAAGCGGCATGCCCGTGCGAAGCCGGGACGGACCGGAATGCAAATCTTTGTGTGCATGAACGTGATTGTTTGCATTGGGCTGAGTGTTTCTATGTATAATAAGTATGTATTTACAAAAGAAAAGTATATAAGTATTAATATTCGTTGTTCTGTTACCCACAACACAATCAGGTTAAGACTAGCTTACTTTGGGAACAAGGCACTGTGTAGAGATGTCCGTGAATATTTATTATTATTTATTTACTTAGGTTAATTAATTTAAATGTATATAAAATCAATTTACTGATAAATCTGCCAAATATACCTACTTAGTCAACTTAGCATCCTTGATAGCTATTAACGCATGCGCAAAACATGTTTTTGTGTTGTTTTTTTTCTATTTCATCAGCTCTAAGACTTTTTTGTGTAAACAATGTGATTAATTCAATAGTTTTGAATGAATTAGTGTATATATTAGAATCTGCAGACGATTGAAGGTCATTCAATGATTTCTCTTTAGATCCGTGTAGGTACACTGATTTAGGCTGTCTACTAGCTTTCTTCATACATTTACACACCGTTATCTAGTCCCTAAGCTGAGCTATACTATATAATATATACTATTGTCTATTATTATCTATTATACTATGAGTAATACCTAGTCCTATGCTTAGCCAAGCTTATCTCACTCCAATAAGCCAAGAAGACAGACAATACTCCGGACGGGATTGACTGCACCCAAAGCAGACCCAACAACGATTGAGGGCCGCTTAAGATTTTTAATCAGACTTCAGCTGGGCTCACATTTATTATGACAGTCCAAGAACGTTCCTAGTTGGATAGATGGTTTAGTTTCGGGCCTTTTGACAAGTTTTTCTTTTTACTAGCGAATTTTTACTACGATACAGGTCAAAAAATGTGTATGGTGTCGTAAAAAGCGATTAAGGGGCTACTACTTATCTACGATATCTATATATACTGAAATAGATTTGTTTTAGACATTTGTATCTAGAAATACAAATCTATTTCAGTACATACTAAGTTTAACCCTAGTTCTATAACCATTATCTATTAAAATAATAAGAAATATGAATTTATTTTCAATGCCAAGTAGTAATTGAAGACATCTGTGCAGGTTAGAATGTTGGCAGCATAGCAAGCAGTAACAGGTTGTCAACAACTATTTGTACATTAAGAAGCATTATTAATGAACTAGTATTTGTTTGCAGCTCTGTCCGCTTTGATGTCCAGCAAATATTTTAGTCCAAGGTGTTAGCTACCTCCATACGAAACATAAATCTATATCTATACTTCTATACTAATATTATAAAGAGGTAAAGTTTGTATGTTTGTGTGTTTGTGACGTTGTAGAGGGTAATCTCTGGATCTAATGAACCGATTTAAAAAAACAGAAAGATTTTTTTGTTGAATAGTCTATTTATCGGGGAGTGTCATAGGCTATATAGTATCACGCTATGACTTATAGAAGTAAAGCAGTAATAAAATATGTTTAGAAAAGGGACGCGTTTTTTTCGCTGCTAACGAAGTGTGCACGGGTCAGCTAGTATTATATGAACGGGATATTAACGCGCATTCTATTTAGGTGTTTTTATTTTACTTGACGTTTCGGCACAGGTTGCACTGTCATGATATACCTATTGTATTCTTACTCCGTTACCACACGGACATTTCCTTATTAAATGAAACTAATTTATTTTGACTTTTCTTGGCGTTTCCTCTCAAGCAGACTTGTTAAGTTATGTCTTAGCTTGGGTTGATAAATCGTCTTTGTACTTTGAGATATTGTTATTGTATGCCTACTCAACAAATTGAACAATTAAACTAAAACTAGCTTTACTAGGCTCATTCAGCAGTAGACAGTGAAGGTGACCGCTACAGCGTTGTAAGGGGGCCTCCTTAAACCTACATCTGGGTCGTGAGTTCCAGACGCTGTTATGCAAGTGTTCCGTCCACTATCACGCGTTGGACGCGGCACCCGCCCGGAGAATCCATGGAATGCTAAGATTAGGTCTTATCTTACGTGTTTGTCTATTATAATATTATGGTCTCCTGTAGTGTATTTTTAAGGTTGAGGTCCTATTATATTAAATATAGTATTTTTCCCCGATGTGTCAAAAGTTACGTCAGCACAAAATCAATACGGCGAATGACCTCTAGTAGCCTGAACGGCTGTGCGTTATTGAAACCTGTGAGGCCATGTGATATTAGTTTTTTAATATTTGTTCAAGTCAGTTAAGTTTGTTATTTTATTAGTAAATTAAAATTATTTGGTAATTATTTAATACGTTAAATTGTAATCTAAAATGTAAGTTAGTGTCTATTGAGGTTTTTAATTAGAACATTTTATTGAACGTGATTTACGCCGATTACAGCATAAAAAAAGTAAATTCATTCCTAGTATCACCTTACCTTAGTTTAACAATTTCTTAAAAAAAAAACATATTCATATAATTGTTATCTTTATGAAGGCAAAAGAAAGAAATCATAACAGTACATTAATGTCCCACTGCAGGGACGGGTCTCCTTCCATGACGGAGGGATACTAGCCCTACTAATACCACGCTGGCCAGACGGATTGGTATAGAGTTTAATTTAAAGTTTTACTCCTTTTCATTTCGTAAAGATAATATTCACGGATAGTCCCTCGGTTTTTACGACACCCATGGAATGAGATGGGGCGGTGACATATTGTATTCTTACTCCGTCACCACACGGAGAGAGAAAAAAAACTTGATATCTATACCAATCTATCTGGCCAACGTAAGAAGTTATTAGTTACGCCAAGTACTTCACTTTACAAGTCCTTACCCATTTATTACCCTGTTAAGAAAAGGCCGAGGCCTAAGTAACCTATAAGTATTAATCGCGTGACTTTGCTCGCCCTTGTGACCGAGACTTAATATTAAATGTTTATGTACCTATCATAAACATTCCACTGCAGGTGTTTTATTTATTTAACTAGCTGTTTCTATTACACCCCATACACCTTGGTGTGGCGTAACGTTATCGATTTGTTTCAAGAAACGTGTAGCCATGAGTGTTTTTATAAGAGGGTAACTAAGAAAATTTATTGTTTTAGAATATTTGACATTGTAGCTGTTACTGAGTAGTTTTGAGTAGGACTATTATAATCACAATCATCATCATCATCATAACAGCCCATTAATGTCCCACTGCAGGGACGGGCCTCCTCCCGTGACGGAGGTATACTTGGCCTACTAATACCACGCTGACTAGAAGGATTGGTATAGGGTTTAATTTCAAGTTTTCCTTCTTTTTATTTCGTAAAGATAAGATTATTTACGGGTAGTCCCTTAGTCGGTTTTTACGACACCTATGGGATGAGATGGGGTGGTGACATATTGTATTCTTACTCCGTCACCACACGGAGATTATAATCACAATGCGCTATCATATATCATAATCGGTAGTTATAGCTGTTTACCAACTAGTTTTTATAACCCAATTACTTAGTAACCCTTATTGGTTTCATAAATACTAGTAGCCTTTTGTTCCCATGGGAGTAGGAAGAACCCACAGAGCACTATCCACTACAATCTTTGCGCAAATCCACATTATTATTATTTTTTAAATTGATACCTACCATAATGACTCTATGGTGCCATTATTACAAATGTTACACTTTTTGCGATTACTTACCCTTTTTAAAGGAAGTCATCAATTACGTGCGTCGCAGTGATTTATTTTACAAAGAATACATAATAATTCGCAAAAAAGATAACCCTTTTTCTGTATTCGTCGAATAAGGGTCGTAGCACATATAACGTAACGTAAACGGATCGGCATCGCCTCGCCTTTTTCCTCGGTGTCAAACGTCAAAAATTCGATTACGTTACGATTCCGATTAATGTGCGTTGCAGTAAGGAGTTTCATACAAATAATACTGAACAGCTCGAGTTGATACGGTGCCGATCCGTTTGCGTTACGTTATATGTGCTACGACCCTAAAACAGACAGAACCATTTCACTTCTTCAAAGCTTTATATAATTAGACGTATAGTCTGCCTAAGTACCTAGTAGCCCCTTAATCTCTTTTTACGACACCTTATCTACGATATCTATCTATTCTGAAACAGATTTGTATTTCTAGACATTTGTGTTTAGAAATACAAATCTATTTCAGTACATACTAAGTTTAACCGTAGTTCTATAACCATTATCTATTATAATAATATGAATATACATCATCTAAGCCTAGCAGCATCATATTACCTATGCATATACATCATCTAAGCAACACACAACAAAGAAGGAACGTAGGTACCATATAAAATAGTGACTGCAGAAAAGCGGCTCAAATTGTTCCATTCAATTCCTTTGTGTCTGACCTATAAAAGTTTAAGCTACGGAGTCTGACGCGCGAATGAAAGAGGTCACAATATTCTTGTTTGACATATTTAAAAAAAAAAAGTTGTCAAAGCTATCCGGTAGTTTATTTTTATCTCTTGCCGTTAAAAATATAGGGTTTAGAGGTTCTAAGTTCCATTACTAAATAAAACATAGTTGGGCCTCACGTATCGTACGTAAGGCTCGAAGAAAAGTAAAACATGCAACGAAATTAAGATTAAGAAAATGGAAGATATAAAATGACGTGCCTTCTTAGCAATGCAATTAAACTAGCGCATAGAAGGACTTTTACTAGAGTCTATATGACTTGCAATTAATTCCAACTATATGAATGGGATGAACGTTACTTGCATAATCAAACTTGACCTAATAGTTTTGCTCCTACGTAATTCCGTCAAAACCTTAAGCACGCACAATAAATAGACCTAGATTATCATCCATACTAATATTATAAATGGGAAAGTATGTCTGTCTGTTTGTCTTTCTTTCACGGAAAAACGGAGCGACAAATTAACGTGATTTTTTAAGTGGAGATAGTTGAAGGGATGGAGAGTAACATAGGCTACTTTTTTTTTCTTCTGTGTCCAGAAAAGGGGAACAGTGCCACCCCAAATTTAACGCGAGCGAAGCCGCGGGCAAAAGTTAGTAGCAAATACATAACAAACAAACATACATAAACTCACTTCTAATTACCATGGGGGTAGACATACACTACTCAGCGCCAAGTAATACACTTCTCATCAAAAAAATCGAAACAGTCTGAAGTTTGTGTTTTGTAAGGATTATCTGAAAAATTTGTATATTTAGGTATATGTGTTATATGTCATTTAATAGGGAATTTAATGAGGTTTTTAAATAATAATGTTATTGTTCTAAATTCATATTAAATTTTCGTAGATTTCGTATTTTGTTTAACAAGTCGTATTTGCCCTGTACGTAGTTTGACGGAAATTGATAAAATTAGGCACGTAAATGAAAAAAAAAGCTAGAAAGCGTTTATTTAATAACACGTGTCGCCCACCCAGAGTTTTTTGCTCCTCTTATTACTGCGTCCATGCGATGTTCACCCGCAAAAACCGCCAAGTGCCGGCATTGCTGAATTCTGGACTTAGTCAGCATGTTACGGCTGAAATATTGCATCTAAGCCTGTCGTCTTTTCATAGAATATGCAAACGCTATCAAGAGACTAGTTTGTTCACGCGCCGTTAGAGATCTGGCAGAAAACAAGTCATTTCTGACCGAGTAGATCGATTTATAGTAACACTTTTCTTACAAAATCTACGCTTTAATGTCTTTCAACCGCAGCAACAGCTTCATGATGAACCTATGGTGGCTGTAAGTGTCTCTACAATTAGAAGAAGGTTGAAGTAACGTCGACTAGTACTGTAAAAGCCAGCAAATAGGGAGAAATTAACTGCAGATCATCGAAAAGTGCGTCTTAACTTTTCACGTAATTACCTAAATTGGTCATACATCTATTGGAACAAGTTCGTCCTTTCTGATGAGTGCAAAATTTTATTGTATGGTAACGATGTAAGGAATAAGGTCTACAAAAGTCATGGAGAACGCTTTGCACCATGCAGGATTAAAAGAAAAGGCCATCCACGGTGGCGATTTATGGACTGTTTAAGGAGAAATTACTGGCAACGACAAGACAGAGTTTGTCTTTGTGTTTGGGTCACGTCTGCCCTTTCTTAACAGTCAACAGTATTTTGAACCTCGTGTGATCTCCTATGCACATTTATTTGACCACAGTTTGACATTTATGTACGAGGATGCTAGGGCAAACATCGCGAGCGTCGTAAGAGATTATGTTACTGAAGTTGATATCTCTATTATTGATTGTCCAGCACGAAGCCCGGACATGAATCCGATTAAACATCTATGGGATGAATAGAAAAGACGAATTAGTGTAAGAGATCGTGCCTCAAAAACACTTAGCCAGCTTTAAAATGCAATCCAAGAGGAATGGAATAGAGCACCACTCATTTTGATCGTGACTCTCATCCGATCGATGAAAAACCGTACAGAAGCAGTGATGAGAGGTCGGAGATGGTATCCGAGTTATTAAATAAACTTTGCCTAGCTTTTTGTTTATTTACGTGCGTAAATTTATCAATTTCCGTCAAACTACGTACAGGGCAAAAAGGACTTGTTAAACAAAATACGAAATCTATGAAAATTTAATTTGAATTTAGAACATTAACATCATTATTTAAAAACCTCATTAAACTCCCTATTAAATGACATATAACACATATACCTAAATATACAAAAATTTCAGATAATCCTTACAAAACACAAACTTCAGACTGTTTCGATTTTTTTGATGAGAAGTGTATATTACGATCCTAACAAACCTGATTTGCTTTCTAAACACATCAGGCATACTGTAAAGAGTATCTACAAAAATACAATTTATTAATACTGGCACATAAAAAGCACATTTATATGCACAGTTCCATAAACTGGAAAAAGATAAATAAGGGATGTAGTGTACAGATATAATAATTCTATATCCTGCAAATGGGAACTTGGATTGTTGCCAAAAATAGTTACAAGCAAATTTATTTGCCCTTGAGTAAATAGACGCTTTCAAGGACAGCAAAACATTAAAGGAGTAATAACTAACGAAGTAGTAAATATCTCAGAGTAAGGGCCAGGCCACACGGCGCGGCACCGCATCGCACCGCATTACTCCGCACCGCACTACCGGCCACACGAGCAGTGCGGCGTCGCATTATTCTTACGTCGCCGCTGCGGCACCGCAACAGGCTTGGCTTGGCTTGCCCAGTTGACGACAGTCTACAATAAACAATGCCGTACAAACAACTGAGCGGCGCCGCTGCGGCACCACACTGCTTGCACCCCTCCCCGCCTTGTCTGCCTCGCGCCGTTGTCCGGTGCGCCTGCGGTATGGCGCCGGAGCGGTGCCGGACGTACCGTATGGCATACCATACATTTTTATATGTAGGAAACCGTTGCGACACGGCTCAGGCGCCGCGTCGGAGCCGCACCGCACCGTGTGGCCTGGCCCTAAGATAATTACCTAAAGCCCCCTTGATTCATGTCTGCTAATAAAATTACTAAGCTATGGGACGTACCAGCTTGTGACCCCAGGAAGGCAAAGCAGACTTAGAAATAGTCCTTGACTGGTGGTTACCATTTATCATCTGAGAGTCCACTTGCTCATCTGCAGCCTAGCTTGAAGTATTGAAATTCAAACTTTAAAAAATATACTGCTATCCTTTTTTTTGGAAATCATTACTGACAACCTATTATATCAGTCAAACTATGTCAACTGCAGGAAAAATGGCTTTAGCAAATGCTTCCACTTTGTTCGGTCCAGTTTCTCCCCTATCGATTGTTTTGCCACCACATTTATCAAGCTGATAAATGGGTATCTTGCGTATGAAGGGACCACATCGTTTGTTTTCCGGCATGCGGTTACCAGAGCAGAACCTTTTTGACCAACTGCTGTCGTTTCTGTGCTCTATTTGCCGTGAACTTGTGTGTGAATGTATTTAGGTTTTGGTTTGGTTCTCCTGCTAATATAAGATAAGCAATGATAAGCAAATGATTAGCCACCTTGTGTTGATGGAGTGAGAATAAAATATGTCACCACCCCATCTCATCCCATGGGTGTCATAAAAACCGACTAAGTAACTAACCGTAAATATTATCTTTAAGAAGTAAAAAGAAATTAAACCCTATACCAATCCGTCTGACCAGCATGGTATTAGTAGGCCAAGTATCCCTTCGTCACGGGAGGAGGCCCATCCCTGCAGTGGAACATTAATGGGCTGTTATGAATGATAAGCAAATTAAACAAAAAAAGTTTCAACATGGTTTACTTTAGTTGTGCCAAACTGACTGTAAGCCTTCTGAAAAGGTCTATAACATATTAAAGTTAAGCTTATGGCAACTTTTATGTTCGTGCAGGCAAAGATTTGTATCAACTAGAAATCGAGCCTACCCTTACCTATCTTATCTTATCGTTATCGATCTTATCTTATCCTATTTACATTTTAGGAATTCTATGTAAGCTTCCTGCATAATATTAGTAAGTTTCCAAGCGTTGAGGTTAAAAATAATGCCATTTGGATGGCACTAGGCACTAAATTATTATCAAGCAGAATATTCAGGAAGGTTTTTTCAGAGTTCAACGGACTAAAAACCCCAGTTCATCAGTGATACTGTTTCTAAAACGGTGACTGCAACTGGTTGTGAGCGTCACAACATAATATTATTATATACTCTAACTAATCTACCAACAGAAACAAACGCCATTTACCCAAGTAAATATTAAAGCTTCATTTGGTAAAAGCTCTGACTAAACACCCCTCTCTAGCTGTCAAGTAAATTTAAAAATATCCGCGAAATTAGACCATCTGTCTGTGCCCTGACCTTTTCAGAAGGCCATTATGTATTCCTGGACGACGATCGATAAGACTACAAGTTATGTATTGAGATAGAAATAGGAATATATGAAATTTTAATTCTTATTGTAGATTTGTTTTTTTATGAAACTTTCATCAGCTTAGTTTTGATAGTAAATTACCTCTTTTGCTAAGTCTTTAAACGACTTAAGCGGGAAATTAGGAAACGTAACTAATAGGTCAGTAGGTACTTACGTGTTATTAACCGTCTAAAATATTATAGAAATTAGGCTCCAACCCCTTTATGACAATGGATAAATAAGGCTTCCATATTTATCAAGCGAAAAAAGGCAACCGTCTACGACAAAGGATAAATTAGGCTGCAATAATTCTCAAACAAGAAAAAGTCTGGATAACCTAACATCAGGGCATTGGTCCCGTGGGTCGCGTCAAATAAATACTGCAGTATCATTTTCTTGATAATAAACAGAAAGTCGATTCTCGTAAATACATACCTGTTAAAATTCCTTTTCGGTATCCTGTCAGCAATAACTTTAAAGTCAATGAATAGCATTTAAAAACGTACTTTGATAGCTTAAAACAGAGTTCAATTTGTCATTAATGCTTTTGACAATCGCCTTTCTGGTCCATAAAGAGAACTTTTGTATGTTTTAGTGACTTTTTATTTGGATTTTAGGTGTCATCATAACACACAACCCATAAATGTGTCAGTGTAAGAATGGGCAGGGATGGAGGTTTACCACAATGAGTAGGCGACGAATAGAATTAACTGACCAGTTATGGAAGCTGACGAATTAGGGAAACTGACGAGATAACGAAACTGACCAGTTAACGAAATCTAAAAAACTGACGAGTAAGGAAACTGGAGAGTTAGGGAAACTGACCAATTAGAGAAACTGACGAGTGGCGACCTAACTCATTGGTATAGGTATTGTCAAATTATTCTTCTTTTATTTTGTAAAGATAATAACTTCGGTCTTTCTTTTAACTGGCTTTTATATTGACATAATGAAATTTAGTGGTGACACAGCATATTATTACTTTTCACCACACGAAGCTTAGTGACGCGAATCTTTGACAAATTATGAAAATTTTCGTAAAGCCATAAATTAAAAGCCCACTTTATTAAATTTCCCTCTAGCGTCATCCATCTACAGAGGATAGGAGGCCTTCTCTCACAAAGAACTTCAAACGATCAATCAATATCAGAAATTCCGCAATCTATCACTAGCCGCTTTCGCAAGAGACCCAAAATCACTGAGCCTTAAACAAAGGCACGTATGAGTGCGTTCTACGCATATGGCCTATTACGCATTCCTTCAGTCAACAAGAAAATCCTTTATTTTGTTCCCGAGTTTTTTCTAAGTCGAATATCTGACTCCACAGTATTGGTTACCGGCTTGTCACAACCCTGCTTTAGTGTCTATCCCTTTTTTATATACTTAGGAATACTATAATTTATTTTCATCTTATTAATTTTTCGTCGAGCCAGAGATCGAACCTACGAGTATGTCTTTTGAGAGGAATATGAGAAGAAACATGTTTGAAGTTCATTGCCTGTACCAATGAACTTCAAAATTTTTAACTTGGTTTCAGATTTAGTTTCTCTCACTTAGGTAGGTTAGGTTTGTTTTTATTTTATTCTTGTTACTTAAACAACTCGTTTAACGTAACTATGTATTTCAAAATATTGTGTTTTGTTTAGAAGGATATGCAACATATTTTGATTAGTTGGTCTTATAGTAATGTTCTTAAAATTGTAATATTCATACAAGTAAAATAAAATCAGTTATGCAGTTAGTTTTATAACAAGAAAATTACTATCTATTCTGAGGCAAAAATAATAAGCTATGTAAAATATTTTTATAGAATAATTAAGATCTTGTTGATTCAGTCAGCCATTCCCATTTTCCTGCAGCACATTCAAAATAAAATGATTATAAATTTAAATGAAGTTTTCTTTTATCAGAATTTCCTTTGCAAGGGTCAAATACAATTTAAAATGAAAGATAGTAGGTTTATGGTAATGACTCCGTATCTTTTACACATTCATTCCTTTCATGACAAAAGCTACAGATGCAATATCTTACCTTTTGGTTTCCTTAGGTTGAATTATTCGCTGCTTTAAATACGATTGCTGATTTGTTTGTGTGTTTATGTATACTAAGACTATAGGTTGCTATGCCATCTCTTTCGGAAAATGTTATAAAAAGTAACTACGGAACTTGTACGTAACTTTCAATATCTTTAGCGTTTACAAAAATCCCGATACCATTCCGATCGAATTTCCTTTCATTTACTCGTATGTAGAATCTACGTAAAATGCATTGGGATTTTTACGTGTGTTTAATGACAAGATGAATAAATGGTAATTCAACTTCAATGAGAACAAGCGCAAGCGAGACCCCTTAAACGGTGGACCGACGACCTGGTTAGGACGGCGGGAAGCCGATGGATGAGAGAAGCACAGGACCGCATAAGGTGGCAATACTTGGAGGAGGCCTATCGATAGGCTGATATGATGATGATGATGAGAACGCAGTTTGTGCATATAAATGTCTGACTATTACGTTACCGTTGGTTAACCTGAATTAAATAAATAAATAAATTACGCATATCGATTCCACATACGTTGCTAGGACCCCACCTGTGTAGCTTTGAAGTATACCACTATAAAATCTAGTTGTATAGTAAAATTTAATGGGTCACCTATTTGACCATTCCACACCAATGGGTTTGTCCAATGTTGGATAAATATACGGTTAGCTAGACCATTTACAATTGTTCAAACGTCCGCTTCGTAACTAAATGATTAAATTAATATTATGCTACTGCTATGGTCAGCTAACAGGCAGGTAAAGTTGCTGTAGTATTTAAAAATTACCAGGTTTGTTTTTAACTCGCAGAAACCCTGAGACTTCTCACTGCCCATCGCAGTTCGTATGTCCTGTGGGGTCATTCATAAGTTCTTAGATAAATTTAAAAAAGTGATAAATAAAGAAAGAAAGAAAAGTTATTTATTGGCCAACCAAAAATAATTGTTTAATTAAAAAAAATTGTGTGGGTGAAGAGTGTGGCGGTTTGGATTTGGGCAGGGTGTTTAATATGTATAATTTCGATATGTATTTAAAAAAATATAAGTATGTTTTTCAGTAAGTATCTCCGTGTAGTGACGGAGTAAGAACACAATATGTCACAACCCCATCTCATTCTATGGGTGTCGTAAAAACCGACTAAAGGACTATCCGTGAATATTATCTTTACGAAGTAAAAAGAAGAAAAACTTGAAATTAAAACCTATACCAATCCGTCTGGCCAGCGTGGTATTAGAAGGCCAATATGCTTTTAAGTTGTCTTCTACGAGTAGTAGTCCTTTTTAGTTAAGGAGTATATGGCATTGTGTAAATCTGTGAGGGATATATTTTTCATCCCGAAACCATGACTCAACAGCAAGCAATCCTTATATAACTAAAATACTATCTGCACTATCAATTCTGAACAATTGAGGACTATTCCTTATCTCTAAGAGTAAAACCCTCTCTTGACACAGACAAAAACAAGACATCTCGGCTCGTTTGCCCTCTTCTTAATCTATGTTATATAGGTCAGTGGGCGGTCTCTATCGATTTCTAGCATTTGTGAGCTCGCAGGAACATTTCGTTTTGTAGCTGCGTTTGTACTCGACTTTCACAGGATTGTAGACATTCGAGATAAAGTAAGAATATTATTTAGCAATAATTAAAGTAGCTAGCAAGATTTCTCTTTAAAATATTCTTGTGATTATTATTAGATAGCAATTCATTTTTGCTTTGCTTCGTCTAAATTCCTACATATCTTAATATATAATATGCCCGGTGCTGTTTAAAGTGCCTGATTCCGGGTGTTGTAACAGAGCCTGAAGCCAAGGCTCCATAAAAATGGCCCAAGGAGTTACTGGAACTGGAAGTAGTTTATAAGTGTTCAATATTAATCCTTAAATTAATCACCGGCTTTCGGCGGTAAACTGGTGACAGTCCATTTTATCATCCCATCACCAAAGCAACTCGTGTATGATTAAAAACAAATACAATTTTAATACTGTTCATAAATATGGGGACATTTTGAAGACAGCTGTGATGGCATTCTGCCAATGAGTGTACTACACCATTTGCCAACGTAGGTACACCTCTGACGTCATCAGCTTTCTTAAGTGTACAGTACACGTCACTGGGAGTGTAACAAGTGGATATTAAAAACGGGAGTGTCGTTATAGACGTGCGAGTCTTAGACGAAATTAAAAATAAATTCTTTCATTAGAACTGGATATGAATATTTTTATTTAAAACTGCGTTAAATGATTCCGTTTTATTTTGTCTTTTAAGCTAAGCTTGTGTTGTAAAACGGCAGTATCATAAAACAAGCAATATATATTATGCTTTATCTGTAAGTTTTTTTTTGCTTATAACATTCTAATTATAAAAGTAACTCCAAAAACCAAAACGTTAGTTAGACCCGTATACGTAATTTCATAACCATGATTTTCATGCTCTCAACTCAGTCATTTTTAACCCTTTCACAGTGCCGCCAGCAGACACAATAGTAAAACAATGCACGTGTACCATATATGGCACACTGCACTGGGAATGAGTTACGATAAAAAACCAAAGTGCTTCATTTATTTTATGGGGACAACAAGAGAAACAAACAAATTAATTTCTGAACTCTATTCTCACTATCCATCATGCTCCATACAAATGTCTTAAAAAATGCTTTCATCATAACAGCCCATTAATGTTCCACTGCAGGGACGGGCCTCCTTCCGTGACAGAGGGATACTTGACCTACTAATACCATGGTGGCCATACGGATTGGTATAGGGTTTAATTTCAAGTTTTCCTTCTTTTTAATTATTATTCGTAAAGATAATATTGACGGATAGTCCCTTAGTCGGTTTTTACGACACCCATGGAATAAGATGGGGTGGTGACACACTGTATTCTTACTCCGTCACCATACGGACAAATGCTTTGTATTTTTGATATTTCACAAAACTAAGAACTGCCTGAATTATTTACTCTTTGATACCAAATTCACAAATAAACTAAAGCAAACCCGTGATAGTGTGAATCATCTCGTTTGAATAGTAAGCTCGAGTTTATTATGATGCTTGAGTCATATCAATATATTTATTACTTTATAACAATATTTTATCTCGAATATTACCAATGTATTTAAACGATAAAGTTTAGTATTTTGTAAGCCTTCAGTTCAAAGTAAATCTGTTTTTCATCATACTCATAAGATGTCATTATGATGCAAAGACAGGCATCCTCCTTTGATTGAGGGATACTATTTCTACTTGAACCACGGTGATCTGGCAGAATGGTGTAGAGTTTTCGTAGTTAAAATTGGTAGGAATTATATTCATTTAGCATACAAGACATTAATTTATAAATTAAAATAGTAGCCCATCGTTCCCTGGTCTCCACGGAACAGAGGCTTGGGTTTATGTATGTATGTTAAGAGTGTATTTAAATAAAACAAGTTATTATCAATTAAGCTCTAGCACAGTTGCCGAAGCTTGTTTTCATAATCCTAGCCCGTTTGGACATGTCGAGGCCGTACATAAATGTAATGAATGTTCAATAAATACAGCAATTTTGTCATTATTTCTAAAAAGTAGGGCTACTATGATTATGGACACTATAACGTAGTATTAGCATACTTAATTAATGTGCTTTCTGATAATTAAACTTTGACCTAAATAAGAATACCTACAATCGTATCTATCCATATCAATTATCAATCCTAATTTGTACAAATCTTTTCGAATCACACAACAAATATTAACTGAAACTTCAAACAGACTCCAGTACGGAGAAATCGAGGTAAAGCCGTGTTTATAATTTCTCTTAAGCTCCCAGCACCAGTAGGGTCCTCCTTGCGCCATTTTTATAGAGCCTTGGCTTTAGGCTCTCTGTTATAAATCCAACTGTCCTAACAACAAGAGAATATCCATTGACTTATTATGACCCCGCCAGCCTTAAAACAAAGGTTATATAGTCAGCAACACAGATGTTTTGGACTTGATGGCGCTGTGAAATAGTTAAACATTACATAGTAATTTTGACATTAAGTACAAAATTTTGCCTTGCTTTTGAAAATGCTGGTTGTAGTGAATCATGCAATTAAAAATGGCTATAAATTATTGCAGCTGTATGTTCTTTAGCCTATTATATGCTTATAGGTTAAGTTGATACAGCTATCAAGTAATCACATATTCACACTCCATCTTGAACTATGACGTCAGACAAGATAAAAAGAGGTTCAATACCATGTAATATCTATAATTTATTACTTTCATTTCCAAGTCTTGGCGCCATTAAACATTTATGTGTATAAGAAGTTTGTCAACACATTACAAACCTCTTTATGTTATTAAGTACGTGTCGTCTAGATACGTCATAGGTTACGTCAGAGAAGATGTATTTTAATATGATCATAAAGGAAGGGTCTTTATTGCTATCCTTCTATATAAACCTTTTTAACAGGGTTAAGAAAACCTTTTTTCATTATTTATCGCTTACATGGTACTTTGTTGCGAGTTCAAGATTTTGCTTATTTATAAAAGTACTTAACAAATTTTTTTAGACCACCTTTGTGGCGTACCTAGTGGTTATATAGTAGGTATACACAGAGATCTCGAGTTTGATTTTTGCTCAATGCAAATCTAATTGTCCATGAAGAAAAATATTTGCATTGGTTTGAGTATTTTTTTTCTATGGAATATCAATAATTACCAAAAACATATTTTAAAATGGTTAATTTGGGACTGTGAAGCGCTCTGTGGTTGTGTAAAGAATACCTACCATTACATTACACAACCAACCAATTACACGGTTATTGCACTGAAAGACTTACATACAAATAAGCTCCTCCTTATATTTTGGTAGCGCCATATTGGATGCATAGTTGACACTTTCCCTCCATTTTGAAAAATTAGACATCCGTAACTACGTAACTGCATACAATGAACCATAATCAATTAGCAGTTTTTTATTTTATGCGCGTTTATTAGTTAGTTAAAGTCAACAATATTTTTATACATCACACGTGCAAATTCTTTTACGGAAGCAATGAGGTCTTAAAAATTCAAGTCAGTGAGTCACGTTTCTATATTTAATATGATTATGCATCATAATAGAAGGCTAAAGTACTAAAGTGGCTTGTATAATTTTGTTTAGAAAAAGGAACAATACTGCGTCTGAATAAGGTTTTGAATTTAGTAGAAATAATAAATAATCCTCACACATTCACACAACGTCACATAGTCCCAAACTAAGCAGAGCTTGTACTATGGTTACTAAACAACGGATATACATACATGAATACTTTTTTTTTGTGAATACATACATATTATACATAGAAAACACCCAGACCAATGCAAACAATCATGTTCATGCACATGTAGAGGTCGCGGTGTCGTAACGGCACCACGCCTCCAACGAAAAGGGAGGATCCTCCGACCAGGCGAGGGTGATCGTGCCTAGCGGGCCAACTGCCCATCATAAAGCATCATAACTTAACTTTACTTATGTAGTATTACTTCATTAGTTTTTTAAAGAACTTTTATGTTCCTTTAAAACGATAACTCCTGCACTAGGAATAATGTTGTGGCGCACACAAGACATTTTTTTGCGATCCTCAATTAATTGTTTTGAGGCTGGATCTATTTTGTGTCTGTTAATTTCATATCTGTGTAAGTCCCTGCGATGTCACTCGATCTTTAGTGCGAAAGGTGTCTTTAAAACCAAAGACAAATATTGACAGATTAAGATTATAGTATCATAGCCCGTTGTTGTCATAAAAATCGACTAAAAGATAATATCTGAATGTTAATGAAAAGTAATAGTTATATAAAATTCAGAATAGCTTTACACAAATCATATTTATTTGTATTTATGTAAACTCATCCATCGCGTAATGTCCTCCTCTTATGTCAAGGAAATGAACAGTCTCTGAGCGCATTCTAGGAACGACAAATAGTTTCCCTAATTTTGTGGAACGGACGGCTTTATATAACAATATGAAAATAGACATAGACTATTTGCTACAGTCTAGACGATAACGAAAGTGAAGGGCTTATAATTTAGCTTTATTTTTATACTAGCTGTCCCGTGCCCACTACGTTGGGCGGCGAAAAAAACGTACGTTTTTTAAACATATTTCGTTACTGCTCCACCCCTATTAGTCATAGCGTGATAGGTACTATATAGCCTATGACACTCCCCGATAAATGGACTATTCAACACAGAAAGAATTTTTAAAATCGGTTCAGTAGATCCAGAGATTACCCCCTACAACGTCACAAACACACAAACAAACAAATATACAAACACACAAACTCCGACCTCGGTGGCGCGCCGGTAAAACCAGCGGCTGCCGCGCATGAGGTTGTGGGTTCGATCCCCACGCAGGACAGTAATTTGTGAGATCCACAAATTATTGTCCTGAGTCTGGGTGTTCTAAGTGTCCGTTAATTGATGTTTGTAAAAGTCCCCGCGACACAGGGCATGATCCCTAGTGCGGGAGTTGTCTTTTTAAAGAAAAAAAAAAAAAAAAAAAAAAAAAAACTTTACCTCTTTATAATATTATATATATATATATTATAGTATATAGTATAGATATGAAAATAGACATAGACTATTTCCTACAGTCTAGACGATAACGAAAGTGAAGGGCTTATTTAGCTTTATTTCTATATTGTCGTTTGACCTTGTGTGTGCTTGTTTAAGATAGGAATTTGAGGTATTCAAATTCATGGACAAGTTATATCGGACATTTTTTGTGGGTAATGACAAACTCTGTGACTTTGTGTTAATAGTACTTAACTGTTGTTCATATGCGCATCATAACAGCCCATTAATGACCCACTGTAGGGACGGGCCTTCTCCCGTGACGGAGGAATACTTGGCCTTCTAATACCACGCTGGCCAGACGGATTGGTATAGGGTTTTATTTCAAGTTTTCCTTCTGTTTATTTCGTAAAGATAATTATTCACGGGACTATCCCTTAGTCGCTTTTTACGACATTCATGGAATGAGATGGGGTGATGACATATTGTATTCTTACTCCGTCACCACAGTGGGGCATTATACAGGGTTACAGGAAAAGTCGTGCTAGATCCGTTAAGGGCGTGGAGAACCCATCATTTCTGACTTATTTTACTATGAAACACCCTACACTAAACTTAACCCTTTTCGAGATATTCGGCTTTTAATTTTTTTATGAAAAATTGCCGATTCTTAGGCTACTACATTTATTTTTTATTTTTTTGTGTATCTTAATATTATTATTATTGCATTTTTACATGGGTAATAAGATGCTTTAGGACGTCAATAACTAAAATAGTGCATAAGTTAATTGGATGGACCGTAGTAGACAAGTAAAGGTTAAGAAAAACAAGCAAATATTGGAAAGTTTATTTTTCTCTAAGCCATAACTAAAAAACACATTATGGGAATTGTTCAGCAGATGTTCTTCTAAATATCTACGTTTCATCAGCTATCTAACGAGGTATAACAATCTAGGGTTTGTATAACATTTCGTGAAAAAAAAGTTAGTTTTATAGGCGACAGAGAAGAAGAAAGAAAATTATTACTTAGCCCTAAATAGTAAAATAAAACAATACGTGAGCATGAAATGTTATTTATTGAGGTTTTCTCAAAAGTTTTTATTGTTTACAGGTCATGTTGAACATGGCCGCCTCTATTTCTGACACATTGTCGCATCCTCCTACGGAGACCAGTCTTCACTACTCTAATGGTCAACGTGATCCTTATTTTGTTTGCTGCATCCACAATCCTTTCTCTTAAGTCTTCTACAGACGAAACTGGATTCGGCTCGATAAACTCTGTCAAAAACTGCCACATCTGGTACTCGACGACCAGGGTAGCGAGTTATGTATTCATTGCGAGCTTGCGCAGACACACAACGGCAGTATCCGTAACAAATAAGCATATCAGCATATTCCTCAGGTGTGTAGGACGTCATCTTCAACACTTCCTTATCAAAGGTACAAATCAGAGTCCGGTTAACAAGCACAGTAGTCACAAATCAGAAGAAATAGTCCAGAATCACAGCCAAGTAAAGAAAAAGAGCAAAACGATATCACATCTTAGTAGATGTGATATCGTTTTGCTCTTTTTCTTTGTACGAAGCACAAAAGCAGACTGACAACCAAAACAATACCCCCTGTTGGATTCCCATATTTTTTCTTTCATTCGCACCTACATAAATCTTTACTTTGTCTGGTTTCAACTTGAACCTGGAGCGTCTAAACGACTTTTTTTCCACGAAATGTTATACAAACCCTAGATTGTTATACAGTAGAACCTCGATAAGTAAAAGTCCAAGGGAAACACAAAATATTTTGAGTTATCGAGGTTTTTAGTTATCGAGTTTTTAGTTACCAAGGGTTTAGGTTAATATGTATAGAGGTAGGTATGTACATGTGTATGTATGACCCCTTGTTCCTATTTTCCGCCACTGCAAAGCTTTAAAGAATTTCGAAGAAGCAAACAATAGGTGACATATATGTATTGTTTAAGTTATCAATCTAATTATATAGTGAACACGTGCAAGCGATAAATACCGAAAACGTTTGTTTTGCAAAATGATCAAAAACTAAATGATTTAAGTAAGCCTTTGTCTTAAAGCTAACCTCCGCCGCCGCAAAGCTTTAAAGAATTTCGAAGAAGCAAACAATAGGTGACATATGTATTGTTTACGTTATCAATTTAATTATGTAGTGAACATGTGCAAGTCATAAATACCGAAAACTTTTGTTTTGCACACTCATTCAAAATGACTTATTGATAAACAATTTTATGTTATAGAGGTTGTGGAAACATTTCTTTTAGTTACTGAGGGCCAATACAGAGATTACTTATTTGACTTATCGAGGTTGCGAACTTTGAGTTATAGAGGTTTTGGGCTCTGAAGGGAAGGGAACATATTATTTTTTTAAGTTATAGAGGTTTTTGAGTTACCGAGGTTTGAGTTATCGAGGTTCTACTGTACCATGTTATATAGCTGATGAAACGTAGATATTTAGAAGAACATCTGCTGAACAATTCCCATAATGTTTTTTTTTGTTATGGCTTAGAGAAAAATAAACTTTCCAATATTTGCTTGTTTTTCTTAACCTTTACTTGTCTACTACGGTCCATTCAATTAACTTATGCACTATTTTAATTATTGACGTCCTAAAGCATCTTATTACCCATGTAAAAATGCAATAATAATAATATTAAGATACACAAAAAAATAAAAAATAAATTTAGTAGCCTAAGAATCGGCAATTTTTCATAAAAAAATTAAAAGTCGAATATCTCGAAAAGGGTTAAGTTTAGGGTAGGGTGTTTCATAGTAAAATAAGTCAGGAATGATGGGTTCTCCACGCCCTTCACGGATCTAGCATGACTTTTCCTGTAACCCTGTATGCACAATATATACATTATTAAACGACTAGATCATTCCAAACATTCATGTTCGCACAAATATTTTATTGAGCGGGAATCGAACACTAGACAAGAATAATTGTTTACGCAATTCACAAATATCCTGAGTCTGTGTAATAAAATTGACTTACGACTCAAAGTTGATCCCACAGAAATCTAAATAAAAGGAGAAATGGTATGACGGGGTTTTCTTGTCAAAGCAATATGATTAGAACGATTATATAGCTAAAAATGGCTGTCACCTAGGTTTAGCTGTGTTTTGACAACGACCGGGATAACATATAAAATGCCGAGTTGTTCAGTGGTTGCCTGTAAAAATAAGAGCAATAAAAAAAACTTTATTAATAATGGAATCACTTACCATATCTTAGTACATGTATTTTATTGTATTTACCTCTAAAATCATGAAAAAATAATTTTCGATGTCCTCACTATGTTATTTTCATATTCGGATAATTAAGTACTATAATATTTTTGTAACATATACATTGCTTCTCTAATGTTGTGTAAACTAGTCATTCAATGAATATATGAAGCAATGAACTATTCGCTCAACGATATTACGTATGACAAGTGGTTGCTAACCGTGATCGCTCTAACAACCAAACGATAGTGACGACCCGTTCATGACTACGACTATCTATCGTTTTCGATAAAAAGTCGTGTATTGAAGGAATTTTAAATTGTAAAAGTTTTATTAAGTTAAATGAAAAAAATATTTTTTTTAAATGTTAAATTATGTAATTTCAATATAAGTATTACAATGTTGAAATAATATCCTAAATCAAAGGTGGCGTAAGTACTCTAGAACATAAAGGTTTAAAATGATCATTAGAGTGGTTTTAAAAGTTTTTTTAAAAGCTCATACATTTATTAGCACACACAGCTTTTCGTCAAAAGTCGTGGTTTAAAGTCGGCTAGGCTTTACCGACTGTGGCTAAATTATCGCTAGCTCTCCCTCACAGGTGCGTTAATTTTGTATGACAACAGTCAAAATGTTACAAACTGCTGCGACAATAAGGACGCAAAAGAAGTATGACGCTTGAGTTCCTTCAACCTGCGATATTACGACATCAGTTCACGGATTAATTTGTTTCACGACATGTACGATCTTATACACACTGTCGTGAATATTATTTTACAAAAGTATTGTACAATTATATATTATTACATTATACATATTTATATAAAAGTAATTATTATTTATATTTATAAGTATTTATTTTTTAATAAAATAAGTGTAAGTCTTGTCTATCGATATATTTTATTAATCATCTATCGATAAGGTCAACGCCTAGCATAAATGTAATTTTTTTACATGTAGTAGTTTTAAATTGTAGTAGTTCTTCTATCTAAATTTATTTTAGTTTGTTTTATTTGTTTAAATATAGTAGCGCTGATTGGTTCGCTGTGACACCGTGTAAGGGAGATATTTCAAGGAGAAACGAGACAGAGTAATTGCGTTCATTGATAATCTAGATGTAACTGAGAACAGTACTCTATTCGTATATTCTATTGCTGTGTGTGTTAAAAAAACTGGCGACATTAGGTTTCCATACAAAATGACAATCAGGGCACATCTCCTTTGTTCAGATATCTGTGGTTGATCCCCAGTACAAAAGTTGTCTTTTAATGCAAATATAAGCTAGAAAATCAGGCACGATATCTTTAAATAGCAACGGATTTAGAATACAACTTGCTCCTATTTCGATTCCCGTTAGGGGTCATAGCGAACACTGAACACTTGAGCTAAAAGCTCCCCAAATGGATTGCACTTACATATCGTGCCTAGGCATCAGCCGGTGTACACACAGCAACTAATCAAGCTAGACACTCATGTACCTTAATACCTTGAAATAAGACACAATTTCAAATGAAGATGTTTAACTTGATGTGTTGGTGTGTGTACATACAGCGCAAATGTATGGTTAGACAGACAAATTGATAGAGCCGAGGTGAAGCCACCTTTCTAGACCAGTATTTGCGTTTTCTATCATGTTAAATACAGCCGTATTGTACCTATAAATACAAAAAAAAAGCTAATAAACTTAACAGGTTGCCGTGCCACCAGTAGACACAATAGTAAAACAATGTAAATGTATCACATATAAGACACGAGATAGGAAAAGGGTTCATATAATATTCTTTATATAACAACTAGCTGATCCGTGCCAACTCTGTTGGGCGTCAAACGCGTCCGTTTTTTAAACATATTTCATTACTGCTCCACTCCTATTAGTCATAGCGTGATACTATATAGCCTATAACACTCCCCGATAAATAGACTATTCAACACAGAAAGAATTTTTAAAATCGGTTCAGTAGATCCAGAGATTACCCCCTACAATGTCACAAACACACAAACTTTACCTCTTTATAATATTAGTATAGATTATTAGTATAGAAAACATATACCAAATAATAGCTCAAACGAAATTTTGCACGGATGACGTAACGCTAAGGTCATTCCCATTGGCATCAATTGAGTCACACCCACCCACAGTAAAGTCCAATATTGATCTAGTGTCACTCACCCGTCTTAACGCAAGTGGGTGAAAAGATTTTTAATTTTGATTAATTGCGTTTATTAGTTTTTTGAGAGTGGTGATGGGAAATCTAATCTCGATGTTGAGGAAGTACGCCCAGTATAAACAGATTCATGAACGATTTATACCAAGTTGGCCAATAACCAATCGAAAGAAAGAAAAGTTATTTACTGGCCTACCAAAATTTTCACATACAGTAAATAAAAAAAGAAAATAAGAAAAATGTTAAACAAAAACAAAAAGCAAAAAAAAACACAAATGAAAAGAACACAAAAAGCGTTAAACACATAAATATTGGCCAAGGGGACCTTGTCTCAGCATTTTGCTACTACGACATTATTTAACCATAGTAGCGCTGGTATTCTCGCAGGGAAGAAGAATAAGATTACACATAAATAACACATCCCTTTTTATACGAATTATTAAATTAGCATACCTACACCAATTTTCATGCTGCTAGAAATTGTAACAAAGTCGAATTATTTTATCTATTTAAAAAGAAAATTCTTTCTCGTTATTTTGTCATCTAAACGACAAAATAATTTATTTGGCTTTGAAAGCATAGAACTAAAATGTAACCGCTGCTTTATATAGAGACATGCTGAGCCAGCCTTTCTTGCTTCGTGAATAGTAAAACACAATTTAACGGTCTGCAAGTAGTGACGGAGTAAAAATACAATATGTCACCACCCCATCTCATCCCATGGGTGTCGTAAAAACCGACTAAGGGATTATCCGTGAATATTATCTTTACGAAATAAAAGGAAGGAAACATGAAATTAAACCCTATACCAATCCGTCTGGCTAGCGTGGTATTAGTAGGCCAAGTATCCCTCCGTCACGGCCGTCACGGGCCCGTCCCTGCAGTCGGACAATAATGGGCTGTTATGATGAATTTAACTGTTTGGCCGCAGAAGTACATCGATTAAAACTTCCCTTTCCCGCGACACAGATTACATAATATGATCCGTAGAGCGTTTAATATGTGTTGCCGCGGAAACTAGTGATTTTAGACCACTTACGCTTTTATGTGTGGAATGAGCTAAACAAGTAGTTATAGGGTTATTTTAAAGTGATCGCCAAGGCCAATGATGTTGGGCTTTAAATAGAAAGCTCTAGTTTTCGATGAAGGGATATGTCTCGATTAGTTAAAAACAGTGGCAATGAAGAGATAGTTTTATCTATGCAGTGATTAGTTATAAACCGTATTTAAAAAAAATATCTTCTTTTTGTGTGGTGACGGAGTAAGAATACAATATGTCACCACCCCATCTCATCCCATGGGTGTCGGAAAAACCAACTAAGGGACTATCATCTTAATCAAATAAAAATAAGAAAAACTTGAAATTAAACCCTGTACCAAACCGTCTAGCCAGCGTGGTATTAGTAGGCTAAATATCCCTCCGTTACGGGAGGAGGCCCGTCCCTGCAGCGGGACATTGATGAGCTGTTATGATGATATCTTCTTTTTGTTATCCGTCGGGGATGTCCACACAAATAAATAGCGACCAGTTACGTCTAACACGGCTGGCTACCGGCGCACATATTACATATATAAGAAAAGTATCTATTCATAGAGATATTTAAAAAAGATAAATAACTACGGTTTGAGAACTCTGGCGCGGGAACTTTCACAGACATGAAATTAACGTACAGTACCCGGTTGTAAATATTGCACATCGACTTTTGTAAAAAGACAATCGGCGACTGGCATGCGTACCCTTAAAACAAATTATGATTAGACGACGTTTTTCGCTCTACGAAGACGAAATTGAACGATTGCCTGTTTCCACAGGTCGATGTGTAATATAAACGGCCGGGTACTGTCAGTACACAAGGGCCATACATGCTCACGACAATAATTGGAGAAGACATAAATAATTATAAAAACTTGCTATCAAATACTTACTGTCAAGCTAATTTATCGTGAGCAGTTAAATTTTGATGAGACGTCTAAACGACAAAACAAACATCATTCTGTAGACAATATTTTGTGGAACACACAAATCATGATCTGAGTTTTTATAAATGAATATAAATATTCCTCACACATTCACACAACGCCATCTAGTCCCAAACTAAGCAGAGCTTGTACTAGACAAGGGATAAACATACTTAAATACTTTTTTTTCTTGTAAATACATACATATTATACATAGAAAAGACCCAGACCAATGCAAACAATCATATTCATGCACACAAATATTTGCATTGAGCGAGAATCGAACCCGAGACCTCTACGTAGCAGTCTTGTTATATAACCACTACGCCATAGAGGTCGTCATGCTTCGGTTTGATTCGAAAACTTGCATCGCAGCCACACAACAGCTTTGCTACCGAGACAGTTTATACAGAAGTAGGTACAGTATAAACAGTAATACACAAGTCCCGTCTCAGCAGTGGCCCACTTATCTTCTCAAACTAATAAATCAATAGCTAGATAGAAAGCGTATCATCAAACCATACCTCGTGCGACCAGTGCCGCGTACGATCTAATTTTGTCGTTCTATATTTACATACAACGTTTCGTGTCACCGCACCGTGTTCTATGTGACATCTTGCCGTATTATATTAATACACGGTTATATAGTATTTTTTTATTTATTTTATTTAAATAACTATTTAATTGTTATATTGACGACCTCTGTGGGGTATTAGTTATATAACATGATTGCTACGCAGAGGTCTCGGTTTCGATTCCCGCTCAATGCAAATCTTTGTGTGCATGAACATGATTGTTTGCATTGGTCTGGGTGTTTTCTATGTATAATATGTATGTATTTACAAAAAAAAGGTATTTAAGTATGTTTATTCGTTGCCTAGGACTTATAGTAAAAGCTCTGCTTAGTTTGGTACTAGATGGCGTTGTGTGAATGTGTGAGAAATATTGTTAAGGAATATATATTTTCTTTTATGTTTGTATAATGCTATTTAGTTGTGGGTTAAGTAGAACTTGGAATATGGGTACCTGACAATTATTATCTCATTAATTTTTGCATATTATTTCCATTTGCATACAGTATTTATACATTAATTTAAATAAATTGGTATAAAAATGTGTATTTGCACTATTTCGTTTTACTTTTTGCAATTTCATGTAATAAAAGTACTTAACATAATTAATGTAGTTAATACAAGTCATAACCTAATAATTATGTAGTTAATACAAGTACAACTCATAAAGAAAACATTATCTAGCGGTCAATGGCCACACTAGAGTTGATACTCTTAATTTATGTTTCAGTGTTGTCACTGTGACAACAACCAGGACCTAATTTCTATATGCACGTCGTAACCTGGATACACTCAGATGAAATACTAACCTATCAGCCACTTAACCTTTAGAGTGACCTCGAAGACGATATGCTTAACCTATCATATCGTTTATAAATTAGTTAATGCAACAGGCTATTAGAATTCTACACTAACAGGAATAAAAATAATAACAATTTTGTATTTAATAACAATACCGTTTATATACAAATACAGATTATAATAATTTCGCAATTACATTTGCATGTGTAGTGTTCACTCTAATAATATGTTATATATTATTAATATGCACTAAATAATATGTTTAGTATTTGGCTCGTCAACGCACCACCACTTGTACTCGGGTCTACGGTCGGCTACTGACTGACTCCCTCTCCGCCCGTACTGTGACGTATGCGCTCGAGACAAATGTCATACTAGATGTAACCATTCACATATACTACATCCCTTCCTTATTTTAATTTAAATTATGTTCAAATTAAAACGATCAGATATTGTATTAAGTCATTTAAGATATTCTATAATTTCGTTTTAGATAAAATTGGTTGATTCACGATTCTATGCGTGCTGACAAGACTCCTTTGTAAAACAGAACTAGTTCTCCAATTACCTATCCCTTTTTTATTCTTTTTTTTTTTTTCGTCGCGGTTGCCTTCACTAGATCTTCTGGCAATGATCAATAATATCCTTTTTAAATTTTGGTTTTAAATTTTGTTGATGTTTTTTTTTTTTTCTTATTTTCAATAATAGGTAAATAATCTGCACTGCTTTCTTATGTCTGATTTGTAAATGAACTTGAAGTCATTTTTTGTATTCTTAATATTTGACCTGGGGCCCAAGTTTGCTATTTTTATAAATTTTCTATGCCGACGCCCGACCAATGCAATCCAACCGTCATTGTGTTAAAAATCCGTAGTCGGCTAAACTCATAATGATTGGCCAGTGGAGTTACTTTGGAATGGCGTGGTTGTATTGCCATTATTAGAAAATAATTTTCCAATATATTTTTTTTTTACAATTATTGTAATACTTAGTAGAAATGACTTTCATAAAACTACTATTCAATTTTAACATTGATTTAAGTCAGATTTCGTTTACATAAATTTTTAAACAATATTTAATAGTTTTAAAGTTAAAAAAGAAGTTAATAAAATGCAAAAACATTAAAACTGTGCGTAATCAAGAGCAAGCTTAAAACGCAATACGTTTAGTTTTCAAAAATTTTGACGTAATTTTATAAGTCGTTTGTACTGCAATACAAATGTTATTGTTTTTACTTCTTATGTAATTCTTTTTATTGATTTAATAAAACCTCAGCTATTTATAAAAGAAACTGATGTTAGGTGCAAGCTTGACTTTATTATCAAAGTTACAGCTGTGATACCATTGTTTTTACAGAAACTGCAATCTATTGTTATCAATTCGTAATGATACCTATGCAAGATGTAATTTTGTGTTTTAAAGAACTATTAAATACTTCTAAGTGGTCTACGCTGTACATTTTAAGTGCCTATGATGAGAAATTGTTAAATGAAACACTGATTCTAAAAAGATTATCAATTTATTTCAAAGGGTCAGGCACTACAGCAAGTTCTTATTGATAGCTCTGTAGTCTACCAGCAGGTATTGCAAGAAACAGCTGTTTAGAAGATCCCGGTTCACCCAAAAATGGCTATTTATATTCATTCTAAATTTTAAAGACATTAGTGATTTGTTATTATATTTTAAGTACCTATTCACTCCGAAGAATGAGTTGTTAGGTATTACTTTAAGTGTATGTTGATGTCAAAAAGCCATAACAATGTTATACAAAATTGAATAAATACTTTGCCTTTCTTCAAAAGCCATCATTTGTGATGTATTGATAAATTATTGTGATATTATTGAGAATTATATTTTGTGAATTGTGTGTTTCACTATTTAAAGGACAAAAGGTCTCTTCACTTTTTATAGAACATTAGCACTTCAAATTCACATAAATGTCCTAAATTAAATTCTGTTAAGTATTTGTTATAACATAAGTGTTTATTAGGATGGTGAGAAATGGAAATTCTTTAAACTGTTATACTTTAGATATTAAGTCCTATTACTTATATGACTTAATATCTAAATATTCTCCGAAGTGGTTTGTGATTAACTTACTGTATTGCGATATAGAAAGTCGAAATGCTCCATAAACCTAACTTATGTTAAAGCCTCTTTTCTCAGTCACGTCATTAACAACCAGGTATGGACATGAAACTGTTCATGTCCATATGCGATAATGATTAGTGAAAAAGATGACAATCATAGATGTTATTATGTTTGGGCTGAAAGTATGTTTCGAAATTGATGATAGCCAATCTGAAAATATCCACTAAATTGCTGTTGATACTTGTGATTTTGGTATATTACAATATATTTCTTGCAATTCTAGTATACTGAAATGTAGTAGCGAAGCATGTTTCTTCTCACTTCTCTTGATATAGGTATTCTACCTAGTTGATTTCGGCCATGATGTCTGCTTCTAATACCTTGATAGAAGAACTGGAATGTTCAGCTCTTACATGTGACTGCTGATACTGCAGTACCCAATTTTATTTAAATATGTTTGCGAGCATTGCTTGCAAGTGAGAACACTGTTCTTGTAGTTGTGTACTATAGCAGATAGTTGTTTAGCATTAATAGCATATCCCTTTGCATTCACCTCAGCCATTCTTTCCTATTCTAAATAGTTTATTTTTTCTTTAACCAAACGCCTACTCAGGACGACACGTGGTTTTGTCTTACTATCTCTGTATCAATATTGCATCTTTTCACCTGTCTTGTATATAACATCTCTAAACATCCTTGTAGCGCAAGACCTGGCCGCCTTGTTTCCGCTTGCCCTTCTCGACATCAGAGAAGAAGATAGGTTTTGGTACCATTTCATCAGGAATTCGGTCGTGTCCACACCATTGGAACTGCCGCCGCATGAGGGATGCTTCTATACTCCAGACATTTATCCAAAGATTAAATCTTTATATCTTGTAAATACCTCCAGTGAAACCTGTCCAGCATTCCTCAGTGCTTTCAATGGAGGTCCCATGTCTCTCAAGTGTATAATAGAATAAAAACCACTATGGCCATATATACTAAGATCTTCGACGAAAGACCCAAATCATGTGAGTGTAAGAACCTGGCTCGTAATTTACCAAATGATGCTGTGCCTATGCGATGATTTATATCGGCATCAAGGACGTATTTAGATGAAATTGTACTTACACTGCTCTTGATTTTAGCAGTCTCAAGGCAGATCAAGCGTGCCCGCTTCCAGAGTCTCCTACTACTGAAGAAGGTTCGTCTGATAACATGTTATGACCAGTAATGGCCAGTAGGTTTAGTCTACTGTGATTACTGTCATCGTCTGATGACCTGTCATTTTAATTTCTAGTAGGTACAATGTACTGTGACTCTAGTGTAATCGTCTGATGACCTGTCAATTTAATGACCAGTAGGTACACTGTACTGTGAGTGACTAGTGTCATCGTCTGATGACCAGTAGGTGTACTACACTGCGTTTACTGTTAACGTTTGTTAACCTGTCAATTCAATGACCAGTAGGTTCACTATACCTTGTTTACTGTCAACGTCTGTTGATCTGTCAATTTAATGACCAGTAGGTTCACTATACTGCGCTTACTGTCAACGTTTGTTGATCTGTCAATTTAATGACCAGTAGGAACTCTCTACCGCGTCTACTGTCAACGTCTGTTGACTTGTCAATTTAGTGACCAGTTAACACTGTCTTATCTAATTAAATGACCAGATGACTTGACTTGTCAATTTAGTGACCAGTTAACACTGTCTTATCTAATTTAATGACCAAAAGACTTGACTTGTCAATTTAGTGACCAGTTAACACTGTCTTATCTAATTAAATGACCAGATGACTTGACTTGTCAATTTAGTGACCAGTTAACACTGTCTTATCTAATTAAATGACCAGATGACTTGACTTGTCAATTTAGTGACCAGTTAACACTGTCTTATCTAATTTAATGACCAAAAGACTTGACTTGTCAATTTAGTGACCAGTTAACACTGTCTTATCTAATTAAATGACCAGATGACTTGACTTGTCAATTTAGTGACCAGTTAACACTGTCTTATCTAATTAAATGACCAGATGACTTGACTTGTCAATTTAGTGACCAGTTAACACTGTCTTATCTAATTTAATGACCAAAAGACTTGACTTGTCAATTTAGTGACCAGTTAACACTGTCTTATCTAATTTAATGACAAGTTACTACACATTTATGTATACTCCTAGATATGACCTGTTAGTGTTTACAAAGAACAAGCAGTTTTGTTTATGACAAATACCTAAATGTTTAGCTCGACCATTTATTTATGCTTTTGTAAAGATAAGTCAAAACTCCTTTATTCTCCTTCTTTCCAATTTATTGCCCAGTTATAGCTGGTTTGTTAATTTATCGATAATGATACCAGTATCACATTTGCATCCATGTATTATATACAGGATCATATTTCTTATATTGTATTTATCATTTGCATGGTTTATCAACTATACAGTACTACTACTATACAGTGTTTTCAGTTATCTCTAATCTATCCGATGCTCAACTGCTCCAATCAGATCTTAAGCGCCTTGAACAGTATTGTGACGACAATCACTTAGATTTAAACTCATCAAAGTGTACTGTTGTGTCATATGGACGTAAGCGCAACATGGTTAGTTTCGACTATAGACTTAAGGGCTTAACCCTGCAGAGGAGTTCTAGTGTACGTGACCTTGGCGTTATATATGATTCTAAACTATTGTTTGATCAACATATTGATAGCATAGTCGCTAAGGCACGTAAATCACTGGGATTTGTTATGCGTATGTCCAGAGACTTCAAAGAAATAAAAACACTAAAAATCCTATATTGTACGTACGTTAGAAGTCATTTGGAATATGCATCACAAGTTTGGAATCCCAGGTATGATATTTACATTTCTCGCATCGAGGGTATCCAATGTAAATTTGTTAGATACCTCTGCTATAGAACTAAGGAGAATTACAGCTCAGACACATATGACACCTTAGCCAGAAAGCACCATCTCCTTCCACTGTCTCAGCGACGAGATGTTTCAGACATATTACTTTTAATGAAAATTGCTAGTGGCTTGCTTGACTGTTCTGAACTGCTCTCTTTAATTAACCTAAGGGTCCCTCGTCTGGGCTCACGTAGACGAGACACACTCGATTTATCGTATGCCTCTACGAACTACAGGCAAAACTCATTTATCCGGCGTGCTAGTAGTAAATTCAATTCATCTGCTAGAATCCATGATTTAGATCTGTTTAACAGTGGCGTTGTGTTGGCGAGGCGAAAACTTAATCAATAGTGTTATGTAGTGCATTAATGGTTTACACAGTGAAGCTTAAATTGTTCCTGTTCTTATTTTTTTATTTTGTTATTTCATATTTTTATTTCCTATGTACAGTGTCATGTAACCATAGAATAGATGATGTGATGTGCATGTTTTAAGCTTACACCTTTGTATTATCTACCTAAAGTGCGACTAGCTGTGGAAACCTATAAATGACTTTCTGTTTTTTACTGATAATCTTGTAATGTGTATTTATAGTCGTTGGTTTTCCTAATAAAATAAAATAAAATAAAATAAAATAAAATACCCAAACGTTATTAAGTTAAAGGTGTGCTGCTGTAGTTGCAAGTACCTTGATCGAATCATTTTCTCTACCGGTGTTTAAATCGCTTATTTTGCAGGATATTCAGATTTGTGGATGAAACAGTCATGAGGTCTTAGTTTCTATTAATGTCAAACACTAATAGCTTATTAAGTTTTCTCAAACAAATAATCAAATATCGTAACTTCTGTTTTCAACTAATTCAATTTATATGAATTCATAGGTACTTATATTTATTGTGTAACCTGTTAAAAACATTTTTGTAAAAGGTATTTATCTTGCAAAACATGTATTACATTAATACTATTTATTTTAAGGTGATGTTGTTTAAGATTAAAAAATGATTAGGCAAAGGAACCAGCATATTCAATACTCAATATCTTTATTGCTCTCCATATGTTACAAAAGGTGTTACTTATAATATATCATAGATACAATATGGACCCTGTTGGGTATGGCAGTTTAGAAGAGATGAGGATGCCAGATTTAATATTATATTTATATGGAGAAGCATCAAATTAGCATACTTCATTTTAAATATGTAATTATTATATAACAATTTGTACAATGTTTATTTCAATAAATTGTTGCTATTTTAGGTCTTTATAGTCTAGGTATTCTTTAATACTATAATAAGTTATGTTTATTAGTATTTGTTTTAACTTTTAACTTTATACTTCACTTTATACTAGACCAAATGGTTTAAATATATTATCCTATATTTACTTCAGTATAATATTTAAGCATACTACTATATTAAATATGTAACTTTTATATGATATTTCATATACATGTACATTTTCAGTAAGTTGTTATTTTGCAACACAACATTGAGAAAATAAATGAACTATGAACTAATTGTGTAATGTTCATTTCAATAAATGTATATTATTTTAATAATATATAAATAATAAGTACTATAAATATGTTATTCCATCAATATGTAAATTGATTAAGTATATAACATGAAGTTTATGTTAATAAAATATTTGATTAAATTTCTCATGTATTGTGTATTAGAGGTTTATTCATTTTAGTGTTAAGTAAGTACCTTTGTTGTCCTGTGGGTATCTTATGTGTGCTAAACATACATAGCTAACTTAGGCCTTTAAAGCCTATAAGCCACACAATAGCACTGTATATGAAAACCTTAATCTTTTAATTCAATTTCATAGCTATTGAATTATTTAATTCCATAATTAGTTATTTATAATTAATAAGATACACAACCTATGTGTATAACCAATACACAACCTAATACAATTAATGTTATAAATCTGGGTTGTAAAATTAATCACATTTACTTCAATACATAATAACAATTAAATTGACTTGCTAAATACAGCTGGCTATTCATTTCAATGTTCGAACTTATTGAAAACTCAAATTTATTTATTTTAAAATCGTTATGTAATATTTTTTATTGTAACGCATAAACGGTCGTCATTAACTATTAACATAAATAACAGAACAGCCACTAAGATACTTATTTGTAATTTAAAAAGGTATTGCATTATCTTAGAGTCTGTTAACCTACTTTTTACGTTTGGCATAATAAGTAAGTATCAAAACACTGTTTCTGGATTTGTAAATGTCTAACAAATTTGATTTTCTGTTCTAATTCATTGAAACTTAATACACTCTCTCTCTCTCTCTTTGTTTTTTTTTTCTTTTTATGTAAAAAACATAATTATTACTCACGGTTTTATCCTCGTCGCCAATGTAGTGTTCACTCTAATAATATGTTATATATTATTAATATGCACTAAATAATATGTTTAGTATTTGGCTCGTCAACGCACCACCACTTGTACTCGGGTCTACGGTCGGCTACTGACTGACTCCCTCTCCGCCCGTACTGTGACGTATGCGCTCGAGACAAATGTCATACTAGATGTAACCATTCACATATACTACAGCATGTATAATGAACAGCAATAGCAAACTTATTAAAGTCTAACTTTACCAGTTTTGATAAAATCTGTATGTGTATAATAAGTGTGGTATTATATTAATAATATTTCGTGCAGTTAATATCACTTTTTTTCTTTGGCCAATTCGAGCGCTTTTACAACAGTAACTATGGTCTGGGTGTTTTGTTGTACATGTAAGTTTTAAAAAAAACATACACTTAGGAGTAGATTGTGTTGGGAATGCGCAAGAAATACATATTATTATCGAAATTTAATTATAATTAGAATAGCGAGACGCAATTAAAAGATAATGTAATTATGTCAATCGTATTCAAAGACGTTATTAGAATGATTATTTCAAAATAACACTAAATGTACACAGATAGATAATCCATATAAACGGAAAGTAAATCTTAGGGCTCTTTCAATTTAGCCGTTTCGTGCCGTACGGCTGCCGTGCGTTTTTTGAACGGCAAACTCACGCTCGTTTGTTTTCATACAAATCTTGCCGTGCGGCGAACGCTCGACACTATAAATACTTCCGTACTGTACAAAATGGCAGCCGCACAGCAAGATTTGTATGAAAACAAACGAACGATGAATGAATGGATTTTAATGAAATTTGGAAAATAGGTAGTATAAAGGATGCAGAATAGCATTTAAGCTACCTATCCAAGGCGGGTGAAGCCACGGGCATCCGCTAGTAATATCGACCTTTAACCCTAAAACACGAGATTCTCGACGAGGAAACTCTAAAACATTTCAATCATTACATTTCGTCCCTGCAGTGGGGCAATATAAGGATCGGCATACAAGTAATATATTTCTAATGTAAAATGTGTGCTACACAGTGGTATTCAAATTAAAATTGATCTCTTATATTGCATTCCCACGTTACATAAAAGAGGTTACATAGCTATGCACTCTGCTACGAGAGACCTAATGTTAAAATTCCTTACGTAGAATAACATTTCAAAGTGTGCTTTATTAAACTAGATGTTGCCTGTGATGTTCGTTTGTATATGACTATCTAGGCCACCAATTTTTTTAACACGTTCCCTTTGCAGTGTACCATATATGGTACACGTGTATTTTTTTACTATTACTATTGTGTCTGCTGGCGCCAGTGTGAAAGGGTTGAAAGACAATTATCGCACTAGGGTTCAATTCAAGTCCTGTATTTCAGGGACTTTTCCAGACATAGAACATCCAGTATCAAGAGAAACATGAACCATTATTCATACAAATAATTCACACTTAAACTCTGTTCAGCAATGATTATGACATTGTTTATCTTTTAAAATAGACAACTCCCGCACTAGGGATCATGCCCTGTGTCGCGGGGACCTTTTAAAAACATCAATTAACGGACACAAAGAACACCCAGACCAGGACAATAATTTGTGGATCTCACAAATTATTGTCCTGCGTGGGGATCGAACCCACAGCCTCTTGCACGGCAGCCGCTTGCGCTACCGTCGCGCCACCGAGGTCGTCATTATATTTAAATGACAATTGATTTTACCGGAATAAATATTTAGTAGGATATTGGTAAATGCAAGCTATCAGTCTCCACAAGAGGTGTTATTTAGGTAAGTAAATCTATATTATATCAAAAAGTTTCACATAATTTGCTTTAATTTTTCCACTGCATTTTTTTATAAAAATACACATGTTTTCTTTTAGCCCATCACGTTTTTATTAAAGGTAAAAAAAACAGAAAAAAAAGTTAAGGCTATAAAATCTACCCTAAATGTGCTATTTAGCATAAAAGCGTACATAAACATTTCATACCAGCTTCTAACAAAAGATGCAGGGTCCTATTATACTTGGACTACAATAGGAGCCCATACCACACATCCTGGTATAACATAGCAACAGTAATTGCAATTCCAGTTATCATATAAATTGCTTAGCTTGCTTATTATACAGTTAAAATTGCATTTTATGTATTTACACAGTTGTTTTTTAACTTAAAATTTTTGATATCTTACTTTAATATATAAAAATTTACTGAAATGCGGGTGCAGTGCATCGGGTAGCGGTTTCGAATCCCAGAGCTTTTATTCAATGTAATCAAGTGAACCAGTCATCATAACAGCCCATTAATGTCCCACTGCAGGGACGGGCCTCCTCCCGTGACGGAGGGATACTTAGCCTACTAATACCACGCGGGCCAGACGGATTGGTATAGGGTTTAATTTCAAGTTTTCCTTTTTTTATTTTGATGAACCAGTGTGGTCCACAAATCATTTTATCTTGCATGAAGTTCGAAACTACGACCTCACGCACATGACCCCTTTGCAAAACTGACGCAAAATTACAAGAAAAACAAATAATTGGTGTCAACAAGATACTCGTAAAAGTTTATATTTTAATCTTAGGTTCAAACAGACGAAACTTTAAAAAAATTTTGGGTCTTGTTATTTATATGTAAGTAGAATCATAGTCATAACATTCTTATCTATCTTTATTTTTCTTCCTAATTATGACAAATAAATCATGACATGTCAGTTAGGTCAGTTGGACACGCCGAGATAAAATTGTGATAAAAGCCAACAACACAAATTATATCAACCCGTAAATTTCTTTGCATCACGTCTCTTATAGAACTGTCATCAAATATCCTGAAGTACTTATAGTAAAAAATAATACTTATAGAGTAACACGGAAAGAATTGCTGATAGGTCTAAGATGGTTAATCGATAAATTTTTATGTAGATTCAGCTCGAGCATCAGTACTGACTGTTCAATTTCAATACAGAGTTTACGGACTTGTAAGGAACCATACATGTAGAAGATATTAAGTTAAAACACGTGACAAACTTGAGTAAAGTTTATTAAGTAACGTGGATAGAACCACAGCTACAAATGGTCTACAATTAAAATGCTTAAAGTTTTGTTATTTATACACAATTATGGTTAGTAACTGCTTATGTCTATGAGTGAGTACAGGGCGAAATGATGTCACCGAATCAGCAGAAAAATGTATAGTGATGAAACCGTACGTAGAGTAATTTGAATAATTCAAAAGCAGACTTTATGACATCATGTTTGGTAAAGAAGACTGCAAATACTAGTAAAGCATCTCTTGGAAATCTGTTGCCATCTCATCTTAATCTATGGTTTTTACGAATAAAGGCCGACTAAGAGTAAGTTCGTGGATATTATATCTACCCTATAAACGCTCTTAATGAACCAAATCTGTTTGACCAGCGTAGTATTAGCAGTTTTCCTCCATCTCTTAAGAAAATCCGTCTCTGCAATAGGGTAATGAACTGTTATGAAGATCTTTACTTAAATATATACCTAATTTAGGCCTTTATCATTCAAAAATTCAATACTACATGGGCGGCCATATATACATATTTATATTACTCTTGGCGTAGATTCCATTCTTTCTTGATTGTTTATACAACATTCTCGACCCACATTTAGTCGTTTCATTGTCACAATACAAGCGTTCATATTTTTCCTGTAACATACCAATTTCCCGAATTTCTTTTATTTTCTCCTTTTTATACAGCCGAGTTGTATCCCTACGTATAATAAAGTATAACTGAAATATTTCGGCGCGCAATTTACTTCTACTATTATATTTGGAACTTGCAGATAGAGGTATAATTCCATATAGTTATTATACCGTAGCATTGCTGATATTTATTTCTTATGATTCTTAACACCATCATCATATCAGCCAAGGAACTATGATACAATATCCATAACTAATCATGAGCGTCAACATATTATCAACTTGTGCTGGGTTTTTTTTCTTCCTCTTTCATAGATTTTCTCTTCTGTTACTAGGTCATATACACTGCTAATTTGCAAATTTTCATACTTGCCTGCCTTTACGGCTGTAAGTTCTTCGCCCCTTGTGCCATGCCCAACGCCACTGCAATCAGACATTATTTTAACTAAATATGAAAATATTATTCCTACACACATAAAACTCGCTTCCGTGATAGTTACATTTCTATTTTGATAATGACACAACAACTATTTCCCTTCCCAGAATGATAAATGTATCTCTATATATAACATTGAGTCGTTTTTACCACATGTTGATTCCGGAATTAGGTGACGGGGAATGAGAGAAATGTTAGGCGACATATCTTTCTTTGATTGTCGTATATAATGAAATAATTAGGTTTTTAATCTTTCATTTAATTTTAATTACTTTTATAACGACTTTTATAATGTTAAGCAAATGTTTACAACAATTTTTTAGTGTTTATAAATCCATCCAATAGCATTATTTTTACATTCTTTTTTTTAAGTTGCGTTTCACAAGCAAATTCTCCTTTGTTTGCACCTCCCAGTGATGAAAAGAATATCGCCCTTATGATGATCAATAGCAAACAAAATCAACTGCCTCGGCGCCAAAGCAGTAATAGTGTATGCGACTTTGGTGCTCGAAGTTCGAATCCCATGCAAGTTAGTTATTTGTGTTTGTTTATGTCATGCTTTTAAAAGTCTCCGCGACATAGTGCTTGTTCCCTCCCTAGTGCAGAAGACTTCTTTAAAAAAAACACGTTTCCTTACACCACTGAATCTTCGGAGCGCCAAAGCGGAACATAATATTAATATGATTTATTATTATGTCATAAGCGACTTCGTACGGGACAGGTAAATTTCTTGTCGGAAAACAAAGAAGTGGGCCACATCAAATCGTTTCCGTCCTCGCCGTGGCATTGCTTTAAGTATTGTGTTAGCCCCAAGTGAGTGACAATTCAAGCCGAGGTTCGTAACCAACAACGTTTTTGATTGAAGGACCCTGCTAAACATTAAATAAAAGTCATCTGCAACTAACTGCGAAAAATAAAGAAAATATAGCAGAAAAACAGCTCAATGAAAACTCGGCTTTATTTATAAATTCATTTCTGCATTCACAACGTTATTCGTGTTATTGATATTGGATTGAAACGTATTTTAATATCAAAACATTTCATATTAATTTCTCTCTATTTATTTAACAGCAAAGCAAAAGGTATTAAACGATTAAATACACAAAAGAGAGAGAGAGAGAGAAAATGGATGTCCTATGCAAAAGAGAGAGATAAAAAAGTATGTACGATGCAAAAATACGGCCATTAATTATTAAATGGAAGCCATTATACATATGTGAGGTTATTTTTGAGCCGTATTTTTGCTCATTCGGGGTTCTGGATTGCCGAGTTTGTCGTCGTAAAATGGAAGTGATCGTTTTACTTAATTGCTTGTGAAAATGTAATAAAATCTTTTAGATTTATATGCTCTTAATAGTTGTCGTTGGTTCTTAATGCGTTTATTGTTAATTCTAATAGTTATTTAATAGTTTTGGCCGAAGCTTAGCCTGTGTTATTGCATTTTCGAATTTTCGAATTCTAAAGCAGCCTATGTGCATCATAGAGTCAGTAAATAATTAAAAATGTGCCTTTAGGTTGGTCCTGTAAGTGTCTATATTGTAAATAATAAATATCTAAAACATAAACTTAAAAAAATAACAAATCCGTATAGTTTACTCAATAAATAACAAATATCTATAAATAAAGGAATAAAAAAAATAATCAATGGAATACCACTCAATGAAACTAAATAGAGTATCTATTTGATTCAAAATCGAAAGCAAAAAAACTATCTTATTCCATTAATCAGATGTTGAGAATTGATCGTTTGTTATCATTAAATACGTAGAAAACTATTACGAGTCGAATGTAAAGTACTTTTATACGTTAAGAGTTTAAAGAAACATAAGTATTGTATGGATTGTGCCAAGATAAATAAACTATGAAACGATACAACGAAATTGTGGCATTTTGATAATGAATGTGGTGAAACTGTTTTTGGTCGAGCTCTGGGGTTGAGGTCGTCGTGTTTTTAAGTGCACTAGTTTGGGATTCAAACTCTTAATGTCATATACGTAAATTATAACTATATTTTATTACTTGTACAAGACTAGTGTGAAAGTCACCAAATAGACTGCTTTGGGCGTAGCTACCGCCGTATCAATTGTACGGGGCCCCCGAGCCACGGGAGCCTACAAAGTGTGCAGCTGAAAAAAGTTTTTCAAAATTAAAACTTCGATGCGACAAGAACGGCTGTCAGACCTTTCACTATTGTCCATAGAGGAGAAACTTAAGAAAAACTAAAATAATCATCAGCCATAAATGATACAGTTTGCCGAAAACAAGGCAAGGAGAGTGAATATATAAGATTTGATTTTTATTTGCAAAATGGTGAAATTATGTTATAAATGATAAATAAATATTTCTTTTCACAATACTTTTTTTCTTTTATAAAAAATCTTTACCCCCATAGGGCTTCCAAACATTTTTTTCTACACAGGGCCCCGACAGGGCACGCTACGTCACTGCTTATAAACTTTAATTAATATATAATAATTCAAATTTTAGTCAATTGATTAGCTTAAATTCTTACGGTTTTGTTTGGCATAAGGTTGGTTTTACTTATAATAATTTCGCTAAACAGTGATTAAATTTAAGAGACCTTTATGAGTAAGGGGGAATGTCTAGTTGCTTTTACGACAAAGTTAGTATAAGATGGTATCTATTTTTAGTCTGCCACCACACGTGTAGCGATACAGCATGATCTGTCATAAATATTAATTCGTCAGCATTAATAAGTGTAATAAGTAACAATTAAGATTAAAATAAGATGTCAACATTAATTATCGGGAATTGTTATTAATAGTTATTTTATTTTCCTTATTTATTTACAGGAAATTAATGGCTGAGTGATATTGGACTTGTAGCTAATTATAATAGCATTATTATTTAAAAAATAATAATGTAATGATATATGCTCGCTCACAGCCAGTTACAACCCTTATTGATGAACATTGACAAGAAACACCAATGCGATAATCTTTAGGATGAATAACCGCTCAGCGGTACTTAAATTAAGCCTTTGTATTATGAGATCTTTCTCATTTTAGGTCTCGGTTTCGATTCCCGCTCAATGCAAATCTTTGTGTGCATGAACATGATTGTTTGCATTGGTCTGAGTGTTTCTATGTATAATATGATTGTATTTACAAAAAAAAGTATTTAGGTATGTTTATCCGTTGTATAGTATCCATAGTAAAAAACTTTGTTTAGGTTTTTTTTTGTTCTGGAAAACTTGTTGGTTGCTTTTATCACCAGGCTGCCCACTAACCAAACAAAATCATACATCTATACCAACAAAACCATCTTGAAAACTAAAAACAAACAACTTCTATCTAATTTTATTTGTCAAATTATCTAAGCTGACAAGGCGTAACATTAACTCTACCGAGTTATATTCACGGGTGTGGTTTTGTCCAATCGATTTTCGCAACGGGCGTACGTACGCTTATACTATCTAAGCTAATTTATTCTGCTACAAAATTATTCACTCTTTTACCAATCTCTGACGTATTTTGTAATTTATTGTGTCGTAAAATTCGACTTATGGAAATTGTTTATGTATCTTTGAAAGGGTAGGAAAACCTACAAAGAAATCTGACACTAATTCTTTGTACAGAGTGGTGGTAATAGTCAGCCTTCTTTCTTATAAAATCAGTTCTGTCTCGGTGTCTACAGTGGGACTCCTGAAAACTATAGTTCAATCAAATATTCTTCACACATTCATACAATCAGTTATCTAGTCCCAAACTAAGTAGAGCTCATATTATTATACTGTGGGAGTTAGACCACATAGTTACACATATATACATAGTTATATACTTTTCTTTTGAAATCAAAACTTAAGAGCGTTTATAGGGCTCACTAGCGCTGATAAATAATGTAAAATGTTGATAACAAAGTCTTGTGAAAAGGCAATAAAGTATTTGTATAACACTCTCTAAACACTTTATTATGTTTTTTAATTAGTTAAATTCGCATTTCGCATTCGAAAAAAAAGCGGCCGTTTTTGTTTATAATTCAATATTTATTTAATTGAAAAACATTTAAACTTTGTTATCAACATTTTATATTATTTATCCTATTTGCTAATTATGATTTTTTTCTATTGGTGGCGTTAGTGAGCAAGGTAAAGGCCTTAAGTAACCTCACCCTAGGACCCGGAGGGTCGACCCATTACTGGTGGTAGGTCTGGATCCACGGCATAGTGACATCAAGAGATTTCTAGAAAAAAAAATGATTTGATAATAATAATAGATGGAAAAAATTTAACGTCAATCAATAATAACGAAGTTTTTTTACAAAAATCCGTCATAATTAAATAGCTAACTAATCTTTTTCAATTTAGATGAGACAGTTCTTAATAAGAAATATCTAAATCTGTCATTTGATTAATGCTCTTTGATTTGGCAAATGTAAAATCAATTTAACATCGGTACAGGTTGGACATTTTGACAAATTATTTTGACTAAAGTAAATTTAATTAAAAAGTTAATAAAACAATCTCATAATAATTAATCTATTTCCACCACCTAAGTTTAGTAGTCCGTATGGTGACGGAGTAAGAATACAATATGTCACCACCCCATCTCATCCCATGGGTGTCGTGTAAAAACCGACTAAGGGACTAACCGTTTACGAAGTAAAAATAAAGAAAAATTGAAATTAAACCCTATACCAATCCGTCTGGCCAGCGTGGTATTAGTAGGCCAAGTATCCTTCCGTCACGGGAAGAGGCCCGTCCTTGCAGTGGGACATTAATGGGCTGTTATGATTAGGGCATGCAATTCCGGAGTTCCGGAATTCCGTAACTCCGGAATTCCGTAACAATTTCACTGATTTTTTAATTCCGGAATTGAGAGGAGTAATACCGGAATTCCGGTATTCATCATTTTTTAATATTATTAAATAATACCTGCATAACATACCATTATTTGGCTAGTGAGTTGTCATAATGTTGCCTGTGCCATAATGCAACGCTATTACAGCTAAATTTAATTAAACTAGACGAACATAACAGCTCTATGAGTTGAGACAACTTGCAAAGTCGTGTAGAACTCTAAAAGTCGACTACTATGGGAATGGTAAGTGATCACCGCCGCCCATGGACACCCGCAACACCAGAGGAATCACAGATGCGTTGCCGACCTTTAAAAAGGAAATACGCTCGTTTCTTGAAGCTCCCCAAGTCGTAACGGTCCGGAAATATCGTCGCAACGAGCTTGTTCCACAAAACAGTTGTTTGCGGTAGGAAGTTTCGCAAAAATTGCACAGTGGATGACAGCTAACCATCAAGGTGATGACGATGGTAGGACAGCCGATTGCGAGTGGTTCTGTGGAGAAATTCAGCTGCGGGCAATGTCCAGAACAACTCCTCAAAACAATCCCGGTGATAAATGCGGTAGAGAATGCACAGAGACCCTACATCTCTCCGCAAAGCCAAAGAATCGAGCTGACTAGAGAGCACCTGATCGTCAACAATTCGAGCCGCCCTTCTTTGTATGCGGTCAATTGAAGGAGTTGACTGGGATGCTCCAGCCCAGAGATGGGAACAGTACTCCAGATGTGGCTTGTAGAGTTGTAGGCGATGGTTCGGCGTAAAACACTGACCCGCTCTATTGAGCACACCCAGTTTTTGCGAAGCTAATTTAGCTTTACCTCCAAATGATCGCGAAACTGAACTTCGCTAGAAATGCTGACACCCAGGATTTCAATAGACGTCTTGGCAACAAGAGGAGCGCCTTCGAAATCAATATCGAAGAATAGAGATTTTTTAACGGTAAACGCGCAAACCTGTGTCTTTGGGGGGTTGAATCGGACTAAATTTAGCTGACCACAATTCGAAACTAAGCATGTTTTCGATATCTGACACAAGTTTGTTCCGGTTCTCATTAACGTTTTCTACCGCGAAAGAGAAATGACAAAGCGGAACGTACTCTTTTTAAATGAAATAGGTTTTTGTTTCTACCAACAGCGTTTTTAAAATCGTGTTTACTCCGCTCCGTTTTCGAGGCAGGAGCGAGCTCATTTCTACTCTTTCTACACGCTCGGCTCTTTCCGTCCAACTATTTGTTGGTGGCAATACAACTTTCCACAGTAGCATCTTTTATCGTCTTCAGAACTTCACAATAGCAGTTCTTTAAAGAATTAGATCTCTCGACCAATTTTCTAATGTACGCGATGGCGACTATCTGACAGAAGTTTACAAATATATTTTTATGTGTTCTGCTAACAAGTGTGGAGAATGGAAGTGTTTTTCTGTGCTGGCAAAATGTAATTATCAAAACAAAAAGTAAGTTAAGTCTTGCCTTAATTTAACGGCTTAGAATGACAATAATAAAAGAGAAAAATTACCAAACATGTTCAAATTCTTAGTGAATATAATTAAACAACTGATATTATTATACACTTCTTTTAATTCAACATATTCCAAAAATTACCAGTTCCGGAACTAGCTCCGGAATTCCGGAATTAGACCTCCAGTATTGGAACTCAGTTCCGGAATTGAAAACCTTACGATATTGCATGCCCTAGTTATGATGAAGTTTAGTAGAGTTTGTATTTTGAGTATTAGAAAAGTGATAATCATACCTAGGAACATATTAACTTTTTTTTATAAATACATCTTTACAAAATTATGTTCATGCACGATTGGTAAAAGACAAAGAGTATTAATACACACCTCACTTCATCCCATATAACAATAGGACATTAAATATTAGCTTTTTGTATAGGTACACACAGCAACTAATCAAGCTAGACACTCATGTACCTTAATACTTTGAAATAAGACACAATTTCAAATGAAAATGTTTAACTTGATGTGTTGCTGTGTGTACTTATACTTAATGAAAACTACTTCAGTGTAACGGCGCTGTATATATGCACCTGCCTTCTACGAGGTCGGGGTTTTATAATATTAAAATAATTAAAAAGGCCGTGTGGTGACGACGGAGTAAGAATACAATATGTCACCACCCCATCTCATTCCATGGGTGTAGTAAATACCGACTAAGGGACTAACGGTAAATATTATCTTTACGAAATAAAAAGAAGGAAAACTTGAAATCAAACCCTATACCAAGCCGTCTGGAACGGAACCCTATACGAACCCGAGACCTCTGCGTAGCAATCATGTTATATAACCACTACGCCACAGAGGTCGTCTTTCGTAAGGATCAACGGAAATTCCCTTAGCTAGCTTCAAATCACCTATGGGATGAGAAGGAGAGGTAAAACCATATACCTACTTTTACTGCGTCACCCCTCGAAGAGTCGAATTACACGAGCACGTCAATTGACGTCATCATTCATGTCAGCCAATGTAATTGAGCTATTCAACATAGCACTCGACAGAATTTTATCTTAGAGAAAAAGAGGTTAGGTGTAGAGGCTTGTATTTTGGATATCTCTTCTCCATTAAGGTGTTAACACAATTAGTTTTTTTAGGTCTGACAAATTAATCAGTCGTACCGTAAAGAGATGCTTGGACATTTACTTTCTTTTAAATTTATTATCGTACAAAAACCGACAATAATTATGAAAAACCATGCGTCCAACCAACCCATGCATTCAACAGCAATTCAATTCTCGTACCCTTAAGGGCCTTTACGTGGCTCACTAGCGCCGCCAATAGAAAAAAAATCATAATTCGCAAATAATGTTAAATGTTGATAACAAAGTCTTGAGAAAAGGTAATAAAGTATTTGTATACCACACTCTCAACACTTTAAATGTTTATTAATTAGTTAAATTTCGCATTAAAAAAAAAACGGCCGTTTTTGTTTATAATGCAATATTTATTTACTTGAAAAACATTTAAAATGTTGAGAGTGTGTTATACAAATACTTTATTGCCTTTTCTCAAGACTTTGTTATCAACATTTAACATTATTTATCTTATTTGCGAATAATGATTTTTTTCTATTGGCGGCGCTAGTGAGCCCTATAAACGCTCTTAAAATCGTTAAAAATTCGGTTAAGTTAGTTGTCAAATTGTCACACTCTAAATAAAACTTTAACACGACCACAAAAGATTACAATTGCAATAGCAAAACAAGACAATTTGACAGTTGATAGTTAACCGATTTTTTAACGATTTTAAGGAACGAGAATTGACATGCAGATTAAAAGTAAGTACCTAATGCAGAAACTGTAGAGTTATAACATAATTTTTGACAAGTTTAATTCCTTTAAAATATTTTTTTAAATCTTAGTAACGTTTGATGTAATAAATCAGTGAGGTAGGGTAAGTCGTCCGACCAAAGTTTCCATAAGACTGGCTCGCTACCGTGTTCTCTTAGCTGGGTTGTTATTACAAAGACAGTAATTTCCATTAAAAGGTAAGGATAAAAGAGATATTTTCAGTGACCTGTAACAATCTTATCTCTGTGAAATATTCTTATATTTAGGATTTGGTTATAGATACTTATATAATTATATAATATAAATATTCTCTGTGTGGTGACGAAGAATATAATATTCATCATAAATATTATGATGTCACCGTTTACACCCATGGGATGAGATGGCCATGGGTGTCGTAAAATCGACTAAGGGACAATCCGTGAATATTATCCTTACGAAATAAAAAGAAGAAAAACTTGAAATTAAACCATAAACCAATCAATCTGGCCAGGGTGGTATTAGTAGGCCAAGTATCCCTCCTTCATGGGAGGAGGCCCGTCCCTGCAGTGGGACATTAATGGGCTGTTATGATGATGATTGCAATTTTTCCGTTAGTCAGCTTTTATAGCACCATGAAAATACAATAAACGGTGACATCATAATATTTATGATGAATATTATATTCTCCGTCACCACACAGAGAATGGTGGTGCTCAGAAATTTGCAATAATGTCTACGAAAATTAATCTAGAAAAATTTGGCTTAAAGACCTGTAGCATCATCTAGCAAGAGCTTTGTAGTACTTAGTAGTAATTATTATATTTATCCAATATTAAACGACTTTTCAGAAGATAATCAAATGAGTACCCACATAATATTTTTCTTGCCATTACAACACGGAAAAAATACTTACCGTAAATGTAGCTTAAAATTAATTTATAACACATTAAAATACTCTATTGCATAATACGGAAGTCTGATGTTTAATTAATATTTGTGGTTTGTCATTGATAAGTAATTAAACGAATATTGCTACGTAGGTACTTACAATATAGGTTCGTATTTAGGCTTTGTACATACTTACCAAGTTTTTTTTCGTTTTTCCCCCTTCTATGAGCTACTTATTTGTTATTACTTGTCCATGGAGCAAATCTGCTATGATGTTGATCTTCTCTACTAGCGCCTTGGAAGCAGTGGTAAAGTTTAATAAAATTTAAACGTATATTTACTTAGGTAGAGTAAAATATATTGACGTCAATTAGTTATAATTATGTGGAGGTAAATTAATTGAATTAAACATCTCCGACTAAAATATGTATAACTAGCTGACCACTTCGTTCGGCGGCGAAAATAACGCGTTACTTTTTAAAACATATTTCATTACTGCTCCACTCCTATTAGTCATAGCGTGATACTATATAGCCTATGACACTCCCCGATAAATGGACTACTCAACACAGAAAGATTTTTTTAAATCAGTAGAACCAGAGATTAACCCCTACAACGTCCCAAACACACAAACTTTACCTCTTTATAATATTAGTAAGTATAGATATATTATGTGAATGTTACACAGACTATCGTAATTTATTATCATTCGTAAAACAATAATTTTCAGAAGCCCTAACCGTTTAGTTTAAAATAGACCATTTTTACAGTTAAAAACCTTCTACAGATGATCCCTGTCCTTCTTGAAAGTAATCCAAGGTTGTGGATTAACATTGACATTTCAAAGTAACTACATTACAAGAAAGCCTCTGTAGAAGATTAACTCAACAACCTTAAACTATTTCTTTTTAAGTTACGTGTATAGACTTACTGACAAATTGTTTTAGTACATAAGAATATTTCTTACACGTTCATACAACGCCATCTAGTCCGAAACTAAGCTGAACTTGAGCTATGGATACTAAACTACGGATAAATTATACCGAAATACTTTTTTATTACAAATACATACATACAAAATACCCATCTATGCAAACAATCATGTTCATGTTTACAAAGATTTGGGTAGAGCGGGAATCGAATTTTCTCCGTAGCCCCCATACAGCATGGACTACAACCACTACGCCGAAGAGGTCTTAAATAATAATTTGTTATATTTATGACCTCTATAAATATAAATAATAAAATATAAAGGAGATGGAAAGTTCTGGGCTAAAAATGTACAGAGTAAGGATATGCCCAAAAAAACTTTTCTAGTTTTTTCAGTTCGAATCTTAAAAAAATAGCGTAATCTTCCATCTAGAAGCGAATTCATATGAAAACTTAGGATGTAAGTTTTTAATCGACAATCGAGTAACAGAATTACTCGATTAATAGATAGAAAAAAAAACTCTTTAAAAACTCCCTTACACATCGTGACGTGTATATTTTCTAAAAGTAATACCAATCTAGTTATATTCAAAATATTTGGTCCGATCGAAATGTCTGGTCAATAAATCTGGTTACATTTATGCAGTTGAAATATTTAGTCTGATTGAAATGTAAAAGCAATCATTTAGTTAGCCTACTCAATTAATGTGTTGGCGCTTGACAAGTTTACTTATCGATATAATAATTTATAGCCTGATTTGATTTCTTACCCATCATCATAACAGCCCATTAATGTCCCACTGCAGGGACGGGACTCCTCCCGTGACGGAGGAATACTTGGCCTACTAATACGACGCTGGTCAGACAGATTGGTATAGTGTTTAATTTTAAGTTTTCCTTCTTTTTATTTAGCAAAGATAATTTTCACGGATAGTCCCTTAGTCGGTTTTTACGACACCCATGGGATGAGATGGGGTGGTGACATATTGTATTCTTACTCTGTCACCACACGGATCACATTCTTCCCTATGTTCATCACTTTCTGTGTGTTGAATCTGTAGGTACAAATAATTCCATCTTTTCTCGATGGTGTCATAAAATTCGAAGTAGTAACTATTCATACAGTAATCCTACTTCCTATACTACTTATATTATAAATGCCAAAGTTTGTGAGGATATATGGATGGATGGATGTTTGTTACTCTTTCACACTAAAACTACTGCATGAATTTTGATGAAATTTGAAATATTTATTATGTTTTATTTATGAAATAATATTGATTAAGGTATAGAATAACATTTACGCTACTTATACAACGCGGGTGAAGCAGCGGCTGTTTGCTAGTGATATAATATTTGTAATACTATCTTTAATATGAATACTAGATTTTTTATGACAGCAATAGTTAAAACTGTAATAAAAGTGCATACAAACTGAGTCCTTTATTGACCAATTGAAACAAATATTAATTTGGTTTTTATGTATTTAGTTTTGTATTAACACCGCGTACTGTTTTATATGTGTATGGTCCACTAAATTAAATACAAACAAATTATAGTGTGTGTGAAATATAAAAAATAATATGAAACTACTGTGTCATGAACGCTCTGATTATTAAGTCAATTAAAAAATCTTTTTGTCATTTAACCATAGATAGTTTATTAGTTATTTACGAGTTAAAATAATGAGATCTTTTAATTAGTTTATTGTTAGCTGTGATTAGTTACCGGTATTTAACACTGAATCACTGACAACTACTGAATTAAATCTTAATTAAAACACATATCACATTAAAGATTAGTACTGAAACTACACTTGACTAATCAATCGATTAGCTTTTTTAAATTGTTAATTAAAGCACTTAATTTATGTTTATCAGATTGGTAATCAACTAATTTATTGAAGTATCATTTCTACGTGAATTTCTATTACTATAACTTCAGAAGTTTATGAGAAATTCATTAATTTTCCTACTAGGTATATCCAGTGATACTAATAGAATAAAGAAGTGATTAATGCAATTAAAAAGTGAGAGCTTGTTATTAGAAATTGTTAACAAACATTTAAACTTTGTACAAAGATTGTAAGCTTTCCGTAAAGTACAATATAGATAAATTCATACCATCGACGTCGTTTCTCTGGGGGAATGCGTGAGCTCCACAACCTTACTCCGGCCGCAAAAGATTGGCTCCTCCAGCTGGATATAGATGTATAGGGTTCAAAGCAGAAGCCATACGCAATGATGATGACCATATTTAAAACTAAATACTAACAATTTATAATACATAAAGAAAAACAAAAAGTATTATGATGAAATTATTTAACAATGTCTTAGAAAAAAAATGTACTCGTAAAACAAGAAACTCTAGGTTATGGAAAGAGATTTTATAGTCAGTAGATCGGCTTGTGGCTCCGACATAACCTTCTGACCTAACCCGAGATATGTCAAATTCAAATTCTCAATTTGCTTTATTTCATAAAATTTATCACAAATTGTTTGAAATCGTCGTTTACAATTTACTTAAAATTAAAGCTACAGTTAAAATTATAGATCGATACAGACAAACGCCACAGCACTAAAATAGCATTGTATTGTCCAATGTAAATAAGAGGAGAGAAATAAAACCAATCTTCTAGTCAAATCTACTTGTCTGTCCTTGTTGATCCATAAATTCTAGTTTCCAAATGCATAGAGCCAATAAGAAGAATCCCGGCAAAGAAACTCATGGCAACTCTTTTAAAATTCAGTCGACCTTGACATTAATCAATTTACATTTTGGTTCACTTCTAATAATTTACCTAAAGGGTTATTTGGCTGAGCGACGTCTTTATTACTGAATTGTTTATGGATGTGATTTGGTGCTCCCACTTTTATGTACTACCTGCATGACGCTACCTTTATCATTTTATAATAAAATCCTTCGTTGTATGGATATGTATGGTATACAATGGTTGCAGCGCCTGATTACAGTTATCTACAATGTAAAAAAATTGACGTCAAGAAAATGCAGCAGTAGAGTTTGTTTCGCCGCTTCTTCTCTACTAGCGCTTTGGAGGCGGTGGTAAAGTTTGCTAAACTTTTACATGTATTTAAACTTAGATTAAGTAGTTTAAAGGACGTCAAGAAATATATAATGAGAATTGTATTTATCTTGATTAAAGCGTTTTTGACTTTGACTTTGACTTAGTTGTGTTCACATATATATATTTTTTACATTAATCATATACCCAATCAAAATATTTGATAGTACCAGACACGGATAATACACCAAAAGTATACACGAAGTATTTCCTTCAATCAACTAGCCTATTGCAGTCTATTGCTGGACATAGGCCTCTCCATACGCCACAGAACTCGGTCCCGCGACTTCCGCATCCAGTCCGACCCAGAGACCTTTATGAGGTCGTCGGTCCACCTAGCTAGGGGGCGTCCTTCACCTCGAAAAAAATGGTTTTCTAGTTCAGGCTGCTGTTTACCCTTTAATTTGTAAATATTACAAAAACTGTTAACTGTAATGAGGAAAATAAATGGAAATTTTTTTGCCCTACGGAGCCCTAAAAGTGACTCGTGCCACTGTTACCACGTACTCCCAATCGTGTAAAGAATTTGCCTAGATATTCGTTATTATTAGATTACAAAGGGGCCTAGGTGCACGCAGCAAGGCTAATCTGTTTAGTGGCATTGCGATCATCCAATTACTAGACTACATCAGCAAGGTTGCCGCCTTGACTTGACATGATAAGATTTGTATGAATTTTTATTTTATTGAGTTCATCACTCTTAAGCTCGATTTACACGTCGACAAGTACAGTAGCGAATTAAGTAGTAAGTTGTTGATTAAGTTGATTTGAATAGATCTCCATCCTATTTTTTGGCCAGTTAAGTACGAAGTAGTAGTTCTCTCGCGTCTCGCCAACTTAACTCGCCAAAAAATAGGATGGAGATCTATTTAAATCAACTTATCAACAACTTACCTACTACTTAACTCTTTACTGTACTTGTCGATGTTTATATCGGGCTTTAGTCTTTTAATGTCCTTCTTTACGAATGAGCTTCTGAATGATGACCATTATTGTTATTTAATGACCAATTAAAATAAAATTGTTTTAATTTGAAAGGTTAAACTTTCCAATTGAAAATAATAAGTAAGTACTTAATAAAATAAATAATATTTCAATTTTCCTTTGACAGGTTAAAGTTTCTAAATTTTATAAACATTGGTCTAGTAATTAGCATTTATTTTAGAAACTAAAGAAATATTGAGTCATCTAAGTAAACGCATTTGTCAATTATGAACAACACACAAGTAAAAACTCAAATAAATTCTCCTTTTTTAAAAAGTAAATATTTTTAAAATAAGAATACACACTTTCATAAACGCTAATCAAGTTTAAATCACTTTCTAAAATATCACTTAACAATACAAACAACATAGACTAATGCAATTAGTAAAGAGACATTCTTTACTCATTAGACAATGCGACCTGCATATTTTAAGTTTAAATACTTAGTAGTCGTCATTATAGACTTATCGTTGCTACTTAACCCATTTTAAGTATATATTTTGCTATTTTTATATAAAACCTGATTAAGTCAAAGTCAAAGTCAAATAGCTTTATTCACTTAGGTTACAAAGTAACACATGCAAATCGTTATACATGTAGTAGAATAGTATAGAGAAAAATGTCTGCCAAACTACTACCACTTTCGCAGACGACTATAGTAGAGCTCTGAGAAGAATGTGGCCAAGAAACTCAGGCCACTCTTTTCAAAAATAATAATTTGACTTTGTTACAATTACCAACAGCAGCGTGAAGAATGATGTGTGCAAGCAAATCTTACATGCATAGCAATTTAAAGTTTAATTGATAAAAAAAAATTTCATTGTTAATAAATTGATTTAAAAAAGCTTTAATTGCATGGCACGTTCATCAGTCATCTCGTCACTGCGATATCCGACAGAAATTAACACACAAGCATTTGTGTCGTCAAGTTGATTTTGTTAATCTTTAAGTAGTTGAGAATGGAATAGAATACCATTTAGATAATATAATTAAATACATTTACAAATGCAAGTGAAGTATTTCTATCGTTACAATAACAAATAAAACTGTAAAAGAAAGTAATAAGGTAGTAACATAACATCCGCACAACTACCTAGGTTAAGCCACAATCTACACCATGGAACAAGCAACATGAAATCACGATAATTGAAATCTAAGCCCATGAGTTTTTGTCATTAATATAATCGTTTATTGTATAATAGCCTTTCGATAATAGCTGATTTTTTACAAATGCTTTAAAGTTTAGTAAAGGTAGATCCATTAAATGCTTAGGCAGTTTATTGAATAAACGTATACCGAGTCCCGCAAAAGTGTTATGTACCTTATGTAGGCGATGTTGTGGACCTATCAACTTATGCCTATTCCTCGTACCAATGCTATGAATGTCGCCATTTCTATCATACTGTTCAATATTTTGCTTAATATATATTATATTAGCATATATATAATGTGAAGCAACTGTTAAAATACCTATTTCCTTAAAACGATCTCTCAATGAAACATTCGATTCAAGATTGTAAATAGCTCGAACTGCACGCTTCTGAAGAATAAAAATAGATTCGATGTCTGCAGCCCTACCCCACAAAAGAACACCATAGGACATTAAGCTGTGAAAGTAACTAAAGTATACCAATCTTGCTGTCTCTATATTCGTTAGCTGCCTCACTTTTTTAACTGCATAAGCAGCTGAACTTAGTTTTCCTGCTAGAGCTAATATATGAGCACCCCATTGCAGCTTACTATCCAACGTTATTCCTAAAAATACAGTAGTGTCTACAAAACGAAGGACCTCACCGTTTAAAATCAGATTATTACTAAGGCTTTTAACATTGGGCATAGAGAATTTTAAGCATTTTGTTTTGGCAGCATTTAAAAGCAAATTGTTAGCAGTAAACCAGTTCAGGACTTGTGCGAGAGATTCGTTAACTTCATCTAAATTAGTTTGCTTACGGTTTACTTTGAAAACGAGTGAAGTATCATCTGCAAATAAAACAATGTCGCACAAACCCTGAGCAAGAAACGGCAAGTCATTGACATAAACTAAAAATAGAAACGGACCTAGAATGGATCCTTGAGGCACGCCCATACTTGGCGGAAGACCAGAGGACCTACTACCATTTACTTCGACATACTGAACCCTATTGCTTAAATACGAAGATAATAAATCAAGAGAAGCATCCCTAATTCCATAATGTCTAAGCTTGCACAGAAGTGTCCCATGATCAACGCAGTCAAAAGCTTTAGAAAGATCACAGAAGACGCCTATTGCATCCATAGAATTTTCCCAAGCATCATAGATATATTTCAGAAGAGAAACACCCGCATCAATCGTTGAGCTACCCTTCCTAAAACCGTATTGCTGCCTATGAAAAATATTATTTAAATGAAAGTGACTCTCCAATTGGCATAAGATAATTTTCTCATAGATTTTACTAATCACAGGTAGTATTGAAATTGGTCTAAAGTTACCAGGGTCGCTTTTTGATCCATTCTTGAACAAAGGAATAATCTTACTGTGTTTCATTAGATAAGGAAATACACCTATGGCAATACACTTATTAAATATAATAGATAAATGTGGAGATATATTAAATATAATACCCTGAAGAAGCTTGACAGACATACCCCATAAATCAGCAGATTTCTTGGAATTGAGACTTTTGAAAGCTTTTATGATATCATTATGGTTAATAGACCTAAAACTGAAGCGGTTCTTACATTCAATTACTTTATCTTTTAGTAAAAATTCTGCTTGGTTTGGAGAGGAATTTAAGGAGGTTGTTGTATGAATAGGAACATTGACAAAGAAATTATTAAAAGCATGTGCAATGTCAGCATTATTGGTGAGAACCTTATCTTGAGTTTTTAGTACATAATTAGTATCACGAATTTTCATCCGGCCGGTCTCTGCATTAATAATGTCCCATGTACTTTTAATTTTGTTGTTTGATTCCTTTATCTTATTACTCAAATAAGAAGACTTTGCTATGGCACAAGCCCTCTTAAAAGTTTTCGAGTAGTTCCTGACATATTGAATGAAATCTGGTTGAGTATTATATTGTTTCATACCATACAATTCATACAAGCGAGCTCTACTTTTATATATACCTGTTGTTGCCCAATCACAGAATTTAGTTTTAGAGTTACTAACAAAAGTCTTAGTTTTAAAAATATTATCATATTCAAGCTTGATAATGTCTAATAAATCTTTATAAATATCATCTGGGCTATACTGATTAAGATTAATTCTAGTCACTTTGATTGCAACATTATCACTAAATTGATTCAGGCGGTTTATGGTAATTGGCCTGCATGTGATTTTGTTCTCTGTGGGAGTAGTAATAGATGGAAATACTACCCTTTGCCCACAGTGGTCAGATGTTAAATCACTTAAGATATCCTTATTAACATATTCACAGTTGCAAAATACATTATCTAAGCATGTAGCAGAATGAGATGTAATCCTAGTGGCTTCTTTAAATAAAAACTGTAAATTATAAGACTGAAACAAACAAATTAATCTAGCACTAGTTGAAGATTTTTCAAGTAGATTTACATTAAAGTCCCCGCATACTATAATAAATTTATTTCCTGAGCATAGTCTTTCTAACAATTTCTCCATAACACCCTCGAATAGACTATAATCACTCTGCGGTGGTCGGTACACACAAGCTACGACATGTTGCTCAAGCTCCACACAAGAGATTTCGACTGTGCGCTCGATAGAAAGATTTGCTATGTCTTTTCTTTCTTTAAATTCAACTTTATTACTTATAAATATTAGAGAGCCACCGCGTATAGCCTTCTTTCTTACAAACGCACTTGCCAATGTAAAGTGTGCATTATTAAATAATAATTCATGTGACTGTAACCAATGCTCGGTAACACAAAAGATTTGTACATTATGTTTGATTCGAATTAAAATATTCCTCACACATTCACACAATGCCATCTAGTTCCAAACTAAGCAAAGATTGTACTGTGGGTACTAGACAACGGATAAACATACTTAAATACTTTTTTTTTGTAAATACCTACATATTATACATAGAAAACACCCAGACCAATGCAAACAATCATGTTCATGTACACAAAGATTTGCATTGAGCCGGAATCGAACCCGAGACCTCTGCGTAGCAGTCATGTTATATAACCACTACGCCACAGTGGTCGTGAATTGAACTGAATTGATGTGTAAAGAAAATTTAAAGTTTACTTATTTTATGACAGATCTAGAATATCTCTTTCTATGGAAAATAAACAATTCCCAGTGTACAGAATGGGCCTACTTCTGTATGTATCTAACATAGGAAAAGAGAAAGATTTTTGTACTTGTGTAAATTAATTTTTGATTAACAAATAAATATGATAAAAGGACAGTATAACTGTCTATTCTCTTAATAAATACTAACCCCCTTACTCATAAACGACTCTTAAATGTAATCAATATTTAGCGAGATTTTTATTACTAAAACCAACCTTATACCAAACAAAACGGTAAGATTTTAAGCTAATCAATTGACTAAAATTTAAGAGGCGTTTATGAGTAAGGGGATAACAGTTTAACCTCACATTTTACAAAACTATTTACCGATAGCAATCAATAAGAAAACTTTAAAAATAATAAGGCTGTGTACAGAAGGCAGTTTTGCCAAGTGCCGAGTTCTACGTCCTGGCATTCCGCCAACTCTTAACGCTTAAGTGACAAGACGATGCAATTTCAAACTTTGCCTTTTACACACAGACTTTCAAAAGCTTTGATTTTGTAAAGGAAATTATATAACGATTGGTTTTTATTTTACAGTTTAACGCTCTGCTGAGAGCTTATTTGATTTGTAGTTTTATTTCCTTTAGTTTTGATTTAAGGCACTTTATGTGCGATAAGACATTATTTGATATCTTTTATGTGCTTAGCATACTTCATACTATGCTTTATAAATTTTTTACTGGTGTTTCTTTATGGGACACGGAGATATGATTGCAAAAAGCTTTGGAAAAGAAGGCAACAGAGGTTAGCCAGGAGATGTGCACCCACCATCTTGTGATGCACACCTGTGTGCAAATAAAAGATAGGTGTATTCTGTCAAGGGTGGATTATACTCTAAATCCTCAAATCTAAAGCAATTTCGTTTTATTTTTTCAATTTAATTTCTAATGATTCAAAGGCCTTACAATAAAAACCCTTTCAAACAAAAGATTTTCAAATGACTGAGTTAAATTTAAATAAACTACAATTTTATGAACGTCCACCACATTTTGAAGTCGGTAAGCAAACCAAGAACGTCCAATAAAAAGATGCCTGTGGCGTTACCCCGGTCAATCCGACCCAATTAACCTGAAAAAAGGCTTTCATATTCACAATTCACACGAGTTGAAAAATATACATTTCAGATCGCATCGCAGTAACCCGTACTAGCTTGCGGCAAAGGTGGTTATCGATCGCCTCGAAGTAAAGCCACAGGTCTTTCAAATATTTAGCCATTCCCTTCTGCTTGAAATAGAACATACTGCTTGTAAAGACGCAACGGGACATGTTTAATGTACTCTAAGTCTAAGAGATTAGAGTTACATTTTGCATGTGTTTCTTGGAACCTCTTAAATGATATACTGCAAGGACAGACCTCTTCTATTTATGTAGGAAATCGCTGGTTAGTTTTCTTGGCGATATATTTAGGCTTGTTGAATTTCCTTTAGTCGTCTTTAAGGACAATCACGAGGTGACAGAAGGAGATATCTTTATGTATCCTTCTAAGTCGATTATTCCGTGTGGTGACGGAGTAAGAATACAATATGTCACCACCCCATCTCATCCCGAATATTATCTTTATGAAATGAAAAGAAGGAAAACTTGAAATTTAACCCTATACCAATCCGTCTGGCCAGCGAGGTATTAGTAGGCCAAGTATCCCTCCGTCACGGGAGGAGGCCCGTCCCTGCAGTGGGACATTAATGGGATGTTATGATGATGATGAAGTCGATTACAATGCTGACAGGAAATCTCTCATTGTCAATCAGGAAATCTACTGAGAATGAAATAAGAATAACAGTGGTCATACTTGTACCGTGTTGTGTCTCTAAGAATTATTTCCTAACAAAACGCTAATTAATTAAATAATCAAGTTAATGTGATACCTATTCGTTCCAACGCCATAAAAGGAACTTTTAAGTTTAATTACGTTAGTAAAAGCTAATGGATTTTTTTATTTAATTGAAGGTAGGAAAAAGATATCGTGTTCAATTTTTGTTTCCTTTTCTGTTGAAATACATTTAATTTGGGAGAATAACTGTAACTACTTAACGGTAAACACTAAATCAAAGAACGAAATGCGCATGCTACTACTATATTTTTTTTAAATAAGCTTTGTTAACAGCTCTAGCGTGACCGCCAAAAGTAAAGTACATTAATATGACTTGACTGAGAACTGCTCTATTGTCTTCACAGTTCAAGTATTCTACAATAAAAATATTCACGCAACGCCATCTAGTCCCTTCTAGTACTTGGGGTACTAGACAACGGATAAACATACTTATAAACTTTTTTTTTGTAAATACATACATATTTATATAATAGAAACACCCATACCAATGCAAACAATCATGTTCATGCACACAAAGATTTGCATTGAGCAGGAATCGAACCCGAGACCTCTGCGTAGCAGTCATGTTAAATAACTACTACGCCACAGAGGTCGTCACGGTATCAGTAGGCCAAATTTCCTGTCATTGCAGAAAGACATTATTTAGCTATAATAATATTAATGTTTTCCGTTTTCTCTATTTCAGGTAGTGTTGGTGTTCATCCTGAGTATAGCATCACTAATCATTTACTTCATTGACGCGTCCAGGTACTACTAATACTTTATTATTACTAACTATAACTAACTCAAATTTGAGGCAGGCATTTTAGCTCATAGTCTGCCTTGATAACGGAACTATGCCCAAACAAAATTCACAGCTTTAGAAGGCTCTAAGTTAAGCTAAGGAAAATTTGCCCCAAATTGTGACAAGGAGGTACCACCGCTGACAATCCACCTCTAAGCAGTAGTCTGAAACAGTTACTCTGTATAAGTGGAAGGGTACAGTAGCTATAGATATAACAGGGCTTTGATACTTAATAGCTTCTATCTAGGATAGGCAGCTGCTTGGCTGAGATCTAGCATAGCATATTTCATTTTTGCTCTACTTCTTTTAACCGTAGCGTGATGTTATATAGCCTATAACATACCACGATATATAGACTCTTTAAGAAAATTATTTTCTAATTCGAACCAGTAATCCCTGATATTGGCGCGTACAAACAAACTCTTGAGCTTTATAATATTAAAATGGATTATTACACATATAACATGGCAGACTACAAAATACTCAATTTCTACAAAAGTTTTACACTATATTGTTTACGTTTTTAAAAGAATGCCTAGTTAAATGTGTATTGATCATATAAAACGCATCGCTATTATATTAACTAATAACTAACTTTAATAATGCTGAATTCAAGGAATACGTGAGTCAAAACTCATAATAAATGTGTTCGAAACTGTTTGCTGGTTACCTAGTAATACAGTACGGGTAACACTGTGCGAAAATAAATTATTAATCAGCCATTATAAATCTCACTAAACACATAATTAGTTTATATTTTACATAATCAAATTTTAATTTTACATAATCAAAGTTAAATTTTACATAATAAAAGTTTAATTTTACAATTTTTATCAAAATAAAATAAATGAATTTTTGTAAATAAAAGATTTATTTATTTTAAACACACACAAACACATTCAACACCGGCACATCGAACTCCGACTAAAAAAATAAAAGAAAATCCTTTACGCATGACAAAGAAATAAAATAAAAAATGTTTGCATGTTGTTCGATACTTAAATAGCAATTAAATTCAAATACACCACAATACCTTAATTACTTTTATCGTTCATTAACTCTACATTTAACTGAGTACTTTTTTCTAACATATCGATGTCGTAAACTTTACTGTTTAGAAAAACCTTCTTATTAGTTACATGTTCTTCTTTAGATTACATACTTTGTAGTTAGGTATCTAAAATAAATTTAGTCGAGAATTGGCTAGTAAATGTAGTAAAATATATTTGTTTAAATTTTTTATTAATTTACACAAATTATAAATTTTAAACTGTGTAAATATTAAAACCTATTGGCTGTCTAAAACTTACAATTATAATCATAATGTCAACCTTGTTGCACAAAAAAGAGGTAAATACAGAGTCAATAAACATACTAAATGTGGCTGAGCACACACTCACGCACACAATTTATTATACAATAGAGATAATATGTCTCTAATGAAATTTTAAATTCTGCTTGTTTCATTGTCACTATTAAAAAAAAAGACTATTCAAGTTGCTAAAACATAAGCCAAAATGGCGTCTGAATAGTGAAGATGTAGTTTTGACTTTGTAATTGCCTATTTTGTGCTCATGGTAAAACCATTTACAGAAATTTATTTTCGCACAGTGATCCCTTATCCTGTATATATGTCTAGCTTTTGTTTATATGTCAGCTGAAATAAAAATTAGAGAAATGGCTTTCAAGTGAACCTGTTCATAAATGTTTGTGACCGTTTTGTTTTTTATAAATTCTATAATTTTTTCACATCCATATTTGTTTTCAGTGAAGAGGTTGAGAGATGCCAGAAATGGAGTGACAATATTACTCAGCAAATCGACCTTGCCTTTAACATATTTTTTATGGTCTACTTTTTTATACGAGTAAGTAAATTTTGATTTTTATTAATTCCTTATAACAGCCCATTAATGTCCTACTTTCGTGTACTGGCAGACGTAAGGTAGAGGAGATCTCTCTCACGGTGTTTAGACTACCTAGTTAGATGAGAGAGATCACGGGTCGCGTAAAGTGGAGTATTAATTTGAAGAATGCCCATGTACAACAATGGACGTCTATTGGCTAATAAGATGATGATAAATGGCCTCCTCCTGTGACAGACGAAAATACTATGCTAACCAGATGGATTAGTATATGACAAGAGTTATATTACATAGAGATGATATCTGAAAAGTTTCCCTTTGTCGATGGATTGGTATGGACGTCTACATCGAGTTATCTTTTGTTTTCGAAGACATACCAGCTGCAGACTATTTCTTACACGACATCCCTGTGATGAGATGTGATAGTGACACCATGTATGTTAACTTGGTTTTATTATATCTGTTTCAGTTTATAGCAGCTAGTGACAAACTATGGTTCATGCTCGAGATGTATTCATTTGTAGATTATTTCACGATACCCCCATCCTTTGTATCTATATACCTGGATAGAACATGGATAGGTAAGTTGTTTACACGAGGATTTACAATTATTATTATTTTTTTGTTTACATTTCTTTTTTTAACATTTCAAAATTAAAACAATAAAAATGGCATACCAAAAAACATTGGGTACATTGATCAAGCTGGTTAGGACTCCATAGATAGGGACTTCCTCGCAATACGTGCTGTACCAAAGAGTTTTTGGTGCATCACACTTATCACTGACTTTTTATGTCTACTCCGAAACGTAAAGATGCATGAATACAATAAGGTCACCTGTCTTATCAAACAATACTATTAAATAAGTACAGCCATACCTTTTAAAACTACGTCTATTTTAAATACCTACATTAAAAGTACAATTAAACAAAACCACATAAACCTTAAACTTTTACCTATTCGCTTTTGATATATGAGTTTTGAAGTCGTTAACAAACTGCGAATTTAGCAGCGGTAGTTGCAGCAATATATTATCATAAACAATATTAAAGTTATGTTCATAAATATGTGAACATATAGAAAAGGTATACGGAGTTTTGTTAAACAAATAATGAAAACCGAAAACCATGGTGAGACAAAGGGTCCATTTATAACGCCGCGCCGTGAAATGAAATTATGAAAACTTCTTGATACGAAGTTGAAGTTTACGCGAAATGTATTTTCATACTTAACAGCCTATTAATGTTCCATGGAAGGGAAGGACATCCTTTAATAAAGAAACGATACTTGACCTGCGAAAACCTAAAACACTTGGCACACGATTTGGTGATTGATTAGTTGGTGCTATCCAAAATCAAATCATAACCACGGGAATTTCGAGCACAGTTGCACACGCGGTCACAAATGCCTCAAAATCAGTCGCAGTTATGTTTATTACTTTCGGTCTGAAGTCGGTCCTTCATGTCTGAGGCTCGTGGTCATCATCATGGATGCATATGGAGCAAAAAATTGTCTCCATCGATTATATCGATCCATCAATCTGGTGACCGACCACGATATTTTTGCCTTCGGTATTCCCAATAACGATCAATGTCTCCAAGTTCTTCTCACCTCTGCGCATTATGTGTCCAAAGTATGAAAGAATAAGCTGCTGTTGCCATTTAATCATGTTTGCATTTATTTAAGCATTGTGAGGCATACGGGCCTACTATACTGAGGGTCAGTTCTTTGTTGTGGATGCCCCATAACGAAGTATTAAGCTGAGTGTATCCCCTTTTGTCTCTCTCAATATAAAATAAATAAATGAATATTCCTCACACTTTCACACAACGCCATCTAGTCCCAAACTAAGCAGAGCTTGTATTTTGGGTACTAGACAACGGAAACATACTTAAATACTTCTTTTTTTTGTAAATACATAGGTACATATTATACATAGAAAACACCCAGAACAATGCAAATAATCATGTTCATGCACACAAAGATTTGCATTAAGCGGAAAACGAACCCGAGACCTCTGCGTAGCAGTCATGTTAAATGACTACGCTACAGAGATCGTCAAAATATGATCTGTTTGTATCTTATATTACGTCTGAATGTATTTATTAGACATATTTTCTTTTTCTTATATGAATGTTTAATCTTCCAGGGCTGAGATTTCTCAGAGCTCTACGCTTAATGACCGTGCCTGATATTTTGCAATACCTCAATATATTAAAGACATCGAGTTCAATTCGGTTGGCGCAATTGGTGTCTATATTTATATCCGTATGGTTGACCGCTGCCGGCATTATTCATTTGGTAAGTTTTCATTGTATTTATCATAATACATACTACGAGTACATATATACATTTATCTCTTTTTTCTGTTCTTTCATCTCACTTGTTTTAATACCTACCACATTTATCTCTGCATCACCCAAGGTTGACTGGAAGAGAATGCCTTAGGCATTAAGTCCGCCTGTATACATCATTGTATTAAAGCTTAAATAAATAAATAAATACATAAACTAACGCCTTCCACTCGTGGGGGTAAACAGTGACAACGGAAAGTATAATGATCAATTTCAAATCTTCTTTGCTTTTTCTCCATCTACATACACCCCAGTTGATTCCGGATGATGGATGTCACCAATATAATCTTTTTTTGGCGTCAACTACTCCCACGTTACCAACTACTTTTACGGTGTAAATTTCCTTTTATCTATTTTATTAATGTGCCCAAACTACCTTAGCGTAATTCTCTGAATGGCAAAATAACTACATCATTTTTTACTTTGCTATGACCTCTTACCCTCTTACTCTACTTACAAGAATAATAACTTTAATTGAATAGTACCTAAACTAAGTTTGGTGAACGCTTTAATTTCAGCTGGAGAACTCCGGTGACCCGCTAGAGTTTGAGAACGCCCAGAAGCTATCGTACTGGACGTGTGTATACTTTCTGATTGTGACCATGTCCACTGTAGGTTATGGTGACGTGTTTTGTCACACAGTACTTGGCAGAACATTTTTGGTTTTTTTTCTCCTCGTCGGCTTGGTAAGTTTCTTTCACATTTGCTCTTAATATATATCTTTGTTATAAAACTATGATCAATTTAATGTGTCACATATTTATATAATGAAAGGACTTATGTTTGCAAGGGGAGGCAAGTTCGTTTCTTACTATATCTATCTCCAATGGCATTAAATACAACAATGTGTTCTAATACTGGCCTTTATTTTACTGTAGTAAACTTATATACACGGCTACTACGTCGTTCTGTCACGCTTGCGATTCCTTGCATAAGGCTAAATAAATAACAAAGCAAAAGGAAATATAACAAAGATTAGCCGTTAAAGACTATATAGTTGACGTGGGACTTGCTAGACAAGTTAACGCACAGCTCGTGAATGATTGTAAGCCTGACTAGTGCACATCTATAGTTAGCATGACTGTTATGTGTCGAGAGGCTCTGGCGCCGCCGAGCCAGCCCCGCCCGGGCCCGGCGCCCGGCACCCGGCCGGCTGCGGGCCTCCACCAGTCTATATGCAATCTTCTAACTTCTCGGCTGCTTCGAAGAAGTCTTTTTTCAACTATCGCCGACACTTAAAGCTTTGTTTCGAGCGGCTGCATGCGATGTATTTTGTTTTTCTTTTGCTTTGTTACGTGCTACGTCACCACAAATGTGCTGCCGGAGGATCTGTCTCGCCGTGCTTAGTGTATGGGGACTGTGGTACAGACATGTGTAGGATATACGAACGCGGATGGTTGTCCCGGCAAGCCCGGACCGCGTCCCACCCCTCCCACCTCGCGATCTCTGCATGCCGCACCTGTGCCTGGCTGTGTTCAGTTGCTCACATCACCGGTAGACACACACTCGTTCCTTTTATTTTTATTTTGGCTCCGCTACCGGCTACACTTAATGACAGCGTCACATAGAATGTATACCGAGACTCGAGGTGGACATTGTCGTGCACCACGCGATGGTGTCCGCGTGCGCCCAGACTCGATGTTCGATCGACACCGTGGTCTGTTGCAGGCAATGTTCGCTAGTAGCATTCCCGAAATTATAGAGCTGGTAGGAAGTAGGTCCAAGTACAGTGGCGAGCTGAAGCGTGAACATGGAAAAAGGTATTAGTTTGATAATATAAACTGATCGTCGAAAGTGAAGGCGATTGATCTCGCGGCGTGGCGCCGACCCGCGAGCCACGCGCGCTATGAATCGCCCGAGCTCTCGTCACGATACGGATCATCACCTATAAGAAAGCTTGCTCAGTGCCGTCAGATGTATTGTGTCATCTACTCGCGTTCACTCGTCGGTCCGTCGGCACACGGCGGCCGGCGGCTCGCCCCGGTACTACACCGGACCCTCGCCGGCACGGTAGCGCCGGGGCGAGGCGCCGGCCCGGTCGGAGCGCGACTCGGCCGATTCGTGCTCGCGCTCTACCAAGCGTCTATATCGAATGCCCACCGTTTTTAGTTTAGGTACCGGTCGAACCGATTTCTTTTTAAGTTCTGTTCATCGATTAGTTAGCGTATGTATCCTTAGGCTTTGCATGCACCCGGTCACGAGTCCCGTCACGGCTTGCGCCGGTCACAGCTCCCGCCGCTAGCGTAGCTCGGCACGGCACCCAAGTCCCGCACACCCACACCACAGCCACAGCCACCACGCAGACAGACGACACTCAAGCCACACAGCCTTGTGCGAGCGCGGGGGTACGCGGCCGCGGGCCGGGCGGGGAGGGCGGGAGGTTCGGCCACTCACCTTACGGTGTTTGCTGTGTATCGTAGGCTGTGTTCGCCAGCTGGATCCCCGAGATCACGGAACTGGCGGCCCAGCGGAACAAATACGGCGGCCGGTACAACAAGGACGTCCGCCGCAGGTACCCTGCTCTCACGCCCCCGCTCCACGCGGCTTCCTGCCTTCCTACCTCTCACGGTTTCGATCTTGGTTGATTGAATGCGGAGTTTGCTAATGAAATTTATTAATCCTTCACTAGAATCGGTCTCTCGGTGCCGTGGCGCATGCTCGAAGAGTTAGCTCCCGGCGGCCGCGCCCCTCTCCCCGAACTAGAGAGATAGGCGCGCGGTCGACCGACGCACTACTACATGCCTTTTTTCGTAAATTTTACTCGAGATACCGTTGAGCTTTTTAATCCTTCTAACGAGACTAGATCTGGAGAGAGCCGATGTAAAGTTTTGTAATGCTGTCGATGAAGTAGTGTTTGGTTTGTTCGCTTGCACACGATGCCTGTCGCCACGCTGTAGCGCTAGCTCCGGCACCTCGCCACGAGTCCCGACGATCACACACAGCCAGTGCCCGCGCCGCCCCCGCCCCGCGCGGCCCGCCATGCCCCCGCGACCTCCCCTCTCACTCGACAGACTCATACCTACTAATAATGTTCATTATATAATATATATGTATCTTCATGTCACTAACCGCCCGCGCCCGCCGGCCCGGCCGCCCGCAGAGAGGAGCTCTCGTGGAAGCGAGCCGCCGGCCGGCCTGCCCGCGCCCGCTGCTCGCTTCCGCCCGCTCCGCACCTCACCGGTCGAATGAATGTGAATGTCTTGTTTTGTCTGTCGGCGTTTAGGCGATATTTGCCAGTTGTATCCCAGAGATAATTGACTTAATCGGCACTAGACCCAAGTATGGCGGCACCCTCAAGAATGAGCGGGGACGCAGGTGAGCCGCAGTCTTCACTCCGTTCCGTTGAATGTGTTCCGTGTTGTGAAATCTATTCTTCCTTTTCCTCTCTTAGCACGCTTCTGTGTTCTCACTTATCTTGAGCGGGACGCAAGTCTCGCAAGTTGTCTTTGTTTTTATGAGTCGATATATGATTGTAAATTACCTTTGAATTGATTTGAGTTCAGTTGAATAGTGAACAGCAGATAGTGGCTAGTGTTATCGCTCGTCATTATAGGTATCATGATTATGTTCTGTTAGTATACGTACGTAAAGTAAAGGAATGTTAAACGTAAAGCTTAGTTACGGAGAGTTAAATGTTGAGTGGTATCGTACCGTAGTGCGTTGTTGGAGTTCTGGTGTGCGATGCATTGCGAGGCGTCGACAGCTCCTTTCTGTGGGGCGGCTCGCGTCCTGTCCGGCCGGCCCGCGGGGGGCGCTGTTGATGCGAGCGTTCCTCTCCCACCCGCCTAGCCTGTCTCCCAGCCTAGCCTGTGTCCCACGCAACAGCAGCGCAGTCCGCTCGCCGACCCGGCCTGGCCCACTCCTCTCCGTCTCTCTCCTCTGCCTGCACGTCTATTACTATTACTGTACTTGTACTCTTAATGTTGACCCTCTTAATGTTTTATGATGTGTAATGTAATTTTGAATCGACCCCCTCGGTTATATTAGTGTAATGTATTTACGTAAATATAAACTCATAGAGCGTGGCAAGGCTGTGTGCATTGAGGACATTTTTAACGCAAAATTAGTTTAGATTTTTTTATATCGACAATCATTTAACATAATCTACATCATTTAGCAGTGATTTATATACACGAATCATTTTTATATGAAAGTTTTGGATTGATTTTTTGAAAAAAATTGTTTGCAATGTATATGGGATCGTATTAAAGATACAAGGTAGAATGATTTAATTGTTTTATTATAAATAAAAATGAAATCAGTTCTTTGCCACACCTTAGAGATATAATAGTTTGAGCATGGACTATGTAGAATGAGCTGTTTGCATTTTTGTTAAACTTTCCTACTTTATATAATGTTTTGTTTTTGTTTTTCTTGTTAACCCTGTATTACGTTTGATATAACAACATTAACTACAATCATGATGAACTGTCGACTTTCACATTTCAACAAACACCTAACAGTGTCGAATGAACTTACAAAGAATAGCGACTCTTGATCCAAGACATACCTGATACACATGAGAAGCGGAAACTATACTCCCCCAAGTCAATACATGTTGTCCTAAATACATAAACTGTACTGTTATGCAAGCTTTTCCCAACGTGTTGATACAAATACATTTTACCTACACACAGTAAATGCAAACACGTATCCTCATAGATAGACAATAAAGCACTAATTTTAGGTACATGCCACAGACAAAACTTTGATCAAAAATATATTATATTGGTACAAAATCTATGAAGGTACATTAGAACAAAAATCATTAAGGCTTTTCCACATAGTTGCGTTTGAATACCAGCTATAAATTATTGTCCTTCCACACAGATGCATCTATGTTATACGTTACCAACCCCACTAGAACACTAACTGCACACACGAAATCACACAATGTAATAAACGCAGTAAATGGCTATAAACTATCTTAAAATAATAAATATAAATAAAGCAACTTATACGAGCTATTTAATTTTTTATTTAACTGTCAATAAAATCATAAAAAACAAATTGCTATCACAAAAATAATACATGCAATTATAGCGACTGTTCAAATCTGACATGTGTGGAGAAGCCTTTACATTATACGAAATTAGTAGTAAATATTATTTATGTATTTATTTTACTGTGTGTAGATAAAAAAAATTAAAACAATTTGTTACCCTACCACCACAACACAAACTTAAAAACTCCATGCAATGTATGCTATATATTTATTGTTGTATGACCCCATAACAGACACTATATAATCCTGCTAGTGACCCCAAACAACCCCTCCCTTATCCATAGACGTCGTATCATTTTTGTTTTTATTTTTTTTGTGTGGTATGTAGATAGTTACACAAATCCTGAACGAAACTGAGCTTTCTAGAATGTTCATTTGTTTGTGGAATTTTAAATTATTAATAACATAACAAATTGCTTTTCATTAAAAATATAATTCGTAATTATTTGTAATTTTTCAAAATTTTGGATGTTTGAACCACAAACCAGTGAACGTAGTATAATATTGAGTTATTTTGGTTTTGTTCTAACCACGTCATTGTTTTTTGTGTCGAATAAATTAAACGCACGGCAAATACTTACAAACAAATTTGAGCAAATTAATTAACTAGTCACTTTAAAAAAACAAAGGCGTTGTTTTCTAAAACTGTAGCATTTTTCTTCACGCTTTTCTCACTTATTGTTTTGTTTAACCCTGCCGTGACCTGTTTGTTCAAAGTTTTTTATATAAGTTACATTCCGTCTGGTCCCAGGTGTTAAATAAAACTTCAAATTGCTGTTTCTTCTTGTCTTTTCTATTAATTTTAAGATGAGCTTTATAAAAATTTGCTTTTAAAAAAAAGTCAAAAGACAATGTAAATTTTTGAATAATGTTCTTTTAACGCCACGAAGCTTTCTGAAGAATCAATTTTGCATTACAAATTACATTATTTTTTTAAATTCTTTTAAAAATAAAGCTTTTAAAGACTTTCTGGAGTTCGCTTTTGAGGCTTCTTTCGTTGTTTAAATGCAAAAAAATGTTAGTAGATGCACCTTATGTATTACTCAAAAGGATGATATTATAATAAATGTATAAAATTTCAGGCATATAGTTGTATGTGGCCACATTACTTACGAATCAGTGAGCCATTTTTTAAAAGACTTCCTACACGAAGACCGAGAGGATGTTGATGTCGAAGTTGTTTTTTTACACAGGTATGTATGTTTACATTATTAATTAATTAACTATTAAAGTAAACTCTATTTCAAAATTAAATTTCCTAGCTAATTGTTCTCATTTTGACGAAAGTATAAGAGATTTTAATGATTTATTAACCGATTTTAATGAAAGTATAATTAATTTTAATGATCTGTATGATCCAAAAGTTACGATATTAATCTTTTATGATAATCATAATTAAGGATCTTATAATATATCTATAAGTATTTCAATTTCAATGATGTATTATTATTTATGTAAGAAATGAATATCTGATGAAAATAGAACTTTATGAAATTACTTACCAATTATTTTGAATGAATATAGTTTTGTTGTAAAATATACAATTTCATAAAGTTTCATTTCTAATATTGCAATACCATGAACCAATAAGAGAAAAATATTGACATTAAAATAAACCCAGATGTAACATCAATCACATATAAAGTAATAAAATATGATACCGTCACACTAAAAATTAAAGACGGTAATAAAATCGCTGGAAGTACAATACATTTTTTATCTTGTGCTAAAGTATTAAGGCACATAGTTCCGTGAAACTTGGAGGTGGTGTGTCATGTATGATCCAACGACGATTTCAGAAAAGAGCCCGACCTAGAGCTGGAGGGTCTCCTCAAACGTCACTACACCACCGTCGAGTTTTTTCAGGGTACAATGATGAATGCCGTCGACCTTGAACGAGTCAAGGTTAGAGTACAACCATAGAGCAGGCATTTAGATTTAAAGCACGGCCGTAATCATTGACGCGTCTACGTGAATCAGTACTTTTTTATTTATTTATATGTGCATAAAACAGATCTTTTTTCTTCTGTAAAGACGCTGTTTCATAGTCACAGTAGGTATTTATCACTTTGGTAACTTTATCTTGTGGTTATTTTGATGCAATCATTGCTTCTCACGGTGCTGCGGAATCGCCTCGGCCTCACGCAGGTCGAGGCGGTCCCGCGACATCACACGACTGCGTATTTTGGTACATAGAGTTGCATGGTAAGGTCCTCTACAGGCGGCGGAACTGTCAGGTTTCCGTGGCCAGTATTGTAACTGAGCGTTGATGACAGGAAACCGCCCGACCTGGAGCTCGAAGGACTGTTCAAGAGACACTTTACCACTGTGGAATTCTTTCAAGGCACCATTATGAATCCAATCGACCTTCAAAGGGTAAAAGTAAGTAGCACACACGAAGATGTGATATCTTTTGGGCGTGGTGTCGGTTTTTCAAGCTGTACAGACTATTCTATAGAGTAGAGCGATGCTCGTTCACTAACCTATTGCGATATATTGTCGGTGCGGTGTTCGGTACCCTTCTGTCGTTACTGACCGCTGTCTGTGCCTGTCGCTAATGAGTGTTTGTACCGGCCCGATGGCGGCCGGGCGCGCTGTGTGTCCCTCCCTGGCCCCCGCCACCGGCCACCATGTGTCTATTTGGGTGTTGTTGCAATGCTGCCCCGTGTGTTACTTCGATATCGATCTGACTGTACGTTCCTATGGCAATATTGGCATTAATGGCTGCTGAAGAAAGGATTTCCATTTCTAAATTATTATAAATGTAGTCAAGTACAGTTATCGATTGTCGATTTGTTTTGGGTAAGTTGGAATGGCTTTATGGAATGGTAGTGCTTGTATGAATGTTAACTAATCCGTCTACTTTAATATCCCACCAGCTTCTATATAAAATGAATACTGCGGTTACAAATTAAGATTTATTTTATGTGAATATTATATCTATATCATTAACTAAAGCATTATAATTAAAACGTGGTATTCATTTTAATATTTCTGCTAAAGTTGTGCATGCCAATTTTCACGCTTTTATGTTTTTACTAACTTTTCGCTTGTAAGTAAGACTAATATTAAATTGAATTTTAGATGTTGTTTATGACTGTTTTATTAATAACATCATTAATGTGTTTTATAACAATAGATGTACTTGGTATAAATAATTAGCTCGACAACTTCGTATTTAATTGACATTTTATTGGTAAGTTTACAAAGTTATTTCCAAAGTGAATATTTTGTTAGATTTCTGTCTCATATTAGCCCGTAACTAGCTACTATCCCACTATTGGGAAAGGCATCCTCTTAGGATTCGAATTTCGTAAATAGAACAGTAATTTCTTATGTAATTTATTTTTTTAATGTAAACGAATGAATAACGCTAATGCTAGCCTATAACTTTTTTACTATTGGGACGGGCATCCTAGAATTCAAATTTTGTATATAGAACAGTAATTTCTTACCCAACTTTTTTAAATTCTTACGAGTTAATCAGTTGTTATAGTTCCAAAGAGTTTTTATTTTTTATAAGTATAATCAATAGTTTTTAATGATGTAGGTACACGAAGCAGATGCATGTCTGGTGCTAGCCAACAAGTACTGTCAGGACCCTGACGCAGAAGATGCTGCTAATATCATGAGAGTAATCTCGATCAAGAACTATTCCGACGACATCAGGGTTATCATCCAGCTGATGCAGTATCATAATAAGGTAGATTGTCAAACTATACTAAAATACATTTGTTACCACTCCCACGCTTAATGGTTATATGTGCAAAGAGTATTCTGAAAATGGCTGTATCAGTGCGGAAATAGTTCTCAGTCATGCCATCTAGACTAAATCAAAATATCGAGAAATACAGAGTTAAAAACGAAATTATAATATACTGATGGTAAAATAATAGGATATACTTGAAAACTGAGGGTAAAACATCATTATTTATTTTCCAGGCTTATCTCTTAAACATTCCATCATGGGACTGGAAGCAAGGCGACGACGTCATCTGTTTAGCAGAGTTGAAGCTTGGCTTTATAGCGCAGAGTTGCCTCGCACCAGGCTTCTCCACTATGATGGCTAACCTGTTCGCCATGAGGAGTTTTAAGACGGTCAGCTCAAATTTTAATATATTTTTCTTTATTTGTACAAAACTGTAGAAGTACTTTCAGAGACTTATTCGAACAATCGCAAGGACAAGATTAAACTCTTTGACAGTACTTCATTTTCTAACTTTACTATGCGGCGTTTCCACAGTCCCAAGAGATGGCTATATGGACTAATGACTACATGCGAGGTACCGGCATGGAGATGTACACCGAGACACTAAGTCCTACCTTTATCGGGATGCCGTTCAAACACGCCGCAGAGTAAGTGGGCTGTGAACGAGACGCTTACAATAACGTGACACAAAACAGTCACACACGAAACTTCAATAAACTGTACAAGTGTTTGAGCATTCCATACTGTTAAACAGGACAATCGTCACTAACCAAATACAAAAACCATAGCTTATCATTTTAGTGTTCCTTTCATTTTGGTTTGCAAGCTTCCAGTCTGTGATTTTGAATTTTTCAATGTTTTTTTACCAATATCATTAATATAGGTACTGCACTGAATAACTACTAGTTGGTAATGTTAATACAGGGATTTGATACTAATTGTGCATAGATTTTTAATATAGACGGCGTACGAAGAGGAGTTCGAAAGAAAGGCAAGATAGCCTCCGTTGAGATCCCTTTGACTAACATAGCACGAGCTTTAGCATCTCCTATTGGTTGATTGCAGTCCCCCGACACTCAAGCTTGGCAGAACGATTACCTGCAGGGTACTGGCTGCGAGATGTACACCGAAACACTGTCAACGTCCTTCACGGGAATGAGCTTCCCGCAAGCGAGCGAGTAAGACCTCTCTCGATCCTTGGTCCGCTGCACCCCCCCGTAGACACTGTGTGCCAAGTTGCTAACCCTAGCTAAATGAGTGTGCAATTATTAAAATATTTATAGGCACGAGTAGTACAATATGTTAGAACTAAAGTGACGTTTCAATTTTCAGAATAGATTGTGCATGTTGAATGGGTAAAAATTTAGAAAATTAGCGGTATGTATGATAGTATGGTGAAATAGTACGTTTTATTTGTCAATTCAATTGTATTAGCTACATTAATTATCATTTTGTTTACAAGGAATGAAGCAGTATTACTTTATGTTATGGTAAATCACGATAGCATCACAGATACTTCAGTGCAGTAAAATTAAAATCTAGTATAAACATCATTAACATCATTCATAAGATATGTATCATTTAATAACTTCTGGGCTTCACAAATTTAATAAAACACTCATTTTCATAACGACTATCATTCGAAAGGATATCTACCTTGTATTATAGGATCATTGATGCTTTCATTGTTTAGACACCTTCCTTCTAATGCTTAATGTCAGATGCACTTAAAACACTACACATATTGTACAAAACACACTTTAAATCTGCACGCATGTCTAATTTAGTTTATATTATAGTCTCAGTTTCTGAAAGATCAATCAACTAAGTTTTAAAATTTGTCTTTTCAAGATATTTGTGTTTTATATTGAACTTGTCAATGAGTTTAAAACAATCGTAAAGTTAGTAAGTAATTGTTATAATTATTGAATAGATGCAGTCAAAATTACCTGCAAAATTAAAATTAATTTGAAAATAAAGCTACAAACTCTGACTGAAACTAGTACTGAGCTTTTAACAAGATATTTTGGGATGAAGTATTTACTTTCAGAAATTGAGCGAATTATTTAAAAATATTTGTAGCATGTATTAGTTATGAATGTTACATGTAATGTCTAGTATCAAATAAGATGGTAACGAAAAAATGCCAATTGAACATAATGTAGTAACATGACATTGTGATTTAGCTGAAGTAACAATTCACGCTACCAAAATATATTATTCAAAACTAAGACTGTATTCGAGTAGAATTTGTGTAGAAATATCTATTCGCTTGAATTATGTACGCACTCTGATTAACATGCATATTCATATGAATGCAATAAGATTAACCAAATAGAAGTTAATCAGCATACACAAAATGTTCCCAGGTTATGTTTTACAAAGTTGAAGCTGCTACTTCTAGCGATAGAAATCAAGGGTGAAGAAGGTGCAGATAGCAAGATCTCCATCAACCCGAGGACAGCAAAGATACATGCAAATACACAAGGATTCTTTATTGCACAGTCTGCAGATGAGGTCAAAAGGTATGTAGCATGTGCTAGTTTACATGTTTCTATTGCGCTTTCCGTTTTTTGCACAAAACTGAACATTATTAATTTTGTAAAAGATCAAATAAGTTACCAGATGGTATAGAAGCGCAAAAACGATTAGCCTGCCTATTCGTTTTTGCGCTTTCTTACCAGCACTTATTTTTAAAGAAAACTGTTTAAAGGAACTAAGTATAACTACGAGTACTATGGTGATATAACTTGGCAATATATCTTACTGCAGTATTAAACGTACACGCCATTGATGAACATGAACTCCATTGAAGGAGGTTCGCAAGTTGGGTTGCTTTTATGTTTCTTACAAGTTTATTTTCTATGGAAGCAATTTTTATAGTAATTATATGTTTATCAAAATTTCCTTAATTGGTTTGTATTTTCAGTCTGTCACCATATCTTAATTTAATAATTTACATTCTTTTTCAGGGCTTGGTATTACTGCAAAGCCTGTCATGAAGACATCAAGGACGAGACCTCAATCAAGAAATGCAAATGCAAAAACTGTAAGATCATTGAATTGCTATTAATGCCCCTCCCTTACGCAATCATGTAAATGTCTTTAGAATTCTATATGAACTAAATTTTGCAATATTTGTTATTAATTAAAATAAATTACATAATATTTTAAAGGGATGCGGTAGCTGATGGAATAAGGTATCGAAATGAATGTTAGAATGGGTTCGATACCCATCTAAGTCACTACCCATGTGGACCTACTCCCCGCACAAGCACATTATTAGCTGCGGAGAGGTTGATAATTTTATTGAACTACCTACAATACGGTATAACTATAATAAAAACCTGATCATTATTCTGTGACATTCTTTCTGGAAATATATAAATGTTGTAACAAATTGTCCCTGTATAAGAGTCACACGTACACGTACAGCCCCAGTACAATGTTCACAAGTAACACTGTAGGTGCGCCTCCGGGCCACGTCGACACAGACTCGCTCGACCTCACACTCTTTACTTTCTATTTGTGAGACATTAATGAATCTTGTTCGGCTAAACTTTTAGTGACCGCGCACCAGCGGAAGGTTGGAGCCGATATAGGTAACTTGCACCACACCTAACCTCACAATTGACGTTTTCCGATATTTATTTTTCGTGTCTATAATATTTTGAGTTGCTTTAGTGGTGTTGCGTCCGTACCTCACAGACTGGATCGGCTGCAAGGCATTATCTTGACCCGTGCTCGTTCACACCCTATAATTTAGCGATCATTGTGTATGTCCGCTCGCTCGTGAATACCGCCACCAAGATATGAAGCACTCCGACACCATTTTTCTATGCCTTTTGAGAATTTCCGCTCTGTTTCTGATTTGTATCAATTTTGAGAGGATTTAGTGCATCATACAATATTGCTGAACAATCACCTACCGAATCAGGAACTGAACATATATCACACAACTGTCACTTATCAAAATTGTTAGGATCACAGGCGGTTAGATGCCTTCAACGAGAGTTGAACACAATTGCTATGATGCACTTCAGATTCCAGCACAGACAGTACATTGCATGTATACATTAAATATTAAGTAGAACTAAATATCGCAAAAGCAAATGCACCGTCATTATATCCCGAAACACTTAGTTAATAATATATGTGAATCCATGAAAGCATGTCTCAGAAAAAAAGGAGTGAAAGGCACAATGCGCTGATTTATATGACCCAAACGAGAGTGAGCTTTTGAGGACAAAGACTTTGTACTACAGTTCCGGCTTGTCTGTGCTAACGACAGTGACTAACATCAGAGAAGAAACTAAACTACAGTCACTCTTCATTACTTTCATTCACGCTTTTGACAGAATCAAATTCTATTGCTGCGTCATCTAGATTAAATGCACAGAATTCGATTCTACAAAATTCATTTAACAAAATGATATCATAAAGATAGGAGCGTACATTCGTGTTTGTCAGTGTTTGATTTTTACAGATGTCGGAATGATGATGATGCAGACTGGAATGGTGAAACAAAGTCTTAATACGTATCGTGGTTGTCTCGACGGTACGGAAACGAAAGAAAAACATTACGTATTACCGTACCTTACACACAATATATAGTTTGTTTGCATCAACTAACCATGCTATGGGCGAAGGAATATGGGCTACAATATATACGCTAATACACAATTAAACGACACACGCATCTAGAATAGCGCAGCTAGGCTAATACACTTTAATTAACTACAGCTCGCTTAGTTTAAGACGATAATGAAATAGATATGGAGTAAAACACTGTTCACGTCAGCAACCCCTTTAGGAAACTACTTCTGATTACTACACTATGTAAATTCTCTGATTTGATTTAACCAAACGTTTGTGTCACTAACATTGTTGTTTATTGCTAATGTCAGTAATCAGAAGTTCTTGAGTAAAATCGTTGTCATCAACTATATCCTACTCGAAGACAACTATCAGCTTTGCATCTCTGTCTGCATAAATACCTATTATTTGCGTTTCTTCTGTAATACCCAATCTTGAAGCAGGATGTGTAAAATACTTTTCTAAAATGAGCTTAAAACGTATTATTTGTCGATTTAGTGGCTACATTCAGGAAGGGCGTACGAGCCGTCCAGATGGTTGGCAGGGCAAGTACGTAACCTACAATTATGTGTATAAAATTCAGTGTAAATGTCAATGTGATGTTTTAAAGTGATATGTCCGGGTGTGGGGCGACTCCCGATCACCGATCGCCAAATAGCGATATTGTGTCCTGTTTATTATTGTCTTGTATTACATTCGTTTCTATATGTGCATTTATACAGCAGTTAGATGTTTGCCTCTCTATTAGCAGATAATTAAAAGATCGAGAGACATTATGTCGTGATGTCATTTATTTATTTTGGTGTTGTTGTTATTATGATTATTATATGAAAATATATTTTTCTAGGAGTATTTTGATCCCTGATTTACTGCATTAACATAGTCCCTCAGATATTGGTGTTGTGAAGTTATAGTGTTTTTAAATGAAGTTAATTTGTAATTTTTAATATGCTTAACATTTGAAAAAGATTATTTGATAATACCCTGCATAGGGAACGTTTTAATTAGATGCTCCCGCCTCGATAGAACCGTGAGGAAATCGCAGTCGTTGGCTGCTGCGTCAGTATCGGCCGAACGATTTGGTATACTCGCCTTCTTGTACTCACATCCTTGTAATATTTGAATTCCTTTCATTTGGACCATAAGTTCTTAGTGCGCTCGACGTCATACTAATCACTTCATGTATTCATATTTTCATAACCTTTACATTAGCCTTAATAAAAACTAGGCTCCTTAATATCATTAAGTTCCAGATGTGAAACATAATATAGCACATAGAGCTTGTCTTGATAGTTAGGTTAGTTTAGAGTTTGGTTTTGTGTGTCGTGTGTAGCTTTCATGTTTATTGCATGTGTGGTGTAGGTATGTTTACTTATATTAGATGTGTAGTTGTATTTAATATTATAATTAGTAATTTTGTCTTTTTAATAAGTAATTTTATTTGTACATCGGTTTCATCTTTAGCTAAATTCTAAGCTTTATTCAGAATGTGCTGTTAGTGTGTGCTAACTTCTAATATATTTGATAGTAACATTGGCTTTGGATTTTAACCGAGTAATCACTTGTAGGTACGTTCTGAAGCCCCACCGCTAAATGCTTTTGACTTTCAAAGATGAAACCGATAGTGATATATAATTGAACTGTTAACAGTCATGTTGGACAGACCAGCCACACGCTGTACTATATAACGCGATGTGCTGTAGGTACTGTATTTACTGAGTGGAGTGGAATGCGAACTTGTGCTGATGTTTTGCAGATGATCACCATCCTCCCCCCACCTTCACGCCGCCAGAGTTGCCCAAGAAGGTCCATGTTCGAGGTACATCTCAGGCTCAGAGGGCCGAGTGTTTTTTTGTTTTTCTTTTAATCATCGGTCCACAAACCATTTGATCGGCAATGTGCTTCGTCCTGGGTTACCGGAAGGTACCGTGCACCTAGTTGCTTTGTCACGCCTTATTTCATAGCGAGCACTGACAACGGGCAGGGATGCCTCTGGGATTATGCGCTTATCTCGCATGTACCCGGCTATGACGTAGTTACACGAACCCGATCGCTCGAGCGAGCGATTGTTCTAACTAACAGCCTCACACTAAATTCCATTCAAGTTATCCAACTAACCAAATTGTATTAAACACAAATCTTGATCATTTTGTTTTTTATTTTATTTTCGCATTCACTATCTGATTGAGTAATGAGGTTACGACGACTAAATTTATTCATCGGTCTTTGCTTCTTGGTAAACTCTAAAGCGGATGTATTATCATTTGTGGTTTGTACCCTTTTGCCGAGCATTGCAAATATCTCATGGCATTGCATTTTACCGAATGATGAGTATTACCTACCATATTTATAAATAGAGTTGCCAATTTATGGATGAAACTTAATTTTTCACGAAAAAATTATAGAGAAACTTAAATAGTAACAAAGACAAATTAATTTGTCCACTGTTGGCGGCGCTACAGTGAATGCTTTATGGGTACCTTAATTTTTGCTTTTGTTGTAGTAATTTTGATTATAAATAAAATAATAAATCCAAATATGCCTTTTAAAGTAAATTATTCATCAATTATTTTGAATGAGATTAGTTAAAAAAATTGCCAAATTCATTAAAAAATTGCAAATCATTTTTATACCTAAATGCAAGACCCAACATTGCTGAATTATTTATTTTTGCTGCTGCATATAACTTTCCATAAATCATTTAATTGCATTTCAGGTGAAATTGCAAGGGAAAGGGGAGAAGACACTAGTTGTAAGTATTGAAATATTATCATTATTGTAAATATTCATAATTTACCGAATGGTGATGGAGTAAAAAAACACACGACTGCATGCCATTTCATGAATGTTTGCCTAAGATTGAGTTGGGAAGGAAAACCCGATACGAATCGGTTTAGCCAGCTTGGCGATAGTAGGCCAAGTTAAGCGTTAGCAAGACAGAGTGGCATGTGGTGGAAAGAGTGGGATATGGCCCATGTCCAACAGTGGACTTGTTTATATGCTGACGATGACGATGACATAAAATTAACATCACTAGTCCTACAAAAGAAAAATCTGATTTTGGTTTTTACGTTGTGATAACTATTACACCATTAAAATAATTTCCAACAGTAATAAACCGGAACCACAGGAGCATAGCACCAACAGCGCTGTTGTCTCCGATGGCGAATCAGTTGATAAACACAACAACGACAAGACAGGTCAACAAGGTTAAACCAAATGTGAACAGGGCTCCACCGGACACGTTAGTATTAATATATTTAATCTGTGATAATGATGATGTTACCCTGGCGAATGATTCACTGGAGGTACGTAAAGAAATCTAGGTTTTAAAATGATTCTGCGATATTTGATGGCGTCTCGTAATTATATTATGGTCGACTTCAGCTACAGCTCGAGTTAATGGCCATTTATATGGCAATGTATTTTCCTAATGCGTTAGAGGTATTAACCTACTGGAAAATTTCATCTAAAACCATTCTGTCTTTTTCGCGTAAAGAATTAGCCAATATTTTCTATTCTCATAAAATAGCGCGTTTGTTTTAGTAGTATGCTCGACCAATCTACTGGATATGATTAGATTTAGCTGTTTTTATTACAGGAATGTCAAAGATTTTAAAACGTTAAACTGGAAATGAAAATACCTATTAAGCTTGGGTTTGCAATTTTTCGTTTTATTGTTTTCGTTTATTAGTTCTGTTTTTCAAAATAAACCGAAAAACAAAAGACAATATTTTTAAGTTAGTGTGACATGAGATTAGTTATCTATTTTTAGATATATAATTACGAGAATTGCTAGACTCAAAACAGATTTCTTTCCGTATAACCACAGATGCTATAAATGTAGCTTAATCTGGAGCCATTTATGTATTTCTTTTTATATTAATCTTAGGCTTCAGAGAGTTAAATGAAGTTCAAAACTACAAATTAAATAACATTTGTTGACTTTAAAAGTATAAACAATAAATAGCTGCTAGAAAGTCTACTTTTCTGTCTTTCAATTTCTGTATCTATCGCGGCTTTTATAAAATAAATTTTATTATGTTATTTTTTTTTATTTTGCACGACGTGCACATCGCACTCAAGCAAATTGAATATTCAGTTCGCACTTTTGATTTAATAAAGAATAAAAGAAACGAGAGACGACACTTTACGCCTGTGTTACAGGAATCCCCAGGATCCAGATACCAATTACCAGGCCTATCACCTTGCCTACGAAGTGAAAAAACTCATGTAATTGAAATATTATTCAGTTAGATCATTTTATTATCTGTAGTTTGAGAATTGCAATTTAAAAAAAATATTTCACGAGTTAAGTCAGCGTTGACAGCTGTTCATATGTGTTGCCAACATTGAACAATGTTTCAATGCAGACTTTCCTCAAATAAATTATTAGACAGTAGTGCTTGCCTCACTAGATTATATTTTTTTGGATAGTCAGGACTTTATTTCAATTATAGTTATAATGTATTATATCCTTATTATTAAGCACGGCACAATAATATAGCATGTTTAATACACATTATTTATACATACATTATTTTATATTTTGTATGCATTTATTTACAATTTGTAGCTAGTTCCTGCTTTCCACGTTTAAAAAGTATTTTTTTTATTCCAGCTACAGTGTAGAAAATATTTTATATTATACCTAAATAGATAATTAATTTGTAAATAAAACACTATAAATTACCTAATTTTTTTTTGTAAACCACATTGCTACATTATTTTTGATCTATGAAAAAACAGTAGAGATCTAAATAGTTTAGTTAACTAAAGCTTTTACTATAGTCTACTATTTCTGATTCAGTACTTCTTAGTTTAAAAAAGGAATTTAAAAAACACATTTAAAGTAAAAAAAAAAGTATGTTACAAATGAGGTTGTTATTTTTGTATGAATGTTTTTGTACAGGCCAACGAGTAGAGCAAGCGGTGGTAATCAAAACAGCAATGGTGTCAGCTTACCAGCCGGCCTAGCTGATGACCAGTCGAAAGACTTCGACTTCGAAAAGACTGAAATGAAGTACGACTCCACCGGAATGTTCCATTGGAGCCCCGCAAGAAATTTGGAAGATTGTATATTAGTACGTATATTTGAAAAAATCTCGCTAACTAGATATGTTAGAAAAGTTCTATTTAACAGGAAATAACAAGGCTATGGGACATAACAGCTTATCTCCTGAAGTGCAAGCATAATGCAGAGGCACTCTGAACTTTAAATTTATACAGCATAAAGCTCTAAATAGCTTGGAGCAAAAATACCATCGCGACATCATAAGACTTAAAATAGCTTTTGTGGTCTCCGTAGGATTTTTAGGGGCTACTTTATCTTCACCTTGAAAGATTATTTTTATCATTTCAGGGAATTATTATTTTTAATTTTTTTGCTATCCATTTGCAGGACAGAAATCAAGCGGCAATGACCGTACTAAACGGTCACGTGGTGGTGTGTTTATTCGCTGACCCAGACTCGCCATTAATAGGATTGAGAAATTTGGTGATGCCACTCAGAGCTTCAAACTTCCACTACCACGAGCTGAAGCATGTTGTCATCGTGGGTAGCGTCGAATATATCAGAAGAGAATGGAAAATGTTGCAGAATCTACCGAAGATTTCTGTATTGAATGTAAGAATATATATTTTTTAAGACAACTCCTGGCTTGGGGATCATACCTTATACCTATTTATAAACAGCAAACACAAAATAAAACCAGGCTCAGGACAACAACTTGTATTGTATTTTGTAATTTCAATCCTATGCTTAAAAATTGTTTGTGATTACTGACTTTATGCACGTCAAACGCATTCGTGGCCTCCAAATCAAATGACTGTCCTGAGTTTAGATGCCCGTACCTACGGGACTAAAGTATTTAAATGTCTGTATTTTATGTAAAAAATATAATTAAAGACCTTCCAGAAACTTTTTCGCCCTAAGTAGTAAAGATTTGAAAAATACTAGTAGTAAAATTTACATATTGGTGCAACATCACGCTAATAATTAATTACCAATTCCAGGGTTCACCGCTAAGCCGGGCCGACTTGCGTGCAGTGAATGTAAACTTATGTGACATGTGCTGCATCCTATCTGCGAAGGTGCCATCCAACGATGATCCTACGCTGGCAGACAAGGAAGCTATACTGGCTTCGTTGAACATCAAAGCGATGACATTCGACGACACGATAGGAGTGCTAAGCGCTGGAGTTGGGACGAACGGGAGCAGTAATGCACCGCCACCGCCAGGACAACCGCCTGCGCCGGTCTTGCTGCAGAGGAGAGGGTCTGTGTATGGTGCCAATGTGCCTATGATAACAGGTGTGTTCTTAGGATGGTGTTACTTGTTTTTTTTTTGGAGCTTGAGTGGACATTACAGGGACAGTCTTAAATTATTCCAACACACCTGCCCGCCTGGAGGTCAAAGCCAGGTGGATTGACTGGGGAATAAAGACATGTTAAAAGGATTCCTACGTAAAGTGTGGTTAGTTTAACATAATAATATGCGTTGTATATAAGAATGGTTTAAAATAAAGAAAAGGAAATCTCTACCCTCCGAAAACCATGTCATATTCTCCTGCTCTTTAACTACAATCAATGTAGTCTAAGGAATTGCAGTGGAATTTGAATCCCCAGTGAAACTTAAAGATCAAAAATGTTCAAAACATAGTAATTTTATAACCCGACATAATAATGTAATGTGATTGCAGAGCTGGTGAACGACAGCAACGTACAGTTCCTGGACCAGGACGACGACGATGACCCTGACACGGAGCTGTACCTGACGCAGCCGTTCGCGTGCGGTACTGCCTTCGCTGTCAGTGTGCTCGACTCTCTTATGTCCACCGTAAGTATCAATATCATTTTTAGTTGCAATGTAAGTGGGCCGAGAATTTATGCGGCACTTACATCTATTACAAACTCTATAGGATTTTTTCATCCTTCTAACAATTTATTCGTGATATAGGGAACTGTACGAATTCTCTCTCTCTCTCTTGACCTTATTCGGCCACAGCGACTGGCTACTAATATTGAGAGCTTCGTTGGTGTGCTCTCATGTAACCTTTGCAGCGCATGTGCGGCCATATGGGTGCGCCAAAGTTCACCTAAAATTTCAACTCCTATAATTGGAAGTCCGAAAATGTTCTTCCTAACATTTTTCATCCTAACAATCGCAATTCCTAATTTTTTTGTCTCTAATGTTAATAATCCGAAGCATTCATCTTCATAATTTCAGTAGCAATAAACATCTTTTATACTATTATTTGTTTTCCTATATTTTCTCAACATAACCATCTTTTATACTATAATTTAAAGTCATATCTTTTTTGTTTAGATTTCTTTTTATTCATAATAATTAATATTATTATACATTAATTTTGCGTAACTTTGTTGACAACATGTAGGTATAGCATAATATACCAAAGACCAGAGCAAAACCAGAGTCCCGCTCCAATCATTCAGTCAAGATCCAGAAACGAAATGGGTCTTATTCATAATTATTGGTTTAGGTTATGGTAGAACTGTGACCCCAACGCACGAGCCGAGCGAGCGCAGCGAGCGTGCCGCGGCAGCGGCCGGCGAAGTGCCAGAACCGAATTGGTCCTTTACTTATTGTTTTAGTTACGGTTACGGTAAACTCTTAGGCCATAAGCATAACCGTGAACGAGTCATGTTTTATGGATTTCATTCATTTAAGACAAAGATGTTCTAATAATTTTAATAAACAATAGTTTAAAAAAAATAGTTAAATGTAAAAATGTAAAAAGTTGTTAAGTAAAATCACAAGAAATAGTATAAAAACAAACCTTTTTATTACTTTCACTTGGTAAATATTTCTTTCTGAGTATGAGAGAAAATATTATGGTGAAAATGTTTAGGGATAAAAGCGTTATGACAAAAAACATTAGGAGTTTAAATATATTTACGTAACGATATTATTAATAACGATTTTCGGAAACATGAGTGTTATGAACATCGCCGGTAGCAATACAAATAGTATGAATGAAAACTTTAGGATTTAAAATTTTAGGAAGAGTGATCATTCGGATTACAAATCGTTAGGAAAAACATTTTCGGAAGAAGAACTTTAGGTGAGCCAATATGGACCCCGGCCATATACCCTACATGTCAGTACACCTCCTACATGAAAATCACACAAATATTTCGAGTCAGTTGTTATGTTGTTTGATGTACTTAATTCAATTATATATTACATAATAATAATATAATTTTAAATGATTTAATATACTAAAAAAATTTAATGATTTAATGTAATATAATTTTTTATTTTAATTGATTTTTAATGATTTAATAAATATAATCTAATGTAATTTTAATAAATAATGTAATCAAATTTTGTTATTGGTAGTGTATTATTAATGTATTATTTTATAAAATGTAATGTATGGGTTATCCTAAAATAAATGATTATTTAATTTAATTTAGTTTGGACACTATATGATTTTGGATTACCAATTACGCCAACTACTCAAAAATGCTGTGAATTTTTATTTGTAGTTCTTCAACACAATGCTAATCTCTTATCTTATTTCTATTCTTTCCCAGACTTATTTCAACCAAAATGCCTTAACGCTAATTCGGTCGCTGATCACGGGCGGCGCCACTCCGGAGCTGGAACTCATTCTCGCTGAGGGAGCAGGTCTCCGAGGAGGATATTCCACTCCTGAGAGCTTAGCGAATAGGTAGGTTTACTTTGAATTTAAAATACCGTGTATAATAATTAGGTGTTCGTAGTAATAAATATACTAACGTTAAAAATGTGCTCTATCGGGTGTTATCCATGCTTATAGGGATTAGCAGAACAATATCTAGTCTCAACTACAGTTTCATAAAAACATATTATCTTCTTGCTAGTTCTATCAGTCATGTTTTAACACAGAAAGGTTGTCGAGAGCCAAGATCCCAGCAACTGGCGTAGCAACTAGAAAGTAACCATTATATCATCTAGGCTTGTCTGACTTGTCTGAGTTCTTTGCCAATCGACGAAGAAGATCATCTAGGCTTGAGGGAGAGCCTCCTTTATGACCGTTTAATTAATATTTACAAAATTCTCCACAACAAATGCGTTAATATCAAGTGTTACAACCAAATTTTCCTTCCAGGGATCGATGTAGAGTAGGCCAGATATCCCTCTACGATCGTCCATTAGCGCAGTTCGGGGAGGCCGGCAAGTACGGCGACCTGTTCGTGGCCGCGCTCAGCACATACGGCATGTTGTGTATCGGACTATACCGGTTCCGCGACACGTCTTCATCCTGCGACGCGAGCAGCAAACGCTATGTTATCACGAACCCTCCTGATGACTTCTCGTTGCTGCCTACCGATCAGGTACGTATCAGAATGTCACTAATGTATACTTTGGTCTTCCGATTTTGATCTAAATATGAAGAGCGCTTGAGTAACTCCCAACGACAAAATAAGTAATATTTAAAGTATACATTTTTCCAACGTTGTTCCATTGAATAGCAATATTGCAAGTAAAAATATTTGAATTTGGCCTAAATATATCGACCATTTTATTTTGATACATGTAGTCTCACTTCCACTGTAAATATGATTCTTCTTAAGGTAAAATCTATCAAATCGTTAAGTCTGCAGAACGTGTTAAACAACTCTCGAAAAACTGACTCCTTCTAGAGCAGTCTGGTAATATGTATACGTGTGTGCAGGTGTTCGTGCTGATGCAGTTCGACCCGGGCGTGGAGTACCGGCCGAGCGCGGGCTCGACGTCCGGCAGCGGCGGCAAGGACGACGCCTCCTGACTATTGCTGTGCAGCGCCCTCACGGACGGACCTTACTCCTACATCTAGGCTGAAGGGTCCGTCGCTGGACCACACCACTCCGACAATCCTTCCACTCTCCCCCTACTTCCAGCATCACTCCTTTATTAAAACGTTGACGTCCACTAATGTTTTTATCCTATGGTATACTCAGTTCTTTTAACGGCAGGAGTGTTGCGAACTAAAAGCTGTCCTATTTTGTTTTCATTTCACCTATTGTATAAGTTAGTACCTATTATTTGAACACTTCCTATGCACAGCAATGTACACTTTATCAAGAGCACTTATGGATAGAATAGAATATGTTTATTTTTACTATATTAAACGGCAAATATCGTATATTTAAAAAGTAATAATATAAAGACTCCTATAGTGAGTAACTTCACGTTTGTTCTGCCGATCCAGATTTATATCTTAGTCACGAAGAAAAACAATCTATAGGAGGAACAAAGATAGATATTATAATAAAAAAAAAAAGAAATACAGAATTTCTAAAATGATTATAGAAAAAGCTTTCGATGTTTAGGGTAAACGAATTAGACAGATAACTGATTAAAGAGTTGTTGTTAATCTTATATAAAATCTAAGAAGTTGAACGTAATTTAAGAAAAATATTATCGAATATATTGAAATGATGAAACACATCACTTGTGTGAATCAATCAATTTAATTTTAAAAATCAATTTAATTATTCCTGCCATAAACGATTACACAAGCGGGATAAAGAAAATCAATTAATTTTGTTGGAAATAATTTGATGTGGTTGTTATAATTTAAAATATTTTTTATTGTTATTTGAGTATTACAAACACACATGCATGCAACACTAAGACACAATCCTGGTCATACCTCACACATTTCCTGCAGCAAATAGTTTTTATTTAATCCTACATTCACGATGAGTTTCAAAAGAACGAATAATAAAATAGGTAAGGTTTTAAAGTGTTGACAGGTTACAAATAGGCCTTCTGAACAAATTGCACTTTATTTAAAATTTTCGCGCCAAATCTTCTGACATGTCTATAACAATTTTTCGACAGTCTATTGTCTATGTTTCTTCCAGGACTCTACAATTATTTTCATTATAACAATGCTCAATACATAAAGAAAGGAACCTTTTAAACTTTTAATTGCATGACAATTAAATGTATAAATGGACTATAGGTATAGGCTATCGCTTTTCTTAGAATATCCATTCCTTATTCAGTAGTTTTTTTCTCACTTTTCACTTAATTAAGGCGCTATTATTAAAGCTGAAATTATAGACATAATATTAAGCATTTAATGTTATTCATCGACTGATTGTTAAGCACATCACTATCATCCTCGTTATTTTGTGATTGATCCAAGTTATTTTAGAAATTTATTTTTAAGTTCTTAGTTATTTAATTTTTTCTTTTTATGGATTCACATTGAATCTATTATTTTAGTTTTAGGACACTCTGCCATATTATGAAAATATTATGCACGTACAGTCAGCCCCAAAAGTCGCTGAACACATTTAAATTCCAAAACTGCTGAACACTAAAAGTGCCATAAGTCAGTGTCGCGGGTATTTCAGAAGTATCGATGTTGCCAACTCGTGCAGTATACGGGAGCCGCGCATGACTGAAAGGCAACGTCGCCCGCTGCGTCGCTCATCTGCGGTCGAGTTTCAGTGTAGTTGTAGTGAGTGATTTTGACAGTAGACAAAAGTCAAGCCAATTTCAAAGCGGAATACTACATTAACAATTTCATCAAAACAGTTGTCAACACGATAGCTTTGCTTGTATAGAGCTTGGGTGAAAAGAAAACAGCTCTGGTTCCATCCTGAGGAACGGATTACTTTTTGTGTTTTTTTATTTTTTCTTATTTTGTTTTCTACTATTATTATTCAATACAAGCTGTAACCCGCGACTTCGTTTACGAAAAAAATGTATATTCGACAATTAAATTAAATAATTTAATTAATTAATTAATTAAATGGCTTTATCACCTCTAGACTTAATTTTAGTTGCATGTCATAAAACTATTAAGTTCAATGTCGCACAACAGGGAGCGAACTCATATCATCGAATCTCCGAAAATGTTTCTCATACAATTTAAAGTCATAATGATCATTCTTCATTAAATTAAAAATTAAATAAAAATACTATTTAATTTTCAATTAAAAATTAAAAATAATATTTTAACTTTATTAAAATACCTGTGAACAGTGACGGTGAATTTAAGTTACTTGTTTTTTTTTGAGATAAAATACAATAAATAAAAAATAAAAAACCAAAAAAAATACTTGGCACAACCCGGTTTCGAACGCACGTCTACTTTATCAAAGTCGAGTGTTCTATACCCTAGGCTATCGAATCTCAGTGAATTGTTTTGAAATTATGTATCTATTCCAACGAGTAAACATAATAGACACTAGTGTTCAGCTACTTTTGGAACACTAGTGTTCAGCTACTTTTGAAATACTAGTGTTCAGATACTTCTGAAATACCCGCGACACTGACTTATGGCACTTTTAGTGTTCAGCAGTTTTGGAATTTAAAATGTGTTCAGCGACTTTTGGGGCTGACTGTACATATGGTAGTAGTCTGCATACAGTTCCATTGCTCATTGTATTATCACTTTTATTATATTTTTTATATTATAATGTTAGTTGTTATCCAATAGTTAATATTTATATGCAGAACACCTAACATACCCACCTATTTAAAAATGAAATTATTAGGGGGTATCCACACATTGACGCCTAAATATCTAAAATCTGCATATAAATATTAAACTATACAATTTAAATTTATATTCTCAACCACGCCTTTAGTACCATATTTTGTTTATTCTTTATTTTTTATTTTAATAAAAGTTATTATGCTATATTTTATTTTTTCTTCTCTTTTTTACTATCCCGATTTTGGCGGGGGGATTGTCAAAGTGGACGTGACGGTATGGCGCTGCACACAGAGTAAAAATATGAACTGATTTAAAAATATACGAAAAAAAAAGTATAATGCCATTGCGAGATTTGTTTGAATCATAAAACGAAGATGGTTTTTTGTTTGCGAGGGACACCGAGTGCGAAGTGTAATTTTGCTGTAAATGTGTGATATTATTTTTGAATCGTTGTTAAAATAGTTATGGCTTCTGAAGCCTGCGATGTATTTAGTGTTAACTCCGGGTGCTTTGACGATTGTGGACTCTAATAGTTTACTGTTCATTGTATTACCTAGTTAAGATACTTCAGCTAGCTGCACAGCACTTGCATTAACAAAACGTACCAGACACCAATAGTAAAGTACCGAACTTTCAAACGCTCGTTGTCGTGCAGTTAGTTGAAGGTCATTTTTTAGAATTTATTAGGTATTAGTTTACATTCGCCTCACAAATTAGCATCATACAGTACATCGGTTAGCAAAGGAACATAACGCAATAATTATTAATAAATTACAAGATGTTTGATGAATATATCCAGACGGAATAGCCCACAATGTCCGCTATGCGTCGCACGCACGCAACGAGCACTAAATTATTTTAAATAAATAAATACCTAATAATTAATAAATACCTCAATTTTACTGATAGTGAGTAATATTTGAAATTATATAAAAGTTTTATCAAACATCCTGTACATAGTATATCTTTATCACATTCACATATAGTAAATCATTTCATTTAAATAGAATAGGCAAAACCGGCCTTAATTACAAATAGAATTAAAAATGTAACATTATTCCCGATAATTCACGTTTGTGGTATTGTGAATAATTGGAGAGAATGTCTTCATGAATACACCACAATATACGGTCTAAGAATATTCGAATGTGTGTGTGTCAATATCCCACCTGTGGTCATTTCGGTCCAATGGTAATAGCACAGTTATAGCTACTAGTTCGTAAAGGAATTGAATGCAAACATACTGCCATATTTTTGTAAAGTCAATACGCTATCCATAGAGGAAAAGTACCCGACCGATACAGTACAAAGAATGAGGCCCTGACATAAAATTTTATCGCATAATTAGGTAAAAATGATGTGTATTTAAATAAAAAATAATAATACACAGTTATTCACTGTTGGCGCTCCTCAGTAGGGTGACAAACAAATTGGAACTCAAGACCACCTGGCGCAAAGAAACATTATAAAGCTATGAGATGGTTGTGCACGATAGAATATTTATTAATAATTAACTAATTGGTCTGTCCAAAATATAAAATTAAAAAGATCATATTGGCTTATTCGGCCGGAGGGTCCGCCATCGAAGGGGCGAATCAATCGACTAATTGACCACCTCACACAGCCGAGTTTAGTGGTTTAGTTGTAATTTGAGCTTGATGTATCGGTAAGTAGTAACCTATGCATGGAGCCCTAGCCAAACTAGGTACCTAATATTTAGTGTACCGACGCGTGCTGCATTCGACACTCAATTTTTAAAATTTTTAGCTAGAATGTTGTAAATAGTCAAATGTAATTTTGTATGTTACATAAGAATTTTTCAATATACGTCTCCTTTGCATTCAAATAGAAGGCTACGGTTACATTAAAAAAAGTTTATATTCAAATACTATCGTGTGTAGTTTGTTGTGAATTAGGCTTCGATGTCACTGTATGCTAGTTACGATACAGTTCGTATGTCTCATTGTAAAAATGTAAAATACACGCTATTGATTTGGAATTAAAATATGAATGTTAAATAAGTATTAATATTAAAATGACGACTTTTCCTTTAATATTTTTATACAGCATTACAATATATTTATCGCAATTAAAAGTTTATAGAGGTGGGTCAGTGTGCAATTTAAAAAAAAAATAGTGTTTAAAAAATTGTATAATCGCCTTATCGAGAGAGAATATAGCTGTGTCCTTCTGCGTGTGTTTGCTTCACGTCTAATGTTACCAATTTATTATTGTTTATGCAATGTGTGTGTACCGTATACATGCCACATTACACCTTATAACTGATAACATACAGGCGATAATCGTATAAGGACGCACCTACGATTGCGCACACATTTACAAAAACGTCATATTCAAAAAACAGATTATATTTTATACACCACAGATGTAAATTAATATATTAAATATTCATGAGAAATAAAAAAAATACCTAGTACCTAGTTACTGAATTATTATAATTATAGAAAAATTATAATAAGAAAAATTTCAGGTTTTTTGAAATATTTTAATTCACATCTGTTCTACTTATAATGTACCTAACACATGATTATGACACCAATAGTTTATTTTACGCAATTATTTAGATATAATGCAATTTGAATTATAAAATTATATGACAATGTGCGCAAGTATTTAGTGGTGAGGAACTAATCGTCTTAGCTCTTCGGATTAGAATTATAATGTATGGGATCTTTATGAACGGCACGACAAAATTTATTATATTAAATTTAAAAACATAAGACGTATACGCGTTAAAGTGTAAAATTTAACAAATTTACCTTCGATTTTTTCAGCGGTCAAAACAAGAGCAATAATAAACCTACCTATTTAACTACAAAATGTAAAGCAAATAAATCATTGATCAGTTTTGTTATTATTGTGTCAGTACATGAACTATAACCATGTTTACAAGTCAACAAATATGTTTACATGTCAACAAACTTTGTTAACATGTAAACAATCCGTGTAAATTTTACATTTCAACGCATTTACAAACACGAGGCAAGACGAACGTAATCTAGATAATTTCCGCCCCTGAAAAAATATCTCTCTATGACTCAACGATATATAATATAATACAATCTACGAAATCACTTACTAGAACGACTATTATACAAATATAAAAACACTAAAACTAAAAATGCCTATTAAGCAAATTTAGTAAAAAAACAATGTTCTGTGTGCATTAAAATCTTAGAATTAACAACATTGTTGACTATTGCTAATAGCTTGAGGTTGTTATCCTTTTTAGAACGGAGAAGGTGAATTTTTCATGTATTATATATACGTATATATTATATAAATCTTACGCTCTATAAACGTATGTTCGCTAGACCCTTTTTGTAAGCTGCCATCTATAGTGTTACACTAGTCCTGTCTTATTAAAGTAGTATCAGTATATAATGATGGCTGTGAGATAAATAATTGTAACAATTTAAATTTATATTGTGTAAATGATGAAAATATAAAATAGCAACTTTAACTGAAAGCTCTATCGCAATGAGTCTGGTCTTAAAACTATTTTGTTTTTCTATCCTCTTGTCAGATTTATGGGTTTGATTTGAGCGTTTTGTTGTGCGGTTTGTTTACTTACAAACCGGACTTCATTTCTGAGGATGGGTTCGTTATTTTGGCACTGTTATTCATGCATGTTATAGTTTATGCAACGTATGCTAGATTACTTAAATCATATAAATTTTGGACCATGATTAATCTGTTACAATGTTTTTTTTTCGTTTATTCATAGTTGGCATAATGCTTGTTACCTTTAGAACAGAGAAATAATATGAACACCAATTAAAACAAACATAAGACATACAGAGAATACACAGTGCCAAGATAAAAGTACTTGGTTATTTTGGCGTAAAGACGTCCCTTACCAATGGGTTGCCCTAAAATCCTAACTAACCTTCTCGACATCATCAATCAATCTTATTCTAAATTTTAAATATTAAATTTCTTCGTTGAAATTACCTAAGGCTCCTAAGAGTAACGTTAGCGTTATTCAAAATTTGTTTATTCCGGCAGTAGGTATTTTTCTCATTCTATGGCCGTTATTTGCAAATACGAAATGAAAATGAAGTCGCTGTTGAACTAAATAATTTTTGAATAATCGTTATACGTAAATGGAAAAATCTACTTATATAAATACGTAAGTAAAATAATTTGTTCGAATTCTAATATTAAAGGCAACCCAAAAATCAAAGCTCACAGCTTTCTCCGCAGTTGCTCAAATTCTCAGCATAGTAACCCCATATTTCACCGCTTATAGTTAACCATTTACAAGTACCACCATGCCACATAATGTTACATTACCCGCGATAACGACGCCATTTTGTGCACCTATCTTTAACAAAATGGCGTCATACACAGGTCGTGTAATATTATCAGACTGTTCGAAATGTATCACACCACAAGAACAAATTATTTAATATTGTTGATGTTGATTGTTAATAAAATGCAAATAATGTAAATATCAAAATAAATTCTGTATTTGTATTTGATTATTGGTTTGATTTGGAACCCATTTGTTTGAAACTCTACATTTAATTTAGATAGCTAGGAAGGCAAAGCTAGTGGTTAGCGTAAAGAACCGCCTGCCCGACATGATAAGCTTTTGTAAGTATGGAGACGACTGTTAAATGTGATTCAGGTGTTTTACATAAATTAATACTAATTAATTACATGAAAAAGTAAGTATACTTAGGTACTTTTCTTTTACAAAAAGATGCTAAGTTTGGGAAGGTAGAGCCAGGCCAGCCTAATTTTTTAGAAGACTTATTGAAGAGAAACAGGAGTATTATTCTAACATGTAAACGGTGAAATGAACATTTTGACTGGTGAGTGGTGATATTGTATCGTAAGAGCCAATTTAAGTCCACCGCTGGACATAAGCGTACAAGCACATTCAACTACCTTGATTTTTCGTACTTTGCTCTAACATAATAATATTTATAAAAGTTACGTTTTAAAAATATTACAAATACTTTTAAGTGAGCGTTTTATTATATTGACAGCGCGTGACCTCGACAACTTACAGTTTAATGCATAAATTATTCAAGACGAAAGTTTGAAAAAAAAAAATAATAATGTTTACTAAACACTAATATTGCTACTTTGTATTTGACCCTGTAATAATAAGCCTTGACAAATTTCACTCGTTTTAAATAAACAGATGTGTCAATCTATTTTACTTAAAACAACAACGTTTCTACACAATAAAGTTTCTAATTTTTTTTTACATAAGTACTGGCAAATTATAGTTGTATTGCTCACTTATACACTGTCACCACCAAGCTTCGCTCTGTAGGGTTCGTAATACCGTAATGATAAATATATGGTTGCTTGCAATATCATACGTTGGAATAAGCTGGTCATCAAGCAAAAGTTAACCTAATTTATCGGGCTAAAAAGGCGGGTTTTAGGGTAGCTTGGTAGGCTTATGTATCAAGTCCTTTTCTCTAGTACTATTCTTAGAAAGATGGTACATTTTATGGAGTCTGGTGGGTTTGTATGTGACATCATCATACATTTATAGGCAGCTAGAAACAACCTACTGTCCTTCAACACGCGAGATTTATGCCTCTATAAGTCATCGATGTGCCAGAACCCTTATCAAGAACAGGTATGCCTACGACTTGTCCTAGTTATATATGCTATTTGAATCTTAGACCCCAGAAAGAACCCACTTTCTAGTCATTGCGTCATTGACACATGCTTAAATAAGACCATGGATTCCTTTTCAAGGACACCCTAATGACCTTTTAAAACAATTGTTTGATTCAATAATTACAATCGATGGTACATTTATTAATTCATCATGTAGTAACGGAGTAGGATGATGAATAATTAATGATGATAAATATCACCACGTCATCTTTTACGAAAGATGTAATAACTGCCAGCAAATACCTACGCCTAACTCCAAGATGCCTAAACAAGATGGCCTGACTTACTAGTTAACCGATGGTAGGATGCCTTAGGACAGAGGAAGATCAAGACGTTTGAATAGGCCTATGTACAGCAGTTGACGTCTTAAGGCTGTGATGATGATGATGCGTACTCAAGACTATCATTAAACCAACATTATCGCTGCAAAGAAAGGTAATTGAAACCCCAAACCTACTCATCTGGTCATCATGGTACCAACATGCCAAGTTTTGGACCATCACAATGCGATTTCACAAGGATATATCACAAGGATAAATTTAAAGCGCTGTAAAAAGGTAAAACCCGAACGAGAATTTCAAAGCGCTGGTTATTTTTTGATATCTAAACGTAAAATTAGACGAGTTAGTGCGACGGTTTTAGACTATCCTGAAAGTAGAATGTTGAAGACCAGAAGGGTATGTTATTGGTCCAAAAATAAATAAAAAGTGTAAGACACGACACAGAGACAATTGTAAGGCATAAATCTGTCTTTTCACATAAGCACTTCCTATTGGATTCATAATTCGTTCTCAAGCAACAGAATTTTGGCTTTTTCAATCTTTAATTTCGTTGGCTAGTTTTTTATTAGTATGTTGTTTATTATTGAAATATACAAAGAGCAATGGAAAAATTTAAGCCTAGAACTAAGACTTGAAATTAGAACATCGTATTCTTTTATTGACTATTCTTTATAAAGCATATAATATATGTACCTATATTTATATACCCTTCTATATTTATATAAAACCTACCAAAGTGAGTGTTTCTTGTATGATTAAAAGGCTCATACCAGTACTTTGATAGTACTCGTACTTCATCAAATATTTATTGATTTGATACAATGTGTTTACGCCCACAATTACGTTTTGTATACCCCGTTATTTTTAGTCACGTTTGTGGGTGTTATTTGTGTACCCCTTAAGTCTGCTGACATTTACATTAATATTACACAATATTATGTTATTTACAATAATAGCGTATCGATAATAATATTTACCAAGTAGTAGGTATCTTTAACAATAGGTAAGCCCTATAGGTAGGTACCGATCCAATGCCGTCTTAATCCACCTTCAAGCTATAGTGTAAAGATGTTACTATGTTTCAATAGAAGATTAAAATAGCTAGTGAAATTACAGAGCTATGAGATCTTAACAAGTTCTAATTAGGCGATGCAGCAGCACTGGCATTGATGACATTTCGCGAAGATTACCTCTTACCGTAAGATAGGGTTTCTCAACTATAAGATGAGGTAGCAGAGATTAAAGCAAAATTATTTATTTTCTACACTATAATTGTTGCAATCGCTATACAGCGTGATCGTATAGAAATGTGTTACACCCTAGCTTGTGGCTTCGCACTCCGATCAAAGGAGAAACTATTCTCTCTATGAGAAAGGATGTTAAGCTTGATACAAAACTTATATGATAATGAACCTAGCAATGTTGAATACAAGACACGATGGAAGACCTAAAAGTTGTATTTTCGCCTCAAAGACATTGTCGCCAAGACTTTCAAGCTTAGGGCAATTGTAATGATCATGAAACTAATTGTTTTCTTCAATATGAACACGGTGGACCGACGACCTAGTAAGGAGGGCAAGAAACCGTTGGATGAGGAGGCACAGAACCGCGCAAGGTGGCAATACTTGGAGGAGGCCTATGTCTAGCAGTGGACGACGATTGGCTAATATAATGATTATATGAACGGAATCGATTTCATACACGTCAGCTGCTGCTTGAGTCCACTGGACCATAAAGCCAGTGTTTTGAAGTGAGGTACATGAAGACAAAGGTTAACATTAAAAAACGCTTATTTTAAGACAAAATATATTCATAGTGCTTCATAAATATTATACTAAATTACAAACAAGTAATTAATTTTAATATCCTAATTAAAATGTGAAACAAATTTAATTAAACCGTGAAAATATATACATTTTTTATTATGTTTACAATTATATTATGTATTTACACTCGTTTAATCTATCCGTGTGTGGACAGAGTAAGAATATATGATATCTACCCCATCTTAGGGTTTCGTAAAACCTGACTAATACAAAGAGAAAAAGCCGAGTTCGCAGATATTATTTATAAGAAATCTTGATATCATGGGGCCATTATGACAAACATTAGTAAATATAACGCAGAAAATTTAAATTAAGTAGGTATATTATTATAGTAATTTTAGGTTTTACAAATCTTCGCAATCTTTTACTGACAGCTAGAAAGGAGAAATTAAGAAAAAAATTATGCACTCTGGTCCTTTTCCTACCGTTCTGAAACATTATGCCTACATAAATATAGGATTTAGAAGTAGGTAACATTATTGCGTAAATATTAAACTCTCAATGTTAATTCTATTTGTCTGTCCTTTTAACGGCTTTAAGTTAAAAACAACAGAGTTAATATAGATAGAGTGATTTGGGATGTAGGGAGTTGAACTGCGAACTCGGCTGCCTTTACAATACCGCATTATACAGATTTTGAGTTTGAAGTTATGATGTCTTTTCTAACTTCGAAAAAAGTATTTGATAGAAGGTATTGACACAAAAATATGCAAACATTTATTCAAAACACAACCATACAACATAGGAAATAAGGTTGAATCTTGATATAAACGTCTCTGTCAAGTGAATAATTAAAGTTGGTAGTTTTATTCAACTTACGGTAATTTAGAAAATGTCTGGCGCTTTATTTGACAAATTAAAATAGTATTTTCAACGACGGATTATTTTGATATAAATATTGGTAATACCTCGCACAACTTTTTGGGGGCTATACCTTAAAAAGTTTTCCCCTAATGGCATTTATTACATTATAATTTAATTTTTAAGCCACCAATTTTCATTCTTTCCAACACTCGGGAATGAAAATAATACAAAATATATCTCAAGAACAAAAAACATCCACAAACAAGATCCAAAAGTTAAGTCAAATAAGTTATTATTCAGAATCTATCGCTCTGTAGCTACTTTAAAAAAACATACAGCCCATAAAACTATTGAGATCAAAAACATTGAAAGAGAAAATCAACTCACCTTAAATACTCTTTATTTTATAGAAGTGTATACGCTCTTAGAAGAAATCTTTCTGGACTTGAAATGACGTTTCTTTGCCGAACCTACTACAACCTTCTTTTTCTCTTCCTCTAAAAGCAAAGGTGGTAACGATACTTTTCTAATATTATAATGTGACGATATACCATTTGATAATCTCGCCAAATCATTCTGTACCATATCGGGAGTGCAAAGAGGTTCTAACCTAGCTACATCTCTATGCCTAGCAGTGACAACCCTATTATTTAACAATGCATTTCGTTCTGAAGCGCTCATAGCAACTTTTCCATATTTTCTAGTATCCAAAGAAACAAAAGACTTAGCACTATTTCTATCACAATTATTTGAAGGTGAATCTGGTCTATTACTCCTCATCCACCTAGAAGACGCGAGGTCTGATCTTAAGATGGATTGATTCTGTCTCTTCCTGTGTGGGCTGCGGATGTGGACCGGGTTGATTTGTAGGAGAGAGCAGAACGATTCTGGTAAGTCGTGTTCACTGTTGCTCAAGGGATAGAAAGATACCTTATCTCTGGCGAATTTGTTATCGCAAAACTCTTCCGTGTGGGATGGTCGAGGTGAATTCTGTGGCGTGACGTCAGTGCTGCTCTGTGAGAGACGTTCATCGCTCTCGCTAAACTCTTCGTAATCGCTGTAATGCATAGCGATGATCTCATCGTGCTCAATCTGTCTATACGACAAACGTTTCTCCGGTATTTGTAACGCTTTACCGACGATTCTGAAAATCAATAATTTCCTTTAAATTTAGCCTGTATCTTGAAGGCCATCTTGATTAATTATTAAAGTATTATCGAGTCAAGGGCGGAAGGATTACTTTTGAACGCGAGTAATAAATATATAGGTATTTACATGACTGTTTGTGACATTACTGACAATGTTTTATGAACCTTAATATTTTCCATTTTGGAATTAGTTTCAATAATGTCCCTTTCTGAGGGCATAGGTACGTCTTAGTCAAGCGAAGCTGTAATACTGCAGCTAATTCTTTTTTAAACGAAATTATATAGTGATTGTGTAAGTTTATTGTCAAAAAAATTGGGTGAAGGTTTTATATTTTTGGTAATTAACACAAATACCGTAACCTCATTCCTTTAAATACATTTAGACCATTCATGGCCGTATAACGACCCCGTACAGTCACGCATTATAAAAGCATTCAGTGTGCAAAATATTCAGCCTATAGAACAAAGAGTATGCATATAGACCTAAATAACTTTGAAATGTAAAGAGTTTTGAATACATGACATAATTTTTAAATGAGGCCTATATTTTTTACGTAGCAATGCGCTGTTAACGATCAAATGGTCGCCAGTACTCTTACTAAGCGATCGTCATTACGATAAAACTTTTAGGACATCATAATTTTCGTGTATTTTTAAACGTTAATACACGTGATATTACGTTGTACCCTGGTGGTGACCACTCCCAGCAGTGGAAAATTAATAAGCTGGTATGGTGATAACAATAATTATGTTACATATTGTAAATTTTTTACATGATTCGCTAATTTACGATTCAAAAACTAAGTAGACCATGCTACAGATCATAGACTACCTACGGCTATTACGGAAAGCTGGAAGTGTTTTGTATCATGACGTAAATGTTTAATGCGAGAAAAGGCGCCAGCTAAAGTTTCTTTAAAAGACACGGGATTCAAAAAAAGGCATACGAGACCGCTAATAGAAAAAGATAGTAAGTGATCAATGTAAAATCAAGACATGGCCAGCATTATGGCGGCTTGGAAAGTTTTTTTTGTTTAGGAGAACCACAAACCAGTACCACTTCGGCACTATACAAACATCTTACACGCTGTTCGAATTCAAAACTACATACATAAACTGAAGCCTTAGACACTTATACACATCAAATGTTTTCGTGTGCTGCCCACGGTGAAGATCCTTATTTGATTTATATATCGTACCTTAAGTTACACACAATTTGAATTTCCAATGTTTTTCTCCAACAGTTTTTCAACATATCCTTACTATCTATCTTTGACGAACTCTGTGGCGTAGTGGTTATATAACATGACTGCTACTCAGAGGTCTCGGGTTCGATTCCCGCTCAAGGCAAATATTTGTGTGCATGAACATGATTATTTAAGTAGTTGAGTGTTTCTATGTATAATATGTATGTATTGACAAAAAAAAGTATATAAGTACTTATATCCGTTGCTCTGTTACCCATAACACAAGCAGGTTAAGCCTAGCTTACTTTGGGCAGATGGCGCTGTGTAGAGATGTCCGTGAATATTTATCTTAACACACTTTTCTCGATAATGGTGAATTTATCTTTAATTCACAACTCATCTGATTATTTCCTCTAGGTTTGATCCTATTAGTACTAGTTTTTCTTACCTGAGTTGTGGATGCAGCTGCCTCCATTGCTTGCACTCCTCAATGATGTTAGGTCGCGCAGTTTTCTCACCCTCTTCATCATACAAAGTCCTCTCAATCCTTTCCCACTCGGAAGCCAAGATCTTTGTTGCTTCCGCTGTACTTCTGCGTAATGCTGAGCTTGTGCTACTGTCGCTTTCTTCGCTGTGGAAGTCTGGAGTACCTGCAACAACAAAATACAAGTGATAAGAAAGATAATTTACGTAACAGGACATGAATGTTGATATACATGTTAAATCAATTTCAATATATTTATATCTACATTAGGTAACGGAGTAACAATAAATGGGAGTTACAATAACCATTTATTCTTACTCATGTATGTCATACAATGGTTGCAGCGCCTAATTACAGTTATCTCCTATGTCAAAAAAATGACGTCAAGAAAATGCAGCAGTAGAGTTTGTTGCGCCGCTTCTTCTCTACTAGCCCTTTGGAGGCGGTGGTAAAGTTTTCAAAACTTTGAAATGTTAATAAACTTAGATTAAGTAGTGTTAGATGACGTCAAAAAGATACAATATTATTGTACTACTTTGAATAAATAAATGAATACTGAATACATTGTCCATGTGATGACGGAGTAAGAATACAAAATGTCACCAGTAGTCACCACCATCTCATCCGATGGGTGTCGTAAAAACCGACTAAGGGCCTAACCGTAAATATTATCTTTACCAAGTAAAAAGAAGGAAAACTTGAAATTAAGCCCTACACCAATCCGTCCAGCGTGGTATTAGTAGGCCAAGTATCCCTCCGTTAAGGGAGGAGGCCCCTCCCTGAAGTGGAATGTCCCACATGGGCTGTTATGATGATGTATGTCATGTCCTGACTGGAGCTCATTAGAAATCCTTCAAAAGCTAAATCTTAAGGATATTAATTGATGTTCCAATAACTGCCTAAACCATGGAAATAAGATCTGTATTTATTAATGTTTGTATGCAGAAAATATTATATTATAAAATAAAAAAATTAAATCTTTTATTTCACAACAATACTTATTCATACATTACCATCCGCCAAACTGCATAGCAGTTTGTTGGCAGAAAGATTTAACATTATATAGGTATTGTAGTTAGCGAGTGAATACAAAAATAGTTAGATCTAACAAAGTAATGTCAAATACCAAAACAATATTTGATATGAATTTATTCGAATAGAATTCCTTACATCTACGTTTAAAGACAGCCTTTGTGTTATTGTATAATGAGGGGAGCACTCATCTAGAACTTTCCTGTTCATGCAGTATGATAAATTCATATTATAATAGTAGCTTATTTAAAATTCAAAGTATAAAAAGTGAAAAATATCAGTAATTTGCATAATACCCATGTATTTTATGTCCTAATGAGTATTTTTTTCAAGAAAGTTTTCTAAGCAATTGCTGTCACTGAATACACTGGTTCACCACTTTTTATTCTGCGAAACCCTATAAAAAAGCCTTTTAAGTGACTTAACGACCAACCACCTCGATGACAACTGGGACCGGCACTTTATGTGCCTTTTGAAGCATGGACATGCTCAAATAAAATTCCCATCTATGGAATGACCTCGCAGAAGTTGCTTAACCACTGTTGTTGTTTCTAAATCAGTGATTGCAGCAGGTTTTGAGTAGCTGCCAGGCAAAATGCATTTTTAAGAAAACTACTTAATTTTTCCTCTGCAGAACCCTAAGCCCTACTTAGTTGATTGTCATAACATCAGCTATGTGCCTAAAAAAGCCCTGTGAAAAAACTTGTAACACAGTAATTACACCATCTTTATATGTAGGCAATGATTTTTTAAATAATGCCTTTGTTTTATTAAAAACTATCCACATTATTCAACGTGTCCAAGTTATCCTTGTTTATTACAGTATTTAATAGTAACTTTATTATATATATAATGTTACAGTCATAACTCATAGCCAAAACTATCCACATTATTCTATGTGTCCAAGTTATCCTTGTTTATTGCAGTATTTAATAGTAACTCTATTATATATATAATGTTACAGTCATAACTCATAGCCAAAACTATCCACATTATTCTACGTGTCCAAGTTATCCTTGTTTATTACAGTATTTAATAGTAACTTTATTATATATATAATGTTACAGTCATAACTCATAGCCAAAACTATCCACATTATTCTATGTGTCCAAGTTATCCTTGTTTATTGCAGTATTTAATAGTAACTCTATTATATATATAATGTTACAGTCATAACTCATTGCCAAAACTATCCACATTATTCTATGTGTCCAAGTTATCCTTGTTTATTGCAGTATTTAATAGTAACTCTATTATATATATAATGTTACAGTCATAACTCATTGCCAAAACTATCCACATTATTCTATGTGTCCAAGTTATCCTTGTTTATTGCAGTATTTAATAGTAACTCTATATAATGTTACAGTCATAACTCATTGCCAAAACTATCCACATTATTCTATGTGTCCAAGTTATCCTTGTTTATTGCAGTATTTAATAGTAACTCTATTATATATATAATGTTACAGTCATAACTCATTGCCAAAACTATCCACATTATTGTATGTGTCCAAGTTATCCTTGTTTATTGCAGTATTTAATAGTAACTCTATTATATATATAATGTTACAGTCATAACTCATTGCCGGTCAAAACCAAATATACTCATTTTATCGAAGAATAACCAATAAACATTAATATATCTAACAATATATATTCAAAACAGTTGAAAACTTTTGTATTTACTCTTTGATTCAAGAAAGCAAGTTATGGTACTGACAATTTACATAATGTAAGGACAAGGTCGACAGAACTACGCAATTACTCTACGTACAATTTCCATACAAACAGTAGGTATTAATCATAACACTTACCTATTTCACTTTCCGAAAAGAAATCTGAAAAGGGTGTCCCGGCTCTATCTAAATTGTTTATCATGTATGGCTGAACTTCATACGTATAATTTATATTTCTATTAACAATAGGCTTAGAGTTAGCTGATAAACGAGGCAATTCCTGTCCAGAACGATATCCAAACTTTTGTTGATTAATATTTGGCAAACAATCGATAAGTTTGTTAATATTTATCTCTCGTGCCGATAAATAATTCCGAGCAGACATAATCAATACATATATAATTTATTTATCTGGGTAAAGCCCATACTTATACACTGCAATAATATATTTAAACAAACTTATATATCCTGTTACACATTCATTTACAAAACATTTTATGAAAGTTTATTCAAACTCAAAGCATCAAAGAAACAGAAATAACAAACAAACAATAGAAAATATTTATGTGTATTGTCAGGATGACGTAAGGTGTCAATTTGATGCATGACAAATGACTAGTGTTGCCGCTCGATAGTCTACTATTGATAGTCTATCGATAGACAATCGATAGTCGACTATTGTCAGACTATCGATATTTATATCGATAGAATCGATAGTGTCGATACTATCGATTGTATCGATAGCACTGTTAGTATAAATACTGTCGACACATATTAATACTACCGATGGAATCGATAGAATCGTTGTTCAATACCCAATGTACTATCGATAGTATCGATAGGATCAATACTATTGATGCTGAACATTGCAATGACAATCGATAGTATTGATACTATCGATAATATCGATAGTTGTGTTTTATCGATAGTGACCTTTCCTTCGATAGTATTGGTTGAAGTCTGTAGTCTAACTAAGTAATAAAATGGTTAGCATAATTACAACAAGGGTACATTGAAAAAAAAAACAAATATATCAATACTATCATCGACAGCATTAATAATGTTATATAATACTATCGATAGTATTGGTAGTATCAATAGTAAATTTGATATTGAACTTCGATACTATCGATACAATTAATAGTATTACAGTATATAATACTATTTTACCAAATAAAGCTATCGATACTATCGGTACTATCGACAGTATCGATACTATCGATAGACCAATCGATATTATAGATGATTTTCGAGGTCAACTATCGATAGTCAAACTATCGATAGTGCGGCAACACTACAAATGACAGTGTTTTCTTTTTTTACATTTATGCGGCCTGGTAACGTTTATTGTTTAATTATTCCAATTGGGTAAATGCAGTTAAAATAAATTAAGATAATTTTAATTTAAAAACAGTATGAAACGGAGAGAGAAGTGATGTAAATGTAATTAACCGTAACTGAGTGAAACTTACACTTCACCGCTTATACGTCATCCCTAGCTATTATTTAGTGACTAAAATAGTAATAGATAGACTAGGTACTAGTCAGTACAAGAGACGGGTAATCCAGTTGAAACTGAAAGAGAAAGTAAAAAGCTTTACCTTTTAACTTCCTCATTCGGTGATGAACCAAAAAATAGAGAAGTCCATTCAGTCACAAATGTGTGCGAGTTAAGTCCTTCTGTTCTAAGGTTCTCTATTTACTGGTAGCTGGGTGGCGATAACCATTCTTGGGCACTCTAATCCAGGACCAAAAGACACTTAACTTCCACACAATAATAATATGGGGAATCATAAACCAACGTCTCTTTGTTCGGACTAAAATACTGTTGACACGATTGACGAAATTTAACCCTGCGCCAATGACGTGAAAATAATTACGAGAACTATGACGCCGGACGACATCTTCTATGAGTTTTAGATACCTTCGCGGAGGTTTCTCAAGAGCCACTGTCGAGAAATCAGCGATTCTCTTGCGCAATTGACGAAGCAAATTTACTGAAGTTTCTTGTACGGTCGGGGTATTTGCCGCTCGACCACCCTTAGGCGAGAATCGCTTGGCACGCGGCGCATGATTCTCGCCTAAGGGTGGTCGAGCGGCAAATACCCCAACTGTACATGTGTACATACAGTGATACTGAATAATGCAAACTCCTTCTTTCTTCAGAAATGGCCTCTTTTCATCACAATCTAGCTTGCATCTTGTACTATTGCCACTTTGGCTGTATTATGAAAAGTGATCATCAACCTCGTCCTATGAAGAAGTTTTTTGCGATTCATTATTGGACTCAGATTTATCTAAGATCTGTAATATTCTTTTCGGGCTTTATATCAACAACCTTTTTGATGAATTCTTAAAAACAACCAAGAAAATAATTACTATTAATTAAAAATACAAAGAAAAATATGTCACAAAAATACAACGCTTTCGATGACGCTGGGTCATATTGACCCGTTTTTGCTTTATGCACGTATATCTGCTTGCCTTCGCGACGAGGCACTGAGTTCGTGATCGGAGTGCGTGGGGAGATACTGTATCTCCAGCTACTAGAACAGACAAAACCACAAAGCACGCCTAATTTGAAATCATCTCGGGTCATATTGACCCGGCGTCATTGGCACCGAGTTAAAATAAAGTATGTACGAACTCTGGTATTTATTTATTGCCCTATATCATTTTCCGGTCCAAGACGGATAAGAACAAGTTTTATTTTTATTGTAATCAGTTTGTCATCAAACAACAGTAGTAAAACAGAATAATGTAAATAACTTTTTTTAAAGTTGCTGATTTATATAACAAAACGCATTCATTTGCATTTCATTTATCCTATTCACGTGCTGTCAGCTGGTCGTACTGTCAGTGTCGCTCGTGTCTGTCAAAAAGTGTAAATCGATTTTTTAATACGTACATCTTGTTCTGTGTGTTGTATTTTTCTAATAAATTAAATTATGAACAGTAAAATGTCGAAACATGGCTCAAAACCGGAAGACAATGAACACAACGAAGTAAGTATTATACTCTGTACTAATAATAATACGTTTTAATTTAATAAAATGTATTTGCCGCCTTTATTTTTCTTTAGTTTTTCTTTTAATATGTTTTTTTTTTAATGAAAGTGTTAATGTATTTGAGTCCAAAGTAATATGATACTTGATCTTGATTGATACTGCTGTGTATTAAAAAGTTTACAGCAGAGTAGATTGACGCAATGCGACAAGCAATGATTCAACGACAATTAAAAATAGATAATGATACAAATGTTGTTTATGTATGATAATATTCAATAAACAGAACTTCGAAAATAATACTTTCATTCTAGAGAATTTAAATAATTTTCCCATAGCTGTTCATGATTGTACTGTTTGATTTTTAATTTAAGTATATAAAAAATATTAAAAAGCTTCTAAATAATAAAATAATAAATCAAAATTTTACCTAATGTTTCAAAAAATTTCAAATGTTTAAAAAGTCAATTAAAAATAATAAATTAGTCTATTTATTTATTGATAACAAGAATAATATTAGTTCTATGATTATACAATCGTCTTGTTGGTATTTAGTATTTTATTTATTTATTTATTTAATCAATCAATCAACCAACTAGCCTATTGCAATCCACTGCTGGACATAGGCCTCTCCCAATACACGCGCCTTCCGCATCCAGTCTGACCCAGACACCTTTATGAGGTCATCGGTCCACCTAGCTCGGGGGCGTCCTACACTATGTATTTAGATAAATACAACTTTATTTTATGTGATAAAAATGATATTAGTGTTATTAGAAAAAATGTTTTTTACTTATTGTTAAATGAATTGTCATAATAATATTAATATTACAACTTTTTTTAAATTACCCTAAGTACTCCAAATCTTTATATTAGTCAACAACATAAAACTTGTTTTTTTTAATTCTTTTGATATTCAGCTTTTCCATCAATAAACATTGAATACATAAATAAAATAAAAAAATCTTGATCCATTATATTATTTTTACTACATAAATATTATTTATTCCTCATTTGTTTGTTTTACTGCATAAAATATTTTTTTTACTTTTCTCCTTGTAAATATGACATCACCACAGATAAATATTTGAATTAGGAACCTTATACACAGATTATAAAGTTATTGTAAAAAGGTTTTGTTCTAAATTGACAACAGGTCCTACCACAAAAATAAAACACAAAATTAACATTAGAATAAAAGTTATAAGTTCAATGCCTCAAGGACATTGGTTTGGTGTTAACTTATGAATATGTAATGTCATGGTTCTATTATGTCTTATCTTACTAAATTTAGTATTGAATAACGTAACAATAGAAAAATGTATTTTAAACAGGCTATGTGTAGTAGGTTCATCATAATCACTATAACAGCCCATTAATGTCCCACTGCAGGGACAGGCCTCATCCCGTGACGGAGGGATACTTGGCTTACCAATACCACGCTGGCCAGACAAATTGGTACAGGGTTTTTTTTCAAGTTTTCCTTCTTTTTATTTCGCAAAGATAATATTTACGGATAGTCCCTTAGTCGGTTTTTATGACACCCATGGAATGAGCTGATGGTGTGGTGACATATTGTATTCTTACTCCGTCACCACACGGTGATGTAGTAGGTTAATAATGGGTAAATAGATTTTTATGCTGCAAGTATGCCGATAAAAGATTAGGTGGGTAAAGTCCTCACATGTTGGATTGTGGAAATATTTGTAGACCTAAATGCGGTAGTGCCTTTTGGATTATATGATGATGACTTGGTTGAAGATGTTGGAAAAGAGGTCCATTTTAAGATTAGTTGTAGGGTAACAATAGCGAGAAGTAAAATATAAAATATTTTTTTATTAATTATTATATTTTAATTGTCAATCATTACTTATAAAGTGTTTTAGTTGTGAAAATAGAACTGGAACTTGACTTAAATACTAATCTCCCAAGTATAATATTATCATATTTTTTCAGTAAGGATTCTATTATTAAATTAATCTGAGATCAAATAGACAATAATTTTTAGAAATGAACACACAAAAAAATATTTTTTTATATAAAATGCTATTTTTATTTATTTCATTAAAATACCTATTATACCCCTTCCATTATATTTAACAACATTTGACAGATTGTCGTTGGTGACGTTCAGCAGTATTTCGAATGTAATGCCATTCGATTGTAAGCGATTTTTCAATTTTTCAAAATGCTTTATTTTACACATTTGGATCCTTACATCAAGTTACATCATCTTTTACATAATATTATTGTTTTTTTCTTTATTATTATTATTTTTTCGAATTAGCCTATAGCTTAAAATTATATAATTATAATTAGCGGTATTATTTAAAATACATAATTTATCCTGACACATTCGCGGGTTATAGCTAATCTAAAATATCATATTACATTTTATAAACGTATTATGAAGAGTTCAGGTTTATTCATAGCATTTATTTCTACCGATTATTTGTAATTTGTTTCATAATGGTTGTAATCGTTATTAGTGTCCATCACTAAGTAACCATGGTAACCGAAAAAAACTTGGGTACATCCATGAAATACAATATTATTTGTTCGAAAAATAAGCGAAAATATTACGAATCTTCATGGACGTGAACTGTCAAAAAGCTAAACTTACGCTGGAAAGGGTATAATTTTATTTAATGTGAAAATAAAATTTGTCTGCATACTTTAAATTAATAGCTCATTGACTGAAGTTAAAAGCAGTTTAACTTCAAGTCAATGAGCTATTAATGTTTTGCTTTGTATTTTGGTAGTTCAAGGAGATAAAAGCTTTTCATATCAGTCTATAGACAAGGACATCCTCTACTAGACATAGGCCTCCTACAAACATGTCTACCTTGCGCGGTCCTGTGCCTCCCTCATTCATCGGCTTCCCGCAGTAGATAAAAGCTTAACCCTATGGTTAAGCTTTTTCGATGCCAACCATTTTCGATGTTCGAAAATGATTTTGAATTTTACGAATCAAAAGAGGCCAAGATAGATGCTAGATATTGGCCTCTTTTGATTCGAATTTAATTGAATTGAATAATTTGTTGGATTTTACCATTCCCGGTCTCTACATCAATTGGCTATTATGATGATAGAAAACTTGATACAGTCTTATTCTATAGTTATGCTATGCATATCTTCGCAAAAGTGTAGGTGTATTTATTTGTTTATTTCTTTTTACAACAAAACAAAAAATCATTCTGGTAGATAATATTCTTTGACAGATATGGTAATGCAGAGATATCAAAAAACGCATTCTATACAGGGTGTCCCAAAACCCGACGTTAATTTTAAACCGGGTGATAAGGCAAGTCATGCTGGTTATCAGAAAAATATTTAAAAAAATCTAAGTCGCATGGTTGTAAAGTTATAGGCATTTGAAAAAAAACGCAAAAATTCCCACTTTATGACACTCTTTTCTCTCCTGTTGTCACAAATCTTAACTTTTTCCAACTTTTTTTTTGCTGTGTTACCCTGAATATTGCCTCTTTAAATTCTAATAAATAATTTAAAACCACCTGGTCTAGTTTTCACATCAATAGGACTTATTTCTTAGAATAAAATTTATTACGAAAAAAATGTCCAGTTTAAATTGACTGTAGTGAAAAAAAAATGTACTACGCGATTTTGGCAAGTTCCGCCAAAAGTTGGCGCATTCAGTAAGGATTTGAAAATGGTATCATACTTGGTAAATTGTTGCCGCTATCATGGACAAAAAAATTCTTTTTTGTAAAATTTAGGAGCCGATTCCAATGCTGAATAAGTTAAACTGCTAAGTAGTTGAACCGTAAAAAGTCATCACATCAAGTGAAAAGTAGTAGAAACAGTAGTATTAGTTAAAAGTGCCAAAAATACAGCCCATCGTATTTTAAAAACACACGAATTTCTCCCGTACCACGTAATACAGCGAGTACAAACGTTAGTATCCGGGGACTTCCAACATCGAGTAAATTTTCCCGGACAATATTGAAGAGGCACTGAGATAACTCTTTTTTATTTAAAAAAGTTTTGGCCTGATGATTAAACATTAAAAAAGACAGCAACGTGAACATGCATAATTTGCATGAATGTAATGAGTGTAACTCGTGGCTTTTTAAAATTGCGATAGGCTGTACTTTTTGGCACTTTCAACTAATACCATAGTTTCTACTACTTTTCACTTGATATGGTGACTCTTTCTGGCTCAACTACTTAGCAGTTTAACTTATTCAGCATTGGAATCGGCTCCTAAATTTTACTAACAAGATTTTTTCCTTTGGTCCATTTTCGTAACTGAGTTTTCGTAACCAGTTATCAAATAGGAATTTTTTTTCACTGTTTCGTAACCAGTTATTAAAAAGGACTTTTTATTCCTTTTACATAACCAGCTACGAAAAAGGAAAATTCTATCACTATTTCATAATCAAACAGGAATATATCCAAAAATAATTAACTAATTTAATTGACTAATCAGTTAACCAGTTATTTAAAAATCTTTTTGCTCCTTTTTCATAACCACTAAAGAAGCCTGAGTATGTTATTTTTTTTAACTTTAGTTAAGTACGAAAATCTGATTTAATTTCATACCAAATAGATATTACGAAAATTTATAAACATATGTAATGTTTGTATATAAAATATTTATTTAATGTAAAATGGACTAATAATTTCTAAGCAATGGCCTACTGTAATATTTTCTTTGGACAAATCTTCAATTGAGGAATTAACCTCGTGGTCGATTTCCTCATATGTATTGCTTTTTTTTTTTTTTTTGTGGCTACTTATTTTGGTTTCTTTAATTAACACGTCTAATACCTTCGCCAGTGAGGGGTTTTTACGTCCTACAAATTTATTAAGTCTGGCATGCCATCCCTTAAGGTTGTTAGTAGTACGGTTTTCTTCACCATGGCAGCACCACATCTTAATATAATTAATGCTTTTGAACCATGTTTTCTTTAAATAAGTAATTATTGAATTTTGTAATGTTCTCACTTGTTGGTGGATTTCAACATAGAAGCTGAGACTTCATCATTTCGAGTAATTATGTTATTATTATGTTTAGTAACTAGTTATGAAATAGTGATAGAATTTTCCTTTTTCGTAGCTGGTTATGTAAAAGGAATAAAAAGTCTTTTTAATAACTGGTTACGAAACAGTGAAAAAAAATTCCTATTTGATAACTGGTTACGAAAACTCAGTTACGAAAATGGACCAAAGGGATTTTTTTTTGTCCATGATAGCGGCAACAATTTATCAAGTATGATACCATTTTCAAATCCTTACTAAATGCGCCAACTTTTAGCGGAACTTGCCAAACTCGCGTAGTACATTTTTTTTTCACTACAGTCAATTCAAACTGGACATTTTTTTCATAATAAATTTTATTCTAAGAAATAAGTGCTATTGATGTGAAAACTAGACCAGGTGGTTTTAAATTATTTATTAGAATTTAATGAGGCAATATTCAGGGTAACACAGCAAATAACAAAGTTGGAAGAAGTTAAGATTTGTGACAACAGGAGGGAAAAGAGTGTCACAAAGTGGGAATTTTTGCGTTTTTTTTTCAAAGGCCTATAACTTTACAACCATGTGACTTAGATTTTTTTAAATATTTTTCTGATAACCAGCATGACTTGCCTTATAACCCGGTTTCGAATTAACGTCGAGTTTTGGGACACCCTGTATATCTCAGAGATATATATATAATTAACAAGTTTCATTAAATATACCTACTGTTACTTTCGTTCGTCAGTCATATTGATAAAACGTATGAACGGAAATAAAAATTTGATTTGTATACCGGAAAAACGATAACCGTTTTCAATCTTATACAAATAGCTAGCTAGCCAACAGATAAGCAGAGCAAATGCATACACAATAATGGACGTTTTTTTTTTATTGACCATACGAATGTCATCTTTGTTAACTGGCATTCTTTTACAACTTTGTGCTACTTCTACATCTGTCTTCAGTTTTTACTTTCATCAATAAATAAATAAATATTCCTCACTCTTTCACACAACGCCACAGAGATTTATTTATTACTTTTATTATACATAGAAAACACCCAGACCAATGCAAACAATCATGTTCATGCACACAAAGATTTGCATTGAGCGGGAATGGAACCCGAGACCTCTGCGTAGCAGTCATGTTATATAACCACTACACCACAGAGGTCGTTAATGTTGATTGATGCTGGAAAACACTCAGCAATCTATTCCCTGTATTCCCTAGGTGCATAATTTCAGCAAGAATCTTGCACACAAAGATTTTTATTGAGCCAAGACCTTTGTGTAGAAGCCAGGGACTACCACTACGCCATTGAGGTATAATGACAATTTAAATTATTAAAAAAAATCTATAATGGATCGCACGACAATTTCTCTTACTCCATTCTGTTTTATGTTACTTTAATGCTTTAGAACCTTTAAGTTTGTTTTTAAAGGCTTTCAGTTTTTCCTCGGGATCAACCTCATCGTTGCTATATTCTAACTATGACGTATGACGTCACATAAATTGTTTTTAAAAACCTTACATTTTTACCGCAAAAAATATAGTACAAGTTTTATAACAATGGTAAAGTGTTCCCTTTAAAAAAGAAATAAAACATAATATTATGTTAAATATAACAAGCATGGGAACTATCAACTAAGTGATTATACTTATAACTTACATGTATGAGAGCGTATAAATTAGTATGTCATAATAATAAATCCATTAAGGTAAAATGTCTGTTTTTTATTTATATGATAGAAATTATTATAGCTGCCGTGGACAAGATCGCAGGTCCGAATTACTGGCAGGACAATTAATGTAATCCAAAATGGTTGATTTGAACTTGGATGTTCTGTTATTTCCTATATTTGCGCAAGTCCTTGCGTAGCTGAGCCCTTAAAAAAAGAATTTTGTATTAAAGAATTACTTATCAAAATCTTTATTTATGAAAAGCGTGTAAAGCTGCAGAATCAGCTAGTCATAAATATTTCAGAGAATTTTTAATTAAAATATTCATATTATTTTTTTGCTTTGTACCTACGATGAGAAGATAATGACATCCTTTGATTCAAATACGCTCTCATGAATCACGCTTATTACTTTTAAGAAAACATAAAAGCATGAAAAAGACGTTAGTCCAGACAGACGTACTTATAGTTAATAGCGTAAGCGGTTTATTTGAGCATTATATTAAACAAGCGACTAAGGAACTACCTACTACTTAACACCCAGCACATAATAAAAAGAAAGAAAGAAAAACCATTTATTCTGGGCATAGCCACACTTCAGTACAATCAACATTGATCAACTTAAAACTAACAAAAAATAAAAAAACAACCTGTTTGCCCAGCTTATTTGTAATCCAAGATTTACGAGTGTTGTTTTATTTACAGTACCAAAAGTAGGGATTCCATAAATCCTCTCATATTGAATAATCCTTTGATTTCTTTCTAGTCGATCCCTCATTACTGAGTATCGTGGTTAGAGGAATCCTTCAACCGGACGAGTTGTCTCCATCAGTTACGGTCCATCGTAGATACCACAAAATAAAAATTGATAACACCTATATTTCTTTTCCAGAAAATTCTAATGCCGTACACGTACATCCAACAAGTACCAGGGAAACAAATTCGTCAGAAGCTAGCGTCCGCGTTCAACTACTGGCTCAAAATTTCTGAAGACAAGTTAAAAGCCGTTGGAGAAATTGTGCAAATTCTTCATAATGCTAGCTTGCTGTAAGTAATCAATTGATTTTTTCTAGCGAAACCTTCTAACTTCACGGAAGATTCTTTAGGATCTGCTAAGTGTCATGGATTCACCGCGCTTTCGAGCACCCCAATTGTTTTACATGTCGAATCCCGATCAGTCCTCATGACACTGAAGTCATGAGCAAGTCGGGCTCCCACCAAATGTGATTACTATACCATAATCCTTCCAAGTTTAGGAAATTTCAGGACACTGTACTATTTTTTATCAAGACGAATTTTTTATAGGCCTTTTATATCTATCATTGGCCAATATTCCTAGTAGACAGACTACACACACGGTGTTTTTCTCCTTTACGCTGTGTATGTCTAATACGCAGTTCACCTACCTCGCGTTATGACTAGTCAAAAGAATAAGTAGGCATAACGCTAGTTAGACTTGCTTCGATATAGACCAACAGCCTGTAAAGGCCAAATAATAACCAGACCAACTGAGATTTAGTCTTCTAAACACTTGGATTTGGTTAACCGGCTATTAGCTTGCACTAAGATTAAGTATTGATATTTGACCATGCTACTAGTATTCTGGGCACGTTTTCACGCAAAATTCGTGCGGAGTACAAACTGGATATGAGGATGTCACCACAGAATTTTGACGAATTGCTGTCAATTATATCGAGCTCTATTCAACGACATGATACATTCATGAGAGATGCTTTACCAGCCAAAATTAAACTGGAAATAACGCTAACATTTTTGGCTTCAGGAATGAACTATCGGTTCCTGAGTCACTTTTATCGTGTCTCGTTTTCGCTATATAATTGCACCAATTTTAAGGTTTCGTCTTCGCTAAGCCGCTTCATTTTGAAAAAAAAAACGTGGTTACTCTACAACGCAGCGGCAGTGACAACCACGCAATGACTTGTCTGTTTACACGGGGTTTATTTGGCTGTCACGGGGGTGTGCAGGTGGCGGGGGGCGCCAACTGACTTCAAAATATTCGTGTGCGAATATTCAAGTCAGCGCTGACTTCAAGCCACTGTACTGACTTCAAATCAGTTTACACGGGCTTTTTTTCGAGTCAGCACTGACTTGCCTCGAATTTGAAGTCAGTTACTGACCCTGTGTAAATCAGCTTTTATGCCTACTTATTCTTTTGACTATTCATAACGCAAAGTAGGTGAACTGCGTATTAGGCCTACATAGCGTAAAGGTTAGGCATAACGCGATAAAGACCTGTAAGATTAAGGCATAAAGCGAAGTAGTCCTCATCCGAAGTAAGCAAATGGCGACCTAGTCAAACATATACTTAGGCTAAAAGCTATTGAAAATGACATTTAGTCATAACGCGAGGTAGGTGAACTGCGTATTAGACATACATAGCGTAAAGGGTTTTTCTCTACTCTAACCGTCCTAGCATTTACTCTGTTGAATGTTTTCTGCTGCACGATCTTACAATGTAATGGTATTTTTCCTACTATTAATAATAATACAATGGGCTATGACGTTTGTAATCGTCTATTTTTTTGTCATATTTAAATCTAAGCCAATTTGCTATGAACAAGATTATTGGTTACATAATCAATTTGTAAGTACTTACAGTGTAAGTTTTAAATATTCAGCATTGTTGTATGGCCAATTATGTATTTCTATTGCGTGTGTCTTCGACAACACTCAAGTCACGAGAGGTTTGATCTGAATTAATTTTGACACCTGTCTGGCTAGCGTGGTTTCTGTACACCCAAGTTTACCCTCAATATTATAATATGAAGCAAGTGTTTCCCTATAGTATAACTTTTATGGACTGCTAGCTCGTCAATAGAAATAATGTGTATAAGGTAATAAGTAATAACATTTTCTAAAAAACACTTATCGAGAATTCTGCACAGTCCAGAATTAAGTATACAAAGATTAGTTCAAAATTAAATAAATAAATATAAAAAAAAGCTTTTTATTAGTGCAGTGGCAATTTACAGAAAACAGTTATGTTAATGTCACTTTAGTCCGATATCAGTGATCCAGATCTGATCCAGAGATTTCCACTCGTCGCTAATTTTCTTGCTTTTGGACGACCTCTGTATCTGTAATAATTAAATACATTGCCTAAATGGTTAGATAATTTTCAGAAGCCAATTCCCACACGTTTAGGGTTATTGCTTGTATGTCTTGGTCTTATGTAGTTCGGCACTACGATTACGGAGTGTTCTTTACTACGATCCATAGAAACCTGCTTTGTTTTATCTACTTTCTTACATATCCTCATAAACACCCGTCGTAACTAACGTAGGAAGTCTTATACAGCTGACTCGGGCAATTGATACGGAGTCCTAAAAAGATGAAAATCGGGGTTAAGGTGATACATTGATAAAATGCACTATCTTTCATCAACTACTACAGGACTATGAAAAGACCTATTGATCTAGAATTTTAATATAGGTAAATTGATACCTTTAACTAGGTTTTTGTAATTACCAAAACGCGATAGCTTGATTTTGGCTCGATCATATTTATTTTTGAAAACACCTCTACAAAAACAGGTTTTTACATATTACACGGAAAGTACACTGTCATTATGCTTAGGAATTACTCAAATACATTCGTAACATCAATATTAGTATTACTGTAGAATATCATTACATAACTACAACCAATAATTTTTAATGAATCAAATAAAATTTTAGCAATTTCTAAGCGCTCCGGATCGTTGCGGGCGCATCGCAATTTCAGACCTTATACCGATTAGTTAACGATCGATACAGAATGAGTACGGTCGACGATTCAGTCGGGCGATGGCCCTCTTCGACGCCGGACCTGTGCATGTCTACTCACCGTTCGTACTAAATTATATCGCGTAATTTTTAATCGTAGGTAAAATATATAGGTTAGGTTTAAAATATTTATACCGAAGTTTTTATTAATACTTTGTTCTCTTTTATAAGTAAATAATAGTATTATTTTATAATAGTTATTTCGATAACATTGGTTCGTAAAATATTTTTGTAGTTATGTCTTTTATAAAACTTAGGTAAAGTTCGCCATAACTCAACTAAGTACCTATATAGTTACTGTTGACCCTTTTGATAATGCAAGCGTTTGTTTATATAAGCGATTTTAGACTATATGCTCAAGTGTAATAAGTTTTATAACCGTTTTCGTCAAGATCACGTAATTGAAACGGCCTCAGTGGCGCGGGCAGTGCGGCCCGGTCGCGGTAATGGCTTGCGTGCACGAGGTCGCGGGCTCGAATCCAAGCAAAAAAGTTGTTTGAGCGATTCACAAATTACTGTCCTGAGTTCGGATGTTCTTTGTAAAAGTCTCCGCGACAGTACCTAGGAGTTGTGTGAAACTGAAAAAATCAAAGAAATAATATTACTCACCTATTTTATTTGCAAGCTTAGGTAGGTAGGTACTTACTGATAAGATCTAAATAATACTTTTTACTTTCGCGGAAACTTTTACAAACATGAAACAAACGAACACAAAGAACGTCCAGACTCAGGACAGTTGTTTGTGGATCACACAAAAAAATTGTCTTACGTGAGATTTGAACTCTCATGCACTCCACCGCGGGAACGTTTACAAACATGAAACAAACGAACACAAAGAACGTCCAGACTCAGGACAGTTGTTTGTGGATCACACAAAAAAATTTCTTACGTGATATTTGAACTCTCTCGCACTCCACCGCGGGAACGTTTACAAACATGAAATAAACGAACACAAAGAACGTCCAGACTCAGGACAGTTGTTTGTGGATCACACAAAAAATTTTCTTACGTGAGATTTGAACTCATGCATTCCACCGCGGGAATGTTTACAAACATGACACAAACGAACACAAAGAAAGAACGTCCAGACTCAGGACAATTGTTTGTGGATCACACAAAAAAATTGTCTTACGTGAGATTTGAACTCTCATGCACTCCACTGCGGGAACGTTTACAAACATGAAACAAACGAACACAAAGAACGTCCAGACTCAGGACTGTTGTTTGTGGATCACACAAAAAAAATCTCTGCCTTAGGCAGTGGCGGGCGCAGTAATCGGTAATCGTAAGTCAGCATGAAGAGTCCACCAGAAGGGCGAGACGAGACGAGAATTGAAATCGCACCGAACTCTTTCCACCAAAAATTGACATCGCGACATGCGTGTTTCTTGTTAATGTATTTTGAACTCTATTTAAGAAATAATACGGTTCATTTTTACACAAACAAAAAGTAGCAACAAACAACAATAGGCCTATCGCGAGAAGCGAGTGTTTTTATTACAAAGTTAATATATACTCTATTTCCTAAGCAATACGGTTCATTTTTACATAAAGATTTCATTTTTTGCCTCGTTTCTTCCCTCTGGTGGAAAATCACCTAGAGTTCAAATCTCACGTAAGACAATTTTATTTGTTCCATCCACTAATTATTGTCCTGAGTCTGGATGTTCTTTGTGTCAGCTAAGTAAATGTTTGTAAATACCCCGCGACACAGGACAATACATAGTGGGGCTATTGTATTTTTTTTAAAGTTCTATTGTTTTGCGTGAGATTCAAACCCGCGACCTCGTGCACTGCGACCGCTACCCCGAGGCGGTCAAATTATTTTTGTGATCCCCAAATCATTGTCCTGAATCTGGATGCGCTTTGTGCCTTCATAATACCTTGCGCGGGTGTAAATTAAAAAAAAAATAGGGGCTACATGTATAAACATAATAGACCGGTAGATAGGTTTTTCTGTAACAGAATTTTCTGTTACCTACCGCGGACTGACGTCACAGTATAACCAGTAGTCAAACTGGGCCGAATATTTATTATAAATGGGTGCGCGGTACGTAAACAATAGTAAACATGCGATCTACTTTGTGTTTCCATTTAGTTTTGTAATTGTAAATTAATACGTTTTATTTTTCTATTTTATATTTAAATAAATAGGAAGTGTTCTGTAAAAAACGTGTTGTTTTATGATTGATACATTTAATTTAAAGAAACATGTATATGTTTGTATTTATATCCACCATGTTTGTGATATAAATAAAATACTAAATTATAATATTAAGAAGGTACTTAACAAGTCATTCAGTAAAGTAGGTACAGTACCGGGCCGTTTATATTGCATATCAACCTATAGAAAAATACAATCGGTCAATTTCGGCTTCGTAGAGCGTCAGAGAAAAAGTCGATGTGTAATATTTACGGCCGGGTATTGTATTTATTATATTGGCCATGTTTGTTTGAAATTGAATTTATCGATAACCAAAACCAAACTTAAAACAGGTCTATTAGATCTATTCTAACGTCAAAATAAAGGCATCGAGGTCACTTTATGGATGGGTGACCAATCCATTCAAAAAATGACATCGATGTCATTGCTTAAATTTACCTAGATCAAAGTGAAAGACACGCATGGGGGATTACATAAAGGGGGGCTAAATTTTCATTATTATTGACCTAAGTACAACAAACCGTTTTCGTGATAAAAAAAATACCATATTATAATATTAAATACCTAAGTCATTTAGTAAAGTAGGTATTTATATCAGCCATGTTTGTTTGAAATTGACATATGAATAATATATTTAGTTTCAAATTATAACACACAGTCCGCTCGTTACTGCGGCACAGTAGCGACTGTTCCCTCCGCGATCGTGAGCGTGTAGGTATAAACTCACGTTTCGTCCGTTTCTATGAAGTTGAAATACTGTAAGTATATATTTGTACTATGGCACAGAGCGATAACGTGTCCTTGAGGGCCGGCGGGACGACGACGGCGCACACGGCGCGGCGGCGCGTGAGCGAGTATATCCGTCTCATTCGCGCGCCGAGGGGCGCGCCCCTCTGGCCACGGCCGAATTCAACTCAAAAATTTTCAAAGTAGCGTCTTAATTGCCTTGAACCAATTATCCCTGAAGAATTGCAGGAAGCCTTAATGCCGACACAAAACGATATGTCTCTTTAGTAATTACTGTTGAGACAAATTGTATTTTGATAATAAATACTCGTTTGCATATCAACTTATGCAAAACAGTAGATGATTACTTCATTAACCTCGTTGAATTATGTTGAGAATGACAGGAAGAGAATGCTATTATTGATATCTTTATTTATAGTGAAAGAAATTTCTTGTTTTATAGTGTTAAGTACATGATCCTTAAATAACGTTTACTCTTCAGGGTACAATGGTATCGATGGTGCAGCAAGTTTCAGCTGTTGTTACGAATTCTATCAATTTGTTTTTATGGGGACAGTTCTGTGGAACTATTTGCAGAAGTGTCATTCTCATATCATTGCACCATTTACACTCGTTGTTAATTTCATCTGTTTCAGTACAGCTTTCTTTACACTGTCAGCAATTCTGTTTTTCAAATTCGAATGAATGTTGTGACACATCCTTCTTCAAACGTGGTTTACAAAGAGCATTACTTCTGTAATAGGCTTTGCTGTGCTCTTGTTGACGTTCCTGACCGACGTTTTCCCCTTACAATCTAGTGGACCTCTTTGCGCCGCCACCTTTATTTAATTTTATTAAATTTATAATTTATTAAATTATTAATAAAAACTTTTTGGACCCTTACCTGAATTCTCCGTAATATTATTTTACCTTTCATTTTTCTTCAAATTCACAGAATGACATGCTTGCTCTTTTTGTTAGATCTCTGATTAAAAAAAAAAGTTGTCTAAAGCCATTGGAATCTGTTCAATTAGAACAATAAATCTATAGAGCATTACTTAAATATTTTTTCAGTTGGAAACACCGGATACCACCAGGCCCACAGGATGAATACAAAGAAATAGTTTACTCTAATTCGTGAGTTAATATTTAATTAATAATGCTGTTATTTCTAACGCATATTATTGTGTTGGTGGTAATCGGTGGTTTCGTGCTGGTGTTGGTTTTTGGAGTGGTATTATGGTACACTGTATATTTTTTTTCATGGTAAGTCGGTGAGCACCAGATCTTTTATGCTTAACTGCCATACTTCGGTGCATTGTTGTTTTTTTTAGGTTTTTGGGGAGCTCATACTCTCTTTAATCTAGATTACTCATAAAGCAGCAATTGTTTTTAGCATCAGAATCATCAGGCCTCAGTAAGAAATCGGGGGCTCAGATTTTGTACTCGTTATTGATAGCTCTATAGGGTTAATGACTCCGTAGAGAACAATTGTTTGATTTGGTTAACGAGACAGTGACGGAGTTCGAATTCTGTCTCGAATAACAAAAAAAAAAATCCATTGTCTTTCTTCTTTTCGAAAGCTTCATAGCTCGTTCCATATTTAGCGTAATTTTTTCAATGACTCTAAATTTTAAAGTTACTCGTATGTAAAAATGTAGAAATAAGAATTATATAGGACAATAAAAATAATTCTTTGATCAATATTCGTTTCATACATACAACAATAATTGATTTAGTTACATTGTTATTTTATTACTAAGTATATAAAACGTTATACCTTCATACGATACACACACCTACTGAATCTATAGCTACAATCTTACTTGAAAATGCGTATTAATAAGGTAAGACTGCGGGATACGGATGGATGAGGGAGGACCATGCAAGGTGGGACATTAATAGGATTTATAAAAGAGTCTAGGTTGACTTATTGCTGTTCGTTCTGAAATACTCATCTTCCTTGTTATTATACATTGGTAAATCTATATTTAAATTATCTGTCATTGTCTATAATTATCTTTATGTCATTTTATCTTTTTTTATTAATCCAATGACAGGCCTCTACGTAAGTCTTGACATCGTAATTACATTTTTTTATGAGATTTCAAAGAATTAAATATTATATCATTAAGAATTGACTTTAATAAAATAATAAGTATACCTATCCGTATATTTTAATATCCGTGTGGTGATGGACCACTAATAACATCAACACAACTTAGCTTGAAGATGTATGTCGTAAACACGACTCAGAGCAGAGTAGAAAAACTTGGTACACAACCTGATATGGAACCGTCTAGTTTCTTTTCGAAGCTATAGAAATAGTAGGTATATTCGATTTTTAATAGCTAAGTCACAAACCTTAAAAACAATAAACAAATAGAACATTATATAATAAAACATCTTAATAAAAATAGTAGGTAAGTAATTCACTTGACCACCTGGTTACACAAATCTGTGTTACAGGTTTTCCTAGTGCACAGTCTCACGTACGGATTCACCTAAAAAAATTGTCAAAACTAATTTCAATTTGTCCTGGTAATTTCTGTATGAGAGACAAATTATATTTTCCTTACATTACGACTCCTATCTTCTCAAGTGACCCTGGTCCATTTAAAACACATCTAAAAGGACACTCATTCATTTAAAAACCCATGATTTATCTTTACAAGATCTAAGAAACGATGTCAAACGAATGGCCCCTATTCTCTGGGAAACACAATATCAACTACTTCACTCGTTAAAAATCTATTTCGATCTTCAAACGAATTAATTGTGTCAATTAATGAATCAAAACAGTCTGTAATTGCCCGCATGTTTATAAATAAAGGATTTTTTTTAAAGTGTTATCTAGTGATAGCTATATAAATAAACGTACATAAATAACATAATAATTATATTTCTCACACGTTCACACGAAAACGCAGTGTGGGGAGACCCCTCACACGGTGGACCGACGACGTGGTTAGGACGGCGGGAAACCCATGGATGAGGGAGGCGCAGGACCGCACAAGGTGGCAATATACGCAGGAGGCATATGTCCAGGAGTGGTCGTCAATTGGCTGATATGATGATGATGACCTTTATTCGCATAAGGACAGATTCTCAAAAAGACAGATTCTCAGAAGGACAGATTCTCATATGGACAGATTCTCAAAAAGACAAAAGTAATAGTAAGAAGAAAAGTAAAACCAAGTATGAAGTATGATTTAGAAATGAAATTTGAAAAATTATGAAAAACAAATGAGCATCAGTAAAAAACAAAAGAATAGTTATATTATACTTAGTAAATAATATTATTTATTATCGTTTACCTACATAATGAAATTTATTTTCAATCAAATAAATAAATAAATATTTTTTTAAATCTTTTGTTATGTCGACTTTAATTTTTAGGAATCAGTAAAATAACGGAATACTTATAGGACCTCACTTTGTTATCCGTCTGTCTGTCTGTCAAGATCATATATCTCAGGAAGACATAGTGGTACCGAGCTGAAATTTTTACCAAATACTTAGGTCTGTTGAGTTTTAGAGCTGTTAAAAAAACCAAATTCTAATTCAACTCAATCAAGAGATACTGCTGATATTATAAAGGAAAATAAAATTGGAGACCTTTAACTTTTAGTTTCATCATATTATATTTTTGATTTTTTAAGACATGACGTCATTGAGTTTTGGCGGGGAAGTAATTTTTGACTGCTAAGTGCTTTTATTGAACTTTTGACAGATGAGTCGTGACTTCATAGAATTTTGACAGATGAATTGTGACGTCATCACATTTTGACGGGTAAATTTAGTACAGAACCCTCGGTGCGCGAGTCAGACTCGCACTAGACCGGTTTTATTTTTGACAGCATTCCTTTATTTTATTTATAGCCGATGCTCACGATTTCATGAAAGTGTGTACAACTGTACCATTTCTGTCTTTTTGAGAATCTGTCCATATGAGAATCTGTCCTTTTGCGAATCTGCCTTTATGAGAATCTGTCCTTATGAGATAGAAGGGATGATGACACATTCACACAACGCCATCTAGTCACAAGCTAAGCAGAGCTAGTACTTTTTTTGTAAAAACATATATTTTTACACAGATAACATCTGGTTGCATTCAACCAATGCAAACAATCATGTTCATATACACAGAGATTTGCATTGAACGTGATTCGAAACTCGGTCCTATTCTCTTTTGGACGGTCACCTTCATAATGACGTTGGGTTATTCTATTATAGGTTATATAGGTTATTATATTATACATATATATGACTATCAACCAGCTAATTAAAAAAATCGTTTTTTTGTTTCGTATATCACATAGGACCCAGGTTTTTCTAAACCTGTAAAAAATTAAATCCTCATAACAGCCTTTTATGTCCCACTGCAGGGACAGGCCTCCTCCCGTGACGGAGGGATACTTAGCCTATGGTTTAAATTCAAGTTTTTATTCTTTTTACTTCGTAAAGATAATATTCACGGATAATCCCTTAGTCGGTTTTTACGACACCCCTGGCATGAGATTGGGTGGTGACATATTGTATTCTTACTCCGTCACCACACGGAGAATTAAAAATTAAATACCCATCATCAAATAGCGCCACTGCTGGTCAAATGTCTTCCCCATTGCTTTCCAAGAATCTTTCGTCATTTGCAATTTCTAGCCAGTCGTAAGTAAAGGCTGATCTGAAAATATCTTGAAATTGGAAAAATAATAAGTCGTGTATTACCTACTGTTTCATTCGGCTATTAAGACCAGTTCGCTGAACTTTAACATAAACTCATTTAACATAATACCTATTAGGTACACCTATTTTCTATTGAACATACTTAAACTTAACTTTATATTATAAATTCAGGCTTTATGACAACATAAATAAGTTTTTTTTTGACGTCTTAAATTATTACTATTACGTAGAGTAAGTACCTATTAAGAATAATATTTACTATTAGAATATACCTACGTCACTTGTCTAAAATTACGTTTGTAATTTAAGCATAATATGCAAAAGTAAACATAGAAAAGCATAAGAATTAAAGACAGTAATATTTATGTGAATGGCAAAAGAGGGGGTAGCTGAGAGAAATCGTACATACTTACGTGGTATGGACAAATAGTAGTCATCATTCCCCTACCCTTATCCCAATTTTATTTGTGGTCGGCGCAGCATGTCTTCTTTCATACTTTCCTATCGTACGTTATCTCACAAGTCACACTCTTCGCAGCCCTAACGTCATATAGTAGTAGTAGTATATGGACAAATAGTAGTAGCAAATAAAAAACAGATTCAAGGGTCTTAATTTGTATAATGAATAAAACCTCTATAAGGATAGCTTAAGTTTCCCATCGATATCGTGTCATATCCGCTGACATAATACCCTTTGATTTATAAAATAATTGCTAACCTATTAAGAAATCGGCTGCTCTAGGTCATTGATTATAATAAATTTAATAAACATGATAAAAACAAGATAACTTATCAATTATTGTAGCAAGTGCATTACTGTTTATTATTAGTATGCTAATACCTTTTTATAATATGCTTACACTAAATTAATACGCGTAAACTGTGGCCATAAAAAAATTGTATTATTATTTTCTCACATTCTTATTTTTCGTATAATAGGCATATCAATTTGTAATAGTTTGGCATATGGTGCCTTCTTATCTTTTAACACCGACAATGGTGTTTATATTAAATTAAATAACGTTATTAGATATAGGTGTTAACACGGAAGGTAACTACAACACATTTCTAATAAATCTGGGTGATTGGCTCAGAAGGGAGAACTACCCCAGGAAAACGTTAAGACTGGCAGTTTGCTAAAGATTGCATCATTAAAGTAAACTGCACTGGAAATAAACCTCAGCGAGTCCCATCATCCAACGAATCAGAACAATCTTTTAATACGGCGACATCCTACGAGAAGCCAATATTCGAGACTCGTGCGTTTATGATGATATGTAAAGCAGACTTGTAATGGTCATCATCATCATCATAACAGCCCATTAATGTCCCACTGCAGGGACGGGCCTCCTCCCGTGACGGAGGGATACTTGGCCTACTAATACCACACTGGCCAGACGGATTGGTATAGGGTTTAATTTCAAGTTTTCCTTCTTTTTATTTCGTACAGATAACATTCACGGATAGTCCCTTAGTCGGCTTTTACGACACCCATGGGATGAGATGGGGCGGTGACATGTTGTGTTCTTACTCCGTCACTACACAGATTGTAATGGTGGCAGCAATTAGCATCTGCATTCGTCTGTAAGAACAAGACGTGTGTTTTATGAATGTTCATAAAGTAACATTGTGTTACTCAATATTTACAACAATCTATTATTTTCCGAAATATATTTTCGTGTAGTTTGTTTTGTAATTTTTTGTTAGGCCTGTCTTAATTATAATTCTACGATTTTAGCTAATTACGAATGCTGTCACTTTTTTTGTTCCAGAACATTTAAAACTGACAAATGTAAGTTTTTAAATCACGTTTTCCGTTTAGAATTACATGTTACATACTTTTGGCAAAGGTTTTTTTGTTTTTACTGACATGGCAAGGGAAACGTTGTTATGTGTTTCTGACGTGACGGTACCGTGATTTTAAATATTATTTACCTTCTACATCCAATTAGCAGAGCTTGTCTATGAATTTGACAACACGGAATACAAACATAGATAGGTAAATACTTTTTTAGTAAAAGGTTTATATCCGTGTTTTTATCCCTGTGGTGACTAAGTAAGAATATAAAGTCAAAGTCAAAATCGCTTTAATCAATATAAATACAATTCTTATTATATGTTTCTTGACGTCCTTTAAACTTATGAGGTCACCCCCCCAATTCATTCCCGTGGGTGTCGTAAAAACCGACTAAGGAAATGTGTTAAGATATTCATCATGATCATCGTCATATCAGCCTATGGTCGTGCACTGCTGGGTATGGACCTCCAAAATTTTCACCTTTTTTTTCATAAGACCCTACAAAAACAATGTAAAGCCCGATTTACACATCGAAAAGTACAGTAGCGAGTTAAGTGGTAAGTTGTTGATTAAGTTGATTTAAATAGATCTCCATCCTATTTTTTGGCGAGCTAAGTACGAAGTAGCCCCCCCTCTCGCGTCTCGCTTACTTAACTCCCCAAAAAATAGGATGGAGATCTATTTAAATCAACTTAATCAACAACTTACTACTTAACTCGCTACTGTACTTGTCGATGTGTAAATCGGGCTTAAGGGAAACATGACATAATAAAAAAAACAACCGAATTGAGAACCTCCTCCTTATTTTGAAGTCGGTTAAAAACATTCTATGAAGGCAAGAAGTCTTCACTTCCACACTTATTTCATCATAATCATAACAGCCCATTATTGTCTCACTGCAGGGACGGGCCTAATCCTGTGACTAAGGGGTACTTGACCTACCACGCTGGCCAAACGGATTGGTATAGGGTTTAATTTCAAGTTTTCCTTCTTTTTATTTCGTTAAGATAATATTTACGAATAGTCCCTTAGTCGGTTTTTACGACACCCATGGGATGAGATGTGGTGGTGACATATTGTATTCGTACTCCGTCACCACATGGACAATTTAAATGTCCGTAAATGGCCCGTAAATCAGTATAGTTTCTTAGTCTAAACAAAATCCTATTGTACACAGAATCGACGACATCCAAGACAACTCAATATTACGGCGAGGTATACCGGTAGCTCATTCTATATACGGCGTGGCGAGTACTATCAACGCAGCTAATTACGCCATGATCTGCGCTCTTGAAAAAACACAACAATTGGGACATCAGGTAAGTTGTTTTTATATAATAAACTAGCTAACCCATGCCCACTTCATTGGGCGCCGAAAAAACGTCCCTTTTTTAAACATATTTCATTACTGCTCCACTCCTATTATTATTGTGACTTGTCATAGCGTGAAACTATATAGCCTATGACACTCCCCTATAAATGGACAATTCAACACAGAAATAATTTTTAAATCGTTTCATTAGATCCAGAGATTACAACGTCTCAAACACACAAACAACACATACATATTATACCTAGAAACACTCAGACCAATGCAAAGAATCATGTTCATGCACACAAAGATTTGCATTGAGCGGGAATCAAACCCGAAACCTCTGCGTAGCAGCCTTGTAATATAACCACTACGCCAAAAGTTTGAATACTATCTTGAACCCGTCAAAATAACTGCCTCGGTGGCGCGACGCTAGCGCGAGCGACTGCATTGCACGAGGTCGTAGGTTCGATTTCCACACAGGACAAATAATTTTTGCGAACCACAAATTATTTTTGAAATGACTGTCGTAGATCAAAAGGCTTTGGTGTCTGTTTTTTTTTAATAGAGGACACTTGCTTTTGCCCGCTGCATCGCTCGCGTTAAATTCGGGGTAGAACTGTTCCCCTTTCCTGGATACAGAAAAAAAAATGTAACCTATGTTACTCCCCATCCCCTCAACTAACTCCACTTAAAAAATCACGTCAATTCGTCGCTCCGTTTTGCCTTGAAAGAAAGACAAACAGACACACTTTCCCATTTATAATAATTAGTATGGATAAGTAATAGTATGTACAAAATACCTACATTATATTAATGTTATTTATAAGTACATATATTTATATTTTGCTTTTTTTTTTATTATTAAGTACTGTCTGACCATGAACAATTGTGGCCTTGCCATAAGTATAATGTTGTTTCGTGTTTATAAAATATAATATTAAATAGGTTTATGTAATTATTATAATTAGCTTGTAAAAAAAACAACTAAATTACGTCTATCATGCTGCCAAAACGTTGGAAAGGATATTTCCCTGATTTTTTATGTTATGCCTATAAATTCTGAAAAGTGCTTATCTGTTTTTTTTAAGACAACACGTCCTTAATATGAGAGTTCACTTCCAGGACCAAGGTATATGAAATCTAGATTTTAGGTTGGAAATATCGCCTTATAAGTTGTAATCGAAGTAGAATTCCAATGTAATGGGTTTATGATAGTAGGTAATTATCGTAACACTCCTAGATCCTAGAAAGAAAGAGGGTCTTTCTTTTACCTTATTGTACTTTGCCGTGCCCGACATGGTCCATATTTGATCTATGTATGTATTTAGTTACCACCTTTGTAAACATGGAGAGCAATAAATATTTGAGTTGAGTTAAGTTGAGTTACACGCTTCCATCTATAGCCTATAGCTTATCTTCCAGGCAGTAGTGTAAAAATGTCACTAGGTTAAGGTGTGAAGTAGCTAGTGAAATTACAGGACTATGAAACTTACCATTAAACTTAGAATAAAACTTTATACCAATCCGTCAAACCTGTCCTTCAAAAGCCTGTTAAGATGATCAACGTCCTAAAAGGCTAAACATAAAATTATAACATTTAACTTATAGGCAACACAAGTGTACACGGAACAACTCCTGGAGCTTCACAGAGGACAAGGTATCGAGATATACTGGCGAGATAATTTCCAATGCCCTTCAGAAGAGGAATACAAAGAGATGACAATCAAAAGTAAGCCTTATTATAATAATTTTAACGCTTTTTTTCCAGTGTGGCGACTGCACCATCTTATTCTAAATGTTCCATTTACAGACACAACAAATTAACGGCCTTAAACAACATCCAGCGTTAGAGCGTTTAAAGGGCTCACTAGCGCCGCCAATTGAAAAAAAATCATAATTCGCAAATAGGATCAATAATGCAAAATGTTGTCTACAAAGTCGTTAGAGAAGACAATAAAGTATTTGTATAACACAGTGTCAACACTTACCCCCGGTTTCCGAATGACTGATCAAGTAAAAATCAACTAATAAAGTGTCAAAACTATTATTTTCAGGAACTAAAATGACAGTTTTAAAACTTGATTAGTTGATTTTTACTTGATCAGTCATTCGGAAACCCGGTTGTCCTAAATTAGTTAAATTTCGCTTTCGATGTTTTAAATGCAATATTTGTTATTTTACAATACATCCTGGGATATTTATGGGCTTAAATTCACGACCGTACGAATTCCTTGCATGCATCTTAGAAATATCGCAACAGATAATACACTAAAGTTTTCTTTTGTTACAGAAACGGGCGGTCTATTCATGTTAGCTATTCGTATGATGCAGCTATTTAGTGACAATAAGTCTGACTTCACGAAACTATCAGCTATATTGGGCCTCTACTTCCAAATAAGAGATGACTATTGTAACTTAAGATTACAGGAGGTATGTAACTTTAACCTATTCCCTGTCCCATGTATCATATATGATACATACCCATTGTTTTGTTATTGTCTCTACAGGCGGGACAGGCAACCTGGTTAATCGAATTTTTGTCAAAGGAATTGTAAACATTTTATGCTACTATTGACACTTAAATTTCCCAATACTGTATGGCCTGTTAGCCAGAATATGCTCGCAAAAGTACTGAGTATCGCTGCTTGGTGGGTTCCGGGAAAAGCTAAAATTATTCTTCGCAATGAATTTACTTACTCAAGCGAACACCTACACTATCTCAGTACCCCCCCACAATCAACAGATGTCGCCACTACGTCCTGAATCGCGATATCAGGGCTTGGAAAAGCGACTGTTTACTAATATCATGATGGACAGACCGACATCCGGATTAATAGGGTTTTATGACACCCATGAAAGTAAAAGTGGCTCGAACCGTTTTAAACGCCACTGCCTCGGACAATGAGTGTATGAATTTTATAGCATTTAGGTACACAAACAACATCCAGATTTAAGACTACTCACTTTTAGAAATTCACGTATAGTTGATTTATTGCGACTTGATTATAAAGGTAAACAACTATGGCGTCGTGTCAACCACATACTAAAGACTTTTGTCTTTGGAGGACAAATTTATTCTAGAATCTACAAATGTCAAATGGTGAAATTAATTTTTATCTGTGAAATTTGACGTTGGAAAAAAATACATTTATATCATCATCATCATCATTTCAGCCAATCGACGTCCCCTGCTGAACATAGGCCTCCTCCAAGCATTTATATGAAATTTAAGAATACCTGATTTCTATTGCATAAACGTTTAATGCTACTTTCCAGAAATTTTTATCCTTATCAAAGTATGCTATTAATGTTAAAACTAGTGAATTTGCAATATGTGGTGTTTGTTTACAAAGTTAATCAAGTAAGGATCAATACCCTATACATGTTAAATATAATTAAATTAATATTTCAGTACACAGAGAATAAGAGTTACTGTGAAGATTTGACAGAAGGAAAATTCAGTTTCCCTGTCATACACGCGATCACACACCCTGAGGGAGATAATCAAGTATTACGTATCCTTTTATAATATACTTACACACAACGCCATAGCAGAACTTGTACTATATAAAAAAATAATATTCCTCACACTTTCTCACAACGCCATCTAGTCCCAAACTAAGCAGAGCTTATACTATGGGTACTAGAGAACGGGTAAACATACTTAAATACTTATTTTTTGTAAATACGTACATAATATTATACATAGAAAACACTCAGACCAATGCAAACAATTATGTTCATGCTCACAAAGATTTGCATTGAGCGGGAATCGAACCCGAGATCTCTGCGTAGCAGTCATGTTGGTCGTATATGGCCACAGAGGTCGTCATTGTATGTTACTGCTTGATGCGTAAGTAATAAACAATGTATTTATATATTTTAATAATAAGTGTACATATAACAGTATTTTTTTAAATAGAGGCTTTTCAGAAGTATGGCGCATGTAACATAAGCTGGGGGATGACACTTTCATCATAACAGCCCATTAATGTCCCACTGCAGGAACGGGCCTCCTCCCGTGACGGAGGGTTACTTGGCCTACAAATACCACGCTGGCCAAACGGATTGGTATAGGGTTTAATTTCAAGTTTTCCTTCTTTTTACTAACTTTAAAACTTTCGCGTTTCATTTTATTATTGTAATAATACTCTGGGGTATTAACGCATATATTTTTGATAAACACTTAAATTATTTACCTTAAGCCGTTTGACGTTTCGGCCAGGTTTTTGTTTTTTTTTTTTTTTTTATAGGCACCCGTCATCACAGGGTGTTTGCTATCCCTACCTCCAATATGTTTTTGGAGCCTAATTTTATCTAAACCTTTCATACCAGTTCTCGCATTTATTATCCTTTCGTGCTTCATACTTGGTCTTTCTTTTATGCATCTCTTTTATACATTACCGTGGGATTCGGGATTTATTTATTTTCTAACAAACGTAAGTACAACAGTTTTGTTTAATTACAATATTTTTCTTATACTACTGTAAACTTATTCTAACAATATTCTTCCCAATTACTTATACATTTACTTATTCTATTACTCTTATCCTAATTTTTATTTTACATTTTAAACTTATGCTACGGTTTATATATTCAATAATATATTCCTAGCATATTTACTTATTCCTATTGTTCACTATTCTAACAATTTTTATACAGTAATCTAATACTAACTGCCTGTGCCCCCCCATCAGAAGAGGCATATTTGCCGCGTTTATTTTAATTCCTGTTTGCATCTCAATGGTACTTCTTTCTGCGTTGTGAACGGGGCATTCAAAAAGTAAATGCCTGACGTCCTCCTCTGTGTTAGGCTCACAGGCGCACGACGGATTGTCCTTGCACTTGAACCTAGTCAGGTACGAGGAGAACCCGCCGTGACCCGTGAATATTTGTGTGGTGTGTGATGTGTGCTGTATTTTTCGTGTGATACTGTACGCCGCCACTACGCTGGGGAAGAACATTTTCGTGACGGAAGCAGTCTCCCCCGCTTGATATCTCCTATCCCATTCCCCAAGCGTTTGCATCCGAATGCTGCGCTTGGCGAATGAGACAGGACACAGATCATAGTCCGGCCTCCGCTTGCATTTCAGCGCGGCCTCTTTGGCCAGCTGGTCAGCTCTCTCGTTCCCCTCAAGCCCTGCGTGAGCCTTGACCCAAAACAAGGAGACAATTTTGTTTTGGTTCTGGCATTTTCTTAATATGTCTCGCGCCTCCACCGCCAGGGGGTGCGGGGAACGAGAGGCGACAGACTGTAGAGCTGACAGGGAATCACTAAAGATGCCGAAGGTGTTGTTTTTACTTTTGTGCACAACAGAAGCCGCCCTATGTAGAGCAAAGAGTTCGGCCTGGTACACGGTGCAGTGAGACGCCAGAGCAAGCTTGAGGGAGCGAGTTTCGGCGGAAACGTCCCAAATGGATAGCGCCGCTCCGACCCTCCCCTCAATCCTACTCCCGTCCGTGAAAATGCGCGATTCATAGTTGTTTGCGTTTGCGTATTGTTCCTCGTTGGTTATCAGACCGAACTCCAGCTCCACTATCTCTGCTGGGTGCGGTGCCTCAACTGCTGGTGCCATCCGTTCAATCTCCCTATCCCCGATCACCGATTGGGATAATCCCCTCTTGGCCTCATACAGCGACGCCACCTCCCAAATTCGAAGGTCAAAGGGGAGTATCCCAGCCAGCGTCAATGCAGAGTTTAGAGAGACCGTACGGTAGGCTCTGCACAGCTTCTGAGCGAAGCCGCGTTGGACCGAATTTAATTGTTTCCGTACACCCAGCTTGTTTGCTGCTGGCGCCCAGGCGCTAGCGGCGTACAGTATCACCGGTTCTACCGCGGCGTTGTAGATTAGGCGGATGATATCGGGATGTAACCCCCAACTGACTCGGGCCGTCCGCGCCAGTTGTTTGTATATAGCCAATGCCCTTTTACATACATTGGCTATGTGCGTATTAAAAGTAAGGCCCGAGTCTATTGTTAAACCTAAAAGCTTAATTTCCCGTGACATCCCGATATCAACCCCACCCATGCGAAGGCGTGGCGTGTCAAACTTCAATTTCCTCGTGATGACCATTGCGGAGGTTTTATGTGGTGCAAACTTCAATTTGTTTTTAACACCCCACGCCCTCACATGCTCAAGAGCCACGTTTGCTCCCCTCTCTATATCACCCGCTGTTTCCCCATCGAATGACAACACTACGTCGTCGGCGAAGGCCTGGCAGAATACATCCATACCCGCGAGTTTTTGAAGAAGAGTGTCCAGCAACAGATTCCACAGGATCGGTCCACCGATCGAGCCCTTCACGCATCCCTTGCTCGTGTTCCGCTCAGCCACTTCCCCCGCGTAACGGACGCTAACCGTCCTGTCACTGAGGTAGCTATCGATTACTCGCCTCAAGTTAACTGGCACGTTCTCCTCGGCCAGACGAACTCTGATGGCCGGCCACCATGCGCTGTCGAAGGCGCCCTCTATATCTAATGACACTATTGTCACAATCCTTTTTCGGCTTAAGTTACTGCGGATGTGATCCATCAGATTATAGAGAGCGTCCTCGGTGCTCCTCTGGGGCATGAACCCGTACTGACGAGGGCTGATTTTTGGCACCAAATAAAACTTGAGACGAGCAACCAGCATCTTCTCATATATCTTTCCCAAGACAGGCAATAGCCCAATCGGCCTGTGAGACTTGGGATCGGTATACGTCTTTTTGCCCGGCTTCCTCAGTACCACGACGGCAGCGCCCTTCCACGAATTGGGGAAGTAGCCAAACTGCAAACATTTATTTAGGAGCATAAGGAAGAATACAGGACTACAATCGATAGCACGCATGCAGATGTCTGCCGTAAACCCGTCAACTCCCGGTGCCTTTTTTGGATTGAATGACTTAAGAACACCTTTCAACTCACCTGATGTAAACGGCGGGTCATGGTTTTCATCATGGCCCGGAACGTTTACTTTTTTGGCTTGCTGTCTTGTTTTACGGTGTTCCTCGTCATCGTCCTCCTCGCGATCTGCAGGGTAAAATGTCTCCGCCAGGAGCTTCACCGATCCCACCCCATCCAATGCCCTTCCATTCGTTAGAAGAGGAAGGTCTTCCTCCCTCCTCGAAGTTCTACCTATCACTCTATAAATTCCCTCCCAGACCCCCTCTCTCTCTTGTTTTCCGCAGAACTCTTTCCAACTGCTCGTTTGAGCCTCTCTGACCGCGTTTACGTAGGTTTCTTTTTCTATTATGTACTGCAACACCACCCACTCTCTTCGAACTGGCGCTGCATTTCTGACTCTGTTTCGTTTGGTTTTAACCCGCTTCCTCATCTCCTCCAGCTCTTTGGACCACCATGGGATGTTGAGTGTCTCTGTGTGTTTCTTAATGGGTATAGTGTCTCTGCATGTTTTTGTGATATTTTCAGTGTATCTGTATACTGTCTCATCTATGTGTTGTGTATTGTGTATGTTAGTCAGTGCTTCTGTGGTGAGTGAGTCTTCTTGCATAAGCTGGGTCAGTTTCTCATGAAACTGGACCCAATTTGCTTTTTTGGTGTTGTAAAGTCGTGTTGTTCTTTGTATATGTGTACCTTTTGATTTTTGTAATTTGATGTCGAAAAGAATGCCATTGTGGTCCGAGCTCGTGAAGCCTTCTTCCACTCTCCAGTTATCTACCAAACTCAACATGTCAGCAGAACAGGCCGTAACGTCCACGTGGCTGCAGTACCTTTGGCCTCCTCTAATGGTGTCGAAGGTAGGGGTATCCCCGGTGTTTAGAATGTTCAGACCCACCTCTTCAAGAGTACCGCACATCTCCTCCCCTCTTCTGTTTTCCGTTGGGCTACACCACCAGGTACTCTTGGCATTTGCATCCCCCCCTATAATAAGGCAGTCTGGTCCGAGTTCATTTGCTATTTTCTTGATATCCCCCAGGTAAGGCGCTATGAGAGTATCCGGTTCGAAGTAGTAGGATATCAAAGTGATCTTCCACGCTCGGGTTCGGATCCCCACCACAACGATGTTATTTGTGGTGAGTTTGGGGTATTGTATTATGTCGAGCGTGTTGTCAAAGACGGCTATTGCCGCTTTGACTGTTCCTTCTCCTACTTCACTGCATTGGATCACCCTGACACCACGGTAAGCCTTCATTCTTCTGATTGCTCCAACATAGGGCTCCTGGAGGAGAGCAAGAGAAAGCTTGCGGTTACTGGCTTCTAACAGGAGTTCATCCGTAGCTAGTCGACTGCGTTGGAGGTTGGCCTGGGCTAATCCATAACTTTTGTTCTCCTCTCCCACCTTAGCAATACGCGACATTTGCCCTGGCTATAGCGTCCCACCTTCGGCGTATAGGGCACTCCCTACTAAACGCGTTGTGCTCTCTAGTCTCTAGCTTGGCTTTGCTGCAATTCCGGCACAACGGGGGCGTATCCGCCAGCCAATCGGGGCACTTGGCCCTTAAATGTGGTCCCCCGCAATGGCTGCACGATGCCGTGGTCTCTTTACAGACCCGTCGGCCGTGTCCATAGCCCAGACATAGCGAGCACTGTACCAATGGTGATTGATCTGCCACTATCACCTTCTGCAGGTCAATCCGTGCCAAGCCTGTGTTCACCAATCTGCCCCACAGCTTCGGCGAGACGCGGAGGACGACATGGGAGCACATAGGGTTTCTGGCCCTTCGCCTGTACTGAACATCTACTCCCATCTCGCCCTCGTGCAACCCCTCAAAGAAAGCCCCATTTTGGCGACGCAGCATTTCCTTGATGTCCTCATCGGTGACGTAGGACATTACGTCTTTAAGGATCACCAGTGGGTCCTTATTTTCGATGTCGCGTATTTCCAAATCATTCGCTCTCTTCAGTCTTTCTTTAAGTTTCTCTCTTTCTTCCACATTCATACATCCCACTATTATTTTTCTATCTTTCGCTTTCCTTATCCTCTCTACCTTCACCCATCCATCCTTGGCCTGCACTGTTTCTCGTATTTTAGAGAGGACCTCCTCCCCCGTATGCGTCTCTACCTTGGACGATACCACCACTGAGTGGAGAGTCGTTTGTTCTACTCTTACCATCTGCGGCTCTCCTGCTGCCACTTTTGCGTAAGAGGCCTCTTCCTGTGCATTGCGTTGCAGCTCTTTCCTTAGCCCTTCCAGGCTCTCTTTCATCTCTTTATTTTGCTCTTCCAGCTTCCTTCCTTGCTCTTCAATCTTTTTTATTATGTCCTCTTTCATCCCTTCACTTTTATTCTGGTCAGTAGACCGTTCTTTTACGCTTTCTTTCTTTCTTTCTTTACTATTCCCCCCCGCCACCTCGCCTTCCCTCACCAGTTCCACGATTAATAGTTGCAGGTCGTCAAGGAGCTTGAGAATGTCGTTTTTTAATTCGGTTCTCAAGTTCTTGGAAGAGTGCAGTAACGTTTTGGTAGCCGTTATTAAATTTTTTCCCGTCGTCAGTCTGCAAGTGGACTTTTGTATAGTCGCTGGACTTTTCACAGCATCCGTTGATGTTTTGAGGTTCCTGCTCGCCTGAGAGACTGACGGCGGATTCGTCTTTTTTGATTGTAGTTGGGTTGTTAGCAGTGATGAGGGTGTTATTGGCTTTGGTAATGGAAGTGGTGGGGTTAGTTTTTGTAGTGTCGAGCACGAGCCCTCCCACTCTCCAATGCTTTTTCTAACGTTTGACGCCGCCTCCCCGATGGAGGGACCTGCCCTCTCTACGTCCTGATTTGGTGAGACAGCGCCCTTGTTTTGTTTATTTGGGGTCCTGATGCCGAACATTTTGATGTGTAGTGCTCTTGTTACTAAGGTGTAAAGGGCCTAAGAGTGTTGAGTGTATTTATGTGTATCTGTGTGTGTGCGTGTGTGTGTATGGTTGGTTGATATTAGGCGTGAGCGTTGCGACGTGAAACCGTTTACGAGAACCGTTTTATGTTCTGCGACGATGAAACAGTTTTATACAGATTCCCAAAGTAGTTATCGTTGCAAAACCAGTCTTCAATCAAATACGTTCTCCGTTTTCAAAACAGTCTTCGTTATCTAACCAGTCCTTTAAAACGTCATGCAACTTTTTACTTTATTCTTAAGAAAATAAAGCTCAGGATGCAATAATTCAAAAATGACAATCGGTTCGTGACGTTGCCGTCGCGCGCCGCCCGTCTCAACTTCGTTTTCATTAACAGTTCTAAACATTAAAAAGTGAGCCTTAACATTAACCAAATACAGTCGAAAAAAATATTCATGCTACGTGAAACCGTTTTATGTTCTGCGACGATGAAACAGTTTTATACAGATTCCCAAAGTAGTTATCGTTGCAATACCAGTCTTCAATCAAATACGTTCTCCGTTTTCAAAACAGTCTTCGTTATCTAACCAGTCTTCTAAAACGTCATGCAACTTTTTACTTTACACTTAAGAAAATAAAGCTCAGGATGCAATAATTCAAAAATGACAATCGTTCGTCGTCTTTGTTGCGTTTCGTTATCATAAACCAGTTGCAACGAGAACCGTTTTTTGCAACCGTTTTCATCGTCGCGAAAACGGCTTCGTTTCGTTCGTTAAAAATGCGACGACGACCCACCACTAGTTGATATGTGTAGTATGTGATATGTTATGTATGTGTATAGTTTTCTACGTGTGAGTGTACGTGAGGATCGTCAGGCAGCTACGACAAATGATGCTCCACTCAATGAGGAGGCAGTGCAGTCAGTACTCGTAGGTATAATCAATAACTAAGGATTAATAAAGTTAAAATATACAGAAAGTCAAAATATACAACTAGTCAAAAATATACAAGTAGTCAAAAATATACAAAAGCTTAGGTCTAGTGTCCGTTGCAAAAGCAAACGGGACAGTCACAAAAAGGGTAAATACCCGAAGTCTCTCATCAACATAATCGCACTAAATTCACTAGCGTCGTGTAGGGCGCAGAAAGACACAACTTTTGACGTATCGTACGTCACGGTGCAGTTAGAAAAAACCACTTTTTTTATTTTTCTAACGTGGAGCGAAATAAAAACGTGGCGTCTCAGGTGGCGTTCAGAGACAATCTCTTCGGCCAGGCATATCGTTTCGGCCAGGTTACACCAGCCATGGTCACGAGTAGACTCTTCCTTCTTTTTATTACGTAAAGATAATATTTACGGATAGTCGGAGAAGGGGTGGTGGCACACTGTATTCTTATTCTGTCACCACAAGGAGAACTGTAAAAGTGTCGTTTCTTAATTTTAAACATCCATTTTACCGCCAACAATAAATTTCCTTAGATTCAAAACCTATAGATATTCTCCGTCAACGTACGAAAGACTTAGAGGTGAAGAAGTACTGCATCACGTTGTTGGAGAAGATTGGCAGCTTTGAGTACACGAGGAAGACACTGCAAGAATTAGACGAAGATGCGAGGCGAGAGGTATGTGTTTTGTGTTTTATTTTTACTTTAATCGGGCAATCCTCAGTGTATGAATAAGTATGTAACGATACTTAATATAGTTATTTCCGTCTTGTCCGAATTTTCATTTTCCATAATTTCATTTGTACTAATAAGTGTTGTTTGCCATAATCGTCCTTAGCGATAGTATTTACTTGCCATAATTCAATTGAAACTAAGAGACTTAGAGCAATCCAACTTAGATAGGTTAGGTTAAGTTTATTCTTTATGCCACCAAGAAATAGGAGACCCGCGAATCTGGTCTCCGTCAAGCTGTTTTTGCCGTTATGTATAATAAAATTATGGCAAAAGAAATTCGGGCAAACAATAGTTAACCAGTTATTTTAACACATAAATTACTTATTAATTTCAGGTTGACCGTCTTGGTGGTAATCCTCACTTAGAAGCCTTATTGGATGACCTGCTAAGCTGGCGACGAGAGTGCCCTCAACTTTAAACATAAGACAAACTAATCATTTTGTAGATATAACCAGCTTTTAATACCACTGCGTACAATAACATAGGAAACATAGCGCTGTGTAGTTTACTTAAAAACTTTAGTGTGGCGTATACGTACAAACTATGGCAAAATATTGACAAAATATCTCAAAATTTACATAAAATGAGTTATAAATCCTATATCAATACATACATACACAAACTAACGCCTTATCCCGTCCGGGCTAGGCAGAGACGACAGAACGGCACTTGTCACGATCGTGGCAATCAGATCCTATATCAATCTCGCTTGTAATAACACGTATCGTCAATGTCAAAACTGTCATTATGTTTTATCATTTTATTTTAGTTTAATTGAAAATACCACTTTATAAATTTATGTCATATTTATTCCAGCTACATCTGACATAGTTTATCAGATATTTTTATATCCAATTACACAACGTCAAAATGCTAGTCATAGACACTAGAGTTATCCCTGTCCAAAAACTTTAAAGGCGGAATTTTTTATGACAACTCTTTTTATAAATATGTAGTTATACTACGTATATTAATCAGTGCTCTGACAGTTTTGAATTTAAAAACAAAAATTTCATTACTTTATCATAGCTTGTTATAATAATAATAACAAATTTCTAGAATGTAGCTAATGAACCTGTGTATTAATACCATAGTATCATATCACATGGGAAAGATGCAATAATACTTGAGAAAGAAGGAAATGAACAATGTTGTCAAAATGTATTTTAGGTAATTGATTTGTATTATAAAAACGAGTCGGAAATAAAATTAAAGTCTCCAAGAAATTTGTCGAAAAGTATTTACTGTGGTCCAGTATTTTTTTTTATTGTGGGTAAGGTGTAAAATGTGATGTCGGTGACTAAAAGACAGACTGGAAAGCAATTTAGTTGCCTTTAAGAGACAAAAATGGTTTATTGGTTGATATTATTATTATTTTTGAAAATTAAATGAACTAACAAATATAAAACTGATAATAATGTCATAAATGTCGTAATATGCATTTATATAACACAAGCCATGCTAACCGTAGACAATAGAAATGAGTCATAGCTTTTAACATTTTATAATTTAATTTTTATGAGATAATATAAATAATATCATTTTTGTTGCTGACTGTACTTGGCAGCTGTGACTTAGACCAATTAAAAAATAGTTTTGCTCGCAAATAGTTGTAGAATTACGGCTAGTAGTTGAAATTATAACTAAGCCATAAACATGAAACGATTTTAATAATAAATCATTAAAATTTATATTTAAACAAATAGCTATTTTGTGCGATTATAGCAGCGCTGCTATTCTAACGTCTCGTTTCTTACAGTAAAGTGGGTATTTATTAAAATCCAATATGCTGTTGCTACGTTTTCATAGCTTAATAGTTATCTGTAAATACAGCAAAAAAGATATTTATATCGAACATCAATGTGAAAATCTTATTCGAATTTATAGATACTTACGAGGGTTCCCCTAGGCAGCACCGTGGTACCCAAACTGATTTGTCCCTTCAGAACTCTTGTGAAAGCTCTCCACTTTATTTTTAGGAAAATATTTACCTTACCAATTTTTACTTCAATCCTTTAAACTATTAATAATATGAGAAAAGCTTAGTTTTTAATTTATATTTAGTTTTTTTTTCATATTTTTATTAGTATATCGGTTCAATACAGCTGATTATGTATCAGCTGTTTTGAACCGATATACTATTAATAGTTAATAGTATATTAATAGTTTCTCATATTATTAATAGTTTAAAGGATTGACGTAAAAATTGGTAAGGTAAATATTTGGTAATTTGTGATTATATAAAAAACATTTGACAGATATTTTATATATATTTTTTTAATTTTTCATATTGATGTTCATATAAGTTTATCTTTTAATAATGTACGTTCGTCAAAAAATATGGTCTACCGTTACGTAGCTTAGATCCATTTGCACGTTTAATAAGGCCTATTAACATTTGTAATAACATATTAATGACTTATCCTCTCCCTATTTGTCATTTACGTCAAAAATTTTAGATCAATTAGTAAACCACATTTTTTGCCGACTGTACAAAATTATAAAGTCACTTGAGTATTGCTCTGTAGTTGTAGATTAGAATTAGAAATGTATTATTTAAAATGGACATAATATTATGTAAAAATAAATAACAAAAAAAAACCCGTATTATGACAACGATGTAAATTTTATGATATTTTTTTATGGATGTAATTTTACATTCCAAATTATGGGACTTAACTAGTTTATATAAAGACAAATAAAAAAACATATTATTATTTTGATTTGGATGTATATTTATATTATTTAGAATGTAATATTGCATAATATGTATATTTATAAAACAAACAGAAATTATTATTTTCGTTTCCATTAAATTGATGTTTGAAAAAGACACCGGAACAAAAGTAAGTAAGTAATAAAAGTGTGGGTGAAAAATGAAAAAAAAACTATAAAAAAATCGTCTTTTATAAAGTTATTTAGTTAGTAAGAAAAAAAAACTTTTCGGATTGATTAAATTTAGATCCAATGGATTGGCTTGTATTGTATTTAAAAAATATCTGTAGTATTTTTTGTGCTTGTCTAAAGGTATTCGGTAAATGTTATTATTATATTGTTACAGCGTTTGTTAGTATATAGTGTTAGTATTTGCAATAAAATAAAATCGATGCTTTTATATAAATGTTAAAAGTTACCATTTCTTATTCAAGAACTCATAACTGTAAATATAAGAGAAGCAATAACTTAACTATGACAAAGGCTGTCAAAATTACCGCCTTTTTGCAATCTAAATTGCAAATGGCGCGGATAGAGTTCGTTTGTTGTGAAATCAAACAATTTTTTTATTATGTAATTAATTAAGAAAACTATGTGACCTTAGCCTGTCACATAGTTTTCTTTTTTTATTTTAATAATAAAATAAAAAGGCGCTTAAGTTCTTAATCACATTTTTTATCTCTTTAATTCGTCCTATAAACTATACAGCGCGGAATATAAGTATCGTAATATGTCCAGCCCTAAAGGCCAAATAATATACTGCCACATACACAACATGAGTTCTTGAATAAATCTAGTTTGCCTTGTAATATTAGCGTTTTACTCTTAATGCTTACTTAAATCGCTTTGTACTTATGCCTAAATAATTGCTTAAGTAGTAATTAATTATATTTTAATAAAAATTTTGTTACGGATTTGTTTGTTTTTATTACCCTTTTTTCCACGCTTTTTTCTACTTTTCTGGAGTTACAAAAATTGGTACTTTTTGATTTTGGCACCTGTAGGCACAGTAGAGATTTTCAATAGCTTAGCGAGACAATACTTTAAATTTATTTTTTCTCACGTATCGTAATTTTAAAAAGCCAAACTTTTCAGATTACTAGTCATCTTGGTAAATTTAGATCTAGCTCAAGTTGAATTTCTAAATAATGTGCTATGTTATAAGTGTAGATAATCACTGCTTGATATAATTAAAACGTATTGATATGAATTATTTTGCACCAATAAAACAAAGGCACATCCATACTAAGTTACTACACTGTGTTTTATAATTAGTGCACTATATAAATGTGTGTGATTCTGATTTGTGTTTTGCTAGAGTTTGTTTATATTTTTATCAAGTATAATAAGTACAAGTACCTAATGTAGATACTTATATACTTCTAATGGACGCTCCTTTGTAGGGACGGTCCTTGTGTGGATGTAAAGTAGGCCTACAGATACCGTTTGGGACAGACAGTCTAAGTAGGCACCTACGAATTATCAGGACTACGGTGAGGTACTTAGATCTAGTAATTAGAAACAGTAACTCGCGTTAAATATTACCGACATTACCTATCTACGGGTTGTACGTATTTAAAACTAGTTGACTTAATTAGATTACTTATTTATAATAAATAATTGTTAATATTAACCCTTTCAAATTTTAATACACGCCTTGTCTTCCAAATTATGACAATAATTGGCTTAGTATAATATAAAATAGGTATAGGTAGTAAATGGCATTCAATAATTAATCATTCATAGTATTATTATCATAAAAACATTTGATAAAGGATAAAATGAATCGCGTATTCTTATCAACAGATTATGGTAGGGCGCTTCAGGTGTCATCTCGCTGTGACCAAGGCCCATTATTAGGCCTCTGCGAAGTCATCATTAGGGTCGGGTCGGTTACCTATAATACCTCACTTCTGTATGGGCACGCGAGCGAAAACGTCACGCTACCATCGTCTATTAAGTATGCTTCTGTAAGACCCTTATTAAATTTAGGCCTTCCAATTACTTGATGACAGTTTTTTCATTAAGGCCTAAGTCTAATACTTACCTAGGTACTTGTAGGTACACCTAGGTATTACCTATGTAGGTAGGTATTTACACCTATGAAATCTGGCAAATCCAGGGTTTTCATGAAAGTGTTTTAGTTATTGAATAGGTGCCAATCTGTTGATTAGATGCTGGGATCATTTATTCTTTACATCTTTAAATTAATAATTATGCGATAGATATTATTGAAGTTGATATTCGACATGCTTTAGGCAATTCTAGTAAAATATTAGGAGAGTGAAGATGTAATCTCTAGCTAATAGTAATTGCGAAATAATATTCATAAAAAAAACATTAAAAATCTAAAACGTCATGTCAAAATCTCATTATGGCGCCAAAATGCTGATCGGGCTTGAAAATATTGCTGCAACACTTTGAATTAACACTTATTATATCTATTCATGTACTATTGTAGGTACAATATTATACATAAAATATCTATTTCTGTGCTTTTAAAATAAAACAATGGTATATTGTCGCTTTTGAATTTTAATGTTATGAATATGTTTACATAATTTAGGTATAGGTACCTACCTACCTATAAATCCATATCCTATAAATTATCTATAGGTACCTACCTATTAATTTAATTCGACTATTTCCGTTAGGACCTAATTTTAAAACGAATTAAATTAATAGGTAGGTATTTATGTTATGTCTTTGTTCCCATTCACATTTATAACCATTAATTTCAGGAATAGGTACTGTTAACATATCTAAAGGAATGAATAAAAAGCTTTTGTGTAATGATACCTGTTATTGTTTTTATTTAAGTACCTACCTACCACAGCTTCCCAAGTTCAGTTTATATCAATTTTATCATCGCTGGAGCCTATAAACGCCCCACGACAAGTTCGACATAATATTATAGAAACAAGGATGAGGGGGCCAAAGATAGAGGAAAGTTGATGGAGAAGACACCATAAAGTCGAGAACGGCTTCGGTGTCGCGGCTTCAATTCCGACGCAGGACAATCATTTGTGTGATCCACAAATTATGGTCTGGACTGGATCATCGATGTTTCAAATAGAAAGTCTCCATGACACGGCACATCTCTAGTGCGGGAGTTTAACCACCTTACTGTCCTAATTTCAATTCCCCTATGTCCTCTAAGATCCATTGATGGATCTGTTTACACTCATCCATCTCATATACTTACACTAAGTTTAGCAGCGGGTCACGAAGACTGGGTTTGTCCCGAACATCTGTGCTATGAAATTCCCCGCATTCAAAAATGGTATATTTTAATATACATAATTAAACATGTATGTGTGGACTGAGGGCCCATTTTTTTTTTTGCGGCTTTTTGCAGATTAATCAACAAAAGTGCATAGATAAAGTTGTTAAAGAGTTTGTTAAACGAATATCAGAGTTTGTTAAGACTTCATTCAAAAGATATATCGCTTTAAGTGGGTCCCTCAGTTCAAACACAAAATCACCCATAATTAGATAGGTAATGAATTAAACAACAATTTTTTGGTAAAAATCCTTAGTTAAACATGTATAAAAGTATAAAAAGCATTGAAAAGCCTAATATGAGTAGATAATAAAAAATAACAAACGTTTTAAAAGGTCCCTGAGGGCCCACTTGAATTTATCTCATAATTAATAAATTATAGCATGAACATTAAATATTCCTAAGCCAACCATTTGTTAAAAGGGCAAGGATAAATTTAAAATTAAAGAAAGATCACAAACAGTGATAGTTATTGTTATTTTTAAGTTTTTAAGTGGTCCCTCAGTCCACACACTATGCAAATGCTAATTGTTAAATATATAATTAAATACAAGAATTACGAAAATGGGGAGCCTTTCAGTGCATAGTTAATTTTGTATTTTATCGATCTGTATTTATCTTGTGTCTGGTTTATTTATATTTTTTGTCATTTTAACTGTTTTATTAATTTTCATACTAAGTCTGGTGTGGGGTGTCCACGTTTTAAGAAAACGACTGTATATTTGTTTTTAATGTCGTTTATTATTATTATTATTATTTTTTTATTTAAACAATATGGAAGACTTACAGCTAATATTACAAATTAGTTTATAAAGTGGTAATCTGACAGCCAATAACAAGTCTTCGCTTATATAGCTAACATTACAGAAAGTGGAGACAGATAGAGGATCCGCCACTGTAACAAACATAGGTTTATACACACTTAATAAATTTAAAAAAAAAGAAAAGAAAAACGATACATAATAAAACTTTGTGCTCAAACTTAAAATTATACAATAAAAGTAACTTATCATGAAAAGAAAACGGCCGTTAAACAGCCGTCGCGCAGTGGGAGGAAACTCATTCCTCCCAAATCCGCGGCGGTCACGGTGACCATCGCGCCGGAGGCCGCGGAGCGGGGCGAGACGTACGAGTCCGTATTGAAGCGGGCTCGTACGCGCGTCGACCCTGCTGCGCTGGGGGTTGGGATGGTTACGTGCCGCCGGACCCTTGCTGGGGCTCGAATCTTTGAGTTCCCGGGGGCCAACGGCGGCACTAACGCGGATCTCTTTGCAGCAAAGCTGAAAGAGGTCATCGCGGACGTCGCGAAGGTCGCTAGACCAGTGAAGACGGCAACCTTGGAGGTGACCGAGCTTGACGACTCGGTCACCAAAGAGGAGGTGGTGGCGGCCATCGCGACAGTGGGAGGCTGTCCTGTAGCGGCGGTGCAAGGCCGGGCTATCAGACCCGGCCGCGGGGGACTGGGGACTATCCGTCTGGAGTGCCCAGTCACTGCGGCGAAGGCCGTCATACAAAAAGGGCGGTTGCCTGTAGGCTTTAGCTCGGCTGTGGTCCGGGCACTTGAAGACCAGCCTCTGCGCTGCTTCAGGTGCTTCGGCATTGGCCACACCCGTGCCACGTGTCCGTCCGCAGTGGACCGGACGGACGCGTGCTATAAATGCGGGGAGCAGGGGCACAAATCGGCCTCCTGCCAGGCCACCATGCCGCATTGTGCTGCGTGTGCCGCCGGTGGTCGCCCTGCCGACCACATAATGACGGGGAGGCACTGTAGGCCTCCCACCGAGAGGGGCCAGCCGCAAGTGCTGAGCCGCCAGGCTGCTGCCGCTGCTGCCGCCGCTACTCCGGTGGCGGCGTCCGCCGAGGGGGGTGCGATGTCCGACTAACATGGAGTCGGTTCATCGCGTCCTCCAGGCGAACATCAACCACTGCAGACCAGCTCAGGACCTATTGGTCCAGACAATGGCTGAGTGGTTGGTAGATGTGGCGGTAGTTGCCGAGCCGTACCTAGTCCCCGACCACTGGCTGGGGGATGGGGACGGCCTGGTGGCACTTGCGGCGCGGCCTTCCACGGACTCCCCTCCTCTCTCGCTTTTAGAGAGAGGAACGGGATACGTGGCCGCCGCGTGGGGAGACCTGGCCCTTGTGGGGGTCTACTTCTCCCCTAACCGCCTTCTTCAGGACTTCGAGGATTTCCTTGGAGTCCTGGCGTCGGTGGTGAACAGGGCGACGCCGCGTCAGGTCGCGGTGATCGGCGACTTTAACGCCAAGTCGGTGGCGTGGGGAAACCCAGCGACCGACGCGCGCGGGCGTGCGGTGGAGCTGTGGGCGGCCTCATCTGGACTCTCCCTCTTGAATAGAGGGAGTGTCCAGACATGCGTGCGGCGACAGGGTGGGTCCATAGTGGACCTCACCTTTGCCACCCACGCGCTGGCCGCGCGCGTGAGGGACTGGCGGGTGGACATGGCGGAGACTTTCTCGGACCACCGCTACGTGCGGTTCGAGATCTCCGCCCAGGGTCCACGGGGAGCCCCCGAATCTTCGGGGCGCTCCCACTTTCCCCGGTGGGCTGTCACCCGCCTGGACCGAGAGGCTGCGGAGGAGGCGGCGTTCGTCCAGGACTGGCTGTCGCTACCAGTCAATGTCCGGGACGTGGACGCCGCAGCCGCACGGCTAAGGGTGTCTTTGACCGAGGTATGTAATTCTAGCATGCCTCGGTCTCGCCGCCCGCCCCCTCGACGCGCCGTATATTGGTGGTCGAGAGAGCTGGCGAACTTGCGGGCTGCCTGTGTAGTAGCTAGGCGTGCATACGCGAGGGCTCGTAGGCGGCACCATCGCGACGAGGCCGATGAGGACCGCCTCTACGGTTCGTACGTGGAGGCAAAGGCGGTCCTCAAATTGGCCATCATCGCTGCCCGAGACTCAGCGCGGGCAGAGATGCTCGAGAGTCTCAATAGCGACCCATTTGGGAGGCCATACAAAGCGGCGCGCAACCAGTTGCGCCGCTCTGGCACCCCGGTCGCCGAGACCCTCGAGCCGTCAGTGCTGGAGGGAGTGGTTCGGTCGCTGTTTCCGCATAGGGACAGTGATTTCACCCCTCCAGCTATGGACCCCCCGCAGGGTGCAGTTGTGCCGGAGGGGGAGGAGGAGCCCATGCCGGTATCGGACAGTGAGTTTGGCGCGGCACTCCTTCGTCTCCGCGCCAAAAAGACGGCCCCCGGCCCGGACGGTGTTCCGGCGCGGGTGGTGGCCATCGCTGCCCCACACATGGAGCGAAGGTTCCGGGATATCTTCAGTACGTGTTTCACGACTGGGAGATTCCCGGGACCGTGGAAGGAGGGGCGGTTGTGCCTCCTCCGCAAGGAAGGGCGCCCTGCAGACAGAGATGACACTCTGTTGACTGCCCGCGGGGACTTCCGGCGGGCGACTAGCCTAGCGTCGGATGGTGGGACCGTAGTAGCGGCAAGAATCCGCCGTCTGGGTCTGAAGGTGGCGTTGAGCAAAACCGAGGCCGTGTATTTTCATGGTCCTTGGCGGCGTCCCCCACCTGATGCCCAGATCTGCGTTGAGGGCACCTGCATAGCGGTAAAAGCCCAGATGAAGTATCTGGGCCTTGTCCTGGACAGCAGATGGCGCTTCAGCCCACATTTTAGTGAGCTGTCGACGCGTCTGCTGAGGACCGCGGGTGCCCTCTCATGGTTAATGCCTAACCTGGGGGGGCCCAGCACACGTTGCCGGCTATTATACGCCGGCATACTGCGGAGCATGGCCCTGTACGGAGCGCCTATCTGGGCGGACTCCCTCGAAGGGAGGGAGAATTTATCCGCCCTTCGGGCGCCCCAAAGGGCCATAGCTCAGCGGGTAGTGCGGGCCTACCGCACAGTGGGTGTTGCGGCGGTGTGCGCTCTGGCGGGTACCCCTCCTTGGGAGCTCGAGGCATGGGTTCTCGCTAGAGTGTACAAATGGAAGGTGGAACGAAGGGCGCTCGGAGAGCGTCCAGCTCCGGAAGAGTGGGAGGCCATCCGGCAGGGGGCGAGGAATGCCATCGTCCGTCACTGGACGGAGGACCTTGCCTCCGCCGTGTTCGGCCGATGGACGCTGGACGCTCTCGGACCTGTCCTTCAAGATTGGCTGGAGCGGCGGCATGGCTTCCTCTCCTTCCGGATGGTGCAGGTGATGTCGGGGCACGGGTGCTTCGGCTCATACCTGCACCGGATCGGAAGGGAGGAGGCACCATTGTGCCACGGTTGCGGCGCGGCCGCGGACACGGCGCAGCACACTCTGGAGGTGTGCCCGTTGTGGTCGGGGCCGCGCCTCAACCTGGTGGAGGTAGTTGGGGCGGACCTCTCGCTCCCGGGCTTAGTTAAAGCTATGCTGGGGAGCGAGGAGGCCTGGGGGGCGGTTGCCTCCTTCTGCGAACTTGTTATGTCGCAGAAGGAGGCGGCTGAGCGCGCGCGGGAAGAAGACCCTCTCGCGCCGCCACATCGGAGGAGGCGAGAGGGCAGGAGAAGGCGGACGTACCACAACCTCCTCCATCCCGGTGGTGAGCAGGGGTGACAGGTGCGGGGGCACCTCTCATCCCATTGCACGACTCACCACCACCATGTGGGTGAGAACGGCTGGAGCACTCACGGCCGTTCTCAAGAAGAGAAGAGCCCGCCTGTAATGGCGGGAATCGCCGGAGGGGGACTGGACGCAAAGGCTCTGCCGGTTTCCCAGGCCCCCTCCAAGTAAGGCGATGAAGGAGTGCCGCTGGGGACTTTTAGTGGGTGCACTGGGGGGTCACCCCTGGGAGCCCCACATACCCCTCCCGTCCCCCGACGAGAGGGGATGCGTAGGCATTTTACCCCAGCGAAATCAAAAAAAAAAAAAAAAAAAGGTTCGACACAGTAGACCGATCTTTTAAGAAACCATGCTGAAACGGACTGAATGAATTTTTAAGAGCAGAATAAACCTGATTATAAGTTAATCTTTCAAAGAGTTTCGCAATTAAACACAATTTGGATATCTGGCGATAATTAGTTACCTCTGTTTTAGAGCCCTTTTTGTGTATTGGTGTGACAAAGGCTGATTTCCATATACGAGAAACGATGCACGAAGACAATGATTTCTGAAAGAGCAGGGATATTGGTCTTGATATTGAGTCTGCTGTCTGTCTCAAGAATTTTGCCGATATATTGTCAGGACCCGCTGCTTTGCTTATGTCAAGCTTGCTGATCAGTGTATTAACTGTATCAACATCAACAGTCACTGCAGAAATGTCAGACACCGGTTGAGAGCAACTAGAGAGAGAAGAGTTCGAGAAGATGTATTACTAGGCTTAAGAAATGTAGTATAGAAGTGTGAAGAAAAAGCCTCACATATATTTTCACCCGTAGTAAGTAATTCATCATTATAGTTTATTTTAATTAGATATTTATTTATTTATAATTAGGATAACCCACGAAACATACACAAAGTCAATCAAAGTCAAAGTCAAAATCGCTTTATTCAAGATAAATACAATTCTCATTATATATTTCTTGACGTCCTTTAAACTACTTAATCTAAGTTTAAATACATTTAAAAGTTTAGCAAACTTTACCACCGCCTCCAAAGCGCTAGTAGAGAAGAAGCGGCGAAACAAATCAGAAATAATACAATATTTAAGTAGCTCAAGCAACAGTGCTGATTCCATTACAAGTTGCCACGGCAAGCAAAACATTACACAATATTAATATTAATCAATTAAATCTAAATTGCAATCATTTTTTAAATGTAAAAAATAAAACAATAAAATTTGCAATAGGGTCGACTGTCTCACAATGAACCATGCAGCTACACTTAACCAGCGCTATATTTCCAAAATTCGACGTGGCCAGATCGTGTTAATTTGTGCAAAAGATAGGTACAGACGTGTCTCTTCCGCTCAGTAGTTAGCGAGCAGATCGCGCGAGAGGTGTATGTATGCGAACCTTTTTTTTAAAAACTGTCACAAAAGTAAGTTTTAAATAAATTTTACTATCTTTTTTAGCATTTTTCCTTTAAGAAATATCGACTATTTTATTTCTACACCGAATTATATAGTTATTTAGCTTATCTATGCACTGTAATTTAGTTCATAATTATATTTCTTTCAGTTTAAATTTTTAAGGTTAGTTATAAAAAGGTGCTATGTCTCACATTGAACCATGTTGAGGTGGTACTCAATGAATCACGGATTGTGTACCCCAAGAATTGCCTTGGCGTACACATTAAACAAAACGTGGTTCATTTTGCTAGTGTTGTTAGATAATGTATTGAAACTTTCAAACTACATGATATTCTTTTACCTAGCTGTTCATATTATCATTATTAATATTACTTTATTTACTTCCTTTGGTCAATGTTTCTATCTGTTACAGAATGGCACGGAATAAAGTAAGTCAGAATAGGGAAGTCAGGGTGGGGAGACCCCTTACACGATGGACCGACGACCTGGTTAGGACGGCGGGAAGCCGATGGAAGAGGGAGGCATAAGACCGCGCAGGGTGGAAACGTTTGGAGGAGGCCTATGTCCAGCAGAATAATAGTCTATAGGCTGATATTTATGATGATGATGAAATTAAGTCAAAGAAAAAAAGGGGCCACACTGCTTCCAATATGTTAAGAGCTTTCAAATTAAATAGAGAAGGTGTAATCATCAGAAAAGCTGCATTATATCCTACTTTGCGCCGCTATGTAGCACAGTATTTACACACACGTAAAGATGATCTTGCTAACAAGAAGTATATACTAAATTATGATTTAAAGACTACTCTATTACAAGTAAAGACTAATTACATAAGAAATGGACGTTTTACTTTTACCTTAATTAATTATTGATAACATTTCTTTTTCATAATTAAGTGGTTCAATGTTAAAATTAACCCGGTTCAATGTGCACACCCTAGAGTACACATTGATCCAAATATTTATTTTTATATTTATGTTTTTATTTTTAAAAGTATAAATAATATTGAAATTTTGTCAATGCTCTTTTAAAGCTAGATAAATTACCTATCTTTGTACAAAATTTGAATCATTTCGAAGCTTAAACGAGAGAGTTATGCGCCTTCAAATTTTACATGGTTCATTGTTGGACAACTTACCCTACAGTAAAATTAAAATGTAATAAAATTTTAAGTTTTAGACAAGTGACAGGTTATATTATTAATTAGATACAATCGTAATACATATCTGTATGTCTATACATATAAATAAAATTGGAGTGTCTGTTTGTAACACGAAATCCACAGTTTTTAAGGTTCCGTACTCAAAGGGTAAAAACGGAACCCCAATTACTAAAGCTCCGCTGTCCGTCCGTCCATCTGTATGTCACGAGGCTGTATCTCATGAACCATGGCAGTTAGAAAGTTGAAACTTTCACAGATTATGTATTTTAGTTGCCGTTATAACAACAAATACTAAAAACAAAATAAAATAAATATTTAAGGGTTATTTATTTTATATTAGAAAAATAATTTTTGACAGCTAAGTCACGTCGTAAATTTTTTAAAAGATGAGTCGTGAAGTCATCGCATTCTGGCGCGAAAATAAATATTGGTTTGTACGGAACCCTCGGTGCACGAGTCAGACTCGCACTTGCACGGTTTATTTACTTATTGAAAGAAAGACAGAAAATCTATTTATTTGTCAGACACATAAAATAGAACAAAGTTTGTAAATCCGAAAAAGAAAGACAATGGAAAAAATTGTTACTCGAGGCGGGACTCGAACCCGCGTCTCTGAATTATACGCAATGATCTCTGACTATGCAGAAACTTTAAAACGTAATGTAACATCATTAATGTATGTAATGGTTCTTGATTATCTCTTGACTGCATGGACACTCTACTTGTACGAAAAACATATTTTGTAAATTTTTCGTAAAAGAATTATAAAACCAGTGATAAGATAAATACAGATCGATAATATACAAAATTAACTATGCACTGAAAGGCTCCCTATTTTCGTAATTGTTGTATTTCATTATATATTTAACAATTAGCATTTGCATAGTGTGTGGACTGAGGGACCACTTAAAAACTTAAAAATAACAATAACTATGACTGTTTGTGATCTTTCTTTAATTTTAAATTTATCCTTGCCCTTTTAACAAATGGTTGGCTTAGGAATATTTAATGTTCATGCTATAATTTATTAATTATGAGATAAATTCAAGTGGGCCCTCAGGGACCTTTTAAAACGTTTGTTATTTTTTATTATCTACTCATATTAGGCTTTTCAATGCTTTTTATACTTTTATACATGTTTAACTAAGGATTTTTACCAAAAAATTGTTGTTTAATTCATTACCTATCTAATTATAGGAGATTTTGTGTTTGAACTGAGGGACCCACTTAAAGCGATATATCTTTTGAATGAAGTCTTAACAAACTCTGATATTCGTTTAACAAACTCTTTAACAACTTTAACTATGCACTTTTGTGGATTAATCTACAAAAAGCCGCAGAAAAAAAAATGGGCCCTCAGTCCACACATACATAATTAAACGACGACGTCTATAAAAACAATTTTCACTGTCTCTTGTTTAGTCTTGAATAGTTTTTTTAAGGAATAACTACCCACAATTTACTTAGTACCCATACCCGAAAACTGACTCGTGAAAGATAGACAGTGCAGATACTTACAGAAATAACTATGACCCTTTTGGTTCAAAATAGTAGCTATCTTCTGTCCTGTTATGTCGCAGGGAAATGAGGAAACCAGGTATTTCACGAAATCGTTTCTACCGTTAAAAACACACAAGGATTCCAACTTCTGTAGGTTAGGTAAGATTCGAACTGCGACCATAGTGCTCGAGGCGAGCGAGCTTGCCGAAGTGCGAGGCATTTTCGACATTATCGGGATTTCGTGATATCCCTAGTGATTTCTTGAAATCCCAGGTTTCCTCATTTCCCTGCGACATAAATATATACAAATAACCTCTTATACCAAATTATTGAACTTTTATTGTGATTGAGTTACCAGCCAGTATGGCAATGTGATAACGTTAAGGGCTGGCCTGCAGAACAATTTTTTGAGGATAGTAAATAAAAATCAGAATACCATTTATGTACTTTTATTAATATTTTTACATTTGTCACAAACTACAGAACTGCGACTCTACTTACCAAGATTTTCGTTGGATCAAAATGCTCCTGAACGGTAAAATATCAACATAAATAAACCTATAATTACATTTAAATTATGATTTATATTAATTTTTTTTCTTTCATAAATTGTCACAATAGAATATTACATTTTTAAAAATCTAAATTCATATACAAATAATCTCTCTTATTGAAACTAACAGACGAAAAAAAAATCGAGGGATATTTTTTTTCATGGAAAATATTTTATGATGTCTGTATCACAATGTTATGGACACGTAGTTCCCAGTAGATTCACTAAAATATACATAAAGTTACATTTTTAAGCATTTTTTTTATTTATTGTTTCAAGAAAGCAAAAGGTTACTTTTAAAAAAGCTAACAATTCTTTAATATCAAAAGCCTCAGTACACAACTAGTTGCATAACTACAGTTCTTTACTATAATATAAAATACAAAATAAAATATATCATTCCAAAATCCATCGAAGGCGTATAATATCGTTAATTTATCAGACATTGAAAAAACCTAGTGCTTTATTGAAATATTTAAAAGCTACGCTCCATTGACGCAGAACATGTCTTCTCTAAATTATTGATTATTTTAAGTCATTCAAGTTTCTTTTTAAATCTGGCAATCTTTTTTACATGTCAAACTGCATTCTGACGTTTATTTAAAATTTCGGTTTTCGAATCCCGCAAAAAAAATGTCAAAGTCAGGCGTTCGTCTATTATTTATGCCGAAGTTTTTCTATTGTTTTGACAATGACAATATCAAATTGTTGTAATTCTGCCAATACTTACATAAGGTTGACAAATGCCTCCTCGATATCATGGGCCATGACTCCTATTTCGTAATATAATAAATGAAAATATAATGCTGGAGTTGGATAGTTACATCCACAACATGAACAGTCCTTTAGTCCTAAGCCATTTTTATATGACCTCCCATGTTTTATATTTCAAGGCACATCTGTCTATACAGTTACGCGTCTAAACTAATAACAATTTTAAAAGCAATAATATAAGCTATTTATTATTTAGTTAAATTTCCTTTATAATTAATATATTTTATTTAAAACAAAAGGCGTCAAATATAAGAGAAGCATGTTTCGCATTAATGGAATGTGCACATCTATAAAATATATTACAATTTAATATCATAATAAAATTAATACGAATTCATTAGCACACTATAGTAAAAATTAATATTAAAAACTCACTCCATTCACACTTTCACAAGAACTGATATTTTATTAAAAACATTTACTTTATTTACTAGAGGTGGGCCTGCCATCGTCTAGTACCGTTAGTCGATTTTCAATACCGGTAAAAATACAGGTATTTATGAAATATCTATAATAAAATAACAATTCTTGTATGTACACAACATTCATCGTCAAGTGTACAATGTTTTTTTTTACTGTTTCGTGCGATCGCTTTGTGACTGTGTATTTTTATAATATTTTAAACCTATTTACTTGGATATTTGCACCATTATTTAGTTTTAAAATTGAAGCTGCTCACATTGAGAGTAATTGTAAAAATTGAGCTCAAGCTTGAAGCAACGGTGAGTACAATATTTATTAAAAATTGAGTGACACTTATTACATATTGAAATAATTTATAAAACGAATTCAATTGTCAAGATAGACAATAATTTCTAAATGATTTTTCTTTGTCGTAATCAGTAATTTTGGTCAATTTAGATAGTCAATTGGATAATTCAATAATTCGATTCTGTAATTCAATAAGTCGATTTGTAAAAGACATTTTGTATATTGATTTCGTTTTATAACATCAAAAATAAAATTTGGAACATAACCATAAAAATACGCAATCACTAAATATGTGCGCGCTCGCATGTTCTTGGCGCTGGAGTACGGTCGCGTTCAAGGGATCCAGCCGACAACGTAGCTGCGGCTGCGAGTGAACTGGCTCAGCCGGCGAATGCGACCGCCTGGAAAGTAACTTGGATTAGAATATAAACTACTTTGGTACCGGTTTTAAAATAAACGAAACTTTTATGGTACTGTTGAAAACTTTCAAATTCCAACCGCTAGAGAGACAAAACAGACGTAAATATGCCGTTTGAGAAACGCCTGTAACATTTATATCAAACTACTAAATATTGATGTTACTACAAGACCGCCGAATGGCTTGTACCTGTCTAATTTGTGGTAAAGATGTCCCCAGAAATAAATAATTCCGTTAAGTAAACTTAGTTTGGGTAACAGAAGTATGTAGGTAACTAAAAATTGTTTGTAAAATGTTTTATCTATTGTGAATGTAAAATGTATACGGCGAAAAATAGTAAAAGTAAAAGCAATTATTTAATAATGATCGAAATATGATTCAATTAAAATATAGAATTAAAGGAAATAATACGCAATTTACTTCGAAATTATCACAGTTAGTAAGTACATATAAAGGTGGACAGATGCTGCAATATGCATAAAAATAACATAAATGGGTATATTGGTATTTATGTGCAAGTTGTGCAGGTTCATGCTAGGATAATAATAATGAACTCAGACCATAGTATCTAACCCGATTTAATAATCGAACTTCAAAGGTCTGAATCAAAACAAAAGAAAAGCTGTATTGTCTTATTATTACAATGAAATAATACTATTTAAGTATTTCAAAGTTGTAAGCTATCTTTTTTAACTACTATACAAATTATGTATATTATATAAAAATGCAAATATTCGGTATGACTGCATTAAAAATACAGTAAAACAATATTGTGACCTTAAATATATATCGGTAAGATAGTGTTAAAACAGAATTGAAATAACGTTATTTTAAAACAAAGATACAATTTTTTCATACATAATGGTAAGTTCGATAAAATCAAAGCGGGTATCAACTTGGGTCACCTTAATGCCATACCAACATACAGACAATTAAGTATGTACAAATACCTTAGTCTGTAGGGCGAAAACTTGATTATGTATAATCCGTAAGCGACCAAAATATTTACATTTATTACAATGCAGATTTGCAAGTAATCTGTTGGCCAGATGACTAAAGTAGTGATTTAGCTGAACTGTTTGGTAAAGTTTGCCAAACTTATGGACGAAAATATGCATCTAGCACTTGCGACATGATTGTCTGAAACTAATGCATAAAACAGACTCAATCATTATCAGAAATAAAACCCATACAGTAGGACATGCCATCTCCTTAAAAATACTACTTTGTTATGCCTAGTGTCTCCCTTTTGCCCTTAGCTTTGAAATGATGTACAAAACATTAAGGTAAACTTACCACATGCGACAGTTCAAGGCTCTAAGCGTTGTTCTGGCTCCGGCGCTGCTGGCGTACTGTAATACACACATACCAAAACGTGTCACACCTTGTTTATATACACGTACATATCATTGATACCGATATTCGCTAACATTAACAAAAAAAAACAACCAACATAATTTTTAGGAAAATGATTCAGTTAATAAGAAGTAAAAGTACCGGTACTAACATTATGAATGCAAAAGTAACGTTATTAGACAAAACCAGTGTTTTGTTTAAACAAACTGAAAAATTTCTAAAGGAAAATAGGGACCAGACAAATTAGAGTTTACGTGGACAAAGTCATTGACAAATTCATTTATATCCGAAATAGATATATAATTTAAAAATTAACGTTTATTAAATAGCGAATATCGGTAGCATAAAGGTACATTTGGATACAAAACGGGTATAAAGTATATAATAGTAATCAAACATATTACAAAACACAATTGGAATATCAAGTCCATGCTTTCGTATAGTTTTCATTATTTTAGTATCAGTTCATTCCACATTCAAGTTAGTTAAAACATCCATGCGTGTCATTTAATTCAAGAAAAACTTTTCTTTATCTATCCTATTTATGGTAATTAGTTAATAAATGCTTAAAACTTTAATGACTATCCTGTCTCAATTGGGACCCCACAGTTCGTCGAAGGCTCACGAAGCGAACAATCGATATTAGCTGAAGCCTGTGAGCTGTGAAAAGTAGTTATTACCCGATAAAAAATTGCACGGCACTATTATGATTGGCCATAATTAGCATTCGTTCTAAAACAGATGACATTTTACCGATTTTATGCGGCCATTTTGTTTATATTATCTGACTGTTCTATTCTAGAATCTGACTGTTCTCCCTCGCCGCTAGAAATTAAATTGTTAATCTTATTAAAATTATAGTAAAAAACATCAATCAAAATTAGATTAGTGTAGTTTTTATTGTTTTAATAGAGTTTATACGAGATTTAATTGTAGAAGTTTAAGAGTTATAAGAGTTTATAAGTTGTTAAGACTATAAGAAATATGATACTAATATAGCCTAGCGACAAAATCAGCATCATATTCAACTAGATAGACGATATTTGATGTGCAGTTTTATAAAAATGAAATATTATTTTGAACTACCCTAACTTCAACTTTCCAGAAAAAAGGTAGTACTACTAATAGTAAATAAATAATTTGAATAAATCGAGTATATTAAAAGTTGTAATAATAATTCAGAGCCTACAGTCGATCAATATCGAAACGTTTAGTCCATTTTGGAAAAATATTCAATTTTAAAGACATATTCCATAAAATAAAACTGCACATAATAAAGTGTTCATAATATGTGTAAGTTGGTCACTCGCAGCCGTCATTTTTAAAATAAGCTGTAACATAATAAGCGTATTTGTTATACTGGCGTGCTAAAGCACAGTAGGGCCTGACCTCCGTACTTATTGGCTACGCGCCCCCTTCGGCAGGTTGTTAAAGAATCTGAACTGAAGTCGCAGCGTAAGGTCTTTCCGTACTGTAATGACAAACATATACTCTCAACTAGTGTTCACACATGTGTACTGTCTCCCTTGTGGATGTGAATTTGAACAATTTCTTATACAATTATCAAAAATCATCAAACCATCTTTGAATATTGTTAAGTTGGATAATGGATTACTTTGTGACATTTTTCAAATACAATAAAACGGAAATTTAGAGTCTCTTAACAATTATACATCATAAATAATACTAATATAATTCATTGTATAGAAAAAAAGAGTTACATCTGGTACATAAAATCCGGTACGCTGTCATAATAAAAACAGTCGTTTGTAGACTTCTACGCCTGACAATTCTATGTGCCAACCAGATTGAGTTAACAACTTTTTCTTCTAACAAAACAATTGTTCTAATTCACATTAATATGTATACATGTAAACCTCTCTACAGAAATACAGTTGGGGGCACGCGTGAGTGAGTGAGTTGCAATACGCTGTTACTCACGAGTGAGGGTTGGGATTAACATCCAATGGTGCAGCCATCACGAATTTTTCCCCATTTGTATTATCCCCTTCCACTTTTGCAGGTTCTTGACTTTCCGTAACTGGTTTTTCACTATCTTTGGCTTCTATTGTTATAGTAGATTCTACAGATTCGCTGACAACTGGTGTTATTTCCTTCGTAGGTGTAACAGCTTCAGCGCTTGGTGGTGTTAGATTGAAGAAAGAGCTGTCGATACCGACTGCGGGCGGTCGGCCTCGGGGTAGTCGCAAACTTAGCGATGCGCTAGTTCGCTTTTGCAATCGGCAATCTAATTATGAATATCGATTTAATATATCGATGTAGTCTTGTGTCTAATGGGTAATCGATTCAGTTCGCATAATGCGTAATATTATAAACGAAGTGATGATGAATTTATCATTGAATTTGGAAAATGTTTTAAGAAGACAAAGCTTTAGTACATTGAAACTGATTTCCTTTTATAATCTTTTGGTGATATAACAGTGCCACAAACTCGCATTAGACACAAGCATTTTGTATACAAGGTGCTTGATTCAATCAAGTGATAATGTGCTTCCATGAGTTTTCTTACTGTTAATAAAAGCTGGGATGATCAACGTTCAAAATGCGTCATAAGTGCATATGTGGAATAGTTAGGCCGTGTGGCGCATTGACTATGGAAGATATTTTAGATAGATCATTTTATATGTCAGTGTGCATTTTATTAGATGAGCATTTTATATAATATACTGTTACAGCATAGGCGTTGTACATCGATACCCTTAGTCCAAATTTGTCAAATCTTATAATGATTAAAAATACTATCTTGAACTTGAAAGGATATAGAATTTTGTTAATCTCTTGTTTTAATTTGTTTAAACTGAATTTAAAAATTAGCATTTAAAAAATGTGATTTTAGTAGTCAATACACCACACCGCTCGTTCCGGGATTATAATCCGGGGTACAATGTGATATGAATGTTTACTCAGCGCGTAATCGAAGTCGGAAGGCGAAACGATGCACGCCATCTGTATCGTAATGAATACCGTTAGCGTGCTAATATTTGTTATAGACGAGTTTCAATACTATATTTTGTACAAATTAGAACTAATGTATTTTTTGTGTTGAAGTGAGTGAATGAGTACCGGTATTCGTGTGATAACACCGGTATTCATACGAGTGTCGATTCCGGTATTTCGGATGATAAAACCGGTATTAATTTGTGTACTTAGTGTACAAATTATTGTGTAAGTAAAAACAAACAAAAAAATATTTGTTTTTATTCCCCAAATCACAGGTAGTTGTTTTATATTCCTTGTGGTGTGTATTTAAATTAGAACTAACTATTACTATTGAAAAGGTGTAATGCTAAAACTATCGGATGTCTCTAATGTATCGGAACTCGTCTTTAATTATTTTTTGCTCTTACTATTTTATAGTGTAAAGGTACTTGATATTCTTGTCATATAAATTTGTGGCTTAATGCTTTGAGTTAAGAATGAAATTGTAATGCATAATGCAATCACTTGTTTAGTTTAACAATAATGTAGAATGGATAATTTAATAAATAATGCAACATCTTGCTAAATAAACCTGTAAGAAAAATATTACTGTTTTCTTTGTATCTCTTCTAATCATTAAAAAATCAACTAAATCAATCCTCTTAGAGACAACATTTACATAATACGCTTATTTTAAAAAAAATCCTAGCCAGGAAACAAGAAGAAAGCTTTTAAAAAATTGGCTGTTCCAAAATTTAATAGTAATATAATGAAAATGTATCATATTTCATACACTATCGAAAACCATCACCCAAAGGAATTCCAAGGCATTCCTTGTGAAATATTTCTCGTCATCCCTCCCACTATGGGTGAGAAACATATACCTGCCCAGCTGAGCAAAAAGCAGGTAGAAATCCCGCTTTGTTATATTATAAAAATGTCAGATAACTAAATATTAAAATTGGTTGTAAATTCTAGATTATTTTTTCCATTACTTGCTTGCTATTACAGCTTGCATTTTTTTTCCTACTACTGTGTAACTTATACTGGTAATATTTAGTGTAAAGAAGATTGGTATTTTATTTTATTTCATTAAGAGTTTAATCAACACTTCTGTAGCGAACAAAGTTTTTGATGTAAGTTACGACGACTAAGGAAGACTAATTTATTATTCTTGTTTTAAAAATACAATAAAGGTAATAGAAAGACAAAGATGAAAATGTGATAAGTACCTATTCATCTTTGATAACCTGTCATAATCCCAACTGCAGTGACAGATCTTCAGGGACTTCAATGAATTTTCATTTTCCAGAGCAATCCAACTTAGATAGGTTAGGTTTATTCTTTAAGCCACCAAGAAGTATGAGACCCAACCTAACTAGAAATATCGGTCTATTTTATTGCTATATCCTTTTTCCCTTAACCAAATCTTCTTTACACTAATACTCCAATACAGTACAACAAACTCACTTCTATCGATATTCCTCTGCAGATGGCTCGCGATCCTGTGTCTCGCGTCGCTGTACTCGAGGTGGAGGCCGAGTCGTAATAGAGTGGGGTTCTGTTCCACCAGGGATGTTATCTCCATCTCGATTTTGTTACCGAGGACTTGCGACCGCTGGAAAGAGATAAGAACAATATTTTTTTAAATTTGCAGTAGGAAGGTAATCATCGTCATCGTTATATCAATCCATGGATTTCATAATATATTTGGAGGAACTTTATAGCCAGTATTTAACGTCAATTGGCTAATATGAGGATGATGATTAAGTTTTTATGGTTAGATATCCTGTATTATGTTTACTAAGAAAAAGGCGTTAAATCGCGTTCTACCTTTTAGGGAGTTTATATTTTAATGAAATACTGACAATAAACTGATGATTCTAAGAGGCATATTATGTCTAGCACTGGACGTAACGCAGATTATATTTATTTTTCCTTCGTGAACATGTCCACATTCAGCTTAATGCTTCACTATGGTTGTACACTTTCTTTCATATTATAATAGAAGCCCGGAACTCCTCAACAGTGATAGGCGATTATTCCTGCGGGACTAATAAAGTTAGTCTCCACATTGACGACACGGAGCGCAGTATTGACACGCAGGGCGTCCGCTAACAGAAGTGCCGTGCGGTCTTTAAGTACCCTTTAAAACCTATTCACCCCTGTCTTGAAGGCTCCCAAGGGAAAATCTCTTAACGAAATACTTACTATACCCTTTCCACTATATTTAACGACATTTGACAGATTGATGTTAGTGACGTTCAGTAGTATCTCGAATGTAATGCCATTCGATTGTAAACGATTTCGCGATTTTTCAAATTACTTTGTTTTACACATTTGGATCCTTACATCAACTTACATTATCATTTTATTAGTGATTATTTCTTCTATGTTAAGAGAATTAGCCTATAGCTTAAAATGATAAAATTATAGTTAGCTTAGGTATTATTTAAAATACATAATTTATCGTGACACCTTCGCGGGTTATAGCTAATCTAAAATATCATATTACATTTTATACACGTATTATGAAGAGTTCAGGTTTATTCATAGCATTTATTTCTACCGATTATATATAATTTGTTTCATAATGGTGGTAATCGTTATGAGTGTCCATCACTAAGTAACCATGGTAACTGAAAAAAACATGGGTACGTCCATGAAATACAATATAATTTATTCGAAAAATAAGCGGAAGTATTACGAAACTTCATGGACGTGAACTGTCAAAAAGCTAAACTTACGCTGGAAGGGGTATAGTAACTAATTCCTGAAGGCCTATGTCCAGCAGTGAACGTAGCAAGAGTACATACATTATTCCCTTGTGAACATGACTAAAAAGTCCACATACAACTTAACATTTAATTGTGCTTTTCCCACGAATTTTTCTTTCTTACCTGGTTAGAAGCCCGGAACTCCTCAACAGTATTAGTATCGAGCAAGGCCCTCAGCAAGGCGATTATTCCTGCGGGACTAATAAAGTTAGTCTCCACATTGACGACACGGAGCGCAGTGTTGACACGCAGGGCGTCCGCTAACAGAAGTGCCGTGCGGTCGTTTAGTCCAACGTTGACGAGGGACATTACTTCCAAGTGTGTGTTCGCCTTTATAGCTTCGAATAACTTTTCGAATTTCTCGTCACTTATATTCTGCAATGAAAAAATAATGAAATTAGTTTAAAATTGTTATATTTTTAAATAGTTTGTTATAACACCTTTTTTTTTAAAGATAACAAATACCTTTTTCATCGCAGAATAGATTAAAAACAATTCGCGGTTGAAACCGGTCTCTTCCTGGAACTCTTGGTTGTACTTTCAAAGTCGACCATAATCTAGCCCAATACCTTGCATATTCCAGAGAACGCTGCTAAGCTACAGCATCATCTTAGCTAGTCTGAATGAAATTGTTGCGAATGGCTGCGTAGTATGATTTTTTTAAACTAAATAGCTGGGAGCTGGTGTTTTTTTAGTAAATATGTATATATAATCTATTAACAATAATAGCAGTGCATGACATGACAGTAAAAAAGGTTTACCTTAATATTATTCCAATTGAGATCAGTCATCTTCTGGTCATTATCCTTTACCCGCGTGATGGTGTCGTCGGGGTCTGTTGCGTTGGGGGGGTCCATGGGGAACACCTGCAATATAAATATAATAACATGTTTAATTATTTATTGAAGCAATTATCTTTTCTACTGTTTCTTTCACAAAAAGCTAGTTAAAGCGGCGGTCGTAGTGCCGGCTGCCGTGCACGAGGTCGAAGGTTCGAATTTCCTGCAGGAGGTCCTGAGTATGGAAGTTTTTGTGTCCCTTAAATTAGTAGAATCGAGCCCCGTGAAATAGTATTACGTTAAATTAATGTTTGTAAAGTCCTCGCTACACAAGGCAACATCCTGCTGCTGGAATTGCCTTTTAAATAATGAATGAATGAATAACAGGTAATTTATCCTGCATCATACTATTATATTCAGTAGGCAGCGGTCACCCATATATGCAGTGTCCTGATCGATTTTAACCGGACAGTGGCTGCAACTGGCTCTAAGCGTAAGGATAAAGCGAAGTAGCTGTAGCCAAAGTCTTTAGGAACCTCTTTGGTAACAATTGAAGTAACAAACAACTATATAAATCTTTACAGTAAAATGTCATACCTTAGGTTTGGTAGCTTTGGTGATGCCATCCCAGCCAAGTCCAACAGGTTGTCCCTTGTTGAGCAGCGACGCGTGATATTGGTCCTGGTTCATCATGGAGTGGAAGCCGAGGATAGCTAGAATGATAGAGAATATTATAAATTAATAATCAATACGTATTTTTGGCTTAACATTTCAATACTTGATATATAATCTATACTACTCGTAATGTTATAAAGAGGTAAAGTTTGTGTGTTTGTGACGTTGTAGGGGGTAATCTCTGGATCTACTAAACCGATTTTAATTTTTTTTTTGTGTTAAATAGTCCATTTATCGGGGAGTGTCATAGACTATACAGTATCACGCTATGACTAATAGGAGTGGAGCAGTAATGAAATATGTTTAAAAAAAGCACGCGGTTTTTTTGCCGCACAACGAAGTGGGCACGGGTCAGCTAGTATTATATCATTTGAAATATTCCTATGTGAAATGCTAAAGTGAAGACCTACTCTTGTTTCGTTAAAGCTTGTAATCGGTATAAGATTACTATTATGTCTATCATTGTATTAATTAATTGATTTATGTGTTTTTACGAGTATTATATTGTTGTCCATTGGCGTAGTACCTACCTACAGTACAAGTTTTGCTTAGTTTGATTAAATTAGATGGCGCTTTGTATTCACAAAAACATGTGGAATATTGTTATTTGACAGTATGTATCATGTCAAATTTGATCTTGAGCATTGCATTGCATATGCATGTCAAATACGATCATGAAATCGTTCATAAACCCAGTTGAAAATAGATTTTTATAAAGGACGATTACTGCAATAATAGTACATAATTCTAAATAATCCATTATTAATAATATATAACTACTGTCAAGTAATAGATAACCATGTATGTCACAGTATATAATGTTGGTACGATAATATATAAACAAGTGACTGGTTAGACGTGTGGTTATACAGGGTGTATATGGGAATGCCAGCATACATTTTAACACAAGATAAGAGCCTTTACGTGGATCACTACCGCCGCCAATAAAAAAATCATAATTCGCAAATAGGATCAATAATGCAAAATGTTGGTAACGAAGTCTTGAGAAAAGGGAATAAAGTAATTGGATAAAACATTCTCAACATTTTAAATGTTTTTCAATTAGATAAATATTGCATTAAAAACAAAAACAGCCAGTTTTTTTTTTAATGCAAAATTTAACTAATTGAAAAACATTTAAAGTGTTGAGTGTGTTATACAAATACCTTTAAACGCTCTTAAACCATTGTTACTAACAAAATTGGGCCCAGTTGTCATTAATTCATTTACTAAGCAGGAACACAAAAAACATCGTCATATTAAATAAATAAATAAATATTATATTATAGGCATCCGTTTGGGATGGGTATTTTTTGATGATTTAAAAACTCATGTCAAAATTTGAGTAAGTTTTTGAAAAGTTTACAGCTTTATTTTAGTAACGGAACAATCAACAATATAATTTTAAAAAAATACGATATTTCTTTTAATTAATGTTCTATCCCCAATTTTGTGTTTAAATATTTGCACCGTGATCATACACACCCTGTATATAAAGTGATATTGGCAACATAATATCGTACATATCTCGAGTGCCAAGCTCTCATATCGTAACTAATTGATAAATGTGAAGGATTGGTACTCATTTGATTTAGTATTGTTCACTGTGAATATTATTAGTCAACACATAATCTTTTTGTGAAGGGTGTCGTAAATATTAACTAAGAAGTAGTACCTCACACATTCACACATCGCCATCTAGTCCCAAACTAAGCAAAGCTTGTACTATGGGTAATAGATCACGGATAAACCTACTTAAATACTTTTTTATTTGTAAATACATACATATTATACATAGAAAACACCCAGACCAATGCAAACAATCATGTTCATGCACACAGAGATTTGCATTGAGAGGGAATCGAACCCGAGACCTCTGCGATATAACCTACGTTTCAATTCTCGTTCCTTAAACTCGTTAAAAATTCGGTTAAGTTAACTTTTACTGTCAAATTGTCTTACCTATTGTGTGACAATTTGACAACTAAAAGTTAACTTCACCGTATTTTTAACGATTTTAAGGAATGAGAATTGACATGCTAGTTAACTATTTACAAGAACTAAGAAGATGGCCTTATAGGTGCTGACTTTACATTTTGTACTTTGCAAGCAATAGCAAGAGGTCATTCACTGTTTCTGTCGAGGGTTACAGTGTTGCCATACCTAACGATCAATCATCGTTCGATAGTAGAACCGATTAGTTGACGTCTACTGACAGAGCGAGTGATGGATGCCATTCATCGATTGATTACTGGACGTTTTATTTCCAGAATATTTCTAACATGACTGCTACGCAGAGGTCTCGGGTTCGATTCCCGCTCAATACAAATCTTTGTGTGCATGAACATGATTGTTTGCATTGGTCTGGGTGTTTCTATGTATTTATGTATGTATTTACAAAAAAAACACAAAGTATTTAAGTATATTTATCCGTTGTCTAGTACCCATAGTACAAGCTTTGCTTAGTTTGGGACTAGATGGCGATGTGTGAATGTGTGAGGAATATTTATATTTAATTATATTTATAATACGTCGATTAAACAACGCTACCACACTAATCGATCGACCATCAGTAACATCGATCGATATTCATACCCATGGGTACTTATAAGGGTGTAAAAATAATCTCAACCAAATTTTTTTTTAAATTGCCTTCCAGAGTGTCTCTATGGTGCCTGATGTTAAGCATCCAATAGAGTCCAAAATTGAATTTCTAAATTACACCTCATTACGTAGGACTAAGATAAAAGCTATTCTCTTCCCTTCTCATTAATGGTAGGTAGTAGTGCATACCCGCCAAGTCAATGATTTCCTCTTGAGAAGCATCCGTGAGCGCCTGTTCATACTCGTCGCCGAGGTCGATGGATATTTGTTCATCTACGTCACGAGTCTTCTCTGGGGCAGATGGCGGGATCCACTGAAATTTTATAACAAAACACATTTATAGGCACAGTTTTGGATTCAACGGGTAACGAACCAGAGACGGTCGTCAAATAACAAGTAGGTATGTTCATGTCACCACTCGAAGATGTCATAAAACAAATGTTTGTGTTCTTAGTCTGACACATTAAACTTAAATAGAGATAAGCTATACTTAGAAAATAAACACTTACAAATGATTAATAAAATCAATCGAAAGTGTGTGGATTGTTAATAAAACAGAAAATCAGTTTACTCGAAAATCGAGACCGGTTTACCTAACAAGATTAAAATGAAAAAGGCATTTTATTAGGCATCATATAACTTGTTAGGCTTTTACCTATTGATGCAATTACTCTAGATAGACATACAAAGAATATCAGCTTATTTGTTGTTATCAGTTTAGTGATGTTGCAGGTCATTGTTCGAGTGGTTAAGAGTAACAATGATCATAGAAATATTATTCTATGAATATAAATGCTATGGACTCTGCGAGTCCTTCTACTACGAAATGAGAATCCGACCATTAACGAATCGGACCAAATGCAAATAAATACCTCTATCGATATATTACATTCTACTTTCGCGCTGTAAAATCATCATCTAAAGATGTAAACCTCTTTTTAGCGTACAACTCTAATGGTAAAACCATACGAGCGTAATTTTATGAGACGTGAGTCGCAAATTAGGGTAGCAGAAATTCTGCAGCATTCGGTTTCATGGCAATGTCTTATATGACTCAGACGGGGACGCAAAATGAGTTGTCTGTCGACTGCAAAATTACATGTAAATAAATTTCTGCGATCCACGGTTCGCAAAATTGCGCTAGTTTGGTTTCACCCTAATTCCGAATGTCACTACCTCATCCTTCATTTGAAATCTTACTAATATTATAAAGAGGTAAAGTTTGCGTGTTTGTGACGTTGTAAGGTCTCTGGATCTGATGAACCGATTTTAAAAATTCTGTTTGTGTTGAATATTCCATTTATCGGGGAGCGTCATAGGCTATATTATAGTAACACGCTATGACTAATAGGAGTGGAGCAGTAATGAAATATGATTAAAAAAAGTGACGCGTTTTTTCGCCGCCTAACGAAGTGGGCACGGGTCAGCTAGTAATAATTAAAAACAGTAGACCTACCTTTTTCCCACGTATAACGCCAGCCACATAAGGTTTAACTTCAGGCCGGTCCGGTGTTTCTAAGGCTTGTTTATTGATGTGTTCTATTAGCTTCTTACGATTTAGTGGTCCAGTCGGGTCCTTCTCACAATCGTAGTTGTTACGTTGTGATGGTGGCAAGAAGTTGTCCTGGAATTTTAACAATAATTATGAAGATATGTTTATTTAATTCAATAAGACGAGGCGACTCTCAGAAATCTGTCGATATTGTGGTGTTAACAAAACATGACACATCATTTTATTGTGATGATTTCAGTGAATGCATGGACATTGAGTGCAAGGTAAAAAGGGTGGGCTTGTGGAGATTGTTAGATTGGTAACGAGCTTCTAAGATATAACAGAATTTAGGTACTGACGAAAACCTAGTACCTCATTAACTGAGTACTCTGAGGGAGCGAGTGAATAGGGATGAGCGACTCGATCAATCCGCTCCAAATCAGTATGATCCCTGGTCACTTTATTTTCAATTTGTTTAAAAAGAAGAAGCTATCCGTCAAAATCTGTGCAGAAGATGAAAAGCCGGTAGAACACTTAATGTGGCTGTAAAACTCTCACCAGACAAAGGATGAGCAAGCCGTGATTTGGGTATCTAACTGTCAGCATTCCAAATCCCTAATCATCATCATAACAGTCCATTAATGTCCCACTGCAGGGATGGGCCTCCTCCCGTGAAGGAGGGTTACTTGGCCTACTAATACCACGCTGGCCAGACGGATTGGTATAGGGTTTAATTTCAAGTTTTCCTTCTTTTTATTTCGTAAAGATAGTAGTTACGGTTATTCCCTTAGTCTTAAATCCCTAATATGTACTATAAATAAATAAATAATTTGTGTGCATTTAAACTTGAATGCAAAAACCCAATTATTTCCTACTTTATAAACCCGCGTCCATTATTATCAAATGACATGAATCACGACAATAAAAATAAGCAGGTTAAGCAGTTATTAGACATTATTTATCAATTTTCTGATAATGTCACCCTCAATAACGTTCCTGATAACCTGTCCCTAAACTGTGTTTAATAATGTAACCAGACTAAATAAGATAGTCTATCACATTAGGGCATGCAATTCCGGAGTTCCGGAATTCCGTAACTCCGGAATTCCGTGACAATTTTACTGATTTTTCAATTCCGGAATTGAGAGGAGTAATATCGGAATTCCGGTATTCATTATTTTTTGATATTATTAAATAATACCTGCATTACATTCCATTATTTGGCTTGTGAGTTATCGTAATGTTGCTTGTGCCATAATGCAACGCTATTACGGCTAAATTTAATTAAACTAGACGAACAGAACAGCTCTATGAGTTGAGACAACTTGCGAAGTCGTATAGAACTCTAAAAGTTGACTCCCCAAGTCGTAACGGTCCGGAAATATCGCCGCAGCGGGCTTGTTCCACAAAACAGTTGTTCGCGGTAGGAAGTTTCGCGAAAATCGCACAGTGGATGACCGCCAACCATCAAGGTGACAATGGTAGGACAGTCGATTGCGAGTGGTTCTGTGGAGAAATTCAGCTGTGGGCAATGTCCAGAACAACTCCTTAAAACACTCCCCGTGATAAATGCGGTAGAGAATGCAAAGAGACCCTACATCTCTCCGCAAAGCTAAATAATCGAGCCGACTAGAGAGCACCTGATCGTCAACAATTTCGAGCCGCCCTTCTTTGTATAAGGTCAATTGAAGGAGTTGACTGGGGTGCTCTAGCCCAGAGATGGGAACAGTATTCGAGATGTGGCCAAACCTGAGCCTTGTAGAGTTGTAGGCGATGGTTTGGCGTAAAATACTGACCCTCTCTATCGAGCACACCCAACTTTTGCGAAGCTAATTTAGCTTTACCTCCAAATGATCGCGAAACTGAACTTCGCTCGAAATGCTGACACCCAGGATTTTAATAGACGGCTTGGTAACAAGGGGAGCGCCTTCGAAGTGAATATCCTCGATGAATGGAGATTTTTTTAGCGGTAAACGCGCCAACCTGTGTCTTCGAGGGGTTGAATCAGACTAGATTTAGCCGACCCCAATTCGAAACTAAGTATGTTTTCGATATCAGACACAAGTTTGTCTTGGTTCTCATTAACGTTTTCCACCGCGAAAGAAAAATGAGAAAGCGGAACGTACTTTTTTAAATAAAATAGGTTTTTGTTTCCACCAACAGCGTTTTTAAAATTGTGTTTACTCCGCTCCGTTTTCGAGGTAGGAGCGAGCTCATTTCTACTCTTTCTACACACTCGGCTCTTTCCGTCCGACTTTTTGTTGGTGGAAATACAACTTTCCGTAATAGCATCTTTTATCGTCTTTAGAACTTCACAATAGCAGTTCTATAAAGAATTAGATCTCTCGACTAATTTTCTAATGTACGCGATGGCGAGTATCTGACAGAAGCTTACAAATATTTTTTGTGTTCTGCTAACCAGTGTGGAGAATGAAAGTGTTTTTCTGTGCTGGCCAAATAAGTAACCAAGTACAAAGTTCATTCTCTGGAAAAATGTAATTATACAAGAACAATGAGTTAGTTAAGTCTTGCCTTAATTTAACGACTTAAAATGACAATAATAAGGGATATAAATTACCAAACATGTTCAAATTCTTAGTGAATATTTAGAAGTAAACAACTGCCTCTTCTTTTAATTTAAAGAAATTCTAAAATTACCAGTTCCGGAACTAACTCCGGAATTCCGGAGTTAGACCTCCAGTATCGAAAGTCAGTTCCGGAATTGAGAACCTTCCGATATTGCATGCCCTATATCACATACTCTTTTGTAAGTAATGTATGCACTGCTTTTTTATGCGATATGATAAGTACTACGATTGTCTATACCTATTAGATATAGAAGATAACTGAGTGCTTTACAAATACAAAGCTCGAACAGTTTTGCATTTGGTCGTCATATTTAGACATAAGTTTAGTTATAAATTTGACGACCTCTGAGGCGTAGTGGTTATATAACAATCATGATTGCTACGCAGAGGTCTCGGGTTCGATTCCCGCTCAATGCAAATCTTTGTGTGCATAAACATAATTGTTTGCATTGGTCTGGGTGTTTTCTATGTATAATGTATGTATTTATAAAAAAAATGTAGATATATAAACTCTACGTTAAACATTTCCCTATTTGAGGAGTAATAGGAGCATAAAATAATTCATGTGTTCTTCTCTAATAAGGGCTGCTATTTATGCCAAGTGCGGTGTATTCCCGATTCTGGTTTAAAGGAGAATGACGACTGTTCTTGGTACTAAAGAGGGATTTACACCGGTCGATTTTTGCCGTGCGTCTAGTCGTTTGACAAATCGCCTCACCAAACCGTCTTGCAAATTCGCCCTTGCGGCCTAGCCGAATTGCCATTTAGATGAACGATATACGCCGCGCGGCAAAAATCGTGCTGCTTTATAGCTAACGCAGACCGGGACGGCATGGCAAAGTATTTTAATTTTTACTAATGGAAATTCAACCGTACTGTTACAGAAATACGACATAAATTGCTATGCTTTAAAATGATGCCGCGGCATTGAAAAATCCCTTTTAATGCCGCGGCATCATTTTAAAGCATAGCAATTTATGTCGTATTTCTGTAACAGTACGGTTGAATTTCCATTAGTAAAAATTAAAATACTTTGCCATGCCGTCCCGGTCTGCGTTAGCTATTAGTCACCCATGTAGACCCCTTTATCAATTTCTCATGGTAAGATTTCATGGTACAATGACAAGATACAATGGAGGACCAGTTTTCCTATAGTGCGTAAGTTTTTACTAGCGACTTTTTAGATCTGTGTTAATGAGACCGTTGCACAATTACATACAGCAATTATGTGTCATCACTCATCAACAACTTAAATAATCGAGATAAGATTACTTCAAGTGGGCAATCTAGTCTCTGTTAACAGCTTCTTAACACAATATTAAAAATTAGAGCGTAAATAATAGTATTATTTACTTAGTAGAATAAAATGTCAAAGCGTCGAAAACGTCCCACAATTTTTTGTTAGCAATTATTGATGTTATTACCTAAATATTGTCCGTGTGGTGACGAAGTAAGGATACAATATGTCACTACCTCATCTCATCCCATGGGTGTCGAAAAACCGACAAAGGGACTAACTGTAAATATTATCTTTACGAAGTAAAAAGAAGGAAAACTTGAAATTAAACCCTATACCAACCCGTTTTTTGTAGGCTAAGTATCCCTCCGTCACGGGAGGAGGCCTGTCTCTGCAGTGGGACATTAATGGGCTGTTATGATGATTAACTAATCATAGATTACAGGATACCTCTTTCAGTAATTAATTATCTATCTTATATTGGGATGAGATAATGGGGTTATGCTTCCTAAAGGGAAGGCTTAAATAAAACCTCTACCCTAGCCGCTTTAAAATTAAAAAGACCGCGAGTTTTAGTAGGTAAATCTGCGACTCAAAAATAAATAAAATGGGAAACATAGGCCTTATTATTACACGAGGCATCTCTAACACACAAATGAATCTTTTCGCCCGATAATGGGACAACAAAGCCAAAGGACTAATGTCTAGACTCAAATACAATCTTTATTTAATATCAAACAGTAGCTAAATTCTCTATCATTAAGGATCACTTTCAAATAAACTTATCTTATCTAATATAATTCTCTTATTAATCGTTACTTAAATTACAAGACGTTAACTAAACAATTTAGGAATAACAAAATAGATTATAAAAATAAATTTCATAAAAAACATATTAAGACAGGTGCAGCCTATGGCGAGCTGATTGTGAGTGGCCAATGATAAGACTTGCAACACTAATCTTAGTACCAGGTGTTTTGTGTATTAAGAATAATATTTGTATTATGTATACTATACTAAACATTTATTACAGGGCCTCTATGTCTTAATTAAAGGCTGATGAAAGCCTTCGAAATGACTCTGTGTCTCAAATAGACCAGATGTACAGAAAATAAGAATCAAAATATTATATTTCTTCAATCTTTTAAGGATTTTGTTTTAGATTCAAATTCAAGAGAGATTAAAAGGAGGGATGTTTTAGACTCAAATTCAACAAAGGCTAAAAGTAAAATTAATAATATTCATAGGCTGTTTTATTACAGTATCAAATACAGGAAATAATAGGAATACCTACTTCATTTAAAACAAACATGTTAAAATTTACTTTTTTTAAAGTAAAAAGTGCAAACGATTTTGTCAGAGTAATATTTATGTTCTGTATGTCCATTTAAGAGCCTTTAAGCATGTTTACGAAATAAAAGTTAGCATTTAGGTACTTTTGAAAGGGAAAAAAAAAATTTAAGTCATATGTGTAAAGTAGGTGTGCATAGTCCATTAAAGGCAAATTGTAGACATTCTTGAATTTAATTGACACGGCAAATATAGACAACGGAATGCAGCTCAAGAGAGATTTCATAACATGAAAAGAAACTAAATTGGCTAATGGGGAAATTGTTTTGATATGGTAACAGATTTAAAATTCATGGTGACACCATACCGTGGACTCAAACTTAGACTTTGTGTAAGAGAATGAGGAATATTTATATTATGTCTACCAAAACAATAGAGAAAATATGTCAAACCCCAGCTAAGCTGTCTACCCTGGGACTCAACCTGTGATGTTCCATAGCCCAAAACAAATAAACTTACTAGCTACAGTAACATTCTACCTAAACACAATGGCATTATACTACACCTTGGAGATAGATTAAGCAGCCACAGCAGTAAGCTGACTTAAACAGCTTCAGTTGAGAGACTTGGTAATTTTAGTATTCCTTATTTTTCTAATAAGCCTACAATTATTTTTTACCAAGGAATAACATTAAGTACCTTTGGAAAAATATAAATGATTACAGCTTCATACATGTGAACCAACATTCCATTAGACTAATCTAAAAATAGCTGCAGTGGTAGAATCGTAATAGGAATATCCTTATTAATACTGGTGCTGTTAAATTTAATGCATGCGACTAGGTACCCTATGTTATTACCTGTTATATTCAAGTATATAAAACTATGTATTTGCAATATGTGATAGTTTGTAAATAAAATAGGATAAGTATAAAATATACTATGTGTTTGCAATATGTCTTGTCTCAAATAAGATAATTATTATCTGCATTCATTGCTTTCATTGTTCTTTTTATTTATAAACTACTCCTGCAGATAATTCCTGTGTTTTAGGGATGTTTTATAAACATTGAAACAATAGACACACAGTAAATAAATAAACATTAATATTATTATCGTTGATAAAACTATAAATTAAGACATTGTAAGTATTTTTTTTATTTATTTTCTTTAATTAATCATTAAAGTTGATTGCCAAAAGATATAAGTACAAAAATAATTTGTCTATGTGGGCCATGAAATAAATATCAGAAACCATGACCTCAATATTTGGCTGTTCATTTGCATTTAACAGTTGCATATTAAACCATGGTTAGCTATAAATTGGGTAACCTTATCAATGGTTTTAGCTATTATATTACCAACATAAAAAATGTAATAGATAACCGGTTTTAGACATCATAAACTTATATTTCTAAATGTAAAAAAATAATAGATAAGTACCCATTTTTTTACTACTTCATTGTGTGGTAACTTCCTTGTGCAGTCATAAGTCAATAAGTAGTTCAGATTTTGTTTTATCTCAACACATAAAACCTCAATTACATAAACTTTTTAAAACCATGAGCTAGGCATAAAGCAGTAAAAATATTTTATTAGGAAAATTTAATAATAATAGTTATAATTTTATTTTTCCAATTGAGTAGGTAACTTGTTACTTATATCAAACTTTTGTATTGTCAAGGTAAAACACTTTGAAGATAAAACCTTCAAGGTGAGCAGTGAGAAGTCTATGGTAGGTATAACAATGAGCATACAGTAATTTGTGGGAATGTTAACAGATATCAAACATATTGCTATGGCCTTCATCATCAATTGGCTGGCTGATTTACAATTTGCATAAGTGGGTAGCCTACTGTAAAGACTTTTTTTAGTATCTACTTATTCAAGATAAGTCTTAAATACATGATTAACATAAAATTATCATTTTCTTGTTTACAAAAACAAGAGCTGCTTTAGTTTTTTTTATTGTTACTGTTCATAAAAATGTATGCGAGTACTTACATCTGGATCGACCTCCTTGGCTAGCATAGTAAGCTCTTCCTGCGACAGCTTGGCTAGCAACTCGTCGACGTCCACCTCGTCGTAGGAGGACAGTTCCCGTCCAAACAGCTTCGCAGGAGTTGTCATCGTCGTGGTTTTCGTCGACGACGATTTCTATAAACACCGAAAAACAACCGTTTACCAAATTGATTCACACAATTTGAGGTTATTTCTTAACTGTAACTAAACTATTATATGACCACAGTGATCCATTTTTCCTTTCCATTACGTAATAAACACAAAAATTCACAATAATTTAAAGATAAAGCATCATTTAATCGACAAGACACTTTCGGCGTTCACCACACCCACAAATTAATTGAATGACGACATTATCGCACAGTTACTATTTATTTTGTTAATTTATTAGTATTGTTTTGTTTATCTTTAATGAAATAATAAAAAAAACATTAGATTTTCTTACATTTCTATAGTAAATGAAAACTTATAATAACAATGACAAAGGCAGCTAATGTCACAAGCGCCCTCTTCCGATGACAATTTCACACTAAAACTAAAGTAAATTACGACAACCCAACCAAGCAAGCAAGCACAAGATCTTTCAAGTTAGAGCGAGAAAAAATATACAGATTTGCGCTTTCTAAGCAAGCTAAAAAGAGACAACAAACATGCTGCAAATGTGGGGAAGGCAAAGCAGCAGGCTTGTGTGGCGGGCACAAACGGGAAGGAGAAATGTATCGTCAATACCGGTTTCTTATCTAGACGCTTAATACATGAGTCAAGAAGACTAGCACAAAATATATACAGGGAAATAAATTCTTCAATGAATAATCACATAAGTACCTAAAACCTTTTTTTACTGTTGGACACTACAATAGTAAGTTCATTGACCATTATGCCCGATTTACACATCGACAAGTACAGTAGCGAGTTAAGTAGTAAGCTGTTGATTATGTTGATTTAAATAGATCTCCATCCTATTTTTTGGCGAGTTAAGTACTTACGAAGTAGCCCCATCTCTCGCGTCTCGCCAACTTAACTCGCCAAAAATAGAATGGAGATCTATTCAAATCAACTTAATCAACAACTTACTACTTAACTCGCTACTGTACTTGTCGATGTGTAAATCGGGCTTTACTTACGTAGCTTCCGTTCGGTAAAATTAAGTTATAGGTAGGTAAGTAAGTTAAGTTAATTTTGATCACAAGTACCTAGATGTGCCGGTTTGTAAGGATCTTTAATATAGGCGCTCAGTGGTCTCTGTCTACTCCTTATGGGAAAAAGGCGTGATATGCATCACGTCTAGACTCAGGGTCTGTGTGGATCGCGCAAATTAGTTTTAGTTTGGATTCGTAACGAATAACAAGTAGAGAATATCAGAAATTAGTGCTTAGAATAAGATTATTACCCAAAACAAATAACTGTGTTACAGATAAAAATGTTTTCAAAATAAATAAACTAGGTATTTTAGACACACTTATCTGTTATTGTTTGCTGTTGACCATTAAAATGTTATTATGTACCTAAGTAGGTATACTTATTATACATACAGAAACAGATCAATAAATCTAGATGTTAAGTAGATATAGGTACCTAAACATGCAAATTATTTTTGTTTTTAGGAGAGATGTGTCGGAGTCCAACTAAACCACAGTGTTCTTTAGCCACCTATTGATCTACGAGGGGCGACTGCATTACATAAGCCATCTAAATATCTGTCACCCTCATTAAATCAGCTTTAAGACAACAACGAAATGAGCGTATTAATTTTATGTTCATCACACAAAGTATACCTACACACAGTAAACATGTGCCTTAAACTGTGAAATAACACATTGACGAGATATCTAAATATAAATCTACTGCACATAGGTTTACGTCATCGTATATAATGTACTCGTACCAAGCCTATCCCACTATAGTTATTGAACTCACGACCTTTGTAATTATAACACTGTTGCATTGCTAATGGCGGAGTAGTGGGGACTTAAGCGACGATTACACTAGACTACATGTAGTCAACTAAGTACATTTTGTAGGGCACTACATCTTGTAGGACACTACATCTTGTAGGAGACTACATGTAGTCTTTCCATTTCCAAAACAATTACATGGAAATGGAAAGACTACATGTAGTGTCCTACAAGATGTAGTCTCCTACAAGATGTAGTGTCCTACAAGATGTAGTCTCCTGCAAGATGTAGTGTCCTACAAGATGTAGTGCCCTACAAGATGTAGTGTCCTACAAGATGTAAGTAGTCTCCTACAAGATGTAGTTGACTACATGTAGTCTAGTGTAATCGGCGCTTTATTGTGGTATTTGAGAGGTATTTTAGGTACCTATTTGTATAGGTTACGCAATAGGTATGTTGTATCACGTGTTGATAAGACTGTCAAGGTCGTTTTTGTATAAATAGTAGGATGAACTTGTTGTTATGGGCCCCAAGCGGCTACGATATTCTAGCGATCGAAGCAAAGGATAAAAAACCTGGATATTTTCGAAGGAGGTTTATGTCCAGCAATAGACGATTATTAACTGTAATGTAATAAGCACTAATGCATAACAAGAAAGTGTGGTAAAAGTTGAACTATATAAATACTTTTATCTTTTGCTGTGTTATGGCCGCTTTAGTAGGTATACAAACCACCATCCTTAACATCCCTTGGGTGGCGAGAGGGTCTATGGAATAATATAGCAGATACATAGGTACAAGCTGTAAAAAAAACAGACAAATGTTTACATTCAGTCGGACGGTATTTCAAGTTCACCAGTTACGGATAATATACAGCCGGAGTAGCAACTAGTATGGAAACGGGTCCAAGTACGTACGTTTTCTATTGTCAAGTACCTACCATTAATACAATCACTTCTTAGTTTAGCGCCTACCTAGTTGAATGTGTGTTGTTTTTTAGCAGCAAGAACAATAAATAATTCTGTAATTAGGTACTCAACTTATGGGAATACGGCTTCGTTCGTAATGACATTTATTCGCTAAGTTGAAATCAGTTCAATAACTTATTCTTACGGCACAACAACAAAACCTTTCTATTATAAAACGTGATATTTCAGACCCTGACCTTATATTATTACACGAGATTGTCAATACATTTAATGGTTATTGCAAAACATTGCATATTCAAATAGATAGATTAATAGTTTTTTTTAATATAATGTGAGGTAAACGAGCCAGCAGGTCACCTGATGGTAAGTGATCACCGCCGCCCAAGGTCACCCGCAACACCAGAGGAATCACAGATGCGTTGCCGACCTTTAAAAAGGGAGTACCTACTTTCTTGAAGCTCCACAAGTCGTAACGGTCCGGAAATATCGACGCAGCGAGCTTGTATTAGTATAGTTCTTGTTGTTCACATTTTTCATTTTGAGATTCAATCCTTTAGCATCCAAAATAGTTCAAAACCATTCACCATTAAGTTAGGCATCTATAAAACGGGAGCATCATTGAAAAATGTCGTAAATTTAGCTCAAGTTTAAATAAACGCGGTTATTACCTACGGTTATAGCTTGTAATACCTATTGTACCTAAATCTGATAAATTTGCAGAGAGAGAGTCTATTTATAAAAGAAGGATGTACCTACCTACTTAACCTTATATAGGTATATTCCAATATTGATATCCGTGTGATGACGGAGTAAGAAAACAATATGTCACCACCCCATCTCATCCCATGGGTGTCGTAAAAATCGACTAAATTACTATCCGTGAATATTATCTGTACGAAATAAAAAGAAGGAAAACTTGAAATTAAACCCTATACCAATCCGTCTGGCCAGCGTGTTATTAGTACCTAGGCCAATTAGCCCTTTGTCATGGGAGGAGGCCTGTCTCAGCAGTAGGACATTAATGGGCTGTTATGATGATTCCAATATTACGATTAAAACTAAATAACTCTATAAAAGAAAGACTGCTAAATATCAAAATCAATATACGATAGCCCGAGTGCATTCACACGAGATTCATAGTTCAATCCAGTTATTTAAATGTGATCAGTATAGGAAGACAAGCTAGTGATTGATTTGAATCGATAAACGTTTGTTCCTTACCACGCGATGTCTCGACCGCTGGCGAGTCGCCAGTCCGCTATAATTGTGGTCGCTACACCAGAGACATGCGGTATTCTTAGCTGTACACTCGGACACTGGCCTTCCTATACAAATTATATGTTATTCCAACGAAATAAATAATAATGTGGTGTTATTCACTCTTGACCTAGTACAGTTGGTATGTTTCTGTTGTTTACCATTTTGAATACGTGGTATAGGAAAAGTATAGCGGTTTACTTTTTTATAACAATAACCACCTATTCCTTGGCCAGAAAAGTCTTTGTTTGTTTAAAAAGAGTATTATTACACTAACCCCTTTAAAAAATATGGTAATGTTTCTCTAACAAAACTGAGACCCGATTTTGCGGAATAGCACCTGGCCATGTTGGTTCGAGTAATTAATCTTCTCTGCTGGCCTTCTCCAAAAGACTATTCTCTAAGCATAGGTACTCGTAGCGTCAATAATCAGCAAGCCAGACCTGTATATAATCGTCCTATTTATTTCTGGTTTGCTTTCGCGCTTTCGATCATATTTTTCACTGCTGATACATCGTTGTATTGGAAAAAGTATTTACCAAAACTCATGTTAAAACTTTTTGCAAATAGAAAAAATAAACAATAAATATTTGTAAGTTTGACTGCTGCCAGTTGGCAAAAGTAATATGGCAAACAGTAACAGTTAATTCATTTATAAACATGTCTCTACCTTTTGGTCCCCCGTACCCCGTATCACCATTGATAAGAGGATTTAGACACGGCTTATTTATTCTTGGTGTATTTTACGGGCTTGTAAAGCAGCAAGCCTATAATGCAATGGAAGCAAAATGGCGCGAAGAAGAAAAAGCTAGACAAGTTATACGTGATAAAGAAAATGCAATTTTGAGAGAGAAAATCAGACAACAAGAGGCTGCGGCAGTCAAATTGCTGGAAACTGGCAAATTGTTTGATGATTTGTAAGGCGACGCAATGTAAAATTATACCTACAATAAATTCTTAACTTATGAAAAGTATTTCTTTTTTCAATATCGCTTGTCGTGATACTAAAGCCCGAATTACACATTGACAATTACAGTAGCGAGTTAAGTAGTAAGTTGTTGACTAAGTTGATTTAAATAGATCTCCATCCTATTTTTTGGCGAGTTAAGTACGAAGTAGTCCCCTCATACTAGGGATCGAGCCCTGCTTCGCGGAGACTTCTACAGGCATCAAATTAATGAACACGAAGAACATTCAGGCTTCAGACTTCTCGACTCAAATGTTCTTTCTTATTCTAAGACACGATTTCGCGAACGGGAGCCGCAATCAGCCGCATACACAACCTCTTTACCGAGACAGTTATAAAATCTTATAAAAAAGTTATGCCAGTCAAACAATGAACACGACAAGAAAGTTTTTCTTTGAACTTTCCCATCGTGAAAGTATAAAAGTCTGTTATTTATCAATGTTTAATCACAGATAGATGACATGTGTGTATGCATAAGCATGTTTTCTTTTACAATATCTACGTGCGGTTTCACTGATGTTATGGGAGTTTATTTTTATTGGCTTAGAAAGTGAAGGTGAAGTGCGACCTCTATGGAATAGTGAACAGAATTGGCTGTTAAACGTTGACAAACCTAAGTCTTATAAATAAAGTAGGGCCTCCTGCAGAAGGGAATCATGGACTAGCAATTCTAAACTGAATGATACCCCTATTCCATGTATCCCTACTAACTTATCCCTACTGGTAGGGATACTTGGATTTTTTTTCCACTTATAGCTACCGGTAGGGATATATGGAACAGAATAATAAATCTGTAGAGAAGTCAATTCTGTACATGAAATATATTTTCAAAATAACCATCAGGATGTGATTAGTGATCGATACTGATCCCAAAAATGCAATCAGTTAAATTTTTGTCTGTCTGTATGTTCGTTAAAGAAACAAAAAACTACTCGATGGATATTGATGAAACTTGGACTAGCAATTCTAAACTGAATGATATACTTTTATATGACATGGTTACGGGACAAAGATGTTCCAGGCTTGTTAGCGCCAGATTCAGGAGATCATTGATCTCTGCATAACGCTCAGAATGATATGGCATTGCTGACATATAGAGTTCCTATTCGTACAAAGCAAAGTTACGAGTAAAGCTACATTATATGCTAGCGATATTGCAGTTAAAACCGATCTTACATAAAAAGAAACAGACATTACGACTTTCATTCACACATGGCTATGAATTTCTAAGTTACGTGTTTACGGTTAAATACATACCTACTTACCTACTTAATGATTGATAGTTGATTGTATAATCTCTCGCCTTTAGATGGACCAGTTACAAGATTTTGTTGATAAACAAACCAAATTGTGTTCCCTAACCTTAAAACCGCTACTTTTATTATTTCTCCCTTCCTGCAATTCTGAGTTTATCCCTATCTCCTTTTTTCTATAATAAAAGGCTTATCTGTCTAACTAGAATTTGTAAATCATGATCATATCAGTAAAATCCACTCCAGGGCAGGTTGCCTGGAAAGCTCTTGGATATGTACCTGTACAATTTCATTTCAAAGCTAGACACATGGTGATCGTTTTAAATAGATATGATAGTTTGACCACGAGGAATGTCAAAATTCCTCGTGGTCAAACCAGTTTGACAAAATAGTTTGACCACAAGGTTCTTCCTTGTGGTCAAACTAAACGAAATTTTTCCACTGCGTTAAGTTCCACTCATCCATCGACTTTTTTGTCTCTACCTTTATCAAGTCGTCACCGTCAGCCCGCCGTGAGCCCTAGTGCATTATTGCTACTAGTTCTTTTCTGCAATCCTTACACTTTGGATCCGCGGTTGTCATTACTGAATATTTCTACCTCATAGGCTATCTTGTACAACTATGTTTGTAATGTAAATACACTAACATGTTACTGTGTAGTTTTCTAATTAACAGCAGTTTTTTGTTGAGTTACAACTTGTTTTTAATAAACATTACCCAGTTGATATTAGCTAATCGTTTTACTGTACATTTTATACAATGTTAATGTTTTTACAGATATACACGGCTGTATGACCATATCCAATCTTAAAGAAACTTTCAAATATTCTTTTGATGGTTGCCTGGAGCCTCCGACACCTGACGACAGGGAAGAACACCGGGTGGTTTTAGTCGGTTCGATTCCTACATGCACATGACCCTTACAGTCCACTGCCGTAAGAGCTGTTCAAGATATCCACACGTTTAGAAACTGATTCATTATAACAGCCCAGTTATGTCCCACTGCAGGGACGGAGCTCCTCCTGTGACGGAAGGATACTTGGCCTATTAAGTAATACCACGCTGGCCAGACGAATTGGTATAGGGTTTAATTTCAAGTTTTCCTTCTTTCTATGTAAGTGAAATATTTACAGATAGTCTCTTAGTCGGTTTCTACGACACCCATGGGATAAGATCGGGTGGTGACATATTGTATTCTTACTTCGTCACCACACTGAGTGAACTGATTGTTTACTACTTTTCTCTGGTTAATCGAACAGTGTCTGAGATTATCGTCATAAAGAATTAGCTTTATAATATAAATATAGATTAAATTCATAGTACAGTTTTTGTTTGGGAAACAACATGCTAGTGCAAGCCAATTCTATTTCCGGTTTTGGTGCAACAAAACATAATACCGGTTATTTCGGTGCGTTACCGGTTTTGTACTAATGACCTATGACTGTGAGACAATAATTATTGACAACCGAAAAGATTTCTTTTTCTTTTCCTTGTCTTGAAATCCCGCGAGATTTACCTTTGCGGTGACGGACCCTAAACCTTACCATACTTTTCGTCTTTTGGTGGGTGTCGTAAAAGGCGACAAAAGTGATGCAAGAAGTCGGCTTAGTACTTTCCTCATAATTTGTAGTTGAAATAGTTGTTTGAGTTCTCAGTAAGTAGGTACATGAATTTAATCACAATATGGGATTGTGTGCTCTCCGTGTGGTGACGGAGTAAGAATACAAAATATGTTACCACCCCATCTTATCCCATGGGTGTCGTAAAAACCGACTAAGGGACTATCCGTGAATATTATCTTTACGTAATAAAAAGAAGGAAAACTTGAAATTAAATTCTATACCAATCCGTTTGCAGTACGTCTCTGCAGTGGGACATTAGTGGGCTGTAAAGTTACTGACTCAGTTACTGAATGTGCTATGAAATGCAATATCAGAAGCCATTAAATTATAATAAGTACATAAAATGAATTATTTAAAACATTTAACTCGGCCTGAAGTTAGCTGTCAAAGACGTTCGTGCAAGTACAGGAACTAAGAAAAAACCCGCTTCCCGTTATTCTCTTCAAAAATAACATAGCTACGCAGACATTTACAACAACTTCTTGTCAGTAAACTTAGATTGTACGTACTTTAAGTTATCATCATAAGAGCCCATTAATGTCCCACTGCATGGACCGGTCTCCTCCCGTGACGGAGGGATATTTGGCCTACTAATACCACGCTGGCCAGACGGATGGGTATAGGGTTTAATTTCAAGTTTTCCTTCTTTTTATTTCGTAAAGATAACATTCACGGGTACCTAGCCCTTTAGTCGGTTTTTACGACACCCATGGGATGAAATAGGGTAGTGACATATTGTATTCTTACTCCGTCACTACACTGAGTTATAAATGGCGTAAATGGGTAGATCTCCAGAGGCATATTTCATCGTGTCGGACTGGAGAAACCCATTTTGAAATCGATAAACGTTTTCATTACATTTTTTTATGTATACTTTGGTGTCTAATCTATGTGGTGCAGGGCTGAAATTATGAATTAGTTTATTAGAAATATTTAAAAAAAAATCATAAACCCTAAAATCCTGATTGCTCTGGGTTGACCTAACTCCCGATTGAATGAGAAAACATTGTGTAACTTTTTATTGAGAAGGTTCATATGTCCGATGTTATTTTATATTACATAACAAATAGTTAATCTTCATTGTAATATTTTTTTTTAAATTATATTAACAATATTTTTGGCACAATTTAAATTTATCGTCATGACCTGGCATTTTATCTCATCGCTCTGCGCTGGAGTAAAACATCGCGCTCATCCCTCGTTTTACGAAATAGAAACTCTATTCCCCTCCCCCGGGGTAGTGGCTGTAGTGGTCTAACCGCCGAGGAAGATACATTTGTGCCATGGTCCCCCACTACAACATTACGAGGGTAAGTTTATGATTTATCTGGGTTTGGTTCTCGAATTTGATGATTGATATGGCATGTTTTATAAATTAAATAGTAAGGTTGTAAATGTGCTTATTAAGTGAATTAAGTGATAGTAATGATGTTCTTTATGAGGCGTAAACACAACTTTCTACTGTTTTTAGTTTGGGCTATATTAATGCTTTTATGACTTTTTTTGATCGCTATGGCTATGATTGCTCTGTCCAAAAGACCAGAGCGATGATATTTTGCAATAATTATACGTTATAAAACTACTTTAAGTAATAATACCAGATTGTTACAACGACAAATGTCACGACTCAGCTGTTAAAAATTCTGTGACGTCACGACTCATCTGTCAAAAATTCTATAACGTCACGACTCCCCTGCAAAATATTTTCCCGCCAATATTCTATGACGTCACGACTCATATGTCAAAATTCTATGACGTCACGTGTCACGTGACCAAAATTCTATGGCGTCACTAGTCACGTGACTCAGCTGTCAAAATTATTATGACTATGACGAAATTATCAAAATATAATATGATGAAAGCCAAAATTTCAAGTTTTCGGAAGTTTTCCTTTACATGCACTATAAGACCTTGCTTCATGCCAAATTTCAAGTTTATATGTAGACTGGAAGTACCCTGTAGCTTTTTGCCCTTTGCTCATCGAAAATTTGCGACATAAACGGCTATATGTCTTGATTTCGTTAGATTAGAAGTTTGATTTTTTTACAGCACTAAAAGGCAACAGACCTTAGTATTTGGTAAAAATTTCAGCTTGATACCTCTACGCGTTCCTGAGATAAATAGTCTTGATAGAGAAACAGACAACAAAGGGTTCCGTTTTCTAAAATCGGTACGGAACCCTTATAAAACCGGTCAAGTGCGAGTCTCACTCGCGCACCGAGGGTTCCGTACAAACCTATTTACTTTCTCGCCAAATTGTGATGACGTCAGGACTCAGCTGTCTAAATATTATTTTTCCCGCCAAAATTCTATGACGTCACGACTCATCTGTCAAAAATTCTGTGATTTCACGACACATCAGATGTGAATGTGAGAGTTTTTGACAGATTCTGTCAAAAATTCAATGACGTCACGACTCATCTGTCAAAGATTCTGTAATGTCACGACACATCTGTCAAAAATTCAATGACGTCACGACTCAGCTGTCAAAAAAATTTTTCCTGCCAAAATTATGTGACGTCACGACTTACTCATCTGTCAAAAATTCTATGACGTCACGTCTCATCATTAATAATAAATAAATAAATAAATAATAAATAAATATTCCTCACACATTCACAATATTTGTTGAAAATTGATACCTCCACGCGTTCCTGAGATAAATGGTCTTGACAGACAGACAGAAAGACAGACGGACAACGAAGTGATCCTATAAGGGTTCCGTTGTTTCAAAATCGGTACGCTGCCCTAAAAATGAACAAAGAAAAGCTCAAGATATATCCCCTAAACATAAAATCATAAAATCTTGTAACATGCAAGACTAAAAATGACTAAATAAATAATATATTACCAATTTTATTATTTTTGTTTCATCATTTATGATCGCTCTAGCGCCTATCATGATTGCTCTGGACGCGAAAATGTTTGAACTTAAATATTTCCATAACTGTTTGTCAAAAATGAAGGCCAATAGTAAAAATGTAGTATTTAAATATCATTATTTTCAATGAGATACATAATTACCAAAAAATATCAAGATCTGAAAAGCACCAGAGCGATCACACGAATACGCCCGATTTGGAGATTGACCCAAATACAAAGTAAACAACGGTATTTTATTACAAACTTATGCAATTGTAACGAGTTGAAGCCTAGTTTCAAAGATATGTGTTAAAATACGGTCAAGATGATATGCTTGGCGTGTGCGCAGAGACGCATCGGCCTACATGCCCGTTGTTTAATAAAATAAGACAAGTTTAAGTTGGTCACTGATTTAATCTGTGGTTCTATCGTGGACTGTGACGTCACTCTGTTCTGTCAAAATGGTATTGAGCTGTCAAAAGTGTCGTAGAAGGGATGGTAGTAGTAAAGAGAGGAACAAATTAAGAAAAAGGTTGGCGGTTTGACGTATAAGGAGGTTATGCAGTTTTTGCATATTAAGGAGGTTCAGAGAAATCTGCACAGATAAGAGGATGAGTCTCAAATTGAAGAAGAAAAGAAATACCAATAGATTTCGTAAAGCTAGGTTTTTTTAAAATGCTATGCTATGCATTCGTTAAGTTATGCAGGTGTCAAGCTAAAAATACACACATCAAAAAAGTCTAAGCAACATGCATGATATTACAAATTTACCATTTATATTAATTTATTTTACCATTTATTTTAATTATAACGTTGTATTTTATTTTTAAAATAATATTTTTAGGGTTCTATGATGTAAAAATAACAGCTGTTTTCTTTATAAGTTCTTTTAATAACAGAAATTAACAATATTAGAATATACAGGTACATAAGAAACTAAACTTTTTTTTTACAAATTGAAATTTCTTAAGAAAATGAATTTATTGTGAAAGAATAGGACAATTTAATACAAAGTATGGCCTCCTCTGCTATTCAGAACTTGTCGGCAACGATTATTCATTGAATTAATGAGACTGTTTATGTCATCTTGCGGTATTCGCTCCCAATGGAATTGTAGCAAATCCTTCAGCTGTTGGGTTGTTGTCACTCCGTCCAAGTCCTTCAAAACACGTCTCTGGAGCATGTCCCATGCGTGCTCGATGGGGTTGAGGTCTGGCGATTGTGCAGGCCAGGGCAATACCTGGATGTTCTCCGTTGCCAAGTATTCACTGGTTCGCCGAGCTGTATGTGAACGCGCATTGTCATGCATTAACGTAAAATCGGAGCCAAAGGTTTGTGCAAATGGATGGACATAAGGTCTGAGAATATCCTCAACGTAATTTTCAGCGTTCATGTTTCCATTTACAAAAACGAGCTCAGTTCGCCTGTTCTTCATAATACCCGCCCATACCATAACTGTTGAGCCGCTGTATGGATGAACTTCCTGAACGCACCTGAGTCTTTCAGTATTTCCGGGTCGACGGTACACTCGCACCCTTCTTGTATCAGGCCTAAACCCGAATCGCGACTCATCGGAAAACATAATTTTATCCCATTGTTCCTGGGTCCATGTTATGCGTTCTCTACACCATTCATTTCGACGAGCGCGATTCCCGTGACGTATCGGTGGGCACCTGATAGGGCGTCGAGCTCGTAGGCCGTACTCATGCAGTCGATTTCGCACAGTTTGGGGACTTACATCAACACCACTTGAATTTTGTAGCCTCAAACTTATCTCTCGAGCGGTTAACATCGGCTGGCGTCTTGCAGTCAGTTGTATGTACCGGTCTTGCCGAGTGGTTGTACTCCTTTTACGGCCTGGATGCTGTTCAGCGGGTTCCCCTGTATTATTGTAGCGCTGCCAAAGACGACAAATAACACTTCTATGAATACCAAAATGTCGAGATACCTGAGATTGATTACTTCCCGCTTGCAACATCCCTACAGCTCTTTGCATTTCATCTGCCGTCAAATGACGTCGCTCCATGACGTAAAGAATATCTAACAATTCAATTTTGTCGCCAACTGTATTTAAATGGTTGGTAAAATTATAAAATCAAGACTAAAACGTAGCAATTAACATGCACTCAAATTCAAACAAATTCGCAGTCATTTGAATTTTATGAAAAAAAACAAAACATAATCGAAATTTTTTTTTTACAACCAGCCAGTATGTCATCAATAACAAAAAAGTTTACTTACCTATACACTTTGAGTGAGTAAATACTTAGAAATTAATTAATATAAATGGTAAATTTGTAATTATCATGCATGTTGCTTAGACTTTTTTGATGTGTGTATAAGCCCTCATTAGGACGAAGTAAGGATTAGTTTGATTTGTATAAATATGGTTTTTTTTCGCCAAACTCAAAATACTGTTGAAATTCCTCTAGGAAGGCCAGTATTGAAAAGTTGAATGTTATGGAAAGGTACGGTATCCGCAAACTATACGTTCGTACGTTTCGTTACTACGCAATCGAGGTAGTAAAATAAAACTAGACCAAAATTCTATTACGAAGCAGTTTTTTATGTATAAAATAGTTTAGTAGTCAGTATTTCATTAAGATTTAAACTCTCCCTTAAAGTAGAACGCAATTTAACGCAATTTTCTTAGCAAAAGTACCGGCGTAACGCAGGATATTTAAATAAATAAGTATACGTAAATTACTTAACTATTATTGCTACGCTTTGATAGGTTTGATTGCGAAGCTAAACGAGTAGAGGGCCCGCATGTTTTTTTTTGTGGAATATTGATCATATTAGTGCTAAGTAAACTATAAGTAGTAGTTAGTAAGTAACTATTATTGTTAAAAAAACGAAGCGACACTTACGTACCTATATCGCAAATATCTATGGTGTACAGAAATAGCGTTATATTATTTATTAGAAGCTAATAAACTAACAGTACTTAATGCAGTAAATAATGTCACCTTAATGCCACGGAGATCAGATTTGTGTTAAGTTTAAGCTGTGGTTTAAGTCTCTTTGTGTACTTTTACGACACCTATGAGTTTGTACTTTTCAACCATTTGCACAGAGCTACTTTTAATAGTTATCAATATTATCCTTCTCCGTGTGGTGACGGAGTAAGAATACAATATGTCACCACTCCATCTCATCTCATGGGTGTCGTAAAAAACGACTAAGGGACTATCCGTGATGTTAATCCAGTTTTGAACGCCACTATATTGGCAAGAAATCGGGGAAAAACGCAACTAGATTTAATTATTATTTTTCGGGGAAAATCGTAATTGGGGTCTAATGCTACTAACCCTTATTAACAACCCCGACATTTGAATTTTATACCTAGTAGTTAATTAGTGTTTAGCTGCGGTCATGATGAAAAAGGTTACTTAGTGAATATTTCAAAGAAATAAATGTAAATTGAACAATATTTAGAAACTTTTTAAAACAATACTTTCAAATCGATGCAAGGTTTTTCTGACAAAAAGGTGATTGCACAGTAACAATTTGCTTTTGTCACTTCTGGGACATTATACAGAGCTGCATTATTTTACGGATGATGACGAAATAATATAAATGGCGTCAAGTGTATTATTAATTCTGTACCGCTTAATCCACCAACAACCAGTAGTTTAAAAATGTCACTGTGTTTAACTGGTATCCTTTTGTAGAACACGATGCACTTATTACCCGTAAGTGTGTTGGGATTTACATAATTTTCTAATTAAAAAACCGACTTCAACAGGAGTCGGTTAAAAACCATGCTGATAACAATTTCTAAGATTATTATTAAATAAATTTCTGCAGTCGTCTTCATCATAAGATCATGTTTGTGTAAAGTTTTCATTAATACGAATAAAATAAGCCCAACCACTAGGTAGCTGCTATATACCGTTGAGAAGTTTCCTCGACCCTCAGTCGTCTTCATCATCAGATCATGTTTGTGTAAAGTTTCCATCAATACAATTAAAGTAAGCCCAAACACAAGGTAGCTGCTATATGCCGTTGAGGTGTTCCCTCGACTCTCGGTGGTCTCCAGGATCTGACCAGTTCTAACTCTTGATTATTTGGTAGTAACGTCAGAGATGCACATGTATGACAAGATTTTACACAATGCGTCCCTACAATTTTCAAAAGATGCCCTCGATTTCTCTGGGATCCCGTCATCCAGATCCAGATCTGGTGACAATGGGACCAAATGGGAAGCATACCCATACGAACAAAAATTTTTTTTTTCAAATCGGTCTAGCCGTTTTCGAGAAATCAGGTAACAAACACAAAAAATAAAAATAAAAAAAATAAGCCAAAACATGAGGTAGCTGCTGTATACCGTTGAGGAGTTCCCTCGCCCCTAAGTCGTCTTCATCATGAGATCATGTTTATGTAAAGTTGTGTAAAGCTTTCATCAATACGAATAAAATAAGCCCAAACACTAGGTAGCTGCTATATACCGTTAAGGAGTTGCCTCGACCCTCAATCTTCTTCATCATCAGATCATGTTTGTGTAAAGTTTTGTAAAGTATTCATCAATACAATTAAAATAAGCCCAAACACAAGGTAGCTGCTATATGCCGTTGAGGTGTTCCCTCGACTCTCTCTGGTCTCCAGGATCTGACCAGTTCTAATTCTTGACTATTTGGTAGTGACGTCAAAGATGCACATGTATGACAAGATTTTACACAAAGCGTCCCTACAATTTTCAAGAGATGCCCTCGATATCTCTGGGATCCCGTCATCCAGATCCAGATCTGGTGACAATGGGACCAAATGGGAAGCATACCCATACGAACAAAAAAAAAATTTTTCAAATCGGTCTAGCCGTTTTCGAGAAATCAGGTAACAAACACAAAAAATAAAAAAAAAAATAAAAAAGAAAAAAAAAAAATACAACCGAATTGAGAACCTCCTCTTTTTTGAAGTCGGTTGAAAAGGTTTCCCAGTTAAAAATCGGGTCTAAACACTTTTAAGGTTTCAGATTTAGGAGTAGGGGTAGGGGAAAAGGCGATCAATACAAACTGGGAAAGCCCAGTATGATTCTATGCTTGTACACATCAACCTAGACATCCTGTACCTTATTTCTATGTCATAAGGCACATTTTTATCACAAAAGTACCTATAGTTTAAAGTATAGTAGCTACCCGAACTCAATGCAGACTTGCCTAATGAATGTGTCGTACTTCCCCGCCGGTGCGTCACCATTTACATTTACCGCTTACAAAAAAAACATAATATTCATCATCATCATAACAGCCCATTAATGTCCCACTGCGAAACGGGCCTCCTCCCGGGACTGAGGGATACTTGGCCTACTAATACCAAGCTGGCCAGACGGATTGGTGTAGGGTTTTATTTCAATTTTTTCTTCTTTTTATTTCGGAAAGATAATATTTACGGATAGTCCCTTAATCGGTTTTTACGACTCCGATGGGATGAGATGGGGTGGTGAAATATTGTATTCATACTCCGTCACCACACGGAGAATCTACGTTATTATGAAAACCTAATTATATGTTATTCTTTTGGGTAAATACAGTAGCGTGTTCATTACATTACAATGTTAGTCGATCGATATTACGTAGAACTGGCTAATGAGTTTCAATAAACAAGACCAGTCGTTAATGTGTAAAGTCCATAATTATGTTAGAGTTCGAAGTGTGGTAAATGCTAAGATAGGTAGGTATATCAACTACATTATTGTATGTAGATATTGGCTATACTTTAGCAGAGAAAGAAAGAGAATCATTTATTTTGTTGCACACAATAATTGGTACTGCCTTGTAATATGACATATTTTTTTAATAAAAATATTCGAGGTAAGTTTAAAGAGTTTCTTGATGGGTCGCTGTGTCTATAATCTCTGATTTTATTAGTTACATACATAAATTCACGCTTTGTTGCCATAAGGATAGGCAGAGACTAATGGAAACTGACTAGACTAACGAAAGTTGGAGTCTGCCCTAAATTTCATTAATTTAATATCATTAATTTGAGATCCACTTGGAAGTAGAATTTATTATAAAATAAGTTTTCGAAGTAAAAAACAAATGAAAATACAACCAAATTAATAACCTCATCCGGAATAAGAAATATCTCGACAATGTCAGAAATCCAACCAAAAACAAAACTGCAGCGCAATTGGTTTATCAGTTTCGGAGCTACCTAAATTGACTCAACAGACTTTTTTATGTAATTGGAGGCCAACGAGCCTGCAGGTCACCTGATGATAAGTGATCCCCGCCGCCGCCCATGGACACCCGCAACTCCAGAGGAATCACAGATGCGTTGCCGACCTTTAAAAAGGGAGTACGATCGTTTCTCCCCAAGTCGTAACGGAAGTATTAGTTAGTTAGTTAGTTTTTTAGTCGTTTTGACTTACAGAAAAGTCAAAACTCGAACTAACTTTTTTACTCTAAATAAACCGTTACGCAGTTGAACTTGTTATAAGTACAATATTATTGTACCGTGGAGATATCCCCTCTTATTGTCACAGTTGGTTGAACACCAGGAAACTGAATAACAATTAAATGAAGAAAGACCTGTACTTAAGTAAATATAGGTATCTTAGTTTGTGATTGTTTTGATGACCACTTGGTCAAGTGGTTATGGTATTTGTCTGTACTCATAACAAATAGCAGGTTAGATCTCCGGACAAGTCTAACATAGGAAACTTGTAGTTTATACTATGTATTATACAGATTTCTAGATGTTAGGCTCACTGAGGCATTGTTTGTGGAAGGTAGGCTTACCTTTTTTTTGTTATATAATGGGAGGCAAACGAGCCAGCAGGTCACCTGATGGTAAGTGATCACCGGCGCCTATGGACACCCGCAACACCAGAGGAATCACAGATGCGTTGCCGACCTTTAAAAAGGGAGTACGCTTGTTTCTTGAAGCTCTCCAAGTCGTAACGGTCCGAAAATATCGCCGCAGCGAGCTTACACAAAACAGTTGTTCGCGGTAGGAAGTTTCGCGAAAATCGCACAGTGGATGAGCGGCAATCATCAAGGTGATGACGATGGTAGGACAGTCGATTGCGAGTGGTTCTGTGGAGAAATTCAGCTGCGGGCAATGTCCAGAACAACTCCTCAGAGCACCTAATCGTTTTCCTGTAATATCATAGCTATTGATAGTTGACCATTTTTTTGTCGTGGGAAAACTATTTAGATGTGATAAAGGGTAGAGTAAACTATCCGCCTTTGACCCAGAAGGATGTACCCAGTAGGATCCAAGTGTGACTATGTCTCCACGGTGTTTCTCTCCTACCTAAAAAGGGCCAAGACAGCGAATAGACTGGCTTTACTCAAACCGTTCCGTTCAATGGTTGACCCTTACCTTATAGTCAAGAAAGGGTGTTCACTTACTTGGGGTGGCTAGTTGACCATGACGTTTAGAACGCATTCTTTGTTAATTCGGTATGTAAAGATTTTTATGTTTTTTTTTATTTTATTTTATTTTAAAGGTCTTGTGCAATGAAGGCAGAGACAAACTTCTGTTCAGCCGGACGCATGACGTCATTTAGAGGTCAAATGAAAGATATTGTAAAAATGAACACAATCTTGCTGTTCTTTACGTTAAAAATATGATTAATTTTATTCCTTACCGATCTAAAATCATTAAATGTTTTTGGAATCGACATAGCTAAATTTTGAAATTGTAAGTGCCTTTATTAGTGGTACGTCATAATAATAAGAAAGAATGTCCAAAAAATTTCATGGCTAAATAATTTCTCACACATACATTGCCAACAGCATCGTAAACTTCGACGCAAGAGGAAACTAGCTGCTTAATTAAACAGATTATGTAGATTTTAATTGCACCTGTATAATTTGCATGCGTATAGTTATAATTATATAACGTGCAATTAAGTTTATAAGTAAGTAGTGACATAAAACGGGGTAATTATGAAACCGGGGTAATAACGTAATCTCTCCTAAATTAAATCGTTTGAGCGGAAAAACGACGCAATCGTCCGCCATACACGTTATCATAAGTAGATATATTAATTCTAGTTCATTTATATTATATTTAAGTCTTTCCTATTACGACATTTCCTTGTGGCAACGGTCTGAAATTAGATGATCATCATAACAGCCCATTAATGTCCCACTGCAGGGACGGGCCTCCCCCCGAGACGGAGGGATACTTGGCCTACTAACACCACGCTGGCCAAACGGATTGGTATAGGGTTTTATTTCAAGTTTTCCTTATTTTTATTTCGTAAAGATAATATTCACGGATAGTCCCTTAGTCGGTTTTTACGACACCCATGGGATGAGATGGGGTGGTGACATATTGTATTCTTACTCCGTCACCACACGGAGAACTACAAAGTACCCGCAATCTCATCGCAATCGGATATGAAAATGTAATTTTTGTAAATACAATTGGCGAGGAGCGGGTGTTTTCTTAGTTCCTGTACATGCGCCAACGTCTCGTCCCGACTAAAGCCCGATTTACACATCGACAAGTACAGTAGCGAGTTAAGTAGTAAGTTGTTGATTAAGTTGATTTAAATAGATCTCCATCCTATTTTTTGCTGATTTAAGTTGGCGAGACGCGAGAGAGGAAGCTACTTCGTACTTAACTCGCCAAAAAATAGGATGGAGACCTATTTAAATCAACTTAATCTTAAAATACTACTTAACTCGCCACTGTACTTGTAGATGTGTAAATCGGGCTTCAGACCGACTTAGTAAGCTTAAGCGAGTTGTAAGTACTTTCTCACGAAGCAAGACTGGTTATTGTAAACAAGTCTATATATTGCGTGACTTGATATAATACATGACTGACAGTAAGCATGTATGGAAATGGATCCAGTAACTTGAAAATCCCGTTAAGGAACAACTACTTTTCATCGAGTCAGCAAGTACTTACATATCGCAAAATATGTGCAGAAGTCAAACTTGATACAAAGTGCACTGGCGCCATGTTGTCAAAAAATACTTTTAGCTTCCATTTTTGCAATACATGTCGAAATTAAAAAAGAGCGCTAAAAAATCTATGAATTCCTAATTTCTAAAACTCCCGAAAATCTTCCCAGAATATCACAATTTTTCAAACCAAATAACTGATTACAGTATGTACATAAATATATAAGATAACGTTATCAACTCTAGTGCAACCGCGCAAATTACTTTAGTTATCAAAATAAAAATTATTCCAGAAGCCTAATTCTCGTAAATGTAAACGAAAATGATTTGCTCTCAGTAACAACTCTACATTCTTTAATTGGAATTTATCGTTCTTTCTTTAGGTGTCCAATAATAAATAAATAAATATTCCTCACACTTTCACACAACGCCATTTAGTTCCAAACTAAGCAGAGCTTATACTATGGGTACTAGTCAACGGATAAACATACCTACTTAAATACTTTATTTTTGTAAATGCAAGTAAAAAACACCAAGACTTTAAAGTGACATTAATGACGTTTCAGGCGAAATGGCATGACATCGAGATACGACATTTAAAATAAAGATTACTTCTGCGTCTTTCTGTTTAATGTTCATGCGTTGCACTCGCCAAACAAGTTTCGTCGATGACTTTTTGTACGTTTCTTTCACGCATGAGAAATTTGTTCATTACATAACTATCCTTACTCATAATATAATATACTTAGCAAAAAAGTTTGTATACTAGAACGTAAGTAGAGTTTATTGTCTTTGGGTGGTGGCTGGACGCAGGACAAATATTTGTAGATCGCATTATTGTCTTGCTTGCTATTACACGGCAACCGATTAAACAATCGTTTTGCCAACGATGGATTCGATCATGATTTGAGTGGTAGAGTCACGTTGTGTACTGGTAAATAATAGTACTGGTCACTGGGCAGTATCATCTTTTAACAGAAAACCAACGTAAAGTAGCAGTTTCTTTTTCTGCTGTGTTTCACTCCTCAACGTACCGGAGGCCCACCTATGCCCTCTACATCCTCCCCTCATTTTTTTCGGGAAAGGAAGAGAGAATGTGAAGTTGCAGGAAGGGGTTAGAACTAGATAAATCATACTCCTACTAATATCATAAATGCAAAAGTTTGTGAGGATGCACGGATGTTTGTTACTCTTTCACGCAAAAACTACTGAATGGATTTTGATGAAATTTGGAATATAGGTAGTTTAGGGTGTAGAGTAACGTTTAAGCTACTTATACAACGCGGTTGGAGCCGGCATCAGTTAGTGTTTCATAGAAACAGTCAAATAACGTTTAATAAAAACAAAAATGCATTGTTATTAAACAAAATTAGATTAAAAGAGTACCGTTTTGATGTCAGTGTAGCGACATGCAATTTTTTGCACGGTCAATTTTAAAATTCCGTTATTTAAAAAAACTGGTTTCTCTTCACTGATTTTTATTATTTACGGCTTTCTGAATAATGTGTAGGCGTGACGCTGACATAAAATGTACGGCTTACTGTTCACATGTTCTTACAACGCCATCTAGGGTCAAATAATGCAAAGTACTTGTATTAAAAACTATTGTTACTCGTATATATAAAACATACATAACGATCTTTGTGGCGTAGTTTTGATACTACATATAATTTCTGGGCAAAGGTTTAGATTCTAGCTCTTTGTCCTGCATAAAGTGAGTGCATTACCCCAGCAGAATCTTGTCGAAATTTGTAATTTTTTTTTATCAGATTTTTAGATTTCTAGCTCCTGTAAATGTCTGTGTAGTTTTTGGAATTAGTTCAGTCCTAATTTTAAAGATATTTGACAAAAACAGATTCAGAATCTTTTTTGAAATAATGGGATTATTGAAAAAATCTATAGGCACATTTTTAGATCGCTGGACGAAGTAAATGTTTCGATATAATTTGAATTTTTACGTTACCTGGTTTCGGAGATATTCAAGATGCTGCTGGCGTAACGTTTGCGTGTTTGCTGGATCTCCGAAACGGTACAGCGTAATTTCCTAATTTTTTATACAGAGCTTGGTCTTAATTAGTCTGAATTAGTTCACGAATAAAAAAGTAATAATAATGCACCGTTTGCAAGTTATTTTAAATTATATAAATACCCCTTTTTGGGCCCTTACTCCTAAGATATGTACTCTGGAGACTTGTTTAAAACGTCATTTTATAGTTTATAGTTAGTTACAGGTCTGTGTGAAGTTTCATTAGTGTACAGTAAGTAATTAAAAAGTTATCACACAATTTAGTTCATTTTGGCCAGCGATGTGCAACGGGTTAATTTAACTGCCTATTAATTGAGTTTCGTATCGATTTACTTGCTGAATTCTGTATAAACAATTAGACTTTTGTGTCACCTTTATACCATGAAATTTTGAGCGTAATCCACTCAATAATTACAGAGATAAGCGAAAAAAAGTCATTACGTATGAATGACTATGGTAACCCGACCATGTATAGATGGTCACAAAAAAACGTCAGTGTAGTACATAACTCTGACCTACTAACATGTAAAGGATAATAAAATTTATATTTGCTTTTTGGTACAGTTTTGTAAACAAGTGGTAAAATAAAACAAAAGTTTATTTGAAAACTTTTATGCACAGGATAGAAATATTAAAACGATCAAAATACCTTGTTGTAAAATCACAGTTTAATAACAATTGCTTAGCAATTACACTATTTAAATGGCAATTAATATTTAACATAAGTATTGATTGTCATTGAATAACTGTCTTTTAAAAATAAAGCTATTGTCTAAAAATCTTAAAATAAGTAAAATTAAGTAGGTATATAAAAATTTACTTTTTTAACTTAATTTATAAAATCACAGTAATTCTTCATTTATAACTAAAAAACCCATTACGCTAAAGATTGTATTTATAATTTAAAAATCACAGTAATTATTCATTTATAACTAAATAACCATTACGCTAAAGATTGTTTAATTTAAAAATCACAGATAAATAAAACAAAACCTCAACATTTAATTACGATAACATTTAAATTTTTGTCATAATATAAAATGATGGGGTATGTATTTACTTTGTGTATAACATGCATTACGGCAATTGTTCAAAAGCGTTTACGCGGCACAATGGCGCTGCCAATTGAAAAAAAATAAACTCGGTATTTACACAAGGTAATAAAGTAAGTACTTATTTGTGTAACGCACTGTCAGCACTTTGGATGCTTTTAAATTAGCTAAACTTTTTTTGCACTTGTCCGACAATCTCAATTTTTTTTTTAATTTAATTTAAGTTAAGATATCATGTTATTTGTATTTAAAATGGGCTGGCATCCATATGTCAAAATCATGGCTACAGCTGAAAATCAGCGCCAGGTATCATCGCCTGGCTTTATGCTGAGCTGGTTCCCTTTTTGTCGCAGGTTTAAGACACATTTGCCATTTTTTTTGTTACTTATATACATACAATTATATATTTTTGTATAACTATAGACAACTTAATATTAAGATATGTAATTCTTGTAATTATGTAAATTGGGTTGAATTCTATTTGTGTATAGTGTCTACTGTGTCAAATAAAGTTTATTTTCTTTCTTCTTTCTTTCTTTCTAAATATTGCATTTAAAACAAAAAAGGCAGTTTTAATTTTAAATGCAAATTTAATAACATTTAAAGTGTTGACAACAATAAAATATTTGTATAACACACTATCAACACTTATGGTGCTTTTAAATTAGCGAAGTAATGCATTTAAAACAAAAACGGCTTTTTTATTTTAAACGAATTTAATTTAGTTTCAAGAGCGTTAACGCAGCTCACTAGCGCCATTAAAATTAATTGTGTACGCGTCTGTACCGACATTATTGCATGCATAACGTAATGACTCTTTTTCGCTTATCTATGTAATTATTGAGTGGATTACGCTCAAAATTTCATGGTATAAAGTTGACACAAAAGTCTAATTGTTTATACAGAATTCAGCAAGTAAATCGATACGAAACTCAATTAATAGGCAGTTAAATTAACCCGATGCACATCGCTGGCCAAAATGAACTAAATTGTGTGATAACTTTTTAATTACTTACTGTACACTAATGAAACTTCACACAGACCTGTAACTAACTATAAACTATAAAATGACGTTTTAAACAAGTCTCCAGAGTACATATCTTAGGAGTAAGGGCCCAAAAAGGGGTATTTATATAATTTAAAATAACTTGCAAACGGTGCATTATTATTACTTTTTTATTCGTGAACTAATTCAGACTAATTAAGACAAAGCTGTGTATAAAAAATTAGGAAATTACGCTGTACCGTTTCGGAGATCCAGCAAACACGCAAACGTTACGCCAGCAGCATCTTGAATATCTCCGAAACCAGGTAACGTAAAAATTCAAATTATATCGAAACATTTACTTCGTCCAGCGATCTAAAAATGTACCTATAGATTTTTTCAATAATCCCATTATTTCAAAAAAGATTCTGCTGCGGTAACGTTACCGCAGCAGAATCTGTTTTTGTCAAATATCTTTAAAATTAGGACTGAACTAATTCCAAAAACTACACAGACATTTACAGGAGCTAGAAATCTAAAAATCTGATAAAAAAAAATTACAAATTTCGACAAGATTCTGCTGGGGTAATGCACTCGCATAAAGTTAAATGTTTGCTTATATGTACGACGACCTCTATGGCGTAGTGGTTATATAACACGACTGCTACGCAGAGGTCTCGGGTTCGATTCCCGCTCAATGCAAATCTTTGTGTGCATGAATGAGACTAATGCAAACAATCATGTGTTTGACTGTTTCATTGTCTGACTGTTTTCTATGTATAATATGTATGTATTTACAAAAAAATGTATTTAAGTATGTTTATCCGTTGTCTAGTATCCACAGTACAAGCTCTGCTTAGTTTGGGCCTAGATGGCGTTGTGTGAATGTTTGAGGAATATTTAATGTTGCTATAAATTGGTCAGGTTGTTATCTACTTATATTATGTATGTATTTTTATCCTTTTTCTAAGTAGTGTCCTATAGTAAAAGCTCTGCTTACTTTGCGACTAGATGGTAATGTGTGAATGTGTGAGGAATGTTATATGTATTACGCTTCATAAAGTAATCATAACAATTTAAACTATCGCATGAATTAACAGTAATGTACGTGACTTATGACAAGAGGTGTCGATTACGTTTCCCACTTAATATTAATCTTTGAGTGCATGCACATACCTTTTCTATAATATCATTATTGTTAATAAAATTATAGTTCCTTAGAGATAGTTATACAGTAAGAGGGTGACAGAAGGAAGATAAAAAATAACGTACCTACTTACTTAGAATATAACATTTTTAACCACAAAAGGTACAATCAATCAATCAATCAACTAGCTTATTGCAGTCCACTGCTAGACATAGGCCTCTTCAAATACGCGCCACAGAACTCGGTCCTGCTCTTTCCGCATCCAGTCCAACCAAAAAGAAAAGGTACACGGAAAAGAAATTAAAAATACAGTATGATACGTAATTACTTCCTAGGAATATTAGATTTTTCAAAAATATATTCTAAAATTGAATCAAATCAAATTCGAAAACAGGTTTAGCATACGCTATGCTACGATGTTACAAAGTTGCACTTTATGATTCAGTAAGTACGTAGTTTAAACATAAACTTGCAACAAATGTCATAATTTTATTAGATCGAATAATACCAAACGTTAGTTATGATGCATATTGAGGGCACCGACTGCTTAACTGGATTTTAATAAAATTAAATTCGAGGAGTAACAAACGCTCTATGCTTCTATATCCTGTTAGTGTTACTATGTAATGCAGCAATACGTCAGAACAATCATTAATGTCTGGAAGCTATTTTTTTCTTTTTTATTTTATTTAGGTTTATCACGTTTACCGCACCTCAAAAATCCAATTTTCTTTTCTTAATCAATTTCAATGGTAGGTATCTGTCTATCCTATAGTATTTAATAACTAAATTTTGCTTTGTGTAATGTTTAACAAAAGATTAAGGTATCCTCTACCTCATTGCGAGGGCGTTGTGAATCGTTTTTCTAGTCCATCACAACACGGAACACGTTCCATTTAATTTTGGTGGTAGCTCATATAAAAACTTTACGAGACCATCAACGTGTTTCCGGTCAGGTGTAAATTAATAGTACTTAGTCTAAATGATGAAGTTTTACAAATACAATTAATTTCTATCACAAAATTCCACACAAAGGGTGAATTAACATGAAGTAGCTAATACAAACATAAATAGGTAATCAAATTACGTACAATCCTTCAACCATGAATAATATGTCGTCTTTGATAAATCGAAGTGCACTTGAAAATTAATCGTACGGAAAAATCGTCAACAATCGCATTAATTAGAACAAGAGCTATCGTAAATCGATCGACTGTATCGAATTGATTCGTCACATTTCACGATACGCTCTCACGGTTCATTATGATAAAATTGTGCATTATGGATTGAAATGAAAAGTGTGCCTTAACGCCATGGCCATAAACAATCGCGTGAGAGAAGCTTATATTTAAAAGTAGGTGAATGAAAGGTCTCACTTATCAGTGACATTTAAACTTAAATTTTGTTTTTATTAGCTGATGATTGTGAAGTCACCATTCACTTTTTGGTAATTACCTACTAAGTATGTTTTCGTGTTTTGATGGAGTAATAATGACAGTATAATAAAAATGAAGTAATAATAGCAAGAATAATAATAATTGGAAAAGGGAAAGTTTGACACAATACCTTGTATAAATCTGTGTGGTTTCATTTCATTTGCAAGAGTTCTAGAGTCTAATATCCAGATCCAACTCTTTATTTTCCTATCCCTTACTTTCCATTTTGTTGAATCAAATAGAATTTACGTAGGGTAAAACCGAGATAGACGCCCCAATGGGATAGATGCCCCAATTCCAAAAAACCTAACTTCCCAAACTCATATTTAACCACTAATAGTATAAGTAGGAGCCAGTGTCACCTACCTTATGTAGCTATAGCTACGTGGTATAGGTAGTCCTATGTATACGCGTTTTGCTCATACATGTAATTTTCATCGCGGCGAACTTTATCCACACAGAAATAAAAAATAAACTTATGTCTTAAAGCAGCGAACACAACAATACAGATAAAGCAAAATAAACAGACTAAGTAGGTATATGACGACACTAACCCTTACCTGTCCATCACATAAATATTTTGATATCTCGTCTACTAAAATGTTTATAAAATTCATTCGATCTTATTGGAATGCAATGTTAAATAAAAATTGTGAAATATTTTATTCATGCGTAGGTACGTAAAAAAACAATTATTTATAATTTTTGACGTATATTTGGTAGTACGTGGCGTGACGTAAGGTATGTATAGATTTTTTTTAAACATTGATTATGCAAAACATAAATGAAGTTTTATTTTTAATTCAGACATTTCATAATCTCTACCACAATGAGCTAAAAGACAAAAATTAAAAGGCCCCCGAAAGAGTTGTTACTAGATTTATGTTTTCTGGTAATTATTACTCTGTAAACCTGAGAAACTATTAGTTTGCCGACTTTACAATTTCGTGCAATAGGTATCTTAAAGATAAATAGCAAAGTTCGCAGATATCTATACAATAGACTTTGTTCCTCACAACCAGAGGCTTGCCCTTGTTGTGGATATTATCAGACTGTTAAACGAAAAATATTATTCATTTATACTTATGTCAAAACAAAAAATAAAAATTTGAAGTCCTGTGAATTGCCATCAACAAAAAAAAAGAATAAATTAAGCTCCTATTTCAAATGTCATTCTTCAAACGTCAAATTCAAAAACAATATTCCATGCAATGGTCCTTGCTTATTTTTTTCTTTCCAAGAATATCAATCTAGCATTCCAAACGAAAATAAATCATTCTTATAACTAGCTCCAAATAGTTTATTCTATTTTGAGCGAATTATTTCACACTGCAATATATTATATAGGATGGAGTGGACATTCCTTGCCTTGGTCGCGACATTATTCTTGAAGGTCATATTGTACACCCACTACTAAACAACAATATTTTGAATCATTTCCTAGTTCTAAGTGGATCTAGGTGAATATTATCAGATTTTATAGCGTAGGATTTACGCTTTGTACGCGGTAAAATTGTTTATACTAAAATATCTTACAAGGTTTCAATAAAAATATGTAAATATGTATTACAAAAAACAATGAAGAGATGAATACAAATAAGCGTGGAGACTCAGAACAATCATTTGTGGATCTGACAGACTATTATCATGGGTGGGATACCGTGACTTTATGATGCACAGCTGACGCTTACCTATCGTAATCTCCACCGAAGTCTTAGTTGATAAATAATATGTAAGTAAATATTTTATTTAAAACTTTAGATTCTAAACAACAAGACCTCAAACAGAAAAGGTGCAATGAGCAAAATGCCTTCGAATTGGCAATGTTTTTTTTTAACAATCCCCGCACAAGGCATTGAGTCCTGTCATCCTGTGTAGCATCTAAGGCCAGTTGCAAAAATAATAGTCTTGTGAGGGATTGGAACGAAACTCGTTACTACAGTCAAAATGGGTTTTAAGAGCAAATAAATAATACATCTACGATCAATATACTCTGCCACTGCTAATTGTATGACTGTTTTAGTCACAGAAATCATGGTTTCATACCGAATTAAATGCTCATTTCTGATTGCGTAAAGTCAGTCGAACTCATTTCTGTCGATTTCCGGCGGTGTACGTAGTTAGTTTGGCCCATATATTTGTATTGACGTAATCCGAGAATATCGCCCTTGAGACGTGATTCGTTGCAACATGTCGAATCTACCATTCAATGATCAAAGGTGTTTGGGGAAAGTTGAGAGAAAATTACATAAAGAAAGTTGGAAAGTGTACCACGAGAATTTATCTTCGTGATTTGAATTTGGAAATGATTCGATATCGTTTTTAAATGAGCTCCAAAGAGGTAAAAGTTTGACAGCTTTACTTCATTAAATTAAGTAAAGATATCTTAATTATAGGTATAACAGACTAACTTAGGCATCAGTTAATTTCGTCATTTTTATAATAGCCCATTAATGTCCCATTCAAAGTCAGGCAAAGTGATCAAACTAAGGTACTAAATTACCTTAATAGTATGAGCCTAAATCACGATAGTTGGCAATGTTTTCTATATCAAATAAATTATGTCGTGAATAATTCAGTGCCATGTGCTAAATCATGAATATCTATTAAATAAACATGACACGTAACGTTGATAAAAAGTTTTTCAAATGACAATAAATTCAAAATTTTGTAAATCAATAGAAATTGTAACATTATTTGCTCGTTTTTGCTTATTGCACATGCATGCCAAAGATTTTTATTATTTAATATTTTTATTTTATAATGCTCTTTTGAACGGCTGCTACAGGTGACCAATAGCCTCTGTAGGGGAAAGACTGTTAGAGTTTTAGGCTAAAAATATACTGAAAACCTAGAAATTAATTCAATATTATTATTATTATTATACCTACCTCTACTTCCTCCAGTTCTTAGCCAATTTTGTGGACATTTTGGCAAAATCTTACAACCATTATTCATGAGTAAATTAAATAGGTATTTCGGATTCATTACATGCGGACATGCATAGTAAATAATGGGTGAGACGTCTAATACATCTTGTTGGATATATTCCCATGTAGAATAATAAATAGGTGAAAATACTATTATAAGTTTCCGTTTTGCCTTGTTTGTTTACTTTCGGCCAAAAGTACGGTGGAGTAAAAAATCTGTGTATTACAATTTAAATTTGTACAAAAAAGGGTACCTATGTTTTATGTAAGAATGTTTATTTATGTGTTTTTTATATCCTAAAGCAGCATCAAGGTTCAAGTTCACGACTGGTATATATGCAGTTTGCATTGCACTGCACTTTTGCAGGTTAAGGTATTTATTTATTTGTGTAGCACATGTTAAATGTCAATCTACTAATAATTAGGTTATATAGAATTAAGAATAATTTGGACCATCAAACGGTTTCCCAAAAGCATTTGGCCACATATTTTTATTTGGGTGAACCGAAAAGCGCGCGAGCGGTGAAATAAAAACATGCGCTACAAGTTCCAAAATATTTTTTTTATAATTTTAACTTATACTTATACACAGTAAGTAGTTAGATTCTCAATACACCTCATTCACTTGAAATAAGTCACATTTTTGAATGAAAATGTATATTTTATGGGCATACAATGAACCAAAGTACTTAAATTTCATAACACTATTAGAATTTAACACGAGAATGGTTAGATTGTCTCACGAAGTCACCTTTCCCAGTAGCTAGTTACACTTTATAAACAAATGTTGAACGAGCTTATAAAGTTTTTGAATAGAAACTACAGCACGTAGTAGAGCTGTTCTGAGTTTTATTGTAGATTAACCCGGAACAAACAGACAGACAACTTTTTTTCTGAATGCGTACATAGGTATTGTGTACATACATATTTATATCAATGTGCAGTTATAAAAACATTTGCTATCCACGTTCTGTTAACCAAAGATTCTAATAGGGCTGACGAAGACTTGCTAACACGTTATTCTGGCCTAAACATTACGCTGACTGTCTTAATTACCAACAGTAATGGGAACACCCTATATCATGTAGTTGATAAAAGTAACGTCAAGCAATTTTAAGAGAGCTGACCCTGCAGCAGGTTACTAATGTAGCACTGTCACATGAATGGTGACGGAATAAGAATACCTCCATTTCCTCCTCACCCCCGACTCTCCTTGCAGTGAGACATTAAAATACTGTTACAACGTAAGTATATACTATCTGTCGATGTAAACAAAGACGGAATGTCATCTCTAAATCTGACATACTCATTTCTTACCTCGAAAGACGTGAGGTGGAAATCACGATTATAGTTCACGTTTTCCTTTTATTATTATAGTATTATGTAAGAGTATAAATTGTAGTGTTAGTTTACTCATCACGAATTGTGGACTTGTTCGAACATCTTCATAATTGTCACCTCATGAATCCATTGGTATTACTAAAGTACTTAATGTTTTGTTATTATTACAGACATGTATTTTATCTTCATGTAGGGATAGAGTAAAAATACATAGTGACACTATCACATTTCAACTGATGGATGTCGTAAAGACCGAGTTAAAGAAATTCTGTTTCTCTATCGTTTTGGTATCCCGTTTTTGCCTAATACATATTATTCTGTTGTTTTTTGCTTATGGTTGCCTTGCTTTATCGTACGGATATATACTAAAGAGCTCACGAGATAGTCGCTAAGGAAATAATAATAATAGGTACACTATAACATTTCTCTCATTAAGCAGAGCAGACCCAAATTAAGCCAACCTTGTACTCTAGATGCTAGACCATGAAAAACACTCGTTTATTTTGCAAATACTTACACCAATACCAAAAAACACCCAGACCAACGCAAAAATAAAATAAATAATTCAAAAATAAGTGCCGAATGAAATAAACAAAGTATTTTTTTATAAAAACAAACGTTATAATAATAATACAGTCATAATAAAGATAAAGTCTTACAGCTGTCATGACAACAGAGAAAATACTTTTTACGTTTTCATTCTGCAATGCTATTTTAAAATTAGCAAAGGATTTGTAATGCTAGGAATAATATTAATACTGATTCATAATATATCCGTACCTACCCTTGAACTGACAAACCTACGTACCAAAGCTGTTTTTTTTATCATTTTGTTTTTACAAATAGATCTTACGTTAGCATAGACACAATTGTTTGTATCGTCTATCTAGTTGCAGAATACTGGCCACTACAGATTTTAGAAATTAGTTTACAACAGTAACTCTCTTCACAAAATGTTTTGTTCGTTTAAGTATGTGCCAAAATTAATGTCCATCTTATTTTTATGGTGATAGCGAATACATGGGTACCATTCTGTAGGGTGTCATAAGCAACGACTATGGAAAATTTATACAAAAAATAAAAGAAGAAAAGAAAACTACACAAAACTCCATACTAATCTGGTTAGTGTAGTAAAGGGTCTTTCATTAAGCGTGTCCTATCTTTAAATTTGAATAAAACAAGGTGTGTGTGAGATATCATCGAAATTATTTATTTATTTGAAGGACGTAGTGATGCCATTATGTGTGGGATATGACATCGCTTAAATTTCCACCAGTGCTTCTCTGGATGGAGCTCATACGAAATATCCAATTTTCCATGAATTTTGCGTATAAATCAGGCTGAATTTGACTAATGGCATTGATTATGATGACTAAGAGGGCCACAGTGCTTTGTTGCTTATTCGCAGATACCTGCGACTTAAGAAAACCCCACAAGAAGAAGTCTAGCGGGATGAATCCCACGATCTCGGTGGCCGATTAAATTATCATTTACAGTTACCCGTTTCCATGGTCGTTTACCGTCAATTCCTCGGTCAGTTAGGTTTTATACGGGTGCAGGCCTAAGTCACGAAGCAAAATTCGCCAAGTGGTGGTCTGTGAAAGGCTGAGTTCTTGTGAGGGACGTGAAATCGACTGCCTAATTTTCCTTCACACTATCACGGACAGCGGCGATGTTTTTAGCAGAGCGTTTTATTGACGTAAGGGTGATGGTCGATTATTTACTGAACCAGTGGACTCCAATTTTCCCACTACACGACGAATAGTTCTCTCGGTAGGGCGATGATGGCGACCGTAAAATGGGCGATGCGTTGCCCGAACAGAACACTAATTTTGATTAAATAATTTTATCATTTGCACGAATTGTTGAATGCTATAACTATCCATGATAATTTGGCAAAATATATTTAATAAATGAGAACAATTTTGACAGATGTAGCTTTAACACGAGGGCCGCTATAAACAGTCAAGTTCGGACACGCTTATTGAAAGACCCTATATTAGTAGGTAGGTCAGGTTTCAATTCGACAACAGAGAAGTCTTTTTATTGCAATGGGACATTAATGTGCTGTTATAATAAATAGATAATGTGAGTATTTAGTACGTTAAGTAATACGTCAAACGCGTGAACTGAAGAGCGGTACGTTAAACTTTTGTAAAAAATAAGCTTTTAAAAGCATACGTTGTATTGTCGATACATTTTCTCGATATCCCGAATCCCGACAGCTAAGAAACTGTTATCAAATAACTCGGTATTTTGTTAAGCAGTTGTATATTCTCTCTTATAAGTATTTTTAGCTTTCATTGTAATATGGAAAGAATTTGACCGAGTCAAAAGAGATTATTAACCCTCTATGAAATACAACGTAAAGTTGACCTTTTATACATTTCCCGTTATCTATTTAAGTACATTTAACCTTGTTTTATTTTTATTTTTAAACGCCATGCTTTTATTTGATTTCCAAAAATGTACCTATCTCTCTGAGGCGAAGCAGTTTGTTCTATTTTTGATTCGGTTGCACGCAATTCAATAACGTCGTATTTTAAAATCCCGTCAAACGAATATCAACGCTATTTTCTTTGTGATAAGGAATTCTTTTGTTTGTATTTTGTTCATTATAAACAAAAAAAATAGTTTTATTGATGAAAATTTTTTTTTTTAATTTTTGACATAAATGGGCTATTAAATTGTTTATAGATTCATAAATTAATCTACTAGAACTTCAAGCAGGCAAAAATCGCAAAACTCTGGAGAGTTTACGTTTTTTTGCAGTGGTATGATGTAAATAAATGAAAATATATGAGCATATTTTACACATTCACAAAACACCGTCTTGCCCCAAACTAAGCAGTGCTTGTCCTTGTACTATTTAACGGATAAACATACACACTTAATTACTTTATTTATAAGTATACCCATACATAGAAATACCCCGACAAATGAAACATTTATACTAAAGCACACAAAAATTATAAAACGGGAATCGAACCCGAGAGCTCTCCTCAACAGCATTAGGTTCAAAACACTACATTTGACAGACAACTTAAAATATTTTCCAGTAAAATAGAACTAACTAATTCCTAATACATTAAAGCAAAATACTTTTGGCTCAAATACTAATTGTTAGAAATGGCAATTAGCACTTTTCCGCGGCTGTCATCGACCCGTGTGATGAAATTGTTTACAAAGTTTTGACAACGTGCATTTTCTTATGGCGTCATTGACGCCGCCGCCGTTAATGTTAGTTTAGCAATATATGCCTCATTTGTTTCAACATAGTCCAATATTAGGGGTTGTAGGAAATTATACTGAAGAATAATAATCCTAAAGATTTAGAATCATTTGCCAATATGCCTCTAAATGTCAAATTACGACATGCACAAGTCTCCTTTACTAATGAAAGGAGTTCAACTAAAAGTTCACTAAATAAGTAGACAGTAACTAAAGGTTTTTTATTACTCTACTATGCTAAATAAAAATGATGTAAAAGTAAGAAGCTTATCTATGTATATCTTAAGTAGTTTTACTTTATGATCAAAATGTGTAAAGATCTATTTAAATAAATTTTATCATTCACGCACGCCGGCTCCGTAAACGCTCCTAATACCTAGACGATGTTTACAGCGGCTTAGGCCACATAAGTCTTGTAGTGATTCTGCTACATTTATCAGGTAAGAAGGCTATGAAATAAAAGAGGAGTGAACGATGACGACAGGAGAGTATGGAAGGAAAAACCATTTGCACCGATCCCAATTAAATGGGATATAGGTAGGTGAAGAAGAAGTATACCGCTTGAGGAGTCTGGTATCTCGCCGTCTTCCGGTAGGTACCGTTGCCATTCACTCAGAACCTTTCTGCACCAACGGCTATCGATTCTTTTTCACTTACATTTTTCAGTCAAATCTTTATTCAGCTGCACACTTTGGGGGCCCCCGTGGCCCGAGGGCCCGTGGCCGAGAGTTTAACATAAAAACCATTTTATGCTAAACTTTCAGAGTTAAATCAATATTCCATATTTTAATGACATACTTAGATCTAATTGAAATACAAAATAAACAAACAAAAAATTATGTTGCAACGACAAACGTACTTTTTAAACATAGCCTACTTTCAAATTCGATGTTAAAAAAATGTAAATTAAAGTTTGATAAGCTGAGGTTTCTTTAGGCGTTCGCAAGTATTCAGCTGGTGTCTTTTTCTTCGTCAAACGTCTACTTATTTTAGATACGCAAAAGAGATCAATTGGATTTCAGATTTAGATTTAGTTAACAAATATATTGAATGGTAGAGCAATTAATAAAACCAAGTAGTTTACGTAAAAACTAAGCACTCTTGTTTATTTATTTACATTAAATGTCGAAACATTTACCGTCAAAAGTTTGTGATTAAACGTAGACGATAAATTGATGCCTAAAAGTTACACTGGTCGTAGATTCAAGCGTCAGCTTGAAACTGTCAAGCCAGTGTGACCTGTACCCAAACGCCAAGGAAAATGAAGGTTTTTCAATCAAAAGTAGGTACTGTACGTTATTCCATGGAAATCTATTCTGTACTTACGGGTTTTGATTCCATCGTGAAAAAATCATTTGCAAGACATGATAGTGTCTAGGCTTTCGAACCACATTTATGCCTAAAGAAACCTCAGCTTATCAAACAAAAATCAAATGAACATCAAAGCTCTAATATAGGTAGGCCGAGTAAAAAGCGTTGCATGAAATCAGTGAAACCTCTAATCGTATTTTCAAATAGTTATAATGTTTTCCGTTTTCCGCAGCAGAGTTCAATGACTCTACAATGGATACTTTCCAGATTTTTATTACAATTAATTTTCTAAACTGTTTTGATTAGTTTGATGTATTAAATCGGTAGTTCACAGCCGCGACCAACTAATTATACTAAAAGAAAAAAAAATCTAACCAGGTCAACTGTAGAGTTTCATGTTTGTTTAATATTTTTTTAACATCGAATTTGAAAGTAGGCTATGTTTAAAAAGTATGTTTGTCGTTGCAACATAATTTTTTTGTTTGTTTATTTTTCTATTTCAATTGGATCTATGTCATTAAAAAAAGTAATATTGATGTTACTCTGAGAGTTTAGCATAAAATGGTTTTAATGCTAAACTCTCGGCCACGGGGGCCCCCAAAGTGTGCAACTGAAAGAAGTTTTTCAAAAATAAAACTGATACCTAATAAATTACTTATGAACTTTGATGGGACAAGAACGGTAGTCAGACCTCTCACTATTGTTTATTTTGACTTTTGTTTTAGAATAAAACTCTATAAAAGAAAAGGGTTTTTAAACAAAACTATTTTAATAAGCATGTCAATTCTCGTTCCTTAAAATCGTTAAAAATTCGGTTAAGTTAACTTTTAGATGTTAAAATGTCATACAATAGGTAAGACAATTTCACAACTAAAAGTTAACGTAACCGAATTTTTAACGATTTTAAGGAACGAGAATTGTCATGAAGATCTTATGGAAGTGGACATACTTATATCTAAAAATATTGTAGGAGATACTGCCACAGATGGAAGGGTACAGTAGCTTGTGAGATAGAGCTATGGGACTTGTGTCTCAAGGTCACCTTAGTGCAGTGCAGAGGTAGGTAGATGTACTTAGAAGAACTGTGCTTTATCTACACATATAAAACTTATAGACAACTATCATGAAGAAACGGAGGTTTGGAAAGGATCGTAGTAAAGGATGTTCCGTTTTCGTAAAAGTCAATTCCTATAGATACAGGGAACTGCTTTGTGGATTTAAGAAGCTTTGTAACTCTTTAAACGATTCACACTGTTGAGCCTAGATCACAGGAGTCACAGCTCTTGGACTATAGGTGAGATTAGTGCTATAAAAACATGTAATACTTACATACAAATAGTATAACATACATAGGCACCTGTTTTATTTAAGTTTACAGGCTACCAACATTGTATGAAGGAAACCAAATAATATTTTAGTATGTAGAGCAATGGATGCAATGAATCATAGCTATTGTTTACTTTATGTGTTTTCTAAATTAAACATACACTTGCTATACGTAGAATATATTTAGAAAACTGTTTATGATTTTAATAATTTTATTTCTTAATATTCTTATATATGCAGGGCAAAGGACTCCCCTTTGGACGGACATCTATTATTCGATCCCTATCAATAATTTTTGGTAAAAAGGTATCTAACACATCCCACCATATCCTTTTAGGCATTCATCGCTACCGAGTCCACTCTGCGGTTACACTCGCCACTCGCCCATGACTAGTCAGGCATATGGCAAATGTGGTCTGTCTAGTTCCACTACAATTTGGCAGCCGAGTGGGCTACATAATCTGTGGTTTGTGTTTTGGAATGAAGAAGTGTTTAATGTGGTCAGTAAGCTAGCTAAACTCCTAAAACACTACGTTCCATTCCTAATTGTCTTTTTGATATACAATATGGTGACCACGTGCTTGCCATCGAGGCAGTTAAATTTAATGCTATGCGTTAGTAATATGTAGTTTAAATGACTTTTACAGACTTGCCTTTAACGAATATAGTTCAGGCTCCGGATAGGCTTAGGATAATTATTCGTGGATCACTCAAATATCGGTCCTTTGTAAGTTTTAAGCCCCAAACAATGTGTAAAGCAATCTTATCGCGTCTGTAAGCAGTCTAGTAGGGTATAGTTTAGGTGTGTTTATGCTTCCTATTGTTGTAGTAAAGTCACAAAAGAATTCCACACAGTGTCACCAACCAATCTCACTTTGTGGTTAACCATAGCTATAAAAGTTAAAATCGTAAAATCTTCTGTACTGCATAAACGTACCGTAATGTGGTCGCAAAAAGACACTGCAACAAAATTACACTTTGTATGTATTCGCTACTTCGTCCACGCAGAAAAGTTTCATTGACTTTCGCATTTTCATCGACATTCAGTTCTAAGCTCCACGGAAGTAGGTAGGTATCTCTGTACCAAATTTCACTTAAAATCAGTTTAGACTCTTTAGACGTGAAAGCATAACGACAACTATCAAGCTATGGCTTCTTTTTATTATTTATTTATTCAGCATGTCAATTCTCGTACCATAAAATCGTTAAAAAATCGGTTAAGTTAACTTTTAGTTGTCAACCACAATAGGTAAGACACTTTGACAACTAAAAGTTAACAACTTAACCGAATTTTTAACGATTTTAAGGTACGAGAATTGACATGCTCATTTACATTTAAATTAAGCTAAGGTTACTGCCAATCTTGCTCAAGAAGTCAAGTCAGAGCAAGAAAGTTGGCATTATGGCACAAGCTCAATTTTTAAATTTTCTTTTTATTCTTTTCAAATAAGTAGTAAAATCTCTTCCCTTTTTTAAGTCAATCAAAAGCAACCATTCATAATGTATTAACAAAACACATGCTTCTAATAATTAGTTTATTCTGTTGTCGAGATTTAGTGTTACAAAATAGTCCATTGTTTTAAACAAAAGGCTATTCACAACGCATATTACATTATGGCAACACATAGAGTAATACCAATTGTCTTTGACATTGTTTCACGACTTTGTTACAAGAGAAACGTAAGCATTTCGTGATTCATTAAAACATTAAATTAGTTATACGGAGAATTTTAATTAATTGCGTGTAAATTTATACAACATTCACACGACGCCATTTAGCCCTAAAGTAAGCCGAGATTTTATTGTGGATACTCGACTACGGATAAACATACTTTAATACAATTTTGTATAAATAGATATACATAATATATTATACTTCCAAGGAAAAAAAAACAGATCAACGTTGTTTACATTTATCTTTGTGCGCGAGTCCTCGGCGCAGCAGTTATGTAGGTACTCTTGGCACCATATTACCTATCTATAACTAAACTTAACAGTACCTACTGAACTCAAAACTTGTAAAAAATTGATCCTGACCTTATGCCTAGTACCTAGAATTTCCCATTGCATAGGGATCTATGCAATGGGAAATTCTTTTTTTGCCAAATATTTCAATGCATATTATGTTTGGATGCACGAAAATGAATGTTTGCATTGATCAGGGTTGTTTTCATGAATGACATATTCATTTCATTTAAAAAAAATGTATTTTATGAGTGGGTTTATTAGTCATCTAGTATGTAGACGAAGTAAAGCTGGTTTGTAAGGATTGTAATATGTATGTATGTATGAAAACAACACAGTCTTTAGACGAGAGCGGTCAGATAAAAAGACATGCGTAGGACACTTAAATAAATTACTGTCAACACAAAAAGGTCGTTAAGAAGTAATCCTAATTATTTCTTTACGAAACGCTTACTTTACATGAGCCGTTAAAACTTTAAAATATTATACGCATGAGTAATAATTTGTATTGAAACTGTCGCCAAAGTAATATAATAAACAAAACAAAATAAGCTTACTATAATACACCCGTTTGGTGACTACGTAAGAATTTGTGATTTCACCACTATACCCCACGGGTTTATGCGTTATATTCATCGCCACATTGCATTATGCCCCTATTATTTAGTCCGACATTCATTAAGTCAGAGTAAAGCCTGATCCTATTACTTAGGCTACAGATGTCGTCCGATACTTTTTAAATTATGCATCACAACATGAAGATGTATCATTCATGATGTATCATTCATGATGTATCATTCATGATGATCAATTAAGTATTGGACTGCAGCAGTAAAGCCTGATACTAATAATATTAAAGAAATATCTTTAACAGAAAACATAATATTTTCATTTAGTAACATTATATAATTTGAATAAAGAATTCAAAATGAATGCGTCAGTTAATTTATAAAAACGAAGACAGTTGACGCTGAATCTCGCCTTCACCTTGGTACGAGAACTGGCTTATATCACAAGGAGCATACATTGACAGCGCCCGTGACACCCGCGTTTCACTCGTCCAAAATAAACACCACTAACAATGATACGAATGAGTCGTAATAAAAATATATTTGTCACTATTCGCGGTCTCTTTCCATCGTTAATAAAAATATATTGAAAATACCACCAGAATTTTAATACACCTGTTCATTATGCACGAATTATTCGCTGATAAATACGTCATTTCGCAAAAATTAACACTACAGATCTTTTGACTTACTGATGTAGTGGTTGTGGTAATAGTCTCCACAGTTTCCTCCACCAGTTCGTCCTCGTCGTTCCCCTTCTTGCTCCATGACCCAAAGAATTCCGACATCCTTGTCGTTATTTGCTACACCCACAACACTGTACTCCGAAAGAACTTTGAAACACATTCACTGCACTTTACAAAAACTTCACTAATAGGTTGGTATCACACATGCTAGACGCTCCTTAAATGTCGGGTTTATCCTGTAAGTCACTTTAACTGGAACTTATTTATTCAATGTAAATTTTTGTATAAGATTCGTCAGGGTCTTATACTGGCGCACCACTCCCGAGACGGCCTGAGTTGTTCTTGTATAAAATCCTACTGGAAAACTGAAATAACCGGCGCGAACAAAAAGCACCAGCCAAAACATTTCACGTGCGGGATATTATTAGTTGGACGATCTAGTCGAAAGAGTTAAGTGTCGCTGCGCTCTTTATATTAATTGTTCCTGATTGTTGTTGGCATTTGCTGCTTTTATTACCTTCTAATAATAAATATTGTTGACATTTAGCTTACAGTAATGGTCTTAGCCATGCTTGAGTAAGTTTAATTCAGCCTTAAATTTTCATACCCCAAGGTTTTGTTGCTTACACTCCATTACTTATAAAATACATACATCTATACTTCTTTAAGTATTGTCCTATGTGTGGCATTTGACTGATTTACGAGTGGAATACCAATCCTCAAATTTGATGTCATTAAAACGAAATTGGCTCACTATCAGACATTTTATGACAACTAAAATAAAAACAATGTATTTTTAAATAATCTGAGTGTTCGCTGTTTTTTGTATCCATCTTATTTTAGTCGCAAATATTCAAAACAACGGGAAAGTACTTACTGTTGGTAATCTGTTTACATGATCCAATAACAGTAAGGGGACAACAACATGTGATCCAAAAAATTATGATTGTCCAATTAAAGCGGCAGTACACAAGCCTTCGAATCAGAAATGAGGAGATCCGCAGGAGAACCAAAGTGACCGACATAGTGCTCCGGATTGCCCGGTTAAAGTGGCGGTGGGCAGAAAGGTTCTGGAATGGCCACCGCGTACCGGAAAACGCAGGGTGGGGAGACACCTCACTCGGTGGACCGACGACCTGGTTAGGACGGCGGGAAACCGATGAATAAGGGAGGCGCAGGACCGCACATGGTGGCAGTATTTGGAGGAGGCCTATCTCCAGCAGTAGACGTCAATTAGCTGATATGATGTCACAAGCCCTTACGAAACCGGGGTGATAAGGGGGTTAGATCAGAAGGGTGCTAGGAAGATATTATACTACATGATAAAAGCCTTTTTATTATGTAGGTTTGCGAATATCAATCACCGTATAGCTCTTGCAGAAAATGACTTACTTCCAGACTTTATGTTAGATGTCTTTCAGTCGTAGCGTCTTTTAACTTCATTTATTTGATTAGCAGAATAAGTACATTTTATTCTCTCTCTCTCTCTCTCTATCTCTCTCTCTCTCTCTTCTGCAACCTGCTTACGATCCGGTGCCTGCAAACTCTCTCCTGACTATTACATTACCTTCAATCGTGCCAAGTATTATCCTTGCACCTATAACGATATTCCGTGACTGTGGTACAAACAGAATAATGTTCACACACACACTTGATTGTGGTGTAGTAACTGTATTTTAATATATTGCAATATCTTTTGTATTAATTGAAACAATAAACATTACTATAGTCTAGACAGATGAAGTTGTGCTATATTTATGACTAACTGTTGGTAATTCTTTAACGGATAATATAAAAACCAGAGATCAAACTGTTTTCTTTGCCTCAAAAAACCCATACTCTGCTTAAATATAAGTATAATCATATTAATACATAAAGGTTTCAATGCTTGACCACCCTTCGTCGATAAAGCAAAACGCAGCATGGTTTATGGTAACAAAAACTTTCACGGTGGCTTACAGCCACTTTGTGGCACTCTGCAGGCGTGACTTTTCTGCAGTGAGGGAAAGTAAATTAGTTGGATTTGTGCGCCAAGGATTTGCTACAAGCTTTCCGCCTCACTTTAACGACAGCCACGGGAAAAATAGACGGGCTGTCCCTCCAGCACATTTTAGATCTTATCTTCTGAAAATGTTAATTTTTACAGAAAAATCTTATAAAAATTATGATATCTAATGTTAGAAAACTTTATTGTATGTAGCCATCCAATCCAGAGCGGCGGCGTCAGCGTAGGCGCTGACAGCTCCTCCACTTAATATAAATACGCGGTTCTACTAACGGCCCGCGATAAATCTGTAGCATGCTTCAGGGATTAACACCCGACTTGTTGTTCTAACTACTTATTGATAGAGTCCTTTATCGAATGCACCAACATCTACGAAATTTACTCACATGATACATTACAAGTATAACAATACAGTAAACAATTCAAAATATAGTTCAAAATGTAATGATGACAAATTGTTAGACGTTCCAGAATTATTTGAATTTTATAATACGTTGACTTTGTTTGACATTCGAATAAGCTTTTAGTTCCATGACGCTAATCGAAAATACCTAATGACGGGTTGAAGAAGAAGTTAAGAAGGGGGTTGAGAAAGACCATTGAAACCAAAAAGGTAGTTAAGAATGTCAACCTCCAGAAGTTTTACAGAGACATCCAGGCCCAAAAGAAAAAAAAATCAGGGATGTTGAATCCCTTAAACCACTAAGGTTTGTATTAAGTATTCAGAGTCGATTCGTTCCAGAAATTACAAAATTCAAAATTATTTTATTGAGAGCGATTATAATTATAATGTTTTGTAAACATACTATGTATATTAGATGGTAACAGTTCAGAAACTTTTAATGCTAATGAATAGAATGCGAAGAATTAATCGTATTGAAAAGTCGTGTGCCAAGAAATATAGTTTGTCACGCAGTAAAACTTAGAAAATCTTTTTCGTTTCTCAAGGTCTAGGCACCAACATGATATGTTTTAATCTATCTTACCATTAATAAATGTTACATACAATTGTTGAAAATTGACTTCGTGAAAATTCACATCATAGGCCAGAAAAAATATTGACTATACATTACACTTTAAATCCCGATATTTGAAAATAATTCTCTGGAGTTTCGAATATTTTTAATGGCAGAGGAGCAAGCAGCCAGCCTGATGAACTAATAACAAATGTTTGGAAAAATAAGGCATATCCAAAACATCTCTTTGTGAACCTGAAGAAAATAAGCCTTTAGTTTGACAAGTGACAAATATTTCATCCTTGTTGTCTATGCGTTTGGCGCCAAGAGATATTGCACCCGAAGCACGAGACCAATAGCTTAGTAATAAAATAAAAATATCTCTAGTTCGAAATTTCAATATATTTCTTAGTCATAATTTCGTTTAGGAACTGAGTAACGCTTAAATGTTATTGATCGAAGCTACGTAATATGTCTGCCGTAAGAAATATAAAAACAAATTATTATATCAGATGTTTTATTGTAGATTCCTTGGAAATGTCTTTTATAGGGACGTCTTAATATTTATGAGACATATTCACGACAGATTTTCCGTAAACTATTTCAACGTGTATTTTTACCTTGGAAACAGTTCATAAATTTAATCACTTCATTCAATCTCACACCGTTACATTCAGTGTAAATTTGTTTATAAGAAGGCGGAAGCATAATATTATTTTGTTAAGATTTGTACTTAATTTCTTTTTAACGTTTTCAAATACATTAGATATAGTCACTTCATTACCAAGAACGGAAGTTTTAACTGTTTGTTAGTAATAAGTTAAGGTTTTCTTATTAGGTAAGTACTAACAATCGTCCTTTTAGTAAAAGTAGCACTTAACTAAACGGTATAGTTGTACTTAGGGCCAGATTCAGAGACCGCACTTTGACTTTACTTTAGCAAAGTCTAGTTATTATCTCTGAATTTGAACAACATTAAAGTAATCTTTTCGCATGAAAAGTTTACTTTGTAGTAATAAATAATGAAAGTAAACTTTTTCATGCGAAAAATTACTTTAATGTTGTTCAAATTCAGAGATAATAACTAGACTTTGCTAAAGTAAAGACAAAGTGCGGTCTCTGAATCTGGCCCTTAGTGTCAGGACTCAGGACCTGTCAAAATACAGTAGGTAATGTTTACTTGCATAAATACGGATGAGTTACAATATCAAACTGTAAACCATGAACGCGTATAAAACCTTTTTCGAACAATTAGAAAATTGAACAATGAATTAAAAAGATAACATTACGATCGTTTCCCGCTTAAAATCTGATTGGAAAAATTGGAACAATAGAGTTTCGATAAAAACAGGTTGAATGAAATTCAAACGTAAACAAACTTATCCTTAATCAGAGCGGACGATAATAAAAAAACGTAGGTATTGTTATTAGATCCCTGATAAGTTGCAAATACAAAAGAACAATCTATACTTATAATAAAACTGTAGAGAGATCAATTCTGTACATTGAATATATGTTCAAAATTAATATTGGAGGATGAATGGTGATCGATACTAATGCCAAAAATGCAATCAATAAATTTTTTGTCTGTCTGTCTGTCTGTCTGTCTGTCTGTCTGTCTGTATGTGCACGCATGGGTCAAAAACTACTGAAGGCATTTTAACCAAACTTAGTACGATTGTAGTCCATACTCCCGGACAGGTTATAGGCTGTATAACATAACGCTAAGTCACATAGGAGCTGAGCAGTGACGAAAAATTTGAAGCAAGTCAGTTGACAAAAAGCGCGTTCTAGCTCTTATCATCGCATACGTTGATCATACGCCAAAAATATGTATTACAAAAATAATGGTCTTCAAAAGATGTACAAAAAAGTCCTGAATAGTATATATCTATCTTTTATATATTAGCCACAATAACGTGTTTAATCGTTAGGGTTTTCTTCAAAGTGTATTAAATACATAAATATATTGTAATTTGCATAGACATATCTTTTTAAAACTCCCATATTTCAAAAGTACACTTTAATATCTTATTCATAAAAAAAAAAATATAGAAATCGGTTGATAAACACACAAGATATAGATCATTTTACACATTATTGCTATTTGTCAACAATAAAAAAATACAAAACTGACAATAAAATAAAGAAATACAATCACAAAACATTAAATTATTATTCAAAGTGTTTGTGTTTATTTTATTAAGTAATTCAAAAATACTGCACGCAGTTTATCTATAGATAATAATATAGTCGAGTCTAAGTTTAGTCAAATATTTTTTGCTAGATGGTAAAAAGGTGTGAGGTACAATAATTTATTTCAGCATTTTTTTTACAAAAGACAAATCCCACACTAGCCTTTAAAAATATCAATTTAACGGACACAAAGAACATCCAGACTAAGGACAATAGTTTGTGTATCACAATTGTCCTCCATGGGAATCGAACCCGCGACCTCATGCACGCCAGCAATGTATCCGTGTGGTGACGGAGTAAGAATACAATATGTCACCTCCCCATCTCATCCCATGGGTGGCGTAAAACCGACTAAGGGACTATCGGTGAATATTATCTTCCAATCTATCCGTATATTATCAACCAATCCGACTGGCCAGCGTGGTATTAGTAGGCCAAGTATTCCTCCGTCACGGGAGGAGGCGCGTCCTTGCAGTTATGATGAAATAAGCGATGTCATTTATTTTAACTTACAAATTTGACAACAGATAGCATTGTGCCTGTGACGTCATTTTCAGTATCGCGGTGTTAAGATTTTCCTTGAAAGAATGACGTTCGCTCATGTCTTTCAGTATAAGTTTAGACGCAGTCTTCATAGATATTTTATTTACTATTTATTTACTTTGAAAAGGTTTTGGTTCGTTCGTTAATTTTACAATTCGTTTGTAATGTAGGTATATCTGTTCGTTATAAGGTTTTAAAAACGATTTTTCAGTATTAAATCGAATTGCGAAGTAAGTAACATCCGCCACGCGAACGAAGTCGCGGGCACAGCAGCTAGTTATCTAATAAAATGGTTATCAGTTTTTTGTACTTATTTCTATAACTGTAAAACGATTTTGATAAAAATCTTTTTTTTATTGCATTTTTTGTGGCACACGACCAAGCGGCCCATTTGATATAGGTATTGGAACCGCGCTGCACATGGACAATATGCCAGAAACAGTGATGAGTCGCTGCCTATCCTAGAACACGAGCAGTTATTTTTCATAGCTAAGCTAACCTTTCCATATTTAAACACTCACTGCTTGGAAGTGGATTAAGCGGGCTCAGCGGTGTTGCTGACCTATAATGCCCTGACTTTTTTCTTTCTTAATAAATCTTTTATAAAGAGTTTGTTAAAGTCCCGAAAAGATAGAATTCTGGTTTACCTATAGTCTAAAATATTCGATCACACTTGAACAACCTTTAAGAGTCAAAACTACCAGAAATGAAGCATAACTTCAGTTAAAAGAGCAACCTTTTGCGGTATTCTCGCTAGTGGGTATTCTCAATCACAATTTCTTTAGAACTTAGTCACTTCTTCGCATTGTGTGTCTGAAGTATGGCAGGATACGTTATTGGCATAATGTAGACAAACGAGTCTCGATTTGAATCTGGACCAGGGTCGATGCGTTAGTGCGTTTTGCAGTCATTCGTATCGACATCTCGAATCCGTCGGTACCTACTCTATCTCTAATTTGTCAAGATTGTTTATGTTTCCTAAGTACATATTATTTAAAGAAATTAAAAAAACGAATATCGATCTGCAAAGTTAAATAACTATTCAGTCTAAATATTAGTAGTAACTAAGTACATTAAGTACTAGATTAAAGTTTTTGCCGAAAGTGTCTTGTCTTAGTACACACAGCAACTTATGAAGCTAGACACTCATGTACCTTAATACCTTGAAATAAGACACAATTTCAAATGAAAATGTTTAACTTGATGTGTTGCTGTGTGTACGCAATGAACAGAATATATACCTAAAGGTAGACTTCGTTAAAAGAATAAACTCACGGCCTGCTACTATTTCTTCATCTTGAAGTTCCATGTAATTGCACATGATGACCACGACTTACCTGTAAAAATAAAATGTTTTGAATAACTAGTATATATTCTTTGAAAAAAGTTCAATTTGTTTAATCATACTCGTCCTTGATGTTGCCTTTGTTCGAAGAGTGTGGGCCTGGTGTACTGTACTGTAACACAGGCATTTTGTGCCTATCACAGACACCAGCTCCTCACATAATATAATATTAAAGATAGTACGACTATGTAACTAGTTATAAGTATTTTCTTTGTGAGGAAAAATAAATAAATAAAGTGTAATGTAGAGATGTGTTGATGTTTTGTGTAGCAAGCAAAGACTGAACGGAGATGGCTACTGTCAGTATACAAGCTCGCAAATGCTACCACTGCCACTGTAAAATAGCAGCCAATATGCAGTAAATGGTGATATGGAACCTTCACACAGTTGTGTTTGTAGCTTGTAATAATAAGTAGTGATTGTGTGTATCAGTAATGTCCCAATAAAACGTTTCTTCCTTTGATAAATCGATTGCAATTTCGCTCTACAAAACCATAATATTGAAATAACAATCCAAGAAAATTAAATAAATACTTTTTTTTTAAATGGAATAAAAACTTTTAAAACTATTTTTTTTTTTCATTGGTCTCTACGACCAAAAACACCAAAGAGTATTATAACTCTATTAAAAAACAAACACGTTGACCACGCAGGTCATCTGGCCAACGTTCTCTTTTCAAAAATTGCAACACTAGACCATTCTGTCAAATCAAACTCATCATTCATAATTACGAAAAAAATTATAACTTTCCTCGTTCAGAAATAAATATGACAGGTGATAAATGCGCGGGAAGAAGCGTCATTCTGCGTCCCCGTCATTGCCATTGGACGAGGACATAGCTTCTCACCTGGCGGCGCCCGTGACCCTTACTAAAAATACTTGTATACATCCGTTAAATAATAAGCAGTACCTAATTACATAACAAAAATGAAATTTGCTACAAGGTTCTCTTCATTTTCCTCGGCTTTTATAACGTGTCGTCACTTTGACGTTTGAAATGATAACATCTGAGTTTTATCAGCTTCCGTTAATCACAAAAGAGAACTAGAAATTTCTCGTTTATGTTTCTATTGCAATAAAGAAATGAATCAAACGCATATTTACTAATTCAATCTAGAATAGTCAATATACGCAGAAATATATCAAATTTCGCTCTACAGTTTTAACTAAGTATATGGCTACTCGTCGAATCCAACTCGGATGGGCAGCGTTCGGGAAGCTAAAACATATCTTCTCGTCCACATTACCGCAGTGTCTGAAGACAAAGGTCTTCGACCAGTGCGTGTTGCCAGTGATGACGTATGGCACAGAGACGTGGTCGCTAACTATGGGCCTTCTCAGAAGGCTCAAGGTCACTCAGAGGGCAATGGAGAGAGCTATGTTAGGAGTTTCCCTGCGTGATCGAATCAGAAATGAGGAGATCCGCAGGAGAACCAAAGTAACCGACATAGCGCTCAGAATTGCCCGGTTAAAGTGGCGGTGGGCAGGGCACATAGCGCGGAGAACCGACAGCCGTTGGGGCAGAAAGGTTCTGGAATGGCGACCGCGTACCGGAAAGCGCAGGGTGGGGAGACCCCTCACACGGTGGACCGACGACCTGGTTAGGACGGCGGGAAGCCGATGGATGAGGGAGGCACAAGACCGCGCAGAGTGGAAGCTTTTGGAGGAGGTCTATGTCCAGCAGTGGACGTCCATAGGCTGATATGGAATGGAATGGCTACTAAGTTCTTTTTCTACTTTTCTTAATTGAAAAGATAAAAAGTCCAAGTCGTTGCCTTGAAATCCAGCCTAGAGTTAGCAACTAATATTAAAAAAAAAGTCAAGAGTATCGGGCATAAAGACAAACGAGAAGCTCACAAACTTCTATATAAACAATATTTTTTTTATAGTCAGGCGCCAAAGTAACTGGCATTTGTAGTAAAGCATGATTGCAGCCTAAAAACAAGGAAGCTTACCTTACAGACGAACAAGTCATACGTACTCAGTGAATAATTCAATCATAATAAACATTAAATACCCGTACGTTACGTTATAAGCAATATTTCGGGTGCGCCAAAGTTCACCTAAAATTTCAACTCCTATAATTGGAAGTCCGAAAATGTTCTTCCTAACATTTTTCATCCTAACAATCGCAATTCCTAATTTTTTTGTCTCTAATGTTAATAATCCGAAGCATTCATCTTCATAATTTCAGTAGCAATAAACATCTATTATACTATTATTTGTTTTCCTATATTTTCTCAACATAACCATCTTTTATACTATAATTTAAAGTCATATCTTTTTTGTTTAGATTTCTTTTTATTCATAATAATTAATATTATTATACATTAATTTTGCGTAACTTTGTTGACAACATGTAGGTATAACATAATATACCAAAGACCAGAGCAAAACCAGAGTCCCGCTCCAATCATTCAGTCAAGATCCAGAAACGAAATGGGTCCTATTCTTAATTATTGGTTTAGGTTATGGTAGAACTGTGACCCCAACGCACGAGCCGAGCGAGCGCAGCGAGCGTGCCGCGGTAGCGGCCGGCGAAGTGCCAGAACCGAATTGCTCCTATACTTTTTTGGTTTAGTTACGGTTTCGGTAAACTCTCAGGCCATAAGCATAACCGTGAACGAGTCATGTTTTATGGATTTTATTCATTTAAGACAAAAATATTCTAATACTTAATTAAATGAAAAAATTAAAAAAAAATTGGTTTATTGTAAAAAGTTGTTTTGTTATCACAAGAAATAGTATAAAACAAACCTTTTTATTACTTTCACTTGGTAAATATTTCTTTCTGAGTATGAGAGAAAATATTATGGTGAAAATGTTTAGGGATAAAAGAGTTATGACAAAAAACATTAGGAGTTTAAATATATTTACATAACGATATTATTAATAACGATTTTCGGAAACATGAGTGTTATGAACATCGCCGGTAGCAATACAAATAGTATGAATGAAAACTTTAGGATTTAAAATTTTAGGAAGAGTGATCATTCGGATTACAAATCGTTAGGAAGAACATTTTCGGAAGAAGAACTTTAGGTGAGCCAATATGGACCCCAATATTTCATCTTATTACCATATTTTCTCTACATTATAAGGACAACTACCACTTCCTATAAAAGCTGGCGACCTTCCAATCATTTGAATCAGTTTAGTATCCAGTTTTAGAAAACCTTTGTGTAGGTTAGGATTCCCCTTTTGTTTATAAGTAATGTCGTACAACTCGCTTTTGTTTTTATCACTGTCGTATGTTATTCATTCTCTGTGAAGGACTATAGTCTCACTCTCCCGACGTTTCTTTATTAAAGACACCCCTTGCACTAGGGACCCTGTGTCACAGGAAATTTACAAAACAATAACCCTTTTAACGGACTTAAAGAACATCCAGACTCAGGACAATAATTTATAATTACTACATACCTAGTATAAAAATAAGGTAGCTTTTTCTGTCCCTATGTCCTTTTCTATGCTTAAATCTTTAAAACTACGCAACGGATTTTGATGTTTTTTTTTAATAGATAGAGTGATTCAAGAGGAAGGATTATATGTATAACACATGCATAATATAAAAGAGAAACCCATATAAATTTAGAGATTTCTAATGTAATTGTCTAATGAAGCTGTACTAAAACGTTGTTTAAATACATTCTGTAGTAGGTAGGTGCCTGTGCGGAGCCGGGCCAGGTCGCTAGTAATACATACTAGGTACATAGTATAAAACAAAGTCTCTGTCGCTGTATGTCCGCTCCTATATGCTTAAATCTTTAAAATTACGCAACGGATTTAGAAGAGCGTTTTGGATAGAGTGTTTTAAGAGGAAGGTTTATATGCATAACATTGTAGAGTATAAACATAGCACACGGGCGAAGCGGTGGCAGGTCGATATAGTGTCTACTCGATATACTACAATACAATATGTCACCACTCCATCTCATCCCATGGGTGTCGTAAAAACCGACTAAGGAACTATCCGTGAATAATACCTTTACATAGAAAGAAGGAAAACTTGAAATTAAACCCTTTACCAATCCGTCTGTCCAGCGTGGTATTAGTAGGCCAAGTATCCCTCCGTCACGGGAGGAGGCCCGTCCCTGTTGTGGACATTAATGGGCTGTTATGATGATTGTAGAGTATAAACATAGCACACGTGCGGAGCCGTGGCTGGTAGATATAGTGTCACATTAAAAATATGTATTTAAGTAAGTAGGTAGGCATGTATGTAATACAAGTTAATTCAACCGGTTCCCTTAACATCTTCATTCAGGGCTTAAGTACTTATTGTTATCTATCGATCGCATACTAACAAGTTCTGACCTCCTCTTTATATCTAAACTAACAACATTCTAATGCATATTTAGTAGCATTTCACGTCATGCGTGGCTGCATATGCTAGAATGCCTACTTCATATGCAAGAGTTTCATCAGTGCTATTTAGTATGATAGAAAAACTGAGATTACAATTGAAAACAATACAGATTGGTTTACATAATTCGTCAATATTAATTAGATTTTAATTATGTATAATGTTTATTAAAAAACCGAAAGATTTTATACATCTAAGTTATAATCCTCTGAAAAGCATATATTTTATGTATGATCTAAGTCGGTACCTACTAACTTGTCTGGTCTACGAAAAGTGTTACCTACAATTTTCAAGTTTGTGTATTATATACTTATTTAAATTTTTCTCATTTTTGTTTTTCTTTTGTTCATGTAGGTACTGAATACTAAATAATATACCCTAAATACCTAAACTAGGTACATAGTAAAGCTTGTAGTAACAATGGCTTAATTTTAGACTAGTTATAAGGAAGAGAACACCAAAACATGTCAAGCAATTTAGGTCACAAGTCTGTATACAAAATCGCTACATGTATGTTACAAACAAAACATAGCATAAAGTGTGTTGTGTCACCCTGGTTAGAAACTTACACATTCATATAACGCCATCTAGACCCAAACTAAGCAAATCTATTACCCATAGTACAAATGGGTAAAGGTACCTATCTGATAAATAAACTTCAATTCATTTGGTTTTTTTAATTTTGTTTTAATTTTTTGTCCAAACTATTACAGAGCTCTTCTCCGTGTGGTGACGGAGTAAGAATACAATATGTCACCACCCTATCTCATCCCATGAGTGTCGTAAAAACCGACTAATGGACTATTCGTAAATATTATCTTTACGAAATAAAATAAAAAGAAAACTTAAAATTAAACCCTATACCAATCCGTCTGGCCAGCGTGGTATTAGTAGACCAAGTATCCCTCTGTCACTGGAGGAGGCCCGTCCCTGCAGTGGGACATTAATGGGCTGTTATGATGATGATTACAGAGCTTGTAGAATGAATACTAGACAACAGGTACTTAACTTACATTACAAACGTTTTGTTTTCTAAATACATTATAAGTACCTACATTAGTAAATACCCAGACCAATGCAAAAAATCCTATTCAGGCACACAAAGATTTACATTGACCAGAAATCGAACCCGAGAGAGGCCTCTACGGCGCGCATTGGAAAAAGCAAAAACTGCCAAATTGGGTGTCTTATACAGAAAACACCCAGACCAATACACTTAGTGCGTGCTTATAAATAGCTTCAAAGACAAAAATAACTTTCAACATCACTTATCATCGAGTTTTCGCGGTCATGAACCCGTGCACGGGAAACTATAAAAGAGATTGGGCAAAATTAACCCAGAACCAACAGGAACAAAATATATGCCGGGTTATTAGTCTTGCTATGAGAAACATTTTAATAAAAAAAATTCTCCCCTAGGTGCTGTCCAACTGTAATTACACACAATTAAAAAATAGTTTTTTTTTTGTAGTTATGCGCAGATTCATGTATTATTTTACATTTTCACTCTTACACCACATGTATTACGGGGTGTCCTACGTGGGCGAGGAAAGCGACACAATGCGACGGGATGCTACACGCGACAAGTGTTCTACATGATTACGTCACGTCTCGTCGCAGACCGTCACATAGGACACAAGTAGGGTACACCGTTGATTTGATGGCGTACGTCGCGTTCGTCGACCACGTAGGACACCGCGTTAGACAGAGATGACACTTTGTTAAATTAAATCATTTAGGAGAATATGTCGTACAGAATCGTGTATCCATGGTATGCGTACGTTAGGAAGCTGTTCTCATATGATAAGTGTAATATATTATTTAGGTCACGCTTGACATGTAGGCATAGAACAGCCTGCAAGTCCAATAGATTTCTTTTTTTGTTTCTTATTAAAAAAGACAACTCCCGCCCTAGGGATCATGCCCTGTGTCGCAGGGACTGTTTACAAACATCAATTAACGGACACAAAGAACACCCAGAGTCAGGACAATAATTTGTGGATCTCACAAATAATTGTCCTATAATTGTCCTGCGTGGGGATCGAACCCACAACCTCGTGCACGGCAGCCGCTTGCGCTACCGTCGCGCCACCGAGGTCGTTGGTCGATTTCGTGATTGTTGACTTATATATGGTTATCCGCGTGGTGATGGAGTAAGAATATAATATGGGGTGGTGACCCCATCTCATCCCATGGGTGTCGTATAACCCGACAAAGGGACTATCCGTGAATATTATCTTTACGAAATAAAAAGAAGGAAAACTTGAAATTACACCCTATACCAATGCGTCAGGCCAATGGAATTAGTAGGCCAAGTATCCCTTCGTCACGGGAGGAGGCCCGTCCCTGCAGCGGGACAAAAATGATGTATTATTAAACATTAAAACACATAACGTTGTTTTCATTCATAGCTGTTATGAGCCTTATATCTCTGATACCCCATACATATTCAATAAACAAATAATGAAAATTATATAAGTTTAACGTGTGTAATAATGAGGGATATATATTAGTTCTGTTGGTCCTGGGTTTTTTTTGTATGAAATTTGCCCAATGTCCTTTAAACAAATCGTAATTCATAACATTTTTCTTCATCATTTTTTTTGAGAGAAAAACAAAATGGCGAATTAGTTTTCAGAGCACCTTATTCGGAATAATAATAACTAATAAGTTATGTTTTTTTTTTCTTTTTTCTTATGTTTCTTTGGTGCAAATAAATATAGTTTTTCTTTCTATTCCTAAAAGTAAAACCTAAGTGAAAAACCTACTACTAACGCCATCTACATTCATGTTTATGAAACCAGCAAAGCTTGACGACGCCGTACTCTTTTTATAAAGTTCAATAATGTGCTATTGCTGCTTACCATCCCCTTATCACAGAGTAAAACTAATGAAAAGATTTGCTGTAGGATCTTATGCTGAGTTTTGCTTCTTTGTTTTCGTACGACATACATGCGAAACTCGTGGTATAAGATTTGTCGTACAGGCCCTTAAACACTTTAAACACAACTCCTAGTGTATTTACGATCCTCCTTTAGCGCTGGAGAAATACCTGCCATAATATTTCAAGAGCAAGTCGAAAACCTATAAGGGTTGTTTCCTGGATTCCCCTTTTTTGCTAAGACATGACTACAAGGCTGAAGATAAATATGATGACCTTATTGCAAAAGGGGAATGATCTCTACTCCCACACATACTAATTTTATGACACAGCGTAAAACGTCAATACTTACCTTTTTAAAACATGTCAGACGCTATACTACGTCGTATTTAAAATAATCATAAATATATAATTACTTTGGTATTTACAAAGAAAGTGGATGAAATGTTCTTTGTTTTCTGTGTGACTAAATATTTTGACAAACCATTGTGTTCATTACTGACATAAATATCTAATTAAAGATGTTACTGAACGGTATAATACGGCATTGTGTATCTTCTGGTCTGAATCACCTTATTGTCATAATATTACAAATATTTAACTTAAATATTCTTATTCCGTAACGTATCAAAGTGTCTTTGGGTTTAAGGGCTTAGGATATTAAGCCAATTGAATACCTCCTGCTAATACAAAGAACATGGTTATCATTTTCTTCGTTTAAACAAAGAGGTAATAAATGTTCCTGCGCCCGCCGAGATGGCTCAAGTAATGCTTTAGAGCTTGGTCCCTTATCAATAAAAGACTGAGTTTTAGTCGGTAAATCGTATTTTTAATTTTTCTAGGATATCTGAGAGACATTGCCTCATGAAGCCAAAAAGCAGATGGAAACTATAAAAGCTTTTCTCCATAAAAATAAATAGTAAGTATCTTCATTGAAATAATTGTTAATATCATTTCATGCCGAATAACCCGTAAAAATAAACAGTGATTATCAACTAATGTCGTTTCAAATGTAATAACTACTAATTTAACACATACAAAACATGTTTTTTTAAACAATTACATAATTGTCTATTAATAATAAAATTACTAGGCCCTAATATTCAAATTGCTTTTAGCTTGTAATTTAATTTTTCTATACATCTGTTCCACTGTGCTATTATTATGATCAGTAAATTATATTCCGACAGCTGTTTGAACGAACGTGCTAATGAAGCGTGTCAGCGTATCAATGTAGGTTAAAACAAGTAACGCCATCTATACAATATTCCCTGAACTACAGTTTTATAAGTGCTTCGCTATGGGAAAATGGTGCTAGTTGTCTTTGGCAAAGGGGTATTTTATTTTGCATTTAGAGCTGAAATAATTATTGATTATGTTAGGTTAGTTATACAATTATTATTACAAAATTATAGTTACATACATGTTTTCATCACAGCCTCACCTTAAGATGACTAAAAGTAAGTTCGTAAACAATCTCTTAAAGGAAAACTTATTATAAGAACTACTGGTATAGTTTTTAGGAGATTGATATTATTAGACGGAACACAAGTTTTATGGTGTTTCTGGATGCGATATGTCGATCTGCGCCCTGCGCTTACATATGGGTTTGTCTTAAGATGAAGATAAATGATTCGGTTTTTAATAGGTTTGTATGAGTGATAGTGAGGAAAATATTAAATACAATGGTACTACTAGTGTAGCGATCACAGTCGGTTTAGGGCTGATTTATTTATTCTCCAAGAATTATTAACAACGAGTCTTAAGTTTCTGACCACGATGTTAACCCAATTTGTTAAGGTCCTAGACTACTCAATGTCAAACCTATGAGTATTGATAGATCATAGAGCAACACCAGACAGTGTTGTTTAATAAAAAAATAATTTATAAGGATCCTCCTCCACTGTTGTTAGTGAAAAACAGTTTGGTAAAAATAATAACTCATGTATTGTAGTAACCTTCTCTTTTTTTGTTTAAATTAATAAACAATGTGTATAGAACTGATCGATTTCATTTAAAACGCGATCAATTTTCAAATTTATTGATAATTTCAAAAGAAGTGTTTGAACGAATACAATGTTGTACTAATGCAGCTCCTCTAGACAATTTAATACAATAAATGACACCACATAAATTATTAATTACGTATATTATGTCAAACTAGTTATTCTAATTGAGGAACAAAAATATTTAATAGTAAAATATTTGCCAAACAGAAGCATTGACCTACACCTGGGACAAAAATAAAATTGACCATGATAATGATCTTGTTCATATAAATCAGTTCTTTAATTAGTACATATCGTTTACTACTTAATATCACTGACAAGGTACTGACAATGAATTGATTGACAATATGGCACATACAATATATTAATATAGGTACGTTTGTTTTGCTATGTATAGTTTACATTGGTCTGAGTGTTTTCTATGTATATTATGTATGTATTTACAAAAAAAAGTATTTAATTATGTTTATCCGTTGTCTAGTACCCGTAGTACAAGCTTTGCTTAGTTTGGGACTAGGTGGCGATGTGTGAATGTTTGAGGATTATTTATTTATTTATTAAGCAAAGTAGTGGAATATTTTGAGATTTCATTGATTGTTTTTCACTCTGGAAGAATGGGTCACTGGCACTTTTTGAACCAGGTTAGTTGGTCTTATGAACAAGCTTTCCTAGCTCCAAAGAGTTTTAAGTCTGGGCAATAAATGCCGTTTTTCTTTACCTTTTTAGACAATGTAGGCTTGAGATGTTACATTTAGATTATTATGTGTATCGGTTGTCTGGAAGAAAGAAATCGCATTGAGTGATAAGACCGCCAATTCTGTTACCTAATATTAGGTTGCCAATTCTTTATCATATTTAAAGGTGTACAATAAAGAGCTAAAATTAAGAAATATAAATATACGTTTTGAGTTTTACTTTTTATGACGCATAGTATAAATTGGATAATTATTTTATTACAGATAGTTAAAGTGTCTCTCAATAAGCAGTAGAATAATGTTTATGAATTGCATGTTTTGTTATTAAATATTATAACAATGTTAGTATTAAAAATATCCTTCTTTAAACCTTCCCCAAACGCCATCTATAAATCTAGTTCCGAATTAATTAGTCACTTATAATTATTTCGATTCTAAAATTAAAGTATATCAAATGGCAAACGTTACGTTAACTTTCATAAGAGTAATTAAAATACATTCTGTTGCCAATAATAAATTATTAGATAACACCACAGAACACTTATAAATACTCAATAGAGGATACCACTGCTTTATGACTCTATTTTTTTTTTGACTATGTGACATTAAGATGCCAGTTTGAAAGACAAACAGTATTTCGATCTCCTTTCGTTTAACTATATATGCATACCTACCTACCTTTATTTCAGTTTCTAGGCTAGTAAATATACTTCTCTTTATTAATCATATCTATAAATAGGCTTATTATCCAATTGAAACCGTATAACACACATATCAGAATTCATTGAATGACTGGACTACATATACCTGTACACATATCACTGGACAAGTAATAACAAATCAAAAATAAAAGTATAACATGTAAAAACGTACATTTCTAAAAAAAAAGCTAAGTAAAACAGCTGGTGTCAGCGACAAGAAAACAGCTATCTGTGAAAACTTTCATTTTTATCAATTACATCGCACGTGCGCGGGAAATCGAAACGTGGAATAATGACAGTTTAAATGAGATTGTTAACGTTCTTAAAAACGTAGAGCAGAGAGACGGTTAACGTTTTTCTTAGTTTAAATAAATGGTATTAGAGTTAATAGTTACCGTTACCCGTCTAAAGAACTGTTTGACTTGGTCTAGGTGTTTTCATTTACAAATAGGTATTTACGTATTTAGAAAAGGTGTGCCTTTGTAAACTGGAGTAATGAGAGAGATATCCCAGCAGTGGGAGACTAAAACATTTAATAAAATATAATGTAAAATGTACTCCGTGTGATGACGTAATAAGAATACAGTGTGTCACCACCCCATAGATGTCGTAAAAACCGACTAAGGGACTATCCGTGAATATTATCTTTACGTAATTTAAAGAAGGAAAACTTGAAACAAAACCCTGTACCAATCCGTTTAGCCAGCGTGGTATTAGTAGGCCAAGTATCCCTCCGTCACGGGAGGAGGCCCGTCCCTGCAGTGGGACATTAATGGGCTGTTATGATGAATGTAATTAATTAGTATAACGTCAAAAATATTCCAAACACTAATAACTTCATTCTAATAATCCCTTTAATCGTTCTAATATAGTTACAGCTCCCTACGTTTCGTAACACTAACATCTGTAGTAACATACAGACGGACAGAGTGGGCGTAGTCTCATATTTAATAGTTAATTTGTGTGTGTAGAGATTATGCAAGTGATAGCGAATAAAAATAGCACGCATCTTACACTGTTTAATTTTAGCGAAATTATAATCTTAGATATCATATTATGTGTTGGATGTGTGCTATGATCATCATAACAGCCTATCAATGTCCCACTGCAGAGACGGGCCTCCTCCCGTGATGGAGGGATACTTGGCCTACTAATATCACGCTGGCCAAACGGATTGGTAAAGGGTTTAATATCAAGTTTTCCTTCTTTTTATTTCATAAAGATAATATTCACGGATAGTCCCTTAGTCGGTTTTTACGACACCCATGGGACGAGACTGGGTGGTGACACACTGTATTCTTACACCGTCACCACACGAAGATATTATTAAGATTAAATTAATACTACTCCATTAACATCTCTTATGATATCTTTAAGGGAGACAATCTATAATTTAGAATGTTGAAAATTTTTATAACCTTAAAAACGCTTAAGTTTAGGCTTGGTTGTTTATTAGTCAAATCAGTAATGCCCGATTTACACATCGACAAGTACAGTAGCGAGTTAAGTAGTAAGTTGCTGATTAAGTTGATTTAAATAGATCTCCATCCTATTTTTTGGCAAGTTAAGTTGGCGAGACGCGAGAGAGGGGGCTAATTCGTACTTAACTTGCCAAAATATAGGATGGAGATCTATTTAAATCAACTTAATTTTAAAATACTACTTAACTCGCCACTGTACTTATCGATGTGTAAATCGGGCATTAGGCATGGTGGATATAACAATCCCTTAAGTATCTAGGTCGACTTAACCAAGAGTAATAGTAGTATGTGCATATATTTATATACTTAAATTAGTTCTGGGGATAATATATCAGAGAGCGCCACTGTTCAATTTTTGGTTTCAAAAATGTATAGGAACTTGTTTTATACTCTCTCTCTCTCTCTCTCTGTACCAGGTTAGTACGAAAGCATCAATAAATAATAAATAAAACAAGAAAAACAAAACTCTATACGCATAATGAAAACCTCTTTCTCTTTCAAATCTATTCTAAAGAGGTTATTATCCAAGCAGAACGTAATCGTAACAAATCATTTTAACTGCGAAGAAAAATGGCGGACACGGGTTTTGTTTAATTCTTTAATCCTATACAAATTGATTATGTTTTGACGTTTTATAGCTTCATGGTTAAGTATAGAATTAATTTTTGACATTATACTGTTTGACTAACAGTTAATTAAAAATTAAATTGTTTAAATAAATGGGTGTTTTATTTTAGAGGCTAAAAATAGGATAATTAAAGTTTTATTTTAATAGATAGACATTTCGTGTACAATATGAAACCTTAACGGATATATAGGAGAGACCTCTCTCTCTCTCCTATACATCCGTTAAGGCTTTTATATAGGTACCTACTAACAAACAAAGTTTTTTTAGATAAAACTACCTTGCGTATAAAAGAAAATATTTAAAAGAATAATATCCCATGATTAGACAGTCGATGACATACAATAAAGGAAAACAAAAATTGAATCTGCCTCAAATAACTTAGAAACGAAACAGGATTTTGAAAGTGATTTCTTTATCATTACTATCCTGTACTGACTGTCCCTAAAGCCCGATTTACACATCGACAAGTAAAGTGACAAGTTGTTGATTAAATTGATTTAAATAGATCTCCAGCCTATTTTTTGCGAGTTAAGTTGGCGAGACGCGAGAGAGGGGGCTACTTCGTACTTAACTCGCCAAAAAATAGGATCGAGATCTATTTAAATCAACTTAATCAACAACTTACTACTTAACTCGCTACTGTACTTGTCGATGTGTAAATCGGGCTTAAAAGAGTTTAAATAAATCGTAATTTGACTTATGTACTTGTTTATCTGTTTTATGATTAAAACCTCAAACAGCATGTCAATTCTCGTTCCATTAAAACGTTAAAAATAAAGTTAATTTAACTTTTAGTTGTCAAATTGTGACACAATAGGTATTCTTGTATTTATAATTTAAAATCTTTTTAAAATTTTGTAATCGTACTGTAACTAAGCATAACGGCATTCTGTAATTTTTAAAGTGACAGTTGTTATTTTCGCGCTAAAATGAGTATTTTTGTCAATAAGAAACGTCAAAACCTTTGCTTTTATTTTAGGAGCGGCAGTGCGCGTGCGCGAGGGAAGCGAAACGAGCGGGAAAAACAAGATAGGGATATCGCATTATTACATTCAAAGACCCTGATTTTCATATTTTGTTTTCTTAGAATAGAAGTTTACGGAACTTATAATATTTAAATTTACCGAAGATAATTTCCTGTAGTTGATTTATATATATTAATGTTTTATTTCTGTATATGGAGTGTTAGAAAATCTACTAAAATTTCCAATCTTTTAAATTGTAAACCGTAAACTGGCAACTCTGTTATTTAACTCTTTTTTGCCATTTAACTTAATTTTAACTTTTACTTTACCGGACGAGAATACCACTTTGGATTAATTAAAAATTAAATTTAAAAAAATTAAAAATTAAGTTAAATTAAATAGTATGTTTCGAGAATTGACCTGCAGGTAACAGTTATGTTATTGTTATTCATATTAAGGCAGCGTGAGAGATGACATGACCGACAATCTAAACATTAATGTTATGCCATTAAAACCCATGCTGGTACGTTAATATGAATAATTATCTTATTAATTCTATTATATTACTATATTAATCACTCTTTTATGGTTAGCTATTAATTTTACTGTTATTTTCATTTTAAAGTAAAATTAATATCATACTTTGGATCTCAATGCACGCAAAGGCTTAAGTTTACACTAATCGAATCTGAGATCTCTACCGCTGTTAAACACCGCTCTGAGTGATCTAAAATCTAAGTTTTCATATTATCTTTAACTCTAACTTTACTTTGTATGCCTGCACTGCAGGGACGGGCCTCCTCCCATGACGGAGAGATACTTGGCCTACTAATACCACGCTGGCCAGACGGATTGGTACAGGGTTTAATTTCAAGTTTTCCTATATGATAATATTTACGAATCGTCCTTTAGTCGGTTTTTACGACACCCATGGGATGAGATGGGGTGGTGACATATTGTATTCTTACTCCGTACACGCACACCACACGGACTTGCCTGCTATTAAATAATTATTCAAAGTAAACGGAAGATTGCGGCATACTAGTAGCACAAAACTTCAGACTCTAGATATTTTTTGTGCCCGTCTAATGAGTCTCTGTTTTATATTACCGCACAGGGTAGGTATGATCCCAAAATATGCTGTAGGGTTTGATACTGAATATCAACAATCAAATATCTACAATTAAAACGGTTACTGCTCATTGGAAGTAATATAGGTCATATCAGCCAACAGACATCCATGAGCAGCAACCAAAATATTTCCATGTTGAGATTTTAAAGTTTGATCTTGTAAACTATTGACATAGGTAAGTACTAAGCTGTTGACATTCTGAAGAGTTGAGATTTTGAACCGTTGGTCTTACGGTGTTGATGTTTTAATTGTAGATATTATGATAGTTGAGATTCAGTATCAAATCTGTCTTCAGGGTACTTGTCTATGTATTCTATTATCTTATCAAAGTCACAGCTTCAATATTATGAGTCATGTCATGTCAACTATTGATTTAAACAAATTACTAAAGTACTTGAACCACCAATGTATACCACAATCTTAAAATAATTTTGCAGTTATCTCTAGCATTGTATCTATAGGTACTCTGTGCTTTATTATATACTCTATGGTCATGTCCACAGAGTATACAATAATGTATTTAGTTACTGTAAATTTTGTTGGCTATGAAATAAATTCAGATAAACATGAGATGTAGTGTCCCTCATGCCAGTCCGTTTAATTACATATTAACAGCGTTTAAAATAGTTCTGACATGAACATTCTATTCGCTGCTATAGATCATTTATATTTATCGACATGATAATAGTAATTAAATATAATGTATTTGGCCTATTTAGGGGTGGCAGGAAATCGATGGATGATGTAGCATGAACCAGGTAAAGTAGAAATCATTGAAGGAAGGAATTTGTCCAGCTGTGATTTAATTTTTAAAAACAACTCCCGCACTAGGCATCATGCCCTGTGTCGCGGGGACTTTTTACAAACATCAATTAACGGACACAAAGAACACCCAGACTCAGGACAATAATTTGTGGATCTCACAAATTATTGTCCTGCGTAGGGATCGATCCCACAACCTCGTCGCGCCACCGAGGTCGTCTGGATGATGATGATGATACATTTATTCATGACTTATTTATACGTCATCGGTCATACCATTATATTAACGAGAAAACGGCACATGTTCCCCCGCTTATAAGATAGGGTCCTGCAGTGGAGTGAAGTCACACCGTGGCTCAGACCTGCCAAAGTCGACCTACCACCATGCTCTAAAGTTGAAAGATGGTCTTTACACCTTCGTTATAAAATGGTAGAGGGGACCAGGTATTTGATACACAGACACATTACCAGAACATTCTGTTAACTGTTCTACGTGATATTGCCACAATAAATATTTGACGACCTCTATGACGCAGTCAGTATATATTACATGGCTGCTACGCCGAGGTCTCGGGTTCGATTCCCGCTTAATGCAAATCTTTGTGTGCATGAACATGTTTGTTTGCATTGGTCTGAGTGTTTTCTGTACATAATTTATGTATGTATTTACAAAAAAAAGTATTTAAGTATGTTTATCCGTTGTTGTATAGTACAAGCTTTGCTTAATTTGAGACTAGGTTGCGATGTGTGGAGAATAAAATAAAATTAATTTACAACTTTTTAAGCTATATTTATCCCTACGTATATTTATTTAGCTTTAAATTAGCGTCTTCCATCATTATGAATATATGTTTTACTTCATACTTTCTGTTTACGATGAGTACAATGACCTCTTGACTCATTCCTGGACATTTTACATGTAGGTCGCGCGTAAAACTTGTATTCTAAGAAACTGGAAATTTAATTAGGCATTTCTAAATCAATATCATTACAAACTATTAATGTCTCACTGCAGGAGAAGTCACTGACTGAAAGAAACTAGGTCTAGTAAATGGTTTTTATGAAAGAACGCTACATAAAATAAAATAAATAAATAAATAATCCTCACACATTCACACATAGGCACCTAGTCTCAAACTAAGCAAAGCTTGTACAATGGGTACTAGACAACGGATAAGCATACTTATATACTTTTTTTACATAGCCGATTTAATTAAATTTCAATAGGAACAATTTGGAAATATAGTTACCCATGCATACCGTTTGTTTTTTTTCTCAAATTGGATATTTGAGTATTAAAAAACAATCATGAAAAAAAAATGCAACATAATTAAAAACCTTTTTTGGAGTCGCCTTACATTATTTTTGTCATTTCGATCCCTTCGCCTGGCTATGCATAATTATACTAAGATTAGCATGTTTAGCTATTTCTTCAGTTTTATAAAATTAACATTTGCATGTTTTCTCTCTGTCGATGAACTATGAGTATTTCACCGGAAGAACCCGCCGCCGTATCTTTTATCCTATAATGAGCTTTTAAAACATTATTTATTGTATCTTTCATACGTTTTATTTTAAAATTGTAATAGACTATTAATATAAAATACTATTGAAATAGCTTTCATATAAATAAAATGCTCAATGTAATGGATTTTGTTTAAATAACATCGTAAAATAAAAGAGTTTTAATGCGTTATGTCGAAGTTATTTTATTTGTAAGTAGTAAGATTACATAGAATACAATACATTTATTGAAATAGACATTACACAAATTGTTATATAGTAACTAAGTATGCTAATTTGATGCTTTTCCATGTAAATATAATATTAAAATCTAGCATCCTTCTCTCTTCTAAACTGCCATACCCAACAGGGTCCATATTGTATCTGTGATATTATAAGTAACACCTTTTTGTAACTTATGGAGTGCAATAAAGATATTGAGTACATTCTTGTTTTTTGGTTACATTTTTAAATAAAACTAAAAATAATATGCGAAGTTTGAAGCTCAAAGCTGGACATAAATCTGTCGGCTTCTTGGGAATCACTAGCATATGTTTAAAAAAAAATAATTAGGAAAATAATTTTGACAAAACTTCATATGACAACGAAGAAGTATACCTACTCTTTCAAACAGAAAAAGAGGACTCTACATTTATTTTGTCAAGAAATTACTGAGATATTAAACGAAACCTCATGTTTTTCAGCAAAAGTTGGAACAATTAGTAACCTATACAGAGAGCTCAAGAAACTAGCAAGAGAAATCGCGTACACAGCTATTGAGAATGGGTGCGCCAAAGTTCACCTAAAATTTCAACTCCTATAATTGGAAGTCCGAAAATGTTCTTCCTAACATTTTTCATCCTAACAATCGCAATTCCTAATTTTTTTGTCTCTAATGTTAATAATCCGAAGCATTCAACTTCATAATTTCAGTAGCAATAAACATCTATTATACTATTATTTGTTTTCCTATATTTTCTCAACATAACCATCGTTTATACTATAAGTAATTTAAAGTCGTAACGAGCCGAAGTAGTCACGAGCCGAGCGAGCGCAGCGAGCGTGCCGCGGCAGCGGCCGGCGAAGTGCTAGAACCGAATTAGTCCTTTACTTATTGGTTTAGTTACGGTTATAGTAAACTCTCAGGCCATAAGCATAACCGTGAACGAGTCCTGTTTTATGGATTTCATTCATTTAAGACAAAAATATTCTAATAATTTTAATAAACAATAATTTAAAAAAAAATGGTTTATTGTAAAAATGTAAAAAGTTGTTTTGGAATCACAAGACAACAAGTATAAAAACAAACCTTTTTATTACTTTCACTTAGTAAATATTTCTTTCTGAGTATGAGAGAAAATATTATGGTGAAAATGTTTAGGGATAAAAGCGTTATGATAAAAAACATTAGGAGTTTAAATATATTTACATAACGATATTATTAATAACGATTTTCGGAAACATGAGTGTTATGAACATCGCCCGTAGCAATACAAATAGTATGAATGAAAACTTTAAGATTTAAAATTTTAGGAAGAGTGATCATTCGGATTACAAATCGTAAGGAAGAACATTTTCGGATGAAGAACTTTAGGTGAGCCAATATGAACCCATTGAGAATACCTTCAGTACCTACCTAACATTCAGAGCTTAAAGAAAACAAATTAAAACATAATAACAGACATTAAGTAAATAAAATAGCAGTTAAGAGACGACAAAAATATCTCCGTAATATTACAAACCGTTACAGAATATAATATGCCTAGTTTAACCACAGAAACCACATCTTTTAAGAAAACAAAACGTTGTCTGTGGTCTGGCTTCCATTGCCATGCTCCAATAAGCAAGAAAATCGTCCAACAACCATCGCAGTGACACAAAGACGGATACTTAACGAAAAAAAAAACGATCACATCATGGTTCTATTTAATCTGTGCCTGGCAATTACTTTTCTTACTTTAAAAAAAACTTTTGCTAAATTAATAGGTTTTGAAGCCAACACTTTTTGTGTTGAAGGTGACATTAATTTTATAACCATACAGACACCATGGGTCTGCGCCATTCATTCGAAGATTCTCGACGGAGACCGTACATTATTCTGCTGATTCGGTGACATCATTTCACCCTACTCACACATAGGCATTACTAACATACAACATAGTAATTACTAACCAAAAATTGTGTATAAATAAGATAATAATAAGCATTTTAATTGTCCCATTTATAGCCGTGGTTCTATCCACGTTACTTAATAAACTTTACTCAAGTTTGTGACGTGTTTCTACTTAACATCATCCTACATTTACGGTTCCTTACAAGTCCGTACAATTGACATTGAAAAGTCTATAGTCTCTCGACGAGCTCTGGAATAAAGCAAAAGTCTTCTCTCGACATAGGATGAGCACTTTGTAGGTTTTAAACGGTAAACCAGTTTCAGTTTCAGTTTCTTTATTTTCAACATAATGTTACAAAATAACAGCTTATTGACGTCAGTTTAAAACTACTTAGTCTAAGTTTACATATTAAAAGTTTTCCAAACTTTACCACCGCTTCCAAGGCGCTAGTAGAGAAGAAGCGGCGTAACAAACTCTAAAGCAGCATTTTTTAGACGTCTCTATAATTTTACAACAATTTTGTAACTGTAACAAAGTGCTGCAACCAATTGAATACCATATAAAAACTAAGGATTGCACTAAAGGATCAATATAAATTTTAAATATCTTAAACTAGAAGATTCGTCCTGTAGGTAGTACACAAAAGTGGGAGCACCAAATCACATTTATAAAGTTTTCTAGTAATAAAAACGTCGCTCAACTAAATTATCCCCTGGATAAATAAGTGGTGTACCAAAAATGAAAAATACTTAATGTCAGGGTCGACCAGTCACCCCAAGTAGCACCCGTTCACGAGTATAACGCAAAGGCCAGCCATCAACCCCCTCGCCATATCGTAGGGAAGGGATTGACCCGGCCTCCACGCCACCACAAACAATGACATTATAGTGAGCATGACAAGTCCTGACAATAGTAATAGAAGAAAAATAAATACAATTTGGGGAAACACAAATAGCAGAGGGACGCCCTTACCTAACATCGACCAAAGTAAATTTCTGCGAGTCCTAACTCTTAAATCAAATGTGGACGAGTGTACATTTGTTTGTGTAAGATTAAAATAAGTATATAAACCATGGAAGAAGTGCGACAAAAGCAATGAGGTCCAAGACCCTGGCCGAATATGAGTATGGGTACCCTTGCACAAAACATAACATGCACGAAAAAAAAAGAGCCACACAACCAAAAACAACATTGTATTAAAGAGTATTTTATGTTGCGTAGGTCATTGACACATGAGCAATGAGGAACTAGCCTAAATTTCTTGTTACACTCGACGACATTAAAGGAATCCAAAGAAATGTAAAAATGTAAATATTTTTTGTTTTTGCTTAACATCATGACATGTTGAATACAATTTTAATGATGGATAACTATATTATAGATGCCTAATGAGGTACCTTTTATCACCTACATAAATAAAGCCAAAGACACAGTGTTTTTTTAAGCGCGTAGACATCATAACTTACAGGCAAACCTTACTTTAATTTTTTTTTAACAGCAGTGCTTTGTATCTGAAATAAATAAATAAATAATCCTCATACTATCACACATCGCCACCTAGTCCCAAACTAAGCAAAGCTTTTACTATGGGTGCTAGACAACGGATAATCATAATTAAATCCTTTTTTTTTTGTAAAAACATACATATTATAGAAAACACTCAGACCAATGCAAACGATCATGTTCATGCACACAAAGATTTGCATTGAGCGGGAATCAAGCCCGAGACCTCTGCGTAGCAGCCATGTAGTATACCGACTACGCTACGGAGGTCGTCAAATAAACAGTTTTGTATTTTGGTATATATTTAACAGGAGCAACATAACAATTTATTTCAATCTCATGCTTCGAAAAGGACCACAGTCTACACGTATGTTGTAGCAAAGAAAGAACAAAAAACTCGAAAACTGTCTAGCCAGTGCGTTATCTGTAGGCAAAGTTTTGCTTCCCGAACATAAAGAAAAGTCCTTGCCGTGGGATAATATCATGAGCTTTTATATAAAAATAAATTAAGGGAATGTTACATTAAATATTTTAAAAGAATTATAAGTATCATAAAATGTATTCAGTTAACAAAACACGCATGTTGAGGTCATTGGCACAAAGCGGCGCTGTCTATTTCCAAATACGCATCTCTTCCTTTACTGTTCAAAACCGTTCCGAGTTTAAAAATAAAATTGTTTCCGAACAAAAATAACGTTAATTATTATTAGTCACTTAATAATGCTGTTCTGGCACCATACTATCGCTCCACTAAGTATTGTTGTTTCAGTATTACCTTTACCTAAAGCTTGATGGACTAAGAAAGAATATTCTTTCTTTCAATATGAAATAAAATAAAAAATACTCCACCCCTTTTCATTTCGTGATTGTCACTTTATCTTTGGAAACAAAATGTCTTTTGTTTATAATATAAAGATATATGAAAGGAACAAAAGATAAACTTGATATAAGTATGTCTACTTATATCAAGTTTATCTTTTGTTCCTTTCATATATCTTTATATACTTGCCTACAATAACAGATCTGATCTCTAGGTATACCTACAAGATATAAGTAGGTAGAAGGCTACCTTTTCTGGAAGCTTTAGATATTAACAAAATACTTTTTACTCATGGTTGTAGATTTACTTAAGTATAATTCTTCTCAGAATATAAAAAATGGTGAACTATCTTGAAAACTGTGTTTCTTCTCCAGGCTCAACTCTCACACAATCTGCGTTACATACCTACTTTGAATTGTTATGTTATTACTCATGTGACAAAGATCGACCCTGATAATTTATTGTAGGTGCTCAATACGACGTACCTATTATACGGAAATTTTCTTTGACAACGTTACACAGGACAAAGTAATTGTAAAAACAAAGCCCCTGACCACGAAATCTCGAGGTAAATTGACGTAATGAACTTCTGAGGTCATTATCTAAATACATTTTTGTGTATGTCTCATTGGTACACACAGCAACACATCAAGTTAAACATTTTCATTTAAAATTGTGTCTTATTTCAAGGCATTAAGGTACATGAGTGTCTAGCTTGATTAGTTGCTGTGTGTACATACCTACACACACAATGCATATCACCTCGACATTGGAGAAGGAACGCTCGACGCGACAGTCTATTTTAAGGTACGTACTCTTAGCTCGTTTTTCATTTTCATACATTGTAAACGTGCATAAGACAAACTTTACGTTTCTCATTCAATGAATGTTCGTTTTGAAACGGAAAGCTTTGTAATTTGTGACTTTTATGTTTTAAAATTGACTTAAGTTTGTTAAATTGTCGTTGGCAGAATCGTCAATGAAGGATGGAGCCATAGGCCCAGAAAGATGATTGAACAGAAATTTGTAAGAAACTTGACGATGTACGATTATGATGGAATCCACCCAACCATTTCCATACGAACTTGGCTTTTATGAAGGGTTCATTTAATCGTATTTGTATTATAGGAGTCAACTAAGGAGAAGTTTGCAGATATTACATAACCCTACGAAAAAACATTAGTAAATTTTACTTTAAAACCATAAACTTGGTTACCAATAATTCTGGCCTATTCAATATGAAACGCCGATTACACTAGACTACATGTAGTCTCCTACATAAGGACGTCCTAACTTTTTAGTGTTAGGACGTTCTGTTTACACTGTCCTACATGTGATTACACTAGACTACATGTAGACTCCTACATGATGTAGTTGACTACATGTAGTCTAGTGTAATCGGCGCAAATTATTCTTTTACTACATTAAGCAATATATTTTTAGCAATATAACTGATTCAATTACCTATTTTAACGATAAAATAACAAATAAATTAGTTAATTTATTCGCTCTTCCTTAATTGCAATCTATTTTTGACTATTTCAGTTTGTAGAAAGTTTCAATTTTATTTTTATGAAATAAAATCACATGTAATCATTGTTTTTAAACAACACTCTCGCTCTAGAATTAGAGCCCTGTGTTACGGGGACTTCTACAAACATCCACCTAACGTAAAATTATCGTAACGACCCATTGATGTCCCACAGCAGGGACAAAAACGTAAAATAACAAAAACGTAAATTAATTTAGTCTATGTCGTACAACGTGATTCATAATCATCATCATAACAGCCCAATAATGTCCCACTGCAGGGACGGGCCTCCTCCCGTGACGGAGAGATAGTTGGCCTACTAATACCACGCTGGCCAGACTGATTGGTATAGGGTTTAATTTTAAGTTTACCTTCTTTTTACTTCGTTAAGATAATATTTACGGTTAGTTCCTTAGTTCATTTTTACGACACCCATGGGATGAGATGGGGTGGTGACATATTGTATTCTTACTCCGTCACCACACGGTCATGTGAATAGTTGTTAGATATTATGTCTGCCAAAACAAATGAAGGAAAATTCGTCATACAACCTTGCAGGGCAAACCTTATGCCTAATGGGTCTAGTCATTGTAGTAAAGATGACTAGACGCATTGGGCATTGCTGTGTTGCATTGACATACCAAGTTTCCCTCCGTCACTGGAGTTGACCTGTTTCTACAATGGGACTTTTCTGACCTATGATTATGATTTGATTTGCGCTTTCCAGCAGCCATAATATCGTTGTCGTTGAAAGATTTAATCACAATAATAAATAACACATAAAACTGTGCCAGTTAATTCGTCGACATTTTAAAAATAAATTTTAAAATTTCAACTTTATCTATTTACCCAATATTCCCAATATAAATTTAGTTTTATTGTGTCGCCCTAACGTTATACAGAAAAAAAAAAGAAATATTTGGGTGATTGCCATCATGTCATGTTAACTCGTGTAACAACAGATTACAATAATCTTACTCGTATTATGATTTAATAAGATTAACAATGTCTTCTTAATTATAGATTGATTAATAAAAATTAAACTAATCTGATTATTTTAACGTATGAACCAAAAGACGGGTAACGCCTGGACAAATGCTCCCATAACTCTTTGCATCGCGCATAATCCTGAAATGCCACCGTAAGCGTAACCTTAATCCATGTCAATTCTTGTACCATAGAATCGTTAAAAATTCGGTTAATTTAACTTTTAGTTGTCAAATTGTCACACAATAGGTATTCTTGTAAGTATATTTTTTTTTTTAAAGTAATGTAATTGTACTGTAACTAAACTTAAAGCGGTATTCTTGTAATTTTTAAAATGATAGTTCTCCATTAAGAAACGTCAAACTTGACGTTTTTACATTATTTCTAACCTACCACTTTTGGATTAAATAAAAATTTAATTAAAAATTTAATTAATTGTATGTTACGAGAATTGACCTGCTGGGTTGTAAGCATGACAGGTCTGCTATTTCTGCACTTTCTGCGGTCGTTCTTCCAGAACCTTTCTGCCTCATCCTAAGTACCTAACTCTATGTACTTCTTCCAAGTTTTATAATGTTTCATTCTATAAAATCTTTTGGTTTTACATTTAAAATCCGTATCAATATAACTGTGTTCTATACTTACTTATAAATGTGACTATTTCATAAAGTTTCAATTATTTTTTAACATTGTAGAGTCAAAATAATTGAAAAATGGAACAGTACGAGACGAAATTAACAATATAAACGGAAAGAAAATTTTATAGACTATAAAATTGGAATTCTATATTTGGTAGAGCCATGTGCTTATTCGTTGCTCGTATAACCCAGAGTCTTTGGTACTTTAAATTTGCATCATTCATATTATTATGACCAGATGCCGTAAGTAACATCCCTGCACAGCCACGCCGTAGGTAGAAAAAAATGAAGCTGTCAATTTATCTAGGTTAAACAGGTAAACTTTGATAGCCAGAAGGTTTGGTATGCAAGTTATGCTATATTTAGTGACTTGAGCCACTTTAAAAAACTCTCACTCTTACGATTTTGAATTATAAGTAAATACTTTCCCTCGTACCATGATTAAGATATTTTCTAAATAATAAATAGGTCAAGAATTTTAGAGTTCAGAAATAGAAAAAACAAATTAAGTAACAAAATGAACAAGTTATTATAGGTAATTTCTATTAGAGGACTCTAAGCTCGGCGGTACAGTGCAGCAGTGAGAATATCGATTCCTCTAGCTTACATTATGCTACGAGTAAATATACCTACTTATTTGGTACGAATTGACGTTACAAAACACATATTTGATCAGAATAATATCATAAACTTATCTAAAAGTCTGTAGATATAGATAGAAATAGTAACGTTCTATCTACGTCGGACAATAAGATGACATTGAATTACTTTTATCGGTGTCAAAGATCCTATCAACGTTTTAGCGAAAATATCTTTTGAATTTCTTTTTAATATAGGTAGGTCACAAATAAAGATAATGTAAAGTAATTAAAAGGTAAAGATACGATGTATTGACTTAAACGATGTAAGTATTCAAAGAAAATTGATAATTATTTAGATGATAATTGACTTTAAAATATTTACCTAAATATTGTAAGTACAATCCCGTGAGACAAAATGGCGGCGACATGTAGGCGTATGATTTTTTTCTTCAATATTCTTTTGTCATTACTTACAATCATGTTTTTTATTATAGACCTTTTTTATTGCATAAAATCATTGACTATAGACTTCTGATCGAGTAATTTCTCAAAGAAGAGATTTCTTTGGTTAATTACAGTTTAAACAAAGTACACTTCTTTGTTCAGTGTAAAAAATTAATGAAAAAAAAAGTAACACAAGCCAAACCTATAAAAAATATTTTTTATTTGTGTTTTTTTAAGAATTAAAAAGTACAACAATTATTATAACATTAAGAATTCTGGCTATCATAGATAAATAGAGCGAAAATAATTTTTACTGCTCATTCACTATTTTGGCGCGAAATCTGACATTAGGAACAAAACAAACTGATTAATGAGAAGAACAAAAAGCTTATATTATTTTCCGTGTACATTAGAAAAGACATAAGAAACAGTATTTAGGTACCTAATAAAATTATTAGACATTGTCAATTAACTTACACTAAGTATTTCCTTGATTTAAAATATTATTATACGAATAGGTACTATTGCCAACTACTGTCCTTAGCGCGGGTTTCAACGTCAATACAAAAAAGTTAGAGTACAAAGATTTTTAAGCCGAATCCGGTTAATTGTAAACACGGTAAAAAGACATGAAAATCCAAAAATAAATGTAATTTTATAACTAATTATTTATATATTTTTATAGCACAGTATTAAGAGTAAATCATGTACATAATATCTTAGTGGACTCTACCTATGTTGTTCATAAACTAGCAGCAGTGTTTTTAATATTCCGTCTGTTAAGTACCTATTTCTGTTCTAATTAAAATACCCGAGAGTGCAATATCCTCTGTCATAAATTAAGACTCTCAAGGACAATCACAAAATACGTAAATATAAAGATTCATAAAACAAAATGTTAAAAGATCACTGAGCAAGCGTATTTGCGCGTTTATCCCCCGCCAACAATTTGTCCGAAGTGTTTTAATTATATCCGCTGCGTTCCATTTTCGCGCTTCGCGACCCAATCGTGCCACCACTGCTTCCGTGACTTGACGTTGACCCAATCAAACTGGCAGATGTCGAATGCATGATGAACGCACGCGTCTAAATTAAACCATAAACATAGAACACGCCAATTTACGTTCAACAACCTGAACTTGTAATTAAAAAAGTTTTAGATGCAAATAGAAAACTCTTTACATATTTACACAACGCCGTACGTACAAACTCAATTTAGTCACAAACTAAATAGAGCTAGTATTAAGGGTATTAGAGAACTTACATACTTTAATAGGTACTTTTTTTTGTAAATATATTTGAAACCTACATACAGACAAACATCCAGACCAATGCAAACATTCATGTTCATGCACACAAAGATTTACATTGATTGAGAATCCTACTAGAGACGCAATAATACACATACGACATAACAGTACACATAATTAGCGAAACCCCTAGTATCCGAGATTTTTCTAAATCCCTAGGGATTTTTATGGAAATCAAGGATGATTTGAAAAGAATGGCGACAAAGTGATGTCATTTCATGACTACCATCCTTGTCCTCATTCCTAGACTGTAGTCGCGTATTCCATCTGTTTCGATGAGGTCATTGAAAAAAATATTAAATTTATCTTTTTATTTATTACCTCTGTTCACTAAAAATGTTGATAATTAGGTTGGGGTTACCATGTCAGAGAACCAGCTCCTCGTGTAACCGTCGTCCTACTGTGCAATATTTTTTACATTTGGCAATAACAACTCTAAATTGTTTGCAGAATATTCAACATGGCCGTAATTTCGTGATATCTCTAGGGATTTCCTGAAATCCCTGCAATCCCCAATTCCCTACCACATACATATGTGACGTAGATACTAAAGCATGTTTTATATGCGTTGTAATGGAGGACAAGTGAGTTCTGGAGCGCGATCAAACGAAAACGGGATGTTTCGTGCTCGTCAATTAAGTAAAATCGTACATTTGGCAATCTTCCCGAACAGTTGTTCAACTCTTTAGATTTTAGCGCATTTGATTCGCGGAACGAGGTACGCTCATAACCAAATATGGTTGTATTGCAAAACTTTGTGTTTATGCGGAGTTTGACCTTAAAAAAATCATCAAATTTTATTGTTTCACCTGTCTGTGTAGTGATGGAGACCCTACTCCATGTTATACCGTGTCGTAAAAATCGACTAAAACAAAGTTTACACCTATTGTCTTTACGTAAACAAAGGAAGGAAAACTTGTGATCTTCTTTTTATTGTTTGGTTAGTGGGCATCCTTGGTATCTCTATCGTTCAATAGCATATTTATGTGGCTTAACGACTATGACATCAGACGGGACCGACTTTTGTAATGTTTGCATTGTAACAACAAAGGAGCTGAATGTTTCTTTATTATAAATAATATGTATTCATTGAAAAAAAAAGAAGATCTCAAAAAACAAAAAAAAAAAGAAGAAGAAAGAAGATCTCGTAAAATTTCACAGATCATCTCTACAAAAACCAAAGAAGAAAAATTTAACCGTCCATCTAGCCACATAGCATAAGTAAGGGTAGGGAAGGGTCTCTGCAATAGGACATTATTATGGACGGACAGACAGTTTAAAATACAATAACAGAAAAAAAATTGAAATGATCTAAATTAGATCAATGATTTTCTATTGCGATGTCGTGATGCAATATTCGTTTAGAAAAATAATTTTAGAACGAACTTTTACAAAGAAAAGTAGTTCAGCAATTATTGGCAGCAGTCAGTCTAAATAAAATATTCGTTTGAATTCGTGTAGACAGTGTTTGCGCAGGCGTGAAGTTAGTCTTAATCAGAAACTAGAATTTAATGACAAACTGAGTTTATACAGACAAATACAGTATGAAAAGTAAGTACAATAAATAAATAATCCTCACACATTAAATTCCTCACACAACAATATCTAGTTCTAAACTAAGCAGAGCTTGTACGAGTACTATGGGTACTAGACAACGGATAAACATACATAAATACTTTTTTTTGTAAATACATACACCATAGAAACACTGAGACCAATGCAAACAATCATGATCATGCACACAATGATTTCCATTGAGCGGGAATTGAATCCAAGACCTCTGCCTAGCAGTCATGTTATATACCCACTACGCCACAGAGGTCGTCATATTGGCTGGCCTAAAGTTAACTATCAGAGAAGTTTGCGCATGTACAGGAACAAAGAAAACACCCATTCCCCTTAGCTTCCCGCCATTTAGTTACAAATAACATCTGCGAAAACTTCACCCCGGCTGTCATAATTTTCACGTACTGGACAAATACTGCTCTATGGTACATTTTTGTCCGTCTATTTGGCAGTTAACCCGTATCGGACATCAAAGTGCAGTCTCTAAACGCTTTTATGCTTATTTATTGATATTATTATCTTAATGTAAAATAGCTGATAAAATTAGCTAAACTATTATGTGTGACCATTCGAAAAATACATTATCTACAAATTTATACCCTACCATTTAGATTTGCTTCTGAATGGTGTCGAAATTCAATAAATATTACCCTAACTATTAGTAGAGTTTTAAAATAGGGACAAAAATCCGGAAATATGGATACCGACGAGAGAAATCTTTAGTTTAAATGAAATAAATAAAATAAATGGACGCATTAAGAGGCTTAATACTAATGTTTTATCAAAATAAACTTAAGATTATAAACAACAACATTCAACGAAGAATATTTATCAGAAGACTAAACCATAATAAATCCGTGTGGTGACGGAGTAAGAATACAATATATCACTACCCCATTTCATCCTATGGGTGTCGTAAAAACCGACTAAGGGACAATCCGTGGATCACAAAATCTTTACGTATTAAAAAGAAACCCACCAATCCGTTTGGCCAGCGTGGTATTACGAGTAGTAGGCCAAGTATCCCTCCGTCAAGGAAGGAGGCCCGTCCCTGCAGTGGGACATTGATTGGGCTGTTATGATGAATGTCTGTAATTCAAGAGCTTCTCGTGTCCGTTGTTGGAATATTTTTATAGTCACGCCTGTCACAGGCCATGCCAAACCCTAGATATGTATACAAATATACATATAGCTAAAATATGACGACCTCTGTGGCGTAGTAGTTATATAACATGATTGCTACGCAGAGGTTTCGAGTTCGATTCCCGCTCAATGCAAGTCTTTGTGTGCATGAACATGATTATTTGCATTGGTCTGAGTGTTTTATGTAGGTATAATATGTATGTATTTATAAAAAAAAAGTATTTAAGTATGTTTATCCTTTGTCATAGTACCCATAGTACAAGCTTTGCTTGGTTTGAGACTAGATGGCGTTGTGTGAATGTGTGAGGAATATAAAAAAAAGAAAAAAACGTACACATAAGTACAATTTTCAAATATACATGTAGCTAAAAGATTGCTTGAAGTTTGTGCAATGCACAGATTATTATTGAAAAATTGAGCATTTTCTGCCTGTTAAAATGAGTAATTTAATTTGTTGATTATAATTAGTGTTTGCTGAATAACATTTCTCAGTAAAGTGTGGGTGTTTGAATACATACTGGTAATATGGTTTAAGTGCGTAAATGCTTCGTCAATATTATGATTTTCTGTATCAAATAATATAAATATAACAGTAAATTAAAATCCCATATCAACAAGAAAACGTTACATTGCAAGAGTGTCTGTTAAATGTATTATTGCAATGGTCCCACATAAGACATGATCCTAGTCCCGGAGTTGACTGTTTTACCCAATATGGCTCTGTAGCAGATGGACAGATACGCAAAATCCCGGAATAGCTAAAGCCCAGATTAATAGAAGGACAGATTAGAATAATTACGTTGGCTAGAATTTTTTATAAAGGGTTTTTTATTTTTCTTTTACGTGACATTTTCTATTTTTACTTTTTGTACAGGTAATCTTCTACTATATAAAAATAAGTCGGGTTTTCCTTCTTGACGCTATAACTCCAGAACGCACGAACCGATTTCCACGGTTTTGCATTCGTTGGAAAGGTCTCGGGCTCCGTGAGGTTTATAGCAAAGAAAATTCAGGAAAAATTTCAACAGAAAAGCGGGTATATAATGCCCGTGCTACGCCGGGGCGGGCCGCTAGTACCTACTAAATTTCTCCCTCGCGACACCCACGGGATGACTTGGGTTGTTGACACCGTGTATTTTTATTCCGTCACTACACAAGAACAACGATACCGATTATGGTAGTGTAAACTCGTATTAGTCTTTCAGTAATTAGCTTATCATCTCTAAGATGTAAATAAAATGAGTCAGCTATCGTATAAAACAGATGCTATAATAATTTGTTATTTTATATACCTATAGTCATTAATGTGTTTGTCAGACGATGCCCACATGCCATGACGGCCATAGAGTAGCGGTTATGTTTAATATGTAACAGCTTCTCTTATTAATGCATTATTCTTATCACAGCCAGTTGCAATTTCAGAAATTTAAACGCTTGTTAAACAACATCAACAAGTATATAGGAGACTGTATATAAGTAGATAGGAGACTGTTCAGTCGTATTTTATCTGAGTATCTCTATTCTTCGGAAGACACGTAAAATTCTGTCTTGACTACTCTTGACTGTCGTCTTAGTTATATAGTCGCTAAAGCCTACACATCGACAAGTACAGTGGCGAGTTAAGTAGTAAGTTGTTAATTAAGTTGATTTGAATAGATCTTTATCCTTTTTTTTGGCGAGTTAAGTACGAAGTAGCCCCCTCTCTCGCGTCTCGCCAACTTAACTCGCCAAAAAATAGAATGGAGATCTATTTAAATCAACTTAATCAACAACTTACTACTTAACTCGCTAATGTACTTGTCGATGTGTAAATCGGGCATAAGCCGCGACACTGCTTAACACCATGTTAACCACTAACCTAACAATATAGGAAAAGATAATCTTAGCCCATTCTTAATCCAACTCCAATCAGTAGATAGTGTTTACATGTTACTGCATAGATAAAAGAGTACAGTAGCTTACAAGCTACTGTTAGTTAAGTTAATTGTCTCAAAACCATGTAGTTTGACTAAATTGGCAACTTTTTTCTAGCCTAAGCAAGGGCTTGACAATTTTTTCGCAAACGTCCGAATTGGCAGAATTTTTGTGCATGATTTAACCACCAAGCAGTAGTGTAAAATGTTACTGAGCTTGTCATTTTACAAGATTATGAACCTTAACATCTTCTATATAGAGTAGAAAAAGGATTGACTACGCTCTGGCATTGCAGACGTTCTAATAGCGGCGTTTACCACTTATTACCAGGTGGGCTGCTTTTTAGTCTGCCGCCAAAAAGCAATAAAATAAAAAAAGATTGTGTACGCAATACGCATAAATATTTGAATTGGTTTGGGTGTTTTCTCTGTTTAATACATAAATAATAAGAGTTTAAGTACTTATGTTTGATAGTTTGCTAGAAATCGTAGTTACCATTAAGTATTGCTTAAGTTTAGACGAGATCGTGCTTTATGAATTTGTGAGGAACTTAACTTATGAATGAAAAATATAGTTACTTACTTATTATACCCTTTCTAGCCGTTGTGAATATTATCTTTACGTACTTAAAAAAAGAAGGTAAACTTGAAATTAAACCCTATACCAATCCGTTTGACCAGCGTGGTATTAGTAGGCCAAGTATCCCTACGTCACTGGAGGAGGCCCGTACCTGCAGGAGGCCCGTCCCTGCAGTGGGACATTAATAGGCTGTTATTATAGTGTTGTTCTTTATAATAATTTGTAGAGAAAGCGTACGAAATAACACTATTCCTGGAGGAAAACAACGTCGGTTCAGCTCTACTAAATTCAGCTATGTTTTAAAATCTGGTATTTGATTGATCTGTGACGTCAAAAAGTAGGTATTTCTCGTTTCTAGTAACTATGAAGAAATAAACAAACTTTTTAGTCTATCTGCGTTACAGATTAGATTTCTATTCATTGCAGTTTTTTCTGGTCGTAAACAATGAATGATTTAAACGACAATTATTTTTAAAAATACAATATCGCACTAGGGATAATGCCCTGTATCTTTCTACAAACATGTAAAGTACCTACACAAAGAATTTCAGGATAACAATAAGTGAATAGCAAAAACAAGTGTCCTTTATGGAACACTTGCCCCGTGGCAATTGCCCGACCGTCGCCGTCGCGTCACCATTGAGGCAGATTTCTTTTTCTTGCATCTCGGGTTTAAATCTTGTTTAGTGCAAATCTATGTGTGTTAACATTAATATTAATTTTATGAAAAGACAACTAACTGCGTCGCTCCGGGTCGTCTGTATCGTCGTGTATGCATGCATTGGTCTAGGTGTTTTTTTGTGTCATGGTATGCACCTGTGTATGCCTATATGGTGTATGTTTATGTGTCTATTCATTGTCTGCTCAGAAACTAGATGGCGTTGTGTGAGTATGCGAGTAATATAAAAATTAAAACTTCCAATTTTGATTCCGATAAAGATTGTAAAGAAAAGTAGGTATTAAAATTCCACATATACAATACAAACAAAATACATTCTCACGAAAGCTCTACCATTTTAACTTGTTTGCTTTCGAAATGACTCTTGACAATCTATCCTTCATTAATCATGCTGTTAATACGCTGTCCCTTTGATGCGCTTAACATAATCGATCTTCAAGAAAAAAACAACTTTATTTGCTAAAAATATTCAGCCAAATATAAGAGATCTGAAATCAGGTGCACAAGGACATTGGTGTCATGTCGAATAAACATACACACCTTATTACCAGACATACGGTTTACGTCTACATATAAAGAGAAACTAACATACTCTTAGTAAAACTGTAATTAATCTATCATTGGTTTTTCTATTTGATTTTCCTTGCTTGTTTAATAGGGGTCCGAGTATGCATCCCTGGCGCACTCCTTTTAAAACACAGTCCTTTTATACTAGTGTTTATGAGTGGAACGATTTGAATGCAAATGGAAAGTCGGAAAATACTACAAGACATCGACAACAGTTTATTAAGAACATAGATGCAGAAAGATTTCTATATTTATATTTCTACTGGGCTTAATGCTCAAGACGTTTTCTATCAGTCAATTTTAAGTAGGAGATCTAACTAAAGGTACCAAACAGAGAAGTAATAAGCCAAGAGTAATAAGCAAAAATAATAACCCATTATTCCTCCTCATCAAATGAAGATGCAAAGTAAAAAGGAATTATAGCAGATATAATCTTTGGTAAATAGGGAAAACTTAGTAGTTTGTTTAGACAGTGTAGTGTACCTACCACTGAAGTAATCTCGACCTTGCACTTGGACGTTTATATCCCTGATACAAACTCAGATGATAATCAAATATCACAAATATTTACCAAACTTGATAAACATTCGAACCCTTAAATCATAAAGACTGGATTAGGAGCACTTTTTTTCTAAAGATCTGGTAGCTTTCTAGATTTTTCAAACCAATAACCAAACATCACATCCAATATAATGTTTATACCATTTTGAGCAACATACGTTCAGCACTAAAGAGAAAACACAAGTAGTACAGACGCACACATTAATGTTCACATTCGTATTGTGAATAAACATCGTAATGTAGCAGATAAACTAGGATGGGAGCCAAGACGAAAATATTCTACGACGCGTTTTTCCATTGGATTTTGTGCTTTGGAAACGAGCAGTAGTGGCGACTGAATCCGCTTCATTGTTTCACATATGGAATCTCTGATAACACTTTATTACTATCTTTTATTATTGAAACGCGAAATCACAACACGCCATCTTAATTTCAGATTCATTTCATGCTTTTAAAGAAAACACTTTTATTATCATAACGATTAAGATGCATTGGAGTTCGCATTTGTTTTTTGTATCTCTTCTTTGTGTTTATGATAGAAAAAGTAACTACTTATATGCATTTGTCTGTTTATTGTGTGTATGTGTCCTGTGTTTATGTATCTTGCAAGGTCGCACGTGGAATGTCAGTACTAAACAGGTCGATGCACACGCGTCAAGGTGGGTACGCAAATTTTCATTCAACCGCATGTTCTATTTACATCCCGATAGCCACAAATTATTGTAAATGGCGCATCACGCGCGCTTCCTCTACACTGAGGGCCTACGTCAGTGCGTAGGTAACACTGGACCTTCGCGTGCCAGACACAGAACGGTTATAGTTAAGGTTTACAAACTGGCGGGGCTATGTTAATGTATGCTCCCGGAATACTTTTGGACATCCGGACATAAATGAAACGTCACGTAGGAGTAAGTGTTTACGGATTTGGTTTGACGGAACTGTTTGACGTTGGTGAGTGACAGGCTATGTCTGTGGTGCGAGTGTGAATGTAAGGTATGTATGCGCTGCAGCGACAGGATCTGTTTACGTCCGTGTTCACTGTCAAATGTGTTATCTGTTATGTGAGCAGGTGCGTCTGGCGCTAGTGTCGCGGCGGGTCGAGCGCGCGCCGGCTATATTTGTGTTGCGCGGGCGTCGTTACATAAAACTGTCGTGTATCGATCCTCACCTCCTCTATCTTGAGGCTGGTGCGGACCACCTTGCGGGTGACCGCGCTCTCGTACGTCTCCTCGATAGTCTCCGCCATGTTGCGAGTCGCGGGCGCAGCGGGCGACGCGCGCGGTAGTTGCGCCGGTACTGAACGGCGCGCGGTTATTTTTAGTCAGCGGCGTGGTACGCTCGCTTCTCAATATTCACTGTGGTGTAACTAGCACTCGGGAACGGGGTGGCGATGCCTCAGGCGGGCTGAACGATACTGCCGGCCTTCGGGACTCGGTGGCGGTTAGGGGCGATCGAACTAATGTAGCGAGCGGCATGTATTGTGACGGCTACGGACAATATGAACTGCAGTGACGTTACTCACAACGATTTCACAAAGAAACTGAAATCACGCGCATTCACTGATTTAAACAAAGATAGCTGAAAAACTTCAGCTGTTTGTTTTTACAGTTATAAAATAATCATTTGGGCGACTGAGTGAGAATAGATCATGACAACCTATGACTTTAGAGGGGTAAATGCAGATTACATTTGCGAAAGAATTGAAATCAATCCGTGTGTATTACCGTAGTGTTAGTAGGAAATAGAGAAATACTTCTGCCACTGGAGAATCTTTGTCAGTTATAGGGAATAATGAATTGTTTGTATATTATTCCTACAATGTAGGTATACGTCAACGTTCCTTGAGATGTAGCCGCCAACAGTATTTGATATACCAATTCTACGATATAAACGTATAATTATAATATAATAGCATTTTTCAAACTACCCACTCAGTCTGACACAAGTTTAGAACTGTACTACTAGCGACATCTATTAGGGATATCTAATAGGTTAATGAAACTAATACTGTAAATTATAACTAGATGGCTCTTTCAACAGCAGATAAATACTTACGAAAGAAAGAGTCGTTACTGCAGTGGCATTTAGGGGCTGTGCTGAAACTTTGAGTTCCACTTTTTCTTATCGTGTCGATAGCAACACATTAAGTCCTTTTTTGTCTTTTTAAAGACAACTCAAGCACTAGAGATTATGTTTGTGTCGCGGTGACTTCAACAAACATTAAATTTAACGGACACAAAGAACATCCAGACTCAGGACAATAATTTGTGGATCGCGCAAAGAATTGTGCAGAGGAATCGAACCCGCAACCTCGTGTACGGTAGCCGCTTCGTCCGTCGCAGTTTTGACCAAGTGTTCAGTGCCGTGAATAGCGTTTGACATTACTTAGCATAGATCAAGCGTATTATACGACTCTGAGCTTCCGTGGACAAGTTAGCAGATGGCATCGTCTATTGAGACGCTTTATAGTCTCATTTCTCCTTGTGGTGACGGAGTAAGAATACAATTATGTCACCACCCCATCTCATCCCATGGGTGTCGTAGAAACCGACTATGGGGCTATCCACGAATATTATCTTTACGAAATAAAAAAAAAGGAAAACTTGAAATTAAACCCTATACCAATCCGTCTGGCCAGCGTGGTATTAAAATCAAAATCATTTATTATTTGTAAAACATAGGTGATCAATACAATTCAGTTCTTATAAATACATAAGTGTGCGCTATGTTTTGTCACACTCACCAAAAATCACAAAATTATTACAATTTGAATCATATTAGGATTATACATTTTATATTAATAAATCAATAATATGTCTCTATTTTCCATAATATTATTATTATATAATAAAAAAATAAGAAATCAGAAGTATATAAGGACTGCATACATTATAAATTAATCAATTAACATTATTATTATATTTAGATTAAACTCATTACATATTACATTAAAATTACATTACACATTATATTAAAATTACATTACACATTATATTAAAATTATGAATTTTATTATAGATACATTACAAATTAATTATTTAGGAACTCATCTACCGTGTAGTAACATTTACTAATTAAAGTCTCTTTTAGGCTTTTTTTAAATGCATGAGTAGGAAGACTTTTAATTTGGTCCGGTATTTTATTGTAAATCCTAGGTGCAATTCCGAAAAAGCTTTTGTACATTAGAGATGTATTACATTGAGTGTGGCACATTGATTCTTATACTGCGAGCGTATTGGCATTTTTTTAACATCTGATACTTTAACAAATAGGTGTATGTTTGCTTTCAAAAATAATGCAGTTTCCAAAATATATAACGAGGGGAGAGTCAGTAGCTTTAAAGATTTAAAATGTGGCATACAGCTATCAGTAATTTTTAAATTGCACATTGACCTTATGCATCGTTTTTGCATTTTGAAGATAAGCTCCCTATCTGTGGACTGCCCCCAAAAAATTAGCCCATATCTTAAAATTGAGCCAACCAGCCCATGGTAAGCCGTTAATACGGTATCAATATTTACTTTTTTAGATAGTTGGAAAAGTGCAAATGCTGACTGGCTCAGTCGCTTACATATAACTTCTATATGGGGCTTCCAGGTAAGTTTGCTGTCAATTGTGATTCCCAGGAACTTAATATTAGTAACCTCTTCTATCTCAACGCTGTTAGAGGCAATATTTACTTGTTATACTTACTTTAGGAATTTCTCGACGCTGATGAAAAAGCATTAATTTAGTCTTTTTTAGATTTATGATTAAATTATTATTATTAAGCCAATTTATTATGTCAGTAAGAGATTTGTTTATGTCGTTTTCATAATTGTCTGGATTTTACATTCAATTATAGCAGTACTGTCATCTGCGAATAGTACCATTTTCTGGTTTGTGGCTTTTGGGAGATCGTTAATGTAGATGAGAAACAATAACGGTCCCAATACGCTTCCCTGCGGAACACCAAAAGTTATGCGTTTCGGGGTTCATGTGTAAGTTGTAACCATTTTAGTTTTTGCACAGATTTTAGTAACCTCCGTGCACTGGTACGTACCTGTCACCCAGATATGACTCCAGCAATTTGAAGATGTTATCTCTGACACCGTAGACATGTAGTTTTTGTAGCAGGATCTTATGGTCTACATAATCAAATGCCTTAGTCATATCCGTGTAAATGGCACAAATAGGATTCTTTTTATCTACTGAAGTAATGATTTTAGCTATTAGTTCAAACAGAGTCATATTAATAGTTGTATTTTTTCGAAATCCCATTTGTTCGTTACAAAACAGTTTATATTTTTCAAAATATGTGTAAAGAGATTCGTATATTATTTTTTCTATTACTTTTGATAGTATTGGAATCTTTGCAATGGGCCTATAGTTTTTTAAGTCGGTTTTATCATCTCGTTTGTGTAATGGCTTTATAATGACGTTTTTTAGGCTATTTGGGAACACGCCTTCGGAGATGCACAAATTTATAACATGGGTGAGTGGTGGGGCTATTATATCCTTTACATATTTTAATACTTTAGTGGACACACCGTCGTAGCCGACAGTCTTTGTATTTTTAAGGTTGTTTATTGTTTTAATTACATCATGGTTTGATACAGGCAGCATAAACAATGAATGAGATGTAATATTATCAAAGATAGGTTTATTTTTAGTCATATTTAAGTGTTTTATATTATTCTCTATCCCCCTTACTTATAAAAATCTTACAAATTGTCGTTTACAATCGTTTTACAAATTGTCAGATGTTTGAGCACACATTCAACATAAGGATACTAAATTAACCTTGCATGCCTCTAGGACTACCTTAATGAACAAAAGCATATTTGGCATGGCTCCAAATATTTACAATAAGATACCTCAGCTCTACAGGGAACAAAATACAATTAAAAAAAATAATAATAATAATCTAATTAATGAAATATTATTACAATATAGGTAATAATATTTCAGAAAATCATTTTTTCTTAGTGATAAATTTGTATATGTGTGTTTGTAATTTTGCACATGTAATTTTGTAACTGTACCTACTAATAAGATCAGATAAGTACTCACCTCATGACAACTCCTATATCTGACTACTGCCA